>CM066304.1:2400000-3600000 GCA_033807695.1 Daedaleopsis sinensis | reverse complement strand
AACTGTGCAGTGTGAAGTGGAAAGTGCGAGCATTAGCGCATGATGGAGAAAGAAACTCTGGGCGCATCCGAACCTGTAGCCAAACCCCCAGATCATGGTCTCCATGAGGAGCGCTGCAGCACAGAACGACCATGCCCCGAAGCCCCTATCTACTGGCGGAAGCTCTTGGACATTGATACCAGCTTGCGGCTCTTCGGTGTGGAGCGCATCCATTGATGCTGAGACTTGTGAATGGCCACCAGTGCTTCGACTCGCTCGATTCGAGGCCACTGAAGCTATGGTGGCCATTTCAAGCGGCTCTTGGTCTGTCATCTTTACTCGCAACTGCCACAGAACGGTCGACTGGGGGAGGCTGCGTCAGAAATTGTAGGCGCCCACTACGAGTCATCTCAAGTGGACCGGCATCATCCGACGGCTTACGAACAGGAGGTTAGAAGTTGGAATTTACTTCGAGCTCTCAAGCTCTCAAGCTCACCGGAGTGTTGACCTCAAGCTCCAACATCGCACGGCGATTACACTCGTTGAAATAGACATGTGTGTGTGACGGTATTATACATGAGCGTTGACGAGTAGGCGAGAGATAGAGAGCAAATGAGCGAAGACTAGCAGCACAGAACATCGAGATAGAGGAACAAATGAGCGGCGTGCACGACGATCGAAGATGAGCGATACGAGAACATTTGAAAGCGAGCGTGTAGGCGACGGGGTAACCAAAAACAATTCGGCCTGCAACCAGGCACTGCGGCAGACACAGCACCGGCGAAGAAGACTGCGAACGCGAGGGCAGTTGCGAACGCGAGGGCAGTTAGCATACAGAATCCAAGTCGGAGGAGTTAGCGCGCACCAGGGGGGTTCAGAGCGTTCACTGTTCGATTTCCTCTTCGTTTTCCTCTTCGGTTTCCCCTTCGGTCTTCTCTTCGTTCTTCTTGAACAAGCCCGAAGCAATGCGCCTGATTTTCCGCATGACCTTCTTGAACCCCAACTCATTCTTCGGCTCACTGCTCGCAAGCTCGTGAATCTCCGCCAGGAGAGCTGTGGGGTCGACGGTTGTGTGGGACGTGGAGGACGTGGGGGAGCGAAGCGGGTTCCTGGAGAGCGTGCCTTGCGAGGCTTGTGTTCGGATACTAGGGTAGCGAGGGCGACGGGAGGACGGGCCAGCCTCTACAATGTCCACTCCATCATCGCGCGTGGGGGAGGCGACCTGGAAAGGAGATTCGGGGCGCTCCAAAGGCTCAACGATGAGGGGCGTTGGGAGTCTCTCCGCGAGGAGGTCCAGCATCCTCTTTACGTCTTCGAAGCCCGTCCTCACCTCCTTCTCCAGGGCGTCGAAACGCTGATCGACGTTCTTGAACCGATCATCGACCGCGTTGAACCGATCATCGACCGCGTTGAACCGGGCGTCGACCGCGTTGAATCGCTCGGCGACACTCTTCTCGAACTTCTCGTGACGCTCATCCGTATACCTGAACCCCTTCTGCATGCGCTGCTCCAAGCCATCCACCTTCTGCGTGAGCAACTCGAAGTTGGCAGGAGTCATGTTCTCGAGCCGCTTGAGCTGCACGTCAAACTTATCACCGGCTACAGTCAGGTCTCGTTTGATGGTATCTGCGACGCGCTGGATCTCATGGTCGACCTCCAAGAACTTCTCCTCGATGACGAGAGGGTCTCTGTAGTCGGGCCGGCCGGAGTCGGCTGAGCGTTGGCTGCGCGCGTCCACGCTCATGCGCGGGCCAGCGCCGAAGATATCACGACCTGGAATGCCTGGAGGGGATGAGACACGAGAAAAGTGTCTGCGGAATGCTGGAAACTCACTTTCAACCTTTGCAGCCGATGTTGAAGCCATGGTGAGTCGGAAGGAGATGGAGTTGGTGGGGGTGGAGAGAAAGAGCGGGGGCAGGGTGTGGAGGATTATATACGGTCGGCGAGGATGCAGTTTATCGATGGTATCTTCGGTGTCTTTTGTTCGAGGAGCCATTCTGGGCGAACAACAGAGACGTACGTCGACGAAATGGGATATGATGACTCGAAGTGCAGTACACGAGGCAACGGCGAGCTTTCGAACCCCTCGTCTTTCTCTCACAGTTCTGCGCTCAGTAAAAAGCCAGAACCAGGGATGCTGATAATCGATGAGCAGCTGGCCAGATGATGATGACAAGAGACAGCAGATATCTAGGTCGAGCAAGCGAGATGGAGAGAGCCAAGTGTACTGTCGCTAAGCTCTGGCTGAGCTTCGACTTACGGACGCCCGTCGCCACGACGCCTATCGTCACAAGTCACATGCTACCAATGTCACGAATATCGCGGCCCGTACGGGTACGGCCAGGGTACTACGACTTCGAGTACTAGTGACCTCTCGAAGGCCACCCTCTTTCAATCGTCTACATAACGCTTACAATAGGTACAATAGCCCACAATAGCACACACAGATACTACTAGTACTCGTATGACGCAGATGCAGGCAATACTCCAACTTCAGCGTAACGGTACTTATCCTTGATGCCTCGGGAGCACTTTACAAACCCACCACTCCCGGAACGCGGACTTGCGGAGTAAACTGTCTCAACTACCAACAAGTCCAGACCGATTCATCAGCGTGGATAAGTCATAGCAACAAGGAACACAAATACATTGTAGCAAACCGCAGCTCAGTGCTGCAGCGTTCAATCGCCTCACGACGCATACCGTCTAACCACACCGTCATCTGCGGCGGTCCATATTTGACCGCCAACAACTCGCACATGACGCACGCCGTCACAGTCCGTACCCACAAGCTCTGCACGCACCCGCGGACCAGATGGGCGCACCTCCGCAACGTAGGGCAGTCCATCCTCCGTAGCGATCGCAAGCCCGACGTCGCCCGGTCCGGAATGATCGTGATGATTCGCCCCCAGCGAGAACTGCGCAGCCGCCAGGTCGACGAACTCCAGGTTCTCGATCGGCGCCGTGTTCCTCCTGAAGGTCACAAGAGGGTCGCTGCCGAGGGTCCGCGTGTCGTACAGAGCGGTCAATCCCGCCGCGGAGCCCGTCGCGACGAGATTGTCTCCGGGGCTGTACGCGATGGCCTGTAGTGCGGAGCGTGTCCCGGCGGGAGCTACGGCGGAGCGGAACCCGGCGTGCTTCGTGCGGAGGTCGAAGAGCTCAAACGAGCCGTCCTGGAGGGCGCAGAACACGACCTTGTCCGCCGTCTCGACCTCGCGCGGATCCGCGTGCGTGTCTTGCTTCGGGGACGCGTCCGCGTTGGCGGAAGTCCAGCGTAAGGATGTGCTCAGGGCAAGGACGGGCACAAAGTGATTTGCGCCGGCCGCGAAAGTGCTAATCTGCTGGCCGGAGGGGACGTCCCACAAGCGCAGCGTGCCGTCTTTTGAGCCGGAGAGGACGTTGCGGCCCCGAGCAATTATGCCCGTTGAGGTCACGGCACGTGTGTGCCCGCGGAGCGTGCGGGCAGCGGTTATCTTAGCGGTTGAGTAAGAAGAGGACTCTGGGATATCCGCGGGAAGGATTGAAATTGAGAAGTCGGCGCCTGCAGTGAGGACGACGCGAGAAGAGGGTAAGAACTTGAGAGAGGTGACGGTGCTAAGGTGCGCTTTCGTCGAGGCAGACGGTATGGCGTTGGGAGAAGATGTTGGGCGGATGTGCACCGAGCCGTCGTGGTACCCAGTCACATATTGGGAGCCGTCGGGCGCGATATCAAATGCGGTGATCTGTGTCGACTATCTGATATGTCAGAGGATGCGAAATAGATGAGAACGGTATTGTACGTACCTGGTGCGTGTCTGGCAGTGCGGGATAAGAAGTCATGGGTACAGCTAGCCGTGTTTCGGGAATATCGAGAGGAGGGCAAGAGACCGCATACACATTCTACAGGAAATGTACGAGCTTGTTCGCATGCTCAATGATGGCGGTGGTAGGATACATGATGAGCGCACCTTGCCGTAGTCCTTGAGTCCGACACCGCCCTGGCCCTCGTACAGGACGAGATCGCGATTCCGCTCATCTAAGCTAGCCACGGCCTTTCCGTGTACAGATGGCTCTCCCTCTTTGTAGCATGAAATCCAAAAGTGGTCGTTGGGTACTAGTCCATCGTGCACGTCCTTCACGACATCCTGGAAGTCGTGCTGGATAGTGCAAATGGGAAGTGTGATTGGTTGCCCCGCGTCCGCTGACATGTAGAGAGGTTTCTTCACAGTCGTAGAGAGTAAGTAGATTGATGTGGCTTGTGGTGGTTGTGTGTAGGAGAGGGCCCCGGACGAGTACAGTCACGGTAAATACGCGTAAGGTACTTACGCACTACGAAGATTAGATTAGATGACAATGCGCTGATAAGATTAGATCATGAATGACAATGACAAACCCGCGAAAGTCGGACTTCCGAATTGGCCATCTGCTCCTCCTTCATCCTCCTCTCTCCTCCTCCTCCTGCCGGTCGAATCAACTTTTGCCCACTCGAGTTTAAAATGCTCGCGTTACAACGTGCCGAGCCAGTGCCTGACCCGCTATCTGTTCCAGCGAATGCCCCGGAACACTGTCCAGTCAGTCACCCCACATCTTACGAGCAATGGTTCTGCCGTCTGAACTTCGTCTTCAGGGCACAGAGTCCGAGCTAGCGGGAAAGGCAGATGCATGTAGCGGCTGCGCGAACCAAGACATATGTGCGTCCGGGCAGGCAAAGGGCCCCGACCCCGCGCTCCCTCTAGTTCGCGAGCGCATGGCAAGCGTGAAGCGCAAGATCCTCGTCCTCTCCGGAAAGGGCGGCGTCGGAAAGTCTACTTTCACTGCACAGCTCGGCTGGGCATTCGCCGCCGACGATGACGTCCAGGTACGCACCATCTCTGTCACTGTTTCTTGTACTCGTTCTCGAATCAAGCACCCACCCCTACAGACCGGGATCATGGACGTCGACATCTGCGGACCGTCCATCCCCACCATCCTCGGCATAGCCTCCGAGCAGGTCCACGCCTCATCTTCTGGCTGGTCCCCCGTGTACGTGCAGGACAACCTTGGGGTCATGTCCGTCGGCTTCATGCTCCCCTCCTCCAAGGACGCCGTCATGTGGCGCGGGCCCAAGAAGAACGGGCTCATCTCCCAGTTCCTCAAGGATGTCGACTGGGGCACACTTGACTACCTCGTGATCGACACGCCGCCGGGCACGTCCGACGAGCATCTCAGTATCGTCCAGTACCTCAAGGAGAGCGGGATCGACGGCGCGGTCGTCATCACGACCCCGCAGGAGGTCGCACTGCAGGACGTCCGGCGCGAGATCGACTTCTGCAGAAAGGTCGGCATCCGCGTGATTGGGCTCGTCGAGAATATGTCGGGGTTCGTGTGCCCGAATTGTAAGACGGAGTCCGCGATCTTCAAGCCGAGCACCGGCGGAGGGAGGAGGCTCGCGCAGGACATGAACGTGGAGTTCCTGGGCGCCGTTCCCCTGGATCCGCGGATAGGCAAGAGCGCAGACTATGGTGTGAGCTTCCTAGACGAGTATCCGGACAGCCCAGCGAGTGTTGCGTACCTAGAGATTATCGACAGTGAGTCATTCCTCTGTATCTGTCCTTGCTCATCTGACGATGAAATCTTTAGAAATCAAATCAATTCTCGGCGACTCGTAGGATCGGTAGAAATCAGTTGTACGCCATGCATGTATGAACAATAGCGGTCACCTTACGATATACCATGTAGCACTTGGATCTGTATTCTTCTAGATGCATGCAATAACTACTACATACTAACTAGCAATCTATCTACTTGCCAGACATGAGTCCGTCGAGGTATGCGTATCTATCTAAGTACTTGAGAGCCGCCTGTCTATGCACAAATACAAGATTAACTGGTACATCGGACGTCTATGCCATCCACGCAGCTGGTACTGGCGTGTCGGTCAGTATTGCCACTCCTGCTCATCAGGCCCCTCAGCACTCACATCAGTCCATCAATGACGCCGTTCAATCCTCGATATGAAAGCGAGGCTTGTCCTTCTCCCTTCCTTCCCGCCCCTCTTTGGGCTTCTCCTTCTGTTCCTCTGGGGACTTGCCCGACCGAGGCTGCGGCGGCGACTCCGACTGCGACTCGAGTTCCCGCGGCATCTCCGACGGCAGCCCCTCGTCGCGCTCGACGATGTACTTGCCGATCGGCGCGATGTCCGCGAGGCCGCCCGCGAAGCCCTCCCCGCTCTCGTACACGGACACTGTCGAGAGCGTGCGCAGGAGCCGCCGCGTCCCGGGGTCCCCGAACATCGACGCCGTCCGCGAGCGCGCGGGCATGACGTACTCCGGCTGCGTCTGCGTCGGGAACGCGATGGTGCTCTCCGGCCCTGAGCCCGATGGCAGCCCGGAGACACGCTCGAGCGAGTTGCGGCTCTCGGTCGTGTACGCGACCGAATTGCGGGTCCGCCCCGCGTACGTCGAGTACATAGAGGGCGCGCGAGAGTGCTGCATGAAGCTCGAACGGCGCACATAGGCCATGACTGGGTCCACAGCTTGTCCGAGCTCGGACGAGCGTTCAGCGTACATCCGGGGTCGCCGGGGCTGGCTGTCCTCAGTGACTGTTTCACTCTCTGCGACGGTTGGGAGCGTGGTCGGTTCGGGAGAGACCACTTCGCGCGCGCCTAGAGACTCCGGGGACTGGACGCAGGCGGGTGCTTCGGGTGTGGTGTTGAACTCGAATGGTGACATAAGCTCTTCTGTAGGAGGAAGGGATGACGTTGTTGATTGCCGTTCGCGCACGGGGCTCGTGCTCGCGTCGAGGGAGTCGTGCCCGTCGAAGTAGATGCTTCGGACTTGCTGTCGGTGGTCCTGGATCTCGTTCCAAATCGCATCACGAAATTGTGGCAGGGTCTCGAGCTTCTCGATGTCGCGCCAGCGTTCGAAGATATCTGGACAGTCGGGTTCGTCGACGGCATCATGGTATGACACTAGCCACGGATGCTCCAACGCCTCCGGTACCGTGTATCGTGCCGCGGGGTCAAAGATAAGGAGTTTCTTAAGCAGGTCGATCGCTACAAAACTCGTCAGCGAGGGCAGCCTTTGACCCGCTCCGACTGGAAGACACTTGCGTACCTTGCGGTTCTGCCGTAGGCATAAGCTTCTCGAATGGAACTCGTCTCTTGAAAGGAAGCGATCGTAGATAGGCAGCCGCCTAAGGTCCAGTAATCAATGTGAAATATGATCTAGTCACGGATGTTGGCACATACCTTAGGGCTTGCTAACCGAGTAATCACGTCGTCGTCAGGAGTTCCTGACTTGAGATGAGCATGCAAAGATATTGATATTCTGGTCATACCCTGGTCACTACTCACCTATTACGTCGAGAATCTTGTTCAACTGGTCAACTGCAAATGGGTACGTCATGAATCCACATACTACGACCATATGACACTTTGAGTCGGAACTAACCGTAACTGTTGTGAAATGTCAGTAAGGGAGGCGATGCATAGTCTAGCACGCTTCGATACGTACTCTTTCCCCTTGAAAATCGGTTTCCCCATCAGTAGCTCTGCCATGATGCATCCTATTGACCAAACGTCGACTACATCCTTCGGTCAACATAAAGCAGACGTCAATGGATCGGATCGCCAACTTACTCGCGGTAGTGTATGCTCTTCAGAACGCATCAGGAAACAGGAGATCACGAGCAAGAAAAGAACGCACTTGTACACAACCATGATCTCAGGTGCACGGTACCAGCGTGTAGCCACGTACTCGGTCATGAGGATCGGATTCTCGTCAGGTGCGGAATGGAATCCTCTAGCGAGGCCGAAGTCGCATATCTTCAGTTCGCAATCCGAATTGACAAGCAAGTTCCCGGGCTTGAGATCACGATGAACGACGCCTGCTGAGTGGATAAATTTCATGCCTGCAAGCAGTCAGCAAGAAAGTCGCTGTCCAAGTCGCACGAACCGACCTCGCAGAACCTGATACATGAAGTACAGGACATGTTCGTTCGACAGAGCCTGGCCTGACCTGATGATCTGGTGCAAATCCGCTGCGGAGGTGTTAGCGACAGAAGCACAAGAGGAAAACGTAAGGAATGGTATAGCGAACCTTCCATGGGCTTCCCGTACACGTACGCTCGTCAGATGTGAGTTCATATGGCACAAGGCAGCTGCGCAACGAACCTCCATGTAGATGTATCTGTGACAGACGCCGATGTCAGCCTTCGGAATCACCGCGGGCAACGCGAGTGCTGGAAAACGTGCATTTCACTGAGGTCGGACGAGCAATCGACGTCGACGAGGCCGGTGATGTTCTCGTGTGAGAAATGGCGGAGGAGGGCAATTTCGCGCAGAATGCGTTTGGCAAGCGCAACCTTCTCGAGCGCACGGGTGACCAACTTAATTGCAATGGGCTCCCCGGAAATCTCGTCCACGGCGGATCTGAGTAGGAGTTCAATGGACGGGAATGATTAAAGGACAAATTCTGAGGTACTCACATCACGAAGCCATATGCTCCCGAACCTAGCTCGCGGATGAGCTTCCACCGTTTCTCGACATGAAAGACCTTGCCGAATGACGACATTAAAGCATGGTATCCCCTGTACACAGCACCCATCGTTGATCAGTACGACGCAGCAGCACACCACGCACGCACAGCGAGCATTCATTCCATTGGATCCGATCGCAGAGAAGGTGGCTACGAATGCATGCTCTCCGCGGAGCTCAAAACCTTCTAAGACTTCGCGTCCAAAGCTTGCTGCAGGTAGGCTCGTGGCCGCACCCATTTCTCCTCAAGCAAAACTCCCGCCGATATCATCAAAGCCTTCTGAGACTTCGCATCCAGAGCTCGCATTATGATTGAGTGGCCGCATCCGCCTTCCCTCCGACGAATTGTGTAGATCGCCCGCCGATATAACGGTGACTCACCGACGCTTCTGTATGTCCTCTGTGCGGGGTGTGACCTGAGTGCGCATCCTGGACCGTCCCCTCCGTCCATTGTCGTCCGATCCGGGCGAAGGCACGGGCGGAGAGGACGACTGCGGGCGGATGTCCGAGTTCTCTCTCGACGGTTTCTCCGACGACTCCGCGCCGGCCTCCGGGTGCGTGTGCTTGTCGCCGTTCTGCTGGGCCATGGAAGAGCGCTGCTCCGCGGGGCTCGGGGAGGCGATAGGACGATATGCAGGCGGCCTGAGCTCGAGGGAGAGAGATGGTCGCCGCGGTGGGTGTGGTGGAGGGAGGCAAGAAGGTTCGGAGAGGGTAGACGCAGCTTATATGCGCTTCCGTCGCGAGCCTGATGATAAGTTTACATACAAGGGTCGAGAGAAGATCTCGCTTCAGCGTCGCGGCCAGCTGGTGGCGTCGAGCGTGACGATTACCGTGGTGGCGGCATTGTCGCTTTGTGTGACATCATGAGGTTGGTTGCACACATAACTTGGTAGGTGATCGCGATGCTTCGCACGCTAGGTCCGATTCCACAGTAAGGAAACAACTAGCATGCATACGTAGAGCCCTCCGGGCAGTCCTGGACACAATTCGGACTGGTACGCTTTGCAGTTTATTAGCGGTAAAATTATGATCCTAGCCCAAATCTTGTATCTCCTAGGCAGACGAGTCAATGTACAGGATCCCTTACTGAATGGGGGGGAGAACTGTCTCTACTAACGCCGCTCGAATCCTACCTTCGAGGTTTACAGATTATGTATGAGATGACCAACCTTTCTAAAGTGCGGCTGTCTGGATGTACCTCTACAATGACATACATATTTTATTAATTCACATTTACTAGCACCGTAAGTCGTTGTAGTCACTTGTAGGCTCAGTCTGAGATTCGTATGAGCCTGACTCGTCGGAGGGCGCCGCGCCTCGGGCAGGCTCCGCCAGCCCTCGCCCAGCGGCGCCGAACATCTTCCATGTATGGGCTCATTATAGTGCTCTGGCAGTTTCTAGTGTACATGTACTCACCGCTGGTTCAACATTCAACGTTCAACGGTCAACAGGGAGTTCCCGCTCATGTTAAGTACAACTTTTGGAGCAACCTACATCTGGAGGTGCCAGGGGTCGCGGTGCCAAATGTCACGTGAAACGGACTCCTTTCTGGCTTCAAGAACGGAGGAGAACGGGATGGACATAGGATAAACCCGGGTGCCAGGAAATTCACGTGACGCATGCGAGCCACGACAAGAAGAAGACCGATTCTTTAGTGGAATCGGAATTCCTCCTCCTAGACCGAAATAAGTAGAAGTTCAAAACAATGTTTTTCATAGTTCACGCAGCTGGAACAGCGTGAACATTGTGGGATGAGGTCGAACGTGCAACCAGCGGTGGACGCTATGTGTCACATTATAGAGCATCCCGGGTATCAGAGCACGCGAATAGCAGACAGATCCAGTACATATGTATTCCGAAAGACTAATGATACACCGTTCCGTTAGTTTGGTTTTGGGATGAGATACACGATGAAGAGCAAATAAGAGAACTAAGAGATGCCTGTACCAGAGGTCGTAAGTGAGCACGGGGAGGGAGGAAATCGCGCACATAACAAATCGACGATGTACTAGCAGGCACAAACCGGAAAGGTGCTGGAGATCTACGCACCGGACACAGGAGAAGCAACGACACAGCAGAGCTCGCTCAACGGCTGTTGGCAAAGACGACCCCGCCACGTCCATCCGTCACGAACTCCGCAGCAAGCTCGAACGCATCTTCGCTAGAGCCCACCAGAGGAAGGGACCTCTGGCGGACAAGCCGGCCGGATAAGCTCGACGGCCGGTGTCCACGAGAATCATGCTGGGCAGGATCATCCGAGCACTCCTCCGGAGCGGCAGAGAGATCTGGGCCGGACTTGATATGCGGGACGATCGTCGCCGAAGACGAAGTAGCGCGTCCGCGCCGCCTCTCTCGGGCCCTTGAGGACGTCGTGCTGCTCCACACGACGCGGCCGCGGCCATCTGTCATGAACGGAGGGTCGCTGTCATGTACTGCGGCTGCAACCGCCGCTTGGGAATCCCCTTCGGCAGAAGAGGATGAAGGGGCTTCTGGTGCTGCCGGGACGACCGTGGTAGAACTAGACGATTCACCGGAGAGGGGCTGTCGTTCGGCCCACTCGCGTAGAAGGTCCCCGGCGTTCCACAAGTAGGATGCTGGAGGCGTTATGATCTGATCAACAACCGAGCCGTCATCGGGGTGATCGTCGTCAGCGTCGGGATCCGCGGATGGCCCAGGAGGAAGTGGGCGCAAGCTATCGAGATAGGATGGAACAAACACTGGAGAGGTCGGATCGAGTGCTGTAACAGCAGGTGGAGAGGGGGGAGTGGCGGCTTCGTCTGTCGAGAACGAGCCGAGCGACGAGTACGGGCCTTCCACAGTCGCGGTACTTGACTCTGGTGCTATAAAGACTTCCAACTCTTCGTCCTCTTCCTCTTCAGCGGAGTCATCGTCTAGGCGATACATCGGAGGCAGACTTTCAGCGCCGACCGCAGCTGCGAAGCTTGACAGTATAGCTCGTTGCTGCGCAATACATGTGAGTTTCGTTCCTTAAGACACTATCGTGCGAACAATCGCACCATATCCCGTGAAGTCACAGTTTCGTTTCCGCTGCCGAAGAGGTGGCTCACTGTGCGACTCAGCAGGACTTCAATCGCTGTGCCTGCATTGCCCTCCCAAATGCCTAATCCGGAGTCTTCATGGTCTCGTTGGTTCCGCCGTCGCTGAGATCGAGTTCATAACAGTAACTGTGATGTGTGTAGATTGACTCACTTCCATGTAATAGTCAGCACCATGGTCAAACACGTGAGGGGTTCCATCCTTGGTCTCGTGCTTGTAGAAGCACTCATTCCCGAATGGGCAGAATCGTTTCTTCGCAGGAGACTTCTCAAAGTGCCTAGTGTAGGGGGAAATGTGAATATAAGTCGACCCGACCATGAAGTGGTCTACGCACTTGCATTTAACACGCGCCATACTAAGTTTGTACTTTTCCATCATTTCATGCTTCTTCGGATCCTCCTCAGCGTAGAACACCGTTGACGGCGTGACAAACCGGGAAGAGGTCCGGCACATTGGGCATGTCTTCGTGGTTCCAGCTTCGAGGATCTCTGTAGATTTGCCCTGAGAGTTGCGCCAGTTCTTGATGCACTGAGATAGATGAGGCGGGGTGAGAAATCGAAGGATGGTGTTGCAGGGACTGGGAGCATACCGGCATGCAAAAGACATGGCTACAACCCGCTGTGGAAGGTATGTAAGCGTGCATTTCAGGGACAGTGTATCTCTTCGCAAAAGGACGATTGTGTGCGGTCCTCCAGGCAGACAAAGGACACGTAGTGCAGGTGTGTACTTACTGAGTAGTCCGTATGCGACCGGCTTCTCGTAGCAAATTGAGCACAAGCAGTCGTCGTTATCGTCGTTCGGCGATGCTGTCGCACTCGACCCAGGCTTGAACGGGACATGAACGAACCAGCAATTCGCTTCGTTCTTACACCACCCGGCTGCATAGAACTTGCAGATCTTGTTCTCGTCGTACGGGGTCAGCCGCTTCCCGTGCAGGAACTTGCACCGATTTCCTGCATAACAGCCGCGGTCCGTTTGGCTACGCGTGATACTGTTGGGTAAGATAGAGATGTCGCGTAGAACGCATACACGCACTAGTATTTGCAGATCCCTCTTGGTTTGGATGTAACGGGACGACTGGGGTCAGATACACGGCCGGATGGTATGTTCGATGGACCGTCAGACATTCGAGAACAAGAGACGTTATAGGAGGGAGAGTGAGAGCAGCACCACCCAGTTAGCCGAGTATATATGCGTCTGGGACCTGAGGCTCTTGAGACCAGCTTGGGACTGAAGCTGCGGTAAGTTGCGGAAACTGCAGCAACTACGGTAGTAGTCACTGTCGGGGGGCAAGACGCCAACGGCGGCCAACCTCAACCAACCTGACTCAACGACTACTTTAAGCCTCTTATTGACTTACTACTTAAGTTACTTAAGGTCATTCTGCAACCGCATAGTTACGTAAGCTCAATATGTCATTCAAGTACAGGCGTACACCCAAGCCCATGGTAATACTAATAGTACAGGGTCATGACTATGTTAAAATCTCTAGTACTAGCTACTAGTGCCTTGGCAAGAGTGTATGTATATCGCACGACGTAGATCACACGCGCGAACCGCTAGCGCAGTCACTATGAAGTTACGAAGCGTTGAAGTGTCCGAGTCTGTTATGATGACTTAGTGTGCCAGCCTTCGGATGGACGGTCCTGCGAACTTGAATATCTTCAAGTTTGCGCACGCCGCACAGAGTCCAAGATCGTAAGAGAATCTTAGAGTGGCACGTATAGCAGACGTACAGTGTACCGTCATGTATAGATCAGCATCAGAAGGGGGAACGATGCAAGTTCAACGAGACCGCGAGAACTCACCGATATCCAGTGACGTCGTCGTCATAACCGGTGTCCGACATCTTCAGACAGGCCTAGCAGTAGAGAGCAGCGACAGCGACGTGTATATAACAAACGAGTAGAGGTGGAATATACCTACTAATGCAATGTCCGCAACGCCTCCTTCACCGTACTCCTCTCGCCAAGCAGCGCGAACAGCTGCCAGCGCTGGTCCTTCACTTCGCGCTCTTTCGCCGTAAAGTCGTCCTCCGCAGGCTCGTTCTCCCCAATTGCAAGCCGCATAGCCGCCGCAGACTTGTTCGGGAGAACAGCGGGGGACACCGTGAACAGGCTGTCGAAGGAGGATGCGGGCAGCACGTAGCTGTGCGAATGCGGCTCTGCTGCCCGGATGGACGTGATGGCGTGCGAGGTCGAGGTGAGGGACAGGGCTTGTGTGATTAGTTGCTTGAGTTTAGCCTACGCGGAGGTCAGCGGGATGTCGCAATAGCGTGTCGAGCCGTGCGTTCAGACATCCGTACTCCAGTCGAGGGGTGGATGATGTGAAAGCGTCGCGCCAATGTCCGGTGTGAAGAGAAAGGACTTTGCCGGTCGACTGACCGTGAGCTGTCGTAGGAGAAGATACGCACCTCGAAAGCTAACAAGAGTAGCGACGCGACCTCCTTAGAGGGCGGGCCCAAGTTGTGTTGCGCAGAGATGAGGTTTATGCGCTCCGAGATGTGCTGTATGGTAGGTGCGCGGGTCATTGACGCGAGGTTGAGCGGTAGTCTGCTCCCAGGGGACACTGCATGCGACCATGTGTCAACACCGTTCTGCCCCAATAGCTAGGACTGGCGCACCTCCACGTTCCGATAGCAACTGAACGCCCCGCTCCGCTACGATCTCATCCGTGTACGCTTTCGGATGCGGGGTTTCATTGATAGCCACTGCCTCTAGAGCGCGTATCCTGTCTCGCTCGCGCCTTCCTATACCAACGGTCCACTTCTTGAGCCTCTCGGAGCGTAGCGTGGTCATCTCGTGCAGGTCCGGTCCTTGGTAGGGTAGCGTGCGGCGCCGCTTACGAGGGGGCGGCCTCGGGACATCTGGTAGCGGAGCGGCTAGAGGCGCAAGGTGCGCGGAGGTATCAAACAGCGAGACTATGAGGGCATTATGCAGCTGTACTATAGTCTCATTAGGTCGAGTACCCGGCCGTTGCGCCAAGGAGTGAGGACTCACATAGGTGTGTACTGTCGAGAAGTGCTTTGACCTGATCGTCGTATTCGTTTCGTGAGATGTGGCCGGAAAGGTACTCTTTCAAGACGTTGAAGTAAAGAGTTGCTCTTGGTCCTAGGGCGGCCGTTAATTGACTCTTGACGGTGGAGGTAGAGGACAGCGACATCGAGGGGAATCGGGATGGAAGGGAGCTCGAACTCAGGCGCGGGTGAGCGGGCGTCACATTCAAGTGCGGAGAGCGAAAGCGCTTGATAGACGCCTTTGCGAGGAGCGGCAAGAATTGACTTTGGACCTGCTTTTGACGGAGCACCTGTACTTCAAGTTCGAGAGCGCGTGCTGGCGGACGACAAACATCCATGGGCTATGCACAACGCAAGGTCGTGACCACGGCTTCCAAGCTCGCCCATGTCTCCGCACAACATCTCAAAGCTCTTCCAAAACACACGCTCTCCGCTGGCACGGCCGCTGGGGCTCCCCCTGCTCTCTTCGACGTACAGTCCTGGGCTGCGTCACGGCCGCCCCCCACGTCAGCTCTTACTGCTTTTGCACACCGGATAGGCCTCGGGAGCGTTCTGCCGTCGGCAGACGTACTTCAGCAGGCATGCACACACCCCTCGTTCGTCTCACTACACTCCCAACAACATCCCGCCCAACCCCTCCCTGCCACCAATGCCTCTCTCGCGACTCTCGGAAACTCCCTGCTAGGCATGTTTGCGACAGAGTTTGTGAATTCGTCCTACCCGCACCTTCCGACCCGCGTCCTGAAGGCGGCAGTGAGTGCACACGTCGGTCCGACGACCTGCGCGAACCTGGCGCGTGAGATGGGTGTGACGCCTATCCTCCGCTGGCACCGAACGGTACGTCCCTGCTTCCGTCTCTACACGTCGCACATGGCTGCATACTGAACGCGCGACGTGCAGCCCTCCGCGTCATCGACAGGCGAGGCCATCCTCCATGCCGACGCGCTGGCATCCGTCCCGCGGGCGCTCACCGCGCTTGTGTACCAGTACCGCTCACTGCGCTCCGCACGGAGATTCGTGGAGAAGTTTTTCCTGAGCCGGGAGGTGGACTTGCGGTCGATGATCAAGTTCCGGGATCCAAAACAGACGTTGCTCGCGACGGTGGAGAAGTTTGGGCGGGAACGACCGGTCTCGAGGTACGTCTCGTTGCTTTATGAGTCTCTCCCTCCCCGTTGCTTCGAACACCTTCATTCCGAATACCGCCTGCGTCATAAGAGAACAGCCCAGCTGGGTCTCCAGGAGCACCGTGAAGTCGATCACCTCTTCTTACCTCTTTCAGGTGTGCTTCCCCGGCACGCGCTGTAGACCTTGATGAAGGATTGCACTGTCATGGAGGCACATGTCATCTTTGTCGTCTCTGCTTCGTTGGACGAAGGGCTTGCACGCTTATTCTACGTCAACACGTTATCCAAACGCGCAGCTGACGATTGTTGGACTAGGTTGCTGAAAGAGACTGGACGGTACTCAAATTCGCCAGTTTTCGTGGTAGGCATCTTCTCGGGTGCGGACCAGCTCGGCGAAGGGTTCGGCAGCTCGTTGAAAATGGCTGAGTTCCGGGTACGTCTCTGACCTGCAAATACACAGAGGGCCTTCGACTGACTGCATTTCCCATGTAGGCGGCTGAGGACTCATTATTGAGACTCTACCTCACACGGCAGCCTCCACATCTGTTGCAGCTGCCCTCCTCGACGTTCCCCGATGCGCCAGGGAACGTGTTTGAGGCGGCGGCGGCGGGCGCCGAGAGTGCCTATGCACCGATCTCGCTGGGAGACTCGGAGGTGCTGTACGGCAGTGCTGGCCGCGCGGGCGTCCGCACACCTGGGGCGCGGTCCCAGGTCATCGTGGAGGGGGATGACATAGACACCTACGTATAATAATGCAGCTATGCTTAATGTTCCAGGAGCACATCCCCGTTCTGCTCGATTGCGGTGTCTTCGCTCGCTCATAACCACCAACTGAGTTGCAGCAGCTGTGCTCACGGTGAGATCAGTACACTCTAAGTATGCCGGTACAGCGGGAACGGCGCCCAGTGAGGGCGATATGTATATGGTCTTCTGATCAACTGACTATCTAACATGTAGTGACTTTGTTGAGGTATCGAATCAGTAGGGCATCGTCCGGGCCGCGATGTCCTACGTCATGCACAAGCTTACTCTCCTCATATATAAACCTCTCCGGGTGCATGGCTTCGGAAGATATCCCTTATCTCCTCACTCATCCTGCAGAACTACATGATGACTGCGGATCAACCTTTCGTGCTGCGCTGGGGCATCATCTCCACCGGGAGGATTGCTATGGACTTTGCCAAGGTACTGCATGTATGCAGTATACAGCTCCAGAAACGTCTAACTTCTAACCACCTACCAGGACCTGCTGGTAGATCCGTCAACGTATGTACAAGATATCACCTTTTGTTCACGTCGACTGATACATATGGACTTGTAACAGCCGCGGAACCGCAGACGTCGCGCACAGGATCATCGCAGTCGGTTCTCGCAGCACGGAAAGTGCCCAGAAGTTCATCGATGCATACATCAACGGCGACAAGAACGTCAAAGCGCTGGGCAGCTACGCGGAGGTGTTCGCGGACAAGGTATGTGTGACCACGACCACCATCTGATGTTTATTGAACCACTCGTTTCTAGGACGTGGACGCGGTGTACATCGGTGCGCGCTAGCGGCTCAGGCTGCAGTATCACTATCGAGTGCTCGAGCTGACGTGGAGGCGACGTCGACGGAGTGCAGGCACCCCGCACACCCTGCACTACGAGAACGCGCGCGAGGCTTTGAACGCCGGGAAGCACGTCCTATGCGAGAAGGCCACCACGTCCAACGCGGCCGAGCTCAAGGCGCTGCTGCAGCTCGCAAAGGAGAAGAAGTTGTTCTTCATGGAGGCGCTGTGGACGCGCTTCCACCCGCTCACGCTCGAGCTGAAGCGCATCGCAGAGGAGGGCGCGCTCGGGGACCCGGTCGTCGTGCACGCGGACCTGTCGGCCGACTTCCACATCGAGAACCTCCCGCTGACGCACCGGATGCTCGACCCGAAGCTCGGCGGCGGCGCGCTGTTGGATCTGTGAGTGGCGGGAACCGTAACAGTCGAGCGATGCACTCACTTGTCAACGGTCATCCAGTGGGCCGTATCCCATGTTCTGGGTAAGGTGTGCGCATGTACGATGGAACTTTGTTCACTCTGACCGCCCTCCTTCCTCAGTGCATGCTGGCCCTGTACGAGCACCCCTCGAACAAGAACGCGCGGCCGACGAGCGTGACGGGCTCCATCCTCAAGTCGACCATCACCGACGTCGACGCGAGCACGAGCTGGACGGTGAACTTCAGCGAGCACCTGCACGCACAGGCTGTCCTCAGCTGCAGCATGACTGCGTCCGGCGCGCCGTTCGGCGCTGCGATCCGCTACAGGAAGGGCACGATCACGGTGGCCCCGCCGATCTTCCGGGCGCCGAAGTTCACCGTGCAGTATCACGACGACGAGGGCAGCGTCGTGCGTGAGGAGACGCGGACGTTCAAGTACACCGGTGGGGGCTGGCACTATGAGGCGGACGAGGTCGCGCGGTGCGTGAGGGACGGGAAGCTCGAAAGCGACGCGTGGGGCCACGAAAAAAGTATTGTGATGATGGAGACGTTCGACGAGGTCAGTCAGATGTTGCTCACTTTCTGCGACGATAGCATGACTCTTCTGCCTCTCTAGGTTCGCCGCCAGGGCAAGTACGTACTACCGGAGGGTGTCGAAAAGGTTGAGCGGGTGCAGTGAGGGCAGACAGACAGCAGAGGAAAGACGTGATGTGATTGAAGTTGAATGATCATTGTATGACAGAGTATGCAACTAACTATGTACAGAGCTACCTTGCAGCTGTTGAATCTAGGTTGAACCTATGAAGCAAAGAAGAGTCAGATCAATGTCATTTTGCGCGACTGAACTAGGATAAAAAGTCAGAAAAGCGGACCTATCGCCAAAGCGACGGCCCGAAGGTAGCTGAGATAATTTTCTGCAACGCAGGAAGACCCTACTAAAGCCAAATGCCTCAAACATCATACGAATGCAAATGCGTACGCCCTGAAGAGTACGCAAGCAAAGATACACGAGCACAATACTCACAGTTGATACCAGGTTAGGAAGCACCTGTACACGATACAGCGTGGAGAGAGGTTTGACTGAAAAAAGCTGAGGAGGATGAAGGGGGAGGAGAAGTTGGAAGGAGGAAGAAGGCTGGAGCACCGACGAAATTTATACAGTTCGGCTATTAGACGCCCGATCTACGATCGGAGCTGTTCATGTGCGCTTATGTTGGTAGTCCACCGCGCACTCGACCACGACCATCTCAGTCTGAGCATTCGAATATTCGAGCTTCAGCTTCAGGAGTCAGGACGTCAATCACTCAACTCCATTCGGAATAACATGTCTACCCCATACCAGGACGGATCTCAGGCTACAGGCTACTATGCAGCGACACCCACCCCATCTGCACCATCACCACACCCACAGTCCACGCCGGACTTCTCACAACCGGGACCTAGCACTACTCAGCCTTCACGGCCTGCAGCCGCACAGACAGCAGAGGAGCTGAGGAAGGACAAGACACTAGCAGAATTTCTGCTCATGCTCGATGACTATGAGCCTTTGGTGCGTCAGTCGTGCAGAGGAGCCGCGCAGGGCGGATGTCGCGCTTCCGTGTTTACCGCCGTGCGTCGACGTTGACTTGAATCGTGCGGACACAGATACCCAACGAGGTGACGGAGTACTACCTGCAGAGAGTGGGGTTCGAATGCGAGGACGTCAGACTGTGAGTCGCCTCTCGCCCTGTGTTCGCGGAACGCGTTCAAGCGTGGTAGCCATCCCGCCCCGGACACCTGCTGCAGCAAACGTCTCCTGTCTTTGGCCGCACAGAAGTTCGTGTCCGACATCGCGTCGGACGCGTACCAGCACGCACGCATCCGCGCGAACGCCGCCGGGGGGCGGTCCCGGGCGAACCAGCCAGGGACGGCTGCTGCGAGAGTGAGTCGCGCGGTCGTCTTCGCTCCTCCTCCTCACTGTATTCATTGACCTCGGGCCAGGACAAGACAAAGACGACGCTCACTATGGACGACCTCACCGCCGCTCTAGCGGAGTACGGCATCAACTCGCGCAAGCCCGAGTTCTACATGTGATCCCGACTAGACCGTTCTCGCATGCTCCCTGTGGACGCTGGTATCCCCGACTCATACTTGGTCTTGGAGCCCACTCACCTGTACAGTACCGTCGTAATGCTATCCATGTTTGTACGCGTACCTTGGATAGCTGCCTGCATTTTCCTGAGCCACTGTTCCGCCCTCTATTCATCGGCCAAGCGGGGCTCCATCGCCAGTCTACTAGAGCAAGTCTCAACGTTTTCTCGCCGGACTGTTTCGACACTGACACCCAGTGGAAAAGCCCGCTGCACTGTAGTCTCCGTAGCTAACCATAATAGAAAGAAGACAGTCGATCTTTCTGTATTATGGCTGCACACTTTGTACGCACCGGTACGATGTTACACGCCGAATACACTTTGGGTCCTGGCGTCAAATCCGACGCATGTAGATGTTAGCAAACGCCATCGTACGCCAATGTTTTGTTAGGATACCATCAGTACGTATACATTGCTTGGACTAGCGTACAGATGCGTTTGGATGCGTTTGCAAGCGGGTGAATGCGTCCAGTTGCGGATGATATTGGCTAATCTACCATACTAACTTTACGTAGTGCTACGCACATGGACGACGCAGCTGCACTCGTATGCACCAGACGAGCCCAGACGTGTTATCTGCGGTGGTGGGGTGCGAGACTTCACACGTCTGGGTGCGAGACTTCACACGTCTGGGTGCGAGACTTTACACGTCTGGGTACGAGACGGTACCACCATCCATCCGTCGTGGATTAAGCCCCTCAGGCCTCCTCAGGCCTCAACTCGAAGCGACGGCAGTGTATTGGAGCCTGCGCATCACGCAGACTAAATCCGCTCCACCTGTCTGTGATCTCTTAACTAGTCCTTGTCTTGACGAAGCTGCCGAACGGGGTTTAGGACTGGTTTAGGGTGATCTGTCGTGCATGCGGATCCCGCTGCTGCGAGTCAGGTGCGCGTCCAGCGGATGCGGACTTGATGCCAGAGACGGTTCGAGTTCACCTGAAGTTTGAACGAATGATGGTATGCACCGACCACATGCCAACGTGCAGACGTGCAGACGTGCAGGACTTTCTTCCGACTCGTTCCCCTCGGGGCGTTGCCAGTGTAACTTGGCCGTTTCAGATGTTATGTATCACTACTACAGCTGCCAGTAGCTGCCAGTGGTTTCAAAAATAATGCCCGACAGACGCTTGTACTGTTGTACTTAGCCGTGAAACCGAATCGCGGGTCAGTACTGATGCTGGTATCCCGGCATCTGCGCTCGGTCAGGACTGCAGCTGCTGCAGGATGACGTCCATTGTCTACTTTCAACACATACTAGCACATACTTAGCGAACGGAATGACGTTCTGGTGGATCTGGTACGAAAAAACGTACAGGAGTCCCAACCTCTGGCAGTATATATACTCACTCCTTCCGAGGGCAGGCTCGACATTCGGTCACCTTCGAGTCCATCCATCTAAACTCATCGTGAGTGTTCTATATATATTAGCGGCAACAGCTGCTCGCCGTACTGAATGCTGTTCCAGGTCGATCCTCGCGCCAAATCGTTATTCGCTATGGTCAAACTCGGGGCCATCATCTCCACTCTCGCCGTCACTGCCGCCGCCGGAGTCGTCGTCCAAGGCGCATCGCTCACAGCTCGCGGTCAGTTCTTGCTCCCCATATTGCATCAGCGTTCCGCTCCGCCCGCAGCCCACTCACACTCCTTCTCGTCTCCCAGGATGCTCGGCCTCCTCCCTGAAATGTGAGACGTCCGGCGGGAGCCCGCTCATCTCCGACTGCCAGTCCGCTATCGACAAGCTCAAGGAGAAGTCCCACCAGTTAGACTACTATCAGAACAATCGTCATAATTCGCGCTGCACCACCATCAAGAAGGTGGGCAAGTGCAAGGTCGATATCTGTGGGGAGCCAGTTGCTGGGCTGCTAGGTGGTCCGAGCAATGGCCCGGCCTACCTGCAGCAGCTCCTGAACGGCTGCCAAAGCGGCAGCGTTGTCGGCGGGCAGGTCTTCCCTAGGGATTGCGATGTTGTGTATCCTCAGGGCACGCAGGTTACCGACTCCAATCGCTTCAGGCTCCAGTTCTCGCACGCCTGATCCATAGCAGCGCGATACGTACCGCATGTCATTCCAGAAACAAACATCTTATGCTCCTCCATCGTTGTTCTGGTCGACCTGTGACTTTACCGCATATCCTCTGGTAGTTTCCATGCTCTCCGACTCCGAGTCCACGCCCTGGTTCACGACGCAATCCGCTCTAGATCTCCTACGTATGCGGTACACGGAGGTCTGCTCGGTCTCCACGTAGCCTCCCTCGCCGGATAGGGCTTAGTTTTGGCAGCATCTTTGTTCCCCAACTTGACCCCGTGCGGGAGCATGCGACTCTCTGTTTTCCAGTCGTGGCCGTGCGCCGACCTGCGGAGCGAGCAAGGTCGAGCTCAGCGGCCTGACGATCCACATGCATATGTAGGTCATGGAGAACGATCGCGTGGAGGCGGAGAGGACTCACCCTCACCCTCTAGCCTGCCGAGCATCGTGCAGGCTGGCAGCCAAGAGTGCTCAAGACCGCGTTCACGAGCTTCTGGGCTCCATGGGTGGTTGTGCCTTGCATTGATCATACCTCGAGACCGAATTTCGAAGCGCAAGAGGTGATGAGTGTTTGCAGGAGATACTAGCTCATTGCTGGTTCGCGACGCAATCCACTCTAGACGCTGTCCGCCGCTGCGGGTCTCTTCAAGTTGGCTTTGGCTCGGCCCTCGGGTAGCTTCGAAAAGACGTCAGAAGGCTCAGCGCTAGCCAACGCTGATAGAGTCCACCCTTAGGTATCCCTGTCGTTCAACTTGAGATGACTCACAGTATATGCGCCAGAATTACGCAGAAAAGCAAGGTACCGCAGCGACGAGGGCCTGCTCTCCTTGCGATCCCGGTCCCGGCCAAGCATCCTGTAGGTGCACAGACGAGGGAGCCATTCCGAGTTTCCGCGCTCGTCTCATTACCGTGCAGCAAGCAGTTTACCAATTAACGTTTAACAACCAAGATAAGTATGGATAGGATAGCTTGCGTCCGTGCGTGGCACGCAGCCGTCCATCGACGCACGCCGCCCGGCCCCATCCGCATCCGCACGACGCTCGAACGCCAATTTTTCGCGCGCGGCGCGGCGGGCGAGGCAGCAAGCACCCCGGCTGCATGGCCGTGCGTGCAGCGTATGCCGGTGTGTCGCACGGCGCCCGAGCCACCCTAAGCCTTCCCCCGACCCGACCGCGGAACGCGGGCCCCGGCGCCCTCATGAGTCCCGGATCGCCACCTCTGCAAATTCAAAAGTAAGAAGAATGCGTATGCGTCAGCGCGCGCGCGAGGCCAAAGGGGGGGAGAGAGCACGCACTGAAGAACTCGTACGACAGCCAGCAGAGCGCGTTGCTCGGCATGAACGTGAGCACGCGCGGCGCGAGCCCGCGCGCGAAGCCCTTGAGCCCGTCGCGCGCCCAGATGATGCGGAACGCGTGCGCGAGGCCGCGGCAGTGGCGGATCTCGGGGTCCTGCGACGTCCCGCGCGTCTGCAGGATCGTCTTCGCGACGTCGAGCGGGGTCGTGACCGCCCCTGCGAACGCCCCTGCGAGCCCCCCCGCGAGGACGTGCGTGGCGGGGGAGTACGCCCCGTGCGGGTTCACGAGCGTCTTGAGCTGCTCGTACACGGTGAACTGCACGGCCGTGAACGGGACGGTCATGGTGAGCGTCGTCGGGTACGAGACGTAGAACGCGGAGAGGCCCTCGTTGGCGTACACGGTGCGCGCGCAGGTGAGCGCGGACCGGAACTCGGACTTGTGCAGCTGCATGCGTTGCTTGATCACTGTGGGGGCGTGCGCGCGCGTCACGGACCGGGCGGCGGGCGCGGAAGGGGGTGAGGAAGAGGGTCGGATGCGCGGTTACGCGGGAGGAGCGGGCATCTCACCGTCAAAGGGGTTCATGAGCGCGTCGCTCGCGATGGTCGCGGACGCGCCTGCTATTGCTGTTTGGGGGGCATACAGGCGTATGGCCGCAGGCGCGTTCCAGCAGGGTTTCGGGCGTTTCGGAACATCGGCGTCGGATTTGCGTCAGCGTCAGACGTCGGCGCAGCAGAGGAGATATCGGAGTCAGGTGTCAGCGCAGATGAGTCCAGGGGCATTGACACGCACACGTCGCTATCCACTGGTTCTGCACGCCGTCTACGTTGCCTCCTGCAAACTCCTTCACCATCTCGTACGTGCCGAAGTGCACGGCATGTGCAGGCCCCGCGCCCATTATCACCGACGACACTCCTCTCCAGAGGGCGCGCATGCCCTCCGTGGAAGATATGCGCGTGAACGCATTCCCGACCCCGGTGTACACCGCTGCTGGGGACGTCGCAAACACTTGCATACGAGTCTGTCGATTCCGGACGGGCAGATATGAGCGTATGCACGGTGACAAGAGACACGATGCTCACTTTAATGCTGTCTACAGGGAACATGACAGCGTGCTCTGTGATGCCAGCCTGGAAACGCCATCGTTCAGAATTTTTATTCACGCATACACGACCCTTGCAGGTCGTCGAGCGTGCGCGAACGCGGCACTCTTTTTGGGGAGAATTCGCGAATACTCACCAGAGCACCTGCAGCCATGCTGACCTACACGACACGCTGTGTCACCTCTCCGTCGCACACGCATGAGTACTGAGAAACGCACCCCTAGACCCGCGCTTGCCGACAGTCCTTCGTACTCGATCTCCTCGATGACCTCCATGGCGGCAGCAGCAGAACAGGAAATGGAGAGCTAGCAAAGACGGGTTTGCGTGTGGTGGACGTATGGGACGTCGTGACGTGTGCGAAACGTGTGGGACGGAGAGGACGTGTGGCCGGGGTGGTCGGAGGGCGACGCGGACGTGCGGCGGCGGGGGACGCTGAGCGTGCGTGGCGTCGGCGAGAGAGCAGTTATATAGCAGGAGCTGGCTTGTTTACCGCTGGGAGTGTGCTGCTAGCAAATGGGAAACCAGTCAGAGCGTGGCAGGCACTGGCACTGGCTGCGGTCCCTCCGCTTGCTCATCTGGAACCAAGTCACACCCCTCCCGCTCCTGGCCAATCACCGTCGCCGCACGGAGACATATCTCGTCTACATTCAAGCCGTTTGCACTCGCATCTCTATCCTACACTCCGTACACTATATTTCCCTCATCTTCTAGCTTTCTCTAGTTTTCTGCATTGCTCGCGATTCGGAATTCACGCCAACTCGTGCCTGTTTCGTGTTTCACGCTGTTGGCTCAAGCCGACTGTGCTTCCTCAAATGCGCTTAGATCCGTCGTCCCTGCGCTAAGCGGTCTGGGAGGGGGCGGCAGCTCTCTTTGCTTTCCCTTCTGCTGCCAGGCGATCGTGTTCTTCGATATCCCTGGCGGCGATGCCATTCAACGCCAATTCTCGTGAGAATAAATCCCGGGCCACTCACCTCGCTTCCCAAGGATAGTCCAGCCTGTCAACAAGAAGTACAGTGGTGAGTGGAAGCACAAGAATAGGGCGCACAATGGTTCTCACCAGACGTTCTCTATCTCGTCGCCGGCGTAGTAGCTACAGTCCGGGTCTCAGGATGCGTGTCGCGCGCTTGGACGACAACGTGTACGCACGGTATGTCCGCGGGAAGGTCCGCTAGTTTGGGCTTGAGCTTGTTATGCACGACGAAGACCGCGAACTTGGTGCGTTTCGCGTCGCGCTCAGCCTCGGGAAGCTGGGCAAGTGCTCGCTCTACGTCCTTCTGGAGCTCGGAGACGGCGTAGCTATAGATGATCGCCACTCGTCACTCAACGATCCCCACGACTGTCTATCGATGGACCCACTGGAGCGTCTTGCGCGAGTCATCCACCTCGTCCTAAGCGAGATGGCACGTCAGGTGGTTGAGACATGTGGAAATGAAAGCCACGACGTACCACGATCAGCGCACGCCGTCCAAGAAGGAGATCTCCAGACTCCGGGCCACTGGCAAGGACGAACGTCAGCATGCGCGTATTGACTTATTCAGATCACACCATACTGCATACAGAGAGACATAAACAGCACAATGGATCGCGGCCTACGTTTGAGTCATTCTACGCGAGACGAACGTTCTGTTGTCCGCAGACGTGTCCGAATAATACGAAGTGGTGCACGCTTCTTCGGAGCTGGGAGCTCCTCATGCTCGAGAAACGGATGTATGAATAGTTCCTTGTGCGACCCAGACTTCACAGAAGGGCGTGCTCTGAGATGTGAGACCAACTAGGCACTCTAGAGTCGTAGTAGTAGGTTCGCAGAGGTTGACGAAGATGAACGCGTCGGTACCACACTGACGCTATTACTGCTGCTGCAAGATCTTGCCAGAGTCGACGGGCTTTTGCCAGCACCATACAGCCCATACCGTCTCGGTCCGTCTGATGTTGCGTGCCAGTAGACTTGCGCACCACAACACTGAGCGTGGTCCGAAAGTCCCGGGACGTGTGGCAAGGTGGGTCCTTCGTCCGAGCGGTCCAAGGAGAAACTATGGAGAATCCGACTGAGGCGGATGTTCCATAGCACCTTCAAGTGTGCGGGGATTCGGGGATGCACGCCGTGACGGGGATAGATCGTGAGCGCGAACACTTACAGCCATTGGGTGCGGATGACCTCGGCACCAATCTGCTCGGCGGTCATGCCCGGCAGGGACTCATAGAGCGAGAGCCCGATCGCGTGGATGGGGATGTTCCCCTTCCGCTCCGGGTTCTTCAGGAACGTCCGCTACGGGGAGGAGGATAGAGTTCGAGCGCGGGCCAGGGGACGAGGCTAAAAGTGTACGTTACCATGACCCGGGCGGGGAAAAAGCCTCTGCGTGCGGATGTCAAGATTCAACGAAAACGGAGGGGCGGGCACTGGGGCTGAAGACTTGCCCTCCACCTGCGGCAGAGTGGGCTGTGAGCACGCGCGCGGTCGCGAGAGGCGGGGGCGTGTACCAATAGCAATGAGGATGTCCGGCTTGAAGGACTCGATCTTCTTCGCGCTGTCGCGGATGAGGTTGTGCACGTCGTTGTAGGTGACGCGGAGGTGCTCGGGCTCAGCCATCTCGACGGTCATCGTGCGTTGCGATGTGAACGGTTCGAAAGCAGGAGGAAGGACGGGAGATGGGGAGGGCCGCAGCTCGCCTGTCTACCATCTCGTTATAAGGAATTCGATAATATGATTTTCCTCGCTTACTTATCTTTCGCCTAGATCTCTCACTAACGATCGAGATTAGTTCTAGTAGCCTCATTCCGGTTACACGGCGGACACCCTCGGTCTTCTACCTGCCACCACCACCATCTCGCCTCGTCTCGCCTGTCCTCGTCCTCGTCCTCGTCCTCCTCCTCCGATGTCTGAACAGCAGCCATCTGGGAGTGCGACGCCTGCCGCACCCGCAGGCAAGGCCATCGCGAGCCTCGCCAAGAAACAGAGCGATGTGACCAGGCTCGGCAGCCAGAAACTCAAGTTCGTCCCCACCCTCCCCCCGCGCCGCGTCAAAGAGTGAGCACCACAGTCCCCCCAGCGCCGCCGCGTCCTGACGCCCCCTAGGGAACCAACCAACAAAGTGCGTCCCAGTCTCAGCGACTGACACGCGGCCCTGCTCACATGCTCCCCGCACTCAAACTCAAACTTGAACCCGAACTCGAACTCGAACTCGAAGGAGGTCCCAGTACCGTCCCCAGCCTCGGACCGCGGGCGCGGGCGCGGTCGTGGGGCCGACCGTGGGCGCGGACGAGGACGCGGGCGCGGCGCGGAAGGCGGCGGGGCTGGGCGTGGGGCTGCCCCGCGCCCGCCTGCAGTCGAGATGACCGCGAGCGGGCCGTTCGCGATGGGCCCCGCGCTCGCGGGGATGTCCGGGCGGCGCGCCGCCCCGCGCTCGAACTTTGCGCCGATCGTGCCCGGGGGCAGCGGCGCGGCGAAGCTCGGCGCGGGGCTCACGCAGACGACGGCGCCGTCGCTGAAGCGGGAGAAGGATGCGGACAGGGCGCGGGAGAAGGAGAAGGAGGAGGGAGAGTACTCGGACCCGGACGACGGGGTGGAGATTGTGGACATGGAGAACGTGCGGCAGATGGACTGGATGGCGCCTGAGAGCTTGAGGAGGGAGCGCGACGCGGGCAAGAGGAAGGGCCGGAAGGTCAAGGTCGAGGAACGCGTGAAGCAGGAGGATGTGGACCGCAAAGGTGCGTTTTTGCGCCGCCTCTGGTCGTGTATGATTCTGACAGAATTTATGGGTCAGGTCTGGCCACCGAGGAGGCTATGGATGTCGACGCCGAAGGCTCCCCGGTAGAAGAAGAGGTCAATATGGCAAACGCCGTCAACCTCAGTGACAGCGAGGAAGAAGAAGAGCTGGAAGACATCATCGAGGACTTTGCACAAGCACAGGAACAGGAGGAGGTGTGTTCTCTCATTATCAGTCGCGTCCATCTAGCGTCCTTCTGAACTCTCCTCATAGGAGTCGGATACCCGACAAGAACGTCTATACTTCTTCCAGTTCCCGCAACCGTTCCCGACCTTCCAAGCCAGGAGCGCCCCACCACCGGCTGACCTCAAAGGTAAAGGCAAGGCCGACCCTGTCGGAGAAGACCTGGCCAAGAAAGTAACTTTCGCGGACGATACCAAACCCCCAGCAGCAGCCGCACCAGAGGCAGGCGAAAGCGCTCCCGCCGCCGACAAAGGTGATGAACAGCAAAAGCTCGACGGCGTCGTCGGGCAGCTCGAGATTTACCAGAGCGGCGCAGTGAAGCTGCGCATGAGCAACGGCATCCTCATGGACGTATGTACCATCTCTATTCCGCAGATACAAAATGCTCACCCAAGTCATCGTGTATATACATACACAGGTCACTGCTGCTACACAACCGTCCTTCCTGCAACACGCCGTCTACCTCGACCCGCGCACGAAGCACCTCTGTGTGCTGGGCGAGGTTAATCGCCGCTTCGTCGTAACTCCGGACCTCGACACCCTCCTGACGGCGATGGACATCGCGGACAACCCTCCTCCTCCCATGTTCGACCTCGGCGACGGCCTGCTCACCATGGACTGACCTGACCCGTGCTTGGGTTGGCGCTGTGAAAAGGAATACGAGATGTTTCGCTACTGTACTACCTAATGTAAGCAACGCAGAACGAACTGTGTGCGGTGTGTGTAGTCCGCACATGCTACAAAACAACACTGCAAGACGACGGGGGCGACTGGTACTACGATTACACTAACGACCGCATGTATGTGCTTCATGGGCCGGCAAGACAGAGAGCAAGAGGAGCCGATATATGTACACAGGCTGCGCTAGCTAGTAGCAAGACCATGGCATGCTACGACCCTTCAGCGGGCCCGGGGGTAGCAGGCGCAGGCTCCGGCTGGGGCGTCGCTGGCGTAGAGCTCTGCGCCTGGTCCGGCTCCTGCCCGGGCCCCGCATTCGGGCTGCCCGGAATCGAGGGGGCGTCCGCACCCGCTTGCGCGCCCGCGCCTGGGGCGGCGTCGTCGTCGCCGCCAAAGATGTCGAGGTACCCGGCGACACGCGCCTTGTTCGTGCCCTTCTTCATGACGTGCTCGCGCAGGTCCGCCTTGAGGCTCGGCTGCTTCTGGACGACGTCGCGCAGCTGCTCCTTGGGGAGCTGCAGGAGCGCGCCGAAGCTCGCGGGCGCGGTGAGCCGCGCGCAGCGGATGAAGCCCTCCCACAGGTGCGGGTTCGTCCAGATCTTCTTCGTGATCAGTCGCGAGAGGAGCGTCGTGGACACGAACGGCCGCAGCGAGCGGTACGTCGTCACTGCCTGGATGACCTGTGGGCATGCACGGACGCGAAAGCGGGGAGTCAGCGGTGCGGCATACAGAGGAAGAGCAGTGGGATGCGGCTGAGGGTCCCGGCCCCCCGGGTCGCCGGGGGGCGTGTGTGACGTACTGTGCGGAGGAAGAGGGTGGGCAGGTTCTGTTCGTCCACGAGCTGGTTCATGACCACCGCCAGGATCTCGGAGCGGAAGATGTCGGTCATCGAGAAACATATCGTGATCGCTGCGGGAGTCGAGTCAGCGGCGTAGGAGGGCGCGTGCAGGCATGCCGGGTAAGAGAAGGATACGCACCCTCTATGGCGCTCTTCAACCCGATTTCCTTCTCCGACTCGTGCAAGAGGACCATGAGTTCCGCCGGGGTCAACAGTTCGCTCTGCCGTACGCGTGGCAGGTTAGACGTAACTTTACCGAACGTTTCCGGGGGCGTCGTGACGATAGAGCTGAACACGGAGCGCACGAGGTTCTTGGGCTCCGGTGTGCCGTTGAGAATGGACACGATCCGCGGGAGGTGTCGCAGGATGTCCGCCTGCGGGGCAGTGGTGAGCACACTCGGGACGTGGCTCAGAGGAGACACGGCTGACCTTGTCCATTTCTGCAATGATGGGGATGAGAAAGCGTGCATCGAGATCGCGCTCGTTGACGAGGCTCTTCACCAACGCGACGAGCTGCCCACTCGGCCGTCCTGTCTCCGTGAAGATGCTCAGAACACGCAACGCGAGGGAATCCGCCCCGGGTGGGAACGTCCGAAGCAGAGTGAGCAGTTTCCCGTGCGTCGACCCAAGCGCACGGACCAAGGGCGTGATCAACTGCTGTATGGTCTCCTGCACGGAGACGTCCATACCGCCGTACGCGGCGAATATCCTGTGAAGTTGTGAGACCCAGACAGACATCAGACGGCGAGACCGCAACTCACTCGTCCAGGAACTCCGGAACCTTCGTTGACAAAGCGAAGAGGAGCTCCACGTGCTGCAGGATCTGTGAGTCGACCGCGGGAAGCTCGAGCTGTTCCGGCAGATATGGAGTCTGGATGATATCCTCCTGTGGCAGCTGCCCGTCTTCCATGTTCTCGTCGTGGTCGGCTCCGTTGGCCCGAGGCGACTGCGGCTTGTCCTCTGCAGCCTTTGGCCGGGACTGGAGCCGGCGGAGCAGCTGCAGGGCAAAGTCGCGTACCATGTCTGCCATGGGCTGCACATCCGGAATCCAGCGCTTGACGGTGTTGATGGCGGCGCCGCGAGTGATCTTGTCCGGATGAGTCGTCAGCTCGAGCAACATCTTCATCGCTTCCTCTCTCAACGATGGCCGTTGGGACACAAATTCCCGCAGCGCAGAGAAGCCCATTTGCCGCCTAGCGTTACAGCGTTCAATTGGTCAAGTGCAAATATCTGGAAGCAATGGGGGATTACAAACCGTTCGGGTTCAACACATGATTCCCTGAGGAGGTTGAGAACATCCTGGGGCACGTGCGGCAAATCGAGCAAGAAGCGAGAGAATGTCCTGTCCTTGCCTTCTGCGTGGGTCTGGTACGCCGCGACAATCTGATTGAGCCAGGTCTCGTAGTTCGGCTGCTGGACGCGTCGTCTGTGAGCGCACATGAGAATATGGAGGCGTCTGGCGACATACCCAATCCCGATCTTGCAGCTTCCGTACCCGATCGTTATACCATTCCTCGTTCATCCAAGTGCTGGCCAGTCGTATCCTGCATTGCGTGCGTTTTCAATACTGGGCTCTGCCTGTGCACCTCCGCCATCACATACCGTCCAGAGAAGTCCGCCATGACGTACTCGCACAACGCGTGGCGCAGACGTTCTTGTCTGTCATAAATCTCTGACCGCACACCGACCTCGTCCCCGTCCACCTTCATGTCCTCCTCGCTCTGCGCATCCACCGCGGAAGGGTCGCTCACGCGCGTGACCATCCGCACCAGCAACAGCATCCACATGTCCGCAGGTTTTGCCCTCCACAACGAAGAGTCCGCGGCGTCGAGAGCCTCCTCGTGCGACACGAGCTCTTTCGCGCCGTCCCGGATGCGCGTGATCGCTTTCCGCATGAGGTTCTCGCGGTCGTTGGAGTCCAGCGAGTGCGCGGGTGGGAGCTTGAAGTCTGTCAGTGGCAGCTCCGCGGTCTCCATATCGTGGTCCAACGCTGCTTCCGCCTCGTCTACCGGCTCGACACCGCCAGATATCTGCAAAACCGAGCGTGAGCTATTCCAGGGCAGACGAAGACAAACTTTTTGAGTCCCACCTCAAGATTCAGCCTGTCGGGCTCATACTCCATTTCCTCGTCGTCGATGTCCATCTTCAGCGGGTCCAATGGTTCTTCTTGTTTGACAGCCACTGGCGGAGGAGGTGGGGTCGCCGATTTCTGTTTCCGCTCACGATCAGCTCTTGGTGCTGAAGGAGGAGCGCGAGGCACAGCGGGTGGTGGAGTGGCAGAAGCCTGATCAGTAGCAGCAACGGTAGCAGGAGCATCAGCAGCAGCAGGAGCAGCAACAGGCGCTACAGAGCGAGAAGGGCCGGCCGGAGGAGGAGTTGCGGAGGTAGGCAAACCGGGGACAGCCGCCGGGGAAGACTTCTTATGTCGGTACGCTTGGACAAGACCGATGAGTGCGTTCTCAGTGTAGGCCTGTAGGTTTGCTACAATGAGGTCGGTGACGAGACTCGCCGGCAGTGCGCTGAAATCGAATCTAGGGGTAGCATCATCAGAGGAGGAGGTTGGTATTTTCAGATGTTCATAAGCAGTAGCATCATGCTCGAGTTTTGGACGCTTGGAGTCAGGCGCCTCTGCGACAGGTGTTGCTGCAGTCTGTCGTTTCCGAGTGGCTTCCAAAGCCTTACGAGCCTTCTCATCCGCAGCGGCTTGCTCCATTCGAGTGGCTTGATTTGCGAGAGCGGCGTGGATCTGTGGTTGGAAGTGTTGCCCTTGAGGAGTTCTGCCATCGGACAGTGAGTACGGCAGCAATGAAGATAGGCTGGATTGTTATGATCAGTACTGACCGCAAGATATGATTGAGCAATATACGAATACTCTTCTCGATACTTCGAATGACAGAGGCTGGTTGGCCTTCAAGTTTCACTGGGGTCCATTGCATCAGCGTGGACATGACCACTTCGACAAGAGCGGGACGCTTCTTGACAAGGTTTGCGCCGCTGTTGATCAGGGCCGACAGCATGTCGGGATTCCTAAAACGAAATATGAGACTACTCTGAGCGAGCGTGATACTGCAGACCTACCCGCTTGTGTATATGGTGGTGACCGCGAACTCGAGAAGCTTCATGCCCTCGGCTTCCAGATTCTGGACTGATATGAATGGGTGGTCAGACGGGCACATGTTCAGGTTGGGGTCATCGTTGTTTCGCAACTAAGTGGCATGAGGTCTTAGTACAGTGCCGAAAGAGCCACTGACAACACGGACGTACCCGGGGGTCGTTGATCCCACGCGTCTGCACGAGAATGACTCGCTGCATAAACTTGATTGCAGCGAGTCTGAGACCGTTGTTGACGTGCGAAGACCACACGAACTCGAGTATCCTCGCCTTGACCTGGCCAAGGATGAGCCATGGCTTGCGGTTGTTGCGGTTCGTACACCTTCATGATGTATAATGAGAGTCTGCACACGTACACCGACTGCTCACGCGTTTGTCACACTCACAATGTTCGGAACAGCAACGCGTATACGGTCGGGAAGCACTGCACGACGACCTTGACCGTGCTTACGTTCCCGTCGTTCAGTAGTCCCGCGAGCACCTCCAAAGACTGGTCCGCCACTAGAAGCGCGTGTCAACCGTCGAACCGCGATCATATATTGGGAGAGACGGGGAATGTACAACGCACACTGTGTGCGCGCGTCTATGCTCAGATTCGACTTGCATATCGCGAAGTGGAGGAGGTCGAGCACCCAGCGCTTCACCAACGAGTCCCCTGCACCGGTGAGGGTCTTGATGAGTGTCGAGCAGAGGATAGAGAGGCTCGGGTGGTTCTCAAGCGACTCGCGCAGCGTCGCAAGCAAGTCGGCCTGTTCTTGCGAGTCGGCGGGGGCAGCCAACGCCGCAGACAGCTGCGAAAGGGGGTCGACCGCGGCGGGGTTGACGGCCATCTTGTTGGAAGGCTCAGAGTAGCCGTCCATACGCCGTTATTTTCAAGGCCGCACGTAGATGAGAGGATACCGGAGGGCAGGAAGCAGAGGAGGTTGTGGCAGCACCAGACGCGATTCGGGTCGCGGCGCCAAAGGCAGATGGGCAGACGCCGAGCTGAATGCGACTTGGTGCCACAGGGCGGAGTCCGAATCCGTCCTTGCGCTCGAGCAACGATTATGGTCGGTCGGCCCTCCCCTTCCTGCCCTCGGTCTGTCTTGCTGAACGCGCGCACGTGAAAAGGCCGGCCAGCAGTCCCAGAGCATCCAAACCCTTCTCGAGGCCGAGAAGGAGGCCGCGAAGGTCGTCCAGCAGGCCCGCCAGTGTCCGTCTCCTTTCGCGCTCTCGGTCGGTGCGGAAGCCCGTCTCACGTTTGCGTTGCAGATCGCATCCAGAAATTGAAGGATGCACGCTCGGAGGCTGCGAAGGAGATAGAGGCGTACAAGGCTTCGAAGGAGCAGGAGTTCAAGGCGTTCGAAGCGTCGGTGCGTCCCTTGGCCGTGCATGATATCATCGTCCTCGGATGCTCACTGCAGTGGTCCCTCTCGCGCACGGCTGCTTAGCACGCTGGAAACACGCAAGCTGTACAGTCATCGATTGACAAGGACACCGAGGTGAAGCAGCAGGAAATCCGCACCGCGTACGAGGGCCACAAGGACCAGGTCGTCAAGAAGCTCCTTGACCGCGTCGTTCTCATCAAGCCTGAGCTGCACCGCAACCTCACGAAGGCCTAGCGCTGAGTAGCTATAGGCATCTCCTAGGGTAGGGCATCGATCTCCAACGACAAGATTACACGACCACGACATGGCAGAGTCGCTACATACAATGCATGCATATTCTACAAATATTAGCAGGCTATAGCAGCCATCCCGTGCCCTTGGCACGAATGCGATTTATGGCCGTTCTCAGAAGTATAGACATGTCTGTCTCCTGGGCTCTACTCTCCGCTTCGACTTCAAGCATTAAAGCTCAAGCTCTACACCATCCAAGACGTGACATACACAACGTCCGACGGACAGCAATAGGAGATAAAGGGAATTAAAGGTATGGGAGACCTGGAGGGTCTAGCCTTATGGCAGGCAATGTACTACTAGGTATCTACTGAGTGCGTTCTCACTCCATTCATTCCCGCTATTCTGACCACTCGCCATGCTCGTTCAATCGCCTTCCTGCCCACAGTTGCCTGAATACAAAAGATTTCCGCACTCCCACCTGCAAAGACGGCAACCGCACTTGTCTGCCATATTCCTCCATCATCCGCCGTCCCACTTCCCACTTTCGGCCGACCCACACAATTCGCGACCTTCCTCACGAAGCCTCAACAGACGGGTAAGTCTAGTATTTGGACCTGATCTCGCGCACAGTCGCTTATGCACCTAATACGCGAGCTTTATTATCCACCCGCCATTATTCAACATCGGGGTACACCTGGGTAAACGCGCACATTTTCCGGGCATCACCATCCGTCGCGCACGGCTCGACCCGACAACATCACATGTCAAGAGGACCTTGAAGGCCCTGAGTCACTGAGTCATTGAGAGCGCTATTGGATTTTGCGCTGATTGAGCCTTCCGTGACAAGTGTCGCAACGCCCTTAGTCTCCGTAGCTAACCAAGATAGAAAGATGACAGTCGGTCTTTCTTTATCATGAACGGCCCCCGATCGTGTAAGTAGTCTTCGCTTCAGGACGCTAGCGCTACAGGCAGAGCTTGTTACGATGAATGATGAAGATACTTTACTGTCGGTTAGGAGTCACGGTTGTGGCTGTGCTCGACCGCCGGTGAAAGGGACGTCCGCTAGCAGGCTTCGCCGATACCCTGTGCAGTGTGTGGAGTGCTAAACAACATAGACGACTCAGTGTGGCTCTGCTTGAGCGGTCTAGGAACGCGCTCCGACTCGCGCGCTGCGGCTACCACGCAGCAGCAGCGATGTACAATGAATGTCAACATGAATAGCATGAATGGAATAATACACGTGGTTAGTTACGTTTGCCTGTTGTACAGTGCGCATCTGAAAAGACGACCTTCCCGGCGAGTTTCTTCAAAGATGATACGGTCGATGATCTCATAAAACGCGTCTGCTGGACTCAGAGGTCCAGATCTCGGAGACGGTACCTCCCGGCTTTGTAGTGGAAGTCAACAGAGCCCTGCACAGTCCCGGGTCAGGACTTGGAGTGCAGCTCACGGACATCGCGGCATGACTCGCGGCTCACCATTATGTAGCGTTCGCAGATGGGGGCCAGGTCAGGCTGTATGGCCACGATCTTGTCGAGGTTGCGCACGCTGTCGAGCGTCTCGGCAGCGACCTCCCGGAGAACCTGGATGACCGGCTTCTTCTCCGTAGCAGCTCGGATGTGGATGTAGTTGTCCTTATCGCCGGCCAATGCCTCCTTGTAAAATGAGAGACTACACGCTGCTGTCAGTTTCGCGTTCCGACGAGAAATAATACAATCCTCGTACACATCGCTGTCGAAAAACAATATCACGTCAGCATCCGACTAGAACTCAGGACGAACGTCGTGACGTACTTCGCCAACACAGTGAATATCTCGAGGTCTCTGCGGGAAGTTGAACGGCGCTCAGCTGCGCTTCAGGGTAGAATACGTGTGTGTGTGCACTCACGGGAGCGTCTGCAGATAGTACAGCCCCGCATTCTCCCCCCAGCTCTTCATGAAGCTGAGATGCGGGAAAGCCGCGCCGATCCCGGCCTTGTACTAGCGGAGGTACATCAAATACCGCCCCGCTGCAGGCTCCACCGCCATGCCCTTCGTGTTGAACTCGACGTACATCCAGGTGAGCGCGTCGAGCGTGTTCGCGATGATCGCGTCTGCGCTCACGCGCGGGTAGTAGTCGTGCATCGCCCGCAAGACCTCCACCATCCGGTCGAGCGCGGGGTGCATCTGCAGCTCGCCCCGCGCAAAGCGTTGCGCGAACTGGCCGACCTCGACGTTGCGCTCGCCGAGGTCGTCGGCGAACACTACGCCGGCCATGTAGCGCCCGATGACTAACTGGTGCTCAGGCGTTGTATGAAAGTAGGCGTTTTCGACCATCGAGCAGCTGGTGTCGGTGATGGCGTCGATAAAGTTCGGGCTAAGACCTTCCTCCCACGAGGCGATCTCCTCCCTGATGGTCGTGCGCAATAAGGGGAGTGGGGTGCTGGCATTGACCGATAAGACATGTCCTTGACGAAGTCTCGCACTATTTGCCTGATCTCGTTCAGAGCCGTCTCGGTGGTAAGCTGTACGAAAGTCAGCCCGTGACCGGAGATACTTAGATTTCGAGTACTCACATCGCGATCCTCCTCGTACTCTGAGTGCTCCGTCGGGGCCCGTTCGCAGATGGCCTACATGTTCGACGATTGGTCATCAGCTGCCTGACTACTGCAGTTGTCGCGCGAGTAAGCGTACCTGGGACTCGCTCGAGGCTTGCCAGTATACATAACAGTGGCGAAAAGGCGAGAGGATGGAAGAGAGAAACCTGGTGCGAGCAGTGATCAGTATTCGTCGTACTGAACCGGTGCGAAGGAGTACGCACCGAGTAGCCATCTGAAAGAGGGATACCATGATGATCGCGTTACAACGGCTGACCCTGAGAGCGAGCTACTCGTATTAGTACGCGTCGGGCTCGCGGTTCAACGTTCAACGCAACAAGAGGGATTACTCATCGAGGAGGAGGTTGGTGTTTTCAGGTGCTCGTACACGGCTCCTCACACGTCAGTGTTTAGGTTCTGATGCAGCTGCCTTCTCTCTGAGCCTACTCATTAGTTCGGGCTAACGTTCACAGTTTAACGCCACAAGTGGTGTCTCCTGCACTCCGCCATGAGGCTACCAGATGGTCGGCTGGAAGATATGTATCAAGTGACCAGGTCGGTGTGTATGGAGTGACTTTGATGTTGGGAGAGTGTCAGGGATGACACCGCATTCAATTCACAAACACTCGCATTCTTACCGAGATCGCGGAATTATGCCAGTGAGACGCGGAGCACCATCCATGCCAGCAGCCACAGGTTCAGTGGTCTTGGCGGGTTTTTCGGTTGATATGGTCTCGTAACCATCCGTCGTAGTAGCCCGCACCCCACGGGCCCCACTGGTCCCCACCACCGCGGCTACACAGAGCTGTGGTGTTAAATCCGCACCTACCCGGACGTTGGATACGAGCCCCGGTGTGCTATACCGCCAGACAGCCGGCGGTGAATTTCGAGAGAATCTGGGGACTATAGCCTTCAGTAGAAAACGCTAGTGAGAACCTACAATCGAATAAGGATTGTGACAGTAAAAAGCAGGAGGCTGCCAGTATTCCGGAGCACTTGTCGAATGCGGATGAGATTATGGGGTTCGCAAGCTTCTTGCCGAACAGCCCATACCTCTCGACGGAGCGCCAAGGCCCGGAGTCACAGAAGCCTTGCGTTTACGGTTTGACGCACTGTAAGAAATGCGTTCTGCGTTCTGCGTGAGTAAATCGATGAAGAGAGTGGACTGACGAAATTGAAGCGTGTGTCGGAGCCCTGTCCTCAATCCGCACTGGAGAACCGTTCTCGTCGACACGTTGAACACAGAGAGGACATATGTGCACAAGACGAACAGCGAAGACTCGGCCCGGGGGCATATCCTTGTCGACGGAGCCAAAGGGTCCAATGAGCGACGACGTCTTTTAGAGATGCAAATTTCTACGTACGATATACCTTCGCCCAAAGCCGAAAACCAGGTCGACAGAAATGCCCCTATATGCTGGCTAACAAAATACACGCCAATAGTGAGAAGATGCGCACCATATACAGATTAACCACAAGTAGCCATTGTACTCGTCTCATCTGCGACAACGTGATGAGGTAGGCGCAGCGGCGCAACGACTCCCTGATTAGTGCGGTAATATTAATGTAGCGTAAGGAATTCCGAGTCAAATCGCGGCCTCCGAACTCGAGCAGGCAAGAATTAGCAATTACACGGTACACCAAGCCGACGTCCATGCATCTTACACATGTACACCCCCATCCGGATGTCCAATGTCGTGCGACGCCCAACCGCCGCACCATCATCAACGACCAAGAAGTTAAGAGTTGGCAGATGTCAGAACGTCCGACGGCCCCGACGCGTCGACGTCTCGACCCCCAGGCACACCGCAAAGGCCGTCCAGCAAGACCAGGCCCCAGGCAGGTGCCGCAGGGCGACAGGCCTCGGCCTCAAGCTCCAAGATTCAAGGTATCGTTCATCGTTCGCGTTCGAGATTCGGCTGACGCGTGGGCAGTGCACCCACTGCCACACTGCCAGGCCGAGGCGCACGCCGACGGGGTCTCCCATCCCTCCGGATCGACGCTGCCGCCAGGCTCAGACAACCGTGGGTCGTGGGTCGCTGGTCGTAGGTCGTGGGTCGGAGTGGTGGGTCGTGGTGGTGGGTCGGAGTCGTGAATCGGGGACCGCAGCGCGCAGCTACGGGCACAGGGCCCCGGCCTATATCCGCCCCCCGCCAGTGTCCACGATCCAGGTGTGGCTCGACGGGAGCGTGGTCGTGGCCGTGGTCGCGACGAGGCCCTGGGCCGCCATCTGCATCTGCATCTGCATCTGCATTTGCATCTGCGTCTGCGGGGCACGATGCGCGCTGCCGCCGGACCCCGCTCCGCGCCCGTTGACCCCGCTCCCGCTGCCATTGCTGACCCCGTTCCCGTTCCCGTTCCCGTTCGCGCTGCCCTTGTGGTCCTGTCCCTGTCCCTGTCCTTGTCCCTGCCCCTGCCCCTGCCCCTGTCCCTGCCCCAGCCCGAGCCCGAGCCCGAGGCCCCCATGGCCCCCACCCCCGCCGCCGTGGCTCAGCGAGAGCGAGTTGAGCGAGCTCGCGAACGACTCGTGGCTGGGGTGGCCCGCCGGCGGCTTCCACGAGTCGAGCAGGCCGCTCGCCTTGAGCGACGGCAGCGGCACGCCCTGCGAGTGCGCGACGCTCTCGAGGTCCGACATGGACACGTTCGTGCGCAGGCGGCCCGCGCGGCCCTCGTACGTCTGCGCGTGCGCGTGGGTGGGTGCGTGTGCGTGTGCGTGTGCGTGTGTCCGGGCCTGTGCGCCCGGGGACGAGTGGGCGGACGGGGGCGAGCTCGATTCGGACGTCGCGGGCGGCTCGCGGGGCTGGTACTGCGACTGCGGCTGCGGCTGCTGCGGCTGCGTTTGCGGTCGCTGGTGCTGCACGAGTGGCTTTGGCTTTGGCTGCGGCTGCGGCTGCTGTGCGCGCTCCTTGTCGCTCTTCTGCCTTGCGCGCCACTGGATGGCGACCTCGATGACCTTGAAGCCCCAGAGCTTCTCGAAGTCGCGGTCCCACACGTAGATGCGCGGGTCGTCCGCGCTGTACTTGCTGTACGACTGCGGGCCCGGAGAACCGTGTTAGACGCAGCGGTGAGTATGGATGGTCACAGGGCCCGGCGGGAGTAAGTGGATTCTCACCCAGAGCGCGCAGGCGGCTGATCGCGTGCCGTGTCGTACACACACAGGGTGCAACAGCGGGTGTGCAATAAGAAGGATAGGGTGCTTGTTAGACACATGCCGGCGGCAGGGGACGCGGAAGGGCGCGGGGCGTACGTACAGAGAATGGACGTCTTGGCGCGTGTCCCGGCGGCGTCGAATATCAGATTGAGCTGGTCGCGTATCCAGGGGATTGGTGCCGTGTATTTGCCTTTGCCCTGTCAAGTCCCGGGGGTTATCGCCATGCGCCGGCGGGCGGCGTGTCCGCCGCGTGTGAACAAATAAGATTCGTACCTCGAGGACCGCAAGGAAACAGCACGGATACATGGCGTGCATGAAGCAGAAGCACCATGCCCCGGAATTCGCGGAGGTCTCGAACATGGTGATTTGCGTCTCCAGGTTCTCTTCGTTGAACTGGAGGTGCGCGGGCAACGAGGAGACCCAGTCCTGCCGACTCCCCGTGAGTTCCATGGCGTGCGTGGTTATCGCGATCAAATCACCTCGAGCTCCTTGCTGAAGCCGTCCATGGCTTGCAAACGGACAGACTCCTCCTTGGCTGCCGCTTAGAATTTAGATCCGATAGTCTAGAAGCAACGCGGGTGACAACGCACCGAGACTGGACTCCACGTTGTGGTAGATCTCCAGGATTCGCAGCATGTGGCCGGACTGGGAGGCGTACCTCGTTCTCGGGGCCGGACGCCGTAGATACTCAGAGGCTAGAGTTATCCGAGAATTGTCAGCATGCGTCCCCGCGCGGTACTCTTAGCGCATATCAGCACTTACTAGCCGAACTCGACAGCGAGGCGAGATCGAATGTGGTCTCGTCTATTGGCAACCGCACTACGTCCGCGAGCTCGGCCATCCGTGGGGGGACTCCCTTATGAGTATAGATGTTGCTGATCCACGCTATTAACAGAATGAGCCAGAAACATCGCCGTGTGCACTCGCGGTCGATGAAGTGCATAACACCGTCTGTGTGGGACGGGGAGGGAGGCGCCGCATTATCTGCCCGTTGTACCTCGAGGCTCCCCTCGAGCACCTGCAGCGCCAATTCTGTAGGTCAAGTAGCATCAGATGATCATGCATTATATTTACCACAACCGGTCGACGCACCGAAATACCTGAACTGGCGGGTCCAGGAGTGACTAGCGGCGATCTCGTGCATCTCGAGCAGGCACAAGGCCTGCGCTGTGCTCACCGTCGGCTCAACCAGCAGTCGTCCGGGCTGGTCGAACATTAGCTTTATAGCCTCCTGGAAGTAGGGGACGCCCGCGAGACGAGCATGCTCTGCCTGGCTTGCGATAGACTTCGACAACGGAGCTGCCACAGCGCATACAGCCAGGAGGAGGTAGTTCGGAACTTTGTTCAAGCCGAAATCCGAGATGAACGACGGCTTATGGATAACCATCCTCTGCGGGTTGCAGTGTGCGAAGAAAACTGGCCCACGCGTCAGAAATTCATGCCTCGCGGCGGACATGGACGCGGAGGTGACATACTATTGACAAGCTCGTGCGCGTCTGCAGGGTCAAGCAGCTGCCTACCAACGTCTGTCAAGAGATCGGGTCTTGAAACTAGCGGAGGGCTGGCCCGGGAACGCTTGGTCGTCGGATCGCGCTCAATGCTGCTGGGCGGGCCGACTGGAGGACTGGCGAGTGTGGCCTGACCTGCCCATGGTGGAGGCTCGTCTGCCGGGTGGGCCTGAGAACGCACGGTGTCAGTGGAAAACGTAAGCGGGAAGGGTGTCAAGGTACCGTTGCTGCAGGAAAGCTGGGCATTCTCTCTGAATTCAGAGTGCGTGGCGCGGGCACCGGTCGGCCGGCGGCGTCGGTGTATGTGCAGTTCTTGGACGCGTAGTAACTAAGGAGAGATGAGCCAAGGTGGGAAGGCGAAAGAAATGGACATACCAATTGCTGCATGGGGCTAGAGAGGGATGGAATATTGAAGAGAGGGACGCTAAGAGGTAGTGGTCGGACTCACATGTTCCATCACATCGTCGTTTGCTCTTATGGCAGGCGTCGCAAGCCTGGGGATACGTTGTGTGGGCGGCACGGTCGATGAGTGGTGAGAGAGCTGCGCACCTTGCTGAGACGCTTGCGTTTCGCACCCTTTACGAAGGCGACAGGGTGCTGGTCTCCATCTGCTGCCGACGGCGCCGGTGGTGGTGTGTCTGGGAGGGGGGCAAAGGAGATGTTTTGTGGAAGAGATCTGGACGACGTGCCCTGGCTCGATTGGAGAGTGGACGTCTGGGAGTCGGGCGGAGACGCCATGAGGAGATAAACTCGCAAGAAGGCGAGGCGGGGTTAACAAGATGGCCAAGAAGGGGCGAGATGGGGGGCACGGATGATGGTAAGAGTGGGGTAGGCCAGGTGGGGGCGCAGACGGGTGGTGGGGGAGTCGAGCGGTGGGGACGAGATGGGGAGAGGGAGCGGGGCGAGGGCGGGAGATTGTGGAAGAGGTATATGTTGCGAGGCGGCCACAAGAGCTTGAACGGGCGGATTGGGATGGAGGTATATAATTGCGGAGTACGGGACCCGGAGAGTTCAAACGCGTTGGGCGGCTGCGCCCGGGATTCATGGGGCCTGTCCCAGCCTGTCGGACCTGAGTCTGCCGCGGCATCCGTTGCGTGTGCGACTAGGTGCGACTCGGCTACAGACGCGACGAGCTAAGCCTAAGACCTGCTCGCATTAATCCTCTGTCGCTGCCTCGCTCTTTCTCCCAGTCTAACGCTGCCCGGGGAGGACGAGCACCTCCTCTCGCCCCCTTTGCCCCCTGGAACACACAGAAATACTATCGTGGACGGCCGATCGCACACGCGCGCGGCTGCCCTTTGAAGCAGAAGACTTGCTCCGCCGGCAGTCTGCCGCCGGTCTTCCCCGGGCTGTAATCAATGAGGTGGCAGTGTGCCTTTCCTCTGTACCTGATCTGGAAGCAACCATCCACGCTTTCTCCTCGCCGTCCTCGTCCGCAGCGGGTACCGCACCCTTCGTCTCACCAACTGGAACATACACACCATGCATCCACGGTCACCGGTCAACATGACATCCTATTTCAAGTTGCGCAGGCCACGGCGGTTGTTGCATACTTATCTTGCTCGGGACCTGACGGAATGTTTCGCGCATCGTCGACTCATCGGTTCAGCTACGTATGGAACGATGGCGACTCATGCATCGTAACCACGGCGGTTCCATGTAGAGGGCCGAGGACAGATCGTACAAGCATGTCATCATTGCGGCCGGACCGCCGGCAAGGCGAGAAGTACGGTACGTAAACTTTGCTAGCGATACATTTAGTCGAAGAGACCAAAGCCCATGTCGTCGTCGGACTCCTCCTGTGGGATCAAAGAGATAACGATAATCAACACGCGTCGCAGTGCAGACCACAGACGAGCACACACGAACCTTCTCCTCTTCCTTCTTCTCCTCGACCTTCTCCTCCGCAGCGGCAGCACCGGCGGGCGCGGCCGAGCCGGAAGAGGCAGCGACGGCACCGCCAGACGGAACCTAAAGTGGAAAAATGGCATGAGCCCGCTGGCCAATGGGTGCACTCCATCCAGCACATACCGACGCAAGCTTGGAAGAACCCTCAGCAATGAGAGCGTTCACATCCTTGCCCCCGAGCTCGGCGATGAGCTTCTCGAGACGCTCATCGTCGGCCTCGATACCGACGGCACCGAGGACCTTCTTAACGTCCGCGGCAGAGGGGGAGGTGTTGCCACCGATCTGGAGGAGGAGGTACGCAGCGATATGACGCATCTGCAGCACGCGTTCAGCGGGCCGTTCTGGGTGATGCGCAAAGCGAGAGAGCACGCACTGTGGGTAGTTTTGAGTGTTGACGGGGAGGGACCGGTAGCTACAAATCACTAGCGAGCGAGACACCCCGTCAGCAACAGTATCGGTCTACACGTCGGCCTGAGCGACGGGCGACGCACCTTTTAATCCGCGAGGGAAGACCTGTAGATTCTATCCGAAGACGTTGAGATACTTGACTCCTGCGCGCGACCGACTCACAACATGGCGGGAGCGCGTCTGTGGCTGAGAACTGTACAGCAGCACTCCCACGCTCATGCAAGCGCCCAGCCACCCGCGCCCGTTTCAGACTCCGGTCGAAAGCCAGGCGAGGCTATCGCCCGAGTCCCCACCGCAAGACCGCCTACGACATCCTCAAGATGGTGAGTGCCAGCCCCGCTGTCTGCGCGCACAGAGAGATGCTGGACGCTGACCGTCCGTCTACCCGTGCGACTGCAGGCTGATTCCTCCGTGACCGACCCCCAAGTCGCTGCCGACCTCAAGAAGAAGCGGACGTTCCGCACCTTCTCCTACCGTGGTGTTGAGCTCGACAAGCTCCTGGACCTGAGCAACGAGGAGGTGTGTGTCCGCTCTGTCTGTCTGCCCCCATCCGTGGTCTGACCATGCGGTTCTGCCAGTTCGTCGAGGTATGTTCGGCCAACCCCCGCGAGATTGCAGAACCAACCGACGAATTCCCTTCCCAATGACCCACAGATCGTCCATGCCCGTGCCCGCAGGCGGTTCCAGCGCGGCCTGAAGCGCAAGCCGATGGGCCTCATCAAGAAGCTCCGCAAGGCGAAGAAGGAGGCGCCCCCGAACGAAAAGCCCGCGGTCGTGAAGACCCACCTCCGCGACATGATCATCGTGCCCGAGATGATCGGCTCCGTCGTCGGCATCTACAACGGCAAGGTGCGTTTCGTTCTGCCCTTGCCCGGTAGCCGGGAAAGGGGTGTTGACCTGCCCCCGGGGAACAGGTCTTCAACTCGGTTGAGATCAAGCCCGAGATGGTCGGCCACTACCTCGCCGAGTTCTCGTGCTCATACAAGCCCGTCAAGCACGGTCGTCCGGGTATTGGTGCTACCCACTCGTCGCGATTGTACGTCGAATTTGCAATCCTTAAGTGTTTCTCGTTCGCACGCTCATCGCGATTTTGCAGCATCCCTCTCAAGTAGAGGTCCGGGTTTACGATTTTTATGTGCTCTCTCATCCATCACCATGTGCAGTAGTTCAAAAGTAATATGCAACATGCATGCTATGCGCACCCGGAATGCATACCTGTTTGCATTGTACGCCTAGCACAGTATCGAGTGATCAGTCACCATCCCACGACTACATGTGAGATCGGCAAGTAACAGCCTCGGCAAATAGTTCCGAGACGCTGCCCCTACGCATTCGCATACAGCTTAGTTCAAGTTCATGATTTAGCTTCATCTGTTTCTTGCCCTAACGGCCGAGAGGGTATAGATGTGCGTCCATGCTATAGGTTAAGCGAAGTAAGGTGGAGTACAGATACGCAAATTCAGCGGGGTAGTAGAGAGGGACGACGGGATGCGGGGCGTTGGATGCGCTACTGAGTATATCGGGACGAATGAGTGCTGTGACTACCGTGGACATGGGGGGATGCGGCGGGGCGATGATGACGAGGGGCAGATGTGCGGGAGTCCGGCGGACGGGGCGAGCGGACGAGGGCCCGGCTGTGCCATGTACGTGGGGAATGCGGGAGACTGTGATGTATGTATGTACTCTGTGCCCGTACCGGAGCGGGTGTGACGAATGCAGGGATGCAGGATGAGCGGAGCAGGGTGCGGTGAGGATCGAGACGGGGTGATAGTTAGAGGGGAAAGAAGGAGGGGGTTCGGCAGAGTAGAGCAAGGCAGAGCGCAACACAAGCGGCCGATTACCGCTGCTGGTGCTGCCCGTTCGGCGCGAACGGCCGCGGGCTCTCGCTGCTCGTCCGCGACGTCGACGCGTTGATGAACGACGACGGCCGCGACGACGGCCGGCCCGCGTCCTGCACCGGGGGCGGGCGCTCCATCTGCATCTGCCAGTCCCCGCTCGGGCTCTGCATGCCTTGCATGCTCTGCATGTTCTGCATGTTCTGCATGTTGGCGGGTATGCGCGGCTGCGGCGAGTGGATCGCGCCCAGCGCCGGCTGCGAGGCCGACTGTGGGGTGCCCCCCGGGGGCGGGAACGAGAAGGGCGAGTGCTGGATCAACGGGGGCTGCGGCCGCGCCTGCGGGTGGCCGTTCCGCAGGAGACTGTCCGAGGGCGTCTGGTTTGCCATCGGCGGCCTGTCTAGGAATTGCGGATTCGACTGCGTCGACCTGAAGTGAAGAGACGATCAGCTAAGGGGGGTAACAATGTCACGATACCACACTCACCTGGGTGGTGGCATGGAACGCATGTCTTCCGGTCTTGGGGTGCCGGGCGTGAAGTTAAACTGCTGGTTGCCAATCACAGGGGACATAAGCCCTGGAGTTCTTCCACCGGTCTTCAAACGCATGTAGTTGTCGACCCTCTTGAGGAACTCTCTACTGGGAAGTTCCATGCAGTTCGCGAAATAGTCCTCGTCCTGGAGGATGGCCATGAACTCCTCTGGAACGCAGTAGAACTCATCCTGGTTCTCGAGGAGCATCGTGACGACGCGGATCGCCCCGAAACTCTCGTCTCTCATCGCGTTCTGACCCCGGGAGTACAAGATACTCGGGCAAATGACTGTCGCGAGGTTCTGCAAGTCCATCTTGCTTCCTGTCTCCTCGTCCAGGTGCGCAAAGGACGCCACCCACTTGAGGAACACGAAGAGCACCTCCAGCGTATCTCGGTGGGCCTTCGGCAAGATGATAGATACCATATGCAACAGGCGCAGTCGCTCCTGGTCAGAGGGTAACGCTGCAATGTGCGTCAGTCGTGACACGATAATTGATCGATATTATACGCTCACATTGAGTAGCGATGAATAACCGGTGAAGCTTATACGTCATCAGAGGGTCAGGAAGATCACGGAAAAACTTCTTGAGCAGCGCGGCGAGCTGTACTGGGTTGTCCTGCGTGAGGTCAACGGCAGATGCATCGCGGTCGATCGCCTCGGTGAGCTCTTTAAGTCGACGGATGTTCCCGTTTCTCCGGAAGATACCCTCGATGGACATATCTGTCTCCGCGATTAGTGCATAGTTGGTACAATTGACCTGAATTGTACGCACCCATTTGTCTCATGGCAGAGACGACGTCATCGACGAAACTCGGGATACGAAGTGTCGCACGCGAAGCACCGAGAAGGGAGTCCGAGCCCTCTCGTTCAACGAGAAGCTCAAGAGGGACCCCAAACACACCTGTTCGTCATACTATAAGTATCGAGCGTTGGGTGAGATGGTCTCCGCCAGCCACACACCTTTCTTCTTCACGTTCTTCTTGTCGTTCCCCGGTTTGAACAGCTTGTTCCAGAACGAGCTCTTCTTGGCCTCGACAAGCTCCAGGATCTCATCCAAGTCGAACTCGTTCTTCAACGGCGACCGCTGCAGCGCAAGCACCGCACAGTGCTTGACGATCGCGAGCTGGAGCGGGCTAAGCTCCGCGATGTACGGGATCGAGCTCTGGCTGGGGAGTGACCGCCGTTGTTCGCGTGCCTGGGCGGCCTCGACAAGTTGCGGGATGTCGGCGAGGGTGATGCCGTCTTCGATGCCCCCGACCATCGTGTCGTCTCCGCCTGCAGGCGAGTTGGGACCGGACTCGTCCACAATCTTGATCGCGGTGTTCCCGCGCGCATACGGAGGCCGGAGAGCCTCAGACTGCACGTTCGTGTCGATGGCGCCAGGAGATGGTAGCGACCGCTGCTGCTGCGACGGGAGCAAGTTCGGCGTCTTCTGACCCCGGGCGTACATTTGCTGCGCAGATTGGGGCATAGGCGGTCGCGCGCCCGGGTGGACTTCATGCGGACGATGAGCATTGGCAACATCGGTGGCATGCGCGACTTTGCCAGATGGACTCTCCACGATTGTTGACCGCTTCGGTACCCTCGCCGTGGATGACAGCTTGCGATCCAGGTGCACCGAGCGAAGACGGTTGATATCTCCCGAGTTCCGGTACGGGTCCTCGTCGCCCTCGCGCTGGCCTTGTGGAGTCGCGGCTACACAGGATGTCAGCAAGAATCTCGACGGGAGGATAAAAGACATACCAGGTGAAAGAGGTACAACCCCACGCTTCTTGAGCAGTGCATACAGCCGCCTGAGCGCCACGTTCAGCAGAAACGCGTACTGTTCCAAGCGCGACACTACTTGGAATCCTCCGCGACAGCCAGGGTGAGCATGCTCAGTGCAGAAGATGGCCGTAGGAACGGCGCCAAAGGACGAGGTCTCCTTCAACGAGTCGACCTCGTACAGAAACCCGTTGACGTTCGCGGGAGGTCGTCTTGCAGTGGGGATTTTCGGCCTGTCCTTGTCTTGCGCTTGTCCGTCCTTCTCCCTGTCCTCAGACTTCTCCTTGATCACTTGCACCGCTGCTACCTTGCCGCAGGTTTGACAGCCGAGACAGTGTGAGTGCCACCGCTGGTACGTCCCGAGGCGTACGCAGTCCTCCTCCACGGTCTGGTTGCACTTGATGCAGAGATCTGATGGAGGATTGACGACGGGCACCTTCGCGAGAGCAGGGTCTTTGGGCGCAGCGTTGAAGGGACTTTCACCTGCGTATTCAGGTGCAAGGCTCTTGAACCCATATGTTACTCCCTGTGTCCCCATGTTGCCAGAGTCTGTCGACGGGATGAGTTCGCCGTTCGCGCGTTTCATGATGCGCCGCGCAGAAGGATGTCCGCCCTGGATAGCCAGCATATGGAGCTTGTCAAGGAAGCTTGTGATAGCCTCGCGTACGTCCTGCTCCCGCTCGAGCTTCAAGGCGCCAGTTAACGCGATGCGGATGAGGATCTTGAGGTAATGTGCAAGTCCTGTTACAAGAGCAAGCAGTTCTTGTGTCATTCCCATCCTACGAGCGCCAGTCTCTTGCGTGTGCGAGAGTAGAGTGAACAAATCGACGGTCTTTCGGCACAGCATTCTCGCCTCGCGAACATGCGACATGCCTGACGTTAGGCACTATGTCAATATGAATCATAACTGAAAAAGCAGTTGAACCAACCTTTGAGCCTCATTCGTGAGAAGTAATACTCAAGATCGTCGATCGTTGCAAACAAGACCTCGACATGGAGGATGAACTTCTCGGCCATGCGGATAGCCTCCAAGTACTGCCCGTTGCTGACCTGCCGCAACATATCTGAGATGCATGCCGCGCTTGATTCTTCGAAGGCAGACAATACACTGCGTAGTGACGTCAGGTACACAGTTGAGAACAAGCAGCAACTGACTTACGTCCATATCCGATACACCTGTTGCTCCATCCTGATCTGCTTCTCGCGTAGTGTTTGTGCGGTCTCTATGCGCTCCTCTTCAATATGAGGCGGTTCAGGAGGTTGACTGCTCTCGCCATCCTCCGCCCCAGGCGGTGGTAGGCTAGTGGGCCGGCGGCTAGACACTTTCACATTCCAGAACTAAGGCGCATTATCACCATGGGCACTTCCTAGAGACAGCATATAATTCACGTACCTTGTTGATCATGTAGCACTCCGGATGCCAACATTCGTCTCGCATGTTGCGGTTGATCTCAACGAACTGCTTGAGAATCGCGCTATTGCACCCTGCGCACTTTGTAGCATATCGTGTGGAGTAGTGGAAATGGCAGTAGACATCTCCTTCATGTTCATAGTAAGAGTCTTGTGGACCAAAAAGTGTCGTGCATACTGAGCACGTGAAATGCTCGACATGGAACTTTTTGTCTGCAAACAGTTTCGTGACCTCGCAACGAGCGCGACAAAGTATGAAGAGCACGTACTGCATGCTGTGATATAGCTCCCGCGTAATGCCATACCGCACTTCGCGCAGATCAGGTTCAGGCGCCTGAAGTAATCACGTTCGCATAGCGGATGCTGTTTCCCGTCAGGACCGTCGATAGGGAAGAACTTGGAAGCCACAACGGTACCGCAGTCCTAGAAGGAACGTTAACAACGACTTTCCAGAGAGGTCCTCGATGTCCTCACCATACACTTGAAACATTGGAGGTGATAGACGGCGCCGAGGGCTCGTACAAACGCCCCTTGCATGGCCTTCCCACAAGCCGCACATGGTCTAATAAGCAGCAAGCGTTAGACATGTTTTTTGGATATCAGAAATTATAGTGATGCCGCGCTTGTAGACCATGCACGAGCGAAGAAAATAAGAGAGGGGCGGATCTCCCCCAACGCACGGCACCCTCCTCGATGAAGGAGAGTAAGACGTATACTCGTCTCAGGGAAATTGGGGAGAAAATAACTTGAGCAGGATCGTTAGGGGGGACAAGCAGTAGCCTCCATAGGGACGAGCAGAGGAACAGCGCACAGGTTTTTGTCCTGGTCAACCCACAGGGCCGAATACGGGTCTTCAAGAGTTCGAGCACATCACGACAGGGGACAAGCAAAGCCCAGGACCGGGCCAAGACCATCAATTAAGAAGGACTTACGTAGAAGCGACGCTCGTGGTGCTGGTATGTGTCGTCGACGTCCCCCCGGGCTGACTACCGCCAGGGGTCGATGGGTCAGAGTTGAGAGACGAATCCGAGTGCGCACTTCGTGGCCGTCGTGGTGATTCTGAGTGATCAGAGGAGGACGCGGGGTGCTGGTGATTGGAGCTCCCGGGGGTGCTGGGCCGGCTGGCGGTGCGGAAGGGGGGCGCAGGGGACTGGGAGAATACCCGGTCGGTGAGCTGGGGATCGGCGGAGTTCCAGGAGGAGGAATGGTTGAGGTCCTCGCTGCGAGCGTGGGGGTGGTCGTCCGTCCGCGGCTTCCGCTGATCAAAGTCGAGAGGGCTGCCGAGCGTAGCGGCTCTGATGGGGACCAAGGTACGATCTGAGGCATGAGATTCGACGCGAGGGGAAGGCGGGCGAACGCCGTTCAAGAGAGCAGAGCGAGGAAGGTCGTGATCATGGTCTGAGTCGTGGTCAGAAGCCATGGCCATATAGGCGAGGGAGGAGTCGTTGGGGGAAGGGGGGGAGACGGAGAGCTGCTTGTTCTGGTGGTCATGCCCGCTCATGGCTGCGACGACACCGCTGGTGACGGCTGGCGGGCGGGAGGCGGGCGGGCGTCGGGAGGCGGGGGGCGGGCGAGGGTAGCCAAAGGGTAAGTATAGCGGACGGAAACCCAGCTCAATCTCGACGTCGATGAATTCGGAACGCCAATTTCGCCTACCCTCCCAGCGTGACACTCAACAGCACGTGGCAGCACGTCACATGTCACACACAGCCAAACAGCTAAACTGAGCAGTGCAGAGTTCCACCCAATCTTGCTCTTGACGATTCCGTATGCACCTGACCCATCCTAATCATCGCAATACAGCACCTCCGATGCAGACCGCTCTCTTCGCGTGACCCGCTCTACTTTGGGCCGGAGTCCGCTCAAACCCTATTTACTCAAGGTCGATTCATTCCCAACGGTCGGATACTACACAGCACGATTGACCACAACTAGCTGCTTACACTCGGATTCCTGCTAATTCCTCAGGCCGTGAACTCGTCAGCGTTCAAGATCAGTGTCGTAAAGAACCTGATCACTTCCAGGAAAGCGTCCGCCACCATGACTGCGATCGGTCGCGCATGGTCAGCACCTCTTCATTGCAAGGACGAGGACCACAGGTGAGACACTCACATTCGTTGACTGTGTGCACTCCGTTACTCAGCGCCGTTGCGTTTCCGGAGTTGTGATGGTTATAACGGTAGATGTGCGGTGTGAGCGCCCAATAGTACCGAGTGTCTGTGCCCATCCCCGGGATCGCCGTCAGCAACTCGCAAGCAACTCAACAGCGCGCGCAAGAGTGTCTGGGCAGTCCCCGTACCTGTGTTTCCGGACATGATACCCGGAGCGACGATGATTGTATCGTCTCCCTTGAGGCTGCGATGGGCGTTGTACGTCGCCTTGATCGTCCCAGAGAGGAGAGCATACTCAGGGGCGTCGATCGGGCTCACGGGGGCAGGCTCGAGCGCGGTGCCCCAAGCATCGCTGAGGGTGAGAGTGCCGTACGCGGGCGCATCATCGCCGCTGACCTGAGAGCCGAACGCGGTGTACGAGAGGTTGAACTCGTGCGCGAGCGAGTCCAGGAGGGCCGTGTCGTGCTCCTTGACCGCATCAACAGAACTACGACCGCGTGTGAGCCGCCCCGGGCCTATTATATACGGAACGGATAGAAGCACTCACCTGTCGGTCGCAATGCGGTGATTGACGACCGCCCACGCTTGTTCGGGCAACGCGTTCGTCTTGACGCCGCCGTTGATCAAGTCTATCGCTTGAGTGGTGCCAACGAGCGCACGGAAGGACTTGCTCTCGAACAGCTCCTTCTGCGCCTCTTTCAGGGCATGGTCAGACTTCACCGACTTCCTCAGCGCCCTGCGGAGCTTGCGCGGAAGACCGGGCGCGTGAGCAGCAAGACATTGTGCTTTCCAATACATAGGGGTGCCACGCGCTAGGACAGGTTCGTAGGGCTTCGCCTCGTAGTGAACCAGGAGTTGTGACAGGATACCGATAGTCTGAGCGAGATGCAGTGAGTGGAATGTCAGGCAGACATCATGCAACTTACAGTATGAGAGGGCGGTACACTGGAGTGACCGCCAGGGGAAGTCACCTCGACGCGGACATCGATGTAGCCTTTCTCACCGATACCCGGGGTAGCAATAACCGAATCGTACTCTTGAGCGAACCCTCCTGTGGCAACAATTAGTCATTATACATCTAGAACACAAACCGTTACTCACCACCCTCATCGACAAGCAACAAGAATGCATTTTCCCCATACGTCTTCAGGAGATACTTGCCGATGGAAGCGGCGCCCTGAAAATCATCACGACATCAGTGGTCAAGACGGCCCAGGGAACAAGCGGAGCTCACATGCAAGCCGCTTGTTTCCTCGTCAAACCCAAACGCAATGACAACGCTGCGTGTAGGCTGGAAGCTTTGCTCGAGGAGGGACTCGACGGTTGACATGATCCCGATCAAGCCGCTTTTGTCGTCCGAACTTCCACGACCCCATACACGCTCGCCGTCAAAGTGGCCAGAAAACGGCGGGTGGGTCCACTTGCTGACCGTGTCATCATTAACAGGTACGACATCTGAATATCACATTCAACAATTAAGCCGGGACATAGAAGTGACGGACACAAACCTTGGTGCGCGGTTAGGAGCAATGGCTTCAAAGACGGGTCGGAGCCCTTCCATAGATACACCAAGCCGTAAGTGTTGACCTTCGTCAACTGGAGAGTCGTATGGCTGCGTTTGTATCAGAAGTGCGCTCCTACCGTTCCATTATTTCACCACTCACGTCAACGGGAACGCCTGGAGCAGGTAGTCATGAAAAGGGTCGAAAGCCTTCCAACGCGGATCTTCGCCAACCGGCAACATCTTGTCAAATGAGGGCGTTCTATGAGATATGTCCATTAGTACTTACGACCAACGGTGGCGGTTCCAATCACACCAAACTGTAAATGTGATGCTATCCCCTCCCAAGAGCGTTATGATCAAACCTTGACGATCGTTCGTTGTGATATTGCGCTCCCCGGTGACACGCACGAGCTGTTCTCTACACACAAAGAGATTACTCACGGAACTCTCACAGCACCCCCCAACCACTCGACCGCCCGCGCCTTGAATGCGTCGGTGCTGAACGTGTCTCCTAGCGAGTTCCACAACTCCGCGTTCTTCTCAGGGACAATCGTGGAGACTTGCGGACACTGTTGTTTGGCACTCCATGCGTCGTCTGCAGCATCCCCGTCGGAGAAGTACTTGTAGACGAGTCCACCGCGGCTGACAGTGATGATGCAAAGCCAGATAGCTGCACCGAGGAGGAGAGCCTGTACGAGGCGCAGGCCGGCACACAAGCCCGTTCTCTTGCCGTGAGTGTCCTCCGACGCGGTCTGGGGGAGCAAAGCCTTTTCTTCGCCCTTGGGAGGAGCCATGGTGGTGGTGCGAGTGAGAGCCTCTCTGAGGAGGTGAGAAGTTCAAGCCGTGGACGCGAAATGACGACAATGAGGTCACGCATGTTGCCACCCGACCCGACGTTCGCCGGCCGAGTTCCCGCGCGTATTTCATTGAACCTGAAGACGCACTATGTCACACCCTGCTCCTTCGGTGAGGCCTATGAGGAGGCATTTGCCTCCAGAGTAGGAAGTAACAGCAGTCAACAGTATGGGATATGTCAAGGTGAGAGTTGCATTGCGGAATAAATACTCCTACTGTAACTTATGGATCAGAAACCGTAGTACGCGAGACGCCGAGTTATGCAGTGCCGTAACGGAGTTAAGCCACCTTGCCCTGTACCACCAACAGCTGCAGTTGTCTTGGTGAGTACCAGGTGAGTATCAGACCCATGAAATATGTTGCGCTAACTTCGAACACTCGCGGAAGCCATCTTCACTGCTCAGGCTGCACACGACTGTGAGTTAGATGCTGGTGTTCGATCCACCGCGCGCGCCGGCGCATGCATTGAGAGGATTGAAGTCACCTTGTCTCGCGCCCAGACGTAAGTACGGGATGTATCGCCCGCGCCCTACCACCGCGGCTACACAGACCGATGATGGGGTGCGGGCGATACATTCACGATTTTTGGGCACGAGACAAGAGTGAGCATACTTTTACGAACCCACATACATATTTTTCAAGTAATGTCTTTCGAATGTCTTGATAATTCACAGCGGAGAGTCCTCGCTGGGCATACAGAGTGGGTTCGAAGGGCCGTTCACCGGCATTTCATAGTAGCAAATGAATGCATCTAGCTCAAACGCCGCTCATGCATGTATTGTAGGTGCCGTTTGCCGAAACGTCTACTCAACGTACTTGCCGCATCATTCTATGCTCGTGTATTGCCGCAGCAAGAGACTCTGATGGGGTAGTCGACTTATGCAATGCACGTCGGACCACGCCTGCCAGCTAAATGGTGCAATTCGAGCGCGGGCCGACAGTATAAAAACTTACTATCATGAGTCGAGGTGAGCTCACTCTGTTTTTCTTCAGCCTTCACCGCTTCTCCCTGCATTCCTATAGCCTGCCTTTCCACGGCCTTTCCATCTTCTGAACATGCTCACGCTTGCGCTTCTTACCGCTACTGTTGTGGTTCACTCCGCGTTCGCAGTACCTTCCAATGCTCCAAACGGGGTCGTGAAGCGTACCATCGGACTTGGGCCATGGTGCGATGGCGTCGAGAAACCTCTCGGGGACGTCAACGACTTTTTGCTCGGAGTCTTCAATGTCACCGATGGGCAAGTCAGCCACATTGGGGATAGCCTTGTTGCCTCCCCTGTGAGCACGGACCCTAACGCGGCACCCAACCTCAAATACCTAGCGGTCAGTAGCTATTTTCTTTCTCGACGTCTAGATGATCTGACTGACATATGCTCCCTTTTTTCCGTTATTATCCTCAGACATTGTCCTCGTATCCGCATAAAGATCTCGCCACGTTCTCCCTCACCGACGGGAGGCTCGTCACGCAGAATGCCAGCGACATCCACCCAACCGTCAGCATCAATGTGCAAGAAGGATATGAGGTAGAACTCGCGACTCGTCAGGTGGCGACGAACGGGGAAGGCTTCCCACAGCAATTCTGTGGTGCAGTGAGTGATTGTGTTGGCCTGCCTATAGCCTTCTGACGCTGGCATGTGTTCATAGGGCGGAACGTCAACCCATCCCCCTTTGCTCACGGTGAACGGTGATGCCACCGGGTGGTCGCTGTGCTACGAGCCTGTCCCAGGCATCACGGACCTCGTATGGAGGCCGCACCCTGGGTTTGCCTACGAATTTGAGACTTGCTACCCTGTTCAAGTGCAGCTGATCATTTGAGACGCCGCCGATGTGTCAAGGGAGCACAAACCATGTCGTAGGATAGACTATGTGCGGTGGCAATGTGATTCTGCCGTGTGGTCCCCTCTATCCCGCCTCCGACGTCCCTCAGGCTATTTCTCTGTCCGCATGCTGATAGGTTTGACGTTGACCCCTTACGACTCGCAGCAGGCACTTCTAGCCAGACAACGGGTACTGAGTACTGAGGCTAGGTCCGCAGGAATTCAAAGTTGCTGTTCTCGTAGTAGCTTTAGAATGTTCGGCATGAGATTAATCCGCGGTATGTAAGACAGAAGGCCCGTAATCGAACCAGAGGAAGCTATAAAGAAGTCTAAGGCTTGTCGAAGCAGCAAATGCAACCTAAGGATTCGGTAAGACCGGCTGATCCACTGCATCATATAATGGGCCTTGCACGGGCGACAGTGAGAGTGAATGTGATCATCTCGTAGAGAATAAGGTGGATGAATTTGGGGCAACCGTGTCACAATCATTCCAACATTGTTCACAGCTACTGAACCTGTATATCGATCACAGCGACGTCCTCAAAATGACGATAGGACAGAAAATGACCCGTATTACGGGACAATCAGGTCTGATTGCAAGCATCAGGGACTGGGAAGAACTGTTGAGAGAATGTACTTATCTGCGTAAACGACAACATGACGGTACTCCGCCATGAGAGACTGCTGGCACAGACTCGGAGTCTGCACAGAGTATGGGCTGAAGTTAAAGCATGTATAACGTGGCTTCCGAGACGTGCACGTGCAAGTAGCAGCAGGACCTTGAAATCTTGCGTATTTGAATGCCATCGTGCCAGGCTATGTACTATCTTCGTCGCAAACCCCTCATTGCTTGCTGCCAGTACTAGTGTCACAACAGGTTACAGGAAGCTTGACATAGTAAGGCTATCACCGACAGCACTGCGCAAGGTTGGGATTTGCGTAGGCTACTAGGAATGTGGTTCAGTTACACGATCGGGTCATCATAACCACACCGCGTGCCGAATGGCCCACTGATGCAAAACCGAGGGTACTTACAGTCTTACCGGACGAAGCAGATTGTTAGGCGCCAAGCAAGCCAGTAACTAATTACTTGCCAGTAGCTTTGCTGACATAAGCTGTCTCACTCGCTGCGCCGCCGCCACAGTCACCGTGTGACTTGCGTTGAAGGACTTGGACTCGGACTTGGAGCATTTCACTCTACTCTAACATTTAGCCCAAACCATGGGTATCTTGCTTTCACTCCCACTAGCTGGCGTGTTTGGCACCGTAGCTTCATCATGTCTTGCTGGACTGGCATTCTGCTTCACTTCGACCGCAGGCAAGTCATTACCGAATCTCATACTGAACCTCAAAGCTTACAGCCTGTAAAGCGTCGATGTTTTGCAAGTCATGTAACTGCAACTCATCGATAGCGACCCGCGTTGGCTTTGCCGTGAGTACTGGAGTGCGCTGTCTTCTGTCGTGAGCTCACAGCCCGCTAGATGATATTCTGCTTGAACTCCATGCTAGCATGGCTCATGAAGTCACCGCTCATAATCGACCAGATTGAGAAGATGAGTCACGGGTACCTCAAGATGGACTGCGAGGGAGACAAGTGTTACGGCGTGCTTGCGGTGAGTCCATGGTTACCATCAGGAGAAAGAAGGCCACAACTGCCTTACAGGTGCACCGGATCTGCTTCGCCCTCTCCCTCTTCCACTTGTTCATTGGCTCGTCCTTGATTGGCGTCCAAGACACCAAGGACAAGCGTGCCGCCATACAGAATGGGTGAGTTTGGCGCGATGCAATTTGGGATGTTGACTCACATCCAGCAGTTGGTGGGGACCCAAGGTTCTCTTGTGGCTTGTCCTGGTCGCCGTTTCCTTCTTTATTCCAAACGGCTTCTTCATGTTCTGGGGCAACTATGTCGCTCTGCTCGGGGCGTCTATATTCATCCTCCTCGGTCTGGTACTCCTCGTCGACTTCGCACACACCTGGTCTGAAACATGTCTGGACAACTGGGAACAGTCTAACTCCAATCTCTGGCAATGGATACTTATCGGCTCTACTGCGGGGATGTACATCGTCACCATTGCGCTCACTGGCGTCTTGTACGCGTTCTTCGCCAGCGACGGCTGTACGCTCAACCGGTTCTTCATATCGTTCAACCTCGCACTGTGCATCCTCATCACCATCATGTGTGTGCACCCGACCGTGCAGGAGTACAACCCGCGTTCGGGGCTCGCCCAATCTAGCATGGTCGCGGTCTATTGCACATACCTCACCATGTCCGCCGTCGGCAATCACGACCACAACTCCTGCAACCCTCTCCGTCGCGGATCTGGCACGCAGTACACCACTCTGTTCCTCGGCGCCGTGTTCACCTTCCTTGCGATCGCATACTCCACGAGCAGGGCTGCCACCCAAAGCCGGGCTTTGGTCGGAAAGGACAAGAAAGGCTCCATCCAGCTGCCTGCAGACGGAGAGCACCATGCGGAGCTAGGCGTCGTCAGCACACAACCGGGTCGTACAGAATCTCCCCGGTACCAGGCGCTTCTTGCCGCAGTGGAGGCTGGGTACGCGCTCAGATTATACCTCCTATGTGCTGCTACTAATCCATAAAAACCGCAGTGCGATCCCAGCTTCCGCATTGAATGAGGACTGGGAAGAAGATGAAGATGACGAACCCACGGGCGAGGCTAGGGATGATGAACGCACAGGGACACGGTACAACGTACGTTGCGTTTACATACAATACGCTTTCTCCAGCTGACTTGTCATACAGTATACATGGTTCCATGTCATATTTGCTATCGGCGCGATGTATGTCGCCATGTTGCTCACGGACTGGTACGTCTTCTCGATATGCGCACAGCTCCTTTGCCCATGATTATTTTGCACAGGAACGTCGTGAAACCCGATTCGAACCCAGACCACAACAACGATGTATACATCGGACGTTCTGAGGTCGCCATGTGGATGCGTGTTGTGTCAAGCTGGATCTGCATGCTGCTGTATATGTGGAGCTTGCTCGCCCCCGTCCTCATGCCCGACAGGTACGTCTGTTTGTGTTCGATTCAGGCCGATGCAAATGTTGACCGATTTCTCAGATTCGGCGACTACTAAGCATTCTGGGAACAACCTATATATTACATCACGACGACATCTTACTGTACGATTGAATTGTAGCGAGCGGAATACACGGACACTATACGTGCATCTGAGAACTGACGGTTGCACAACATACGGAGGACACGCGGGTGACGCCAGTCACGCGCTGACCAGTAGTCCATCCGTTATCTTGAACTGCGCCCATGTTCTTGAGCGCTGTCACATCCTCTACGTCAGTTCACTTGTCTCTGGACTCATAACGTGGGCGAGCGCACCGTATTCCTGGAGCGGAACACCTCGGCGACGTGTATCGTCGAGTCCGTATCCTCCGATTGTCCTTCTCGAAGTTCGCGCTGCGACAGCCACAAGGTGGCGTCAGTCATGAACGTGAACGACGGCCCAAGCGCAGGCTTGCGATCCGTCTCGAATACGGATTCTGTGTTCTTGCTGTCCGGGTTTCTGGGCCCTATACGCGTGGAGCCGTTCACGACCTGTCGATGGCCCCGTTTCTCAGCCTCATCACGAGCGGCGCATCTATTGGGGACCGGCTTTAACTTACGATCACGGTGAGGCAGAACGCGTCTGCGTATGAGCGCAGTTGGCGCATGAAGGTGGTCATGACCGCGTGCCCTGCGCGTGAGCGCACTATGAGCATCCGAGTCCCGCCGACGAGGGTCGGCGCGCGGGGCAGGTGTAGAAGGGGCGCACCTTGAGACGACGTCGCACTCAGCATCGGGCCGAGGAGGGCGGTGATCGTGTCGACGACGATGCAGCGCATGATTGGGGCCAAGGGCACCGGTCCGTGTGCGGACGCCTGCGTCGCGGTCGCGGCGGAGAACGACTGGCGGACGGACTCGAGCACGTCGTGCACGGCCTCGATGTCGAACGCGAGCGAGACCTGCAGACGCTCCAGGGCCGTCGATGCGTGCTGGGCGGCGTGTTCGAGCAGCCGTTCGTCGTTCGGGCGTTCAGGGTTCAACGTTCATGATCAGCAGGGGCACTCCGGGCGCGGAAGGGGACGTGGACTGCTCACCGGTCCGCCGAGCTGGTCGAGCAGCCGGGCGACGCGTTCGGGCGAAAACTCCCCACTGCTGTCTATCCAGAGCGCGCTCGCGTTCTGGTCCCGAGTGAGATGCCGGAGGGCGACCTGCAATGCCAGTCCCTATAGCCCAGGAGTCAGCGTTTCAGTTTGGCTTCAAGTGCGGCCCACACTGGAAGGAATTTTCGACAATGGACCAGCGAACCTACCGTTTTGCCTGCCTGTGTGTCCCCCGATAGTTCCACGAGCTTTGGAGGACTGAATCCGCCGAGAAGCGCGTCGATATCGGGCACCCCGAGCAGCAAGTCCGACTGGTCTGCGAAGCTGTCTTCCCGGCGTTTGGTCTCGCGCTCGAGGAGCTTGTCGCCATATGTCGGTGTCGCTGCCGCAAGCCCGGCCACCTGCGTGAGCATCTCACGAAACTGTCTCAGAGAGACGCCATGCCCTGGGGAAAGTTTTGTGAAGGTGGTGAGGGGGTCGTGGGCGAGTAGGAGGTCGGAATCAGTCTTGATGCCGAGTTCCTGCAGGTCCTGAACGAGATTGGGAGGGAGAGGTGGAGAGAATTGTTGTAAACGTGGCATTTCTCTTCCCGTTATCGTTCAGTATTCAGAGCTATAGGTAGCTGGTGGCCTCCGTAGCGGTCGCGGTGGTTAAGTAATACAGATCGACACACCTATATATCGAGAAACCACTTGAACGTGAGGTTGAAAGGCGAGGGGGCCACCGACAAATACTTAGAAGGCACCCAGTGTTTTTCCAAAAAATGAAGATACTTCGAGATGGTCGCAGATAGGATCGCCTCAACCAAGTGTCGCCCAGTGAAAAGTACTGAAGCTGAGAGAACCCGGCGGGGAGCCGGGATTACCGTCGGAGGAGAAGAGCGCCGGCAGCCAATTATAGCCTGAATACTACCATTGATGGCGGCCCAAGGAACAGACGAGATCTAGAGCTCAGAGAGTGGTAAGCCTGAGTTGTACCTTCGGAGTACCTCCTCTAGTTTAACTTGAGTCCAAAACTTGAGGCAGTCCTAGGCAATTTAGTAGGACGCTCAACAACGTGTCGGTCTAGAAGTCGAGACTTCAAGGTGGGTGTCCGCACTGCGCAGGTGTCCGCACACCAAGTGTGCCGTCTCAGGTTATTGTGGAGGGGCATAATATCTGTTAAGTTTATATCCGAGTTGATATCGTCGGGGATCGTCCGGACCCCGAACTTCAATTATTTGAATAATGCAGCATCCAGGAGCAGGCACACCTACCCCTTTCTGAACCTCTGCTCAACGCGTGATCTGTGCAAGTCGGGCAGTCCGTGGTTGTCCGCTATAGCTATCTCTTAACGTGCTGGGTTCGGTAAACACAAACCAGTCCCTGCTGTGTGTGTGAGGGCCGAGCGGTGCGGAATTTGAGCCGAGAACTGGCTGAAAATATCGCCCGCCAGACAAGGCCTAGGGTGGCGGTGTCCGCGCGCGGCGAAGCGCGGGTAGCGCTGTCTCGCCTTCGCCGTATGCCAGTGCTGCACCGCACCGTTCCTGCACGGTTCTCTTCATTACCACCACCATCGCTGAGACCGCCCCGTTCTCCCCGCGGCACCCGTATAACACGCCAGCTCAACGCGTTCTGCTCGCTGCGGACGCAGGCCCCACCCACCGCTTATAACTCTCACGCTTTCTGACGTCTGCCGGAAGCCCGACTCGCACTGGCACTCCTCTCGCACACACTCTTCCTTGGAAAACTAGCTCTGATTTTCAAATCGCTGGATACCAGCGCGCCCGCGACACGCCATGGCCGTCTTGTCGCTACCGTTGACGTTCTCCAACTCGTTCTGGTCGCAGGACTACCGAAAGGGGCTTGAGGTCCTCTACGCGCAGCTAGAGCAGGTGCGTGGAATACGTCTGCCTTATGTGCGCGTCTCCGGAGTTGCTGAGGTGGCTGCTGTCCTCCTAGGGTATTGCAGAAAACTCTGAAATCGCGCAGTTTGTACGGGTGAGTGCCATTCCGAGCTGAATTATTGGCCTACCATTACGCGACTGACGGTCCACCAATTAGACGCGCGCTGCAGCTGAGCTCACGATCGGTGCTACATTGAAAGCAGACCCGCCTGCGAGTACGTACACAGGATGCATGGCTTCGGAGTTCTTTTCCTCATTATGATTCTCAGACTCGGCATTTGAGGTGGACGATGGCGCGTCGCTACTCATGGCCTTCAGAGGGATGCGTGAAGAGACCGCCGCACAGGGGGCGCTGCATGAGAGTGTTGCGAAGGAATTGCAGACTGGTGTCGCAGAGCCGTTTGAGAAATGGGCTCAGGGTCACAAGGTATGTACGACATTCTCTGCCACTGCACCATTACCCTAACCGTCCACATTGTCAGGAACGTCTTTTGGCTAGCAAGGCGAACATCCTTGATGGTTACATGCATTCGTACGAAGTCGCTCAAGCCAATGTCACGAAGCTCAAGAACGACTATCTGACCAAGACACGCAAGGCAGACGAAGCTGAAGACGAGTGCGTATACGTCACCCTTGACCGTGCAAGATTCTGAAACATCTCCGACAGTGCTCGTTTCGCCCCCATCACGCACCCCGTTGGTGATCAGTACACATCATCGCCCAAGTTGAAGCCCCTCGGCGCTAACCCCTCCGCCGTGCGCGCCCCGCAGAGGCAAGCGACGATGTCCGAGCGCATCACCGCCCGTCTCAAGGAGTTCAGGCTCAACGCGTCCGCCGCCCCTCCGGTACCCGCCAAGCCTGAGGTGCACTTCGATGCAGACGAAGAGGAGACGCGTACACCGAAGGTCGATAAGGGCAAGGGTCGCGCGATTGATGTCGGTTCGGGGGGTAGCACGCCCCAGCGCGTCACATCGCCCCCGCCCCTTGACCTGCCTCCGGCTAAGGCTGCGCCGCCCAGGCTCGAGACCGACCCTGTCCCTCCGGCCCCTCAACCGCCGATGGATATCGCGGGCGTGCCCATGACTACGACCGAAGTGACTGACATGATGAAGAAGGCCAAGGCCGAGCTTCCGCTCCGCGCTGTCCGCTTCCCGCTCCTCGGCGAGTACCAGGAATGCTTCTCCGGCGAGGAGTTCGCAACCTGGCTCAAAGACAACGTGAAGGCGTTCCAGGGAAACCTCGACCACGCCGAAGTCGCAGCCCGAGTCATCACTGAGAAGCACAATCTCCTTCGCAGGATCGGCGAGCTCGGGAATGACTTCGAGAATCTGGACGACGCGTTCTACCAGTTCCGCCCCCGCGCCTTCAGCCTCAATGCACCCTCGCCCAAGGTTGCAGCGGCTGCAGTCCAGGTATTGACCCCGATCGAGCAAAGGCTTTCACCTCTTGCTCAGAACGTAGCTGGCCGCACTACTGGCCTCGCTAGTCTGGTCACCAAGGCGTTTGCCGCGAGTGGCGAGCCTGCGTATGTACGTGCCAGGCGCGAGGCCGAGACCGCGGATCAGGAATACCGCACTGCTGTTCGCCAGCTCGACAGGCAGAGGCTTGGACTTGAGGAGCGTCTTGAAGAGACACTCAAGGTGCTGCAGAAGTGGGAGCTCGACAGACTCCGCGCTGTGAAGACCGGTCGGTGGTGCATCTCACACGGCATGTATGGAAGCTGACTCCCCCGGGCCAACAGTGCTCAAGCAGTATCATGACGTGCTCGTGAAGCTGTCTCAGAACTACAAGGACTTCAGCGAGAAGGTTGACACCCTCATCACTGCGTACCAGCCCGAGCAGGACATCAAGGTCCTCATTGAACGCTCACGCACGGGCCCGTTCCGCCCAGTGGCGCAAGTGTACGAATCCATCGCGCATGACGAGTCCGATGTCGTCTTTGGGATCGATTTGCGGAAGTGGGCGGACAGCGCATACTGGAATGTGTCCAGTCCCGGCGAGAAGAAGGAAGACCTCCCCCCTGTTCTGCTTTCTCTCCTTGGGGCTTTGCTCGAGGCGTATCCCAAGCTCCCCAACGATAGCGGTGCGCATTTTCGCTTGTTGACGTCCTCGGTGTGCCCATGTACTGACTACTATATAGAGAGGCGCAAGACGTGGATATACGAAGTCCCGCTGCCCGCGGTCCATCATCTCCGCGAGACGCTGAACGCTGTCCCGCCTGAAGAGGACATCCCGCACGACATGCTGCAGAAATACGATGCGCCCGTCCTCGCCAGCGGCCTTAAGCTGTGGGCTTTGGAACTCGACCCGCCGCTCAGCATGTACGAGGGCTGGGACGAGATGCGCAAGCTCTATCCCACAGTCGGCGGCGGACAGGCGGAGCTCAAGCCGTCTGACGAGCAGCATATCCAGGAGCTCCAGTCTGCCCTCCAGAAGTTGCCGAAGATACACTTAGTCGTATTGGACGCTATCGTGAAGCACCTCAAGGAGTAAGTCACACACATTGGCGATGGAACCAACGCTAACGTCGTGCTCAGTATGATCGCGTCTACCTCGGAGAGCGAGACTGAGTCGAACGAAGTCTACATCACCAAGCTTGCTCTGAGCATGGGTCGGAGTATGTGAAAGTTCCTTCGATCGTGGTGGTATCCACTGACAAGTTCTATTCAGCTATATTGCGTCCGAAGCAAGAAAACGAGTTTTCGATCCAAGACCGTCACCCCGCTTGTGCGTTTCATCCTTGTTTTATACCTAACATGCAGCTCAATATGGCGCATATAGTGCTCTTTATTGATCTACTTACCAAGTACGACGAGATCCTCCCGCCAGCCATCATCAAGAAGAAGCGCGAGTCTGAGCGCAAGGTGCCTGTTCGCCGGCGCACTCGCCCCGTCGATATGCGGATGTCTCGATCACGCATCTCCGCTGGCGCCGACCTCAAGGAGCTTCACGCCCAGCAGCTCGCTCAGCGTGGTATCAAGGTCGCCAAGTCTCCTCCGCCTGTCCCCCGCTTCATTGCCCCCGCCAACGGAGGTCTCACTCAAGTGTCCGAGAGCTTTACAGACGAACCGGAGGGCATGGATGGACACGGCGCGCCCCAATCCTTCACCGCTGAGCCCGAGGAGTTCTCCATCCCTCCTCCCCCTCCGCCGCAGGCCGGGGACATCATCATCAACGACCAGCGTAGCGTCCTAGACTACAGCAGCGTCCCGCCGCCGCCGCCTCTCCCAACGAACATCCCTCCCCCTCCCCCGCTCCCCACCCAGGCGACCCCTCCCCCTCCCGCGCATCCGACTTTCAAGGAGCCGCCCCCGGAGACCGACGACCTCCCCCCGCGCCCGCAGTTCAAGGAGCCCCCGCCCGAGCCCGACACCCCGCCCCCACGCCCCGCGCACTTCGCCGAGCCGCCCTCTGAGGAGGAATCCCCCGCGCCGACCCCGCCCCCCACCGCGGTCCCCGTGCCCGTCCGCGCGCGCATGTCGAGCCCGCCCATGACCTCGCGCAGCCCGTCGCCTGGCAAACCCGCGACCCCTACGAGCGCGACGAGCGCGACCCCAGGCCTGCGCGGGCCCCGCCTCGCGCGCGGCCCGCGTCCCCCCGGGGCGGGCGTGAGCCAGTACCGCACGTCGCTGGTCGGGAGCCGGCCGAGCTCGCCCGGGTCGCCGCCCGGGGGCGTGTTCCCGAACGTCAACGCGAACGCGAATGGGGGCGCGAACGCAAACGCAAATGGGGGCGCGAACCTGAAGCGCGCGGGCTCGCGGACGTCGACGATGAGCAAGCGGAGCAGCATCAGCCGCGTGTCGGAGCTCTCGCGGCGGACGATGGCGAGCGACGCCGAGGACGACGTGCTGCAGTGAGCGGCGTTCGCGCTGTCGCGGTCGGGGCGTGTGCTGAGCGCGCGCTGTTGCTGTTGCAGAACTAGAACCGTGACCGCCGGTGGCCGTGGTAGGGGAGGCTGGAGGTGAGGAGACAGGACGGAGAGGAGGACGAGGACAGAGGAATGGCCGGCGAGTGTGTTTGGTGAGCGGTTTGCTTCGATGATCTAAAGTATGCTAGTTTCAACTTTCGAGGACTGCCTGACGCCTTGGGTGCGTGATATGACGGGTGCTGGGACACGAGTTGTTCCTTGCGTAGGTCTTGGATATGTGCTATGTTCGTATACTATCGATACCTGAAGATGCGTTTGCGATAATGATCACGAACCTTACGCTTTCCAACGAAGCCGCAAGGCTTGGGGAGGTGCGGAGCGACACGCAGGGGCCCATCCAATGTGGACAGTGGACCTCAGTGGACCCCCTCTTAGGTTACAGTGGTTAAATGTTCCGGATGTTGAAGTGCACGATCCTAATATGAAGCATCCTCATATTAATGTTCCATGACAAGGGCTTGCGGAAACTCATTCAAACGAGTTCATGATCATAATACACGACATGAGGCACTAGTCATTAGGAGACACATAGACAAAGTGATACAATGTACAAATCCCGACAAAATACGAGACAAACGACACGGAAAAGAGCAGCGAAACCCCTACACCTCCTGCGATGCACCCTCCTTCTTGCCCTTGTTCGATTTTGAAGGAAGGAGTTCGGGGTTGATGAAGGGAACGACACCACCCTGGGAGATGACGACGTCGCCGAGCAGTTTGTTCAACCTGGCACAGGAGGTTAAAACCGAAACCTCAGACGGGCAATGATATATTTCACTCACTCTTCGTCGTTACGGATGGCGAGCTGAAGATGACGGGGAACGATACGCTGCTTCTTGTTGTCACGCGCGGCGTTACCCGCGAGCTCAAGAATCTCGGCAGCAAGGTATTCGAGGACAGCGGCGAGGTAAACTGTGCGCGTAGAGAGACAGACTCAGACTTGATGATTTTACTTGAATAGAGGCAAGGACGCACCAGGAGCACCAGCACCAACACGCTGCGCGTAGTTTCCCTTCTTCAAGAGACGGTGAACACGACCGACGGGGAACTGGAGACCGGCCTTGGCGGAACGCGACTGCGACTTGCCGGGCTCACCACCAGCCTTGCCAGAGGAGGACTTGCCACTGTATGCAGTCAAATAAGCTTATGGCGCGTGAACTGCACGAGTACAAGTGCGTACGCCTTTCCCTTGCCAGACTGTGAAATCGAGTCAGTATGCGTTGTACATCGTGAGTAGACGGTGCATGCGTACCATTTCTGATTATTAGAGGAGAGTGGTGAGGGCTGGGGGTTGAGGATAGTGGTGGAGAGGAAGAGGGACTTGGGACTGACGGACGCGAAGCTTGCTGTGGCTTATATAGCGCGCCTGGGGATTGGAACTCCGACGTGAAGTAAACAAAGGTCGCGTGGACACGTGACTGACGCGTCTTAGCTACGGGCGCCTGGTCAGACGCGCCTCGAGGCAGCGGGAGTGGCAGTGACGGACCGGCGATGTGAGAATGGGCGCAGGGAGAGCACGGCTGCAGGCTCTGCTCCACGCCGTCCCTTGTCCGCTCCCCTTCTCTTCTTGCATGCTCAGCTGGGGCACGACCAGCCCAGTATTAATACTGTGCCCGCTCGAACACACCCATGTCTCTCCCTCCCTACGTCCCCCGTCCCCCCGTCGCCCCTCCGGCCCCCCACATGAGTCCCATCACGCCCACACACGACCAGGTCCGTTTGTTCCTTTTCTCTTCGTCATTCGTACCCTGATCATCCTTGCTACTTATCTATGTAGGTCCCCGTGCTCTATGTTGTACGTGCCACGCTATGTGCGTCAGGTCTTCTCTCACTCCACTCCCAGATTGTCGTCTATGCCGTGGTCATCTTCGCCTTCTGGGTCATCCCCGGCTTCAGAGTCATCCTCAATCCGCTCAAGCTGTTCACGATTGGATGGCATGAGCTGTGTCACATCACCATGGTGCGTCCCGTTTGCTGGCTGTGAGAACCGCAGCAGTCCCGAACATGTCCCCAGGCCATCCTCACCGGCGGGTCCGTCATGAAGGTGTGCATCGACCCCGACATGGGGGGAGCAACCATCGTCTCCGGAGGGCATCCGCCATCGATCCTTGCAGCAGGCTACATCGGCTCAACAATCTTCGGGGGTCTTTTCATCATGGCTGGCTTCGACACGCTCGTGTCCAAGATCATGAGTTTCGTGATTGGTATTGGGCTGGTGGCACCGTTAGCGGTCGTGCGGAACAAACTGTACGTTCTCTCTTCCCTCCCTTCCTCCACGGGTGATTTCACCGACATCCCCTCCCAACTATCTGTGCGCTTGTCAACCTCCCAACACAAATTACAACGTCGCGGGCGCTTCGTGTAACTGTGCGAAAGTACCATCCTCCTAATCGGGATATACGAAGGCCTCCTCATCGGGTTCTGGTTCATAGACCACGCGTAAGTAAGTCTGTACCTGTGCTCGGGAGTATGCTGAGAAGCCTCCATGCAGTCAAGCGCTGCGCTGGTACTGTCTATTTATTGGCGTCATGAAGTGAGTTGGCGACGTTTCCCATGTATGTCAAACCTGCGCTGACCATCCGATAATTCTAGCGCTTTGTATGTCGTATGTGCGTTGTAATCTCCTGGACACTCCGAGAGCGCTCCGCTGACGATCAATGCAGGGGACATTGCCGACGACAAGTACTTCCGCAAAGCGAACGACTCGGACGCGACGCAGTGGTCGATCATGTTCCCCCGAATAGCGGCACACGTCTGGGCGATGATGTGGATCATCTTCGAGATCGCCGTGCTCACCGGTTTCGTCATCCTCGGCATCGTCGCCTTCAAGCGGACCAAGGACGAGATGTACGCCGAGGCCGCGCAGTTCCTCCCGACATGAAACGCACCCGTACCCGGACACACGAACGGACCCCGCCCCCCGCATATTGATATTTACGATCATCTCACACACCACATCACCCCCATATTTGTTGCATACGCATTGTATCTGTGCTCTGGAATGTCTGTCTAGTTGCTCGTTAGCGGTTTTCCTCTCTCTGCCTTTTGCTGTAGGTTATTGGCCCGCGCCGCGGGTCTTCCTTCTCCACGTACTCACTGTAGCATCCACCGCGCCGGGCGTGACGGGCCCCCAAAACCTCCCTCCTGCCCTCTCTCTACACCCACCCCCCTCACTTCACCCTCCTGAACCCGATGCTCCACGCCTTCGACGAAGATCTCCCCTCCCCTCCCCTCCCCTCCCCGTACTTATCTCCACCACTACGCCGGCCCTCTACTCCCCTAGTTTGCACCCAGCGCGCCCATCTGATCCTTCACTCCCCTCTTGCATACCCTCATCCTCCCGTCTCTGCGATACCTCCCCACTCCCCACACAGACCATTCCCGTCTCACACATCATCAGGCTCCCTGTTTTGTTCTTCCCTGCTTAGATGGGTGCGCTGTTAGCCACATTCTACTCATGCTCGCCGGCGCTCTGTACACGCACACGGAAAGGGAGCGCCGTGTCCGGCTTGGCTGTATCCAACGTAACCAGGAACGTATCTCTAGCTGTCTCGTCTCCTACACTGCTAAGTAGCTATAGTTTGTATCGTTGCATACATGATCTTATGCCCCGGGTCCGCGGTGCAGTCTCCCATGTCACTCACCACGGCGGTTGCGTGTGCTCGGAGGTTGCGTGTGCTCGGAGGTTGCGTGTGCTCGGAGGTTGCGTGTGTGTCGTGTCAATACATGGTCTGTGTTATTCATTTATACAGGGTAGTCGGATGTATCACTGGTAGTTACCCTTCAGATGTTCTAGGTCTGCCAGTGGGAAAGCCATATTCACCACCGTGACGGTCCACCACTGGCAGTGGTGCTGGACGTCAGGATCTCACGTCGTCTTGGGTCACGTCGTCTTGGGCTACTTACTTCTGTCCGGAATGACAATATTTGCACACTCAACACCTCTACTTGCTCTGCTCGGCATCGATGCAACTCGTGGACGTGTCTTGCTAAGAAGAAGTTAGCTTACTGCGCATGCAGTGTGGTTATGTGGTTACATAGGCCGCGCGGACCAAGCACGGACCTCTGGACGGTGCGTAAAAGTACGAGAGCAACACCATAATTCCGTCTAATACTGATGGGTCTATAGAGCGACGGTGTTTGAGGCCAATAGTCTACTACTAGTAGTAGGCCCCTGAGTGGCGGCCGTGACGCCAGCTTCTACTTTTTAAAACGATCCAGGCGGCCGTGATGTCGTCTCCGACTCGTCTGCAGCAACTTTGCTACGAGCAGTGATGAAACGGCTTGTGAAAGGCATATAATGCACTTCTGGTGCAGGAGCCACTCCTACTGCAGCAGCAGCCTGCTGACAAGTTCCAACCCACTGCTCCTCCGACTCAGGCTCCTCGCCCTGCTTAATAAGCCAAGTAGTTCCAGCGAGTCCAGCGAGTCCGATCGGTACTAGTCGGTACTCTCCTATAGCTATTCTGCCCATCTCAGCTTGCGATACCTCTGCTGACTTATGCATCCGCGAACATACTCCTCGAGGACGCGCGGCCCTGCCGTGCGTTCTCCGAAACTCGCGTCATGGTGGCTCACGGCGATTCGCTAAGATCGCAATGATATAAAAGCAGCTTGCGACTTCGGGCCCTCGGGCTCTCCACTAAGTCATCCTCAGCTACTCGACCATGGCAAGCTCTTCTATCACCTCAAACCCTGGGTTCGGTATCTCAACCTCCGCCGAAGAGGTTGCCGCCAGCCTCGCTCCGCACATCGCCGGCAAGGTCATCCTCGTCACCGGAGTCACCCCCAAGGGGCTCGGTGCACACTTCGTCGAGGCGACGCTCCCGCACAAGCCCAAGCTCGTCGTCCTCGCGGGCCGCCACGCCGCCACGCTCGCCGAGGCCGCGAAGGCGATCGAGGCCGCCCACCCCGGGGTCGCCGCGCGCGCGCTCGAGCTCGACCTGAGCTCGCAGGCGTCCGTGCGCAAGGCGGCCGCGGAGGTGCTCGCGTGGCCGGAGCCGCTCGACGTGCTCGTGAACAACGCGGGGGTGATGGCGACGCCGTACCAGACGACCGCGGACGGGCTCGAGTTCCAGTTCGGCACGAACCACGTCGGCCACTTCCTCTTCACCGCGCTCGTCGCCGAGAAGCTCCTCCAGTCCTCGTTCGGGGCGCGCGTCGTGAGCGTGAGCAGCAACGGACACCGGCTGAGCCCGATCAGATGGGACGACCTCCAGTTCTCTGTGCGTGTTGTTTCGCTCGCTGCTGTGACACTGACGGCTGACTCCCGGTGTTGCAGGAGGGCAAGACCTACGACAAATGGCGCGCCTATGGGCAGTCGAAGACGGCCAACATGCTCTTTGCTGTCTCGCTGGCCGAGAAGCTTGGTTCCAAGGGTGTCACAGCAGTCTCCCTCCACCCCGGGGTGATTCACACGAACCTGTCCCGGTCCCTTGATTTCGCCGCCGATTTCAAGCACCTTCGTAAGTCTTTCGCTCCCATGGACGCGAGTCCGAGGTGACGCTAAAGGGCCAACAAACCGTTCGTAGGAGAACTCGACATCGAGCTAGGCAACATCAAGGAGGACCAGCAAGCGCAGTTCCATTACAAGACTCTGCCTCAAGGTGCTGCAACCCATGTTGTTGCTGCATTCGACCCCAAGCTCCGCGGTTCGTATACGTTCATGCATTGGTTCACAGGAAACGAAGTGCTGATGGCGATGACTTTCAGATCACAACGGCGCGTACTTGGACGACTGCCAGCGCGCACCCGAGGACCAGTTGAAGCCGTATGCGGTCGACAAGGAGAACGCAGAGAGACTATGGAAGTTGAGCGAACAGATCGTAGGGCAGTCGTTCACTTGGTAGTCACTAGAGCCTGGATTTGAGCCACTGTAGTTTTTCTATTTCTTTAATGTAACGGCAACTCCTATCTCTCAAGCCTCGCTGAAAGTGGGTCCTGAGTCTAAAAGTCGGAAGGCTGATGGTATCTTGTCCCCTTCAAGGTGCACTTCAAAGTGATCGCGCTCTGACCCCCTTCGGGAACACACTCGTGCTGGCATCTTTCTCTGCGGTAGCCGTCTAGAAGAACGCGAGTTAGAAAGCGAAGTTCCAGCGGGACACAGTCGTGACGCACATCTCGTACACCGAAGCCTGCCGCCCACCGCGGCCGCTGTGCAGTATACTGGCAGTGTACGTTCCGCTCACTGATCGCGGAAGCGGGAGTGGCATACTAGCCTGCCCCGTCATGCAACGCACAGCACACCGCCGCTGTTGAGAATTGCATCAGCGACGCACCGAGCTGAGCGATATGCAGCTCGTCCGAACCTTTCAGGTGTCCATTGTACTGTCGTACGGTCTCCCCGGTCGACATGTCCCACAGACGCGCAGTGTGGTCCGACGACGCTGATACGAGCAAGCGTCAGGCGCAGAGCGCGATCCGCACTACAGCATCCGTACCTGTGACCAGGTACGCCGAGTCGGCGCTGAACGTGCAGTCCCAGACCCAGCGCTGGTGGCCTTGCAGCGTCTTCTCGTGCTTGAACTCGTAGTCTGGCGACACCGACCAAACCTTGGCGGTAGTGTCCGCGGAACAGGTGGTAAGATATCTAGTAGGGATATGGGCATGAGCACGATGCCGAGCGTGATGCACGGAGAGCACCGACTTTACATCGGGGCTCAATAGCAGCCGGGTGAGATACTTGGTGTGGGCTTGGAACATCGTCACTGGCTGGAATCGTGGGAGGTCGGATCTCTCGTCGTTGATCTTCCATACGTAGCACTTCCCCTGCACGATGGTGGGTCAGAGGAGTCGGTCTGGATGACGATTGGCACCATGCTGAACCTTTATGTTGCCTGCTACGAGACATGAGCCATCTGCAGCAATGCTGATCGAACGCATCGGCGTATCTCCACCGGGGGTCTGGAATATGGGCGATGAACGTCATGAGGCACGAGCGAGTGGTACTGAGATGGACACACCAGCTCGTGGGTGCAGGTGTTATCTGACAAATCCCACTGTTTGATACGTCCGGCCTGGTCACAGCTGATGAGCTCGCCCTGGTTCGGATGAATCACTACGTCGTTGACTGGATGCCACAGTGTGTTAGTGGTACAGCGGCCGCGCTAATGGGTCGTCATACCAGGAACCTCGTTGTCATAATTTGGGTGGAGGGGGTTGCCACTTCTTAGTCCGAAAGCACCCTCAGAAGCTACTCGGCGAGATCGGGAAGTGGGAGAAGGGCGTACCGAAGGTCCCAAGTTCTGATAGTCCCGTCCTCGCTCCCGGTGGCCAGCCACTTGCCCTCGCTATTGAAGCAGACTGCGGTGATGTTCCCGCTGTGGCCCTCGAAGATCGCAATCTGCGAAGGTGGGGTACTCCATGGTAGGCGCATGACGTGCACATAGCTCGAGCAGGAGGACATACCGGTCCCGCAGCTGGAGCCGCGCCGATATCATATATGTATGCTTTCTTGTGGATGGCAGCAGCCAGGAGCCGTTTGCTGGAGGGTGCTGGGTTGAGCAGCGAGCAACGGGCAATGAGAAGAACCAGACGACTGACTCCGGCGATATAGCTAAACGGTTTACTTGCTGCGGAGGTAGAGGGGTAAACGAGAGGTATGTGCACAAACGGAGAATGACCTCACACCAGATTCAGTAGCCCTCGGTATGGTCCTCGAGCAGATGCCACTCCAGGCCTCCCAGAAGCGAATTTCATGGTCGTAGGAGCCGGTGACGAGGATCACGGACATGTCGGTTCGTGCAGCAGCCTACGGGCAATGGGCATGGTCGAGGAAAGATACATAGGAACTCAGAGGATTACGTCAGCTGAGCGCTGTCAAGATATGGCCGAGCGGAATCATGATGTGCTTGCAATTGTCAATGTCATTGAGGAAAGACTTGAATTCATATGGTTCTTCGATATGCGGTGGTTGCAACCACTGATATGTGCATATGTGTATACGTGCGCACGGTTCAGGTGAGCTCGATATCATTAGCCAACATACGTGCAATGTATATACTGTACTAATCAAAGCAAAGCGGCGCGTCACAGGTCACACCGACCCAATCCGCGACGCAATGTGGCACCGGTCACTGGTCACAGCGGCTGGCGCCGCTTGTGACCAGCAATTCCGGGCGTTTAGAGCGCTATATATGGCAAAATTTCGGGCGCCTCCGGCGCCCCAAGCCCTCGGTCACACCGTTTCGGGGGTCCCGCCGCGCCGCTTTGACGACTCCGACCGGTCACAGGTCACACCCGGCGCCGCTTTGCTTTGATTAGTACAGTATACGGAACAGCGCGGTAGATTAGTGGCTCGGAAGGAATCAGTGTCCGTTGCTTTTGACGCACGCGCGTCGGCGGAGGGCGAGCATGCGCGAGAAGCAGGCGATAGGTCCGATCGACGTCCATACCACAGGATCGTCACATTGTCGGGCAGGAGCGGGGATAACACGATGATGGGTCAATGAAAGCGACAGAAAGCGTATGGATGTATACGTAGATGTATAGATAGGCCCGGCGTAAATATGTGCATGTCGTCGGCGTGCGGGCGTAGAGCCCACGGAGGAGCGTGGAAGTTCGTGATCGACCGGGCGGGGTCGTGGCGGCGTGATTCGCAGGAAGAGACGAGGAGGGCGAGAAGGCAGAGGTCAGACGGACGCGGCGCGCACTCATTTGCGGGATGCTCGCCGTATGATGCCTGCGAGGAGCAGCGTGCTCACGGCCGCGACGCCCCCGACAATCGCCATGCCGATGTACCCGTCTGCATCGGGTGGGTGAGACGCGGTTGGAGGGAGCCCGGGGAGATGGCAGTGGGAACGGGACGTACCTCGTGTTACTCGCTGGTCGATGAGCCCTGCGAGGCTCTGCGCCTGCATATTTGTGGGCTCCTTGTCTAGCAGAAGGGCTGCATAGGATTGGAAGCGGCATGCGGGTGGTGACAGGCGAGGTAAACGAGGAGATGATGAGGGACTGGAGGACAGGAACAGGACGTGGATTGCGCACCGTTGAACCGCCGAGCCTCCTCGTAGTTGCCCTTCTTGTAGTGTCCTAGCGCGAGGTAATACAGGCACTCTCTCCGTCTACCAGGCTCCGCGCGGTATATATCTGCGGCCCGTTCGCGGAGGGTGAGCATGTATACGCACCACATATGCTTATAACCACTACAGGACATGGACGCACCCTGCAGCAGCCGAACGCCCTCGGTCTGGTGTTCTCTGAGTGGGCTCTTGACGAGGCCCCACGCATAGTTGAACTTGGTCTGCACAGTGACGTGCGATTGCGAGAGCTCCTTCTGGTACTGAAGCCGGAGAACCTGGATGGGGTGTGAGGGGTGCGCGCGCGCGCAGGAGGCGTGCTCAGCCCCGGACGTACCTCGAGCTCATCGTAGGTCAGCGCTTCTTCAGCATCCGCTGCGTACGGTAGTTCTGTCGGCATGTCGTTCAAAATAGAGGCGAAGTCGTCGGGTGGAGATGGTAAGTGTCGAAAGGCAAGAGGCAGCAGCTGAGAACACGAATTCGGAGCGGCCGCGGCGAAGACGCAGCCACCCCAGACGCCCACGGCTGACGTCGCTGTGAGCAGGCGCTCAGCTTGTTCCGTACCCGCCGCCTCCGACTCTGTCCGTGCTTGAATCTGACACTACTGGCTAGTACTGGACTCTTCCACACCGTCGACATGGCATCGCGGACGACAGACGGCGGCATCGACAAGGCCACGGCGCCGCCATTGCCCACCCCGCAGACGAACGCGGCCCCGGAGCCGTACCAGAAACACTTCAAAGTACGTGTCCCTCTGTCCCGGCTCGAGAGAGGTCCGCGTTCGGGGCGCACGGCACTGAACGTTGGCTCGCGGCGGTTGTACAGAACAAGGCGGTCTCCAAGTTCGTCGAGTACGTGGGCCGCTGACGCTACGCATGCAGGTCGTCGCTCACCCGCCTCACCTCCCTCCGTCTCCCTCCGATTCCTCTGCCTCTGTTTCTTCTCCTGCTTCTGCTGCGTCTTCACTCACGTCCACGCCGACGTACACGTTTGTGGCCGAAAGCCCGTGTGCAGAGGCGTCCAAGGCGTCCATGGACTGCATGAACCACCACGATTACGACCGGGATAAGTGCTTAGACTACTTCCAGGCATATCGGGACTGCAAGAAAGCTTGGGTGAGCATCAGCGTTTGAATAGGGTGTGCGCCGGGGGAATGCTGACCGTTCACTTTCGCTCGTAGATGGAACAGCGAAAAGCAGACCGTCTTGCAGGCAAACAAGTCGACTAGGCCGTGCATTGTTGTTCATACTGCCCGCTGCTGGGCATTGGCATCCTGATGGTACATATACCACGCATATATAACGCATATATACATATCACTGCCCAGGTCTGTCTGTTGTGTGATGGTCCGTCGGCTAATTCCAGCTTGTCATCTTGTGCGAACAATCGTTGTCTCATCTTCAGATGGTCATGGAACACCGTCTTCAAGGTTGCAGGCACATTGCTAACATACGCTCGCCGATGTGAGCGCTGTGAACGTGTGAGTCTCTTGATCGCGTGCAAAGCATTCCCAAATTCCGTGGAGCTCATCGAACATCTTCCAGGTCTGCACACTGAGCACACACATGTAATCAGAGAGTGTTTATCTCCCGTTCCCATCGCATTACCCCGCCAGTTGACAAATGTCCTCATCGTGCGGCTGCTTCCCTTTGATAGGTTCGCGGACGCTAACCAGCGGCTGATACATCCAGATGGTACTGAGGTCCTCCGAGGAAACATACACATTATTTAGTCAGACAGTCTCTCCCTCCCGCTCCCGTCGCATCCCCCTCACCGAGGGACCGTTTCTTTCTGGTAGATCGCGGCCGCTAACTAGCCGCTGTCACATCCTTATATACCGATGTCCTCCTCCGTTGGTACTACTCGACGACTTCTCTCCTTTAGCTTCTTCAACTTCACCGACCGTCATTGCAGCTTCCGTCATCCGCCATACGACATGTCGGAGCGACTTGATGCTCTCTCTGTGAACCAAATCTTCTCCGGCCTATTCGGTGCTGGCCTGGTGTGTATTTCGGTCATGGATAGCTTAGCTTTTCGAGCTTGCACTGACAATGTTCGATACTATCTCTCAGCTTGCACACCAGATCATTAAGCGCTACGAGCCTCGAAGGCTTCGAATCCACTTCTCCTTACTCCTTATCCCTCCCCTCGTCTCTTCGATCCTACTCTATGACAAGGTCCCACTCGTCCGCGCCGTTCTCGCCTCTTTTACTCTTTATCTCACCACTCTCGTCTCGTCCCTCGTTCGCTATCGTCTCTCCCCCTTCCACCCCCTCGCTCGCTACCCTGGCCCCGCGCACCTCAAGATCTCCAAGTTGTCGTTGACTCTGCTCGCGAGCAGGAAAGGCATACAGCACAAGTACATCAAGCCCTCCACGATCGCTACGGCGACGCCGTCAGGACCGGCCCCAACGAGATCTCCTTGCGTGATTCGGATGCGCTCCAGGCCGTTGGCATGCTGCCAAAGGGCCCCCGTATGTTTTTTCACCTGTGTTCCACGCAAGGCGAATTCCTGACCTCATGAGTCGCAGGATGGGAATTGGTCCCAGCCATCTCGTTTACCGACAAGCGAAACATGATCGCAGAACTCAACGCCCAGGAGCACGCCCGCAGACGCAAGCCCTGGAACCGTGGCTTGAACTCGGCTGCGCTCAAGAGCTACGAAGACATCATCGCCGACCGTGTCAGCCAGCTAGCCGACGGTCTGGCCCAGCAGAAGTCTGAAGTGGACTTGGGCCAGTGGTTTGGCTGGTTCTCGTAAGTTTCACATGGAGATGTGCGAGTGTCTGCGAGCTCACGTACCCGTTCACAGATATGATTTTATGAGCGACATGGCGTACGTCGCTGCTGCCCTGGCAGAGGAGATAACCCGGAGCTGACATCGCTTTCTAGATTCGGTGGCGGCTCTGAAATGCTCCGAGATGGAGACAGGGGCAGCAAGTGGAAGATGATAGAAGAAAGACAAACGTTAGTCACGCCGCGAGCGTATATGCTCATCCAATTGCTACAGCACGTTACACGTGTTTGCATAGATCCCTTGGGTAGCGTACTACGTTCGCCGGATACCAAATGCGACCAAAGGGGTACGACGCATGTTCGACTACGGGGCCAGTCTCGCGGCGGAGCGCATCAAGGGCGGCTCCCTGCGTCGTGATCTCTTCTACTATCTGGTATGCTCTGGAACGCTCGTGCCGATGTACGCTAACGTGTACCGGCATTCGTCCCGCACAGAACAACGAAGACGGCGCGGAAGCCAAGTCTCCCGCCTTTGAGGAGACCATCAGCAACGGCACTCTAGCTATGATCGCTGGCTCCGATACCATCTCCATCGCGCTCTCCAACCTGTTCTACTTCGTGCTCAAAGAACCCGAGGTGTACAAGCGGCTCCAAGCGGAAGTCGACCGCTTCTTCCCTCCCGGAGAAAACGCACTCGAGACAAAGCACCACCCGAACATGCCCTACCTAAACGCGGTGATGTGAGCAGCAGCCCACTTCGCCATCTTACCAGGCACTAACGGACGCTCCCCCGTGCTCCAGCAACGAGACCCTCCGCCTCGTGCCCATCGTCCCCGACGGCAGCCAGCGCCAGGTGCCCGCGGGCTCTGGCGGGCGGGTCGCCGGATCACAGTGAGTACTTACATACATCCGACTGCCGAGTCCTCGGTCGGAGTCAGTCCCGTATATCTTCGGCTGATCCTCCGCGCGCAGCTACCTCCCCGAGGGCACCACCACCTATGTGCACTTCCACTCGCTCCACCGCGACGCGAAGCACTTCGCGCCCGCGACGGAGGCGTTCTGGCCCGACCGCTGGCTCCTCGCCGCCGACGAAAGTGCGCGCGGCCGCAGGGCTTCGTGCACGACGCGGCGGCGTTCGTGCCGTTCTCGTTCGGGCCGAACAACTGCGTGGGCAAGAACCTCGCGCTGCAGGAGATGCGCATGGTCGTGGCGCACGTCGTGCAGCGCTTCGAGCTGCGGTTCGCGGACGGGTGGGACCCGCGCGCCTACGAGGACGGCTTGCAGGACTGGTTCACGGTCCAAATGCCGCCGCTGCGGGTCGTGCTGCATTCGAGGCAGGCTTAGGCCTTTTCTTTGTGATTTACAGATGTGGTATAGTGTCGCTGGTATGTATGTACTTCAAGTTGTTTGGAGGGTGTGCAGTGTGCACATACCAGTGACCGCCGAGGTTGTTCGAACTGTAAATGGTACGCGCACCCTTCCTGCGGTGACCACATGGGGAATTCAACAGTTCTTTAGTCTGTAGTGGATTGGAAGTTCGCAGTTGCTGGTGGAGCTAATTGGCCCGACAACCCTGCACCGTCGCAGATGATATCAGGTAGCCGGAAATTCGCCGACGGTGACGTATTATACTGATTACACTACGGGATAGCGCTGAGCTCAGATCTCCTTGGCGACGTTCATGCGGGGTAGCAAGTCCGATCTGGGGTTCAGACTCATAGGGTGCGTCTTCGTACGAACCATGCTGTCATTTACCCAGTATTTCGCCCTGATTGGCCCTGCCACAGGAGATAAATATAGTGCCGGTCGTCGGCCGCATCCCGACGGGTTGTGCTCCACAGCACATCACCTTCGATTCTTCCCCTTCCTTCTTGGGACTTAGGCGAACGTATCCGCTTACCGCGCCTGCCCAACTGCAGCGTCTTGTTCTCATGTGCCCAGCAACAAGCGGCCTCTCTTCGGTCTATATACCAACGGCGACGCAAAGAGATGGTCACCCAAGGCCACTGGCCGTTCCGCGGACTGCGTCACTGTCCACTCTCGGATTCACCTCGGTTTCTGTACCCTGCTCAGCCGTCCCCAACCACGCCAAATCCTCTCGATGTCGCCCTCTTCTCAAGCAAAGTGGCCCGGTAGAATCGTGATACGCCCACTTGAAAGCCCAGGAAGCCACTATGCACCCGCCGGATATTTTCCGCTCGCGAGCGTATAAAGAGAGAGATCAGTATCCCTGCCAACTTCATCGACCCAGCAGTCGCTCTCTCGATACCGGCCACTCGACACCAGTCTGACCAACATGTTCCCCGCCGTCGCTCTCCTCTCCCTCTCCTTCCTCGCGATCGCCTACGGTCAGCAAGTCGGCACTCTCACGGCTGAGTCTCACCCGAAGCTGAGCGTCCAGCAATGTGCGGCGGGCGGCAGCTGCCAGACCCTCCAGCGCTCCGTCGTGCTCGACTCTAACTGGCGTTGGCTCCACTCTACCTCCGGTAGCACAAACTGCTACACCGGGAACACCTGGGACGCCTCGCTTTGCCCGGACCCCACTACCTGCGCCTCCAACTGCGCTCTTGACGGCGCGGACTACTCTGGTTGGTATTCACACGCTTACAGGATTGTTTGCATGCTGACGACGTGCACCCGTTAGGTACCTACGGCATCACGACCAGCGGCAACGCCCTTTCGCTCAAGTTCGTGACCAACGGCCAGTACTCGACCAACATCGGCTCCCGTGTGTACCTCTTGGACTCGGACGACACGACGTACCAGACCTTCAACCTCAAGAACCAGGAGTTCACGTTCGACGTCGACATGTCGAAGCTCCCCTGCGGTCTCAACGGCGCGCTCTACTTCGTCGAGATGGACAAGGACGGAGGCTCCAGCCGCTTCCCGACCAACAAGGCCGGCTCCAAGTACGGAACCGGCTACTGCGATACCCAGTGCCCGCACGACATCAAGTTCATTAACGGCGAGGTTAGTACACTCTCCTACTAGTAGATGTGCTCTCCGTCGTGCTCGACGCTCATGCACGTCATGTTCTAGGCCAACGTCTTGGGCTGGGAGGGCTCTTCGAACGACCCGAACGCGGGCGCGGGCCAGTACGGCGCGTGCTGCAACGAGATGGACATCTGGGAGGCCAACTCGAACGGCGCGGCCTACACGCCCCACGTCTGCTCCGTCGCGGGCCAGGTCCGCTGCGAGGGCACGGACTGCGGCGACGGCGACGAGCGGTACGACGGCATCTGCGACAAGGACGGCTGCGACTTCAACTCGTGGCGCATGGGCGACCAGACGTTCCTCGGGCCCGGCCTCACCGTGGACACCTCGTCCAAGTTCACGGTCGTGACGCAGTTCGTGACGTCGGACAACTCGACGACGGGCGCGCTCTCGGAGATCCGCCGGGTGTACGTGCAGAACGGGAAGGTGATCGCGAACTCGAAGACGGCGGTCGCCGGCCTCGACGCGTACGACTCGATCACGGACGAGTTCTGCAACGACCAGAAGACGGCGTTCGGGGACAACAACTCGTTCGAGAAGCTCGGCGGGCTCAAGGTCATGGGCGACGCGTTCCAGAAGGGCATGGTGCTCGTCATGTCCATCTGGGACGACCACTCCGCGAACATGCTCTGGCTCGACAGCGACTACCCGACCGACGCGGACGCGTCGCAGCCGGGCATCTCTCGTGGCCCATGCTCTACGTCGTCCGGCGACCCCAAGGAAGTCGAGTCGCAGAGCCCCGGTGCGACTGTCGTCTTCTCGAACATCAAGTTCGGCCCCATCGGCTCCACGTACGCCCACTAAGTGAGTCGGTTCAAACTTCTCCTGTCACATCGACTGATTATTGTGGATAACAGTAGAGGAAGAACGTACTGGGAGCCTCGCCCAAAATGCCTTGTATTCCGCTAGCTATCGCTCTTGTATATATGTACTATTGGCTCAATACCACCCGATCGCGATGATTTCTCCGCTCCTGTCGCTCTAGGTTGCGGATCATCTTGTGGTCCTGACGATGGCTCTCCTGTAGTTTGTAAGTGCTAACTTTCCCCATCACATCTATGTAGAGTTGCTGTCCTTGACAAGAACGCTTAACTGTCCGGTGGTCCATAGCATACGAGAGGATATGACTTAGATCACAAGTTCATTGGCACCCGATCACGAAGGAACGTTGGGCGGAGCAACGCTGGTCTCGTCGTACATATATGCACACGTGCCCAGTTCCGGTCGTGTAGACTCTTCGAGTCGGAAGTCCGTACACTGGCCGATCCACGCCAGCGTCACATCGATGCTATAGAGCGGTCACGCCGCCGTGCCGTGATACGTTTCCACGGGATCTTGTTCGTCGTCGCCTTCCTCCCCGGTAGGATGCCCAGGCCCGCCACGGCGTTGCACACGATGGTGAGGTACTTGAGCGTTGGGTACGTCTCCCGCAGGAAACGCGATCGCGACGATCAGCTGATGTCCCCGAGCTCGGACGCGCCGACCCCGCCCGGGACGAGGAGCACCTCGAGGTCCGCAGGGGGTCCGCGAACATGATGCGGATCCGGAAGTCGGAGCCATGCGCGCGGTCGAGGGTGCAGGGCGGTCACGTACAGGTCGAGCTTCTGAAGCTAAAAGAGCATATGAAGCGCCTCGACGGGCCCGATGGCATCGAACGGTTCGAAGCCGGGGAAGACGAGGACGCCGACGATCATTCGTCGGGACTCAGCCTGGAGGTCGGTCCTAGTAGGACGCTATGATCTAAGATAGGTGGTCAGTGTCTATCGATGCATCATGTGCTGCGCAGTAACACACAAAAGCGGCGTACCATTGGTTTTCTCGCTCATGGTGGAGATGTGGATGTATTTGTGGTAGTTTGTTCGAGGCCTGGGTAGGGTTACAGCTCGTTAGGCTACATCATTTTCATTTGAGGACCTGGGAGTGAGCATCCGTCGAACAGCGATGCAAGTTGGCTGTTTAATTTGAGAAGTTGAACAGCTACGACCGTATAGTATGCCGGAGAGCTACCTCATCGTGGCCGGAGTCTCCTGCGCATCTTGAATACTATAGCGAATAGGTGTGCGATCCTCGCGACCGTTCAACGTTCAACGTTTAGCCCCAGCTTAGCTGATATATTGACAGCTGTGCTTTGAGCAAACGCGGTTGAGAAGTCATGCATGAAGTTTATCAGCCTGGATCCAGGGGGTGTAGACGAGTCAGAGGCAGAGGAGGCGGAGGAGGCGAGCCGCGAGCGCCGGAGGAGCGCTGCGGCCGGCATCCAACCGGCCCGCCATAACCCATCAAAGTTGTGACGTTCGGCGAACACGATCTGAGCAACAAGCTCGAACCCGCCACTGTCCTTCTAACCACCTTCGAGTCCTTTGCTCCTACGCAATTTTCTTCGAGTCTTCTTCACATTATGCGTATGCTCGTGTCCCCATCTCGCCGAAGTTGCCATCGGAGGGTGATTTATTATTCCAAGTCCAACGGACTCCGAAAATCCGCTGACATCTTGCTGACATCGCAACATGCCAGTGCCAGTGCATGGCCTACCGCGCAGAGGGGCCCGTGAACGTGAACGGATAGCGAAGGCGAGGTCAGAAGTCTGTGCGCGCCGACGCCGCGAATCAGAGCCGAGACCACATGAGCGCAACTTGCGCATTGGACGCACAGGCTATTACTAAACTTTTGTCGTGCGAGCAGGATTGGATAATGACCCATCCCACGAGCATACAGGATAACCTAGACCGAATGGATGTCGGCGTGCCTCGACACCGTTCAGGTTTGCACGCGTATGTGCGGCTCAGGAAGTGCAAGCTATCTTGAAATACCCCCGCGTCACACTCACTTTCATTTCTGCCTAAGAGCAGGAGACGGTTTGGGCGTGCCACTGCCTTCTTACCGCCATGCTGCCAATGGGCGCGATCGACGAGCGGAACGAGGCCACCTAACAAGGGCTCTAAAATAGCAGAGAGCGCTGATTCGGCGCGATCCAACCCCTCTCAGGTCCTAAGATCTCCGACCTGTTATGTCTCGTGCTGCGTCCCCCGGTTTCTCTCCCAGCAGCGGTCAGCCCCCCCCCTCCCCCGGCGGGCCTCCCCTTTGAGCTTGTCTAGTACACCGATGTACTCGCTCAGCTTGTTTTCTGCTTTGCTTCTGTGGTCGGTACCTGTCTATTCCGACAACTTCACGTTCTCCTACAGTGCGGCTACGCAATGCGATGACTTCGAAGTTTCATGGACTGGTGAGCCTCACCATCCACTCCTCTGCCCCTCCGATCACTCAGCGTGATTTTCGCTAGGCGGCGTTCCCCCCTACTCGCTCACTATTGTTTCTGTGAGTACCCTGCTGTTTTGATTGCACAACTTGGTAGCTGAGACTCGACAAAGTCTTTCGGAAGTCCCAACACCGTCAGTATCCCTGCCGAGAGCAACCAGGGGACATTCAAGACTGCTATGAAACACGAAAAAGATAGGAAGATCGTGGCCATCATGTCCGACGCAGGTGGCTTCGCTACGGGAGGGGTCTCTCCCGTAATTACCGTAGGGGCGCAGGCGGGTACAACCCAGTGCAATGCGACTGAACCAGGTGAGTTCTAACAATTAGTGCATATAATGTCCTTTGCATCTCTCGCTAACGCATAATGCCAGGAGGGGAATTTGAATTTGAGGCCAACGATCGGCTCATCCAGTGTGGGTGCGTTCAACCTTGAGTCATCCTTCATAATCCACCCACATATTATAACCTGACGCTGCCCACTGCACAGGAGTTTCCAGTTCAGTGGGTATGCATACGCCGGCGCGCAGCTTCCTGTGACCATCACGGTATGCTCCAACATGCACATTCTTCCCATTTGTGACCTGAAGAGAATACGTAGGGCTTCGTTCCAGGCGGATCTGTCTTCATACTTCGCCCCGGCGCGACGGATACGAGCTATAACTGGCTTGTAGACGTGGCTACAGGAACGACACTAGGCTTTTACTTGGAAGATGCGCTCGGCCGGCAGGGGGGAACGACTGAATTCATGGTCGTGCAAGAGTCCAACGATGCATCTTGTCTAGATGCGCAATCGCCAGCCTCGTCCAGCAACGCGCCGTCTATGACTTCCGCGGTTGCCGCACTGCCCACTGTCACGACCGATCCGCAATCCGCCGGCGCATCGTCGAAAGGGCTGAAGCGCGGGGCGCTCGCAGGTGTCGTCGTCGGGCCCATCGTCGCGCTTGTGACCGTCGTTGCGCCTCTTTGGTTTTGCCTGCGCAAACGCCGCTCGGGTGGGACCTTCCCTCGTCGTCCCCGCAAAGACGAACTGGACCTCGCAGACGGCGACAAGGTCGAGAGCGGCGCAGGCCTCTCTGCGTCTTCGTCGATGCGTCCAGACTACTCGGCCATCACCCCACGAGATCCGGCTCTGAACCCGCTCATCGGACAGGGCGCGTGGTCCCCGCAGACCAGCCCGACGGCGTTCGAGTTCGCACAGTCCCCGAGCTCCGCCACGTCCTCGCAGTTCTCCCCGACGGTCCGGCCCGACGCCGTGTCCATACACGCGGCCTCGTCTGCGTACGGGGGCACGTCCGCCTACGGCAGTGGATACGAGCCCGCCGCGTTTGCGCGCTCGGACACGCAGTCGAGCGCCGCGCAACAGAAGGCAGCGCAAGCGGGCGTGCGCGTGCTTGCTCCTCCGCGTGTTATTCTGCACACGGACCTCGAGGACGAGCTGCTGCCGCCGCCGCCGCCGGAGGAAGTGATCGAGCTTCCTCCGCAGTATGCTGAACGCCGGCGTGCGGCGGCTGGGCAGCTTCAAGCTTGAGGAGCCGAACGATGGGACACCTGTGGCTACTGGATCAGGATTACTTGCAACGGATGCGAGTAGTTGAGTCCCAGGTAGCAATGGAGAAGTCCGCACCTCCGTCTTAGCGAGGATAGGGTACCTACTTACAGCATTCATGCATCGACTGTTCGGTCCGACCGAATGCTATCTATGGGTTACGAGCGCGAGCTGCTATTCAATGTGCAACAATTCATCATCACCACTACGCCGCGCATGCTGGCGTTCGAAATGCAATGGCAAAGGATGTCTTGAATCAATAGGACGCCGCATTCTCGGGAAGCCTAGTCTGAACAAGTCTAGTACACACTGGGAGTCTGAGCGTAGTTTCAATATTGCCTTTTGAAGGAGTTCAATCGGATAATGACCTGGGTAGCATTTGCAGCACAAGTGACGCGAATCTGTGAAGGAAATTACTACTCGCGTGACGGCGGAGACGAGCTTCAAGCTGGGATTTTGGACAAGAACAGTGTACCGTCAGGCGTCTACATATCCAGATTGGGAAGGTGGTGTACTCAACACTTGTCAAACTGACTGATGATATACCATGTACGTCGGGGGCCACAGCAACATGGCACCACCACGGGTCCAGACTACAGAGTAGCATTGCTTGTTCGCAGCAACGCCGCGCTTACGAGAACTGTGCGACACCCATACTTGATCTGTCTGATTAACGCCGCGCTGTATTAAAATGAGCATCGTACCAATACCAGCCACATCGGAAGCACCTGCCACATGTCTCACAGAGAAAATCCTAGCCAGTCACCTAAACCAGCAGCCCAAATCAACGCCCACCCACCCGCTCACGCCCCCTGCGCACACCAGCAGAACGGGCCAAAGTCGCGCGGGCCGAGCGCGTGGTCGACTGCCTTCATCATCTCGACCACGCGCTCCTCCTCCCACTGCCGCCCGACGACCTGCACGCTGACCGGGACACCCGCCATCGCGCCCGCGTCGTAGTAGCCGGCCCATCCGCCGTGTCCGCCAGAGAGAAGCACGGGGAGCGGCCACCCGTACAGCAGCCGCTCGAGGAGTGGGGAGCCGTGCCCGGCGCCGATGCGCGCGTTGGTCCATGCGGCGGAGGCTGCGTCGTCGTGTGCGCGGACGTGGGTGACGGGGACGACGCCTACGGGGAGGCCGAGCACGTTGTAGAGCGCGGTGCTCCCTGCAAGCGGGGCGAGGAACCTGCACAAGCTGCGGGGGTGCCAGAGATGAGAGAGGGGAAGGAGGTGTCAATGGGGCTGCCGCTAGAATGAATGGGGGGGGAGTGAGCTCACTCGTGCGGCATTGCGGGGAGCGCGAGCACGGGCGTAATGAGCCCGTCAAAGTTGTGTCTGTTCCATACCTGGAGGTACAATGACAACATGGTGTGGGGTGAGGGAGGTTGCGTGAGCGTTCTAGCTATGCTAGGTGCTCACCTGCTGGGTGAACAGACGGCGGTAGTCGTCGCGCCGCTTAATCCACTCGGCATACTCCTGCATGCCAGCACATGGCCGGCTGGCAAGGATGAGGCGGGCGAGCGCGTCGTCCCCAAACACCCGGTGCACGGTCCACACAAGCACAGAACGCAGCCAGTCTGTGCCAAGAATAACACATGAAGTCAATAATGTCGTAGGTTGTGTGTCAGCTACACCCCGAAATCGTACTTGGAAGTGCTGATCCTAGGAGGATGGCAGAAAGGCCGGCTTCCTAGTAGCGGCGTGGCAGGGTGCCATGACCGCAGCGCAAGCAGGTTTAGTGCACCGTCCGCCCGCCCACTCGGCCGCCTGCACATCCAGAAGCACTCACCACCGGGTCATCTCCCAGATCTGACGTTAGAGTCTTGAACCTGTCGGCCGCGATGAGATGCATGTAGCACTCCATCGCATCCGTGACTGGCAATTCACTTCATGAGCATGCAGAGACGTCAGGGCGTGACTCAGGCGCGGGGAACACACCTTGGGGGACCTGGAACGGGACACACTCGTGCCCAGTGTTACGGAGCGCGGCGACGGTCTCGCGCACAGCGCGCTGGTCCGCTGGCGACGCCTTGATGAACCCGTCTGCCGCAGCGCGACCGGTCAGCACGCGAGCCCGGTCGCCAGAGTTTCGACAAAGCACGCGACGCACCGGAGAGGTAGTAACCAAACCGTAGCTTCTCCGGCAGGGCGACTTCTCGGTACGGCAGCGGGGCGGGATCGCACCCAGGGTTCGTGTGAGAGCCGTGCGTCTTCCCGAACACGACACGAGCCGCAAGTTCGAGGTCTTTGACGGACCTGTCCGAGTGCGCATACAGAGTCGGGTCAGTCGTCTGCACAACACTCTCCGGGCTCTCGGCGGGACGTTGGCACTCCCGCATGCATTCATGACGCCCTGCCGATGCGAACATCGTTGGCAGGCACACCGCGGAACAGAACAGGCACGCGAATACAAGTGCACTCACCTTCCCATGGGCCCTGCGACGGTATAAGCCTGTCGACAGGCGGCTCACACTGGAGGAGAGAACAGGCACAAAGCGTCTGCGTTGTTGCTCTAAGTAGGAGGTAGAGTAGAACATGTGAATACATACCTGCGTTGTTGCTCTAAGTAGGAGGTAGAGATAGAACGCAGGGTGAACCGTGGAACGATATAGTATCCGAAATAGGAATGTGTGACGGAGAGAGGTGGCTGTGTAAGCTAAGCGCGAGAGAGTATCACATACGATCTATAGTGGGGCTTACACTCTCCCCCATCCAAAAAAATTCAGCACGTAGGAAGCAGTGGAAACGAAGGAAGCCCATTGGGTGGAGGGTGATAAAGAAAAGGGGTAAAGTGGGAGAGAAAAAAAATCAGGAGTTCTCGATGCCGTTGTCCCGGTTGTATACGTCAAGAGCCTCGCAATCCTTGAGCTCGCGACCAGGTAACCAAGAGTCATGGGCTTGACTGTATCCGAGCCAACGAACAAGATAGCGAAACCCGCGACCGATGGGACGACGATCCAAGATGTGTTCGATGAACCATTCGGATTCGCCGTCCGGGCCGACGATGGGTCCGGGGCAAGCGTCCTCGCGCCCGGGGAACAGAATACCGTCGTTAGGAACGAATGGCTTCAGGAGAGAGACGTGGAAGGTGGGGAAGATATTCATCGAGTCTAGAAGCTCGAGAGTATATGCGGAGGAATCAGGCCAGGCCTGGATGATGCGGAAAGGTCCGTCGAAGCGTACCATGAACTTGGCGACACGAGTGTCACCGCGTTGCATGTACTCACGACGGCGGTGGAAAGTGGAAAGCAACACTTGGTCGCCGATGGAATAGCACGGGTCAGGAGCGCGGTTGTGGTTGGCAGCGTCAGTCTGATCGATCTTCGCAAGGAGGAGGTTGTCAGCCGCCTCCATGGTGTCGACTTCGAGCCGCGCGATGACATCGCGAGCAGCGTCAGCTCCGGAGGGGAATACGACACGAGTACCGTCGAGAGCGTCGGAGGAGATCGGGGGCATGACCCGGGGAGAGCGACCGTGACATAGTTGGAAGGGGGTGTAGCCGGTGGAGGCGTTGACGGTGTTCATGAATTGGAACCGGATAGCAGGTAGAGCTGATACCCAGCCGGTTTGCTTCCGCGAGACATGGAAGCGGAGCATCTGGACGACAGTCTTGTTCGAGCGCTCGCTCGCACCGTCAGACTGAGGGTGAAACGACGAAGAGAGGTTGAGCTTGACGCCAGACAGACGATGGAGTGCGCGCCAGAATGTGGATACGAAGAGAGGGTCGCAGTCGGAGATGATAACGTCCGGAAGGCCGTTCTCGCAATACCAATGTTGGAAGAAGATGGCAGCGAAATCTTCTGCCGATATGTCGGTCCGACAGGGGACTATACGGATACCGGAGTTCATTCGACAAGTCATGGTGACGAGACTGTCGAAACCACCGTCGAGAGGCAGGGGACCGACGAAGTCGATAGCCACAGAGAGGCAGCGACCGTCCGGCACAGGCAGAGGGTGCAAGGGCCCAGGACGTTTCCGGGTACTAGCCTTGTTACGTTGACAAGGATCGCAACCCGGAATGTACATAGTCTGAAGCTCCTTGCGCATGTGAGGCCAGTAATAGTCCTCCCTGATAGCGGAGTAAGACTTGTCGAAACCGCTGTGACCGAGCGTGTCATGGGCGAGAGCGAAAATGACTTCTCGCAGGTTGTCGATGCGGGGAACGACTAGTCGAGTACCGACGTACAGCAGCTTGTCGTTGCAGCGGACACCAGCATGGGAGCGACCGTTGAGATCACCGATGTCGAACAGAGCGAGTGCGGCAGATTCAGAGTCTCCAGCAAGACCCTTCAAGAGTTTGACGCACCAGCGATCCGTGCGGTACCCAGAACGAATGCGCTCGAGCCAAGCGGGGTCGGTACCGATACGCAAGGCGGTCACGGGCGCGATGATGGTCGCGATCGGATTCAACATAGTGCGAGCATGCAAGGCGGAGGAAGCCGAGCGGAAATCGCGCACTGCAGCGATGGAGGAGGGGTCGATGATCTCATCCAGAGGATGCAAGCGAGACAAGGAGTCGGCGACGGAGTTATTGTCACCCTTGAGGTACACAATGTTGAAATCATATTGCCCCATGAACTCTTGCCATCGAGCTTGTCGTTGCGAGAGGTGCTTCTGAGTGGCGAAGTTCTCCAAAGTCCTGTGATCGGTGTAGACGGTGAATGGAACAGGGCGACTTCTCGGTACGGCAGCGGGGCGGGATCGCACCCAGGGTTCGTGTGAGAGCCGTGCGTCTTCCCGAACACGACACGAGCCGCAAGTTCGAGGTCTTTGACGGACCTGTCCGAGTGCGCATACAGAGTCGGGTCAGTCGTCTGCACAACACTCTCCGGGCTCTCGGCGGGACGTTGGCACTCCCGCGTGCATTCATGACGCCCTGCCGATGCGAACATCGTTGGCAGGCACACCGCGGAACAGAACAGGCACGCGAATACAAGTGCACTCACCTTCCCATGGGCCCTGCGACGGTGTAAGCCTGTCGACAGGCGGCTCACACTGGAGGAGAGAACAGGCACAAAGCGTCTGCGTTGTTGCTCTAAGTAGGAGGTAGAGTAGAACATGTGAATACATACCTGCGTTGTTGCTCTAAGTAGGAGGTAGAGATAGAACGCAGGGTGAACCGTGGAACGATATAGTATCCGAAATAGGAATGTGTGACAGAGAGAGGTGGCTGTGTAAGCTAAGCGTGAGAGAGTATCACATACGATCTATAGTGGGGCTTACAGACGGATCGGATCCCCTCGAAGCCGCGAAGGGGGTCTGCGCGCACGGAGACGCCGGCGAGCGTCCACGAACGGAGCGGAGGAAGCCCGTGCGCATGTGCAGGACGCGGGAAGAGCCCAACGCGATCCCAACAGGCGGGGCTCGGAAGTGTGGGGAAGGAACGCGCAGAATGCGTACCTTGCATGCCTGCTACGCCGATGCGGCCCACGCCAGGCTTGAGCAAGTAGATTCCACACGCCGCCGCCAGTATCCTAGCATGCGCATGCGCGTAGGGGCGCACAAAGGGAAGCAGAAGCGGCGCGACGGCGTGAGCGAGCGCATCTCCGGTAGCAGAGCGGGAGACGTCACGAACCTCAGCGAGCCTCCGACGTCGGAACCCCAGCCGAGCGTGGCACCGTCCATGGCGAGCAGTGCGCCCTCGCCGCCGCTCGACCCGCCGCTCGAGTGCGCGCAGCTGTACGGGTTCAGCGTGCGCCCCCAGACCGGGTTCGCGCACTTGAAGAAGAACATCGCCTGCGTGAGGTTCGCCTTCGCGATGGGCACGCCCCCGGCAGCCCGGACGAGCGCGACAACCTGGGTCCGACCAACCCGGAGCGGGCAGCATCAGTAAATACGTGCGCACCGAGCGGTGGCACTCACCAGCGAATCCTCGGGCGAAGGGTCGCCCGCGCGAGCCGAGAAGCCCACGGTGGAGTCAACACCCTTGATGTCGTCTGCAGACGGGTAAGTACTAGCCTGCTATAGCATGTAGTGTACCGGACTCACACTGGTCCTTGAAGCTCACAGGCACACCGTGGAGGGGCCCGCGGATGCTGCCCGTGGACGCGAACTCCTCGTCCAGCGCCTGGGCCTCCGCACGGGCTTCGGCGAAGAGCACTGGTTCATTGAAAGGTCAGTAACTTCGCGAAGCACCAATAGTGGATGAGCAGACAGACCTTCCGTGAGGCAGTTTGTCAGCTCTTGCGCCAGTATCGCGCGAGCGATGTACGCCTCGAGCATGTCCGACGCCGTCCACTTGCCTTGCGAGATGCGCTGCATGATCTCTGGAGCTGCCGTGTTGCAAGGTATGTCCATGGGTGAGCCATCGCCGGAGGGTACACGACGACATGCGAGTACTCGACCGACCTGTTGCGCGCAGATAGGTTTCCCGCTCTGCAGAAGACAGCGGCCGCACGGTGGTTGCAGTGTGCCCGTCTCGTATGGCGTCCGCCCGCGCAATGTGTTTGCGCCGTGCGGCGTCGCGGTACCTACACCTGCCAGTGGCCGTCGAGATCGCGTTCGGGAGCTGTACCGGGCCCATACCACCTGCAGTCCTGTTTCTTTCAATGGGCTCCGACCGGGAACTGTGGGCAGTCGAGGATCAAAGAGGAGGTCGCTCTGATGGAAACGGGGCTGGTTTGAGTCGTCGAGAGAACACGAAGCCAAGGGGAACTGACTAGACCTTCGGGTTGGCTTTGTGAAGAGTAAGTAAGTACCCGGAGGTGACGGGACGCCACAGAAGTCGTCGGTCATTTGGATAGTTATACACACCCGGGCGGACACATTCGAGCAGTTGCCATGCGCCAGAAGGTCGGCCGTATGTCGTCGTCGCCTGGATGGCACTGGCAGAGAGTTCTGGCAGTCGGAGTTCTCGAGCCCGCAAGCTCCCGGGACAGCTATCGCCAGCCCGCAATCGCGCGCGACATGCGTGCAGGGTCCCGGCGGCAGGCATTGCGCTGCCAGTAAAAGGATAAGTAGTACCGCAAGCCTCTCGCAGCCTTCCTTCTGCAGGCGGAGGTGGATCGGGGATCGGGGCAAGATGGACTACACGCGTGCTTCGTCGCCGTCACTGCCACAAGTCCGAAGAGTCTGGCTCACGAGGGCGAGGCGAGGAAGGGTCGAGGAAGACATATGCACACGGACTCATCACTCGGACGCCAATGTTTGAATGTTCGCGGGCGGAGCTAGCCGGTGAGATGCATCGGACCGCGGGAGGCGGAACACGGACTTGGGAGGAACGGAGCAGAAGGCTGGCGTGCACCGCGAGATGCGATGTTGGCCGTGTCGACGACACGGCAACGCAATCTGTTGCCAGCACTCCGACCACGGCGACCTTCAATGTCCGCGCGCCGCCTGGCGTGTGCACCCGCCGCCGCGCAGCGTCCGCGTGGTGCAGGAGACTGGGGCCCCCGAGCACGTGTGTCTGATATTTCAGGACGCAGCGCCGTGGCCTCGAAGCGCACGACGGTGCAAATGGGTTACTGTATGTTCCAGTCCAAACTTCCGAGGACTTTGTAAGTGGGGTACTGATCCCGACCGGTGCGAACTCCGACAGGAGCGGGAGGTTTGTGTGAGAAATGGGAGTGGTTGTTAAGTGTCAGATGGAAGGCAGCACCTGCTTGCTCAAGTGCTACCCGACACGGATCCTGTAAATCAAATGTGTTAGCTAGACTGTGCGGCGGTATTCCTGGACACGAAAGTCGTCGGAAGAGAGAATCACGTACTAGTAGCGCGGGCAGTGATGACAATGTTCATCCTGGCAGAGCGGAGCCAGAGTGGCTTGCGGCGTTCGATTTCGACGTTCGCTCTTCTGTCTCGTGGGAGAAATGAGGCTCGCACCAGCTCGAGGACTGTGGAACTTTGGGACGAGCGCTCCTTCAGTTGTCCTTCAGCGCCGTTCAAAGCATTATAAGTTGATCTACAATATGATTGATAGGTCTAGATGGGTGATGTGAATCTTCCGCCTGTGCACGTACCACTGCGTACCGCGGCTGACTAGTACTGAGTACTGAGTACTGAGCGCTGAGCCTGGAGGTGAGTTGTCGTGATCATGTGTCATCAAGGGGCACTGGGGCAGTGACGTGCCCCGTATGGATAAGTACAGAATTGGGCTTCAGAATACGGAGGAGGAGGAGGAGGAAGTTCGGCGAGCGTGAGTACGAACTGTATGCGCTGTCGGTCCGCAGTACTACACATTCTAACTCTAGCGGCCGCGAGTCCTTGGACGGCGGATGTGCAAGATCTCGTTCAAGTTTTTACGGAGCAGGAGCTGGAAAACAGATGCGCCTCCTTAAGACTGAGGATATGAATGTTAACCAAAGAGAGGGAGATTCCGAACTTGAGCTCGGCTATAGTTGAGCACGTGGTCGGGGTCTGGACGCTGTCCGGTGTCTACCGCTCTGTTCTGTTCCCTCAGCCTCCTAGTGAGTCGGACATCGTTCAAACCACTACCAGCAGACATTCGTATGATGTTTCTCAGGCAGCAGGCTCTTCTGACTTACAGACAAGGTGATATTACCGAGGGTGTTTCAGACTAGACTCTGCCCATCCTCCACCTGCATCAGATCTGATCCTCCTGCCTCCTCCCGCTTCACTCTACTTAGCTCGCACGCGTCAGAATCCCGCTACCATGGTGCCGCTGACCCCCAAAGTAACCCTCGTGCCTTGCCATACAAACTACTTATACCGCTGTCTCGCAGGCTCCCTGAACTGAAACTCCGTCAACCCAGACAAATCAACACTGTCACTAAGTATCCAAAGTCAGATGAGTTGCGTGCCCGAGATCTAGATCAACTGCTGCATTGCCCAATGCCAGTGAAACGTTACTTACCTGAAACTACAGTAGTAGAGTGCGGGATCTCGCGATCAAGTCACTTCAAGTCTGTGTTGCTGACATCCCGACTAAGTACATACATACCACTATGTGAGCCATGTGTTGCCTTGGTATTCCCCGGCTCCGAACGAGCCGGAACGACATCATACTTATTGGGTTTGTCGCTTTCCTCTGCTCATAGTGGGCAGCCATTCTGGTCCCTGATAATCCACTGTTCGACCATAGGGAAGAGTTCACCAACCCCGAATATTCATGGGCCTGCCTTGTGTATGTATTCACTGATATTCAACGGTTAATCAAGTCGTTCTTCGGTGTTGCCAATGCATGTTCCAGCAGTCTCCGAACCGACCAGGCACAGGATTCCTCGCTCCGAACCCCGCTGGCTGTACGCCGTGGCCCGTAATGTTTGTGATCCGGGGCATAACGCTCTATCATAATATCTGAAAACTTCCCTGTGCCGATACACTACATCACACACATCGTCACTCCAGACACACTGCTGAGTCCGTGATCTTATAAGACTCCGAGTCGATGGCCATTCGACATTCTTCAACTCCCAATCTAAATATCCCTCAACTTCCCCTCCCGACCTCCCGACCTCCCCCTACCCATCACCATCATGCTCAAGCTTTCGGCTGTTGTCTCTGTCCTAGCGATTGCCATGGCCCTGGTCCAAGGCTCTACACTATCCGAACGTGGTGAGTCTTCTCGACATCTCACACGGGCCTCCTTCAAGGAGTGATACTGACTCACCTGCCGCTATCGCAGACTCCGAGCGTATAATATGCGAGACGAGCCTCGGGAGCCCGAACATGGACGATTGCGCCCAGGCTCTCCACCAGATCCACACCAACTGTCACCAGAAAAACAGTGTGGGCTCCTTTTGCACGACCGTCGTCAAGGTCCGCAATTGCAAGATCGACGTGTGCGGCATGTACGGCGCGCACCTCCAGAAAAACATCAACTGCGGTGGGTACCTCCAGAGCGTCCTGAACAGCTGTCACAGCGGCGGCCTCGTCGGCGGGAGAATCTATCCCCGGCTAGCCGACGTCGCCTACCACAGAGATATAATCCCTGACCAAACCGATGAATATTATCGTTACCACCTGCAGTTCTCGCGCAAATAGGTGCTAAGTCGGTATGCCGAGTTTCCTTGATGTATTCATCGCCACTTTTCCTCATCGCGGAATGATCCACAGCCTCAAGAGACCTCGTGGATTATATATTACTTGTGTGATCCTCCTATGTAGTCATGCTCGTATGGTACACGTACTATGAACGTTTGAACATCAAAGTAGTGTTGGCTAGTAGCTGCCACTGGCACTGCCGCGGCAATTCAGCACGACGCGGAAGGGCCTTCAAGTCGGCCGTTTTTCTTTCTTTGAATCCTCGTTTATTGTCCGTTAGGGTCTAGCCCCACGGTAAGCAGCAAACGCATGCTCTACCAGGCTATACCCGCCGGCGCGCCCTCAGAACCACGGCGTCTCAACTCGTACATGAAGTACGTCGGCCGTTTGGACTCGGTCGTGTCGGTCGCGTCACTATCGTGTGCTTGTGTGCCGAGTCGTCGACCTGCTTCAGATAGCACTCAAACGTTGGAACGTTAGGGTTTTGAGGAGGAGTAAGCTGAGTACTTAGTAAGTCATAGGCTTGACCTGCAGCCCGATGCCGAGCTCAGCTGGTGAGACCCACTTCCAGCTCCGGCTAGCGGGCGTCAGTACTATTAATACGCGTCCTCGGAGCGCCCACACCTTTGCTGCTGCAGCCACTTTGCAGTCCGAGGCTCCGACTCGGAGCACTGGCCCACTTCCAAATGCGACAGAGACGTACAACTACGTTCGACGGTGAACTTGCCAACCCACTTATGCAACCCACTCGTCGCCGCAGCTCGCACTCCAGTAGTTGCATATAAAGCCCAGCGCGGTTGCAGCGACGATGGCCTCACACATCCTGCCACAACTGTCCCTCTACAAGCCACACATCTGCACCACCAATACACATCGCAATGGCCCCGTCCACACAGAGCGCACTCTTGGTCCCGGAGCCGAAGCAGCCCTGGAAGCTCGTCACAGATTGGCCTGTTTCCACCCCGGGCCCGCAGGAAGTGCTCATCAAGATCATGTCCGCCGCCCTCAACCCCGCCGACTGGGCTGTCCAGAAGTTGGCGCCTCCATTTATTACGGAGTACCCCTTCATCGGCGGCATGGACGGCGCTGGCGTCGTCGAGGAGGTCGGAGCTGAAGTGACGAACGTCGCGAAAGGTGACAGAGTGTGAGCGTCGCGGTCACCGTACTGCGGTTGTCTACATGTGCTAACAGTGCTCAACTAGTCTCTTCCCGGGAGGGTTTGCCCCCCGCCAGGCCACCTTCAAGCACTACAACGTCGTGCCCGCGGTTAATGTCGCGAAGATAGGGGTTCGTCGACGCCATACGCCTCGGGCTGGACACTGACACTGCGGCCGGCGTGCAGATTCCGGACAACCTCTCTTTCGACCAGGCGGCGTCCGTTCCGTTCGGACTGAGCACGGTCCTCACCGGGATCTGGAGCCACCACCCCATGGCGAACTCCGTCGACCTCGCCGCACCCTGGGAGGAAGACGGGCTCACGAAATACGTCGGCCAGGCAGCACTCGTGATCGGAGGCTCGTCCTCTGTCGGACAGTACGGTAAGTCCCTCAGCCGCTGAGCGCCGCGCTCCATCTCTCTGTCACTTTAGGCTGTCTCTGACCCAGTCCGCGCTACAGCCATCCAGGTAGCGAAGTTGCAGGGCTTCTCGCCCATCATCGCGACGTCCTCCCTGAAGCACACGGAGTTCCTCAAGTCCATCGGCGCGACGCACGTCGTCGACCGCTCGCTCCCGTCCGAGACGATCCTCGCCGCGCTCCCAGAGCTCACGGGCGGGCAGCCGATCGTGTATGCGTACAACGCCATAGCGTTTGACGGGTCCGCGCACCACATTGCGTACGACGCACTCGCCCCTGGGGGCGCGCTCGTCGTCACCGACCCGCGCACGACGGCCCTCGACGCGAAGATCGCGCGCGACAAGGAGGCCGGGCTCGCCCCGAAGAAGATCGCGAAGCCGTTTGCGGGCCTCGGGCTGCCCGGAAACCAGGCTCTCGGCGTGGAGGTGTACAAGAGGCTGACGGAATGGCTGCGCACGGGGGTCATCGTGGTGAGCATCCTTGACTAGACTTACGCTCCGTGCGCGAGACATCAGCTGACGGTGCGCTTGCGCGGACTAGCCGAACAGGATCGAGGTCCTCCCTGGGGGCCTTGCGGCGGTTCCAGCGGGGTGCGACCGCATTGGAAGCGGCCAAGTCAGCGGGGTCAAGTTGATTGTCCGTCCACAGGAGACCGCCTGAACTGTGTGCAGACGTGTTTTGAATCGACAGTTTGCAGGCATGATGGGCACGTATGGCTTTCATACACTGTGATGTGACATAAACTCTCTCGCGATAGCCATACAATAGGGCTGTGAAACTGTATTCCTTCTATCACTCTTCATCACTGAATGCAACAGCGAAGGATCGTACCAAGTCTCTCGCGCCGAAGGTGAAGATTTGAAGGTATGTAATCCCTGGCCCCAATCTCCCTCAAGTGCTATTTCCCGCAAACACGGATGATCCCCGTCAGAACTTCGAGCGCCTGGCACGCCAATTGAGGCTGAGACGAGTTGTCATTCAAGCATCCATGTCAGTGAGCCTCACAATCCATAAAGTGATAACGGTCTACTATCCAGAACGCTGGTTACCGCGGTCAGCTTCCACTGAGCTCTAAGACTGCCCCACTGGCAGCATAGTACACCGTTTCAGTCTACTACTAGTACTTAGACCGTACATATCGGAGCCAGGCTGACGACACGGATAACCCACGCGCTCAATGTTGTGCCTCAGACTCTACACCCGGTGATGAGCATCATGTAGTTCTGCGCTGGTATTCGATACGTCTAGCAGTTCTTTACGGTACATAGATCTTAGAGTTCGCGCGTACTGTAATTACGTTAGAGTTACAATGCGGACTTATTCCAGCCCACTCTCCCGAGCTCTCCCGGCTCGCTTCAAACGCGACCGGCTGTACGTCATAACGTTCGCGTTTCGGGACATGATGGTCGGCTGTACGTCATAACGTTCGCGTTTCGGGACATGATGGTCTGCCATAATCTCTGAAAACCTTCCCGGTGTTGATCAATGTTACACTGGATAACTCACACGCATCGTCGCTGCCTGAGATCATAAAAGACGAGTCGTCGATGAGCAACCGCCATTTGTCAACTTCTCCCCACCTCAATATCCCTCGACCTCTCCCAACCTCTCGCTGCCCATCATGATGCCCAAGCTTTCGGCCGTCATTGTGATTGCTATGGCCCTAGTCGCCCAAGGTGCCTCGCTGGTCGAACGCAGTGAGTCTTCTCGACATCCCACACGGGCCTCCTCCCCACAGATGACACTAACTCACCTCCCACCCTCGCAGACTGCGACAAAAACGACAACGTTGGTCCAATATGCGAGACGAGCCTCGGGAGCCCGAACATGGCCGACTGCCAAGAGGCTCTCAAAAAGATCAACTCCAACTGCTTCCAAAACAACAAGTACGGCTCCCACTGCAGGACCCTCGTCACCGTCCACACATGCAAGGTCGACGTTTGCGGCAGGGCTAACTCTCAGCTCTCCGCCGGCGTCCACTGCGGCGGGTACCTCCAGACCCTCCTGAACGACTGTCACAGCGGCGGCCGCGTCGGCGGGAGAATCTATCCCAGTAACTGCAATGTCGTGTACGACCACGGTCTCAGTAACCCCCCCGCCCAAGACAAAGACAAGTACCACCTCCAGTTCTCGCGCGGTATGCCGAGTCTCCTTGCTGGATTCTATGCCACTCAGTGTCCTCATTGCTCATTTACAGCCCCATCATCATGAGACATCACATCTTGCCCTTCAATTCACGCACTGGCATCGAAACTCCGTCGTTGGCCTCTCCGATCTCAGTCGTAAACGTCTGTATCAATACCCTACCCCGTACTACTCTGAGTGTCATGTATCAATTTGTCCCAAACGCGCAGCGATAGAGAGTCAATGCATACACCAGACAGCAGAGAAATCCTCTCGTATGGCCGTCTACGCACTCCGGAGAGTATTCACGGTGTATCATGGACTCTCTATCTCTCTTCCGCTCGCGATACCAGGGCAGCCACGAAATTTGGTGGCACCCGGGCCAGAGTCTCCCGCCCCGATGGCGAGGTGACCCACCCTCCAGCAACACCCTCCTTGAAGTTTGAGCATGAAGTATGTGCTGCCTCCCGCAAACCCGACGAGCCGTCAAACAAGGTTCAAGCGCATGGCCCACTGTTCCTTAAGCTTCCTTGGGAGCAGCTTGTCAGATCGACAGATCGAGATCCTAAAGCTACTCAACGCCCCGGGCGGCTTCACCTAGTACACAAGAGCCTTAGGATGTGCTACCCCGCATTGAGTCGGAGTCGAAGGCTCCACGCCACCTCCGACACGCGCCGCCGTCCTCGCGCACCCTGCTCCTCTCCGTCCTCGTCAGCTCTCTACCATGCTTGCCAGTGAGGGCCCCGCTGGCGTAGGGGGCGGGGGCTTCGCAAGGACACTGACAGCTAACGCTGCAGGCTTTCCGGCCGTTCTCGAAGCTCGGGCGCCCGAGCAATGTCTCTGCACAGTGCAGCAGCAGATCTACTTGGTATGCACACGTCCACGAAGCTCGCGACTCCGACCCGGGGGATATAGAACTCGAGCTCGAGCTCGATCGACTGCGGCCGCCGAGACGGAGTGGCAGACGTCGACGCTTCCGACGAGCAGAGCACTGTATGTCCAGCCTGTCTGACTCGCGAATTCGAAGTGCGACTTGTTGTCTACGTCTACTCGACGTACGCCCGATCGTCCGAGTCGATTCGCGGGCGGACCCGTGTACACACGCGCCCACACCGCGTGCACGATCCGGACGAGACGGGCCCGAGCGGATGCTGCGAATCTGCAGTGTATGTTCGTCGTTTGTTGTCGAAACACTACATCTGTACGTAGGGGAGCTCAAGTCCAGACCGGAGATTCGAAGGCGTCGCTGGAGTAGCAAATAGCAGGAGCAGCAGCAGTAGTAAGTAGTGGGTGGATGCGGGGACGGGGACGGGGACGGGGACGGGGACGGGGAGGGGGCAGCAGTCCGGGCCAGTCGAGGTCGTATAGCGGGTGTGTAGGCTGGACCCGGAGGCGGGATTATACACGCGTAAGGTAAAATCGTGGGGCGTAGGCGATGTGAGCGGGATAGCTAAACCTGTACAGACGGGGCGCGTCAGTCTCAACTCAAAGGGGCGGCGACGGCGAGCAGACTCGGAGCCGGAGAGACGCACCAGGATCGAGGAGGCGGAGAAGGATACCCAGTAACCAATCAAAGCGCGCGAGAACACAGACGGGGGCCGAGACGGGCGCAGCAGCGGCAGCGGCCAGCTCACTTCCGCTGCTCGCTCCAGCTGAGCGGGCCAAACGGCCGCGGCCCGAGCGCGCTGTCGAGCACCTTCATCATCTCCACGACCCTTTCCTCCTCCCAGCGCCGCCTGACGAGCTGCACCCCAACGGGGAGCCCGGCCATCTTGTTCGCGTCGTAGAACCCGCCGCGGCCGATCCCGCGCGCGTCCGGACTGCCGTAGAGCATGCGCTCGACGAGCGGCGAGCCGTGCCCCGCGCCAGCGCCCCGCGCCAGCGCCCGCGTCCGTCCACTCCGTCGTCGGCACGTCCGTGGTCCGCACGTGCGTGTCCGGGACGACGCCGACGGGGCTGTCGACGACGTTGTATAGGAGCGTCGCGCACGCGAGCGAGCACAGGTACTGGCACGAGCTGTACGGGCGGGTGAGCGTCTCGGAGAAGCGGTAGAAGGGGAGGCGGGGCTCACTCGTGGGGGAGGGCGGGCAGCGCGAGCACCGGCGCGATGATGCCGTCCAGCCGGTGCTTGTCCCAGACCTAGGGAGAGAGGGGGGGAAAGCGCGTCGTGGGCATTGGGGCGGTCGGGCGGACACCGGACAGCTCACCTCCCGGTAGAACATGCGGCTATACTCGTCCCGCTGCTGCACGAGCTTGTGGAACTGGTGCACGGACCTGCACGACGCGGCGCGCAGCGTCCCCGCGAGCTTCGGATCCCTGAGGACCCTCCCTAGCACCCACGCGACGGAGTTGCGCACCCAGCCTGCCAGAAGTGAAGAAGAACACGGAGGGGCCCGCGTCACATGTCAAAACGTTAATCTCTCGCCTACGGCTGACAGACGGACGCCGTCGACGCCCCACGTAGTACGCACCGTACAGCCAGGGGCCCATGAGCAGCGAGGACACGCCCGGTTCCTGCGCGCGACGGACGACGGAGATGGTCAGCGCACGCAGCGCCACACCACGAGCTGCGTGAGCTTCGATGGCGGGGGTCTTGTCGACCTTGTCCTCCGCCGTGCTCGGTGTGGCGTTGTCTCCATCGTCCGAGGAGTCTTCCGAGTCGCTCGACTCGGAGGACCCCTTGTACGACGACTCGGAGTCGGAAGATTCTGTGTCAGATCCCACGCGCGGTCGCGCGACCTCTTTGCCTTTGGCAGTTGGGGGCTTGCGAGGGCGTAGCGTGCGAGCAGCAGGCGCGTCGGTCACCGCCTTCCTCGCGGTCTTTGCCTTGCTCGCTAGCGGACCTCTCTTACCGCGCGCGGCGATGCTACCACTGGCGGGTGCGCTGCTTGTCGTGGGGGGGATGCTGTTGGGTACCGTCGTCGCTGTGCTGGTCGACGCCGCCGCCGTGCTCAGGGTCGATGTCGCCGCCGTGCTGGTCGACGTCTCCGTGCTGGTGCTCGTCCGCAGTGTGTGGCTCGTCGTCGCAGGGGCAGTAGTCGTCGGGGGAGGCGCGGTGTTCATTGTCGGCACTGCGACTTGCGGTGTAGACGAAGAGGACCGCGTCGCGGCGCGGCTCGGACCGGCGATGGGCGTATTGGCCGACGTTTGAGCCCCGTGACGGTGCTTGTACTCTGTAGTTCCATGTAATGGTAAGTTATTAAGCTTGACGAATAGTAAGGAAGCCGCTCACCGGTGGTCTGCATGAGGAAGCGCGTAAACGACCCCATTGCGTCGCTCCGGAATCGCTCCTTTTCGCACAGATGCCAAGGGAGTGGGAGAACACCGTCGGTTTTGCCTGCGGTGATACTAGAAGTGCGTTAGATAGGCTGCAGAGTATAGTACGAGTACACTAACATTTTGATGTCGAATTCGCGCGGGTTCGTCGCGTCCGAGTTCGCGATGCCCGCAAACAAGGTGACATAGTATCCAGTCTTTTGGCGGATCATCTCCAGGAGCGGTTGAACGATCCCGGCGAGAAGCTCGCGAGCCCTAAACATGGTGATTAGCATCTCAAATCTGTCACGAGCATGGGGAAGACATACTGAGCCTGCTCGGCTGCTGGCGGCGTGGTCATTGCCGCTTCTGCCTCCGCGTTGACCTCGGCGACGTCCAAGGCATGGAGCTCCTCCAGCTCGGCGTGAAGAGCGGCCCGGTAGTCGGGAGTCTCCTGGGCCAACAGCTCCCTCGCGATTTGTCCCCGGAAAGCGAGCTTGTGGCCGTCGGGGAGGCCTGCAGTCGCCCAACGGTCTTCGAAAATGGGTTCGATGCGATCGGACACCTTGCCCATGTAGAATTGCCAGTCGGCGAGCTTACGAGGGAGGACAGTCTCTTGGGAACGTTTTGACAGCCCCTTGAAGAAGACGCTGAACGGGTTGCGGTGGTGCTTGAGATGGTGCTGCCGAAGATACCGGAGATGGCCTCGAATACGCTAGGTAAGAGTTAGCAGCACTCTACAAGGAAAGCACGCAGTATCACGCACCTCTTGAGTTAGATCGATGACGTCGCCCTTCTGCACCAACACGGCCTCTGTCTCCAAAGGGGGTTCCCGGATCGTCGTGCTTGGGTCTTCGTCTAGCTCGAAGTACCAGGGGAAGTGATCCCAGTAGCGGGCATAGAGGGCTTTCCAGAACGCCTTTTGAGTGGTGCGGTGGGCGCCCTTGAGCTCGATGAAGGCGGGGAGGTACTCGGCGAGGAACACGTCGCGGGCGCCATGAAAGTGCCCAGGATTGCCAGGTTTGCCGCCCTTGGGCTGCTTCTGCTTCCTTCGGCGCTCGGCGTTCGTGGGCTGGGGCGGAGGTGTGCTCGGCTCAGCCTCCACTTGGAAAAACTGGAGGTGGTTGAGGGCGGAATCCATGGTCGGTGTAGTGTACGAGAAGGAGAGATAATCACAATGCGTGGGGTGTTTTGGAGGGGGGCGCGATGGGGAGTAGGGATAATTATTGGCCTCAAGCGTGACGGGGTACGGTGTGACTAGCGTAACTCACGCGTCACGTAGCCGAGAAAGAATATACCCGACCGCGCCGTACGCAAGCCCACCACTAGCGTCGATCTCTTCCTCCCTCCCTCTAAATCTTCCACTTCAAATGCTCAGTAAGGCTTGCGACGCTTCTGCGCGTAGCATCACTGCGACAAAGTGCAAGTACAACTGCTCTGCAGCAAGTAAAGAAGCCACACTGACCCCCTTTTTTGTACATGCCACTCTAGTCTGAATCGGCGCTCGTGACAAGCCACTGGCAGGCCGAGCGTCGGTACAAGTAATATGCGGTACGTTCTGATGTCTTGCGGGCCCATAGTCTCATATTCATATGATGTAGAGTGCGTCGCGAGCACTTGTGAAACCTGACTATTCACATTAATGGACAGCCTGCGAGTAAGAAAGCGTACTATGTGCGACAGTACTTGCTCTTACTGCCATACGGGTCAATGCAGACGGCGACGGGACGGGCGCCCCACCGCGGTAGGCGGGACTGCCTCACTTCATAAGATCCGACGCGACGGTGCGTCCCTCACGATCACGATCAGAGAATTTCTGAGGTGCTAACCTTTCCACCCAGCCCAGACAAGTTCCCTTCGATGCCGTGCCCCCAGTCAGCCCAGTACGGACCTCCGAGTCGCCGTACTCTTGTCGTTACACGTCAGGACAGTCCAGTCTCTTCGTACGCTGCAGATACCAGTGAACGATGGGGACCAGCATGCGCCGTCGGCCAATGACGAACGCATCCGAGTCGGTACAGGGGCCATGAGACGTCTTATCATTGGATCATGCGCTCATATATCAGACACAGAAACAGGGCCCAGAAAACACGCCTGTACGAGGTCTGGAGCCCTTGATACAATGCTGTGGGCATGTGATAGCGCTGGACATCGTCCAAGTGGGTACGTCTGTCATATCTCGGACATGACCAGCTGAACTGAGGCTGACTTATCCGCGTTTTCTGTACTGTCCGCTTTCAAATCCGGCCCACTTTCTCTCGAGCTGCAACGCTTATTCCGGGAGGACATGCGTGGAGTGAGCGTCGCACTGTATACTATCAAGTAGATTCAAACGTCACAGGTGCATGGCAGGGAGGTTTCCAAGTGATAACCGAGTCATAACATTTTAACTATGCACCATGGAGGTACATGTCGCAACGCGCCTCGAATGCGGCGATCATATACATGACTTTGTATGCAACTGTCGTCAGCGTCTTCCACCAGAGTCTGCCCTCCCCCACAGACATCGTCTCTGTGAACTTCCCGAAAAGCATATCTGATATCTGCTCGAGTATCGCGTCCCCGGCGATGATCCACTGCTCCTTCTCCTTGGCCCACACTCGACGGTCGAAGCTCAGCGCGAGAACTTCAGTGAACTCACGATCGAGGTCGTCCGAGAACGTGCTGAGATATTCTGTGTAACCCCAAGACGCTAGGGCGTGGTTGAGAGCCACAACCAGGTTCCAGTCACCGGCGTTGGGGCTAGGAAGGAGTTTCACAGGGGTGCGATAGACGTCCGCGCTGTTTTCATCGCGCTGGGTATTAACAGAATAGTCGCACCACGTTGAAGGGAATGTAGCTCACCTCCCGGATCGCGCTGTCCCACTGGCCCGATGATATGATGGGAACGAACTCTGCTCCCCAGTACTAGTCGGCGGAGAGATTCTAGCACAATCCCCGGGTGGAGACGACGGTGGATTTGAGGCATGCGGATCCTGTTTGGGATCGGATTGTTCTGAGGACATCTCGCCCTCTGTCGACGATTGCTGTAGCCTAGTCGTCCGCGTAGATATTGAATAAGTAATGCTGTGGTGTGGAACAATCAGCCGGACACGCACAGTTGCTTTCGAATCTTTTCGTAGTATCGTTTGTTGCGAGCCTGTCGCTGGAGCTTCTTCATATCTGCGGGCTGATCGGGATAGAGTACTGAGGGTGTGGTAGATGCGTCGGACGCAGAGGTGTGCATAGAGGCGAGACGAGTTCAAAGGGAGGAAGCACGGGGAGTAGTAGAAAGAAGCAGCGTGGAAGGCCGATGATGTTAGACACTGGATAGGACAAGCCCAGTGTCTTAAGACGAGTCGCAGGTCTGAAGTGGCTGGGCTGGCTCGCAGCCGCGCGTTCGCGTCTTAAGACTGCGCGCATAGATTTAGTGTTTCAAAGTAAGTAGCTACATAGAATCCTATTAGTGTACACGTCGACTATGTTAGTTCTCCAGCCAATAGAACAGGTGAATATGATATCAGAGATCAAAGTATATTTCAAGCACAATATGCATGTAGTACGAACTCAGGCCAACGTCCAGCTAATGCTATTCTACCCTTTTTGAAACTGGTTCTGGAGGTCTGCCCATTTGCTGAACATCGCTATCCCTCGTGCCCATCTCTGCTGCCCTGTCTGCACGAACTCCCGCCCGGCCGCGAAGAAGCTCTTCTGAGTCTGGAAGTCGCACTCGACCCAACGAAACAGACCTCCAGCTGAGTACTGGACTAGCGCATATCGTCGCTCAGTAGCGGACCCCAACGCAGTATTCGAATGGAGTAGTATGGCGGAGGGTATGATGATCGTACTGCCGGGGGGAAACTCTATAATCATACGGAGGTCCCAAAGCACAAGATGACCGCCTGCAACGGGGTCGTAGTCGCCGACGGCAGTAATTGCACACAAGCCATGCGCGAGGTTGAGGTGATCAGTATGCACGTAAGAGATAGCCTGCAGGCCGAGGTTTAAGCTCATGGCGGCGAAGACATTGCCTTTGAAGTTGCGCTGTAGCGTAGAGTCTCTCGCGCACAGCAAGTCGAGTGTAGTACCGTAGAATCTATGTACATCTGGGAAGAACGATCTGAAAGAGTCTGTCGTTCTCGAGGTGAGTCAAATATGCAGGCGAGACGGTGTATAATGATTACACTCACAATTCGCGAAATTGGCTACTCTCTGGATGGGTTCGAGCTTCTTCAAGGCATTCCATACGGCCTGGTTGTGCGGGGAGTGCGCCAAGTTGCCGACGCGCTACGATGGAGCCGCTGTGACTTTACTCCATGGACGAAGACGAGAACGAGGCTCACCTTCTGGCCTCCTCCAAAGGAAATTCCGCTAGCAATGGATGGAAACTTGCCCCGACGAGATTCGCGTTGACCTTTGCTGAATGAGTACGCGGATCGCGTGGTCTCGAAGATCTTGATGACGGGGTCGTTGATGTTGCCCCACTTCGGTTGGCCGGCGAGTTCCCCGATCGTGAATCTGTTCTTGTCTAGCAACGCATGGCACGTACTGCGGGCGCACGTGCGATGAGCTGGGGGAGCGAGCATAACACGACGGGGGGTAGGGTGACGCACCGTCCAGCCCATTCAATGTACTGCCATCCTTCCTGACAGCGTAGCGTTTCGACAGGAATGTTGCGGCGGTCTTCGTCGTTCTGCTCGTAAACCTTGGCGGTGAAAGCATTTGCGGTGACCGGGACGTCGGTCATGGCGAGCGAGGCGTCGGTTTGGATGGGAGCGGCGACGGGCGGGGCAGTGGTGATGTCGGACGCCAGCTTCCCGGAGACGCTGGCGTCCGTCTGCAAAGCGGAGGCGTTTTGAAGGTGCCTCAGTGCGGCGTTCTTGAACCCGCTCGAGCCAGGATTCTCCGCTGCCTGTTTCTCGCGCTTAGCGCGGCGGCGAGCCTTGCGGTGTTTGCGCATGTGTTCGACGGCTTTTGGGACCTCAGCCGATCTGGCGGGCGCATCGTCGGTGGAATGCACATCGACGGGGTTGACTGTGTCGGAGGCGGCGACATAGACTCCATCCGCATTTGGGGCGGCGCACTCGCGAAGAGCGTCAGCGTAGAGAGCGTCTAGGTCCTCGGTGGTCTCGGGGACGGGCGTGTGCTCGGGAAGTAGCGACGGCTCGTCGGGATCACTTGTGCCGCCGGCATCACCAGACTCGGCAAGTGCGCGCGCGGCTTCCTGTGCGTCGCGGACCTCCTTGAGTCGGGCCTCCAAATCGAAGTCCGGGTGCGCATAGTACGGCGCTCCGATTTCCACCATCCAAGGGGAGAACTCCCGCCCGGAACGTGTCTGCGGGCAAGGGTGAGATCAGTCAAAGTGTTGATGATATTAACGACTTACCGTGCGGCCGAGTGAAGCTGACGCGGGGCATCGCAGGGGAGATAGAGAAGGGACGATAAGCGGGCCTTGGACAAACGCGGGTTAGTCATGGATGATGAGGCCATTAGGCGTCCCGCAGCGCGTACCACAGCCCTGGGCTCCAAGGTCGAAGACACGCGAAGGCTGATCTGCCGTGCTGCAGGACACATAGCTGAGGAAGTGCTTACCCTTCCGCACCGTGCTCCTCTTCATGGGAGCCATTGTCGAGCTTGAGAGAAGCAGAGTTATCGATGGCGACGATGGTGTGGGAGAAGGATGGATTTTGCCGCCCAAAAGCTTATATGCGTGATGTCACCGTGATGTGTGACGTGACAGCGTGAGTTTGGCCAGAGAGGACGCTGCACGAAGGTAAAATTGAAGTTTCTGCTAGTAAATACTACCATCCTAGTCCACGATATGAGTTCTCGCCCTGCCAAACGAGCTCGAAAATCTCGGATCGATACCAGCCTCGCTGCCAGCTTTGACGACCTGACTAGCCTTGAAGTCCTTCCTACCTCTGTTCCCGCCCCCTCAACCTCGAACTTCGCCATCGATAATCTTTCCGGAGACCGTCGGCGCATCCACCGCGACACCATACCCTTGCCAGACAACGCCACCCCCCATGCAACCGACGTTCCGGACACGGGGCCCAGCTCATCCTCAGCTCCAGCCGGAGGGGTGCCGGATGATTGGGAGGGATCCTTTTTCGTCGCGGACCAGGACAACGGGTTGGGAGCAGACGCTGAGCCAAGCGTAGGAGGAGACACGAGCGCGAGGGCCAAACGTTACGCGAGCTCGGTGAGCACTTCTACATTACTCATTATGTCTGTGGTTAACTAACGCCGTCTCACGCCTAACAAGGACGAACCGATGAAGGCCTTTATCCCAAAACGCGACGCATATCTTCAAGAAATGCTGCGGGCCGATGGGTGTGGCCGCACTACTCGTGATCGCTGTTTAGATTGCCCGGACCCCGACCAGGCAGGCAAGGCCACCATCCGCTGCAAGACATGCGCACCCGGGGCAATGTGCTGCGAGGAATGCGCCGTGCGCAAGCATCAAGATAATCCTTTCCATCGCCTGAAGGTACGTTTATAGCATCGATGCGTACTGCCCTGGTCGCTCATAATCCTTCATTGGCAGAAATGGACCGGCTTGATGTTCGAGGATGTCACGCTCAAGGCGCTCGGCCTCAGCATTCAACTCGGACACAACCACGACCGGAGCCCATGCTCCAATCCAATTCCTTGCCAATCCGACTTCACCGTCGTCCATATTGATGGTCGGCATCCGGTGTCACTCAAGTTCTGCGGGTGCGACAATGCTGGGAGAGCCGGGAGCGAGGTCGAACAGCTCCTACGGTTCAATCTTTACCCCGCAACCGACTGCGACCCTAACACCACCTTCACATTCGCATTACTCGAGCACTATCACATCCAAAGCCTTCAAGGCAAGATCACCCTCTACGACTACTACGAGGCTCTCGAGCACATGACCGACAATACCGGGACTCAGAAGATACAAGATCGATACAAGGCATTCATGAGGATCGTCGCGCAATGGCGGCACCTCAAGGATCTGAAGCGAGCGGGGAGAGGACACAGCCCTACCGGCGTGCTGGGTACACAACCCGGTGAACTCGCGGTGCGTTGCCCGGCCTGTCCGCATCCCGACATCAACATCCCCGACAATTGGGACACGGTGTCCGAGGACCTAAAGTATGTCGTCATTCTCGTACGCGTAGTGACCAGAAGACAGAGCTGACCGCTGCATGTAATCACATAAGGTACATCTACATGATGACGGTAGCCGTCGATGCGTGCTTCCGTCTCAAACGGCGCGCTGTGTCCGACGAGCGAAAGGACCCGGTCCTTGGAAGCGGTTGGGCGTACTTCGTGGAGGATACAGGGTATCATGAAGTCCTCCAGGCGTACGGTGAGCAAAAGGAGGTGAGTCTTATCACTCGTCGCATGGCAGCAGTGTGTCATGGCCAATACTGACAACTTTCTTGTAGATGTCGACGTGTACTGGCCTCTCCGCTGTGGACCACGCCAACACGAAGTTCTCCCGGGGCTATGCAGCGACCGGGGTCGGTGCCGTCGTTTGTGCCCGTCACGGCTTTTGGCTAGCTCTCGGCGTAGGGGACATTCAAAGGGGTGAAAAGTGAGTGGTCTACCTGTGATGCCTCCTTGGGGACGTGACGCTCATGTATCGTATCGCGCGTTAGATATATCAATATGGATTATATCTTCGCTTGTGCAATTCGCCAATATCTCGTGCTGCGAAAGCTGGTCAGTTACGACATAGCATGCCAATGGTCCAAAGACCTGCTAGAGCGGATCCGTAAGTTCCCCCGCCATGTGCGCATCGACATCCCGGTGGGATCTATCTCCTACGCCATCCCAAAGCTCCATTTCGCGAGTCACAAGCCCGAGGGCCACTCTCCGTACTCCCTGAACTACAGAGTGGGAGCTGGTCGCACGGACGGCGAGGAGATTGAGCGTGGATGGTGGTGGATACAGCCCGCAGCTGCTAGTACAAAGGGCATGGGTCCAGGCTCGCGTCAAGGCTACCTGAACGCACAGTTCGGGTTTTCGAATTGGCGCAAGATCGTCAACATGCGTACGTACACGCGTCCTGCAGATTCAAACGAACCGACTCTAACCGCTGTACGTATAGCATGGTCACTCCGAAAGCGCCTACGCGAGGCGCGCAGTATGCACCAAGAGCAACGCGAGGCGTTCGACGAGTTCACTAGCTCGCTGCGCGCGCAAGGATACGATACCGCAGATTGGGAAACGGAGATCCGTAGGTGGGAGGCCGATCCGTTCGGTCAGGACGACCCTTTCGTCGTTGTATCTCAAGGTACGTCTCTCGGAATTCGCGTGGATGTCGATTATCTTGCTAACGAACTATGATAGGCCTCACTCAAGCCGAAGCCTTGCTGGAACTCTCAAACGAAGAGCAACGGGCCAGTGCCGTTCCAGGTTTTATGGCCCTGCACGATGTCAGCGTCGTAGGGTTCATAAGCATGGGTTTGGAGCTTGAAGAGACAAAGTGCGTATGCGTCTTGCATTCTTCCGAATTGTCTCTGACCATCGGTTGCCAGGCTGAAACTGAAGGAGGATGTCAAGACTGCCACATCAAGCAGGCAAGCCAGCCTCATTGAACGCCGTATCGCTCTACGTCGACGCGTCCAGAAGTTCCGCGAGATACAGGGCATATACATGCCCCGAGCTGTTAGCATACTCGCAGAAGACCCAGATTGCCGGACGGACATCGAGCAGGTGGAGGACATTCGACTTGGTCTTCCCTCGGAGATCGGCGCCATGCACCGCGACGCGGTGTGCACCCCGCGCGTCCAGGAGGTAGAGGCGCGCCTACGCGAGGCGCAGTGCCGCGACGCCCTTCAAGATACCCGCAACAAACTTCACACCATCGATCACCTGCTTATCTATAAGCGCACTCATGTGCGTCACCAGGAACCCAATACACGAACACGCGAGGAGATCTCGCTTGAGGACACGCGTAAAGGGCGCGCGGTGGTGAGATATCGTCGCGCCCGACGCGTGAAGCTCGCGCTCTCCGGCAAGGGGGTATGGGAGAACGAGCTCCGCGTTCTGCAAGACGACGACGTCCGCGGACTTCGAGAGGATGCGCCCAGCGCAGTCGCGCATCGCCAGCGGACGCGCGGAGACAAGGCGGGGCCGGCCGAAGGCCGTCGCATGATGTCCTGGATCTGGAGAGCGTCGGACCTCGCGGGCACAGAGGAGATGGTCGCGTCGCTGAAGGTGGAGTGGTTAAAGGCTCGTGCCAGGACGCATCGTTGGAAGGAGGAGGTAAACATTCTTCTGGAGGAGATGCGACGCGTCATGGCTACTCACTATTACGACGAGCTGGTGTGGATGGACCGCTCACGCACTGACCTTTTCCCGGAAGACCCGTCGCTCAAGGAGGGCCTAGTGTCATATGCGCTCAAGCAGGCATCCATTCGTCGGCGCATGCGCCACACTTTCCGCGCCATCTGCTTCGACGACGTACGCGCAGCCAAGGGTGCCGGCTGGAAGGCTGAAGAGGAATGGGCCGAGGTCGTTGATGTGGCTCCATTACTATATTCGCTCCAGGAGCCTGACGAGGTGTTTGATGAGCTTGCAGACCTTGTAGATAATGATGATGTTGATATATAATGTACAATTGCCGAGATGTAATGAGCGTGTTCGCGCAATGGTGGATTCACACTTCGTGGAACCAGCGCTTATCAACATATAGGGCGCGAAGTGCTCCAGACACCGGAGCGTGCTAGTGACTTATAGACATAACTGATTAGTGTATACATGCCTATTATACATATGTTGCACGACTACACACATGCACAGGTAGCAGAGGCAACCCGGAGTGTCTGAGTCACTGCCATATTGGGCAGGAGCGCTGGAAGGCGAGTAGCAGTGCCGCTTTTGGCACTACAGACACCCTGCACCCGTTCCCGTGCGTTAGACGCCGGCCAGCACTGTGGGCCCAATCGGGTCGGATAGACGCCGTTCTCCCTCTCACGGTGTCCTGACCGCCCTACCGCACCGCGCATGTAGATACTACAGCACACAGGAGCCCGCATGGACTGGAAAACGTCCCGGGGCTTCAGATTAACTGCTATATTAAGCAGGAGCGCTGGAAGGCGAGTAGCAGTGCCGCTTTTGGCACTACAGACGCCCTGCACCCGTTCCCGTGCATTAGACGCCAGCCAGCACTGTGGGCCCAATCGGGTCGGATAGACGCCGTTCTCCCTCTCACGGTGTCCTGACCGCCCTACCGCACCGCGCATGTAGATACTACAGCACACAGGAGCCCGCATGGACTGGAAAACGTCCCGGGGCTTCAGATTAACTGCTATATTAAGCAGGAGCGCTGGAAGGCGAGTAGCAGTGCCGCTTTTGGCACTACAGATGCCCTGCACCCGTTCCCGTGCATTAGACGCCAGCCAGCAACTGCGGGCCCAATCGGGACGCGGAGACTCCCGCGGCCCGGTCCAGACCGCTAGATGCCGAGCGTGGCCCCAATCGGGACGCACAGACGCCGTCCGCCCTCCCAGGCGCACCGCCACGTGTGGAAAACGTCCGCACCGTCCCTTTTGGGTCGCCCGGGCGTCATTCTGCCTCTTTTGGGCGTGTAGCCGCTCAAACGACCGAAGCCGCCCCCATTAGGCAGGGTGCCGAGGTGCCGAGCGGAGCCCTACAGCCATCCCCGGCCTGTCCTCTATACCCCCGGGACATCGTGATACATCAGGTGTACAGCCTACTTATATTGCAATACATTGTAGAGGAGTATCCAGGTTATGATGTATCAGTCTTACAACAGCTGCTGCCCAGAGGTCCACCTCGCACCCTTCGGAGAGTCTGCCCGGTGTTGTATCTGCTGGGTTTTCCTAGTAGATCGCCGGTGCCCTCCCAACACTTGGAGCCCACCGCGAGGGGATATTCTCTGCTACCTCTGAGGTCAAGCTGCAACCTATGCTACGACCGGTCCCTGACCCCGCACTCCCCCGAAGCACCACGTCCGGCTCCCGCCCTCCTCGACCGCCGCCCGCGGAAGAACCCCGGCCCGTTTCCCAGCGCAGTGCCTCTCCCCTGACCGACCTCGACGAGCTTCCCGAGACAGAGGACCACCCCGCGCCAGTCCCTCCTGCCACCTCTCGCGCTCGCCGCACATCCACCTCCGTCCCACCGCGCGTCCCGGCTCCGCGGACTACACAGAACTCGCGAAGAGCTGCTGCAACTGCGGTCGCCCCCGGATTTGACGCTCCCACCGCCTCCGCCGTACGACGAGCTGGTAGAGAACCGACTCCACGAGCTCCCTTCCCTAGCGTAGCACCCCCGGCCCCTCGAGTTCCCCCTACGTCCAGCGCATCCCGCCGTACAACTGCACCTTCGCCGCCGCCCGCACAGCAACCCTCCCAATCGACCGCCCCGATTCCCCTGCTTCCTCCCGCAGCGACTGTACCCACCATGGCCTCCCCGCTCGACGCACTCCCTGCGCGCTGATGGGGTAACTCTGGGTCGCTGGGCGAAACACACACCCAAACGAGCACGAGATCAGCTACCTAGTAGGGTGCGAGGTGGAGGACAGGTTCCCGGTGTAGTCGCTCTTCTTCACGTAGCCCGTCGACGATAGACAAGGAAGTTAAGCAACTTCAGATGGAAGTCAAGCAACTTCCGTGGGTGAGGCTAGTCTGCAAGAGGAGATTTGAAGACGGACGGTCTTCAATTGAGTGTCGACTAGATGATTCTTGGACTCGGACTCGATCTCTGGAGCTACTGCGCTGCTTTGCTGGGCTGCAATCCCGCTGGCTTATATACTGTACAAATCGTCGCCAAATAAACTACAACTATCCTACCAATCGTCCAATCATAGGAAACCCTGCTCCTCCCACGCTCACGTCGCGATCCTCCTCTCCTGAACCCCTACGGCGCACTCCGGTGGTTAGGTAGGTGTTTGCACCGAGCCTATCACGTCGCCGCTCGACTTGCATCCGCAGTCACGAGAGCGCTTAGTCTTGTGGCGCGTCACCACGTGATCGCGTCTGAAGTCCATCCGCTCGTCTTCATAGGCCTCGGAAGGCCGTCCCCCTCACTCCCTTGTCTTCCGTGCCTCTTCCGACGACCTTCGTACCAATTGCTGGACTCCGTGGCGGTCGCCTAGACCAGACCCTCGATCGATCGCCCCCTCTGTCCTGGCTAGAGCTCTGGCGACCTCGGTCAGCCGCCGGCAGCTCGGCATCGGCTCCTTCGACCCTTGGAATGGCATGTCTCCGTACTCGCTCCTTCGGTAGTCGCTCGCCTTCCTTGTGAAGCCGCTCGTCTTCATACTGCGTGAATTGACTGACGGGCGCGAATAGTGATGGGCTGCGTGGTGTTTCCGGGGCCTAGCTGGTCCTGAGGCTCATCACCTCCCCCCCACTTGCATTCGAACCGTCCTCGGTTTGCGCGTATATAAACTCCCTCGTTCCATCCTCGGTTTTCATCCTTCGCAATGTCTGCCTTCATCTTCCTCAACGTTCCCATCCTCACGGAGACTGTCCGTCAGCTTGAAGTCGCGATCTCTGAGTTCGAGGCCCTTGCTGCCGCTCGTACTGAAGAGGACGTTGGAATCATCTACGATTCCTACGACCATATCGCTGAACTGGTGGTACGTCGTTCTCCTTCCGCGTGTAGGCCCTCGTCTTCGTGGCTGACTGTCTTCATGGCAGGACACTTTGATCACCTTGGGAGACGATGGCGAGGTTGCCGCGGACTTCGTGAAACGGACCGAGAATACGATCACCGAGGGCTGGCCTGCCTTGGCTGACCGTCAGCTCTTCCTTTTCCAAGAGCTTGTCGCCCGGTCCCGTCGGTGCGCTCGTCGGGCCGACCTCGATGCCCGTCGCATTGCCTGTCAGCAGCGGCTCCGGAAGCAACTCTGCGCGCGCCGCGTCCTCAACCGCGCCGGAGGATCCTTGATCACGGAGTCTATTCTGGTTGATGCCCGGATCCGGAAGGTCGAAAAGGAAATGGAGGAGATAGATCAGGAGTTTGCCAGCCTCCGAGAGGACATCCACTTTTGAGTAGCCGCGTGTCGTATAAAGCCGCTGTAACTGCCTTCGAAGTTCATCAACTTCCATTCTTCATGTCGTCGACCGTCCTCCCGCGTACGCTCGCCCTCCAAGTCAGCTCGCACCGCGAGTTGGCCCTTGAACTCCTCTCCCCGCTTCGTGCGCACATTGTTGAGCAAATCGAGTTCTTCGAGACGGTATCCGTCGACCACGGCTGTCCCCGCGTTGTGTATGAACACGCGCTTTCCCGTTTAGGACAACTTTTGGTGAGCTTCTCGGCCTGATGCTTCTCGCGCTTGATTGACACCTTCCCAGTATGGTTGGAGCATGCTTCATGACGGCCTTCTCGTCGACATTTCCGACCTACTTGCCCGCGTGTCCATCGCCATCGACCAGTGTTTCTTCTCTAACGGCCTTGAGGCGTTCCTTGTCGACCTGGTCCAGACGCACCGCCTTCCGTACCGCCTCCACTTCCTGGACTCAGTGCACGCCACTCTGCAACACGAACTTCAACTCCTGGAGGTCATGCGCGACCTGGCACGCGACGACCGGTACCGCGTTCATTTTTCGGAAGTACTCGCGCGTCTGGAATTGGTCGCCGCTGAACTGCGCGGGGTCCGTATTGAGCAGTCCGCCCTCCGCGCGGCCATCAAGAAGCTGGAAAGGTCGCCGTCCTCTCTGTCAGACGAGGATGAAGTCTTCGGTTCTATTCCTTTGATGTGCGACTGATTGGGGCCGCCCTCGATCGCCGTCGCGCGGAGAGCGCTTAGATTACCGCATTTGGACGTTGTACTTCACGGTTCCCTTCACGTTCTTCTGACTGTCGCCCTTAATAAACGTTTTGGCCTTCTGGTTGTCCGCCTTCGTGCGTTCTCCTCTCGTCTGCTCATACATCGCCCACCATGTCCGCTTCCAACCGTCGCTCGTCTTCCAACGTCGCCGCCACTCGCTCGTCTTCCGATGCTCCTCGGCGACCGATCCCCAAGGAGCTGTTCAAGTGGCTCCCGTTGCAATTCACGCGTGAATCCGATCGACTTGGCTGTGAGGAGCCCGTTCCTACTACGCCTGACGAGCTTCGCGATCAGGACGCCGCTCCGCTGACGATCAGCGACTTCCGGGCGATCTTGGAAGAGTACACCGACGACCAGCTCGCTACGTTCTCATATGGCACGTTCCAGGCCATGTTTGCGCGTATCGTCATGGCTCTGGTACGCCGTCCCGGCCTTCCAAGTCCTGCCTTGCTGACACATTCCTTTTTCGCAGCACCGTCTCGTCCCGGAGTGGAATTGGTATCTGGATCCCCTCCTCCTCGCCGCGCTACCGACATTCGAGTTTTACGCGCCGCCCTCCCTGGTCTCGGAATTCTTTCGCTCGTACGCGCTGACTTCTCGCCGGTTGCGGCTGTTCGCGGTTTCGAGCACCGTCACGGAGTCCCCGCTGGATATCGACATCGCCTTCCAGGCTCACCGCCTTCGGCTGGGCTTCTTCGAGCGTAAGTACTTACGTTCTTCGCCCTCACTCTCGCTTGACTAATACCGCTCTTCCTTGCAGTGAACTGGTACCACGAGATCATCCAGCCGCGCTGGATGGAGGTCGCCGATTACCCGCCCGACATGCGCGCCTCTCGTGAAACCATCGACACTCGCGTCGACCAGTTCTTGCCTTTGCTGTCCGGCATGCGTTACGTCCCGGTCCTCGACAAGAAGCGTCTCACGAGGATGCTCGTCACACGCCCCACTTCCTCGTCGACCGCGCATTCGTCTGACCCCGATGCACTTCCTGGCGACGCCTTCCTGGCTGCGATGGTCACTGGTGCCGAGTACGTTCCCGAGGAGGAAGCTTCTGACGACGAGCCTCTGGCCGACGCTGCCCAGCGCGACTCTCCTCGTCGTTTCCGCACACGCTCCCCCCTCTCGCCTGACCATCCTCCTCCGCCTCCGCTGTCTCAGCTGCCGCTGAAGAGGAAGAAGACACCCCTCTTCTTCAGTACCGATGAGAGCGAGCCGCCCAAGAAGCCCGTCGACAAGGGAAAGCGTAAGGCTGTTTCCCCTCCCGAGGACGATCCCGACCGCGATGCCGAGGGCGAGGTCGACGATGAAGGCGAAGAGGAAGTCGACCAACTCGAGGAGGAGGAGCCTCCTAAGAAGAAGTCCCGCACCTCGCCCCGCAAACGTCCGCCTCCCGTCGTCGAGTTGTCGCCTAGGGTCAAGAAGCGCGACAAGAAGCCTCCTTCCACTCGCCAAGGTTCCGTGGAGTTGTCCAGCGCCGTGCAGATCGAGGGCGACTGCGACGAGTGCCGTCGCGCCGGGGTCACCTGCAGACGTCCGGACCCTTCCGCGTTCCGCTGCAACTTCTGCAAGAAGAAGGGGAAGAGCTTCTCGTGCGCGTACGACCACCTGAGTGTCCAGGGAACGGTCAAAGGTCAGTTCCTTTCCCCTTGTTTCCTCGGTCTTCTTGCTGACTTCTTGTCTTCTTTCTAGTGCACGCCCGCATCGGCGCGATGTACAACGTCGTTGGGTTTTCCTTCCGGGAACCCTCGCAGCTGCCGCCCGCCGACCGTCTTCTTGCCGTCGACTTCGTCCGCCAGTTCGAGAGGAACTCGCACAAATTCCTCTCCGTCGACAAGGCCGCGCTCCAGGAGCGTCTTCGTCCGAAGACCATCCGGAAGGACACCCCCGTCTACCCGTACCCGGAGGGTCCTACACGTTATCCTTCGCTCGACGAGAAGGGCCGCCTGCTCGAAGACTATGGCAACAGCAAGGCCGAACCCGACGACTCTACGCCGCCTCCTCGTTCATCTCGCGCTTCTGGCAGCGTCAAGAAGGAGAAGCCGAGTCCCTCCAAGTCAGCTTCCCAACCGGCGACGCCCCTCAAGATCTCGATCAAGTCCTCGTCTTCCAAGCGCAAGTCGCCGGAGCCGGTCAGCTTCTCGCCGGAGGTCGTCGCGAAGGTCAACCATCTTCGCTCGCAGGTCAGTCTCGCACGCGCGCGCATCGTCGAGGACTTGGTGTCCATTTGGCAGCTTTCCCGCCGCGAGACTCGACAGACCCAGCTCGATTTTGGCGTGAAGATCGAAGGGTGCGACGACGTGCGGTCCTTCAAGGACTTGGTGGCGTCCAATGGATATCGTGAGGATCTCCTCGAGCTTCTTCGCAATGCCGAGTAGGGACTTCTTCGATGCGCGCGCGTCCACGGACTTCTCGTTATTAGCTTTTCTTGTCGTCTCCTTCTTGGTCGTCGTCTCGTCCTGTCATCGCGCGGCTCGCGCTGTCTCGTTTTCTGTTTTTCGCATATATCCCCGCTGCTCGTCTCTGTCTCCCGCGGACTAGTCTCTCCGTCTCCCTCCTGTCGCTCTGGGCTTTGTAATGTCTCCTTCTGGTTTTCTTTCCCGTATCCCATCGCGCTCAGCTTCTGTTGTCCTTCTTAATCTGTACTGTATCTAGTATCCTGAATGTATCGCATCGCCTTCTGCTCTTCTTCTTGTGTGATCTCCGAGATGACCGACGCGCGAAGCGCCTCTTGAAGCGCTCTTCGGCCGGTAGAGGAATTGACTTCCGTAGTCAGGCGACTTCCTCCCCCCCACTTTTTCCATTTGACGTCCTCGTCAACGTGAGTGTCAGTTGTGTTCGTCGTCGTCTGCTAATCCTTCCTCTTCGTAGTTTTCCGTTGTGTTTTCTAATTCTTGCAGTCGGCTCTGTGGTGCGTCCAGTTCCTCAATATTGAATTTGATTGGGTCCTCACGCGCTAGGTAGGGGATGATTCTGAAGGCCGCTATGGGTCGATCGAAGACGGTCCCATCGAGTTCTGCAATGATGTACGCGCCGCCTCTGTTGCGCGATATCACTACTAGAGGGCCTAGGTACCGTGGTCTCATCTTCCTGTTGAGCGACTTCTCAATTGCCGTGTTCCGCATCAGAACCAGCCTCCCTCGCTGGAAGTTGAAGTCTCGGATGGTTGCGCTGTGTTCCTTCTCGAATAGCTCCGCAGCTTGCACGCGTGTTCGGTAGACGGTTGACCGCAACCGCGCTATGTCCTCCAGTCTTTTCTGCAAGGCCATCGCCCTGTTGGTGATCAACTCCGTTGTGGACACGAGCTTCGTCGGTATAGGCAGCAGGTACGTGGCTTCTGTGATGTCCATGGGCAGGATTGGATCCGTCCCAGTTACCGCGTAGTAGGGTGAGCACCCTAGTCTCCTGCGTACTGTGATTCGGTCCGCCCAGAGTACTGAATATACCCGCGCCACCCATTGCGTCGTATCACCTTCGCATGCTTTGAAGAGCGCATCCCGGACGTGGAAATGAGGCCGCTCGACGATCCCGTTCGCTCGTGAGTTGTATCCTGAGATCCGTATGTGCTTGACGTGGTATTGCTTTGCCAGGTACTCCAACGCTGCAACCCATGGACTTCCGTTGTCTGAAACGATCTCGGACAGTGCTCCCCATCTGCACAGCAGGTCTTGGTAGATCCAGTCGCCGACCGCCTTCGCTGTTTGGACTGTACTTGCCCGTCCTTCAGCATAACTTGTGGTTGCACACCTCGCATGGAAGAAGTGCTTGTACGAGCCAGGCATGTCCATAGAGTCGACGTGAACTCGTACAAACGGCGCCGCAGGATAGGAAACTGAAGGTGGTATGTAGATCCGCGTAGTTTGTCGAATTTGACATTGGTGGCAGCTTCTCACATACCAGGCCACATCCGCCTTCATTTCTGGCCACCAGAACCGTTCGGCCACGAAGGAGATTGTCGCCTGTACGCCTCTGTGTCCTATGAAGTCGTGCATGCTCACGAATGCCTTCGCTCGTAGTTCTGGAGGTAGTACTCTCCTGTGGTTCCCGTTCTTCGCTATCTTCCATAGTCGGCCATCCTTCACGAAGAATTGTCCTGCGTATTTGACGAACACATCGAGCTCCTTCTGAACCAGCTTCGGTCTTCTCTTGGTGCACAGAAATTCGTAGACGTTCGCTATTCTGTGGTCAAACTCCTGGGCAACCTCCGTGCGCGGTACGATTGCGTAGTCAATTTCTGGCATGTCCGGTAGCTTGCCCGCCGTCCCGCTTGTCTGCTGCATGAGCGCACTGAAGCCCATCGCTTCCGTCTCGAAGTTGCTCGTTTTCCGCGTAACCTCGTGTTGTAGAGGAGCGTCTCCCAGGTGTGGAGGTGGATTTATGAGGTGTGTAAAGCCGTACATGTTGTCCACCCAGTCATCGAATTCTCCGTTGTCTGCTTCTTCTGGTTCGTCTTCAGGCTGCGCAGGTCGTCGGCTGAGACCGTCCGGTCCATGGGAGATTCCAGGTACGTGCCGCATTTCGAAGTGGAACATATTGATGCTAATGATCCACCTATTCATGACTGCATTCGGCGCGACATCCGGATTCTGGATCATGGATTTCGTAGATGTCGCATCCATCTCTACTATTAGGTTTCGTACACCGACCAGCCAAAAGCGGAGCGCCTTCAATGCTCGGTACAGACCATATAGCTCGAGCTTCGGTTGTGAGAATCTGGCTTCCCTTTCATTCAAGGTAATGGATCCAAAGCGGTTGTAGTATCGTTTCCGCGGGTCTTCCGGATCCTCTTGACACAGCTGGTAGCCGACCGCGATATAAGAGGTGTCCACCGCTAGAATTACCGGGGCCTTCGACTCGTAGTTGATCGACTTCAAGGCCGGGGATTCTACTAATGCTGTCTTTAGATCCTCCATGGCCTTGTCCTGTTCCTCTCCCCATTCGAACGGTACGTCCTTCCGCGTGAGCTTGACTAATGGCGCGGCCTTCTTCCCGAAGTTCTTGATGAAGATCCTCCCAACGCCTACCGTTCCCAGGAACGACCGTACTTCGGAAACATTTTTACACGGTCCCCATTTGAGTACCGCATCCACGCAACCTCTCTCTGGAAGACGGCCTTCCGGTGTGCATCGATGTCCCACCGCTACGAAGTCGCGCGCCGCGCAGACGAACTTCTTGCCCGAGAAGGTACCTCCCGCATGTTTCATCCGCTGTACAATCCTGTTGACGTCTTGCATGTGCTCCCAGATGTACCTCCTGATGCCTGGATTCTCCTTCATACACTCGAAAGAACCATCTTCCCGTTCGTAGGAAGACTCCGGTCCAATGACAGGTACGTCGTCGATGTAGGGAATCGTCGTATCCGGAATTTCAGGCTGCAATATGTAGGTCACGTCGTCATGGAAGATGGGTACTGAATTTGTCCATCCCATTGGTAGCGTCGTCAGTTGCATGGCTCCGAAAGGCGTTTGGAAGGTCGTGAGGTCGCGCGACTCTTCGTCCAGGATCCTCTCGTCGTATCCAACGTATAGATCCAAGGTTGTCCCGCACGCACGCCCTGCGAAGCGTTCCGCCATGTGGTCGGGTATCGGCGGTACACCGCTGTGTTGAATAGAGACTCTGTTGAGCGGCTCCAGACTATGGACGATCCTCAGACTCCCGTCCTTCTTCAGCACACAGAACCATCTGGATCGGTAAGACACATTTGACGGTTCGTATACGCCTGATTCTATTTTCTTCTTCATGATCTCACAGATTTGTCGGTAGGTTCCGGGTGGAATGGGGAAATTCGTTTCAATCCACGGAGTGTGAGGCACAACCGCAAACTTCACTGGTGGGAACATGTCCGTCCTGAAGTGGCCACGCTCGCTGTCTTCCCAAGCGAATCCCTGCTCCTGTTTGCACATCATGTCGTCTAGCAAAGCTAGCTCTTCTTCCGATAGGTGAGCATTGACTTTGTGGAGCTTCTCGCGTCGTTCAGCTGTGTACCGCCCAGTTGGTTCAAAAGGCTTTGGATTGAGGTCAAGCGGCTTCATCCCTTCGAGAGGGTCGCCGATTATCTCCCGTACAATTCTGTACTGCTTGGGAAGCTCCCCAATCACTGGTCGTACTTTCTTATCCACTGGCTTGTACTTCTTCTTCGATTTCACGTAACTGCGTACGCTCTCGGGGTCCTCGGTGGCTGCTTGCCGCTCGTCGTCTTCTGGAAGTTGCTCGCCTTCCGCCTCTTGTTCTTGCTCGCTCGGCTCGGTTTTCTCGCTCGCTCTTGCTGCTTCGCTGGACCTAGACCGGATTCTGACTGCTCTTCTGCCTCTGGTTTTCGTAGCGTATACTGGGAGTGCTCGTCCTCGGAAGAGGGCTCCGTCGACTTCGCGATGTGGTTGTCGGCTCCGCATTCTATCCCCTTCCGATTCCTGGATCGATACTTTCGAGAACATGGTTTTGATTTTCTGCTTTGTCTCGGAGTCATCACAGGCCGATAGATATGCTGACTGAATTGTGGAATTTTCTAGGTTTTCTAAGTCCTTGTACGCCGTCGTGAAAACTTGACCCGTTCTTGCGTCATAGTCGAGGACGAGAGCGACCTCTCCCTGACTGTTCATCAGATCCTCGAAGCCCGAAAACCCTCGACTCTGAGTCCATAACTCGGAGAGTCTCCATGCGCGTAGGTCGGTAGCGTCAATTCGCGGTTCGAGTTAGGGCAAGTGACGGTAATTGACAATTGGCCATCCATAGAGTTGCTCGACCTTGCACGCATCACCGTCATGAACGGCCTTCCTAGGAGGATCTGGTAAGGCGCTGCCTTCACAACATGCATCTGGAGGTAGACCACGATCCCGCCACCTAATTCCACAGGCACGTTCTTTGCTAGACCGAGTGTCATGTCGACCGTCCCATTTGCGCTGATCATCCTCCTTCGCTTGGTAGGATCGTAGGGGATCTTCAACGCATAAGCAATTTGGTCGTTTATACCGACTATTTGGGACCCATCGTCGAGTGTACACTCTGTCGGCGTGTCCGTTCGAGCTACCCAGGTGAACAGCGACCTCAGCTTCTCCGATTCCGAGGCTACGATGGTTGACTTCCGCCGACTGCTCGCAGGATAGCCTTGTCCCGGAGCTACATACGGGGCATTGTGCGACTTTGGCTCATCGTCCTCGTCCTCGCTGCCTTCATAGTCCAGGTCTACGAATGCAAAGGATCCAAGCGTCGGTCTTCCGGTCCCTGAGGATGAACTTCCTGCTGTCTGGAGGTTATCTTCCGGGAAGTCTTCGTCTTCAGCGACTTCGGTCACTAGTACCTTGTTCCGAGGCCGCTCGCCTTCCCGGTTGGTCACTTCCTGCAGTTGCTCGTCTCTGACTTGCGTTCGCCTGAGAGCTGTGGCCTCATGCACTCGCTTCCTGAGTCCTGGAGAAATACTGAGTAGCTCGGCTGGTGACACTGTGATACTCTGGCTGTCTCCGAAGCTTCGGTTGAAGACTCTTTCTTCCGCGGTCGGGTCGATGATCGCTGCGGTCCTTCTGACCGGTGGTTCGTCCTTCTTCGGCAGTTCCTGGCCTCTGGGTACCACAGTCGGCGCATAAGGATGGAAGGTCTCTTCAGGCTCTTTTGCCCTCGTGTCCCAGGTAACGTGCTTCTCCTTCTCCTTCCCCTTCTCTCTCGTCGGCTGGTGAGGCGGCTGATCACGCACGGGCGTCCCTGCCCGCGTGTCGTCCCTCCCTTTCTCCGAGTTGCGCGTAATACGTTGAGGCCGCGTCTCTAGCTCGACTCCATCAAAAACCTGCCGTCCCGAGCGAGTGTTCATGCGCTCTTTAACCATGTTTGCCTTGTGCATGAGGACTTCTAACTCCTCTTCCAAGGTACGCTCGTCTTCCTGCATCTCGAACTGATAGATGTTGCTCATGGTTCCTCGCGCTCGTTGGTTTGGGTTCTTTTCGTGCCAAGCATTGACTCTATCGCGCATACAGTTCCCCGGCAGACTACGAGGGATCACACTGCCTCCTGGTAGGATGATTTTGTCGTAGACGTCCTTCCGGATGAGTCCCGCCGTCATGTCCTCTGCGACTTTCGGGCACGTCTTCAACTGACATCCCGGTAGGCCACAGTAGATGCATTCGTCGTTAGCGGGTGGATTACGTCCGTATAGGCCCCCTTGCTGCTGCTGGTACCTTCCCTGGGGAGGTTGTGGTGGTGGAGGGTATTGTTCCCCTTGTTGCGGCGGTTGCATGGCTTGCATCCTCTGCTGGCTCACGAAGTCGCGCATGGTCGAACTCATCATGGAGATCATCTCCCGCTTGAAGGCCGATAGATCCGGCTCGGTTTTCACCGTAACCGTGGAGGCCATGGCTGGAGCCGGAGGATTGACTCGAGCGAGGTTACCGGACGTCGCAGTTGACCAACTTCCGATCCCGCCGAACGGGCCTCCGTCCGCCAGACAATAGGAAATTGCTTCATGAACTTGCGCGACCGTGTAAGCTTCTTCTTTGTGTTTTGCAGGCACCTGGTGTGCTAACCGCGCGGATACCGCCATTGTGTACTGCATAGGAACTAGCCGTAGCAAGGCTGTCGACGCGTCGCGCTCCGTTAGCTCTGGTTCGGTCTTCGCATGCAAGTACCGGTAGATGGGATAGAATTTGCTGTAGAACTTCATGTAGGTTTCGAGGCTGGATATCCCCGTACGTACAGCTTCCCCGATGACTTCATTGTATTCTCGTAGTGTCCAGGTGTACTGGGCATCCGTCCCGAGGTAGAAGGACAGAACCTCCGTCTTGAATTCTTTATACGTCTTCTGGGTGTCCGAGAACGTCGGCAGGGACTTCCATCGCTTGGCGACTCCCGCTGGTATGTAGTCGACCGCCGCCGCCTTGCAAGCTTGTTCATCAGTGATGCTATGCTTCTTCAGGAGTCGGGCAAGGTCGTCAAAGTACCGCTCGACAGTGTCCTTGGATTCCTCATCGAATTGGGGTGCACTCCTTTCCGTACGCAACGGTAATTTCGATAGATCTGCGCTAGCCATTGAATGGATTGTAGGTGGTACTACGGGTGGTAGAGCCGTAGGTAATATTTGAGCGGCGTAGGCTAGCAGGGAAGGAAGGGGGTTCCTAGGTAGGTTGAAGGCCCCTGCGGTATGTGATAGCGTAGGTCTTGGGTTACTAATTGATTCTGAAGTCAGGAACGGATGGTCCGGAACTTCAATGTCCTCCTGCTCGTCTTCGGAAGCGTCCTCTAGTTCGGTAAGCGGAGAGTCTGCGAAAACCGCGAAGTTGTTCTCGATAACGGTAGTGATCTGCTCTGCTCTCTCGGGGTCTTCTGCTTCGATTTCCTCTAAAGCCTGTTCGGTTTGTCGATGGAGGCGACGGATATGTTCGCTCCGCGTCGGCCGCAAACGTGGGATTCTTGAGCCGGAACCGGTGGAGACTGTTCTTGTACCCCTCGCGGTGGGCTCCAGAATGATGGGGTAACTCTGGGTCGCTGGGCGAAACACACACCCAAACGAGCACGAGATCAGCTACCTAGTAGGGTGCGAGGTGGAGGACAGGTTCCCGGTGTAGTCGCTCTTCTTCACGTAGCCCGTCGACGATAGACAAGGAAGTTAAGCAACTTCAGATGGAAGTCAAGCAACTTCCGTGGGTGAGGCTAGTCTGCAAGAGGAGATTTGAAGACGGACGGTCTTCAATTGAGTGTCGACTAGATGATTCTTGGACTCGGACTCGATCTCTGGAGCTACTGCGCTGCTTTGCTGGGCTGCAATCCCGCTGGCTTATATACTGTACAAATCGTCGCCAAATAAACTACAACTATCCTACCAATCGTCCAATCATAGGAAACCCTGCTCCTCCCACGCTCACGTCGCGATCCTCCTCTCCTGAACCCCTACGGCGCACTCCGGTGGTTAGGTAGGTGTTTGCACCGAGCCTATCACGTCGCCGCTCGACTTGCATCCGCAGTCACGAGAGCGCTTAGTCTTGTGGCGCGTCACCACGTGATCGCGTCTGAAGTCCATCCGCTCGTCTTCATAGGCCTCGGAAGGCCGTCCCCCTCACTCCCTTGTCTTCCGTGCCTCTTCCGACGACCTTCGTACCAATTGCTGGACTCCGTGGCGGTCGCCTAGACCAGACCCTCGATCGATCGCCCCCTCTGTCCTGGCTAGAGCTCTGGCGACCTCGGTCAGCCGCCGGCAGCTCGGCATCGGCTCCTTCGACCCTTGGAATGGCATGTCTCCGTACTCGCTCCTTCGGTAGTCGCTCGCCTTCCTTGTGAAGCCGCTCGTCTTCATACTGCGTGAATTGACTGACGGGCGCGAATAGTGATGGGCTGCGTGGTGTTTCCGGGGCCTAGCTGGTCCTGAGGCTCATCAGCGCAACAGCCGGCAGGCGCCCGTATGGAAAGAGGCTGATACCACCCGCGACGACGTGGAGCTCTTCTTCAAAGATCTCGATCGACTCTACGCGCAGAACTCCGTGACTGACCTCGCTGATCAGAAGAAGGGTGCGGTTACCCTCTACGTCCCCCCGGACATTGCTAAGGCATGGGCACTATTGGACACCTTCGACAACGCGAGCAAGACGTGGGAGGACCTCAAGGAGGAAGTCTTAGGGTTCTACGTCGGCTCCGACAAAGACCATGTCTACACTCGACGTGAGTACCGTTCCCTGATAGACTCGACCCTCGCCTCCGGAATCCGCTCCCTCCCCGAATACCTCGCCTTCTACCGGCAATTCTTCCCGCGCTACAAGTACCTCTCCACGAAGCAGCCCACGGCCGAGGTCTCCGGACCGGAAGGGGTCGATGACCTCCTTCGCGTTGCTCCCGTATTCGTACGCGACAAGGTCGACAACTACCTCAACCTGAAGCATCCGAACAAGCATAGGGACGATTCGTACCCGCTCGCGGACGTCCACGAAGCAATCACGTACAGTCTCGAAGGGATCCCCCGCGCGCTCGAAGCCCGCGTGCCACCGACGTACCCCGCCCCCGCACCAGCGACAGGCACCAAGCGCCGAGGACAACCGGTAAAGCCCGAGCCGACGATCGAGACACTCCAATCGCAGATCCAGAACTACGAGCGCGACCTCCGCGATCTCCGCGACCTCACGCGCGGTTGGATGAATCTCCTGGCAGCGCGCCCGCCGCAGGCCGTACCTCCTCCACTCGCGCCGGCAGCAGCTCAGCCCGCGGCCGCAAACCTACCTCCGCCCATGCCTCCGCGTATGCCACAAAACCAGTACGGCTACATGCGTCCTCCCTGCTTCTATTGTAACGAAGAGAACTGTCACTCGCGACGCTGCCCGGCCTTCGCAGAGGACGCGGCGAACGGACTCGTCATCCGCAACGAGCGCGGCTACATGGTCCTTCCGAACGGCAACGAAGTACCCCGTACCTGGCCAGGGCTCACCATGCGCGACCACGTGCACAACTGGCACGAGCACAACCCAGGGCAGAAGGTCCAGGCCGCCGCCGCACAGATGATGGTCACGGTGGAGTCCAACATGCTAGAAGGCGCAACGAACGTCACGGATATCCAGGATCGGATCGATAGCCTCCGCCACCAGGTGTCCATGTTGGAGCACTGCGTCGCGACGCGCAGCCAGGGAAAGCTACAATTCGACGGGGTGGAACTGCCCGCGCGGAAGAAGACGGTCCGCATCGACGAGAGCCGGAACCAGGCCCATGCCCTTCAGGACGCCACGGTGGACCTACCCCGTGAAGCACGCGGGGGCCGCGACCTGCCTCCTCACCTGGCGCCGGCGGGAGATAGAGCGGGGTCGCCAGCAGGCCCGCTAGTAGGCCCCGAGCTTCGCGCGCAGGAGCACCCTTACGCCAGAGCACGAGACGCGACGAATGCAGGCGACCTCGCGCCGCCCGTCACGAAGAAGACGGAGTCGAACCCATCAGTGACCGCCCCAGCACCCCTTCAACCTGCGCCGCGCGCGGGGACGGAGACGGTAACGCACCCTCCGAGACCGACCCCGGTGCTTGTCGACCCAACCGCCGGCCATCGCGTCTTCGAGCGCGCCTTCGGGAAGGAGCAGCGGGTCATGGTGTCCCCGGCAGAACTCGTCAGCATCTCCCCGGAAGTTCGCAAGTACGTACACGAGGCGACCTCGCCAAGGCGTGTCTACGCTGCGCGCCAGGCAGTGGAAGGAATGCAACTCCCTCCTGCGCCGCGCGAGGTAACGGCACAAGCTGCGGAGCCGGCGAGGGCGGCACCCGAGCCCAGACTTCAAGTCGCGCAATCGATGGTACAGCAGGCGTGGCCCTGGAGCCCGGACGAAGAGGACGAGGAATGGTCGGACGAGGAGGAAGGAGAAGAGTTCTACGATGCGCTTCCCGAAGAGGAGGGGGAGACCCACTGCTTTCGTACGACCATAGAGGAGGTTGAAGACGAAGACGACGACCTGCGCGCGCGCGCCCTTGCACTCGCGCGTCGAGACAATCCAGGGCGAAGACCTCATCGTTGCAGAGCCACTAGCCCCTCTCCGGTCGATCTACAGCTTCCTAGGCGCGACGGACCTCACTACGGAGTGCGTCCTCGACTCCGGGTCGCAGTCCATCTCGATCAGCGTGGAGCACTGTCATCGCCTCAAAATCGCGTACGACCCGACCGCCCGGCTGAACATGGTCAGCACAAACGGAACATCGGACACAACCCTGGGGATGGCGCGGCACGTTCCACTCGAGGTCGCAGATGGGTTCATCGTCTATCTCCAGATGCAGGTGGTCGAGCATGCTAGTTTCGATGTCCTGATGGGGCGCCCCTTCGAGCTGCTCACTGCGATGAAGGTCAACAACGAACTCGACGGCCGACAGTCCATCACGATCACCTGTCCGAACACGCATAGTACGATTACCTTGCCTACGTACGCGCGCGGCGAGCCGCCGGCGCGTACGCGCAGCGAGAAGGCCAAGCCGAAGAAGTCCCCTCTGGGGTTTCTTCTTTCGAGGATCTGACTGACAGTCAGGGAGATCTCGCCCTCGTCGTGGAGTACGACCACACGACGGGCCAGTTGGACCTGACCTCGTACGCCGAACTCGAAGATACCAGCCCCGAAACAATTCAGCACGCCTATCTATTCGCGACTGATGACCCCGAAACATCTACAAAAATCAACAACACTTTTGCCTCTGCTTCCTTCGTTTCCTCCGTTCCGCTCTCTCCGTCTGAAGTACCGTCGTCGTTCGATACCGCGTCGGCGAAGGCCCCCGGGCCTGGTCCAGAACCTCGACCCCCAAAAGCGGCTCCGCAGGAGTCGCACCCATACTACGTACGCGCGCGCGTGTACCCCTCTCGACCGACAAAATCGCTGGGCCGTCGCCCTACTCCCCTTGGCGCACAAAGCGCGTCCCCCACCGGCCAGGCGCGAGCGCGCGCTTGGCCTGAAGAATCCATCGAAGTCTACGCGAAGACGAAGAAGAAGTACAAGCCGGTCGCGAAGAAAGTACGTCCGGTAGCGAGCCACCTCCCGGAACACTTCCGGATCGTGCGGAACCGCGTCGGCGACCCCCTCGAAAACATGCCCCAGCTCGATGCGAATCCGTCCCCCTTCAAGCCGACCGGGAGGTACACCCAGGAACGACACGACCTGATCGACGAAATCCACCGGGAGTGGCTGTCACCGGAGGAGCTACGCGTCCTACACGACCTCATGTGCAAGCAGGAGCTCGCGTTCGCATGGGAAGAGTCCGAGCGCGGTCGTTTCCGCCAAGATATGTTTCCTCCTGTACGGCTCGCGGTAGTCGACCACGTTCCTTACAATGAAAGAAATGCTCCCGTCCCCCCTGGCATCTTCCGCGTGCTCCTCGAGATGATCAAGCAGAAGATCGACAATGGTGTGTACGAGCCGTCCAACGCGTCGTACCGCACGCGGTGGTTCTGCGTGCTCAAGAAGGACGGGAAGTTGCGCATCGTCCACTCGCTCGAGCCGTTGAACCGCATCACGATCCAACACAGCGGAGTTCCCCCCGTACCGGAGCACATCACGGAGCAGTTCGGAGGGCGCCCTTGTGGCTCGACGTTCGACCTCTACGTCGGCTACGACGAGCGGGAGATCCATCCCGACTCGCGCGATCTCACGACATTCCAGACCCCGTTTGGCGCGATGCGGCTTACCACGCTGCCCATGGGATGGACGAATTCCGTACCTATCTTCCACGACGACATCGCGTTCATCCTCCAGCCGGAGATGCCGGACCACGCAGCAAACTACATCGACGACGTCTTCGTCATGGGCCCGAAGAGCGCGTACCTGTTGGAGGACGGAACTCCCAAATGCATCCCCAAAAACCCCGGAGTCCGGCGCTTCGTCTGGGAACAGCTGCGGAACGACAACCGTATCATTCAGCGCATCAAGCACGCAGGAGGTACGTTCTCCGGTAAAAAGTCGCGCTTTGCGCCCCCGCGTTTTGGCGCCCTCGGAAGCCGATGCACCCCGGAAGGGCGCGTGGCAGATCCGGAGTGCGTACAGGCCGTAGTCAACTGGACAGTATGTAAGATGGTCTCCGACGTGCGCGCGTTCCTGGGTACGGTTGGAGTCGCGCGCATCTTCATCAAGGACTTCGCGAAGATAGCGAACCCGCTCAACAAGCTGCTCCGGAAGGACGCGCCGTTCGAATGGGGGCCCGACCAGGTGCGCGCGATGGAGGACCTCAAGTCGGCGCTAGCCCACTCCCCGGCGCTCCGAGCGATCGACTACGAGGACGATGCGCCAGTCATCCTCGCCGTCGACACGTCGAAGATCGCAGTCGGCTACCTGCTATGCCAAGAAGACCAGGACGACCCCCGCCGACGCTACTACAGCCGTTTCGGGTCGATTACCTTGAACGACCGCGAAGCACGCTTCTCGCAGCCCAAGCTGGAGCTGTACGGCTTGTTCCGCGCGCTCCGCGCGATGAAGCTCGGGCTCGTGGGCGTCCGGAACTTAGTAGTCGAGATCGACGCGACGGCGATACACGACATGCTGAAGAACCCGGACATCGCGCCTAGCGCAGTTATGAACCGGTGGATCATCGCGAGCAATATGTTTCACTTCGAGCTACGTCACGTCCCCGGGGTACTGCACGGACCTGACGGACTCAGCCGACGCGTCCGACAACCCGGGGACGAAGAAGGCGACCAGGAGGAGAACGAGGAGTTCGACGACTGGATCGACAACATGTACGGCTTCCTGCACCTCGTGAACCTACCACCGCGGTTGCCAGACGCACCCATCGTATACTCCACGCCGCGCACGGCGCGGGAGGTCGACGCCTTCTTCCAACAGACCAGCAGGACGGCCGCATCCACGCCGGCGATCAAACCGCCCGACTACAGCGCCTGCTCGCGTACCTCAGCGGCGCAAGAATTCGACGCGCGCGTAGACCTCATCCAGCTCTGGCTGAAGAACGGTTCCCTGCCAACGACGTCGGAACGCGCACGCGAGCGGTTCAAGAAGTACGTGCGGCAGTTCTTCCTACGCGACGACCGCCTGTGGCGTATCGCGCGCGACGGGAACCATCGACGGGTACTGGGTCCCGACACGCGCATGGAAGTACTGGTAGCACTACACGACCACCTCGGCCACCGCGGGATCGCCGCGACGATTTCATTCGTGGGGGAACACTTCTGGTGGCCCGAGATGAAGGCCGACATCGCTTGGTATGTTAAGTCCTGCCATCAATGCCAGGTCCGCCAGACCTCGCGCGTTCAGATCCCGCCCACGGTCGCACTTCCCGCACCCCCCATGGTCCGCGTCCACATGGACACGATGGACATGCCCGGCCGATACAAGCACTTCTTCCACGCGCGCTGCGCGACGACGAGTTATGTGGAGGGCCGCGCCTCCACTGTTCAGACCGCGAAGGCCCTGGGCGATTGGATCTACCAGGACCTACTGTGCCGGTGGGGCGCCCTCTCCGAGATTGTGTCTGACAATGGGTCCGCCTTCGTCGCGGCTCTCGAGCACCTGGAGCGACAATATCACGTAAAGCACATCCGGATTTCGGGCTACAATTCGCGCGCGAATGGAATCGTGGAGCGCGCGCATGTCGACGTCAGGGAGGCCCTGTTCAAGTCTTGCTTCGACGACGCGCAGAGCGAGTGGGTGTCTAGAGTCTACTCAGTGCTCTGGGCGGACCGCGTAACCACGCGGCGTCGGATGGGGTGTTCCCCTTACTTCGCAGTGACCGGGACGCAGGCTATCTTACCCTTCGACATCGCTGAAGCTACCTACCTCATGCCAACGCCGACGGAGCTCCTATCGACGGCGGACCTCATCGCGCAGCGCGCGGTGGCACTGCAGAAACGGCCAGAGCAACTTGAGAAGCTACGCTCGCGGGTCTATCGCGCGAGGGTCCACGCGGCACAAGAGTTCGAACGCCTGCACGCGCGAACGGTACGCGACTACAACTTCGCGCGCGGGCGGCTGGTCCTCATCCGAAACACGGCGATCGAGAAGTCCCTCAACCGCAAGATGCGCCCACGATACCTGGGACCACTGGTGGTGGTTTCTAGGAACCGTGGAGGGGCCTACATCGTGGCGGAGCTGGATGGAGCGGTCCACGACCGCCCAGTCGCCGCATTCCGACTGCTCCCCTACTTCGCACGCGAAGAGCTGATCGCGTTCGACCTGTCCGACTTAGACGTGTCACGTGACCGCGTCGCCCAGATGGAGCAGGACGAGGACGACTACGACGACCGCGGCGAACCTCAGGACACGCAAGACGAGGAAGACTGAGTGGGCCGGGCCCCCAGGAGGGAGCCAATTTCAGTTGGGGGGAGAACGGTGGCGACAACGCGCGCAGGAGGAAGGAGCTCTTCAACACCAGGCCTGTGTAGCACACCGACTCGCACTTGTACTCCCTTACCAACAATCAATTCAACTCTCCCTTCCACAAAACTAGACTACGAACTACACGCGACACGAGACGGAGACCAGACGACGATGCATTCCGTGCCAAGCGTACAAGAAAGCGGACTTACAGCAAGCGCGACCAGAAGGACCAGCGGTATATACGGGAGCGTAGGCTCCGGAGCGTACAAAGCGACGACGACGACAGCGACAAGCGAGAAAGAACGATGAAAAGAGAGAGACGCGAGGGCGAGAGGAGGGACAGGATTAGGGATTGGAGGTATAGTAGGGAAGAGGAGGCGAGGCGATGAGGGCGCGAGCGCCGAGAGAAGTCCATGGAGAGAAGATGACGAGAAGAACGGGGGGCCCACACGTACGAATCAAGCATGCAGAAGTCCAAGAGGGGGCCTACGAGGCGACCACTCGCCCGACGATCACGCGTCCTCCTTCAAGACCGCGCGGAGGACGGCGGCGTTGGGGTCGCTACCGAACTTGTCAGCGAACGACACCACCTCGGGCAGCCCGGGCGCGAAGTCGCTCCCAAACGGCTCCCCGGAGAGGCGTTGCTCGCGACAGCGGATACCGACGAGCTCCCACGCATTCGCCCAGATCTGCTCGACGAGGAAGTTCGCCCGCTCGTGACCCTCCCGCGCGAGGTCCAGGTCGAACGGCTCGAACTCCTCCTTGGGGAGCACCTCGGTCCCAGCACGCGCCTTCCCGGACGACGACGCGGAGGCGACGGGCCTTTTCTTCTTGTCCGCCGCGCCGGACCCGGCCTTCGTTGCAGAGGAAACGCAGGCCTTCTTGGGAGGAGGGGCTTCGTCCTCGTCCTCGGAGATCTCGACCACCTCGGCGTCAGGAGGCGCGCGCCCGTCCCCCGCCATGGCGGCGCTGACGGCCTGCGAGGTAGCGCAAGCGACGGCCAACTCCTTCAGCTGCTCGGGCGGGGGGTAGGGAGTAGGCCCCTTGGCGGTCCCGATCAGCGTCAGGTGGTCGCTCCGGTGAAAGAGCCGCCCCTGCAGCGCGGCCTGGTCGAGGACCCGAATCTCGCGGCCGCTCTTCTCGAAATCGCGCGCGACCCGGATGGCCTGGAGAGTGGTGTGGGGCTCGCGGCTGTTCGACCTCAGCGCGAACCCGGCGCCGTTATAGACACCGAGCACGGCGTTGGTCGCGGACTTGAACTCGCCCGTCGTGGACAGCCCGCCGTACATACAGGCCGCCTTGTGCGTGGGCGGGTTCGCGCACCGGTCGCAGCGGAGACCGTTGGGGTTAGCCTTGGTGCACGGACGTCCGCTAGCCGCGCACTTGTCGCACGGCCCGGAGATCCAGACGGTCGCCGCAACCTCCCCCATGTTGTTGACGACGGGCGTGGGGGTCGAGCCGGTCTCCTTACCGGTGGTGGTGATCCGACCCTTCGGCGCAGCGGGGAGCGTGGTCTGGCGAGCGGCGGACCGTCGAGTAACCCGTCCGTCCCCGGGCGTAGCGGAAGGAGCAGCAGCGGGGGGGTCGGAAGGGTGAGGGGGACGGCCCCAGGCTCAGGTTCCGCCTCACGCTGGGCGCGCGTACGCTTCACCGGAGCCGTGGGGGTGAAGGGAGAGGCGAGCGGAGCCGCATCGTCGTCCGCCTCGACAGGGACAGGGGTCTGACGCGGGAGGGTGAGGGACTCGAGGAAGGAGTCGAGCTCCATGGGGTCGACGGCAGCGGAGGGGGTGGTGTCCCCCGGCGTGAGGCCCGGCCCGACAGCGACGGCGGGAGAGGCGGTCCCCTCCTCCTCGGGCGGCGGTGAAGCGGGGACAATCCACGGGGCGGCAACGTCTTCTCCGCGCGCGGCACGGTGGGCAAGGGCTTGGACGTATGCCGGCGGGACACACGGAAGCTTGCGGTAGTCGCCCAGGAGTGCACACTCGTGCTGCTCCCACTTAGCGAGGAACAGGAGTCGGCGCGTGTTGCGCAGCCTGCTGGCGTGAGTCTCAGAAGCGACGCGCTGCGCGAAGAGGGCGACGGCACGGGCCCGGGACCGCGTGGTGTACTCCAGCACGACCTCGTACGCGTCGGACGCGTCGAAGACCCTTTTGCTGGCCTCGAGGAACGGGGCGAAGGAGCCGTCGGCCTCGCCCAAGCTGTTGAACTCTAGCTGGTCTTGATAGAGCCGAGGTTAGCAGTCGGGCACGGATGGTGAACGAACCAACGGGGCGTACCATGCACTCGAGAGCGCGGTCAATGGCCTTCCGGGCCTCCGCCTCCCCCATTCGCGCCAACTCCTCCGCGCCAGTGTTGGCAAAGAAGTCCGCGGCCTCCTCAGCGGCAACCGAGGGTGTGGGGGAGGCCGACTTCGGGACGCGTTGGGTAAGCGGAGGCTCGGGGCCTGGGTCGGGTACGAGGGAAACGGACGAAGGAGGGACCGTAGGGAGCGTGACGGACGAAGGAGTGGCCGAGGGGGACATGGCGGCAGAGAGAAGAGGTAGGAGAGAGAGAGAGGAACGAAGACGCGCACGCAAAAGAAGAACCCACGAAGGGCGCGACATTTTAAGGAAGGACGTACGGCCCAGGGGCCCATCAACTTCCCCTCGTCTCTGTTTACAAAACAACGCCGGGACGGACCCGGCGCGCACTGCCGGAACGCTTCTATTCTTCCTACGGACTGCCTCAAAACTCCTCGTCGACTACTATGGTATCTGGTGCGCCCCCTACGGCTTCGGCTTCCACGGCGACCGCCTCCGCTGCCACTACGCCCGGAGCCCCCAATTCCGCCTGCCTCGCGCGCTGTGCCGCGACCCTCAACTGTAACGCCTCGCGCCGCTCCACCTCCGCGACAAGTAGATCGGTCTCCGCCTCCAACGTGCGCAGCCGCGCGGAGGTCGCGATCTCGTGTACAGGGTCCGCGAGCTGGGACTCCACGGCGTTGAGGACCAGACGCTGGTACTGGACGTACGCGCGCGCCACGACGAGGTATTGGTCGCGAATGGGGTCTACGACGTCCATCACCACGTTGTCGAATTCGGCCTCGAGACGCTCGCCATCTGGCAATCGGGCGAACGCTGCAGCTACACGGTGCAGGTCCTGACGAAGGACGGTTGGAGCCCCGTCGTGAAGCGCGCACCAGGTCACCTAAAACGGGGAATTCAGTTCCCATTCCGGGCGACGGATCACAAGTTCGGAGCGCGTACTAATACAGGCCCGATCTCTTGGAGCAGGTCCGACAGCCCGGGCCCGTCGACGTCACCAGCGGCAGCCTTCGTCTCGATCCGATCGAGGAGGCGAAGGAAGCGACTCAGTATGGTGGCGGTGTAAGAATGGTAGAAGTCTCGATGGGAGTTCGAGAGCTCGAACAGAGGGCGCAACCGAACCGGCATGTGCGTCTACGAGTAGGCGGGCGAGGAGGCGCAGGGCACGAAGCTACCGCCCGCCCGGCCGAGTGGAGGCCTTTTATGGGCCACGCCATTCAGGGGGGGGGGGAGGCCTGACGCCCAGACCACGGCCCCGACTCAGCAAGGCGGCGCTGGCACATCGTTCTGGCGGCGCCATGTCTCGTCCCAACGGGAACTAGGGGGGAACTGAGCCCGCGCGCCCCCTTTCTCCGTCGGCGCACGAGGATGAAACGGGCGGGATCAGGGCGATACACGGGCTGGAGCACAAGGTACTACGGTACGCGCGCGCAGGACTGGCGAGCGAAGCGAACAACACACGGACTGGCGAGCGATTCGGGCGATACACGGACTGGCGAGCGATTCGGGCGATACACGGACTGGCGAGCGATTCGGGCGATACACGGACTGGCGAGCGATTCAAGCGATACACAGACTGACGAGCGAAGCGAACGATACACGGACTGGCGAGCGAGTCGGGCGATACACGGACTGGCGAGCGATGCGGACAACACACGGACTGATGAACACGATACGACAGCGCGTGCGCGTAGGACCGACAGTCGATGCGGGCGACACACGGACTGGTGAACACGAGACAACAGCAATGGCGGGGAAGCACGATGTACCCCCTGGCCTTACTCTAGCAAGACAGGCAGGGACCCTACAGGAAGGCGGACACGGCAGCGCTGACCACTACATATGAAGCACCACCACCCCCCTCCCGCGGGTCGCGTGGCCGGCCACCTAGAAGTAGTTATGGCCGCGCAGGGCGGACAGCTCGGCGTTGAGGGTCTCCCGTTCGGCCTCTAGGTCCCGGATATGTTCGTCAAGCGTAAGCGCGAGAAGGATCCCCTCCCCTTCGGCGCGGTCGGCGGTACAGCGGAGGGTACGGAGTTCAACCAGGGACCGCTGGGCGATGGCACGCTGGGTCACGACCTGGTCGATGCGAAGAAGGCGGCGGTCGGAGGCCACACGGTTCTGGAAGGTGAGGAAGGCATCACGGCCGAAATCACGCCAGCCGTCCAGGGTGGCTCTCTCGACGCGAGCGATGAAGGCGGCCAGGACGGAAGCGGAGGTACCGACGAGGGCAAGCGCGCCCTACGGACTACGTCAGGCGTGGCTAGAGGGAGGCGGACAGAGGACGTCTCACCACCATGTCGGCCAGGGCGACCAGCTCGGTTTCCACGCCCTGCAGTTGCCCCTCGGACCCCGCATCGGCTAGGACCTCGAATTCGACAACGGCGCGCTCGAGCTGTCGGGCCGCCAGCGCATGCGCATGGGCCAGCATGTCCGGGTTCAACGGGCTGCTCGGGAAGGGCTGCGCGCGGAGGTTCGGGAAGGCGTCACGGGTGGGTGTTCCGTTCATGGTCAAGGTGGAGGAAGCCCGTCAGTCCGAACTGCCGTCCCTTTATACCACGCAGAGGGACCGGGGACGGTCCCGATTTCAGTTGGGGGGAGATGATGCGCCCCGTAGTGGCGCCAGCCCCGCTTTTCGCGCCATCGCCGATATACGGCGATGCCTACTACGACACGCTGGCCAGGACGGAGTCCCTGCCCTCGGTCTCCCACTCCAGGACCACCACATCCCTCCGACAAGGCGGTCGGAGGGGACGCCTCATGCGGCCCACGCAGTGCGCGAGGCCTCCGGCCTCCAACGGGCGCGACGCCCTTCCCTCCAACGAGCCGCGCCCGTAGGAGTCTTGCGAGTGTTCCCCGCGGCCCCGGCAGGAGGCTGGGCAGCAGCCTGAGGACCGCCCCGCCACCCGAGACCAGAGCGGGCCGCAGTTTAGGTTACAGGCATCGTGCGGGACCGATGACACGCTAGTCGCAGGCGTAGGCGGCGGTGCAGGGGTCCAGGCGTAGCCGTTCCTGACCGTTCTACGAGACCAGGCGGTAGGACCCAACTGGCGCCCAGGCCGAGGGTTTAGCCACGGTTCCGCCTCCTCGCGGAACTGCGACAAGGCGGGTTCGAGGTCGTTTCAGAAGACACTGGAGAGTAGGGCAGAGGGTTACGAGCGGGCGGACCACGCTGGAGGCTCCGGATTGGACGAGGTTCGAGGTACCGCACGGGACGGTAGCAGTAGATAGGATGCCCGCGTACAGGACTTGTAGCCTCAGATCCCCCATCCCCCATATCCATACAGGCGCGAGCCCAGCGGTCCGACGCACTTGACGACCTCGCTGTCGAGCCCGTCCTCGGTGTGATCTCCTTCGAGCCCCGTCCTTCCACGTGCTCCGCCCGTCGTAGTTCCTTGTCCCCTTCTCGATCCCCCGCTCTCCGACCTTCGACGTGCGCGTCTCGTCGTAGTTGTTCGTTCCGGCTGCTCGGGAACCAGAGGTCCACCTCGCACCCTTCGGAGAGTCTGCCCGGTGTTGTATCTGCTGGGTTTTCCTAGTATATCGCCGGTGCCCTCCCAACACCGCGTGCATTCATGACGCCCTGCCGATGCGAACATCGTTGGCAGGCACACCGCGGAACAGAACAGGCACGCGAATACAAGTGCACTCACCTTCCCATGGGCCCTGCGACGGTGTAAGCCTGTCGACAGGCGGCTCACACTGGAGGAGAGAACAGGCACAAAGTGTCTGCGTTGTTGCTCTAAGTAGGAGGTAGAGTAGAACATGTGAATACATACCTGCGTTGTTGCTCTAAGTAGGAGGTAGAGATAGAACGCAGGGTGAACCGTGGAACGATATAGTATCCGAAATAGGAATGTGTGACGGAGAGAGGTGGCTGTGTAAGCTAAGCGCGAGAGAGTATCACATACGATCTATAGTGGGGCTTACACTCTCCCCCATCCAAAAAAATTCAGCACGTAGGAAGCAGTGGAAACGAAGGAAGCCCATTGGGTGGAGGGTGATAAAGAAAAGGGGTAAAGTGGGAGAGAAAAAAAATCAGGAGTTCTCGATGCCGTTGTCCCGGTTGTATACGTCAAGAGCCTCGCAATCCTTGAGCTCGCGACCAGGTAACCAAGAGTCATGGGCTTGACTGTATCCGAGCCAATGAACAAGATAGCGAAACCCGCGACCGATGGGACAACGATCCAAGATGCGTTCGATGAACCATTCGGATTCGCCGTCCGGGCCGACGATGGGTCCGGGGCAAGTGTCCTCGCGCCCGGGGAACAGAATACCGTTGTTAGGAACGAACGGCTTCAGGAGAGAGACGTGGAAGGTGGGGAAGATATTCATCGAGTCTGGAAGCTCGAGAGTATATGCGGAGGAATCAGGCCAGGCCTGGATGATGCGGAAAGGTCCGTCGAAGCGTACCATGAACTTGGCGACACGAGTGTCACCGCGTTGCATGTACTCACGACGGCGGTGGAAAGTGGAAAGCAACACTTGGTCGCCGATGGAATAGCGCGGGTCAGGAGCGCGGTCGTGGTTGGCAGCGTCAGTCTGATCGATCTTCGCAAGGAGGAGGTTGTCAGCCGCCTCCATGGTGTCGACTTCGAGCCGCGCGATGACATCGCGAGCAGCGTCAGCTCCGGAGGGGAATACGACGCGAGTACCGTCGAGAGCGTCGGAGGAGATCGGGGGCATGACCCGGGGAGAGCGACCGTGACATAGTTGGAAGGGGGTGTAGCCGGTGGAGGCGTTGACGGTGTTCATGAATTGGAACCAGATAGCAGGTAGAGCTGATACCCAGCCGGTTTGCTTCCGCGAGACATGGAAGCGGAGCATCTGGACGACGGTCTTGTTCGAGCGCTCGCTCGCACCGTCAGACTGAGGGTGAAACGACGAAGAGAGGTTGAGCTTGACGCCGGACAGACGATGGAGCGCGCACCAGAATGCGGATACGAAGAGAGGGTCGCGGTCGGAGATGATAACGTCCGGAAGGCCGTTCTCGCAATACCAATGTTGGAAGAAGATGGCAGCGAAATCTTCTGCCGATATGTCGGTCCGACAGGGGACTATACGGATATCGGAGTTCATTCGACAAGTCATGGTGACGAGACTGTCGAAACCACCGTCGAGAGGCAGGGGACCGACGAAGTCGATAGCCACAGAGAGGCAGCGACCGTCCGGCACAGGCAGAGGGTGCAAGGGCCCAGGACGTTTCCGGGTACTAGCCTTGTTACGTTGACAAGGATCGCAACCCGGAATGTACATAGTCTGAAGCTCCTTGCGCATGTGAGGCCAGTAATAGTCCTCCCTGATAGCGGAGTAAGACTTGTCGAAACCGCTGTGACCGAGCGTGTCATGGGCGAGAGCGAAAATGACTTCTCGCAGGTTGTCGATGCGGGGAACGACTAGTCGAGTACCGACGTACAGCAGCTTGTCGTTGCAGCGGACACCAGCATGGGAGCGACCGTTGAGATCACCGATGTCGAACAGAGCGAGTGCGGCAGATTCAGAGTCTCCAGCAAGACCCTTCAAGAGTTTGACGCACCAGCGATCCGTGCGGTACCCAGAACGAATGCGCTCGAGCCAAGCGGGGTCGGTACCGATACGCAAGGCGGTCACGGGCGCGATGATGGTCGCGATCGGATTCAACATAGCGCGAGCATGCAAGGCGGAGGAAGCCGAGCGGAAATCGCGCACTGCAGCGATGGAGGAGGGGTCGATGATCTCATCCAGAGGACGCAAGCGAGACAAGGAGTCGGCGACGGAGTTATCGTCACCCTTGAGGTACACAATGTTGAAATTGTATTGCCCCATGAACTCTTGCCATCGAGCTTGTCGTCGCGAGAGGTGCTTCTGAGTGGCGAAGTTCTCCAAAGTCCTGTGATCGGTGTAGACGGTGAATGGAACTCCAAGTAAGTCGACGCGCCACTTCTTAAGAGCGCGGATAATGCTGAGCAGCTCTTTCTCATGAACAGGGTAGTTGAGCTCCGCCGCTTTGAGTTGTGCAGACTCGAAGGCGACAGGCCGGGCGTTCTCCAGAGACGGACCGTAGGACAAGACAGCTCCGGTAGCGTAGTCACTAGCGTCGCAGGACACGAAGATCCGGTTGTCGCGCATGTCGTCGTGGTCGATGGTGGTTAGACACTCGTGTCCAGTCACGAGAGCCTTGACCGCAGCGAAAGCGATGTCGTGAGCTTCAGTCCAATCGAACGTGCGTTCGGCGTCCTTGGTGGTCAACGGAGTGAGAACGGCAGTGAGGGCGGCGAGAGACGGCAAGAAATTCGACAAATAGCGTGTTAGCCCCAGAAAGGAGCGAACATCACCAGCGGAACGAGGTGTCGGCCAAGAGACGATGCGGTCGACCTTCTTCCCATCGGGAGTGATGCCCGCCCGAGAGATGTTGTGCCCCAGAAAGCCAAGTTCCTTGCAGAAAAGCGTAGTCTTCTTCAAGGAGACAAAGATCTTGTTCTTTCGTAGAGCGTCGAGGATTAGAGCGACATTTCGACGGTGCTCGGCCATGTTCTTGGACCATATGATGATGTCGTCTAAGTAAACATGGCAGATCTTCCCGATGTACTGACGAAGTGCATTGAACATTCGACGTTGATGTGTGCTTGGCGCGTTGCGACAGCCTTGAGGCATTACCGTCCATTCGTATAGACCGAAAGGGGTGGTGACAGCGGTGTAAGGGATGTGCTCTGGCTTAACGCGGGTCTGAAAAAAGGAATTGGTCATGTCCAATTTCCCCCATACGCTTCCTTTCGTGCAATCACTCAAGATCTCTTGAATGCTCGGCAGAGGATGAGCGTCAGGAATCGTGTTTTGATTCAACTGACGATAGTCGTTCACCCATCGCGGCTTAGCAGATGGATCGGACTTGGGGATGAGGAAAGCAGGAGACGCGAAAGGAGAGGAAGAAAGACGGATGCAGCCCACGAGAAGGTGCTCCTGTAGGAGCTCGTTCCAAACGGATTTGTACTTCTTAGGACAGTCATAGGAACACCTCTTAATAGTCATGGTAGGGTCTTTCAGATTGAACTCGTGAAAGACGTCGGATGGCAGCTCGTCCAGATGAGGAATGTCAAGCGGAAAGCAGTCGCGGTATTCGTCTTTCATAAACGCGTCCGCGACAGCCATGGCGTCGAGCTCTGCGAGCTCTTCGATGCGAGAACGTATCGCAGCGATTGTGAGAACGGGGGCCCCAATAAGAGGCTCACCTTCCCGCTCAGAGATCGACTGCTTAAGTTCCCGCATAACATCCTTATGCTGAGTAAGTCTAAGGCGAGCCTGGAGATGCTCGTACTCCAGACGTAGCGTTCGACGAAGAGCAAAGGACGGTGGAGGAGGAGGAGGGGGGGAGACGGGAGCGAAGAGATCTACTCCGGAACGAGAGTCCCAAAGTGCACGCAAACGGACATCAGGGAGGAGGTGGTTATGAGCGATGAATGCATTGCCAAGGATAACGGGGACACAGAGATCATTTACAACGAGCGTACGAACAGAACGAGAGGAGTAGCTAGAGTTAGGGTCACCAACCTTGACCTTCACCCACTCTTTCGACTCCCTTTGCGCGCCGTTGAAAGCGTCCCCCAGGGGGTATGGAACAGCGAGAGCATGATGGCGGAGGTTGTTCGCATCCGCAACGTCAGCCCTAATAAGCACTGGGGGCGATGCGCAATCAATCAGCATAGGTAAAGGGTCGGAGAGACCGGAAGGCGTGTGTAAACAAACACGCCAAGTAAGGTGAGGGACAGAGTGAGGAGAGACGTACCCATCATCGTCTTCGTCTTCGTCAGAGGAATACGAACCAGCATCGAGGATGCCGGTCGTCGCGAGCTGGTCGCCAACTGCAGCGATAGTAGCGGACAAGGAGTCGAGATCGTCCTCGGCTTGACCGTCGGAATCATGAGTGTCGTCAGCAGCGGCGTTGACAGCAGCGACGGTGGTCCGGCGGGTGTTCGTGGTGTTCGTGGTAGCTTTAGAGGCAGGAGGAAGGAAAGACTTGTAAGAGGCGGCATCTGGGAAACCGTTGGGGCAGGTGCTCGATCGGTGGTCGACGTTGATTTTGCGACATTTGAGGCAACCGTTATGTGCAAAGAGGTAGTCGCGTTCTGCAGGAGTCAGAGCAGGAAGACGGGGCTTGGAAGACACGTTGATGGTGGTTGTGGAAGAGGACAAGAATTCCTTCGATCCGGGCGAGCGTTTGGAGGGCGTCTGGCGCTCTTGAGCGAGAACACTTTTCACCTCTCGTAACGTGCGAGCCCGAGTTCGAAGACGGTTGTCGTTGTATTCGCACAGGGCGGCCTTCCAAGTGCGGAAGTCGATCACACCGCGGTAGATGAGCTTGTTAGCCTCGGCGCGGACATCGGGGACGGCGTGAGACTCGATGTGTCCGCGAAGACGGTCGTCGTCCCAGCGATGGATAGATCCCCGCAGCAGAACGTTCTGACGCTCGAGGCGCTCGATGTAGCGTGTGAGCGGTTCGTCGGTGGTCTGGGAGATGCGGGACATGGTCTGCACGAGCTTCTGATCCCAGAACTTTTTGAGGAAGCGCTCTTGGAACTGAGTGCAGAAGTCGGCCCAAGACAAGCGATGGAAAGCGAGCTGATCGGCGTAATACCAATCTTTCATGATGGGATCCCGGACGCCGGACATAGCGACGAAGACCTTGCGATTGTCGACAATCTTCTTAGTCTCGAAGTACTGGCCGCATTTAGCGACCCATTCATGGTAGACGACGGGAGAGAGTTTGCCCTGAGTCAAAGCTGGGAGCTCCTTGTAAGAGTCGCATTTCACTTCTGCAAGTTCGGAGGAAGAGGACGAGGTCATGATGGGTAAGGCAGTGGTGGCGAAATCGGAGTCAGAATCGGAAGAGGAGTCTAGCTGGCTAGCGGTGACAACGGGCAGAGAACGGAAGCGAGGTACGTAACGAGGTGCACTCGAAGACGTGTGGACCGGCACGGGAACGGAGACGGTAGCGGTAGGCACGATTGCGGGCTGATCGTTAACGGCAAGGGACGAAGGTCCCGGGTCGGTGGGGTCGGTGGGGTCGGTAACGGTGACGGAGGGGGCAGTAGCCAGCTTGTGTGGCGGGGGCAGAACGGAGGAGGCGGACAGAACCGGACGTACAGGTGGATATATGCGCCCCGAAGGTCGTTGTATGCGCGCTTCCAAGGTCGAGAGGCCGTGAAAGACACTAGAACTGGGGGAGCTGGGAGACGCTGAGCGCGTGGGTGGCAGGGAGGACAAAGATGTCAATTCCGAGATTTCGGAAGTTTCGTCCTGGATCGGACAAAAGTCGTTCACGAAATCGCGACTTTCCGAGTCGACCGTATGCACGCTTGCGTCATCCGAGACGTCCTCTGGCAGTTCTGGGACCGTTCGAGAGCGAGTGCGGAGGGGAAAAGGGACTGAAGGAACTCGTCGCGACAGCGTGGAAAAGAGCGCGGAAAACGGGAAGGAAGTGGCGAGCTTCCGTTCACGTTCCGCACCTTAATCCCACTACGCTATAGTTGTTCTTTCGATGGTCCTTGTATTGGGTACGTCGATGGAGTGGGCGAGGCGGAAGAATCTTCGTCTTGCCACTTGTTCTGGACCAGTGTGCGATGTTCAAAAAAAAAGTGTAAGCCTGTCGACAGGCGGCTCACACTGGAGGAGAGAACAGGCACAAAGTGTCTGCGTTGTTGCTCTAAGTAGGAGGTAGAGTAGAACATGTGAATACATACCTGCGTTGTTGCTCTAAGTAGGAGGTAGAGATAGAACGCAGGGTGAACTGTGGAACGATATAGTATCCGAAATAGGAATGTGTGACGGAGAGAGGTGGCTGTGTAAGCTAAGCGCGAGAGAGTATCACATACGATCTATAGTGGGGCTTACAGACGGATTGGATCCCCTCGAAGCCGCGAAGGGGGTCTGCGTGCACGGAGACGTCGGCGAGCGTCCACAAACGGAGCGGAGGAAGCCCGTGCGCATGTGCAGGACGCGGGAAGAGCCCAACGCGATCCCAACAGGCGGGGCTCGGAAGTGTGGGGAAGGAATGCGCAGAATGCGTACCTTGCATGCCTGCTACGCCGATGTGGCCCACGCCAGGCTTGAGCGAGTAGATTCCACACGCCGCCGCCGGTATCCTAGCATGCGCATGCGCGTAGGGGCGCACAAAGGGAAGCAGAAGCGGCGCGACGGCGTGAGCGAGCGCATCTCCGGTAGCAGAGCGGGAGACGTCACGAACCTCAGCGAGCCTCCGACGTCGGAACCCCAGCCGAGCGTGGCACCGTCCATGGCGAGCAGTGCGCCCTCGCTGCCGCTCGACCCGCCGCTCGAGTGCGCGCAGCTGTACGGGTTCAGCGTGCGCCCCCAGACCGGGTTCGCGCACTTGAAGAAGAACATCGCCTGCGCGAGGTTCGTCTTCGCGATGGGCACGCCCCCGGCAGCCCGGACGAGCGCGACGACCTGGGTCCGACCACCCCGGAGCGGGCAGTGTCAGTAAATACGTGCGCACCGAGCGGTGGCACTCACCAGCGAATCCTCGGGCGAAGGGTCGCCCGCGCGAGCCGAGAAGCCCACGGTGGAGTCAACACCCTTGATGTCGTCTGCAGACGGGTAAGTACTAGCCTGCTATAGCATGTAGTGTACCGGACTCACACTGGTCCTTGAAGCTCACAGGCACGCCGTGGAGGGGCCCGCGGATGCTGCCCGTGGACGTGAACTCCTCGTCCAGCGCCTGGGCCTCCCCACGGGCTTCGGCGAAGAGCACTGGTTCATTGAAAGGTCAGTAACTTCGCGAAGCACCAATAGTGGATGAGCAGACAGACCTTCCGTGAGGCAGTTTGTCAGCTCTTGCGCCAGTATCGCGCGAGCGATGTACGCCTCGAGCACGTCCGACGCCGTCCACTCGCCTTGCGAGATGCGCTGCATGATCTCTGGAGCTGCCGTGTTGCAAGGTATGTCCATGGGTGAGCCATCGCCGGAGGGTACACGACGACATGCGAGTACTCGACCGACCTGTTGCGCGCAGATAGGTTTCCCGCTCTGCAGAAGACAGCGGCCGCGCGGTGGTTGCAGTGTGCCCGTCTCGTATGGCGTCCGCCCGTGCAATGTGTTTGCGCCGTGCGGCGTCGCGGTACCTACACCTGCCAGTGGCCGTCGAGATCGCGTTCGGGAGCTGTACCGGGCCCATACCACCTGCAGTCCTGTTTCTTTCAATGGGCTCCGACCGGGAACTGTGGGCAGTCGAGGATCAAAGAGGAGGTCGCTCTGATGGAAACGGGGCTGGTTTGAGTTGTCGAGAGAACACGAAGCCAGGGGGAACTGACTAGACCTTCGGGTTGGCCTTGTGAAGAGTAAGTAAGTACCCGGAGGTGACGGGACGCCACAGAAGTCGTCGGTCATTTGGATAGTTATACACACCCGGGCGGACACATTCGAGCAGTTGCCATGCGCCAGAAGGTCGGCCGTATGTCGTCGTCGCCCGGATGGCACTGGCAGAGAGTTCTTGCAGTCGGAGTTCTCGAGCCCGCAAGCTCCCGGGACAGCTATCGCCAGCCCGCAATCGCACACGACATGCGTGCAGGGTCCCGGCGGCAGGCATCGCGCTGCCAGTAAAAGGATAAGTAGTACCGCAAGCCTCTCGCAGCCTTCCTTCTGCAGGCGGAGGTGGATCGGGGATCGGGGCAAGATGGACTACACGCGTGCTTCGTCGCCGTCACTGCCACGAGTCCGAAGAGTCTGGCTCACGAGGGCGAGGCGAGGAAGGGTCGAGGAAGACATATGCACATGGACTCATCACTCGGACGCCAATGTTTGAACGTTCGCGGGCGGAGCTAGCCGGCGAGATGCATCGGACCGCGGGAGGCGGAACACGGACTTGGGAGGAACGGAGCAGAAGGCTGGCGTGCACCGCGAGATGCGATGTTGGCCGTGTCGACGACGCGACAACGCAATCTGTTGCCAGCACTCCGACCGCGGCGACCTTCAATGTCCGCGCGCCGCCTGGCGTGTGCACCCGCCGCCGTGCAGCGTCCGCGTGGTGCAGGAGACTGGGGCCCCCGAGCACGTGTGTCTGATATTTCAGGACGCAGCGCCGTGGCCTCGAAGCGCACGACGGTGCAAATGGGTTACTGTATGTTCCAGTCCAAACTTCCGAGGACTTTGTAAGTGGGGTACTGATCCCGACCGGTGCGAACTCCGACAGGAGCGGGAGGTTTGTGTGAGAAATGGGAGTGGTTGTTAAGTGTCAGATGGAAGGCAGCACCTGCTTGCTCAAGTGCTACCCGACACGGATCCTGTAAATCAAATGTGTTAGCTAGACTGTGCGGCGGTATTCCTGGACACGAAAGTCGTCGGAAGAGAGAATCACGTACTAGTAGCGCGGGCAGTGATGACAATGTTCATCCTGGCAGAGCGGAGCCAGAGTGGCTTGCGGCGTTCCATTTCGACATTCGCTCTTCTGTCTCGTGGGAGAAATGAGGCTCGCACCAGCTCGAGGACTGTGGAACTTTGGGACGAGCGCTCCTTCAGTTGTCCTTCAGCGCCGTTCAAAGCATTATAAGTTGATCTACAATATGATTGATAGGTCTAGATGGGCGATGTGAATCTTCCGCCTGTGCACGTACCACTGCGTACCGTGGCTGACTAGTACTGAGTACTGAGTACTGAGCGCTGAGCCTGGAGGTGAGTTGTCGTGATCATGTGTCATCAAGGGGCACTGGGGCAGTGATGTGCCCCGTATGGATAAGTACAGAATTGGGCTTCAGAACACGGAGGAGGAGGAGGAGGAAGTTCGGCGAGCGTGAGTACGAACTGTATGCGCTGTCGGTCCGCAGTACTACACATTCTAACTCTAGCGGCCGCGAGTCCTTGGACGGCGGATGTGCAAGATCTCGTTCAAGTTTTTACGGAGCAGGAGCTGGAAAACAGATGCGCCTCCTTAAGACTGAGGATATGAATGTTAACCAAAGAGAGGGAGATTCCGAACTTGAGCTCGGCTATAGTTGAGCACGTGGTCGGGGTCTGGACGCTGTCCGGCGTCTACCGCTCTGTTCTGTTCCCTCAGCCTCCTAGTGAGTCGGACATCGTTCAAACCACTACCAGCAGACATTCGTATGGTGTTTCTCAGGCAGCAGGCTCTTCTGACTTACAGACAAGGTGATATTACCGAGGGTGTTTCAGACTAGACTCTGCCCATCCTCCACCTGCATCAGATCTGATCCTCCTGCCTCCTCCTGCTTCACTCTACTTAGCTCGCACGCGTCAGAATCCCGCTACCATGGTGCCGCTGACCACCAAAGTAACCCTCGTGCCTTGCCATACAGACTACTTATACCGCTGTCTCGCAGGCTCCCTGAACTGAAACTCCGTCAACCCAGACAAATCAACACTGTCACTAAGTATCCAAAGTCAGATGAGTTGTGTGCCCGAGATCTAGATCAACTGCTGCATTGCCCAATGCCAGTGAAACATTACTTACTACAGTAGTAGAGTGCGGGATCTCGCGATCAAGTCACTTCAAGTCTGTGTTGCTGACATCCCGACTAAGTACATACATACCACTATGTGAGCCATGTGTTGCCTTGGTATTCCCCGGCTCCGAACGAGCCGGAACGACATCATACTTATTGGGTTTGTCGCTTTCCTCTGCTCATAGTGGGCAGCCATTCTGGTCCCTGATAATCCACTGTTCGACCATAGGGAAGAGTTCACCAACCCCGAATATTCATGGGCCTGCCTTGCGTATGTATTCACTGATATTCAACGGTTAATCAAGTCGTTCTTCGGTGTTGCCAATGCATGTTCCAGCAGTCTCCGAACCGACCAGGCACAGGATTCCTCGCTCCGAACCCCGCTGGCTGTACGCCGTGGCCCGTAATGTTTGTGATCCGGGGCATAACGCTCTATCATAATATCTGAAAACTTCCCTGTGCCGATACACTACATCACACACATCGTCACTCCAGACACACTGCTGAGTCCGTGATCTTATAAGACTCCGAGTCGATGGCCATTCGACATTCTTCAACTCCCAATCTAAATATCCCTCAACTTCCCCTCCCGACCTCCCGACCTCCCCCTACCCATCACCATCATGCTCAAGCTTTCGGCTGTTGTCTCTGTCCTAGCGATTGCCATGGCCCTGGTCCAAGGCTCTACACTATCCGAACGTGGTGAGTCTTCTCGACATCTCACACGGGCCTCCTTCAAGGAGTGATACTGACTCACCTGCCGCTATCGCAGACTCCGAGCGTATAATATGCGAGACGAGCCTCGGGAGCCCGAACATGGACGATTGCGCCCAGGCTCTCCACCAGATCTACACCAACTGTCACCAGAAAAACAGTGTGGGCTCCTTTTGCACGACCGTCGTCAAGGTCCGCAATTGCAAGATCGACGTGTGCGGCATGTACGGCGTGCACCTCCAGAAAAACATCAACTGCGGCGGGTACCTCCAGAGTGTCCTGAACAGCTGTCACAGCGGCGGCCTCGTCGGCGGGAGAATCTATCCCCGGCTAGCCGACGTCGCCTACCACAGAGATATAATCCCTGACCAAACCGATGAATATTATCGTTACCACCTGCAGTTCTCGCACAAATAGGTGCTAAGTCGGTATGCCGAGTTTCCTTGATGTATTCATCGCCACTTTTCCTCATCGCGGAATGATCCACAGCCTCAAGAGACCTCGTGGATTATATATTACTTGTGTGATCCTCCTATGTAGTCATGCTCGTATAGTACACGTACTATGAACGTTTGAACATCAAAGTAGTGTTGGCTAGTAGCTGCCACTGGCACTGCCGCGGCAATTCAGCACGACGCGGAAGGGCCTTCAAGTCGGCCGTTGTTCTTTCTTTGAATCCTCGTTTATTGTCCGTTAGGGTCTAGCCCCACGGTAAGCAGCAAACGCATGCTCTACCAGGCTATACCCGCCGGCGCGCCCTCAGAACCACGGCGTCTCAACTCGTACATGAAGTACGTCGGCCGTTTGGACTCGGTCGTGTCGGTCGCGTCACTATCGTGTGCTTGTGTGCCGAGTCGTCGACCTGCTTCAGATAGCACTCAAACGTTGGAACGTTAGGGTTTTGAGGAGGAGTAAGCTGAGTACTTAGTAAGTCATAGGCTTGACCTGCAGCCCGATGCCGAGCTCAGCTGGTGAGACCCACTTCCAGCTCCGGCTAGCGGGCGTCAGTACTATTAATACGCGTTCTCGGAGCGCCCACACCTTTGCTGCTGCAGCCACTTTGCAGTCCGAGGCTCCGACTCGGAGCACTGGCCCACTTCCAAATGCGACAGAGACGTACAACTACGTTCGACGGTGAACTTGCCAACCCACTTATGCAACCCACTCGTCGCCGCAGCTCGCACTCCAGTAGTTGCATATAAAGCCCAGCGCGGTTGCAGCGACGATGGCCTCACACATCCTGCCACAACTGTCCCTCTACAAGCCACACATCTGCACCACCAATACACATCGCAATGGCCCCGTCCACACAGAGCGCACTCTTGGTCCCGGAGCCGAAGCAGCCCTGGAAGCTCGTCACAGATTGGCCTGTTTCCACCCCGGGCCCGCAGGAAGTGCTCATCAAGATCATGTCCGCCGCCCTCAACCCCGCCGACTGGGCTGTCCAGAAGTTGGCGCCTCCATTTATTACGGAGTACCCGTTCATCGGCGGCATGGACGGCGCTGGCGTCGTCGAGGAGGTCGGAGCTGAAGTGACGAACGTCGCGAAAGGTGACAGAGTGTGAGCGTCGCGGTCACCGTACTGCGGTTGTCTACATGTGCTAACAGTGCTCAACTAGTCTCTTCCCGGGAGGGTTTGCCCCCCGCCAGGCCACCTTCAAGCACTACAACGTCGTGCCCGCGGTTAATGTCGCGAAGGTAGGGGTTCGTCGACGCCATACGCCTCGGGCTGGACACTGACACTGCGGCCGGCGTGCAGATTCCGGACAACCTCTCTTTCGACCAGGCGGCGTCCGTTCCGCTCGGACTGAGCACGGTCCTCACCGGGATCTGGAGCCACCACCCCATGGCGAACTCCGTCGACCTCGCCGCACCCTGGGAGGAAGACGGGCTCACGAAATACGTCGGCCAGGCAGCACTCGTGATCGGAGGCTCGTCCTCTGTCGGACAGTACGGTAAGTCCCTCAGCCGCTGAGCGCCGCGCTCCATCTCTCTGTCACTTTAGGCTGTCTCTGACCCAGTCCGCGCTACAGCCATCCAGGTAGCGAAGTTGCAGGGCTTCTCGCCCATCATCGCGACGTCCTCCCTGAAGCACACGGAGTTCCTCAAGTCCATCGGCGCGACGCACGTCGTCGACCGCTCGCTCCCGTCCGAGACGATCCTCGCCGCGCTCCCAGAGCTCACGGGCGGGCAGCCGATCGTGTATGCGTACAACGCCATAGCGTTTGACGGGTCCGCGCACCACATTGCGTACGACGCACTCGCCCCTGGGGGCGCGCTCGTCGTCACCGACCCGCGCACGACGGCCCTCGACGCGAAGATCGCGCGCGACAAGGAGGCCGGGCTCGCCCCGAAGAAGATCGCGAAGCCGTTTGCGGGCCTCGGGCTGCCCGGAAACCAGGCTCTCGGCGTGGAGGTGTACAAGAGGCTGACGGAATGGCTGCGCACGGGGGTCATCGTGGTGAGCATCCTTGACTAGACTTACGCTCCGTGCGCGAGACATCAGCTGACGGTGCGCTTGCGCGGACTAGCCGAACAGGATCGAGGTCCTCCCTGGGGGCCTTGCGGCGGTTCCAGCGGGGTGCGACCGCATTGGAAGCGGCCAAGTCAGCGGGGTCAAGTTGATTGTCCGTCCACAGGAGACCGCCTGAACTGTGTGCAGACGTGTTTTGAATCGACAGTTTGCAGGCATGATGGGCACGTATGGCTTTCATACACTGTGATGTGACATAAACTCTCTCGCGATAGCCATACAATAGGGCTGTGAAACTGTATTCCTTCTATCACTCTTCATCACTGAATGCAACAGCGAAGGATCGTACCAAGTCTCTCGCGCCGAAGGTGAAGATTTGAAGGTATGTAATCCCTGGCCCCAATCTCCCTCAAGTGCTATTTCCCGCAAACACGGATGATCCCCGTCAGAACTTCGAGCGCCTGGCACGCCAATTGAGGCTGAGACGAGTTGTCATTCAAGCATCCATGTCAGTGAGCCTCACAATCCATAAAGTGATAACGGTCTACTATCCAGAACGCTGGTTACCGCGGTCAGCTTCCACTGAGCTCTAAGACTGCCCCACTGGCAGCATAGTACACCGTTTCAGTCTACTACTAGTACTTAGACCGTACATATCGGAGCCAGGCTGACGACACGGATAACCCACGCGCTCAATGTTGTGCCTCAGACTCTACACCCGGTGATGAGCATCATGTAGTTCTGCGCTGGTATTCGATACGTCTAGCAGTTCTTTACGGTACATAGATCTTAGAGTTCGCGCGTACTGTAATTACGTTAGAGTTACAATGCGGACTTATTCCAGCCCACTCTCCCGAGCTCTCCCGGCTCGCTTCAAACGCGACCGGCTGTACGTCATAACGTTCGCGTTTCGGGACATGATGGTCTGCCATAATCTCTGAAAACCTTCCCGGTGTTGATCAATGTTACACTGGATAACTAACACACATCGTCACTGCCTGAGATCATAAAAGACGAGTCGTCGATGAGCAACCGACATTCGTCAACTTCTCCCCACCTCAATATCCCTCGACCTCTCCCAACCTCTCGCTGCCCATCATGATGCCCAAGCTTTCGGCCGTCATTGTGATTGCTATGGCCCTAGTCGCCCAAGGTGCCTCGCTGGTCGAACGCAGTGAGTCTTCTCGACATCCCACACGGGCCTCCTCCCCACAGATGACACTAACTCACCTCCCACCCTCGCAGACTGCGAAAACGACAACGTTGGTCCAATATGCGAGACGAGCCTCGGGAGCCCGAACATGGCCGACTGCCAAGAGGCTCTCGAAAAGATCAACTCCAACTGCTTCCAAGGCAACAAGTACGCCTCCCACTGCAGGACCCTCGTCACCGTCCGCACATGCAAGGTCGACGTTTGCAGCAGGCTTAACTCTGAGCTCCGCGCCGGCGTCCACTGCGGCGGGTACCTCCAGACCCTCCTGAACGACTGTCACAGCGGCGGCCGCGTCGGCGGGAGAATCTATCCCAGTAACTGCAATGTCGAGTACGACCACGGTCTCAGTAACCCCCCCGCCCAAGACAAAGACAAGTACCACCTCCAGTTCTCGCGCGGTATGCCGAGTCTCCTTGCTGGATTCTATGCCACTCAGTGTCCTCATTGCTCATTTACAGCCCCATCATCATGAGACATCACATCTTGCCCTTCAATTCACGCACTGGCATCGAAACTCCGTCGTTGGCCTCTCCGATCTCAGTCGTAAACGTCTGTATCAATACCCTACCCCGTACTACTCTGAGTGTCATGTATCAATTGGTCCCAAACGCGCAGCGATAGAGAGTCAATGCATACACCAGACAGCAGAGAAATCCTCTCGTATGGCCGTCTACGCACTCCGGAGAGTATTCACGGTGTATCATGGACTCTCTATCTCTCTTCCGCTCGCGATACCAGGGCACCCACGAAATTTGGTGGCACCCGGGCCAGAGTCTCCCGCCCCGATGGCGAGGTGACCCACCCTCCAGCAACACCCTCCTTGAAGTTTGAGCATGAAGTATGTGCTGCCTCCCGCAAACCCGACGAGTCGTCAAACAAGGTTCAAGCGCATGGCCCACTGTTCCTTAAGCTTCCTTGGGAGCAGCTTGTCAGATCGACAGATCGAGATCCTAAAGCTACTCAACGCCCCGGGCGGCTTCACCTAGTACACAAGAGCCTTAGGGTGTGCTACCCCGCATTGAGTCGGAGTCGAAGGCTCCACGCCACCTCCGACACGCGCCGCCGTCCTCGCGCACCCTGCTCCTCTCCGTCCTCGTCAGCTCTCTACCATGCCTGCCAGTGAGGGCCCCGCTAGCGTAGGGGGCGGGGGCTTCGCAAGGACACTGACAGCTAACGCTGCAGGCTTTCCGGCCGTTCTCGAAGCTCGGGCGCCCGAGCAATGGCTCTGCACAGTGCAGCAGCAGATCTACTTGGTATGCACACGTCCACGAAGCTCGCGACTCCGACCCGGGGGATATAGAACTCGAGCTCGAGCTCGATCGACTGCGGCCGCCGAGACGGAGTGGCAGACGTCGACGCTTCCGACGAGCAGAGCACTGTATGTCCAGCCTGTCTGACTCGCGAATTCGAAGTGCGACTTGTTGTCTACGTCTACTCGACGTACGCCCGATCGTCCGAGTCGATTCGCGCGCGGACCCGTGTACACACGCGCCCACACCGCGTGCACGATCCGGACGAGACGGGCCCGAGCGGATGCTGCGAATCTGCAGTGTATGTTCGTCGTTTGTTGTCGAAACACTACATCTGTACGTAGGGGAGCTCAAGTCCAGACCGGAGATTCGAAGGCGTCGCTGGAGTAGCAAATAGCAGGAGCAGCAGCAGTAGTAAGTAGTGGGTGGATGCGGGGACGGGGACGGGGAGGGGGCAGCAGTCCGGGCCAGTCGAGGTCGTATAGCGGGTGTGTAGGCTGGACCCGGAGGCGGGATTATACACGCGTAAGGTAAAATCGTGGGGCGTAGGCGATGTGAGCGGGATAGCTAAACCTGTACAGACGGGGCGCGTCAGTCTCAACTCAAAGGGGCGGCGACGGCGAGCAGACTCGGAGCCGGAGAGACGCACCAGGATCGAGGAGGCGGAGAAGGATACCCAGTAACCAATCAAAGCGCGCGAGAACACAGACGGGGGCCGAGACGGGCGCAGCAGCGGCAGCGGCCAGCTCACTTCCGCTGCTCGCTCCAGCTGAGCGGGCCAAACGGCCGCGGCCCGAGCGCGCTGTCGAGCACCTTCATCATCTCCACGACCCTTTCCTCCTCCCAGCGCCGCCCGACGAGCTGCACCCCAACGGGGAGCCCGGCCATCTTGTTCGCGTCGTAGAACCCGCCGCGGCCGATCCCGCGCGCGTCCGGACTGCCGTAGAGCATGCGCTCGACGAGCGGCGAGCCGTGCCCCGCGCCAGCGCCCGCGTCCGTCCACTCCGTCGTCGGCACGTCCGTGGTCCGCACGTGCGTGACCGGGACGACGCCGACGGGGCTGTCGACGACGTTGTATAGGAGCGTCGCGCACGCGAGCGAGCACAGGTACTGGCACGAGCTGTACGGGCGGGTGAGCGTCTCGGAGAAGCGGTAGAAGGGGAGGCGGGGCTCACTCGTGGGGGAGGGCGGGCAGCGCGAGCACCGGCGCGATGATGCCGTCCAGCCGGTGCTTGTCCCAGACCTAGGGAGAGAGGGGGGGGGAGCGCGTCGTGGGCATTGGGGCGGTCGGGCGGACACCGGACAGCTCACCTCCCGGTAGAACATGCGGCTATACTCGTCCCGCTGCTGCACGAGCTTGTGGAACTGGTGCACGGACCTGCACGACGCGGCGCGCAGCGTCCCCGCGAGCTTCGGATCCCTGAGGACCCTCCCTAGCACCCACGCGACGGAGTTGCGCACCCAGCCTGCCAGAAGTGAAGAAGAACACGGAGGGGCCCGCGTCACATGTCAAAACGTTAATCTCTCGCCTACGGCTGACAGACGGACGCCGTCGACGCCCCACGTAGTACGCACCGTACAGCCAGGGGCCCATGAGCAGCGAGGACACGCCCGGTTCCTGCGCGCGACGGACGACGGAGATGGTCAGCGCACGCAGCGCATGGTGCGCTATATCCGGCCGGGCCACTCACCACTGGGTCGCTGCCAAGATCTGTGGCGATGGTTTTGTACCCGTCGGCGGCCGTGAGAGCGATGAAGAGCTCCATGGCGCGATGCACTGCACGTCGCATGCGGCGTCGTATCGATTCCGATTCCGATTCCGCCGGGGCCCACGAGCTAAATTCAGCGCGCTGCTCGTGCGGGACGAGCGGGCACGCACCTTGCGGGACTGCAACTTCGACGCACTCGTGGCCGGCGCGACGCAGCGCGTCCACGGCTTCGAGGACCGCACGCTGGTTTGCGGGAGAGGCCTTGACGAAGTTGTCTGTCGGTGGGGACCGGTGCCGTTAGTACCCACGTTCCGTCTTTCATTTCCGAGGGTGCGATTATAGGAATATCCCAGCAAAAGGCAGCGCTCAGGCATTCGCGTGGACTCGAACAGCCAAATGGCCCCGCGCATATAGTGATGGTGTGAGCGCTGAGGCGTGCTCCGCGGTCGGAGGTTCAGGGGCACGGGCGACGACCAGCGAGGAATGGGAGACAAGAGCGGGAGAGAGCGCACGGCCTGCTGGAAGACGACAAACATAGAGCGATACGCACCAGAGAGATAAAAACCGAACCGTAGCTTGTCTGGCATGTCTGGGTCTCGGTACGGAAGAGGTGCTGGGTCGTAGTCGGTGCCTTGCTTCCCGAACACAAGACGAGCTCCAAGCTCGACGTCCTCCACGGATCTACGCGTGGGTACACGGTTCGGGAATTTGCGACCATGCGACGTAAGGGGTGATTCCGCGGACAAGGAGGAATAGTGCCAGCGCCATAGTCGTAGGATGACCGTGAGATCATGTAGTTGAGGAGGATGTCCGCGGCAGTCAGCACTGGGATGTCTGCGAGCTCGACGCGGGTAAGTACTCACCGACCCATCGGACCGACGACGGTGCGGATAGCCTCCAGGCCAGCGAAGGTACCTGTGCAGATAGGAGCGTCAGGGCATCCGCGGACGAGGTATCATCTCGAAGTAGACTGTACTGGAGACACCCTCGGACACATACCTGGGGCCCCATCAGTGCTTATTCGACCCCACCCGGGCTTGAGAGAGTAAACCCCACAGAAAGAGGCGGGAATTCTGTCGTCGGCAAAGACACGGAACAGATAGTTCAGGGACGGCGATTGAGAACGAGCCATGCCAACTGCGGTCAAGACCAGACGGTGGACTGACCTGAGCGAGCCGCCAATGTCGGATCCCCAACCTAGCGCTGCGCCGTCCATGGCGAGCAAGGCAGCTTCTCCGCCACTAGAGCCGCCACATGTGTACGAGCGCGTGTGTGGGTTGAGGCTGCGGCCCCAGACCGGATTCACACACTCGAAGAAGAAGACTAACTGCGCCACGTTAGTCTTTGCAATCGGGATCCCTCCCGCCTTGCGGACGAGGGAGACGACCTGTGCGGAGAAAGGGAGGGCGATCAGCGTTCTTTGAAAGTTAACTCGACCGTCGGTTCAAGCACTGCGCCCGTACAATGCCGTATGAATGCTAGTACGAGCGTTGTATCGGCTCAACATGTGGACCTCGATCTCTCACGGTCCTCTGTCGAACCGGTACGACGCTCTCCACTTGGGTGTCTGACGGAGCTTGCGGCAGGTCCACCCCCCCGTGGTCGATATGACGTAGAGAAGGTAGGCCATTCCATACAGTCCGGACATGGTTCTGTCTCGGGTGGTGTTTGCAAGCATGAACGAACGTACCTGCGCGTCTTCAAAACAGGGCTTGTACGCGCGGGCCGAGAAGCCCATGGTAGTATCGTAGCCCGAGACGTCGACTGGTGTGTGCATGTGAGGGACGGGCGGGTGGCGAGGGGGCGCATCGGAATAGAAACGGTCAGTGCCTGCACTATCCCTGCAGAGGATGCCAAGTACTGACAGACATCCTTGAAGCTAACGGGCACGCCGTGCAGCGGGCCGCGGATCCTGCCTGTTGACGCGTACTCGGCATCGAGCGCCTTCGCTTGCGCGCGCGCGTCTGAGAAGATAACTAGAAGCAGTCGCGCGCGCGATGGTCAGGCTAGTCCGGTGCTAGGCCGCGTCGGGGAAAGCGGGCGCACCTTCAGTCAGACAGTTGGTCAGGTTCTGCGCGAGGGCCGCGCGGGCGACGTACGCCTCGAGCACGTCGGACGCGGTCCACTCGCCCTTGGAGATGCGCTGCACGATCTCGCGCGCTGCAGAGCGGGCGTTCCGTTCCAAGTCCCGAGGGAAGTCAGTGTCCGTCGATGCGCGTGTGCGGGAAGGAGTGCATCAGGATCGGGCGATCGATGCGGAAGCAGGCAGAGACCCGGACGCACCACTTGCGCGCAGATAGGCTTCGGTGTCCTTGAAAGGCAGGGGGCGGAGGCGGGCCGCTCCGACGGCGGCGTCGCGCTCGGCCTGCTTCCTGCGCGCGACTTCGACGTGAGCGGACGGGGGGAAGGGCCACATGGGTGAGATGGCGACGCGCGTGCGTGCGTGTATGTGCGAGTGCGGAGATGGACGCGGCGGGGGTCGGGTGCCGTAGGGCAACGGACGACGGACGAGGAGAGGGCGGGGCTTGGACGGGGGCGATGACGGCGGACGGGGGCTTATATGTGTTCGGACGGGGGACCGGGCGGGGGCGCCGCGAGCTGGAGGAGGACTAGGAGGGAGATGTCCGCGGAGCGAACAAGGAGGGGTGATTGGGACTAGTGGCCCTCATGCCACATCCAGATCTCTGCCCGGTCGGGGATCGGCGTGGCCTTCACGGGCAATAGTCCTCCTCTCGCCGTTCCCACTAGCCGAGCGGACGCGGGGACGGGAGGAGAGGACGGTGTCCAGGACGCCAGTCCATGGTCCATCTCCGTCTGCAGCCGCCGACAGCAAAGGCCGCCCAAAGCCCAGCGAATCCGAGCACGTCCTCTCCGACCCTCCGACCGGTCACAGGCTGCGGCTACCAACCAGCATTCAGCCCGGAGCAGGCGCTGTGGTTCGATAAACCACGTCCGTGCGCTGTCCACCGCTGGCAGCTCCCTCCTGAATATTCATTCAAGCATGACGTTGACGCCCGACACAGCCAGCTGGACGATTGATCCTCCTGGGTGCGCCTCCTCGCCTCCGACCCCACAGGATCAGCTCGCTGGCAGCCCGCACGCGTGCACCGCGCACGTATGCGACGAACGGAAGTCGGCTCACCTTCATATGCGTGCAGGGCAACCAATCACCATACGCACCTTGCTCGTGGGTGCAGAGTTCGCTCTCCCCGCGCGAATCTGGCAATCCGCGTCCGCCTGGGACCAGCCGCAAACGTAAACACAATCGCAATCGCAATCGTAATCGCACCTGCACTCGCATAAGGGTGGGTGGGTAGATGGAGATTGTGAGATGTCGACGAAGACGGAGAGAGAAGAGCCTGCCCACTCACGCATGCTGCAGACAAGGCGTTAGGTCGGCCAGCATGACATGACGTCCATGGCGTGTGCCGTCCTGCGTGGGTACGCCCGTCGTCCCTCTCGCCCGGCCAATCGCATCCTCCCATGGCCTTCGCGCTCTTGATTAAACCATGTCGAGCACTCATTCGCTCGTCCCAACACGCGGCGAACACGCACCCCGTTCCGTTCTGACCGTCTCTTCTTCTCCGTCTTCCTCATGCCCAAATCCGAGCGCGAGCAACCACGGCCACCTTCGAACGAGCGCCCGCGGTGTGCGGGTGCAGACAGTGGGGCAAAGGACAAGGACTGTCGGGGATAGGCATGTCGACGCAGACGGGTTCCCTGTGAACAGGAAAATGTAAGAAATGCACCTGATGTCACTCACATTAGCACCCATCACACAGGATTGACTGCACATGCCTCGGATCGTGAGTAGCTAGTCGATATCATACTGAGAGTAACTTTCAGCCTTCAGGTTGATTGGACAAGCAACGCGATGAGGATTGGGCAAATATATGCGCATGAAAGACGACTGGCTCTCCTCAGCCGAGTCGGAGTGGCACCTGCTACTTTAGGGTAGGTAAACGCCCGCTCGGCGCCACGTACATTGACTGTCGATGTCGATTGGCTACTCTCTTATAATTACTTACCCACATTCACACGGGTCGACCTACGCCACGACGAGCTCGCTCCAGTGAGGGTATTATAGTAGCATGTAGCCACAGTAGAACTTCTGAGGCAATATCTTCAGCAGCCAGTGTAGAGCATTCTTACATGTGCCCTCAGCCTGGCTACTATATAGGTCCTCATCGTCAACTACCCCAGTACTGGTCTGCAACACTAGACTTACTTACCTCGGTCTCGTCGTACCCCGTGGTGGTGGGGGCGTAATGGATTACTTTTCCTGGGTAAGTACTCCGGACTAGAACCAGTCACGGCAAGCAGTAGACCGTTCTACATTTTTCTCCATGCCTCTTCCGGAGGGGAACATTTCGAATTCCCTTTACCTGTCTCGAGACCCAATTAGAATCGTTGCCTTCTCCAGACTGCTGCAGTCCGGAGCATCTCGATGCCGACGTTCGTCTCGCACCAGGTACCCGCTCTCGAGCTCCGAGTCCGAACAACAAGCAAGCGCATGTCATCTCTGTTGGGACAAGTGCAGCAGTATAGCGAAACTGACAACGTACATACAACCGATACCCACACCCCGAAACGTCCCCGGCAGCGCCCCATCGACGTCGGCAGCCCCCCCGCGCGCCCATCCCCTAGCCAAAGTGACCGGCGATCGACGCTAGAGAGGCGCTCCTGTCCGCGTCCGCGTGCGCTCAGTCCTGTGGCAGCGGCGGCGGCGCATCGGGCTGCGGCGCAAAGATTAGGTTGAGCGGCGGGGTCGTGTTCGCGTCCTCGCTGAGCAGCGTCGCGATGATGCTGCGCCCCGCGAAACTGCGCCCTGCGAGCGCCTTGAGCGCGTCCGACGCGCTGTGCGAGTCCGCGAACTTGACGTACACGCGCCCGACGCCCGCGGCCTCGTCCGCGCGCTGCGCCGCGATCGCGCTCTCGCGGCCCTCGCCCCACTTCGCCTTGTCCTTCTTGACCGGGCGCGGGATGCGCAGGTCGTCGACAGGCCCGTACTTGCCGCACTCCTCCTTCACGTCCTCGAGGATGTCCGCGTACTCCTGGTCGTCCACGAGCTCCTCAGGCACGACCATGTTCAGCATCAGCAGGATCCGGTCCTCGGACGACGACAGGTCGCCCACAGGCATGATTGGCTTCGGGATCTCCGGGTTCATGTCGTACAGCCCAGGAATGGGCGGCTGCCCCGGTTTGGCGCCGACAGAGGCGCGCTGCACGACAAGGTACTTGTCTCCCAGCTCCATCCCGCTCAGCGATTGGATGGCGTCGTCAGTGATCCCCGCGTCGACGTACTCGAAGAACGCAAACCCCTGTGGTGTGGACCACACATATCAGTGCCTGAAACAGGAAGGAGCAGTGCCAAACATGAACCCACCTTCGACGGCCCGTTCCCGTTTTCTCTCACAAGATTGAACGCCTTCAGCTCTCCGAAGGTGCTGAGCAGTTCCATTACCTGCTCTTCGTTGAGATACGTGGGTAGCCCGCCGACAAAGACCTTGTTCGCAGAGTCCGGGACGTTTGTGGAAACAACCCCGGGAACGTGCATGTTCGCCAAGACGTCAGGCCCACCGTAATCCTTCGGACGTCGGATCTTGAGCGGTCCGTTCAAGAAGATGATTCCGTCGAATGCCATTGCCGCGGTAGCATCTTCGGCGCTGCGGAACTAGGGCGTTGTCGAAGTCAGATTGCTAATCCCGCGACATATACCGTAACGAACACGCACTTCGACGAACGCATAATTCTTCTCATAGTTGCACTGCACGGCGAGCACTGGGTTGCCAGGAGCCCCCGTGCCCAGGTTCATTTCTTTCATCTTCGAGTTGAAGAAGTCCGTCAAGTTTTGCTCGTTGATATCGGGTGTGATGCTGCCTATGTACAGCCGACGGGACTGTCTTGACAGGTTAGGGTTGACACCGGTACCCATGCCAAACGTAGAGACAGGCATGGGCGGTGGAAGACCGGGGATGGCAAGAATAGGCGGGATTTGAGTCCGGTTCGCGCCAGGCAGATTGAACAACCCTGAAAACGAACGGCGAAACGTTATCAGTGTGCTCTCTGATGCACGACACTCATTCGTCCGACCGTCCTCCGCGGTCAGACGAGGACGCGAATTGGACGGGTTGAGAGCGGTGAGCAGCGAACCCACGGAAAGTACCGACACCGAAGCCCGCATGCCGGCATTGCAGTAATATACGAGCACGGAGGTACCAGCGACACGGCAAATGATGCTGGGCATCTGACCAGCGGGTTGGGGACGGGTCCAAACCAGCAGCTCACGAAGGTCTAATTGCCCACCCACCCGAGAGGGGGAGGCGACCCCAGAACTATGCAATCAGGGTCATACACTCGGAGGAAGCTTTCTAAGCCCCTCCGTTGATTCGTGATTCGTGAAAACTGAGAAGTCAAACGGTAACGGTGAAGAGTCCCGCTTGCGTTTCGTGGCAAGCAACGGAGCAGATGAAATCGTGACATGAGAAACTCACCAGTCTGCTTGGCCTGCATTGCCGTGTACTGCTCGTATCCAGGAGCGTGGACGTCCCATCCACTGGCCTTGCGCTTTCTCTGCGAGATGGGCGCCGCCTCCGGCGGGGTCGGAGACCTTCTCTCGGGCGTACCCAGCCCATCGCGTTGTCTCCCTCGCCCCCTCCTATCTCCTCCTCCTCCTCCTCCTCCTCCACCTCGCTCCTCGTCGCGCGGAGGACGACGATGTGCGTGCTCGTCGTCTCGGCGCTCCCGTTTGCGGTCATCGTCACGGTGACGCCTAGGATGCTCCTCGAATTCCTCGCGGCCGCCACGCGCCCCACGGTGACCGTCCCCTCTGTCGCGGTGGGCGTCGCGTTCAGAGTGTCGGCGAGAGTCGTAGCGCTCACGGTCGCGGTCTCCGCGGTCTCCTCGTTCCCGGTGGTCGTCGCGGTGTCTGCGTTCGCGTTCACGGTCGTAGTCGCGGGAAGCATGGCGGCGGTCGCCGTAGCGCTCTGTGGAACGGCAAATGGGGTGTGAGTACGGTGTGGCTGCTCGAGTCTGGTCTGGTCAGTAGGGGCAGCAAGGGGAAGGAACGAGCGTCTCGATGGCGAGGAGGTCGGTAGCGACACGCTGGCATGCTCTACGAACTTCCGGGAAGGGGATGGATGCGCGGAGCGAGCTAGCTGTTAAAAGCTGTGAAAAGAAGAAACGACGGTGTATATGTGTGCGATCCGAGGTGACAGTGCACGCTGCGTGTCTGCTCTGGCTCTGTAAACCGGGATGTGTGCTAGAAAAACAGGCAGGATGAGGTGTCGGCGGGAGTGACCTTTCACCTGTACCTATGCCTATGCTTCTCGTCGACTCGGGGATACTCGTTCCTGCCTCCAGAACGGAATGGGAAGGACGAAAGGCAAGGAGAGGTCTCGTACTCACCATTCTCGTCTCCGGCCGGGGTCGCCATTTTGCGTCAGATGCGGTTGTCGGTGTGAGCCACCAGCGGGCGCGCGGTCCCCGCCCAACGTCGCCCACCGTGGGAACATCTAGATGATAGTTTACTGATAAGCCCTTATTGAGCCCTTACCAGACAAAATCATGCACAGCCGGGGTCCATAAAGGGTTAACTGATAACAGATTGCCACAGACGCCCACTGGAGATAACGTTGTCGATCACTCCTTGGACAACCCTGGGAGGTCTTTGCTCCTCCTCCTCCTCCTAAGCTCTAGTCTGTCTTTTTCCTCTCTTATTGGTACTAGGCCCTTCACAGCTCGCCGCTCGCAGTCGGTCCACAAAAGCTGCACCCACGTAGCACACACACTCTCCGACGCCCAGGACCTACACATCATGTCCCAAGACGAGAGTGCCGGGAGGACTTTGCAGGCGGACTCCGACAGTACGAACAAGGTGGAGATCGTCAAGGAACCCCCATCTCCGTACAAGGCCGGAGCGGCGGCGGCAGACGTTCCCAGCTTGGAGCAGAACGAGGTGCGTCGGGCAAGACCACCACTGGACTATTCCTCGCCTCTCGCGTTATTCGCCAGCGTCGGGAGACGGTTCGCAAGTATCTGGACAAAGCGCTTCGCCTTGTCCCTCCTTGCCGGCCAGATCGTCTCGCTGTGCATTACCTGCACGAATGTCACGACCACGGAGCTCGTTGGGCGGAACTGGGCATTGCCGACTACACAGACCTTCTTTCTGCAAGTACACCTCCGTGATCGATCTGCCTGGTACATGTCCTCATGCCATCTCGAATAGATACTTTGCTCTGTTCATCATCTATACCCCATACACGATATACAAGTGTATGTTGCGCTATACCACACCTTTTAGCGGATCTGACCCGACGTTCTCGCAGACGGATTCATGGGATGGTTGAAGATGATCTTCAAGGACGGCTGGAAATGTAAGTGTACCAAGCGCACTCTGCTCTATAACTTCATTCCGTTCATGCCTCGCTCAGACTTCATCCTGGCTGCGTGCGATGTAGAGGGAAACTTCCTCGTCGTCAAGGCATACCAGTACACGACCTTGCTCTCGTGCATGCTGCTCGACGCTTGGGCGATCCCCGTCTGCCTCTTTTTCTCGTGGGTATACATGCGGCCCAAGTACCATTGGACGCAGCTGCTGGTACGCATCTAGCCATCGTACTATCTCCCATATCTTACTGACACATACACGCCAAGGGCATGTTTATTTGTATCGCCGGACTGGGGTTGCTCGTCGCTTCCGACGAGATTACGGACAAGGACTGGCCCGCGCTCAGCAGGGCAAAGGGTGACGTATTCATGCTTGTGGGCGCATCACTATACGGGTTCAGTGAGTCATCTCTACTCTGATGTGCGGGGCGTACACTTATAATGACTACGCGTCGTAGCGAATGCTACCGAGGAATTCTTTGTGCGCAGGTCTCCTCTATACGAAGTCGTCGGCCAGCTGGGCATGTGGGGCGTGATCATCAACGGTATCCAAGCCGCCGGGCTTGAGCACCAGGGCATGAGGACAGCTACTTGGAACGGCGAGAATAGTTCGTACCAGTCATATTGTTCCATCGTTTCGGTCTAACGGCTACACTCTTCTACAGTCGGGTTACTCGTTGCATACACGGCGGCGATGTTCATTCTCTACACCGTCGCGCCGATTCTCTACCGCATGGCATCGTCCGCGTACTACAATCTGAGTCTGCTCTCATCGGACTTCTACGGACTCCTCTTCGGGCTATTCCTCTACGTGCGTCCTCGTTCGCTGCAGTGACTTCAGGAGCTGACCGCTTTTGTAGCACTACACCGTGTACTGGCTGTACTTCGTCGCGTTCGCGATCGTCATCGGGGGACTCGTCATCTACTTCTGGCACGCCACACGTACGTCGAATTGATCTTGTCCACAGACGCGACTCCTGATTGACCCTTTCTGTAGCGGAAGAGCAAGGCAAACTCGATGTGCACGCACCGGAGTACGTCCAGCCGCGCGAGGGTGGAAATAGAGTCGTGGGGCAGGTATAATGCCTGGTTCCGCGTTCACGAACCTACACGATCTAGAATGTGATCTATCGACGACTACGCACACGACTATGCACAACGTGGGGGGGTCACCGGTGATCTGTAATGAGAGGTGTTGTATGATACACGGTATATTTGGGTGTTTCGAGGTACAACTTGCTTGACCAAGCACGTGTCTAGGTCTGTGTTCAATACCTGGTGAACGATATCTGCACTCCGTGCTCTCAGGTATTTCATTTGTACATTCAACTAAATTCACTGCTGGTGAGCTACGTCTCTCAACGTCGTCGCCGTCGCCTATCTCTCCCGCTGTTTCATGGCAGTTCAGTACAGATAGCCTCGAGCCCTGGTATCACGCTGCTCAGGACACTCTTCTCACCCGTGCTCGACACTAAGTATGTCCTTCAGTATCTCAGGTGTCTTCACGACGTATCGCTCTTTAATACCCTCGCCACGCGTACGGCCATCATGTCGAACGTTGTAGGGCCCTCCCTGCCACAAGCGCGTTCACTGCTCGAGCTCTCGCCCGTATCTCCGCACTTCAGTCCCTCATGCTTTAGAGCCCTGTATACGCCGCTGCCGTCGCGCTGACGACACTGCCATCGTTTTTTTTGCACGCAGCAGACCCCGCTTGCCGACTCCGTACCTGTGTCCGGGCCCCCGTAGACCTCTGTAAACGTCTGTATGATAGCCCCGCAGCCGTGCACGCCGTCCGTCATCCCAATTTCGTCCCAAGCATACAACTACAGAGTCACGGCCAGCATGTTCAGATACAAAGGTAGACTCATACCACGCGCCCTTGTGCAGCGTACTTTCCGAGGCCTGAGGCCTAATAGCAGTACTGTACGCACTGTGGAACGGTGTCGTGGAATCGTCGGCGAGCCTGAGCAATGAATGGGTTCAAGAGCAGGAGACTTGGCAACAATCATCGCGGGCGAATGGGCAGGTCTATGAAGGTGCTCGACAGCGCGCTCGGGCCGCGGCCGTTTGGCCCGCTCAGCTTGAGCGAGCAGCGGAAGTGAGCTGGCCGCTGCCGCTGCTGCGCCCGTCTCGGCCCCCGTCTGTGTTCTCGCGCGCTTTGATTGGTTACTGGGTATCCTTCTCCGCCTCCTCGATCCTGGTGCGTCTCTCCGGCTCCGGGTCTGCTCGCCGTCGCCGCCCCTTTGAGTTTAGACTGACGCGCCCCGTCTGTACAGGTTTAGCTATCCCGCTCACATCGCCTACGCCCCACGATTTTACCTTACGCGTGTATAATCCCGCCTCCGGGTCTAGCCTACACACCCGCTATACGACCTCGACTGGCCCGGACTGCTGCCCCCTCCCCGTCCCCGTCCCCGTCCCCGTCCCCGTCCCCGCATCCACCCACTACTTACTACTGCTGCTGCTCCTGCTATTTGCTACTCCAGCGACGCCTTCGAATCTCCGGTCTGGACTTGAGCTCCCCTACGTACAGATGTAGTGTTTCGACAACAAACGACGAACATACACTGCAGATTCGCAGCATCCGCTCGGGCCTGTCTCGTCCGGATCGTGCACGCGGTGTGGGCGCGTGTGTACACGGGTCCGCGCGCGAATCGACTCGGACGATCGGGCGTACGTCGAGTAGACGTAGACAACAAGTCGCACTTCGAATTCGCGAGTCAGACAGGCTGGACATACAGTGCTCTGCTCGTCGGAAGCGTCGACGTCTGCCACTCCGTCTCGGCGGCCGCAGTCGATCGAGCTCGAGCTCGAGTTCTATATCCCCCGGGTCGGAGTCGCGAGCTTCGTGGACGTGTGCATACCAAGTAGATCTGCTGCTGCACTGTGCGCAGTCGATCGAGCTCGAGCTCGAGTTCTATATCCCCCGGGTCGGAGTCGCGAGCTTCGTGGACGTGTGCATACCAAGTAGATCTGCTGCTGCACTGTGCAGAGCCATTGCTCGGGCGCCCGAGCTTCGAGAACGGCCGGAAAGCCTGCAGCGTTAGCTGTCAGTGTCCTTGCGAAGCCCCCGCCCCCTACGCTAGCGGGGCCCTCACTGGCAGGCATGGTAGAGAGCTGACGAGGACGGAGAGGAGCAGGGTGCGCGAGGACGGCGGCGCGTGTCGGAGGTGGCGTGGAACCTTCGACTCCGACTCAATGCGGGGTAGCACATCCTAAGGCTCTTGTGTACTAGGTGAAGCCGCCCGGGGCGTTGAGTAGCTTTAGGATCTCGATCTGTCGATCTGACAAGCTGCTCCCAAGGAAGCTTAAGGAACAGTGGGCCATGCGCTTGAACCTTGTTTGACGACTCGTCGGGTTTGCGGGAGGCAGCACATACTTCATGCTCAAACTTCAAGGAGGGCGTTGCTGGAGGGTGGGTCACCTCGCCATCGGGGCGGAAGACTCTGGCCCGGGTGCCACCAAATTTCGTGGCTGCCCTGGTATCGCGAGCGGAAGAGAGATAGAGAGTCCATGATACACCGTGAATACTCTCCGGAGTGCGTAGACGGCCATACGAGAGGATTTCTCTGCTGTCTGGTGTATGCATTGACTCTCTATCGCTGCGCGTTTGGGACAAATTGATACATGACACTCAGAGTAGTACGGGGTAGGGTATTGATACAGACGTTTACGACTGAGATCGGAGAGGCCAACGACGGAGTTTCGATGCCAGTGCGTGAATTGAAGGGCAAGATGTGATGTCTCATCATGATGGGGCTGTAAATGAGCAATGAGGACACTGAGTGGCATAGAATCCAGCAAGGAGACTCGGCATACCGTGCGAGAACTGGAGGCGGTACCTGTCTTTGTCTAGGATGGGGGGGATACCGAGACCGCCGTACGCGACATTGCAGTTACTGGGATAGATTCTCCCGCCGACGCGGCCGCCGCTGTGACAGTCGTTCAGGAGGGTCTGGAGGTACCCGCCGCAGTTGACGCCGGCGTAGAGCGCAGACTTAGGCCTGCCGCAAACGTCGACCTTGCATGTGCCGACGGTGACGAGGGTCTGGCAGTGGGAGCCGTGCTTGTTGCCTTGGAAGCAGTTGGAGTTGATCTTTTTGAGAGCCTCTTGGCAGTCGGCCATGTTCGGGCTCCCGAGGCTCGTCTCGCATATTGGACCAACGTTGTCGTTTTTGCAGTCTGCGAGGGTGGGAGGTGAGTTAGTGTCATCTGTGGGGAGGAGGCCCGTGTGGGATGTCGAGAAGACTCACTGCGTTCGACCAGCGAGGCACCTTGGGCGACTAGGGCCATAGCAATCACAATGACGGCCGAAAGCTTGGGCATCATGATGGGCAGCGAGAGGTTGGGAGAGGTCGAGGGATATTGAGGTGGGGAGAAGTTGACGAATGTCGGTTGCTCATCGACGACTCGTCTTTTATGATCTCAGGCAGTGACGATGTGTGTTAGTTATCCAGTGTAACATTGATCAACACCGGGAAGGTTTTCAGAGATTATGGCAGACCATCATGTCCCGAAACGCGAACGTTGAGACATACAGGCTCATACAGGTCGCGTTTGAAGCGAGCCGGGAGAGCTCGGGAGAGTGGGCTGGAATAAGTCCGCATTGCCGGATGTCGGTGGCATTGGTCTCGTACCCAGACGTGAGGGTTCATACTCGTACGTCTGGGTACGAGACCAGGTGGCATGTCAAGTTGATCGCGAGATCCGTGCTCCACTACGGTAGTTTCAGGTAAATAACGCTTCACCGGCCCCAGCTCAGCGCTCAGCAGCTGACCTGGGCCTAACAAGACACTTATGATGGGCAACTCACCTGATTTGGATGACGTTGAAGTCCCTGGATCGGAGCCGTCCACACATTCTCTGGCCAGAGACCTCCAGAGACTGCCAGAGACCGTTCTATAATAAGACGATCGTATGTCAGGGGAGCGGCTGTGCTGTACGACGAGAGGGATTGGCTGGCGGGTTCGGCGCGTCGATACCAGGTTCCCTGAGGTGAGACATCGCGGACGAGCGGTAAAGACCGCGTTCTACACACCTAAGTATGAGAAGGCTCGTACGCTGCGTATCGCTTAAGGGACGCGTCGTGTGACTTCGACGCGTCCAAGGTGTGGAGATCGACGGTCTCAGGCCAAAGAGTGTGTGTAGTACTATACAATAGTGACCTCAGCTCCGGGTGGCAGTGCGTGCGTCGGTCGAAGGTGCGAAGATCCGGCGAGGTGCTCACAAGGGGAGTCAGAGAGGTGGGGATGTGTACATGTGTGGTGAGAGTGAGGTTGAGGAAAGGAACGTGTCACGGGCGGACTCGGAGGTCGGTGCCAGCCTGTCGTGTGTGTGAGTCGTAGAGCGAGAGTCGGTAGTCGAAAGTCGGGAGTCGGGAGTCGGGAGTCAGAAGTAGAGCGAACGATAACGAGAGCGAGAGCGAGAGCGAGCAAGATGTACTGTATTGCGGACGAGAACATCAGCGAAATGTACACACGCCGGTCAGGCGTGATAGAGCCCGATGGAGGTGGCCGTGTATGGTCATGCTTCTCTGACCAGACGGACGTCTAATCAGGTATCTATCTGGCCAGAAAGAGATTATCGAGTTGGCCATGACTGTTCTGCCATGGTCTTCCCCTGACCTCACATGAGTGGCAGTCATATGCGGCCAGATCATAGTACCTGTCAGCGGCATATAGTCCGGGTTTACCGGCGTGAGTAGCAATCCGCCCCGGGTGGGCTTCTAGTTGGGATCGCGAGCCTCAGCAGTGAGGAGGACGGCTCGTGTAGCACGTATCAAGCTATGAGCGAACTCAAAGCTGACTATAGCCTTCCAATGCGTACACAGGGTCAACATACTCATCGTCCGAGTCCGGTGAACCGATCCCCCAGTGCTGACCGCCGGTGCCCAGCCCCTCTCCCTCTCCCTCCCTCTCCTCCCCCTCAACATCACCGTCATCCAGATCGAACCGCTCCGGTCCATCCGCGGCGATGTCACCCTCATCGGCCTCGTCTACCGGCTCTATGTACTTATCCTCTTCATCAGAACTAGGCCCCCGATGGCGGTCGCCGCCGTCCGAGTCCTCGCTACCTTCATCGTCAAGATTGCCCGGGTGCCAGTCTTCGACAGTCGAGTCCGTGTCGTCGCCTTCCGCCGCCTGTTTCCTCTCCATCCTGGCGGTTTTTTGGGAACGACGACGGGTGATGCGAGCACCCTGACCCCGAGATGTCTGCAGCGAGACACCGATGCCGCGGTGGCCGATGCCACCACCGTGATACCTCATGTACATATCCCGATCAATCCACCTGTAATATATGGTTGTGAGACGGCAGTCTGCTATGAATGATATGAGTCCCACTGACATGCAAACATAAAATGCGGAGTAATCGTCGTCGTCATCACTGGAGCCCATGCGACGAGCAAGTCTTGAAGGTCCGAGGTATTCATCAGTGCGCCCAAGGACGAAGGCCGGCATGAGGTACGTGGCGCGAACGATGTCGTCAGGGTTGATGAAGCCAAACGCGAAGTCTTCGTTCGCGTCGTATGAGTCAAGGAATCGGACACGCGGGAGCCGGCGGTGAGCGAAACCAGAGTTGTACTTCTTGTCGAAGGTTAGCCAACGGACCCATGCAAACTCGACACGTTGCCACTTCCACATCCCGCAATCGGATCCGGGACCGGTATATCGGACTTGGGCATGGAATAGGTCGATAATACGGGCGTACCAGTAAGGATGAGAGGCGGGGTCTGAGTCGGGGTCGTTCGCTAATAGCATGATGTCGGGGTGTGTCCGTGGATTGATCGAATCCTGGTCGCGACGCATGTCGTAGGTAGTGTAATTGACTCTGAGAACCTTATGGCGCAGAAGTCTGTCATCGTAGATATACAGTCCATCGTGATGTTCGTCTGTGAAGTCGGTCGGATTGAGACCTGGCAACAAGCGGCTCAATAAGTGTTCACGCAGGCGCGGCATGAAGCCCTGCAGAAGAACAGTTAGTTATAGAAATATGGGACACTGCAGGGAACCTACTTCAAGGGCTGGATCACCTCGATGGTCCTCGAGGAGACCGTACAGGTTGACCGGGGCGCGCTGAGATGTCGAGACCTCGTAGTGCACTGTTGGGGAGACGGGCGTGATGGTATCACCCTGGCGACGGTTGGTAGCATGGCCAAGACCACGATCGATCGCCTCTGAGAGGTCGCGCTTCGCGTTTGCCTTCTCAAGCTTCTGTTCCCATCGAGGAGTGAATGAAGGGTCGCGACGTCGTAACCCTTCGAGAATTGTGCGGCGTCGCTGCTTTTGCGCGATCTGGAACTCGAAGTGGATGCGGTTGGTTCGCGCATACCACCTCTTGGAATGTCGATGTTCGAGTTCGCCCTGTAGTACAGACATTAGCTCATGTGGATCACAACATCACAAGTTAGAGATATCTACCACTTGTGTTGTATAGTTATCGGTAGGGCCAGATCGCTCGATGTACTCGGCGTAATCACCAAGACAATGATATTTGTACGTGCTCGTTACCGAGAAGGTGACGTCCTTCGCGGCTGCACTTGCGGGAGGTGGTTCTTCGTGGCCCTGGGGTTGTTCAGCACGCGCCTGTGCCTTCTTGTGTTCACGACGTGTTCGGGAGTCGATCTCGTTCGGGGTCTCATGCGTATCATATTGTGAACACGTCTCACGGTCAAACTTCCGCATGACATCGTAAAGGTGTTTTGTGGCGGACTTGAGCGTGTCAATTGTGAGTGTGGTCTGGAGGCGGAGCTTTGCAAGGGCATGGAAGTTGGCGAGCTCAAATAGGAGATCGGCAACGTTATCGCCGTCCTCGATGGGTAAGAGCCCTTCGTATGCAGGCATGATGGTCTAATATGTCAATAAGGAGTGTTAGCCAATGAGCACCGGTCGCATAATCACAGACGAACCATGAGAAAGGCCTCGTAGTCGCGAGCAGCGAGTCTCTTCTGGGCGGAGACGTCATTCCAGAAGCGTCTAATACGGTCGCGGCCGAAGGTTGGCATTGCGCGCATGCTGGAGGGGATACAATTAGCATATCTAGTGGATCATCGACGAGTGGGCACATCATACCGGCGGTTGTATTCTCCAACCTTGTCAGGGCCTTGCTCAGCGAGTATGCGCATGAGATGAGCGAACACTCCCTTCCAGACGCCGAGTTCGAACTCGTGCATCAAGTCGGGGGCAAACAGCTCATAGCAGTTTACGCCAAAGGGGGACAGGCGCTGTGAGAAAGCGCTCTGTCGTGTTCGAACACTGGTTTAGTACACAGACTTGAGTCAGTGGATAGAGATATACCTGTAGTGGGGTGAGTGAGTACGAATTGAGGAGGTTTGTGACACGCTTGCTTGATATGGAGTGGCCGGCGAACACATATTTACGCGCGCGCAGAATGTCGGCTTGCAACCACGGAGTGTCTTGACGCTTTTTGGCTCGGCGCCGGTCGTCTGCCTTGGTTCCGGATGCAGGGATTTGCTTGCGAGTTGTATAGCATCTGGGACAAGGACACTTTGCAAGCTGCCGGAGCCCGAGCGCAAGTACCCTGGCCAACATACTCAATATTTAATGTATGATGAAGAATAATGCGTGCTGCACTACTTACTTTTCCGGATAATCTGCGGAGTATGTAAATATGCGGGGGAAGACGCGGCGGACCACACCATCGCCGCATGTGAGCAATATGCCCTGTTCGTATGCCTTGATAAAGTCGTCGTCGAGCAGAAGCAGCCAGATTTGGGTGAAAAGTTCCCTTTTGCAGAAGCGGCGCACATCTTCGGTCGGAGACTTGCCATATTTTCCCTTGTAGAACTCCTTAAACGCGTCCCCTAGCTACGTATGTATGTAGGTTTGAGCTTTGAACATGACATATAAGGATGTAGGTACTCACCGCAGGTATGTACGCTACATGTTGGGCTGCGAACTCGGTGGGTCGACCACGTATGTACTTTGAAAGGTTGCCGAAGTAGAGATATACTGGCCATAGTGATGCGGTACCGAAGCTCGAGAGGGCCGTGGCATCGGACCAGAAGAGGAGGGGTTGAAGAACGTACTCGACGGTCAGCGCGTCACCTTCGATACGCGCCATCTTGCGAAGTTTCGCTTCTTCGGCGAGCTGCGCATCGGAGTTGTAACAGTCTGTGTAAACGCGTATGGGTTCCGGTGGCTGAGACGAATCTGTGGGGGACAATGGGGGCTTTGCAGAACGAGTGGATGGGCGTGAGGCAGACGGAGTGGGTGCAGATTTGGGGATGGGGAGATGGGAAGCTGTGTTCGAAGGATCCCAATATAGGTGATGGCCAATCCAATGATATTTGTCCTTGAAGCGTGAGCAGGGGTCGGAGACAACACTAACGATTAGGTCCGTGAGGCGTCGGTGAACAATGCCGTCAACAGGATAGACAGGCGCTTCGGACTCGTTCTTGTGCTTGACAAACGTCTTCGGAAGAGGGACATTGACCGTGCCTTTGACCCAGCCGTCTTCACCAGAAAACACCCCGTCAACTGGGCGGTATGTATCGAGCACATGTTCGGCTTTGCGTGCGCTGAAACCCTTGAGATCTTTTGGGTCAAAGCCTTCCGAACGGATGACCTCAAGGATGTCGTCGAAGTCGTCGCGTGAGTGCGTGTCCGAACGTCCGTAATAGTGATCTGTAAGACGAAACTGTGAGACATTGTCGAATGGTCCGTGATGAGGGTCGCTTGATGGGTGCGATGTCGAGAGCTCAGGTTGGTCCGGCTCCTCAACCTCGATGGCGAGGGAGCGCGTCATCCAGGCGATACTCGTATACTTCTCTTGCGGCAGTCTCCTCTCCCCCAGATCCTCCTTGACCGCCACCTCACCCAGTCCTGGGGCAGCAAGCAGCGTGTCACCAGCCCGTGCGGTATCAGGGTCTCGCTGTGGTAGCCGACCGGTGTACTGGCGAAACACCCCGAAGCCATCGGGGGCGGTCACCCACTCGTCCTCACCATTGCTTTGTGACCCTTCCATATCTTCATCATTGGGCTCATCTGGAGGTGGAGGCGCAGGTTCGGGGGGTGGGGAAGGGAACACTGACGCTAGTTGCGAGGGAAGATCCCTTTTTGTCTTCCCGGAGGGGACGTAGTCATCCCATATCTTAGGTACTCGAATGCGGCGGCCGGCGCGGGTTATTGCAGCAGGGGGAGGAGAAGGAGGGGCAGGAGGGTGTTCATGGACTGGGGGAGCTTGCAGCGGTGAGAGTGCCTGCTGGCACTCGATGGCGGAGAGCATCGCAGCCTAATGTATATATCAACATGCGAACAGATGATCATACATATGCATCACACACCTGCCCAGAGTCTGTGCTCCCCGTTCCGCTTGTCCGGCCTCGTTTGCGACGAGTTTTGTCCGTGTCAACATCCTCAACTCCCGGCCTTTTCCTGAAAGCGTCATCGAGAGCGCCATCTCGAAACTTGCATGACGCATAGTGCACGTTCAGGCCGCGTGTCGTGTCGCTGGTAGCCTTGCATCCCGGAGCGTCACAGCGGAAGGCCATAGGAGACGTGGAAAGTGGATTGGAGAGGAACAGAGAGGGTAGGAAGAGAGAGAACGTGGGTCGGTTGGCGGAACTTGTGTGTAGTAGGGCGTAGATCAGGCTAACAAGAAGATGTACGGTGACTCCGAGCGCATTGATGTCCGTGTGACAGACACGCATGGGTGTGTCGCACAGCGATGTCGTTCTCCGTGGGGTTGATAATGGTGAATGGACGTCGACGGTGCAACGATCATGTAGCGCCTGGCACTGGACTATTACCTTAATGGGGTTGCCACAGTTGTGGCAAGTTCAGCGTCTCCGGTCTCTGATGTATCTTGCGCACAGACCATGTCGTATTCATATAAGAAGAGCCTCAGTTTGAGTTTGTAGAGAGTACCTTAGCGTTCTGCGAACAGAGATAGCGTTACACCTGTCTCTCCCTGAGCGTTACCTTCCCGTGTGACCACAGCCTTCCCGATAGGGATCGTGACGGTTACAGATCATGTGACCGTTGTTGCGTCCTCCGACAGGCTGAGTCTCCTCCTCCCTCCGCTGAGTGGGACCGAATAATCGATTCCCTTGCTCCACCCCATCGATGTCGTGGGGTACAAAAGCTGAGATGCCCCCACTCACTCTTCCCTCGCAACTTGACCTTCTACCACCACCACAACGCACCTCCTCCCCTCCCTCACATAATCATGAACCCATTCCCCGGTGTCACCCAGACGAAATTCAAGCTCAAATCTGCGGCGAAAGCCACTTCCAAATCAGCTGCATCTAAGCAACCACCGTCATCTCTCTCATCAACAGGAAAACCGAAGGCCCCGTCCAAGCCCCCAGTCCTTGCCAAGCCTCCACCTGCACGGGCCCCTTCCATTGAATATGCGGACGACCCTGAGGTGTCTGTTCAGAGTAAGCACACTTTGTCTGCCTCCTCGCATGCAGCCCACAAGAGGCGTGCCCTTGTAGAGAGCCCCGAGCCCGAGCAACGATCTCCAACACCACCTCCAGCCAAGAAGGCCCGATCTTCGTCTCCTTCACGCTCCTCGACCCCTCCTACCCCCGGAACCTTCTCGCGCGAGACATCCCCTGTTCAGGCCGATGAGATTTCGCTCGAAGAGTGGCTTGATATCATCAACTTGCTCGATGGCAAGGCCAGGTATGTTTTCGCATCCGAGTCCTTGTATGCGCTGATAGCTGACTGTATGCGTACACTCTAGCAAGCCCACTCGAGTGGAGAACCACTACGAGCCAGTCTATCAGGCCTGCCGTCAAATGGCTCGCAAGATGAGTCACTTCACCCGATTCGAACGTGTCCTCCGCACAGGCATCAAGTATAATAAGATAGCTCTCGATAAACAGCCATGGGCGTGAGTGCACCCTCCAAACCCCTTCACATTCATATGCTAACACCTGCTCAGGAAATCGAGCAAGTACGACACCGCCATGGAGGATAGAACCATGTGGGAAGTCATCATGAACGACTTCCCGGGCTTCGCGACTCATATCAAGCATCTTCATGGCCATCACGACGGCGTCAAACTCCTCAGCAGATTTGTATGTAGTCCATCCCCTCCTCAGCCACATCCGCTAACATCACACCTCCATAGCTCACAACCACCCTGAGCAAGACACGGAGTGACGATATACTCCGCATGGAGTATAACAACAATTTCCTCCGCGCATGCAATATCCCGAATTCGAAGTACAAACTTAGCGAGAAGCAACACCGTGGCTACAGGAACACCACTATGGCGCGGCGTCTCATCCCGCCGCAGTGGATCTCTGAGTTCGACGACGACCCACATACGTACGTTTTTGCGCGTCGGTTCATGAGTCACGTTGACACTCCCTTAGCATGACCCAGAAACTCAAGGATGGGGTGATAGCCCCGCTTGCAGCCGATCTCCCCTCATATTTGTGGGACCTAGACATGTACACGAAGCAAGACACCCTCGCTGGTCTCCTGTATGGCGACGACGTCCGCAGGGTAAGCCCATTTTATTCATCATGGCTCATCCTCGCGCTACAGTTGTGCAACAGGGGTACAAGCTCCTGTATACAGGCCCAGAATCCGCTATCGAGAACTACCACAAGAGCGGCAAAGGACAGCCGTCTATTGCGCAGAAGTACGGCATCACCACCGTGACGATCCACAGCATCGTTTACGTCGCTCTTCTGGTAAAGCACTCACGTGCTATGTGATGCTCGTTGCGAGAATTCACGATATTCTCCTTTAGGTTCGTCACGCCTGGAGTGCCCAGGGTACCTGGAGGGACATCGACGGCAAGTTTAGCTACCCCGCCATGGAACGCTTGCTCTTCTCTGCATGCCTGCGCAACCCCCAGTATATGCGCAAACTGATCGCCGACTATACCCAGTGCGTCTCATTCAGTCGTGAAATGTTCCCTGCTGACACATCGTCCCGCCTCACATGTAGCGATGTTTATGGTACTACAGGTGCCCATCCCGACATCAACCCGGAAGACGACCCTGAAAGTACATTTGGCCACCTTATGAACGGCCCGAACGAGCTCGATGACGCCCCCGGGGCCTACTTCCATTACGTTTATGGCGGTGGACGCGACGATGAGGACGACCAGGCTCGCCGGCGACAAACCAATGCCCCCGACCCGGAGCCTCGTGTCGAAGAGGAAGGTCCACCCCGCGAGAACGTTGATGACGCTGATGCGCTTCCAGATGTTCCCGAGCCCATGGCTGTCATCAGCGACGACCACCCCGTAGCGACCGCCACTGACTGATTGGCATGGAACACTACCCGAGGTCAGATTTCAATTATCTCACTCGTCATTTACCCAAACTAATCGTACATGCACTTCGTTTCAGTGTGATGTATCGTATATGTGCACTGTACTGCTCTTCCCAACCCCCTCTTACTCACTTGGTACGAAGCCCATGGCCCTCGGTGCACCCGCACACGCACCCGCAGTCGCCCTCGCACCCGCAGCACTCGCAATCGTGCACGAAGCACTCGTCCTCGTTGTCGCACTTGCTGTCGCTTTCGCACGCGTCCTTGTCCATGTTCTCGCCCTACCCTCCCCCTTGCAAAGTGAACGCTTCTTTCTCTCTCCTGCGCGTCCGGGACTCATATGGACCCTCTATGGTAACTGCTGCCGCGCCTTCTTGCTCTCGCAGTCGTGGCAGGTCAACACCGCGTCAACTGCCTGCACGTTCTAGGGGACCCCTCAAGCTGCTCCGTTGCTATGTCCATCTGCTCCCTGGCCCATGTTCCAATTCCCTCTGCCAGATATGTATGCTCGTGTTCGCTGTATGTATATTGTGTCTCGTTCGTTACAAATAATCAGCTGTGCATCCCTACTTTTGGCGCCTGGGGTTTTCTGAACCTCAGAATATTTCCATACGATCATACACTGGTACAAGCCCCATCTGTCTGCGCGCGTGAGCATATATGACCTGATCAGCCCTTGTCAGGTGCTATCGTCTCCTCCCTTCTGTACGAACTCGAATGACCGTATCTGATGACCTCTCTCCTTCGACCCATTCTAGGTATACCGTACCTGATCACCTCCCCCCTGGAGCCAGATCACACACGATTCGCCAGCTCGTATATGACCGCCTTAATAAGTCAACGGCGAAGTACATAGAGGCATATAAGAGAGACCATAGGAGATCATTCATGATCTCCTCGTGTACCTTTTTGCTGATGAAGGTGGTACAAATATGAGAGCTAGACTAAGCGGACCGAAAGAAACTCGTCAGCGTCTAGGTTTCCTAATCGGTAACTCTAACGTAATTACAGTACGCGCGAACTCTAAGATCTATGTACCGTAAAGAACTGCTAGACGTATCGAATACCAGCGCAGAACTACATGATGCTCATCACCGGGTGTAGAGTCTGAGGCACAACATTGAGCGCGTGGGTTATCCGTGTCGTCAGCCTGGCTCCGATACGTACGGTCTAAGTACTAGTAGTAGACTGAAACGGTGTACTATGCTGCCAGTGGGGCAGTCTTAGAGCTCAGTGGAAGCTGACCGCGGTAACCAGCGTTCTGGATAGTAGACCGTTATCACTTTATGGATTGTGAGGCTCATTGACATGGATGCTTGAATGACAACTCGTCTCAGCCTCAATTGGCGTGCCAGGCGCTCGAAGTTCTGACGGGGATCATCCGTGTTTGCGGGAAATAGCACTTGAGGGAGTTTGGGGCCAGGGATTACATACCTTCAAATCTTCACCTTCGGCGCGAGAGACTTGGTACGATCCTTCGCTGTTGCATTCAGTGATGAAGAGTGATAGAAGGAATACAGTTTCACAGCCCTATTGTATGGCTATCGCGAGAGAGTTTATGTCACATCACAGTGTATGAAAGCCGCACGTGCCCATCATGCCTGCAGACTGTGAATTCAAAACACGTCTGCACACAGTTTAGGCGGTCTCCTGTGGACGGACAATCAACTTGACCCCGCTGACTTGGCCGCTTCCAATGCGGTCGCACCCCGCTGGAACCGCCGTCAGGCCCCCAGGGAGGACCTCGATCCTGTTCGGCTGGTCCGCGCAAGCGCACCGTCAGCTCATGTCTCGCCCATAGAGCGTAGGTTCCAGTCGAGGGTGCTCACCACGATGATGCCCGTGCGGAGCCACTCTGTCAGCCTCTTGTACACCTCCACGCCGAGAGCCTGGTTTCCGGGCAGCCCGAGGGCCGCAAACGGCTTCGCGATCTTCTTCGGGGCGAGCCCGGCCTCCTTGTCGCGCGCGATCTTCGCGTCCAGGACCGTCACAGTGCGCGGGTCGGTGACGACGAGCGCGCCCCCAGGGGCGAGTGCGTCGTACGCGAGGTGGTGCGCGGCCTCGTCGCGCCCTACGGTGTTGTACGCATACACGATCGGCTGCCCGCCCGTGAGCTCCGGGAGCGCGGCGAGGATGGTCTCGGACGGGAGCGAACGGTCGACGACGTGCGTCGCGCCGAGGGACTTGAGGAAGTCCGTGTGCTTCAGGGAGGACGTCGCGATGATGGGCGAGAAGCCCTGCAGCTTCGCTACTTGGATGGCTGCGGTGCGGCCTGGGTCAGAGACGGAAAGAGAGGGAGAGATGGAGCTCGGCGCTCAGCGGCTGAGGGACCTACCGTACTGTCCGACAGAGGACGAGCCTCCGACCACGAGTGCTGCCTGGCCAACGTACTTCGTGAGGCCGCCTTCCTCCCAGGGTGCGGCGAGGTCGACGGAGTTTGCCGTGGGGTGGTGGCTCCAGATCCCGGTGAGGACAGTGTTGAGCCCGAGCGGGACGGACGCCGCCTGGTCGAAAGAGAGGTTGTCCGGAATCTGCACGCCGGCCGCAGTGTCAGTGTCCAGCCCGAGGCGTATGGCGTCAACGAACCCCTACCTTCGCGACATTAACCGCGGGCACGACGTTGTAGTGCTTGAAGGTAGCCTGGCGGAGGGCAAACCCTCCCGGGAAGAGACTGGTTGAGCACTGTTAGCACATGTAGACAACCGCAGTAGGATAACCGCGACGCTCACACTCTGTCGCCTTTCGCGACGTTCGTCACTTCAGCTCCGACCTCCTCGACGACGCCAGCGCCGTCCATGCCGCCGATGAAGGGGTACTCCGTAATAAATGGAGGCGCCAACTTCTGGACAGCCCAGTCGGCGGGGTTGAGGGCGGCGGACATGATCTTGATGAGCACGTCCTGCGGGCCTGGGGTGAGGACAGGCCAATCCGTGACGAGCTTCCAGGGCTGCTTCGGCTCCGGGACCAAGAGTGCGCTCTGTGTGGACGGGGCCATTGCGATAAGTATTGGTGGTGCAGATGTGTGGTTTGTAGAGGGACAGATGTAGAAGGATGTGTGGGGCCATCGTCGCTGCAACCGCGCTGGGCTTTATATGCAACTATCGGAGTGCGAGCTGCGGCGGCGAGTGGGTTGCGTAAGTGGTATGGCAAGGACGTAGTTGTCCGTCTCTGTCGCATTTAGTAGAAGTGGGCCAGTGTAGGCCAATCCTCGGACTGCGTAGTGACTGCGTGGTGTGGACGCTTCATGTAACCATTCCTGGACGCCGCGTAAGTATACCAGTGGCACTGCCGGAGCCTGTGGACTCACCTTCCTCACTTCTGCTCACCTGCTGACGTGAGATCATGACAGTCGCATCTGCCTCCAGCTGATGGCCAAGCCCGTCTTCAGTGACCTTATTCAGCTTTACTCATCCTTCAAAACACGACTTGAGTGCCGATTGAGTGCTATTTGAATTCAGTTCCAGGCCGTGACCGTGACGACTCGCCGGCACGAAAGCACATGCTGACAACGCGACTCCAATAAACAGCCCACTCGAAGGCCCCTCGGGGGTCCCGTGTGCTGGTATGTTGAATCGCACTGCCAGTGCCAGATGGCCGACACTTCATTAATCTTCAGACCACATGAGCATGACGAGGAGGAACGCGTCAGTGGTTGCATCGTTTCTACTTCAAGCTAGCGCTAGCGATGATATATGATCCACGATGTCTCCTGAGGCTGTAACTGATCCCGCGATGAGGACATGTAGCAACGAATATATCAACGAAACGCGGCATACCGACTTAGCTGTGCGAGATCTGCAGGTGGGAGCGAAACTTGTCACTGGTTGCCTTAGGGTCTGTTTTTGAAGTAGTTGACGTTGCACGTATCGGGATAGAGTCTAGAGTCTCCCGCCGACGCGGCCGCCGCTTTGGCAGCTGTTCAGGATGCTCTGGAGGTACCCGTTGCAGTCAGGGCCGTGCAGGAGCCTCGAGAGCGACGCGCCGCACGCATCGACCTTGCATGTGCCGACGGTGACGAGCGTCATGCAATACGCAAGTTGGTCTGGTTACAGGTAGAGTGGATCTTTTGGACAGCCTTGATGCAGTCGTCGACGTTCGCAGCCGATTGTGATGGCAGTGCGCAGGTTAGTCAGGATCACTTGAAAGAGGATGTCGGAAAGACTCACAGCGTTCGGATAGCGTAGCGCCTTGAAGCTTGTACTACGGCCATGGCAATCACAATGACATTGACAGAGACAACGGCCGAAAGCTTTGGCATCTAGCCTTTGGTAACGGGAGATCGGAGGGAATGAGGGAGCTTCAGGTGAGGAGTTGAAGGATGTCGATTGCCCATCGACGAGTCCTTTAAGATCACATTGAACTCAGCAGCGCCAGCTAAGCCGGTGTCGTGGTTGAAGCGGGGAACACGCATCCTATTGCCTTGCGGGTCGAATACTATGACTGGAACATGTCACTGTACGACTTGGTGAACCGTTGAACATTACCGGACACATATTCAGACAGGGCTATGAATCAAGGTTAACAGTGTTCTATCCCCTATATTTAATGGCGGACTATCAGCCTGAGTGACCTTATAGCGACAACCTCCACTTACCACCCACCGACATAGTCGTCTCTAATACCAGATCATAACGGATGGTTCCATCGTCGTTGTCGAAAAGATCCGGTGCGTGCGTCTCGGTGACGGTGCGAGAGCCCCGCAAACCTCGTGCTTATCTCAGCACACGTCACCGACTTTACAGAACTTTACGCGCTCTACGCTACTCTACGCTACGAGTCGTTTTCTGTTGGCAACGCTCTCTATCTCGTCAACATCCGCATATTAAGTTCTTGGGCTGAATCTTGGCTATCGATGCGTGGCCGAGGTGTGAAGCCCTTCAAGACAAGAGAGGGTCCCTTGAGAATTACACGTAGCACTCATACCCAGTGCAGAGATTATGCACGGGAAGTTACGCATACAGCGAGGTGAGTCTGATACATTTCAGTCCGACGTAGTTTTGGAAGTTCCATACAGGATCCGCGCTCTCTGTCCATAATAGTCATACAAATGGGCAACGCAGCAAGTGCGCGACATCGTGAATAGTATCCGCCCGTAGAAGTAAGTTAATCCTGCAAATCGTCCTGTCCGATATCACAGCTAGACACCGCCGTACGCGTCCACTAGTACGGACGGGTATGCGCGTCCGTAGGGGGCTGAAAGTCGCAAGGTAAGAACAGCAACCACGCAGAACGACGCCTTCACTGACCTGAATGAATCCGCCAGGTTGTGGCGCAGACGGTGGCGCGCCCGGGGGAGGCTGGTAATGTTGCCCACCAGTCGCGTTTACGTTGTTGTTGTTCCACGCGCCCTGGGGACCCGCGCCGTATCCCGCCTCCTGCGCACCAAGGTTGCCTTGCTGCTGTCGGCGGCCGCCGAAGGGACTGAAGCCGCCGACGGACCCGACGGTGCCTACTCCGTTGCCGGTCGCGCCTGCGCCGCGGGCGCGTCGCCTGCGGAGGCAGAGGCAGAGACAGAGGAGGAAAAGGAGGGCAAGCACGGCACACCCTGCAGTTCGCGAGGCCCAGCGCACGGTCAGCTCGGTCACCACTATCACTACGGACACGCGAGACGTACCGATGGCGATTCCCGCTATGGCGCCTCCCGCGATCCTAGCGGCACGATGAGTTCTATTGGAGGCGGGCGAAATCTGGGCAGCGACGACGCCGGCGAGGGACAGGGCGAGGGCGGTAAAGGCGGGGCTACTACGCGGAGACATGTTGGAACAAAGGTGGGGGACCGCGATTGAGGTGAGTTTGAGTTTTATGAGATCGGAAGGGTTGTGCTAAGTAGGTCATCGCATACGTACGGTCGACACTCCATCCGCCCCACCTCCGTCGTTGTGGTGCCCAGACTGCCCCAGAGTAGTGCCCCGCTCCAGACAAGCGCCCAACGCTACCGAAAGGTCCGGTTCGTGTGACGTCACACTTTTGAATGTCAGCCGCCGGCCGGAGGAGACAGTTACGTCGGGCTGGGCGGCTGTCCTATTTCGTTCCGTCCCACCCACGCCTTGCACTCTCGCACAGGGACCACTACCATGGCACACTCAAATTTCTGGCAATTCACGCCAATCGTGTTATGTTTGGCAGTACCTGTCGCAGCAGACTTGTTCGACGGCGACGCGTACAGTCCAGGAAGGGTCATCACTGGGATTGTGTTAGGTGCGTTCGTCTTGCATTCTTTCAATTATCGACAAGCTCACAGATATCGTCATAGTCTTCTGCATAGTCCTACTCGTGGTCTCTCTCGTGGGATTCCGCCGCCGACGCGCTCGCCTGCTCCCATCATATCAATCCGGGTCTATAGCCATCGCGCGGCGCCAGCCATATGACAGCTACCCTGGCTCTCCTTCGTACGTCACACCCGCGGCTCATCCGCCCGCGCCATGGCGACCTGCACATCTCGGAGAAGAGCTACAAGCTCAACTGGCCTCGCCTCCACCTCCGTATCCGTATCCATTCTCGGGGAAGCTTCCTAGCTATAGTGCCGAACCCGGTGTCAAGGAGGACCTCCCAGAATCTGCACCCGGTGGGTCGTTACCGGCGCAAGGCCCTCTACCTCCACCCCCTGCGCACACAAGCACATCAGTACGTTCCTGAGCTCTCGTGCTTCTGAATCTCTTGCGTACAACCGCTGACTGTCGTGCTCCCGTTCAGGATCGTCACTCAAGTTGATCAGACTGAAATAGCATTCCTTTTTATCCGGTCGTATATCTCAGGAGTGTCATAGTACAGCTTTGTTCTCTTCTCTGGCGGTGTGCTATTCACTGCTCTTCGCTCAGATTTCGAAGTTGGAGGACCATGCGTGCGCTAGATCGGGTGAACGATCGCTCCAGCCTCCAGGTCGCTCCTCATCTCATGAGAGTTAATTCTTCCTTACACTGAGTATCTGCAGCGACGAGCTAAGTACCTACGTGAGTACTTTAATGCCCCGCGCTCAGCATGCACTGGTACTGACGAACCCGAATTTCTAAGACTCGCTCCATGTGGCGATCTTGTCGCAAGGACATCCTCATCGAGGTATTCTCATACGTTCAGCCTCACCCCGTCTCTTTCGGATGCGCTTGCACACCCGCTCGACGAGACTCCTCTCTCGCCTCATCTGCACCGCCTCCGCGCCGACTCCAACCTCGACGGTATCTGTCACAGCGATGTCTCCGGATACACCGGCACCGATCGAAGAGCTCCGCATCTCATTTCGACCATCTGGAAGCACGCCCGAGGATATCTCCACGTGCACCCTTATTATGCACGCCGAAGCGGTTCTACACAGCACGATGCTCCGCTCCCTCGCGGCGGTCACCACTCTGCGCGTCCCGTGGGTTCGCTGCTCTCGATCTCGGCGGAGGTTCCCCGACTTGGAGTTACTCGCGCCTGTGGTCGTCCCGGCGAGCGCGCTCAGACGCCTGCAGGAGTCTTGGATGAACGCCCAGCCTGCGGCGAACGAACGAGTCCACACGGGGACGCTCAGGCACGCTGTCCATTTGTGCGGCGCTACCCGACAGCCTCGAGGAGCTCAAGCTGAGCCAACTCATGCAGTCGCCGGATTACTCGCAGGCGACATCTCGTCGCGGCCCTCCCGCTTCTTTTCGCCGGCCGCCCTCAAATCCATCAAGTAAGTATCAGATCCAAGCTGTCCATCTCGTGATGCCCTGATGTCCGGTATCCGCCCCCCATCTGACCTGACCGACATGACGCACTCCGGAATTGGCGTCCCGGGATAGAAGAGGCTCGCAGTGGCTCCTCCTGAATTAGGACCGACCGACGCTGGCTGGTGTATGCGACGTCGCGCGACTGGGCTATAAGCTGACTTGCTTGCGCGTGCCCGTGGACATCGTCCCCCTACTTATGAGGATGGCCGAGCCGGCGAGGGGCTGCACATCCAACGATCCACCGATTGCCTGGCGATGTTCCTGAACTCTTCATCGACCGACATCATCGACGTGACACCACGGATGGCGGGTTCTGGCAACAATCACAATCTTGAGCGGGTTTGTGAGTATATGTACGCAAATATCTTTTGAGAAAGAGCGCGGGTTCGAGTGAGGGCAGGCACAGGCAGGCACTGAACAGCTGCGACCACAGCCAGGACCCCCGACAATAGCGCCAAATGCCTGAGGCGATTTCGGACATTTGGGGCCCTCTGGAGCCCCCGATGCCTGATTTTTTCGGACGTGATTTGGCCTGTCGGCGGGCTGAGGCCTGAGGAAAAATCCGACCAAAAGTCGCCCAAAATGGCGTTTGGACCGTAGTCGCCCGCGCCGACGCCCGAAATATCGCAGGCGCCGGAGGCGCCGCGCGCCGAAACGAGGTTACCCCCCTATTTTGAGAAATTTTTGGCCTGATGCCTGGTGTTTTTCCGGACAAACGGGCTCTCAAAGTATGCCTGGTGTCTCGGACATTTGGGCCGCAAGATTTTTTTTGCGGATCAGGCATTTTGGCGCTATTGTCGGGGGTCCTCCACAGCCGCCTTCTTCCGACCGTCACGTCGCATCAGTCAGGGCCACAACGCAGCTTGGGAGCCTGGTACTGCGCAGTGGCAGGGGCGAAGAAGTGTCGCTGCTCTGGCAGAGGCGGCCTCAGGGTGAGTGTCGCCTATCCTCTATGTCGACTTCCTCGTTTCCTCACGCCTCAGATCCCAAACTCAAGGAGCAATGAGCATGGACTGCCGAAACGTTCGGTCGTGAAGGTCTCAAATGGAATGATAATGTCGTCCTCGGCGAGCCAAAGCAAACGAGCGGCTGCTGCGCGTGATCAAAAGTACGTACAATAAGTTCTACTTAGGGAAATTGAAGATGTGGTCAGTCCGGATGAAACAACGGGATTGTCGTCGGTGCCGGTGGTGATAACGGCATTCTGGTGTACTCTTACCATGCCCAATGCCCCAAACGCGTCCAGAACATGCCAAGCGTGTTCGCTATAGTTATGTTTCCACTTATTCCGGATGATATAAGGTATCCGCTGCTGAGGGAAGTGAACAAGACATTTCCAGCAAGGTCTCAGCACCATGGAACTATCTTTGCAGCTCGTTGTATGTGCATCTTTCCTTGTTGTTGTAGCCGTTGTCTCCTTGCTGAAGTGGCGCCTGAGCCCGGTATGTACCTTTCACTGCTCTGATTGATGGACGAAGGCTGGGATGAACAAGATGCGGAAGATAGATAGCTTTGTCAAGGAGTCGCACCGTTGGAACGCCCTGACATTCCGTGCGTTTCTTCAGCAATAGTCCCACCCTAGATTCATAACTGACCATGCCTCTCAAGTCTCGGTGTTTCGCAAGGCCATAACGGACATCACGCTGGTCGACGGGATGAAGATCCCCAAGGGTACCATGGTTGCCGCGCCCGCCTCCGCAATCCACCACGACGAGGAGAAGTACGCGCGAACGGACGTGTTCGACGCGTTCCGATTCGCGCATCTGCGCGAGCAGCACGAGCACAGCACATCTCATCAATTCTCGAACACGTCCTTGGATTGGCTTGCGTTCGGGCACGGACGGAATGCATGGTATGTGTTCGAGCACACTGCAGGCTCTGACTGTGACTGAACTGTCTTTTCATGGTGCAGTCCGGGACGGTTCTTCGCCTCGGGTGTGCTCAAGGCCATCCTTGCGCACCTTGTACTCAACTATGACATCAAGTTTGTGGAAGAAGGCAAGCGTCCTCCAAACTTCTTCTTCATGATGGGTGTCAATCCGAACCTCAAGGGCAAGGTGATGTTCAGGAGACGGCAGGGAGCTTAGATGTACCATAGTCATTAGATGTACTGTAATATGCGCTTAGATGCCTTGAGATGTGATGTGTACCGGAGACATTAATTGTGACTGCTGATTTCTCCTCTTGCATTCAGTCGGTTTAGGGTTGATAAACGATGACCTCAGAGGCTCCGGCAATGCCTCGGTCGAAGGTTTGAAGGTTCAGCAAGGTGCTCACGAGGAAAGTCAGAGAGGTGGGTACACGTGTGTGTCGTGAGTGAGGTGAGGATGGAGGGCGGAACGAGCGGGCTGAGAGAGAGAGAGTGAACGAGAGAGTGCGCGGTGACCGGTCCGAGTCGATGTCAAAAGCCGTGCGTCTGATGAAGATCGAGAGTGGAAGGTCGAAATTCGAGAAACGGAAGTCGGGCGAGAACGATAGCAGAGTCTGAATGATATTGATATGGGGGACGAGAAGGTTGGTGTTGGTTGGTGACGGACAACTTAGGTCGAGAGCTAAGCTAAGCGAGACCGTGACGAGAAGCGGTACTTGAAGCTTGAATACTTAGTCTGCCGGCGTCTTAGTTCCCTAATTCGTGCGACGCTACCGTACTCCAGTACGCGCGAAGTCCACTTTCAAGTTCTATACACTTCAGACATGTCACATCCTATTACAGCGGTCGGCGCATGGACCGGTCGGTAGTCAGTCTAAGTAAGCCCTCGCAGTGTCTATATTGATGCAACCGTGAATCTACGGTGTCTAGGACGTGATGATTGTAGAGTTGATGATTGTAGAGTCGAAGACGGATTTGGTGGCTCTGCTGTAGTTAGATTCCAATGAAGGAGTGGCAGTCGTGAAGGGACGAAGCGCTTTTCCTCGTCTTCTACTTCGATACCTTCGGCGGAATCATGAATCGAGATCGGACGACAGAAGGATATAGGAAGAGTAGTCCCTGCGGTCACCATGCCATCTCCGACTCGGAAGGTTGTACCGCTGAAGTGCGACCTGTTGAGCGCGACGAGGAGGATAATGGCAGTCGGATACATTCCCTGTATCAGTGCAGAATGATTCTCAGAATTTAGCCTGGTGTGTAGTATACTGGAGAGTAAAACACACCACGATGGGAATCAGACATCCCTCAAGAAAATATTGAAATGCGGAGGTGATCCTCTGGATGTGCGGTGAGAACGCATCACCATCGATCTGCCATGAAACTTGATACATGACGACAAGCATCTACCAGCAGTAGCTAGTCAGTACGGATTCCCATGAGTCCGGTGTCGTGCCAGATGCATACCCATACAATACAATAGACTGCGCCCGACTCAATGAGAAGGGCAAGAGCACGCTCCACGCGCGAGGTTCGACCTAGGTTGACGCTGGCAATTAATTTGCGGTGTTCCCTATGTTAGCGGACATTGTCATTCGATGACCGGAAGACAGCAGACAGACGTACGCACCAAGCCTTGATCCAGATGAGCGCAGTGGCAACGAGATTTGAAGCGAGCGAGAGGACGGAGGCCAAGAGACCGAACTGATTTTTCTGGAAGAGCGCACCCGACGGAACCTGTGTGGTGCCACTGTTGTAAAATAACGCTTCGAATGATGCCGCCGGACACGCATCATTCACGTCCAAGAGGGCCGTAACTAAGGTTTCCAGCGGAAGGAGGGGGCAGTCCAAGTCAATATCGTAATCATGAGAGTAAAACCAGGTACTAGTAGTGGACTGTACTCACTGAAGGTGGCCATCAGAGATATCAGGCAAGTTGCACGCACGATCATGCTGCGTGGCCATATCGCCAATACCCGCCACCATACCACCGCGTCGCCGAGAATGACCTGTGTTAGCAAACAAAACCGCATGAGTGACAAGTGCTCCGCAGCATTCAGGCAGCAGCACATACATTGACGGCTAGAATGATCGTAGGCGCGCAGACTGATAGGGCGTGAATAGCTCCTGAGAGGCCATAGCTGTCATAACTGCACGTGGGTGTATCTACCCAAGGGAACTCGGAATGGTCTAGATATTCAAACAACTGGGCTAGTTGGCACTGGAATTGCTCCATGTATGCCTGCCAGACATTGCGCATGCCTAGGATGGTGATGAGGTGTGTAGCCCAGTCTATGGCGGCGGAGATGTACATCAGGGAGATAGCCGTCATGAGGATGATAGTTGGTCGTCTCATAATCCCTCTACGGCTGCAAGATGGTAAATAGCTGTTAGTCATATATGCGTCGTCCCCGGTTATTCATGGGACTAGAGGAGAAGGACCCACACGAGCACCAGCATGGAGAATGACCCAAGCGCGGAGAATATCCCTAGTAGTCATGAAATACAGTCATGCCTGCGGCTTTATGAGAGTTAAGCAGAGAGGGTATAACGCACCAAAGCAAGCCGTGGAGAGAATGGCGACAACATATTGGGTCCACAAAAGGTCTTGATAGCTCTGCAAGAGATATGTACTAGGCAGCGTGAAAATACTGGGGGAGTGACCGGGGTTGTCCACAACTTGAATGCGTTCTGGTGAGATATTCATCTAGGTGACTCGTTCTGGGAGCAAGTGGATGTTGTATCCAGCGGGGTGAGAGACAGTCACTAAGTACGCGGGCACACAAAGTTCAAGGTCCGCGCCGTTGGTTCTCAACGTGACATCCGTGGGGATGCATGATGAACATCCTGTGTTCTTCGCGCCAATGCTATATAGCACGATTCATGATCGTCTAGCTATTTCTCATTGGTAGGAGCGGAGCTCATTCTTACCTGACCTCGAGTCCTCCTGACCTCACACTGGGTAGTGGGATATAGCAGATGGTTTGAGCTGGAGATGAGGCCTGCAACGGAAGGTTAAGTATAGGTATAGGCGGTATAGGTATAGGCGATCATGATTCGACGATGGAGAAGGTTCGAAGGAGCCCGTGCCAAGATATCGATGGCGGTGATGACAGCAGCGTTAGAGTCGGCAACGGGATAAGCGACTGTTCCAACGGTCGCGACTAATGCTACAAGGCGGCGTCGGACGCGGAGAGCTGCTGTGCAGAAATCTGTGAGTGGAGACCGAAGCGAGGACGATAGCTCAATGTCCTGCTCACCTCAGCGTCCGAGCCCAAGTCTTGTAAGTCCGTATCTGCGGCTATTGCATCCTCTTCATCGCACACTGCATCGCTTAGGCTCCTCCTCATGCGTATCGCGCTCAGGATCGCCTGCACGATCCGCCACGGATGCAGGTCAATGTCGACCTGCCGTGTATATGTGTTCGGCGGCGGCTGGCGGATGATGCGTCCGATGTTAGCTGGGGGGAGGGGCAAGAAGTTATAGTCCGCGAGTACGTTTGCCCGGTGGTGCAATGCCAGCTTCGGGAACAGCACGTCGACGATTGCCGCGAATTTTGCGAGGTCCGCCGTCGCGGCGCCGACGAGGGGCCAGACCTTCAAGTAGCGCATCGCGCTGTGGCCGACCTCCGGGACAGTGTCGAGCGCGGGCAGAGTCGTGATGTCGAGTTGGTTGAATGTAAGCCGCTCCAACGCAGGACAGCGCTGAGCGAACTCGATGAGTGCACGGACAGATAGGGATGCACGGCCAGCGTTGGCTGCGGTAGGATCGTGGTTGCGCGGTGTAGTACTGTCTGTGAAGGATAGGGTAAGATTGGAGAGTTTGGGCCACACTGAGGCGAACACGGTGGCGTCGTCGTCCGTGAAGCTGAGCGCCGGAAATTGATCGCAATGCACCTCGACACTGCTGAGCGACTTGAGCGCAAAGAGAGGCTCGAAAACCTGAGCGCAAGTCATCGTTGTCGCCCGCCGAATACGCTTTTCTCCTAGGGCCAGGGTGAAGGCGAGAAGAGAGGGGGGCATGTGCACGCATATAGACGAGAGTGCGTCGTGGATGCTCTGCTCTGTCGGTGTGCCGAGAAGAGTGACCCCAAGCTGCTTGAGTTTCGGCAGACGAGCTGCAGCGAGGAACATGATTAGGTGAGTGTGCTGTCCACGTAGATCCATCTCCTGGAGATTGCGGAAGGCTCCGGGGTCGAAGGCTACCTCGGAGCCAGCTTCCAAGCCCCTGAAGGAGATATCAACATCTAGAACGCGCAAGGTAGCTATCCGGGAGAGCAACTGCAGTGCTGGGTAGTCGAGCGCTGCGCCGGAGTCGAACAGATTGAGCTCCCGAATGCTCGTAAGGTTAGAAAGAAACTGAAGGTATTTGGGAGGGAGCTCCTCCAAGCCACCCTCGATCCAAAAGTTGACTAGGTTCGGTACCTCGGGGGCGACGAGCTGCAGGAGTGTGCCGGCTAGCTCTGGCGCCACAAGCTTCTCGTCTCGGCGAAACGATATCTTCAGATTCCTGAGCGACGCGGAGAGTAATCGTGTGAGACAAGCCGGATTGTGTACCGGAACGGTGACTTCCATCCGTTTAAGTCTCGGGAAGAGTGGCTGCCCGTTGCGCGCATTGTCGAGGATGGGCCACACTGAGTGATGGAACTTCTCCGTCGAGCGGGCGCCTTGGAGTCCGCGTACTCGTCGTGCATACCATTGTAAACGGCTCCACTGTACCGGAGTGATAACCTCGGAGAGGATCTGTGTGAGACAAACATTGCTTAGAATCAGTACGAGGCGTCGATAGTGTAAGAACGCACATAGCGGGCTCCGTGGGATGCACCACGGGTATGAAATTTCCATGAGGGCAAGAGCCGGAGAGCCACGTCGACGTCGTCTAGCACTCTCCATAGGACATCGAGTGCAGGCTCAAGGAAGGCGTGGCAGACACGGGCGCAGGATGCTAGGGCACGTTGGTTGCCTTTTCGTCTTGTCCCTTCTTCTTCTCCCATAACATGAATACATTCCCAGAGCCATCCGGGTGACATGTGTTCGAAGACTTCGACCAGGATATCTCGACAGAAAAGGACGCGTAGGACAGTAGACTCCATCGCGACTCGGACTGAGGAATAAACACCGGATGTCAGATGAGTCAAGTATGAGCAGGCAGGGTACAAGAAATACATACTCAATAGCACGAGCTCACTTTCCTCCGTCGAGTTTGCGATTGAAGGCTTCTTACTATTAGCTTCAATGATGCGGATGAGGAGCGCAAGAGGCGTTGTCGACTCGGATGAGGCGCGTCGGTGGCGTGGGAACTGGCTGTCGCAACGCGTATTGTCACAAAGTCACGGACGGCGTGCGGCCGACGACAACTACTATGATAGTTATGATATACCATCGGCCCTCCGGGCAGTCCTGGCCACGAACGTCTGCGTATTATTCCGATTCATTTTTAGATCCGGCGTCGTAATGGCAGTGGACTGAAGATCGCCGCGATTACTCTCCGATCGTATACGTGAGCTTTATTTTTGGGTCGCTGTAGGAGGACCTCGGTAACTGCTCGTGTGCAGCTGTACGACCAGAGAGTGGGGTCTATCCATCTGCTCGCCAAAGGCTCTGTGCACGGTACCCTACCAGCGGGGTCGTGCTGCAGGGGGTCATTCCGGTCCGCACCGGCTGCGTGGTGTTCTACTCTCTTTTGGAACTTGATCACGCTGTGTGTTCCTTACCTGCGCGTAGATCGGATACATCGTGGGTGTAGCCGTCTGGATTGCAGATGGTGTATTATGCGGACGTCGGTCCGAAATTTCTGTCGGGTGCCAAAATCCGGCTGATGCTGTTATTGCACCCGTACCGGTGTGTTCGGGCCCGGTTCCGGCGGGTGTTGGCAGGTTGCTGAGCCGGAAGGACTCCGTTGCGTGGTCGTTCGGTGCACTGAATATATGGATGGTCGTCGCTTGATCATTAACTGGATTATTATCATCGTACGCTACGGGATATCCGGGGGGGTATGGGGGTGGTGGTGCGGTAGGGGAAGCGAACGCGTTGGCGGCGGTGATTGATATCGCTTGGTAGCGACCGCCGCACGTCGGCTGGTGGGACCATGACTAGTAACGTCTCAGATACGTGTTCCCGGGGCACTGGCGCACTTCTTGGCGAAGGTCATTTGACTGGCGACATGTTTCGATGTTGGGTTACTTACCAGCTTATACCTCAGCGTGAGGACCGCCGTTCGAGTCGACCGAAGGTGTCTCCTTCATCACCACCCTCCTGCCTCGCCGTCATCTCTCCTTGCACTATCTTCCATGATAGAGAGGATGCACTCACTGTTCTCCCTTCTCGTCTTCTGCGCTGCTCCCCGTCACAGAGACGTGAACCCAGCCCGAAGTTGGCTTGATATCATTCTCAATCCTCGCGACCGCCACTTCGTGAACAGACTTCCTGCAACATGTCCCTCCGCATTCCGCTCTCCAGAGTCCACCGTCAATGCTCTTCGCGGTTTCGAGCTTTACGGTGTCGTCGGTCCTGACGGATGTGCCGTGGTCGATCCAGTGATATGCGAAGAGGGTGTCGGGGTGTATGGGGACAAGCAGCTCAACGGAAGATACGGTGTTTCGCGAACAGCAGTTGGCGATGGTTACAACACCCCAATCATCGAGGCGAGCCAGCTCGATGAGCGTGATTACGCCCTGTACGTGTGGATCGTACACAGATCGGAGATGGCGTGTGTCTCGAAGTGAGTAGAAGCACGGCCTCGTCAACGCGAATATTTTGACAGAAAGACCTTCATAGAGGGGTTCATCAGGCCATGTCTGAAGCTGGTAGACGTGTGTCTTTTTCTTGCCCAACCCCATTTCTGACCCAACTGCATAGCCCGTCCACCTCGCTCCAAGTGCTAAAGGTCGTGTGGTCGGGGATGCGGAGAGAGTGTTGTGGAGCATTAGACGTTCGGTGTTGGATTGTACTCGACAGCCTAGAGGATGTTGTGGGCTGCACTGGTGGTGGAAGATCCCTAGGTCGTCCTGCAATTGTTACAGAATGATGGCGAAAGCGATCCGCGATGCAAGGGGCCGGTGGCCTTTAGTTCTGGATAGCAGTGGGATACTAAGAAGAGTCAGACGTGTCAGCGACCTATCACGCGGGATTAAGAACGAGTAGCTCTCAGTTACGCTGACATGTGGGTTTCGGGTCCTAGAGCCGAAATGAGAGAGCAACGGACGCTAGAACCATAGTCGAAGATTGTGGAACCCCAGCGATGGAAACGAACGGGTTCGCCCCCGTCCACACGGGGAACATCATTCTCATGCAGATTCACCGTATCGCGGGACAACGCCGGGAGATCGCACTTGGCTGTGGCATCAGCAAATCGTTTCGAACTTAGACGGCGATAGTCATGTAGTATTTGCGACGCTAAAGCGAATCGTGTGCTAGTACTTACAACATCTGGCTACCGCCACTCTGGGTCCGGACCGACGATACTTCTCCCCGTCTTTGCGAGATGACGACACGTGCGTCAGGCATCCCGCTGACCGAGAAGCCGTATGTGTGATGTGCACAGGTACGTTGGGGTCGGGTGGGGGGTCTGATGTCGGAATAGGTCAAGTTGAGGCGGATGCGAGATCCTTGCGTCGAGTTCCACGTAGAGAAAGTACCGAGACTCGAGCACGAAAATCGAAAATGAATCGCATAATACGTAGGATAAGCCGCTAGACGGTACAAAAGGACTTTCGAGACTGGAAGGGAGGCATAGCCAGAGGATTGTAGGTAAGCATAAGAAGATATGAGCGAACGGGTGAGAGTAGGGAATGCACGTCGGCGGATACAAGTACAATGCTAGAATGATCGCGTCGTTTTACTCAAGAGGGCCCGCCGTGTCACGCATCGCATCCCCCGCAAGCCGGCACGATCGGGAGCATCTCATCATCAGCCGCCTCACGATCCATAGCCGAAAGCGACCCGGATTCAGAAGAACCGCACGCCACGCCGTTCGGTACGGGGTCGATCGGGAGCGGCGGATTTGTGGCAGCCTGCGGCACGTTCGCCTGCACCGGGCCGTCAGCCGGTTCTAGAGGCGGGGGCGTGTTGTCGTCGTCCGTGTCGCTGTCGGTTCCGTGATCGGCGACCGTGATTGTAACGCCCGGGGAGCGCACCCCGTAAGCCATAGGGAACGAAGGAGCACGGGTTCGCAGGTAGTAGAGACCGGTCTTCAAGCCGATCTCCCACGCGTGCACTTGTAAGGCGCGCTGGACAGTACAGTTATGTGAACGCCGATACGGAAGAAAGTAGAGAGACCCACCAGAACAGATTCGACTGGTCGCTCGACGTTCAGGGTGAGGCTCTGGCTCTGATCTATAAAGGGTCCCCGTTCGCCAGCCATCGTGATGACCTCCAACGGGTGTATCTCCCATGCCGTTCTGAACACCTTCCTCAACTGTGCAGATATACCCGGAACCCGCATTATGGAACCTGACGAGCGGAATCGAGTCAGCAACAGCCGACACCACAGGGTAACTGTCCGCGTTACCGTGCCGCGCGAGTATCTCCTCTCGGAGAGATTCGGACCAGATTCCGGCTGCCGCGAGACTCCGCACCAGACGGGGGCATATCTCCGTGTACTCCCCTGAAATGGTCCGGTGCGTCGTAATATTGCTTCGAGTACGTCCTCAGCACGGATCGAGCTTCTTCACGACTGGGAACGAGACGCACCTGGTCAACGGGTCTGTCCCTTCGGAATTGCCGAGGAGGCGAGCAGTAGATGCGGTAGGCATCTGAGCAGTGAGCATGGCGTTGCGCAGACCCATGCGTGCGATGCGCAGACGCAGGGCGTCGAAATCGTAGCGCCCCGTGGGCTGCATGCCCCACATGTCGATCTGCAGGATACCCTGCGACGCGGGCGAGCCCTTCCACGCCGGATACGGACCGTTCTTCTCGGCCAATTCGGCACTACTTTCCAGAGCGGCGTGATAGATCGTCTCGAAAGCCTCGATGTTGAAACGTCTACTATCGTCGCTACCATAGGAATATTCAAGGTCGTGGAGGCAGTCCGCGAATCCCTGAACGCCGACACCCAGGGAACGGGATTGACGGGCCGACAGCGCGGACTCGGATGTCGGATACTCGGCTCTGTCTACCAGGGTATCGGTGTTCCGGACCACGAGTTTAACGAGGTCGTGAAGGGCGTCGAAGTCAAAGCTCCGGTCGCTCCTCACGAATCGCGGGAGCGCGATAGACGCGAGGGTGCACACCGCCGTCTCGCTAGGCGACGAGTACTGCACGATCTCGGTGCAGAGGTTGCTAGATCGTACAACACCCAGATGCCGCTGATTGTTCTTGTCTGATAGACGATATCAGAAAGTATTCGATGTCGCACATACAGGCGAGACATACAATTTATATGATCTTGGTAAAGCAGGAAAGGGGTACCGGACTCCCGTTGAGCCTCGCATATAAGCTTGAACAACGCGACTGCGGGGATCGTACGATGCGGGACCTCTCCGGCTTCGTAGGCTTCGTATTGCTGAGTGAACTCGTCACCGTATAGTGCAAGGAGGGCCGGGGTATCGGTAGGATCGAAAAGACTCCATAGCATATCCCCTTTGAGTCTCCGCATGCTACTGATCGTGTCAACACCTATGGGGCTGCGCAAGGTCGTAAAACTCACAATATGTCGGGAATCCACAGCGCCGGGAACAGGTTAGCGATACGACCCGAAGGACCCGCTCGGGTGGTCCGGCATTGCAGGAACTGACGGACGTCCAGATGCCATATCGGGAGATACACCGTGGCCGCGGAAGGACGTCTGGCACCACTGGTGGCTACCATGCCCGCGTGGCTGTCGTAGATCCGCATGAGGGCCATGACGCCTGCGTTTGTATCCGGTTCCAGGCTGCATTCGTGTCAGTCTAACGCCCCTAAACTTCGCAGAGCGATAACACTCGCCTCTCGGCCGGGACAGACGCCATCGATAATCCCACCCCGCCTTCGGCGAGCCAAAGCGAGTCCAGTTTGACTGGCGAGTGCAAGAGCGACTTCACAGACGACGCGTCCGGTTGAAACAAAAAGCATGACGAGAAGTTGCGCTTCGTCGTGCCCGCGTTGTATAGAACAGGACTAGCGTGGGTGTAAAGCTGCCTCGAAAGCGCGTCGTAGGTCCTCAAGACGGCGTCCAAATCGCATCCGTGAATCGCAATAGCGACCCGCATGTACACGAACTGCGGGCGCTCCCGGACAACGCCACCGCCCCGTTTCAGGTAGCACCCCGTCATCGTCTTGACACTTCCACTGATAACGCGTCAGCACCGACACCAACGAGCGATATGCATGCTCACAGCTCAAGATCGAAGTCGCGGTGATGGACGAGCGCATTGTCCAAGTCGGGCCCATGTATGGCCGCCGCTTGCAATAGATCAGGGTTCAGGTCAAAGAGAGAGCCTGGGCGGGTAATTTCTGTTCACAAACTAAGACGGGTCGAATGAAGGACTCACTCGTTACGAAGACCCAGTCGCTGAACGATTTCGGGACGGACTTGTGGATGTTCGCGACCATCATCCGCGCCGCAAGGCGCCCGTAGTCTGGGTGATGGCCACTGAACGTAGCGAGGGTAGAGGCCATGAATTCCTTGAGGATGGTCAGCAACACGCCTTCAGCTGTCTGCGGCCATCGTCGCGTACCTGCAAATCGTGCGACGGGATCTGCGTCGCCATTTGCGAACGTAAGTTGTCTACTATGCTGTAGACGCGCCCGCTAATCAGCTCCACACCGTATAGCATTAGCCAAACTACCTTTGCAAGTCCATAGCCGCGGTATCGAGACCCCACGACAACTTAGAACGACATCAACGACAACGTTCGAAGGCATGACGATGACTGCCCACCGTTTGCATCGTATGTAAGATCTGTAGTATTGAATAGGATTAGGGACGGAGGAAAACACGGGAAGGATAACAAACCTTGGTCGCCCTGAAGGGCTGCAGGAGGCTACAAGAAGTTAGCGAGTGGAGCAAGGGAACATGCGCCTATCGCACCCGCCTGCGGGTACGCGTCAGGATACGAACACGAGAAGCGTGAGACGACATACTGCGTTTCTGAACCGACGGGAGCTGGGAAGGCATTTCCATGCGCGACGAAGCGGGCAGCGAGGTACGAGTACAAGTGTCGTCGTGTCTTAGCTGCCCACTTATAGGTCGAACTATTGTTACGGGTCACTACGTCACGGTGGCAGGGCATATCCGGATGATGCTAGGTACCGTTGACCCGAATCCAGATACGCCGTCCTACCATACCTCACCGCGACGTTCGGAACGGTCTCGGTCGGGACGCCGTCCACACGTGAACTTTCTGAGGGGACGACCCATGACGCGGTACCACGACTGGAACATCCCCGTGTCGTGGATTGAGAGTGCCAGGAGGAGGTGCTGCGGACACGGCCGTCAGAATACACGATCGTCGTCCGCAGAGGTCTCGGATCCAGACGTACCACGATATTGTATTCGGAACTTCTAGCGCGTCGATACAGGTCCGGACTACCCCGAGCGGACGAACAGTGCACGAGCGCCGCCCTTGGGTCTGGATTAGATGTCGGAGAGCAAGAGGTTTCTTCAAAAGGTGCCTGCTACGTGCCGCGCGTGACGGACCGGCGACCGACCTACTAAGTGGAGGTCAGCTGCCTCCTCAGGGCACAGAATTCAAGGACCCTCTCGTGGGTGCTCATGCAGTAGAAACTTCGCGGCCGTTGTCGAAGGGCTGATAGCATCAGCTGTTGCGCGAAGGAGAAGGCACGGCGCCGTGTACTAGCCCGAGATACGGGCAGCCCGAGTGCTGGGAAGTCCAAGTGCACGCGGGTGGGTGGGAGCCCGGTATGCTGGTAGTGGTAGCGCCCACACCCATAATGCGGCACAGAAGGCCGTGATCTGCAATACGGCTCACGGACGAGGCGTGTCTATTGTCACCTGCGCAGATAACACCTACGTAAAACCGGCACGGCTACATTCCTGAACATCAGGGTATGATGATTGAGTGGATGGGAAACTTACTGGCAGTTGTTAACCTCTTGTGGGTGCGTATGTATGGTACCGTTCATCCGGGGCGAGTCGAGAAGTCGCCTGGCAGACGCGTAGAATCGACGTCGCAGAAGTCTGACATCAGCACTCGGGAAAAGGGAGAGGTTAATGGGTGACTCCTTCAGTTCGAGTACTCTGCGAGGAAAGGATACATGTAAGAACTACTCCCGAAAATCTAACAGAATCGCCGGGGCTCCGGTACGACTACAGCTCCGCGCCCAACTGTGAAGAACCTATAGCGACTGACAGACGATGAGATAATGGAAGAGAAACAACTCAGCATACGACAAACCGGCGCATGATCAGCTCGATGAATCTACGCTCTGCAGGTACCACGCTTGTCAGCCAACCACTGCGACGGACGGCATGTCTGACGACGATGATGTTCCCCCTCAGCATGGCCCCCACGGCTGAGAACAGGGCCATGTTGACGGGCGCTCCGTCGTTGCTGCGTGAGAAGAGGACGGTGTATTGGTTGTTGAGCTGGAAGTCGGAGGCCGGCACGGTGTTGAAACGTTCCGTGCGGATCCCGGTAGGGAACCATCGCCCCAACTCGATGTGGTCGAGCCAGGCGGCCGGATCGTGGCGGTCGACGTCAGTCGTGATGGGCAGAAGCACGGTGCGCGGGCGCTCGCAACCGACTGGGTAGATCAAGGCTCTGACCACGCGGTCGCAACGGCCCTGACAGACGAAGACACAGTCAGCCAGGACGCGACGAATGCGGGGTGCACAGACGCATTACCACTCGGCGCATTACCCGAACTTCGTTGTTCCAGGTCACGACGGCAGCGGGTCTCGCATGGTACAGCTGGGAGCGTAACGTAGCGCGATTCTGCTGGACGTCAGTTCGTGTTCGGCGGAGAGAGGTAGCGCGGAGCGTACGGTGTGTCCTGGAAGGTCAGACATGGTCCTGAAGGCGAGCGGATGACTTCCAAAGGTTCGACGGCGACGCGTATACTTATCGATCTTAGAGACTCGAAGAAGACGCGGGCCTTACGCAGTACATCCTCGTTAGGACGCCGCGCCAGAATGCAGAACGAGTGCCGCGACTGCACGCGTTACGGTACGTCCCTTGTGAACAGGCAGTCGAAGGGGCGGATCACGAGAGATAGCGACGATAGCACAGTGGTCACGAGCCGGCCCAACTGCTTCCGTAGTACCGTTACTGTTCGCGAAAGGTATCAGCGACGTTCCATGGGAAGGTATACACCCTTACCGTGTCTACGCGGTATCTCCACCGGATCTCCGGGGCATACGGGTGCGATTCTCGACGTCGTAGTTTATGGTAGTGGTTACGAAGCCGCCGGATTGTGTCGATACGCGTGGGTGGTCTCTGGACGGCGCGTAGAAGTGGTAGCGTATCGTTTCTGTGCCGAATGTACAAAGACAAGCGTCAACAGGCATACGTATAAAACGTTAAGCGGCGGGCATTCGTTCCATGCCGCGGCGCACTCACCCTATCAGCAAATACTGTATCGATGTCATCCAACATACGAGACTTGGTGGAGCTATGGAAGACGCGGCGCTTTCGAGCCAACGACGTCCCCCTGGGCGACGCCTGCCGGTCTATCCGTAAGCCCAACCGGCTCGTCGAAGCCAAAAGGGTTAGCTCGGCAGAATGGGTCGTACGTCACGGTTGGCTTGCAAAACGCTTCACGCCTTTCTCACTCTTCGTAGCTGTGCGGGACGGGCTCTAATGCTCCCGCCGTCTTCAGCTACGCTGCGATATTCGGCAGCTCGGATCCGTGGGAGACCGGCAACCTCGTGATGCAGAGCGAGGGCGAGACTGCAGCGGACGTGTTGGGTGACAGAGCGTACGTGAAGTCGATGCTTTCTCCTCTGGTCCAGCGGACGTTGACATGTGGCAGGGAGCGCTTCGCGAGTTACCGCTGCAACTATTCCTATTCGTTCGACACTACGGGCGACCCGGGTCTATACAACGCTCAGATGGTTAGTCCGCCCCAACTGGTTCTGCGGTCAGGCTTAACATACCTGCAGGACATTGATTCGTACATGGAGAGCGTCCCCGGCTTCAATGACGTCGACCTGAAGACAAGGCGCGCCTGGCAATCCGGTAGCGGCGGTCACGGCATGCAACGCTTTTGGATGAGGTCGCCTATGTTCTTGAAGGTCCGAGAAGGCGAGCGCAAGGGTCCTAGTCCGCCGCATTTGCACGAATGGGTGAAGCTGGCCGACCGTCGATCGAGAACTTGGCGTGCAAATCCCGCGAGACCGACCATCTTCTCGCTAGACAACGGGCAGCTGAAGTTGATCTCCGACTCTACCCCGGACGAACTACTTCACGGAGACGCAGTGGCTATAACGTTCACTCTGTCGTACGTTGTGGGCAAGCACGATTGGTACCCGGTCTACAACTTGCTGGATGTCGTACGCGTCGGCTCTCCCCGTACGATAGCGAATGGAGGCACAGTGGAAAATATAGTGGTCTTGAGTCAGTCGGACAGGCTTGCCCTCGTAGCCGGCGAGCATATTGACGGTGAGTTGAGACCACGTCGTCGTGAAGCGGACTGATTAGCGACGACCGGTAGAACGCGACGGGGCGTCGGTTACAGGGGCTCGGCTAGAGCGGAGCACTCAAGCGGGCTGGCTGGCGACGGTTCCGAAAATCATCGGTCCGGGCGTCTCGGAGGCAGTAACCGTACTCACCGTGAATGCCGCCGAGTCAGTCGTAATCGATCCAGCTGGCGATACCAGTCCGACCGAGGACGGCTCCGAACAAGACGAGACCGAGGGTGCTCCCCCGGGCGCGGTCGAGAGGGTGGAGGACGGCATGGAGTTGGACGACGACGAGTCTCTCGGTAACGTAGGCGGCCCCGGAATCTTCATCGACATCTTGGCTGGCGTGTCCGACGACGCTGAAGGCGGCAGTGCGTCTCCCTCCACGGGTGGAGAGTCGTCCGCGACAGTTAGCTCGGTGCAGTCGAGCAGCCCGGAGGGAGTCGGAGACGCGGCCGAGGAGACGGTGGGCGTCCACGCTCAAGGCGAAGACGAGAACATGACGAGAAGAAAGCGCAAGGATGCCGTCGCGTCGGCCGCCGGACGGCGCGGCAAAGGTCGACGGTAAGCTCTGGTAGGCACGAAGTTCTGAGACGTGCTGAACCACTCGCCAGGATATGATGAGAGCGACACGTACGGCGTCGACAGGGCGGCTGACGTCTTGTGTTTCGAGTGTGCGCGCGTTACTTGTACTGGTCGTTCTGACAAGCTTGGCTGTGAAACCCTCCCCCTCAAAGGACTTTCGAGTATTAGTAAGAACGGAGAAGAAGAAGTTTTCCAAATGTACTATATCAACGTGCGGTCCACCATATGCATATACCGTTATTACGTACCTACAAATCCTGTGATGTCGTCCAAGTCGACATGAGTAGGCTGACGAAAGGGCACTCGGACTGGATCGTATCGACACCGAGAGTCGGGAAGGTGGACAGCGATCGCGAAATTCGAGCTGAGGCTATCGCTTACGTATGTATCGTTACGTGACGAACACTGTCCTTCGACGTTCCGCATTTCGGCGGCGTACGGTAACGGCGTGGGATTCATGTGGTTTCCGCAGGCTCGTGGGCTATACCCTTGTGTTCTGACCGGACAGAAGTGGCCTGAAGAGCGGACGACGACTCACCGGGTGAGTCGTGTGTAGCCCCAGGGTAGCACGTCGGGCCCGAAAACGCAAAGTGCACGATGTGTTCTCATTACGGGAAGAGCCCCCCTCTAACAGACGGTAATTCGCAGACATATATTTCTCTATAACCGTAAGTGTGTGACAGTCTGCAGATAGTAGCACCTCGTGCTCCGACCAGCCATGATTGAGTATCAACGAGCTGCGACGTATGAGTACAGTGACGGGGGTGGGGGTAGAGAACATTCATTCGGCCTCATCATAGTATAATGACATAGACTCGCTATCACAACCAGGAAGGAGCGGGCGACGGTCTCGTACCCAGTGAGGCTATAGGGGCTCTAACGTAGCAGAACTGAGTGAAACGTCCGCCCCCCAATTGGGCCGCCATAGGCCCTAGCATATGAATACAGCGCGGTACATGTGATGTTCATTCATGCTCGCCGCACGCTCGCGGGGTCTGCGGCGGCAGCGGACGTACGTCCTGCGGATATCGTTAGCCATTCGTCAAAATACTGCGGCAAACGAACATTATCCGATGCCGAATGTGGGCCCGTACCTGCCGGATTCTCTGGGGATTCGCCCTCCAGATCATCCCTGCCGGGTGGTCCGTCTGAGGGTATGTCTGCTTGGGAGCCGAGAGCCTGAGTGTCGTCGCGTCTGGGGGTAGGATCATCGGAGGTACTGGAGTGCGTGGCGTACGGGCCGGGATCACCGGAGTTCGGACGTGGCGGGACACGCAATGTACCAACGGTCTCAGCCAGCTCGTTGGGTCCTAGGAAGCAACGCGAGTTTCGAGCGCTTCCCGCCGCAGGGCCTTCGGAGGAGCCTGCGGGATATATCGATTGCCCAGGAGCCCCGCTAGATAGGGCAGACATGGCCGACCGGTATGGAGGATCTCCGCTACGTGTAGACTACAGCCCTATTAGCGACGACTCGTAAGACGATATCGAGGCTTACGGTACGCCCAAAACTGGCGGAACGGCCGCTCCGCGGAGCCGTCACGAGCGGGTGAAAACGTAGCGGGCTGTATGTGAAGAGAGGCGGCCCACAGTCGTCGAGTCGCCACGTGCCACTCGCCGGGTTGTAGTGTACGCGACGTGACCTATTCGAACGGTGCGTGCTAGCTGTAGGGACAGTGACGACGTCCGTAGCGGTCGTGGTACGGACGCGGGAGCTCGCGCTCACGGCGAGAGATTCCGGGCGAGCCGTGTACGTCGGTGGTCCTGCAGTTAAGGCGTCGGCCTGTACTGCCGGATCCTGATTTGGGGCCCGGGTCGTGGACGTAGAGTGTATAGACAATGGCCCGGGAGGTGAAATGTAGCTGGCCCCAGAAACCGACGAGGAGGCGGACCGGATCGCGCGGCTGAGGTCAATGTGCGGTTCGTTCGGGAGGATAGGTCCGAAGTCACATCGTACTCTATACATGACGCAACGTTGGCAGTCGCGATCGAGGGTGCCGAAACACTGCGGGGAGAGAGGTCGCACTTTCAGTATGCGCACACAGCGGAGATGCATGGGTACTCACGGTAACGGACGAGGTGATGCAGTTATAGCATGCCCTCTCCCTGCGGAGAAAGACCACGCGACGGGATTCCGGGAGAACGACAGACAAACCAGGGAGCTGGAAGGTATATGAGCGCGTGAGACGGGGCAGCCCGCAGACGCACGTTGAATTCCTTCTTCGCGCTTGCCATCTGGGTGAAGAGTAACAGATGAGAATACGGAAGTACACGGACGGACGTGCGTAACCTGTGGTGGCTTAAGTAGCGGTACGTCCTCGCCATAGTCCGTTTGAGGAGCACCGTAGTACCTGGAGACAGAAATGTTCGCGCCCCGTGGGATGCGAAGCGGCCAGTGCGCTCCAGAAGAGCGAGGGACACCAAACTAAGATGCACGGGCGGGGAGTGTGGGGGGCGGCGTATCCCGCGACGCTTCCTCCTAGCGCCAGACGTAGTAGACGAGCCGCGAGGAATCATGGTATCTTCGCGGCGGAACAGGGTATATGATGAGACCCTGACCATTCTGAAGATCGGCTGTTGGCTGTAGAACCGCGGTTATTCAGATATCATGGTTACGTATATAGGAACGCTAGCGTACATGCTAAAACGACACGTGCTACATATGGAATTACGAGATCGAGGATCTTCACCACGAGCACAGGCATTTACATAACGGTACAGCACTCGGAGATAGCTTCATAGAGACCGCGAGACCAAGAAAACAGTGGGCACGACACGATTCCTCTGGCGCCGCCGACGGCACATTTCAGCATCGAGAACGACACATTGACGCCGACGAAGGCTCACGCTTGCGATTCCGGAGCTTCGGTGGCTTGCTCGGAGCGGGGGTGGTCATACGCGACGTACTGACCGAAGAGGGCAGATAGTCAACAAGGATCACGACAAAGGCGAGATCACGTACGTTACTGGGCGGATAAGGCCGCGTGGGAAACCAACTACGCCGAGTCGGATGGATCGGGAAGGATGGGCGTGGATGAAGCGGATTCCTCTGAAAGGAAAAGACGAGGGCGTTGCGGTCCCCGAAGTAGTACTGCTGTCTGATGAAAGGAGGTAGATACTCGACGCGCCACTCGTCTCGCACTAACAGAAAGCCCCGTCCGTCGTACTTGGCTATCGCGCGTTCAGCCCCCGGAGTGTGAATCCCGGAAGATATGACCCCGCGACGGTCGAGTGTCGCGTCAGGGTAGCCGCACGCAGCGCCCTCCGGTGTGATGAAGTTCTGGACGAGCGTAGACCAGAATCCGTTCAGAGGGGTTACCGCGGACCACGTTGCGCTCCGTACGATGTCGACGTTCCTGTTCGTCGGCGTAGTGAAACGCCTTATCTCCCTGATGGGCCATCGTCTGGGCTGAGCGGAAGCCTTGCGGTCTGGCATCACGCAGATGAGGGGTTTGAAGGCAAGGCCGTCTTCAGACGTCACGTCGCGGACGAAATCTGAGTAGTGCTGCGACGGAACATATATGTCCATATCGGACGGCGTCCAGGCATCGAAAGGCAGGAAGAAGTGTAGAGCGACAGAGCCGGAGATGATCGCGCCGTGTCGCCTCAAGAGATCGTCCAACACCGCGACGTCAATGACGAATGGCTGTACCGCAGCCTCGTAGCGAAGTCGCAATATGACCGCAGTTGCACGGAAGAACGTCCGGCACGTCCTTCTCCACGCCGCCAACAGGGCTGCGGGACTGTTCTCGATGAGGACGTACAGTACGTCGTCGGGGATGCTGCGGAACTCAGCAAGACGCGTGGAAGGCCGACTTACGACCGGCACTTACTCAATTGGCCCCTGCAAGACGAGGTCTTCTTCGCCGCCGCCCAGCGGGCTAGGCGTTCTGGAAAGAGGACGGCCGACGCTCATGGTCCGCAAGGCGGGGGTTTCAGCTGCAGCCATCGGTGGAAGGACCGGTGGGGGACGGGCGATGTCTGATGTCAGAGGCTCGAGGCGGGCTGGGGTTTTCTGGGGTTAGCTGCTCACGGGCGGAAGTACAGATGTTCAGAACCCCGCGTTTGCACCCGCCTTATTTCCTAAACCGCCGACGACTTCGAGATGCGCTGCAACACGTTCTCTCCTTACGCGGTTAGCGTCTACATCGCGCAGGGCCTCCGTCTTCTCCCGATACTTGGCGAACGGGGAACAAAACGACGGAGTTCTTTTCAACTGCATGCCGAGTATTCGGGATGCTCCGTCCGAATCTCATGCACCTTGGAGCGCGGGCGGTCCTGTTCTTTATCGCCGAGGTATGGATATTGTGCCGTCTTGCAAGTCGCCGTCAGGTTCTCGTAGATGACCAGAGATAACGTCGCGGCCAGGTGACTCCGCGGTATGTCAAGCATTTCCTAACGATTTATTAGCAGCAAGGGTCTCGATTTTTTACATATCCGGAAATACTGACAGAATTAAGCGAATCCAAGAAATTCACACAGTTCTGGCCCTCGGACGCCCCTGCCCTGCCCGAACGCGAGGACCCACGCTGACTTCGCAACCCCTCGATTCCGCTACTGTCACCCGACGGAACGGTGCAGCGTCGTGCGGCGGTAGCATGGTAATAGAGACAACACCTTTCGGAAGAATGGGATCGCGCGTCGCGCATCCTTTCGCGCACAGGGACGAGCCTAGCATTCTCCAGACGGGCATGTGTCCAAAGGGCGGGATTCCCTCCGCGCATAGGTGCTCGCTCCCGACCTCTAAAGGGTCGAAAGTAGCCACGAGAGAGCCGCGGTCTCCGAAGAAGCGACCCTGGTCCGGACAGATGTAGAGGTCTCGAATGCACGGTCGGATGACGTCGCGGTAGAAGGGTATTCCCGGGGGTGTGATTCGGTATTCGGGCCACGCGGTTGGGTCGACTCCGAACGAGAATCCGGCATCGCGTAGGCGTCCGAGTATCGCCCTCTCGCTCGGCGGAAACGTGTGGACAGCAACATCAGAATACATCGCCCGACGGTCACGCAAGAGACGAGGATGAGCGCAACCGAAGGTGTGTTCCGTTACGAAGTTCATCAGGGCGGTGCTCCACGAGCGACTGATGGGAGTGCATGGGCTGATGGTGGACGATTCGCATATGTAGATGAGTCTCCCGGACAGTGTTCGGAACCGTGCCTGGTGTTGTACCCCACGCAAGCGATGGAAGGGAGGGTCCACGTCGACGACACCCAAGTACTCGAGACTGGGGTAGAACGACGATAGGGTGACGAGGTCGAGGAGCGGCTCGAACCAGCCGTCGGCCGCAAAGATATGAAGTGTCTCAGGCTGGTACGTCGGGTCGCGCATGACGAAGGCCAAAGCCGCCTCCCCCCCGATGACGCTGTGGCACTCCGTGACTATTCGGAGAAGCTCTTGGGTGCAAGGGACGAAGTTCGACACGACGCGGGTCAGGGCTCGTCGGTGCGTGTCCAGGACGTGGAAGTAGTTGGCGCGGCAGGTCGTTCGTAGACGGAGAAGAGTGCGCAGGTCCGCGTGCTCGAATATGAGCGAGGATAGATACGCGTTCCTACTGCGAGTCTATCAGCGACCATCCGCTAACTACCGACGAAGGTGAGCACGACGGTATTGGCGGGACGTCACCCGGAGCCGTCTAACTGGGCGTCGACCTCCGTACTCACACCAATGACGCTGCACCGCGCTGAGCTCCCACCGCGATCATGATCGAGGGCCGGCCAGCCCTGCGACTCGTGAACATATCTGGCAGTCTGCACGAGCACGACTGATTCAGTATGTTGCCGAGGGGAGGCAGGTAAAACTCACGTTCCGAAGAGACGTCAAATACTGGCAACGAGGGGCGCGGCACGGATGGCAGTGAGGTCTTCAGTGGCACCCTCTCGATGATATGCGCCTTTTGTAAAAAACGAGTAGGGGGGAACCGTCGGGGGACTGCCGCAGCGACCGGCACTTACTTCGCTTTATGCCTGGCCTTTATCGTCGCTGGGATCGAATCTACCCGCGCGCGTATGGGCAACGGGATCCAAAACGTGACGCGTGCCGGTGGGAATGCTCTTTCGGACTTCTCGGACTTGAGTTGTGGCATGGAGTAAATCGTTTTAAGACGCGTGACCCGAAGAGACCTGCTATATCGAACCGGGCGGTACACGTCGAGTGCCTTGTTGTGGGCCTATTGAAGATAACACTCCAGTCAGGACGATACTCGCTGTCGCAGCTCGAGCGAGGCATGGCCTTGCGCTGCTGTGACGGGGGTCGACAAATTGAACAGTATGTACTATGTAGTAGGAGCAGGTAGTGATCACGCACGCGGCAGGTTTGAGGTAACAACGCATATATCATGCTCTTCCGATCCCTTGCGCGCCAGAGAGCATTTCCGCCAGCACGATGTTTGCGAGTCGTAGATAAGGTGTCTACCAACGAACGCGGCGCTGCCGCGAAAGCGCTCGTCGGGAGAGGTGGGTGCGACCTTGACTTCTGTCTTTAAAACAGACCGCCGGCATCCTCGACCTTCTCTACGCTCTCCGTGGATAGCGACTTGCAGCGTCTTCCGCTGGACAATGAATCGGCAATCTTGTACGTCCATGTTCGTCTAGCCAAGCTTGTCCGGTTGACACAATCGTGTCAAGACCGCCTGAGACGACCACTGGGCGAAGGCCGCAATGGCACGGTCTATTGCGCACGACGCGAATCCGACGGGCTTCTTGTCGCCGTCAAGTTCTTTGCGCCCGAATCGGGGGAATATCCCAATCTAGAGAACGAACGACAGGCGTACGCAACGATTCGCAGCCGCGGCGAGCGTGGAAACGCGTGCGTCGTGTCGTGGAGCCCTAGAGCCGGCTATTGTCTGACCAGATTTCAGCCTTTTCGCGTCAATTCTGGACTATGTAGACGATAGGCCGCGACCGTACCTCGTGTTCCCCATCTTCGACAGCACGCTGGGCCAAATGCTCCGGAACTCCGGAGTTTGGCCTCTACCACGGGCAGACGTCGTCAGCATGATTCGCCAACTTGTGGAAGGAATCCAATGTGAGTCAATTACCGCTAGCGCAGATATACCCGGGCTGAATCCCGACAGTCTTGCACGATGCATCCATCGTCCACTCGGATATCAAACCCGACAACATCATGTTGATTTCAGCTCACGTCGAACCGCATACGAACCTATCCGGCGCGTCGTTCCGCTTGAAGGCGCGCGTAAAGCACGTATTGAGGCAGGCTGAAGCTGACACCTTCTGCATTCGCAGGACACGTCGCTACGCATTGTAGACCTAGACGACGCGAGATTCGGTTCAGGCGACTTTCACGGCTTGGCAGGTACAGAACAATACCGAGCCCCAGAGCTGACCATGGGTTCGTTGTTGCTTTTTCGTCACCCGCTGTGCTATCTGACACTCTGGTTTAGGACTTTCGTGGGGCGCTGGGATTGACTGGTTCGCCCTTGGGTGCGTCGTAGCAGAGATAGTTATCGGACGACCCCTGTTCCCGCACCTGGGAGAGTCGCCCATCGCTCGGCTCGGAGCGCTCCAGCAGGTTATCGGGAGGATACCTGGTCACCTGGCGAGCAGAACGTCAGGTCGCTTTGGAAATTCGCTGCGGGAGGAAGTAGACGGCACGTACAGCATTTCCATGGCCCGGCGCAACATCAAGGATGCAGTACTGCATCAGCGCGTACGTCTGCTTGCGCCTCTTCAGGTATGCTAGTACCTACTATCGCCATACTGCAACACCGAGAGCTAGCTTGCCGTTTCAGGAAACCGTAAACCCCACTTTCCTCCCTCTTTGCGAGAATCTCCTGCAGCTGGACGATAATCAGCGAATTGCTATGGTCGATAAGACGCGAAGCCTTCTCGACGAGACTTCCCCGAAGCCGGTAAGTGCGCATGGGCGTCCGTCGAGGAGACTCCCAGGCTAAGGTCACCCGTTCCAGTGTTCTTCCCCATGATGATCCCCTCCTGACGACCTCCGCATCACGCCGGGCAGACCAGTTACGACTAGGGACGCTCAGTAAATGTTGTTTCCGGGGGCGTGGTCCGTGTATAGACTCGGCGAAGACGAATCAGACGTACCATTCCAGGCTTTCTTGGTTCTGATCATCCGTAACACTCCTTCGACTTCACGTATCTCGCATCGTGTGCAGCATTCAGTGACATAGTGTGGGACGTCACGCACCACGCACATCTCTAGCCTGTCAACGACCGCGGCATTCACAACAAGGACAGAAGTGCCCGATTTACAGGAAGGGACGTGTCTTACCCGCGAGAGAGTCGCTCTCCAGAGCTGGCTCGAGTAGTGGATACCCGTCATTACTCACAGTCAATTCGACGATTGCCACGACGTCCGCGGCACGACGTTCCAGCAACGCCGACCAGCTGCCATCAGGCGAGTTGCCCGCCGAGTGACAATATGAGGACAAATTCTCCGTTACGTTGAATAGGCCTGAAATCATACGAGTGAGTCGCAGATCCTTAGCTCCAGAAGGCGGGCCTTAACTTTACCTGCGCACGTCAAGGCATACCCCCTGCGCGTACTGGCAGCGACCTACCCGAGAACCGCGAGCGGAGATCGTTAGAACGCAGGCGGTGGATAATGCGATGGGCGTACCTCAGACCGCTCTCAATACTGCTATCACCGGCGTCTACCGACGGGTTTGACGATCCAGACGGAATGCACGTTTGACCGTATGAGAGCGCACGAAGGGTACCCACCACTCAGGGCGGCACAGAGGGTAAGGTGGTACGCCGACTAATTTGCATATGCGTGGGATAGTGACCGGAACACGTGATGATACAAGAGTCGAACGAACCGTAGGCGACTGTGACACGTTGCGCATTGACAGCCACGCTGACGTCTCTCAAAGTCGGAAATAGTCCGCTCGCTGTAAACCCGCGCATGTGAGTCGCGACTGGGGCCGTCTGTAGTGTAAACATGACTTCTACGAGCTGACATTCTTTAGCCTCTGCCACCAGTCAGCATCCGAGCAGTTCGAGATGCGACTCAACCCCCGTATAAATCGCTGCTGCTCTCATCCGGCGCACCTCAATGGGGTCTGCAAAATATCGCTTACCGAGGACCTCGGGTGCGTGATCGGCGTACCTCAATGTGCCCTCGCAGTCACGCGAACAAATACGACAGAAGGTACATGGGCGACTTGGCGAGGGGCAGCCGCGCGACACACGATACCACCGGACCGGAAGACCGGTAGCCTTAGTGGATCAAGATGGCGGCGCCTGCGGGTACGAGACGGTCCAGCCGTATTATCTGTACTAATTATCTGTATAGCGGTCAATGAAGGACGTCGGATGAGATATCTCCGACGTGTACTGTTCCGCGTCATAGGGCCCGACGTGCTTGGGAACACTCTTATCGCGACGGCTTTTCGGTGGGTGCCACGTTCCCCTCACCGCACCACCTCTACATACGAGGACCGACAATTTCACCGCATTCTCGAGGTACGCCCTCCACGCTCAAAGCGTAAATGTGTACGGACAGCCCTTTCGGCTCAGCCACGGTCGACGTTCGACAGACACTGCACGAAAATGTACTTAGACAGACAGGCATAAACGGTCCCCCGGAAAACCAACCATACGTCTCGAACCATCGCCCTATCGCCCGATTCGAGGGACTGTAAGTCACATCGCCCGAACCACAGCTCCATGGTACTCGCTGACGCGACGTTCAAAGAAGTTGGTCTTCACGTCGACGGCCGTCCGTTCCATGAAAGGAAACTGCGCAAAAGTAAGAAGGCGGCCGCCGGAATGGCCCGTACGACTCACCGGGTTAACCGCATTAAAAAGGCGCGGGTATCCCAACCGAACCAACAGGAAATCCGCGACGTACTCGATGTACGTGCTCATCAACGGGGCCGTCATGCCTGGCATCGGGTCTGGCAGGGCAGCTGCAGGACGGCGTAAGCGACCGTTTCCATCCAAATTCTAGACTAACCTTCGAAAAACACTTGCTCCAGCAGCACAGCATCCTTAACCATGTCGTGCACGACACTGGTCGGCACACGCGAACCAAGGCGCTTGTACAAGAGACAGGCGAACTCCATGTGCTGGCCTTCGTCACGCGCTATCAGCTCATTGGAGAAGGTGAGGGCGGGCATGCGGTTACTGTCGCGGAACCAGAATAGAGCAGCGAACGAAGATGAGAAGAACACCCCCTCCACAACAGCGAACGCGATGAGGCGGACCGGGAAGCCAACGTCCGACGCCGCGATCCAGTGCGTGCACCAATGCGCTTTCGCTTTCACGGCCGGCATCCCCTCGATACCTCCGAACAACTCGGCCTGCTCCACCGGATCTGCGACCAGTTCCTGTATGAAACGGCTGTAGACCTCGGAGTGGACATTCTCGCTACGCAGACGCAGTTAGCAATGGCACGGACGGTACGTCATGGTACGTACATCATAATCTGGAAGCCATAGAAGCACCTAACTTCCGGTACGTCTACTTCAGCGCAGAACCGCTGCGCCAGGTTCTCGACCACTATGCCGTCGGACGCCACGAAGAAGGCAATGATAACGGATAGCAGCTTCCGTTCCTTGTCGCTGAGCATCGAGCGCCACTGACGCGCATCTTCGGCGAGGTCTATCTCGTCTGCAGTCCAGAACGACGACTGCGCGAGTTTGTAGGCCTCCCACAGCTACATACGACTGAGTGGTCTACCATCGCAGAATACGCAAGGACAGCTCACGTCGGGATATTGGATAGGAAACAGAACGTAAGGAGATCGCTTGTCGTCCGAGACGGCGCCGACCAATTGGACCGGTGATTCAGCTGCAGGCATGATAACCACAAGCGTGGAGAACCGCTGGAACCGAACCGGCGAGCGGTGAGCATATATGCTGGACTATTGCACCCGCTTGTAGGAACGGGCCACCGCTCCGCACTGATAATGTGGTTCTAGATATGGCACTGGTTCGGCATAACACCGTCGGTGAAGTACATGCGTGTACACGCGCGAATACATGCGCACACAATGCACAGTATGCGAGGAACCACCCTCGTCTTCTACCAGCGCTCCGTCGGGCGGTTTGCCTATCACCGTGGGTGAAGGTACCGTTCCTGCATTCACTGCGAGGTCGCGTGATGATCGGGCAGGCGCTGATAAATGGGGCTCAAGACCGCAACCGGCCCGTCAGCAGGTATCAGCTCTAGAGTGCGACAGACGTATAGGACGGCAGTGGTCCTCTACCCGAAACCCGTCAGACACGCCCTCGATCATGACCACGCAGGCGCAGATTCTCCAGCTGTTTTTGGAAGACGTGGACGCTATCGGTACGCAGGATCGACGAATGCGCTTTGGCGGTGAGCACATCACGGAAGGTCGTCCTTCCGCTGTGACACAGTTGCAATGCAGAACAAGCGAGTGGCCCAGAAACCGGAACCGCTGCGTTTCAATGTGCGGGTATCGATGCCCCCGCTGGTGAGTACATCCCCTCGCGTCCTCTTCGTGGCTCTGACCGGGACAGATGTGTGGGAGTTGTTGTGCGAACCTCGGTATGATACGGACGAACCGGCGTGTGGTACGTCCGACTGAACATGTATCATCCACGGGAGGCTGAAGCGTGCACACATCCTAGCTCGCGTCGACCTGTCCGAGGACGGTCTAGATCGGAGCGCCCTTAAATGGTGCGACGAGGAGGCACTGATGCTGGATGTCACGCACCAACTGAAGACTGTCGTTTCCATAACACATGACACGCCGCTCTCCTGCTTGGACGTTGTTTACGACGATATTATGCTGAACTGTTCCATCACCCGTGCCTTTGCCTTGTACTCGATGTGGTCGGCAGGAGATCTAAGAGAGCTGGCACACGCACACGAGGTATCCTTATACGTAAGGGATGGTCTCCACGCTATTCGCCAGAAGATGATGGAGCACCAATGCTCCGAACATTGCCCCACTGTTGTCCTGATATTTACCACGCTACGTGCCGAACGTAGCCAAACGCAGGTTGAGCGGAAACGGGAGATATGGCGGACTGGAAACGATGGATTCGACCGCTCCTTCATGCAGACCGCAGACGAATCGTTGAGGAAGAAGATTGTGGAAGAGTGGCAGACCAACATGACCACAGAGAATATGAAGACCTTCGCGTGCGCGGCGTGCGGGCGCCGCACCGAGGGTACGTACGTTCGAACGGTACGCCCGAATGAGTTCGATCTAACTTTGTTGCAAAACCCCGGCGTACCAGATGCTGCGCTTCCGAGAGGGTACGATTTCCCGCTATACAAGAAAGCATTTCTGGAGCCTGCGGGACTGCAGGACCGCTGGCGCCTCGCCCCCATGACGCTATGTCGTGTATGTGATCGCGAGCTCGTGCTCAAAGCTCGCATGCCAAGACTTTGCCTCGCAAATTGGCTCTACTACGGTCATGACGCGCTTCCGGATCCGGTTCGAGAGGCCTTCGACAGCAGCACGCAGTTTGACAAAATACTAGTGGCGCGTGCACGTAGCAGTCGCATATCGTACCGCTTCAGTCAACTTGGGAAATCCACGGGTCCAGGAGCTCAAAGCTTGGACGATCCCGTGACGGAACAACGGTTTGTGAAAGGAAACGTTCTTGTCATGCCTCAAAACTCTACGCAGCTAAATGATGTGCTACCTCCTCCGCCCTCCGTGGTTCGTGATACTGCATGCGCCGTCTTCGTCGGTAAGGTTCCTCCCACTCGCGAAACCATCCGAAAGCTGAGCCCAGTTCTCGTTCGTCCCTCGATCATCAGAACAATTCTGGAGTTTTTAGTATCTGGGAATCCGCATTATATGACGACGACCGAGTTCCACGGTATCAGCGAACAGAATATGGCGTCGCTCCTCAGCAAAGAAGACAAGGCTCGAGGCGTGGGCGTCCCTTGCGCTATAGACATAGGCTTCATAGACGAAGGCGGGTCCACAGACGAAGCGGCGTCCGACTACACCACTCGCAACACTATATCAGCTCAGCCTCCCCCGGGATCGGATATCCTTATGGAGAGCGTAGGCTACACCTCTAGCGACGACTCGCCGGTGTCGTATCGAGACATGAAGCTGAGGGCCCTATACCACTGCCTCCACAACGGTAGATTCATCAAATCTCAGGCGGGGGAACGGTTCGTGCCTGATTTCAAGAACGAGAGTTTGCTCACCTGGCTCTTCCCTCACCTGGATCCGTGGGGTATAGGCGGCTTTCATCACCCCCAGCGTTTGGTTCTGGTCACAATGGAGGAGCAGCTGAAGTACCTTTTGCAATTGTACGACAGTCGGTTTGAACGCGATCCGGACTTCGCCTTTGTGTATTATAACATCCTTCAGAAGAAGAATATATGCGATTCGGTCAGGTTTCGTGTCAAAGTATCCCGGCAACATGAGATCGTTCAACAATTGCTCGCCGTCGACAAAAAGCTACTCTCACGGTTGATCGAAACATTTGCTCGAGAGCATAATTACGAGGCACAGACGGTTCAAGAGCGGGAATTGTTGGCACTCGTCAATAGCGTGAGCACTGTTCTTCGACACCTTCCTGGGACATCGGGGTACCGAATGGGTCTACGAAACCAAATTCGATCGCTGGTGAACTTCCACGGCACACCGGCATTTTTCGTTACGTTAAATCCGTCCGACGTAAACCACCCTCTAGTCCAGCTGCTTGCAGGTCAAGACATCGACCTCCAAGCGGTGGAGACGGGCGTACCTCTGACCGAGTGGCAGCGACGACTACTTGTGTCGAAAAATCCAGGCGCCTGTGCACGTTTCTTTCACATTATGATTTCCTCCTTTATCAACACAATTCTGAGATTCGGCAAGGGCGGCGGACTATTCGGAGAATGCACTGCCTACTTCGGCACCGTTGAGTGTCAGTCTCGTGGAACGCTACATTGTCACATGCTGATATGGATACGCGGACACCCCTCGCCGCAAGACATGCGCGACATGATGAAGGAATCTGATCTCTACGAACACGATATGTTCCGATGGCTAGAGTCTATAATCAAGTCTGAACTGCTCGGAACTACGAGCGTGCAAGTTCACCAGACGACAGTAGAGGGACAACGTCAGCGGCGTCTGGAACGAGAAGGACTTGTCCATCCCGGGACCATTACCGGACCTCTATTGAAAGATTATGTCTCGGACCCGGAGGCCTTCGCAGGGCTGTATCAATCGTACGTCAACGAGCTGGTCGAGGAGTACAACTGGCACGAGCACACCGAGACTTGCTGGAAGTACCTGCGCTCAGGGCAACCTCGAGTAGATGCTAACTGTCGAATGCGCATCGACGGGTCCACGCGCACCGTCACGAGCATCGACGAAGAGAGCGGTTCAATTTTGCTCAGGCGCCTTCATCCGAGGATTGCAAACTACAACGACTTAGTGATGTTTCTCATGAAATGCAACATGGACGTGAAGCACATTGGGTCCGGCGAAGGCGCGAAGGCTCTCATATACTATATTACCGACTACATCACGAAAGCACCGATACCCTCGCACCTGGGTTTGGCGGCTCTGATGTACGCGATTCAGCGGACAGACGCGAGGTATCAAGACGTACCAGAATGGACCCAGAAGCACGAGACCGGTGCTCTCACGATCACGGTAAACAGCATGTTATGCAGGACTGAGGTCTCGCACCAACAGATCATGAGTTACCTCGTAGGTGGCGGGGATCACTACACAAGCCACAGGTTTCGCATACTGCACCTCCCTATATTCGGAAGACTGGTCGCAGAATACTGGGTCCATGGACGCCCCCAGGCTAACGTAGCAGCTACGCACGCGTCATTCACCACACAGGAGGGTCACAATGACATGCAGTTGTCATCCGCACCACCTTCTAGGGCTTCCAGCGTGGATGCAGGGCACACCGGGGACAGCGAAGTCCACGACTCAGGAGAGTCCGTGACGCTCACACTGCAGGATGGCTCGATCTCCGCAATATCTCAGCAGCAAGATTATCTGTACCGACCCGAGAACGAGCCGTTCGACTCGATGGGGCTATACGAATATACCGGTATGACCGAGAAGATCACCCGACGCAGCGAAACGACTCGCCTAGCCCACAAGAACGACTTTGAGAACACGGGTTCCAGCCGACACGGACGTCGAGAGGAAACGCGAGGGGAATTCATGCCGGATCACCCACATCGCGACACTCACCTAGTCCGTAAGCGCGTGATGTGGGTGATTCCCGTGATTCTCGGCAACCGCATCCCCCGCAACGACCGGAGCGACGTGGAAAGGGAGGAGTGGTCTCGAATTGTCCTCATGCTGTTCACTCCATGGAGGGTGCCCTCAGACCTGAAACACCCGTCGGAATCTTGGTACGAGGCATACGTTCGACGACACGAGTCTATACCCTCTGAGCACCACCACATCATCACCCACATGAACGTTTTGTCCGAATGCAAAGATGCACGGGACAGAGCAAGGGACGAAAGACGTGCAGTCAAAAGCCTACTCGATACAGTCCACGTTCCCTATGACCCTGGAACCCACAACGTAGAACCCACCGAGCATCTGGACGTCCAGCACTTCGACCAACAGCTGCTCGACGATGAGGAGGACATCGACGACGATACGAACATCCTCCGCACCCTCGACAAGCTTATCACGCTTCCGGCTCGTGTCGCTCTTCAGAAAACCTTCGGCAAGGGTACACCACAGAGACCCCCTCCGATCTACGGCACAGTTCAAGCGGTGCAGGGAACTGATCGGGGGATGATTACGCAGCAACAACAAGAGATGCACCGCCTGAAACAGAAAAGAAGACCCACCTCCCAGCCGAGCGCGTCGCAGACCCGCAAACGTCGCCGTGTAGATCAAGGCGGCAAACGTCCCCCGGCAATCGAAATAGTTCGACTTGGTGACGAAGAGGCGCACCTGCCAGAAGCGAGTTTGGCAAGGGGGAGTGCTACGCCACTGATGGATACGATTGAAAGGGTCAGGGCTGAGTTCCGTCTGCAAGATAACGAGGAGCAGTACCGTGCGTTCGATATCGTTGCCCGCCACGCGTGCTTTGGTGGGGACCAGCTACTGATGTACATTGGCGGAGTCGGGGGCACCGGCAAGACATACGTCGTGAACGCCATCCTGGAATTATTCAAGCAATTAGGACGCCGTCATGAGATATTGGTAGCAGCCCCTACGGGTGCAGCGGCCATACTCATAGGAGGCTACACTATACACTCACTAGTGATGATGCCTCGCCCGCTACCGAAGGACATCCAGGATCTAGTCAACATATGGGAGCGCGTGGAATACGTGATAATAGACGAGGTGTCGATGATAGGCGCCCCTACTCTGTGTGAAGTTTCCACGAGACTGCAGCGCGCCAAAGGCATGTCGGGAACCGCCGAAGATCTTCCTTTCGGAGGTGTCCACGTCATCTTCACCGGAGATTTCGGTCAGTTACGACCGGTCAGAGTTCCATCGCTTTTCAGTCATGAGCTTGTTTCCAATGCGCACCTCCCTAACGCACTCCGTCAGACTGGTAAAGGCGTTGCCGCGCTCAAAGGCGTGTATCTATGGAGGTTAGTGCACACTGTCGTACTACTGAAGAAAAATCATCGCCAACAAGGAGACCGGAAGTATGCAGAGCTCCTAGATCGTGTTCGTGTTGGTCGTTCTGAGACCGCGCACCGGAACGGGGTAGCTGACGACTTTGCTGATCTACAGCAGAGCGTCTTAGTGAGATCCCTGACGTCAACGGATTTCCCGTGCAGCACCTTCGACGACACGCCCGTCATCGTCGGACTGAAGACGACTCGCGACGCCATCAATAAATTCTTGCTGCGGATCCACGCGGAGTCGATATCCGCAGACATGCACACGTACTACTGTCTCGACACGATAGACGGCAAGATAGTTCAAGGTGCCGTTCGCGATGAGCTCCGGAAACTTAGATCCAAAGTTACCGAGGACGTTCCATGCAGGTTGGAACTCTTCCCGGGCATGAAGGTCATGGTGCAGGAAAATCTAGCGTTTGCCAATCACGTCGTCAACGGGGCCATCGGCGTCGTCACCGACATCAGGTACGACTTAATAGACGGTTTCAGAGTCCCCGCCGTCGTCTATGTCCACATTCCGGGATCCGGCTCACTCACTGACACTGTTGACGAGGATATCGTACTGATATTTCCCGTCCAAACTACTTTCAAGTGGGTACGCACAAACAATTCGACGAACGAGCTGGAGAGCATAAAAGTAGTCCGTCTCCAGTTGCCTCTTCTGCCAGCCTACTGCTACACCGACTACAAGGCACAGGGAAGGTCACTGGACTCCGCAATCGTGGACCTTGCGTCTGCCCGCACTCTGCAAGGAGTCTACGTTATGTTGTCGCGTGTCAGAAGCTTCAAGGGTTTGCGGATCCTCCGACCCTTCCCTCGGAACAAACTCAGAGGGCCGCTCTCAGCTGAACTTCGCGAGGAGCTATCGCGCCTCGACCGCCTCAACCTCCTCTCCAAAGAACGATACGTTTCCGAGGCTGTGTGAGCCCCGGTGGACCGTAAGGGTTACCGTAGTCACCTGCACGACCTCCGCTTACATTGCACCTACAGGAGTCGGGCGTCTCCACCCAACAGTACCTACGCATCACTCGCCCGTCACACACATTGGACACGAGAATAGTGCCGGCCTAGAGCCTCCGACCGACCCGACGTCCGTGAGACTACTGTGCAAAACAGTAGGAGACGCGAACCACGTCGTACGTGCGAGACAGAGTCCTGTGATCCGTATACACCTTGCAGACCGGGACGTGTTCAACTCCGAAGATACCAACGGACCTCGCACGAGAACGGTCGTTGGAAGCGTTCGTCCGCATCACATGCCTCTGCAGGTATCGGTTCTGCTCGTCGCCTCGCTTCTTTCTTCGCTGCTCTCGATACACTTGCACCAGCCGGACGCCTACGCACACGCTGGACCCCCTCCTCCGACACTGTACGAAGCGTCGACAACCTCTTCGTGCTCTACTGCTTCAAACGCTACGACACGCTCCGCACGACACGCTACACTTATACCGTCGATACTGTGGTTTCCGTGGGTTCACGATCGTCGTCGCCTTCACCCGTGTCACCACCACGGGGCCTCCGATCTCGTATTCGGAACGTCGGGCCGGAGAACGACCGTCGTCGTCAGCGACATCTCGTCATATACGAGGTGTACCCCCGCCGTGCCTATCGTGTACACTTTTCCTCCTCGGCACAGTGGCATCCGAAGCGGATCTCGACAGGCAATACGTCTGACGGCTACCTTCGGTCCGAGGCGGTAAACGCATGCAAGGGTCTACTTCTCACGATACCTGAACCGGTTCACCCGTAGTTTGGGCGCGACGTCGTCTACCTCGAGCTAATCCTTCCCGACCAATATTCACGAAGAAGGAGGATCCGGTAGCCCCATGACGGTACTCGCGAGCCCACTATTCATAAGGCTCGCGATACACGATCCCATCGATGGCGTCGTGCCAAGGCATCGTCTCTCCAATGCATCGCGTAGCTCATCGTCCCGTATCGTCCGTCGCACCGGGCGTGAGGTCTGCGACGCGACCTCCGCATCACGTATCGCGCATCGCTAGGTGCGTGACTATCCTTGGCCGCGCAGCGCGCCCCACTCACGCACGTTCTACAGCCTGCCCGCGGAGCTACAGGGGATCATAACGGACGAACTCGACATCGAGACGTCCTTGCGCTGGCGCGCGGTCAGCCGCGACATGTACAAGCAGGCTTCCTCCTCTCTGCGGAGGACCCTGATCCGCCTACTCCTGCCTTTCTTTCGTTACCCATCCTCCTTTCTGCAGCTGCTCACGATACACGCCGGCGCAATAGGTGGTGTCACGGCGCTCGCGTTCATACTACGGGACCCTTCAGTGCGATGCAAAGCGCTACAGCTCTATGTCCCCCGGTCCACGTACACTGCATTCGTCGACAGCCTTCGCCTCTGTCCGGCCAACGCGGCAGGGATACGGGAAGTCCATGTCGGTACTGTGGCCGCCGCGTTCGCCGCCGAGCGCGAGATAGGAGGGTTCACGGCATTTCATATGCACAACGGCAACATTGTGCTGCTCTACCGGTCCGCATCGGTAACCGCACTGGCAGGAATCGTACGCGGTCCATTTTCCGCCGTCATGAATTTCGTGACCGAACACTCGTTCGGGTGCAGTTTCCCCCGCCTCTCCTTGCAGCGCAGGGCCATCTTATGCGACCGTCGTCTCGCCCGTTTCTCGGATGCGGACAACCTAGTGATGAACGCGTTGCTTGCCGCGGGGTTCCACTTTGCCGTCTCACCCACCGCGTGGCCCGAATTCCTTCCGGAGGTCAACGAGCTCGAGCAAGACAACGTGCACCCCTGCTTCCGGTTCAAGCACACGTGTCCACAACAAGGCCGATTCTTTGGGGACGCCGGATCACTAGTCGCTCTGCTCGACCCGCTGGGACCAGACCTTCTGGACGCGAGACGCTACGGCGTCCCCCCGTTCGGGCCTATGATAGCATGGCGCCTGTTGACGTCGTTCGAATGCGCCAACGACTGTGACATAGACGATCCTATACTCCGAGACTGGCTCATATCCATGCCCATTCTTGTCATGCCGACCCCGCTGCCCGGAAACCCATTCACTCGAGCCGTCGAGACTCCTCAGGGTAGTCCCCTCCCCCCGTTATTGCACCCTTTCACTTCACCCGTACACCGCCCTCGCGCGCGTTCGGTATGAGTACTGCCCGTTTCGTTTTACACAAACGGTAGCTACCATCCTGTACTGTACGAATATACTTTCCAGTTATCGTTGACGAAACGTTCTGACGGCAAAACTTCAACGTGCCACCATCCGCCGTCCACACACATGTGTATTATACTTCTCCCCACCCTCTCTCTTGTCGGATCATTGACTAGGAGCCGACGTGCGACGCCGCGCGTCGGAGTCTCGGACCAGTCCCACAAGAGACCGGGACGCCCACGCTCGGGATCTCGCATATGAGGGCACCAGCGGCTGAACCCTCAAGGGACCGCCGATCGCGTTGCGCACTCCATAGCGCGGCTGAAGACCATCACATCCATCCCGCGGGGTTCCCGCGGAAGGCGCTAAGTGCGTGGACGTCCCGACTCGAACCCTACCAGATACTGACGAGATCCCCAGGTGCAGGTACTTCGGCCGCAACACCACAGCACCCCGCCCAACTGCGACGTCCAACATCCCTTTCCCATAGAAAGTACCGTCCTCACGGCTGCTCAGGCCGGCATACATACCCGGTCGATCGAGACCTCACACAGTACCGGGTGCGCACGTCAGTTCCACCGCTTCCAAGTACGCGGTCACGCTCGGTGGTCCGCTCTCACAACATCGACGCCTATAGTCGACCTCCGCTATGTACGCGGAAATCCGCCGGCCGCGGTCTGGCGTGGTCGCGGCGCGGTAGCTAGCCGCCCGAGATTATAACTTCGCGCCGGTAAGAACGCGATCGTCAATGAGAAGGTGGTCGTCGACAAGGGCGCTGCGGTCAGACTGCCCGGATGAACGGCACATAGAAGTGTCCGGTGCTTCGGTACAGCTTCGTTGGGTAGGGGGGTGGGGGTGGAGCAAGGAGTCGATCGTGCTGCCGCAGCGCACCCACTAACCACATGACAATGGGAGAGTCCACAAGAAACGACACGCGCCAAACGGCCGACTCGGATCGGAGACAGTCGCATTGCACACAACGGAGATTCTCTTCGCGCACGGCACGGCATCGGGCAAGTGGCAGAAGCAGTCACTACTATACAGCTCCCGTGCAGCGCACACGTCGTTTCGAATCTGCTTGTGCCCGTTGCGCACCAATGTGTGACGTCGAGCACGGACTAGAAGCGACGGCGCGCGCAGCAGACACAACACGCCGACTCCGGACCTTCCCTGAGTGCAGCTTGCCGTTAATGCGGCACGGGGAATGGTCAGTCCACATCCCAAACCAGTATCGCCGTCCACGAGACCACGACCGAGGCTAATTAAACAGACCCTGCGCGTTCTCGCCCATTCCAAGGACGGTTCCGTCGTCCTGCGATACGGCAGATGTCACGGAAGCGCAGAGGACCAACAGGCCGGTACGCGTACCGTCTCTGTGTAAGAAGCGCGAGACGCACCACGTGGTCGTAGGCTTCGCCCGTCGTGTCCGCGGTTCGCCGTACCCGTGAAAAGAGCGCAATTCTCCGAGGATGCACGATAAGGTCACGAGGAACATACCCCGATATTCCACTACCTAAGTTACGTCTGACGGCTCCTGCCTCTACCGTCGGGTCCATCCGCTACGTAATGCGAGAGAGAGAATCGGTGCGTCTTTTTCCCGGACGGTACTTCCCGCATCTGCTTCCATTGGTGCGTACCGTTCTCGCGGGCCCATTCCGAACGAACGGAAACGTCTTAGGCGTGGTGCTACAGCCCGCAATACCGGACCAACACCGCCGGGGTTCTCGACCGACGGGCAGGTTGAGGAGAGTGGCCCTGATGTAGAGGCACGGCGCCGCCGCGCATGACCCCGTCTCCTGCTAAGGACGTTTCGCCCGGCGATGATATCCGGAGGACGTGTTCTCGCGGGCAGCGACTGAACCCTTCCGCTGATGTTTGGTAGCGGCAACCACTACTGTATTCAATTATGCGTATGCGATAAGTACACTCACTGCATGTTTCTCCTACGAAAACCTCTATTTCCTTATTATCACTATACGTGGTCCAGGCTTGGCCCCAGTCCGCACCTTTCGCGATTGTCTCACGGACTGCACACTGTCGGAGCGGTCGAAGACAAATTCGAAACATCTCGGTTGCTCGAGCACCTCTGAGATTCGGAGAGTCGAGACCGCCGGGTAAGGGCGTAAGGCGTTGAACTGAAACACTACATGGGCGACACTTAATCCACGCTACTAATACTCGAGACGGACGAGCATTCTGGCATTTATCATAGATCGTACAGTTAGCACTGGCCGTCGCACGTAGAGAGCATAAGCGGCTAATATTACCATCTCCTCCTTCTAGTACCAGACACCGGTTAAACTAGGCTATTCTCACCGAAGAGGAGCGGTGCTGGAAACCCGTGGGAACGTCGGAGTTCGACCATGCCGACGGCACTGGCCTCGTACATACTAGGCGCCAGCCCTCGCTCCACCAGCCAGTCCAGTACTCAGCAGCATCGAGTAGGACATACGACCACGGATGCCTGTAGCACTACCACCTGCGACTCCATAAATCTACGCTAGCGATGAATAATCAGTCAGTTGTAGGTATTTCTCTGCCCTAAAATTTGGCAAACCAATCGTAATGGCAGCGCTAATTATACCAGACCTCTCCGACTCAGTCTCGGGCCCATTAAAACAGCACGGATGAACCCGGGTATCCAGTATGACGTTCGAGCGGTGTAGTAGTGTGATGGCGGAACGAGTAGGTAATGGTTTTGCAACAGGAGAGCACACGGGACGCAGATTCAACGACTCGGCTGAAGTTGAAAGCTCTCTGTCGTTTCGGAGTCTTCGGACCGTCAACATGCAGCAAAATCTCCTCATTAGCTATAGCATGCAAGTTTCAAGCGAGAGATACGGAGGAAGGAAGCGTATATGCGTGTCACGATGCGTCAGTAAACGCCCAAAGACTCGAGGTCAAAGTTGCTGTCGGCATGTTCGAGGTCCGACATTCCCGCAGCGGTTCATGCACCCTTCCTCTTTGGTGGTTCCAGTCTATATTCAAGGAGCGACCGTTTCCTGAAGCTTGACCTATAGGCCGGTTTAAGAGCCCAGTTTAAGCTACTGGTAGATCTGCATGACATCACCAACAAGGGTCACTGTTCGCAGGGGCGCCCAAATAAATGCACTGATGAGAACCCACATATCAATGCAACTGTATCTCATGCAATTCAAGTTGGTTGTCATCTGTGGTTCTATTGTCCGTGTACTCCGTAGAACCTCGCCAGTACCATGCCACAACATTTCCAACCATGAGATATTCACGTAAGGTTAGACTGCCGTGAACATCGTCAGAACCCAGAATACGCACGCATGTCTTGGAACGCGTTTGTCCTACATGCTCGCATTTTGGGCTATGATGTCCCTCCAGGTTACGAGATATGTAGAAATATAATAGACACTCATAACACCAAACATCATGGATGTATGTTTGACTTTGATGTAGATATTCAGGTAGCAGTGTCAAAGCTCCCCTTACTCTTATATTGTGTAAGTTTCAGTGTCAAATAGCGAAAGGGCTGCACGTTCTATTATTGTGAACTCTCGTTGTGCTACGCACGATGTTTGAAGTCACTGGTGTGGCTAGATCCCCACAAACTCTGAAACGGTCTGAGCACTAGATCTACGTGAGGGTTGATGCGCACATTTCATCCCCACCGTATTCCCTCAGGATGTTAAACTCACCCAGCCATTACCAGTGGGCAAAACTACACATGTACGACTATGACCTGCTGTGCTTACATTGTCGTACGGCTGAATGCTGGACCACACAGGTTGGATTCTCTCTGTACCGTGCTGACTCTGAAAACACCAATTTCGTATTATGGCCGCTTACCGTGCTCCGGGCATATTACGTTATAAGTCTACCTGATGTGTGTTCAATAGACCGCACCCAGCGACCATATGCTAGAAAACACCATGCGTGGGCACGGGGTTTGAACAAGTTGGCATAGTGGGTGAACAGTGAACTTCATTGCTGCGGTTCCGGGAGAATCCAACCTGTGTGGTCCAGCATTCAGCCGTACGACAATGTAAGCACAGCAGGTCATAGTCGTACATGTGTAGTTTTGCCCACTGGTAATGGCTGGGTGAGTTTAACATCCTGAGGGAATACGGTGGGGATGAAATGTGCGCATCAACCCTCACGTAGATCTAGTGCTCAGACCGTTTCAGAGTTTGTGGGGATCTAGCCACACCAGTGACTTCAAACATCGTGCGTAGCACAACGAGAGTTCACAATAATAGAACGTGCAGCCCTTTCGCTATTTGACACTGAAACTTACACAATATAAGAGTAAGGGGAGCTTTGACACTGCTACCTGAATATCTACATCAAAGTCAAACATACATCCATGATGTTTGGTGTTATGAGTGTCTATTATATTTCTACATATCTCGTAACCTGGAGGGACATCATAGCCCAAAACGCGAGCATGTTCACGGCAGTCTAACCTTACGTGAATATCTCACGATTGGAAATGCTGTGGCATGCTATTGACGAGCTTCTACCGAGTACACCGACCACGGTAGACATACAGTCATTCTGACTAGCACACCGCAAAACCCGTACAAGGGTGTGTGATGAACAGCATATATAGCCCACTCACTCGGCCCGATAGGTGTTTTCAGACTCGACTTCGGGAGAGTCACCATATGCGCGCATTTGCTATCATTGTCTATGTGAGTGGCGATAAGCCGAAAGTGAGGGTCCTTTCACCATTAGAAGAATATGAAAATTGATAGTCTAGCGAGCACAACAGGACTCCTCAGAAGGCCAAGTTGCAAAACATCTGTTGAGTCAAGCGAGCAGGATATATATGCCACTTGCCACTTCACCATATGGGTCTTGCAATCTGCTAGTCGAAAGGACTGTATGTTTACTGTGGCCGCGTCACCAGGATTTATTCTCATCAATATTTTTCCTCCACTCGCACATCCTCTCCCCTCCTCCACTCGCACATCCTCTCCCCTCCTCCACTCGCACATCCTCTCTTCTCCTCCTTGATGACACGTCTACGTCAGTCTGTCAAAAAGAAGGGAGCCTGCGTTTCTATACAGCAGAAATCACCAAAGGTGCGAGGAAATTGTTGAGTCCCTGGAGGGGCACCATCAATGATGTGAAGTACATGTCCACAAGGCAGCATGGAAGGAAGAGAAGCGGCAGGAAGCTATCGTGAGCCGCACCTCGAATGCAACAATAGCATTGAGTCTGAGCCAAACAGCATTAGAATTGGGACAGATACGCAAACTATCTCAGCATTTGGTGAAGAACGATCAATGCTGCATGTGGGGTACATAGGGTCCAGGGGATGCTACCCTCATCTCCCCCTGATCCCTATCTACCTATGCCATGCCACTGTCTCACATATTTGAGCCTGTGCCTCCCGCTGATCATCCTATTATGACCTCGTATCTAAGACCTATACCCTTCGTTCTCCCAGCTATCTCCCAGGGTTGTGCCCTCCATCACCTCTGGGTCCTGACTGTGTTGTCCTGGCATGGGGTAGAGGCCACCATCAAACACTGGTGCAATTCTACTGGCCTGTCACATATCGTGGCCGTGCCCATACCATGCATCTGACAAACAGACCTGTCCACATTGTGGCTAGACTCCAGAGACTATGCACCACTGTCCAAGTCCTCCGCCACGTTGTCAAGCTCGTCGGAACCCTTTGATGGCAGCGCAGATGACTGCCCAATTGGATGCCCCCCCCCCACCGAACCTGACACCCTCGATCTAGCCCATGCATCACACTGAGGAATCACAATGCTAAGGGCCCTCGATGTCCAGGGCCGTAGCAGGCCAGCTGGAATGGGCCGCTACGCTGACAAGCACACACGATAAGGGATTCATCCAACGGAACCACACCACAGAGAGCCGAGAATGCGCCCAATGCCTACAGTGTCTCGCCACCTTCCCACTGCAAGCTGTGCCCGAGTTCAGGTGCTGGAAGTGATCATCAACGCGTGATACTATGTTATCTCCAAGATTTAACGATACGTACGTACTGCATGCTCGCTGTAAGTACACGATCGAATTGACATCCTTATCCGTACGGTATAATACATAGAGTCTCTATTTATCAATAAATCGTCCAAATATCAGAGGGAAACTTTACCGACTATAGACGGCTTGAAACACAAGCACATTTACCAATGTAAACACTTCGTGTTATATATCATGTCAAGCCATACAACTACCTTCCGGGCATATACGGTGGGTATTTATGCTCACAGTCAAAGTATGACACTATTGCTATTAGAACATTCCGTTACACAGTGTCTGTGACAGATTAGTATAGCTCAAGGGTGGTGCCTCCATATATCCAATCTGGAAAACAATTTACGCACACCATCAGCTTCCATTCCTGTGGGACGGGACATGCCCTGCCAGGTCGCCGTCGCTGCCATAACCCGCCAATACTAATGTCGGCAATTACCGGTCTATTCAAACGGACATGAACCAGTAATGCTTGAGCGCTTTCACCAACAACGGGTATATAAGAAACGCAACTCCCAGCCGGACCCCATTGCCAGCTTACAATGGATCTCGAACAGCTCTATCCCGTGATAAGGGACGCGAACATTGCATATTTGTCTATGCTGCAACGGACAACCAGTATGTAAGTATGTTATATATTTACAGCTTGGTATTTGCACTAATCAGCCATCCTGTAGAACGTTTGCAACACCTACGGTCACGGTGCGCAACACAGTGCAACCAATTAGTACCCGAGACAAGTGATTAACCGCCAAACGACACAACAGACACATCTGAATGCAGCCTCAAGTGACACCATACAGACACGGTCATCCGCCACATCGACGGAGGCAGAGCGTATGCTACCCTCCAAGACAGTAACTTTCATGGAGGTATACATATTCCGATGTCAGTACACAACCACAGCTCATCATCCACGGCGGTGTAGCCCATCGTATCTGCCATGATGACAACAACGTCGCATCACCTGGGTACAAACAATGCAAGGCCAGATCCGCTTGAGGTGCAGCATGTCACTAGCATCGAATGCTATAATAGTTTGTTGACATTCGCGTCACTGACGTGTATTCCGTTGCACAGCTGCCCAGAAGCGTTAAAATCCGTGTCGCACAGGTACATCCATATGCATTAATGAACATACCTCATCGACATTCCCGCCGGCTAACCAACGGAAACAACTAACAGCGCCCGCTTCCATCCAGGAGGGTTTTTGTCTGGCGCAGTAATAGTGTATATCCTTGCGGGGATTGTGCACACCGTCTATCATTGCGACCTGGACGGGTAGTCAAGGACATTGGCATAGTGCGAGAACTGATCCGCTGCCAGTACGTGCTATGTCCTCGCTCATTAACATTACCTTGTCTGATGACATTGCTTTAGATACTGTAGACAACGTAACACCCCATGCACACCTAATGTCCCAGTTGATATCGCACCACGTTTCAGTGTCGCCGTGCGCTGCGGCAGTTGTCAACGTGACCGCAAGTTCAAGTGCTTCGTGGACAGTCCAACAACCCCCTACCTTTGCCAGTACGTTAGACCTTTACCTCTGCTGCAGCATGAGATAACCTCTTCACCTGTTCAGAGAATGTATTAGGCTTGACAAACCTTGCTCACAGCTACATCTATATCACTGCCCTGTTCACCCACTTGTACAACATCTGGTACCACACACTTCCAAGTACCGCACAGGGACCCTTCCATCTACCATTTTACCGACTACCTGGTACGTGACTTCATGCATTGGTTTAACCCAGCTGAGCCATTGTCCAACAGCAGTCGAATCCAAACAGCATTCGAGCGCTACATGTGTTTCCCTACCAGCTGCGTAAATTGCACGCGGCGCGGACTACGGTGCATAGTCCAAGTTCCCTTTGTCAATGGCCAACTGGATGTGTACGGCATTACCATATGCCTGTACGTATACTAACTACCAATGTCACCCGTGATGCTAACATCATCCGTCACCTACAGTAACTGTGCGGCCCGACGGATCCCGTGCGAGGAATTCACACATCCAACATATTAACGATTCAAATTACGTGTATATTGTAAGATCCAGCTACTAATGAGAAGGCCATCGTTGTCCAGGTCCTCGAGTTGGTACTGTCAACCTCATGGTAGGCATAAGTAGCGATGGCATATTAAACGCAATTTTCAATGGGTCTGATATACCACTAACTCGCAATGCCACATATTATTCTGTATCGATAATCAGTTGCACGAGAAAGATTCATGCATTCTCTAACACCTATTGATCCTTCTTATTGGCCACTCAAGAATACCTCGGGAACTATCGACTCCACACGATCTGTCCCATACACGATATACAACAACAACAGATTATACGTTACAAAACAACAAATCTGTCATTATATACTTTCGTACCAGGCACCAGCAAGTTGATGCATACCATATCTTGAACTGAAGGATACAGCTCGGAACAGTGTTGATACACTGGCTAATCACCGACGGAGAGAGGTCCCTGTCAGGCCTTAGACACATTAGACCAAACTGGAAACTGATCCTGTACGCATTAAGGATCACTGCGCTACCGTCAATACCCATGAAACCAATTACTTGCAGAAATCCCTCGCAAACATCACACATTGATTTGCATAAACGTGTTCAGTTACATGCTGCATGTCGCTGACCACGCAGAATACAAGTACACTTTGGTATCAGTATTCAGAGTCGCCGTACATACACCGCCAGGCCCACGAGGGGCAATCAACACCATATCCCATATAGCAACCCAGGAACCCACATCTGACATATTAAAAATGTTGGAATGCAAGACAATCGAGACATTTCGCTAGTATTTCTGCCCATAGGGAGAAAGACTCATCTGGTCTAGACCAGTATAACTTGTGACTATCCAGTCCCAGACAACTATGGGATCATCCACTTTAAATCTACATGAATCCCCAATTCCTTCCTTCATTCATCTCACGAATCTCTGTCTGTCTCTCTCTGTAAGAAGGACACACATTGAGAGCATTAAATGAATTAAGTGACTGACTTTCCCATTCAACAAGAAAGGAGAAAATAGGAGATCAAGTAGAGAATAAATGTGATTAATCGGGACAATGAACCAAATCCATACACTGTCAGGTAGACATTGCAATATAATTCACTTGCAACATGACCCGTAGCGACGACAAGTATCAGCTTAGACTGCAATTTTTGGCGAGTTTCGAACCATGGAGCAAGGGAGCAGACGATAATTGGTCCCTACACACATTTTCCAAAAACCTACATAAGGTCAGTTGTTCGCCAATGCAAGGTCTACGGTGTATCCTCTATAATGAGAATGGCAATATGTCTGTCCTGATCGCAGCAATAAATTGAATGGCACCAACATGGCATCCTGGGCATCTGAGTCCTCGAGGTTGGACGAGCAGTTCACTATGATTTGGGTGCTTGTAGAAACCACATACTATGATGACCTCTTTGGCAGTTACGGTGAAGCAGACTTTAACCGCTGTATGTTCTGGAGAGCGTCATCTAACTCTGAAACAATGCAACGGCCCGCAGACGAAGAACATGTTGACAGGAAGTTGTGCACCTCGTCGAATGTGGCAACAATTTGCTTTGGAAGTCGTTTGCACTCGTCAGTGCTCTTATGACGTACCAAAAACCAATTGACACTACAATGGTATTTAGAAAACATAACTGCTACAACAGAATAATGAGTTCCTACACGAGCAAGCATTGACACATTGCGCGTTCTCCACCTGTTGGTCGTCACCATAATATACTGCACGATATGTGGTTCATATCATTCCGCAGCCAATCATAGCTTGTGCAATTTCGTTATTACTTATGTGTTATCGGCTACCAATGGCTGGCATGTTTGGGAAACTGACTGCACCTCATAGCATAGTCAGGTGATAGTAGTGCAATTGCGCTCGGACTCACTCGTGATCATTAGAACATTAAGTCTAGCATCACAAATGCTCAAACCAAACAGTGGACGATCTAGACACTCTGACTCTTCATTACAGGAGTGAGGTTTGGAAGCTTATTACATGGGCATGGACAGCACATTGTTGAGCAATTGCCACAGCCAACTCCTCTACACGGTGGAAACACATGAGCCCGACGGGGGCACCCATAGCACAGCAACAGGGTGTGATAGACGTACTAGAATCCAGTTGACATTCAGCATTGTTTTTAGCCATCGGCAGGAGTGTAATATCACAGACATCGCCGGAGACTCAGCAACATTGGGTCTCATAATTCAGGGACGAGCAGAGTGAGTCACAAGATGATCCGATACAGTCTCTGAGCGAGGAGAGCGCCATCGAGAAGATACCGTGACCAGAACTCTCACCGGTCTCGGCCAGGATTCTTTTGCAAGATACCAGCCTAGTAATCAACTACTCCCCGTCAAATTATTAGCAACTTAGCAGCTACTTACTTACGAATGCCCATTGCTTTCTAAGATGTATATGAATTCTTACCTTTGCTCACAAAACATACTATAATAGGTAGATACATACATACAATCAATCTCATAGGGGTTCACACTACGTGACTGCCTTTCGAGCCTTGACCGTGCTCAGGATGCGAACTTGGCAAAATGAACGGGCAAGGGCGCCTGCCGATTCGGAGCTATCCGAGCGGGTTTTCAATACTGGATTCCTGCCACTCGTCACCTGCTCTTCCCTACCTCCGCTCCGATCCCGACCGAGTGCATCCCTCCTTACCACCTCTCTCGTGACACATCTGTTCACAGCATTGGTTTACGTTCAACTTCGCACACCGCCTCTCCAGACCTCTCGTCAACCTTCTTAGGCTTCGTACGCCACTCCCGCAAGCTCCCTCCATCCATGGGGGAGCATACAGCGACTCTCTGTAGAGCTGTCCCGCGCTACGCATCGAACACTGACCACAGTCAATCTACCTGCGGAGTACATGCTCTTTTAGCCGCCACGCTCTATTGGCAGCTACAGGCGCGTCGTCCTTTTAGCACAGACGGAACAGCAGATGAGTACTGAGACTTTGATTGTCTCGCTCGACGTGTATGCAGCAAAGTACATGCTCCCTGCGTAACGATGCAAGCGAGTCTCTGCCAATGCTCTGACATACCGATAGTTCCACAACGCGGTACCCAGGTAAGCACCACCTCACTCCATACTCTGGCGAACGGTACATGTCTCGTACATGCTAGCCCGGAAACATCTCTCGCAACCCGTCACGAACACAGGGCGCACGGAATGCCTCTCAGCGGCCGACCTTCTTCAATGAATTGTGCCTCGTACCGTGTCCAATCGCCACGGTCTGTTGAGAGTGCACAGTACCAGCTTCGCACGTAGGCACCACCCTCTGTGTACCTCGAACGGTACTTACATTCTATATGTCTCCCAGAAGCATCCCTTGCCTCCCGCGACACACGCAGGGGTGTGGGATGCCTCTGAGTAGCTGACCCTCGTGCCTCGTACCATATCCAAATGTCATCGCGCATCGAGCATGAAACCAGCCGCGGCCGGTCACAGGTATGTACCGCCGAGGTTACTCACACGTCAGCAGCAGCCCTCGCGACCTGTGCCCATGCGATACAACGTTCAAGCCCGCGTCGTCTGTATAGAGACAGGGCGAGTCGAGGGAGTGTCCGGCGCGCACACGTACCAGCCCGTCGACGAGCTCGACCGGAGCCTCGACTGTGTGTCCGCCTTCTCACACACTCTCATGCCAATAGCTATTGACTTGCTCATGCACACGCACACAGAACGCGCTCAGTACATGTACGACGGCCAGAAGGACTTGGACGACTCAGAGCTGCCGCACTTCTATGCCGACGCGGCCAACTACCCCACCGACTCCTTCGTTCCCTGCCCCATCAGTTTCCGCTCGTGCTGATCTGTCACATGCAACACGCCGTTTCGCGTATCACGCACACGTCTGGAACTGCCGCCCTCAACACGCACAGTTGCAGGGGCTATGCGTGCACTGACGGCTGAGGAGAACAACGTGGGACGTCCCTCGCCGCTACGACCTTCTGTCTATACACTGCTCATGTATTAACGTGCTGTTCGATATATATCTCTTTCGATGTCTCATCATTATCCGTGTGAATGATTGCAGTGATGATTATATTCCCGTGCTACCACACTACAGTTCCACTGCAAGTGAAACGCTATTTCTGCTCAGTTTGCACCCGCCTTACCAAAATGTATATTCGCTACTCATCGAACAATTTATCAAAGTTGCTGCAAGTTTTATCTAGTAGGCTTAGGGGTTTTTCTAGATGAGTAGGTGTGTCCGCATAGAACCTCGTCTGTCGATGCATTCGACACGCACACCCACGCACGCCGTCTCTCGTAAAGCTAAGAAGCGCAGTCAAAGGTAGCACGAGACACGTTCGCTCTATCACGCACGTATGCGCAGCACGAGCAGACTCACCCTACTCCTTGTTCCTTTTTTGCCCATTCAGCCGGCTACAAGCGTGGACGGTGGGGACGACAACGCGAACGAAGGGTGCGGGCGAATGGAGCAGGCTCGGCAGGCAGCAGCAAGCAGGTATGGGCGCAGGCGTGGTGGGCGCACGAACGCAGGTACTGGACGTAAGTGCGTAATCTCACCTACGCGCCCCCTTCGTACCGTACCTCGTTTCATCATACCGTTTCCTCCGCGCAGTCGTGTGCTACAATAGCGGTGAAAATCGATAGGACAAACACAGTAGGAAAGCAGTCATTCGAGCGAATAAGCGGTCACCACAAGCTAGGTGCTCGCAACTCGAAGGCGACTGCGTGCAACGTCGATGCTATTCCCGCTACCTTACAAAGAGTGCGGCCCGAATGCTACTACCATTCCACGCGCGCGGCACGAGAGAATTTGCACACATCACGCCATGCGACCAAGAAACCAACTATACAAATTCCGACAAAGATTTCGATCGAATCGATACATATCACAACCAGCGTCGCGACACGCCCTACCATCCTTCGTCCCTATCCTTCACTCGAGACATTGCACAGCTGCAGGCACGATCAGACTACGAACATCAAGGCGTGCGGCACTACGACAGCTATAAAAACCCAACGCGTCAGCACACCCATCATGATGCGGCTCCTTCACGCGTACACAAATTCAGGACCTACCGCACGATCACCGCCGTCCCGACTTGCGCCCGAATACGTTCGGAAAAACCTGACGGCATCGCACGCGTCGGCCAAGAGCGTTTCCAACGTCTGCCGCCCGATAGGACCCAACGCGGACGCGTGTTTGACATACGCATCCACCGGGTCGGCGTTGGGAACCGTTAGCATACGGACGACAGTTTCCCTCCACACCCTCCATACAGGCGTGTCGTCGGGGAACAGGTCGGAAAGCTGCGTCTCTAGGTTTGCTGGCTTCAGCACCTGCATCATGAAGATGACAGCTGCCGTTCGCGTGCCAAACCCTAGACGCTCGATGGTTTGGGCTTTGAAAAGATCGACGAGCACGAGACGCTCCCAAGCGGCCTTCTCCTGCGATACGATGTAGGCATTGAACAGCCACGAGACTAGCGTCGATGTCGTGAAGTAAACCTGGCCACGTGCCGAGCCGAACGGAACGATGAAGACTTGGAGTATACACTGGGCGGAGAGAACCCTGCCCACGAAGCCAAGGATCCTAGAGGGCCCGTTGAGATTGAAGTTGATGGCGAATCCACCCCTTGTAACGCAGCGGATCGCTGCCACCGACCCCTTCAGAACGACGAAGTCCCTTCCTCCGTCCAGAAATCCGTCCCCGGCCTCGCAGTCAGACGTAGCGGTTTCGTCAGGACGGACGAAGGTTAGGTACGCGCCACGAAGACACGACGATACGAAACCGCCCAACGCGATGCCGAACGAGAGGGTAATGAACATCGTCCAGTCTCCCTCCGCAAGACAGAGTAACGCGGCTGCCACGCTAACGGAGATCGGGACGAAGACAGATATCTTCGGCAGTTTCAGAGCAACGCGCTCCCGCGGGCCCGGGACCCTAGCTATGCGCACTACAGCCACGGTGTGTGGGACGATAGCGCGACCACCAGAGGGCCCAGCCGCGTCGGATTTCAAGGAACATGCAAGGAACTCCGCAACTGGTCCCGTCGTGATGACAGAATCTCCAGTGGCCCCCTGCTTGAACCTCGGTCCACGGTACCCATCTGGATCCATCTCCCCAGGTAACACAGCAGCTATGACACTGAAGGTTTCGACCTCGGGCGAGCACCATCCCCGGCGCGAGAGGGACGTTAGGACTTGCGCGACTCGATACGTTCCGGGTGACGCGTAGAAGGCGGGAATAACGCATTGTCCGTCCAGATAAAGGGCACGAAAGGCCCGGATAGTCTGCTCGGATCCAACGAAGCCGAACATCCAAGACCTCTTGAAGACCCAGTAAGGGTCGGTGAACGGGGCTCCTGCAGACATCTGATAAAACACCCACGGTAGACCGCGGGAGGCATAGGTAATTTGCTCCACTCGGAGGCATAAAACGCTCACGGGTGCGAAGTTCCCGATAAGGTACATTCGAGAGTGAGAGACACAGAGTGCAGGACGAGCGGTGGAGTCTCGACGTACAGAGGGGGGCAGGAGGTAGTGGTGAATCGTGCTTGTCTAGGGGAGTGCCCGGGAGAAATCGAAGCACGGTTTCCGTTATGGACCGTGGGAACGTCCTCACGTAATCCGCCTGACCCATAGCAATGGATACGGGCATCCGCAACTAGGATGTTTCTTACCGCGAGTACTCCTTACAAGCATCGAGAGATTGGCTACGCAAGTCGGACACCGCAACGATCGTATCGTAGTACCAATATCCCTACAAAAGCGACCACACGCTCCATCGCACTCTCTCCCTTCTCTGACGCCAGCGACCGGGCACCGAACGATCGTAAATTCGGATGGTTTCAGCCGAACTTTGTCAAGTCGAAGACCCGGACTCTACACACAACATCGGCACATCCGTTTCATCGGACAGTGAACATGCTGTCTGGCCAGTGGTCTCTCTACCCAGAAGTACATTCGTGTATCAACTGTGTTCCTGAACTAAGTCGCCAATGACCGGGAGGATGCCCGACGGACTGACTGCGCCTAGGCGCAAGGGCTGTCCCTCGACGACCAGTTGCGCTTGCCAAGTCGAGTAGCTATGATAGTTCAGCGCAGTGCGCCCTCTTCATGCGGACGACTCTGGCCCACTCACGGCGAATTCGGCTATCACCGCCCTTACAGCGCCCCTTCGGAGAATTCGAACGACCAAACCACTACGGAAGGCGGCGGCCCCAAATGCCCCTTCCAACCCCACGCGTCGCAACTCTCCGCGCACCAAGCCTTTTCCAATCGTCACCGAAGTCACGGAGATTCACACGCCCATCTCTCAAATACACGTCGTCCTTTTTATCGACTCGTCCCCCCACCAACCTCGAACAAATCATTCGCCATGCACTCGAACAACATCGCAGCCGTCTCCAGTACCATCAACGCCCCCATTTCACCCTCCCTCGATCGTCGCGCCCTCTCTCGCCATCACGCAGACTCAGGGGCGACGGTCACACATCCGATTTCTCGGACCATCGTCGAGAACCGTCAAGTACTTTTAGTTCGCACATCGATCCCGACGCGCGCTGACCTGTCATCGTACCGACAGCCGATATCATCGAAGGACCTCGCTATGCGAGTCTATGTCACCGAACCCACCCGCATAGACGGCACGCCCCCATCGCAGACGTCCGGATGCACGGACATCGTTTTGTGCGCTGTAGTCGCCCCACCGCAGTACCCTCTCCGAGTGGGACGCAGTGTCGTGCTCATCGTTGTGCACAACGACCGAAGCTCTCAAGTAGGTCCGGTCAGCGAACTCGATGGAGACCTCTTATCCCCCGTCCGTACGATCGCCATTGGGAGCATATCGAATGTACTGTCCGTGGAGCGACACACTGTTACGTTCGTAGTGCACAACAGCAAGCTGGCGAAAAGCGGTGTCGCTTTCGCTCACGTGTCGGTGGAATACTGGCCAGAAAGGACGGTGCACCTCGACCTATGGACGAGAGTTCAACGTCTCGTTCGATCTCGATCCCTACCGAACACTCGCATCTGTCCTGTCTCCAGACGGTACAGCATGGCCGACCCCGACATCTTGCCACCGCCCGGAACACCGTCATCACTCAACGAGAACGTCGGCCGCACGAATTCCCGCTCAGTTCTCCCCATATCGTCACCCGCTCTCACCATGTCTACGAGCTCCGTGCCACCGTTCACATATCCACCACGAACGCCTCCCCTACCCCGACCAAGGTCCCGCGAGTCGTGGAACATTCGCCTCGAACCACATAGGCCATCCTACGGGAGCGGTCAACCATCGCCGACGACCCCCCATACCACGTCGTCTATGGAACCGCTTATCCCCAGGGACCGCGTCCCGCCCGAAGACAGAGACGACGTGAGATCCATATATTCCAGACATACAGAATCACCGTCGCGCTCGCAAGAGTCGATTACACCACGCGCGTCATACTCGCCTCAGCCTCCACCTCCGCGCGTATCCTACCGGATACCTCAAGACAAGCCATACGAGCCCCACGACCTCTTCTTCCTTCACCTTACCAACTACCCCCGCATCGACGAGAGCGGCGCGAGACGCCAACCCCCAGTGACATTCACAAGACCAGATGTGTCGGGAGAAGGATCTACCAGCCCGTACCCCATATCGTCTTCTCAAGGTTCCAACGAGGCGGGACGAGGTGCGTCATCATCCCTTCTGACGACGTTACCCAGTTGAGGTCAGGCCTAGCCCTTTAGACGACACGCAAGCCGCCTCACATCACGTTCACCAGAACGCACCGCAACCCCGTCCTCCTGGGCTTATTCTGTGCCACCACCCGACAGTTAAGAACGAGTACGTCGCCTCGCAGAATCCCCTCCGTCGCAGCGCCACACGAGACGAACTTGAATGCCTATACACCGGCGTCCCCGCGACGAGACCAGTCCCATCGTCCCTCCTCGCTATTCGATACCCCCGGCACGCCACTACGTAACTAGTCGCTCGCCTCGGTTTCAGCTCCACGAGTCGTTTCTTGCATTGTACGGTCTCCCTTCTCGCGATTACAACGAATACATCAGCTTCACGCAGTACCCCACCATATCGACGCTTCGGCGTGAACGAGCACGACGAGACATGACACCGTTCCCTCTGCTTCGCCTCGGCACCAAGAAAGCTAGCCGTCTCGCGCGGATTATACGACGCTATGAACCCGCAAGTCGGGACACTCACAAATACGAAGAAAAGGCCTACGCCACCAGTTAGCGGACGAGCACTCGCGATAAACAAGTGACTCACGCACAGAATTTCCCGCGAAAACACGTATCGCGAACCCGAAGCTCACCGACAGATTAATATCAACAGTGACCAACTAGCAACGAACGACCCACATCGAGATCCCCCAGATCTATTAATTTAGGAGCTAAGACTCACAACCCGACCCAGAACGGTCCACCCGTTAATAGTAGGTGCCAGGGGGTCCGTGGCACCTAATTTCCATTTAAATCGACCTGAAACACGAAACCACGTGGTTTAGTCAGCTATCCCACCCCAGATGGACTTGAGCATTCTCCTGACAAGACCTGAACACTAGTCGTGTCCAGGAATACTTACAATCGCCTGCGACCTCTTGCGACTCACAGGCCCCCATAGAGTACATCGACATGTCTGACCAAGATACCTGCCGTAGAGTCGGGCAGCGCACTGGGCTTCAAGTTGACGGTATCGCCTCCGAGTCCGCGGGGATGTTAACCCGAGTAGTACGCCGCGGCGAACCCGAACTTCAACGTTTCAACCGACAAATGTACACTCAATATCAGACTGGTATTGTTTAAGCTAGCGTGGTATGTGTGCTTCTGAGCACGCCCTATGGCGGCGTCTATTGCGCTAGAACACCACAGACGATGATTGAAATGGCGAAAGAGTATACTAGTAGTCTCGCCGCGAAACCTCGGAGGGGAATCCTCAGTCTGTTCCTGATCTGCAGGTTATCATTACGTGTGAGCGATACTACATAGTACTGCCCCGTGCATACAAGCCACCTGGGATGGGACGCACCGCTCAGCTGTGAGAAAACTGCAATCTGTAGCCTTTGTTTCTTCTGGACTCCATAGCGCAATCCGCGGGATGTATCTGTCCGCCGACGCGGCCCTGCCAAGGTTTGCAGCCGTCGAGGAGAGCCTGCAAGTATCCACTACAGCTGACCCCTGCATAGAGTCTCTGCTCAAACGGCCCGCAGATGTCGATCTTGCATGTGCCAATGGAGACTATCGAGGCGCAGAATGAGCCACCACCGTTGCCCTGGTTGCACTGGTCGGTGGGTCGGTGACTATGCAACCAGCGAACCGCTGCCTGGCAATCTGCGACCAGCGGGCTACCGGCAGTCGTCTCGCATATGATCCCAGTATTCGCTGTGGCGGAGCACGACACTAGAGAGAATAGAGGAGAGAGGAGCGTAAGTGTGACATGTCATGGAAGGGGGGCATGGCGACGGATACTCACTTCTCTCGGTGAGAGATGCGCCTTGAACGCAGACCGTGAAAGCGGTAGCAGCATATATGATGGCAAGCTTCTGCATTGTACTTTTAATCGTACTAGTCGCACAGTGATGGAAAGCTCAATGGTGCTGTGATGATGGGGTGAGGCCTTGGGGAACGGATCCCTTGATGATTGGTATGAGTACTCACCGAAGTACTAGTATATATATGCGCCTGTGGTGCCTGATACTTACGCCTGTTGGATCGGGCATTCAACAACTGGTGCCTGCTCCGAAAATGGCGGGACGAAGTAGCATGAAACGCGGGAGCTCGCGGAATGCGCAAACAGGACAAGACAGGACAGCGGGAGCTTCGTCACAGGCTGTGACAGGGCCCCGAGGAACTTCAAGTTGAAGCTCGGATGCAGCCATTAATATTGATTACTTACGAAAACATCGGTATTGAGAAACATTTGAGTAACATACGGAGCTGCTGCTTAGTTGCACGTATACGTATCTAATGTCTCCGAAATTGTTGTTTCGATCCCTCCCCTCCTGTTAGTTCATGATGCGGCCTTGCTTGCACTCGCAGAATAGAGCTGTACATACACTAGTATTAGTACTACGGCGCGAGTAAGGTAGAGGATTCACTGACCGTACGAGTGCTCAACACGATAGTAGACCGTGTCACGCCTCCTGGTCGCCGCAGACCTGCATGTCCTTCGTTCCGTGATGGGCGAAGGCGTCAAGGCGAACTAGCAACCTGTGCTCTCGAAGCACAAGGGAGACGAGTCGCGGGGATGCTTCTCCAAGTGAGACTCGTGGCAAACAGTGAGTATTGCGCGTTGCTAGAGGTTGCTAGTCGAGGGGACTAGTAGTGACTCAAGCGCTTTACCACGCTCGCCGAGCTTCGAAGCCCCCCCTTCTCCTCCGAGTCATCCTCCTCGAGACACAGGTTGTTTGGAGCGGGGGTATCTCACGTGTTATCGGCGCCCCACCCTACCGTTGACCCACTGACACATCGCCTTGTGGCAGGCTGGAGGAGGAACCCGGGCCACTCAGAGAGGTCCTGCCTGAACACAGAGTAGTAAGTATCAGCCTGACGCAGGGAAGTGGGGCGCAAGCAGAAGGTGCCATGCCCGCGACGCGTCGACGGGCGTCGCACCTGTCTCGAACATTGCGAATCCCAACGCGTTGACGACGTTCCGAATAACCCAGTGCTTCCTGTGCGCGCCCGGCTCGTTGTAGTGCACGGTGTAAGAGCGGCCAGGGCGACGCTGGCATAGATTGTCGCGACGCTGTACAACGCTGACAAAGCGAAGCAAGCGGGAACGAGCAGCCGCCTGAACCGGATCGCCGAGCGGACGGTCGCTCTTGTTCTTCTCGTCATCGTTCGGGTCCACCGTCCATGGTCTGGTTCGAGATGTCGAAGTGGAAAAGGTGGAGCTACACCCAGAACACGACGTGCACGAGACGGGGCAGGCTGCGAAGTGGATGAAATACGAAGCCATGACCATCGACTGAAGCGAAATAAACTCGGAAGCTCGTGCTCTGGATCATCATTATGAGCTAGCACTCTCTGGCCGACGGATCGACGTCTTATTACTTTTAGTATTAGGACGATCCGTCGGCTAGAGAGTGTGTAGATTATACGGAGGTTTCTATCAGTACTATACTCTGCGCTCTGCGCTCCCTATTTAATATTTACTAGTGCTTCACTGTTGGATCTGTAAACTGTAAGACCTTGGTAAAGACCCTCGTGTCCCGAGAAATCGGTAGCTGCCGCGGGGTCGTGTAGCATGAAATGAGATTTTGCTCGATGCCAGTCTGAGTGGTATCCATACAAATGATGAAGAGTAGGTGTACAAGACGTTTCCTCGCGTACGAGTTTCCTTTTTTCTCTCTCACAGAGTGCGGTTCTTGGATGTCCCAACAGGGTAGCCCGAATGGCTCAGTATCCTCGACAGTCTACAACTTCGACCACCAAAAATCCCACAGTAGGACAACCCAACCCGCGAATCCTCCAAGAACGGCATGGGGTATGTAGTAGATGGGGAGGTATATGGCGCTGCGGACCAATGAACAAGCCGGACCGTGGATTGCCCGAGGAGACACGTACTGTTTAGCTGCCATAAGAGAACTGGAGTCTGTAGCCACCACTGCCGTTGAGAACGTTACAATCGTCCGGCACGATATAGCCTCCGACACGGCCCTGCCACGGCGGGCAAAGGTCGGTGAGCTTCTGCAGGTAGTCGCCACACTTGATTCCGGAGTGTAGCCTCTTGTTGTGCGGGCCGCAGGCGTCGATTTTGCACGAGCCATGGTGGGCCACAGTTGAGCAGTGGGATCCGCCGCCGTTCCCCTGGTTGCACTGCGAGTTTGTGATTTGCTTCATCGCCTCCCTGCAGTCGGCGACAAATGGACTACCGCCAGTCGTCTCGCATTTGTAGGTTGAGTATTGGGTGGCGGAGCAGGCTGGAGCGCGAGCTGTGTGAGTATGAAAGGGCGAGGCGAGCATGATGAAGAGACCTCACCCCTCTCGGCGAGCGATGTGCCATGGACAGCCAGAGTACAGGTGAGAACAAGGGCGTAGACGGTGGCGAGCTTAAACATCGTGATTGAGCGAGACGTGTAGTGGATCCGTAGCGGAGCGTGAAGACGTTTCTCGGCAAAGGATGTGTGCACGAAAAAGCATCCGCTCCTCCAGTATTTATACGTTCTGGATACCTGATGATGTGATGGTCAGTCCGAGCGATACATAGAGATCTATAGAGATCAGCTCCCCAGAACTGCGTACCTTAAAATTATATGATGATTGCATCGGCCAAGCGGAAACGAGGGTGCGAGACCCTGCGAGACCATCACGCAAGCTGTGATGAAGTCGTAAGCATCGTATCCATCATGTATACATACGCATTCGAGCGAGCGTGCACAGGCGTGCACGCAGTCGACTTCGCGCGTGTGTGCGGGTATACGTACTACTCGGGAAAGAACGAGACATCTATGTATTCTCAGAGTATTGGACCGGGTTTACCGCCATCATGAAATAAAACGAAGACGTGGGAGGCATGCCGTACTTGGCTGTATACTGTTCAAACGTTCAAGGCCATACACCGCGCGCACAGCCTAGCCTCAGGCAAGATCGATATCGACTTTCACCCACCACGGACCGAGGTTCAATCGCACATCCAAGGAACGATGGGAACTGATCATGATATGGCATACCAGGGGCATACTCCGAGGAACTGAGTGAAGCAGCGTACATGAGCAAACACGGGAACTTGGAGCTGCCTCTCACCTGTAACGGTGAGATTGCTCACGATCTTGTACGCGTATAAGTACGCAGAGGCTGACCGAGAACCTGGTTAAGAAGAGTGCGAGTCGAACAAGCCGCTAATCTTGCTGCGTGAGTTTATGGCTTGCGATAGACATGTATGTCGATGTGTTCCGGCTTTGCACGGACTTCGAGGTAGGGTCCCATCCACCTCCTATCACATCTAAGAGTTATTGCAATTGGATGGGGTACACAGAACGGTATGGAGTTCTCCCAAGGACACTGCTGTAGCACCGATCCCACACCTAGACGTCTGGATGTATAACGCATTACTTGGACGAAAAGATAGACATACTCACTGCGTGGCCACACGTCTAGCGCGCGGATACTCGCTCGAGACATGGGGCATCATGCAGCAGGAGACGAAGCATGTTTGCGTAATGCTCAGAGGGGGTGGATCCTACTAGCTGAGTCGAACGAGTGTGGCAGCATACGGAGGCGTTTTCCCGACATGTACTATGATTGGAACTTGCGCATGGTCTGAATCTCATCAAGCAAAGGCTGAAGCTTGTCATCATCGATTTTGACCAAACTATGACAACGTTAGATAACACGGTGGATAATAAGCGTGAATGGGAGAAAACAGTCGAGCGAGCACGGACCTTGGGATGATACTCTTCGCCTCCTCCGCCGTAACCGGACATAGGTTGGCAATTTGAGCAATTTCAAACTGCGTCAACGCAGACTCTCTCCGTAGTGCCCTGAAGACATGTGGGTGCCGCAGCAGGTTGTACAGTGACGTGGTACTTACTCTCGAATTGCGGCAGCCGCCTCAGGCTTGTCGAACTTCGCGAAAGTCTTCACATAGTCCAGCGTCTTGTTGTATACACTGAAGGCGTGTTTGAGGACATGTTTCTATCGATGTTTCAATAGACATACGAAGTGTCTGGTGCAGCCTTCTCAGAGGGTCGATGCTCCAGCAGATAGCGAACTTCAGAGATGAGTAGACAACCGGCGTTGTTGAATTCTGAGACGAGTGTTATAGAGGTCCTAGTATCAGAACGATATGAGAGGACAAGCCGAACCATATCCGAGCCTCAGGGCCGAGGCATCCTCTTCTTCGAACGCGGGACGATGGCGAATGGACATGTTGGCGGAAACGAGAAGACTGTATGTCCTTGTTGCTCAAAACCCTCTGAATCTAATACGTGCAAACAAACCACTGCATGGCGCTTGTGAGCTGGCCGAGGCTGGCCGGTCCGTCAAAGTCCGCCAGTCGTCCGCCGTAGCATGACGGTGATCCGAAGCTGAGACTCCCCGTGCTGCTGAAGAGCGACTTACTTAATATTGAGCAACATCCGGGATCCTACACATCGAGCGCTGTACTCTAAGCTTTGCTCTCCTTGCCCGCGACAAGTTCTGCTCGACGTCAAGGAGGCTGACGGCACACCAGCTGACAAATCTGGCTCCAGGTCGCGTTCTCCACACCCCTAATCCGGCTTCCTCATCCTCCGCGGGACCGCCACGCACCGTCCAGTCCACTGCACTCAAGCTCACTTCTGCGGGGCATCGCACAACCACATTCTCTGCTCTGGAAATTGACGGCGAACCCTTCGAGATGGTGCAGCTCTACGGCGCCGCGGAAGGCCACGAGGACCGTGACCCGCAGCCAGTCGATGACTCCCGCTCGTCGCGCGAGGACGATGCCTTGCTTGGGCCCAGCGCGACACAGAGAAAGCCGAAGAGGGATGGACATGCTTCGTTGGTGAGCTCCACGAGCAACCTGGCGAATACCATCATTGGAAGTGGTGAGTGCTGGGTCTCCTTCGACGTGGAAGTCGTTGCTCACCGAGTTTGTGTGCACCGTTGGCTCAGGCATGCTCACGTTCCCCATGGTATGCTTCCTGTCAATCAAGCTAGCATTAATCTTACACCCTCGCTCAGGCGATGGCTTCAGCCGGAATCATACCCGGCATCATCACTTGTGTCTTCTCCGGCGGCGTTGCGGCATTCGGGCTTTACCTGCTATCCTTATGCGCCGCTAAAGGTCCTCATAGACGAGCTTCCTTCTTCAGCATCGCGGAAATGACATTCCCAAGGGCTGCCGTCTTCTTTGACGCTGCCATTGCAACCAAATGCTTCGGTGTATCTATCAGGTGTGTTTTCAATACCGCACGGAGAAGAGACATCCATATTGTGGTCGGGTTGTCGTCCCACTTTCCCTTGCGCTTGCGAACGATATTGGTCATGGACATCAAAACGTGCCATGTGTTTTGGACTGACTCATACACTCATACTTGTGGTATGGATCGTTCATGCATGGATTCTAGTCCGTCCCTATGCTCTTATATTGCGGAGAATTCATCCAGTGCACGATGTTGACTACCACACACAGCTACCTCATCATCATCAAGTCACTCATGCCAAGTGTGGTGTTGGCTCTATACCACGATCTGACATCTCCGGATGTGAATCCACCAGCATGGATGTTGTCGGGCCAGAATTGGATAACTATTATCATGATTCCACTACTACCGCTCACATTCCTTCGGAAACTGGACAGCCTGAGGCACACGAGCTATGTTGCGCTCTTCTCCGTCGGTGAGTAAAAGCATGCTATCATCTAGATGCTAACGCCGTACTGATTATGGACACATAGCATACCTGGTGCTCATCGTCATTGTCTGCTACTTTTTTCCCTTAGAAGGGACCCAGAAGCCTGGAGAGATACACCTGATCAAACTCTCTCCTAGTTTCGTGTCAACTTTCCCCGTCCAAGTGTTCGCGTACACCTGTGCACAGAATGTGAGCGCACAGTCGTTATCGGCTTCTCTCGCTATCTCTAAAAGCTCCACCGTCAGCTTTTCCCTATCTTCAACGAGGTTCAATCTAACACTCAGAAGAGAATGAATGTTGTCATCGGCACAGCCATAGGCTCCGCGGCTTTGATCTACGAGATCATCGCTGTGTTCGGTTATCTGACTTTTGGCTCAGCTGTAAGTTTCGAGAGACAGCGGTCAGACGTATTGGTCCCAGTAACCTCAATGCCATTCAGGTTGGCCCAAACATCATCGCGATGTATCCCTCCACTTCGCTATTCATTGCTGTTGGGCAAGTCGCGATTGTCATCCTCGTGATGTTCTCGTACCCTCTGCAAGTTCACCCCTGTCGCAACTGTTTAGACAAAGTTTTCCATGCCGGGCAGACTAGCAAGCCCCTGGAAGGTACAGAGGACGACGAGCCAGAAGACGAACATCACGCAAGCCATGACATGACCCCTCTGAAACATACGCTGTTGACTGTCGCCATAGTCGCGAGTGGTTTCACCATCGCCTACTTCGTGGATGACTTGAAGATGGGTGCGTATCCACTTCTGCCTAGCGTTAGCTGACGACTGATTATATGGACTAGTGCTGTCGTTTGTGGGCTCGACAGGCTCCACGACAATTTCTTTCATATTACCGGGTCTGTTCTGGTGGAAGGTCAGTAGAGCTTGAGACCCTCGAACGGATTTAGAACGTTGATGATACTTGAAAACACAGCTTTCGCGCGATGATCCAAGCGCGAACAAGAATTTATCCAAGGCGTCCTTGGGATTGGCCATCTACGGCATGTTCATCTTTGTGTTCTGGTAAGTACCGATATATGGATCCGGCGCCGCGGGCCAGCCCCTGACGTTTTTCTCCTCAGTTTGAGCTTCAATATCTGGGGTCTTTTCCATCCACAATCGGAGACCGCACACTAGGTTATGCATCATGGCTATTAGTCTATACTTCAGCCTAGTCTAGCTATGGAGCGTGTAATGATATCTCTTCATCTGTATCTTAAGTGTGTGCATTTGTCGTAGGAGTGTAACGTTCATGAATATTAATCTGATGTTGTGGCGGAGATTCCGCGGCAAGAAGACAGCGGGCGCCTCGCGACTTTGTAGACCAGATTGAGCGCTTGTCGTAAGCTGCACCTTACCCTCAGACCTGATGCACCTCTGCTTGTACTCAACGTCTATCTCGCCCTACTTGTCCATTACAGCGTCCAGATTACTCTTCTGACCGACTAGGATGTCTGTTGGTGCGTAGCCATGCTCTCTTGCTATGGAGGGTGAAGTGCGACTCGCCGAACGAGATGCCCTCCTTGTCGTTCTCCGCACTGAGTTTGCACATCTTCCCATTTTCAACACAACAGAGACTGCCCTACACCCGGGAGAGGCATCATACTTTCCAACAACAAAACACGCTCACCCCCAGCAACTGTTGGGGCCCCCTAAGACAGACATGGCGACAGCCTCCAGCGATGCAGCCACAGCGACCAGCACTATGAAAGCATTGGGCAATTACACCGAACGGTCGCTTTCCGCCAGCCCTACTGATGCATCACCATTCTACAACCCCTCATCGTCCACCTCGTCCCTGAACGCGAAGTTAGAGACCTCTTCGAGCGCCTCTGGCTTGCTCGAGTCGAGCGAGACGGCGGCCACCATGGTCGACATAGAGCCCGATGCGCAGATCTTAGAAGCCCTCAAAAGCAAGGATAGACTATATGTGCTGAAACTCGGGGAGCAGATGGAGGCGTTGATCAAGGAACGGAGGTACGTCTGCTCGTATTCGCCCTCCACATCTTCCGGCGTCACACGACGGTGCCCGTACTCGACGAACAGCTGTGCAGTTTCGCCATATGGTTGCTGTCCAACGCTTGATTGCGAATGCAATGTGGATTGGAGTTGTTTTCTGACTTTGTGGTTCGCGCAGAATGCGGCTGGACCTCACACCTTCCACGTCCTACCAGCGGCTGCTTGTCCATCGATGTTCGGCCTACTACAAGCTGTCACCGGAGTCTGATCCGACCACGAAGGCCATCATCGTGTACTGCCGCTCTGAAAGCCGAATGTACGTGCTTGTATCCCGCGTCGCTGGGTGTTCTGTTGCTCAGCTCAGTCCCACAGCCCCGCCCGACGTATCTGTGAGCTTGTTCCAGCGGAGGAGTCTGCACAACCCGCTTTCCAGATCATGCGCCGCGTTGACCGGCAGCTTCGCGGACGCCAATATTCCCAACCTGGCTCCACGGCTGGGGAAGACGCGGACACGTCCGATGTCGATGCGTCGGAGGCTGGGAGCATCGGCGGTATAAGCAGCGCAGCCTCTTCCGGCGCACGGCGGTACAAAACCATCGAGGAGAGGGAGGCCGAGTATAACCAGGCTCGGTCAAGAATATTCATGGGATTCGAGGAGAAGAAAGACAAAGACATGAGCGCGAACTCGTCGACGTTCAGCCTCGTCTCCGGTTCGGGTTCTACTAGTGGAGGGCGCGGGAGCAGCATCGGTGACATGGACGACTCCGCAAGTTCCGCGCCGACAGAGAGCGAGTGGTCTGGGCCTGTCACTCGCGACAAGAGGGATGTTCGGAGGGGCCCTGGCTCGACGACGTCTTCGGTCCGATCTTTCAGGTCTACAGGGCCTTCGTACAACGCCAATGGCTCGGGGAGTTCCCGGAATTCGAGGGCAACGTCTCCGTCCTTCACTTACCCCACACTCTATGAGCCTCCGGCAGCACCACAATACGACCCTGGACAGTATCCCGCGCAGCCTCAGGCCCCCTCTGGCTACGTCGGGCAGTACGGCTATCCTCCATACAACCCTCAGCCGCCCGGGCAGTCTTACGCCAATCCATACTATTACCAGCCTCAGCCTCAGCCGCCACCGTATCCTTATCCCCTTCCTCCCCCGCATTCCGATTCAGTCGCTCCCAGTGAGGCAATGTATCCACCACCACCACCTCCTCCGAACGCTTCCCATCAGCCGCTCTATGGTCCATCCTACATGTGGGCTGGCTCACCTGCCCCAAATCAACTTCCGCTCCAGCCTCCGCTTCTTCCCCGCCAGCATCCACCACAACCTGGTATGCCTCCTCATCACGAAAGCCATATACCTGCGCACCCAATGCCCCCGATGCCGAATGTGCGTCAGTATTCCTATCCTGCTCCTTCGACACCGTATGGTTATGGCATGCCTGGTTATCACTATCAACAACCTTATCAACCGGGTGCTCCGATGGGGCCGCCGCCACCCCTGATGCCCGGACAAGGGTACCCACAAGGTCCCTTGCCCGAATTCGCAGGGCCGAACAGCAATGGCAATGGCAACGGCGTAGAGGGCCCTAGTATCAGCCGTACGTCGTCTCGTAACAGCAACGGGCACGGCAGCATCAGCGGGAAACGAGGACCTCCCCGTGCTCGTAGCTCATGGACTTATGGGCCTGGTGTGAGCACAGGTGGATTCACTTATACTCCGAACGGTGTATCGAACGGATTGGGCGACGCCTTTGGACCCCGCCTGAGCACAAACACGCGGCGAGCATCGGGCAATTCCAGTGGTGGAAGTGCCGGAGCGAGAACACCTGCCGACGAGACATCGTCTACAGCGGTAAGTCTCTTCATCCGGTTAACCTCCTGTGGTTTTCTTCCGTTCTTTGTGTTGATGTTCGTCTTCTTCGCTGCCTTGCTTCGTTGTTTCGCGCGTCTTGGCGTTCCCCCACATAGTCATCTTCTACGACGTCTTCGTCTTCGCGGCGTACATTCACGTCTACCTCCACTACTTCCAAGCACCCTCTTCCCGCGCGCCCCGATTGGGCTGTCGGACTGAAGCCCCAGCATGCTCGGCATCTGGACCATCACAATAACGCATCTCGTAACATGTCTCCCGCAAGAATGGCACCTCCGCATCTGTCACAACAATCGCAATCGCAACCCGTCCTGCAGTCGAACGATTTCCCCCCTTTATCTGCAGCTCAACAGACCCGACAGCCCGTGGTCGGTGGGGCTTGGACCAACGCCTCCAGCTCGCGCGTGATGGTAGCTAGCCCACCGCGCTCCGGGAACGCACAGGGCACTGCGCTCGTGCACTACCCCCACTCCCAGCAGTCGAGCCCGCAGGTCCCGACCGCGCCCGCGCCCGCCGCACTCGGCCGGTTAGACGAACAAGACACCACCTTCGAACGGCCGCCGCCGAAGAACGCCGAGCTGTTCAACCCCAAGGCGGGCACTGGCAAGGCGCAGGAGAACGGACGGAGTCGGGCGAGCACGGGCGCAAATGGGTCCGACCTAGCCGACAAGATGGGCGCGATGGCGCTCGCGGACACGTTGGGCAGCGTCGGCGAGGGCCTGTTCGTCGCGATGCCTGCCATTGGCTCCAACACCAGCGATCCGGCGGTGTGCGTCGACTCCGCCGCCGCCGTATCGTCATAGCTCGGTTCGGCTCTCCGCCGTCTGGGTCTGGGTGCTGGTGCCACGGCAGGTGTTGCCAGCCCCTCCGTTGAACCGCTCCGAGTTGTCGTCCCTGCCATGTATGTTCTCGTCGAGGTGCTCTCGTGTCCATCGGCTGTGCGCTGTTAGATGTATTTGTGTCGTGGTATGTCGTTGTGGGGTGGCTGCCTAGCGTGTGTGTGGTGTGTTGCGCTACGTTGTTACTACGTTATACGCTACATACGTGCCCGCTGCCCGTGCTGTGTGCGTTGTCTCCGCTCTCTCCGTACGGTGTTGTACTCTCTCATCTCGTATCTCGAAATTTAACTTAGACTCTTGCCTCGGGTTAATGGATCGCGATACACGTATATCGTAGGGCTTGCTCAGTATTAGCACTTGAACGTGGCAGCGGTAGATGCGCCTGGCCGTGTAATAAAATGAATACTGAGTATTGAAGATGAGGAATCTTGCGAACGATGTTGTGATTTTGGTGATATACAAAGCGGGAGGTACCGGATGCTACACATAGATACGGATACAATTCGTAGTAGACCTGGGAGCAGGAAATCCAAGAGGAGATTAATGGCATGGCGATATGCGGACCCTAGACCCGCCAGGGAACGCACGGCGCGCAGGACAATATTAGTGTAATCTAGATGCGACGCGCGAATAGGCTGACACAAAGAACGGACGGGTGAAGGAGCGGACGTGCGAATAGAAGGGGTGGACACGAGTAGAGACGGTGAAGTCGAGAGGCGGGATCGTTAACGATCGGTTTTACTTCGACCAATGCTTGAACAGGCCCTTCAGGCTCTTCAGGCGGGGGCGGACGTGGCCGGGACGCGGCGAGTTGGGCTCCGAGCTGGTGCCCGTCGAAGCCGAGGTGGGCGCGGACGGCGCGGAAGGGGACGGGGGGCCCCACGACGCCGACGGCGCGTGGCGGGTCTGCTCCCCACGCAGGATGTGCACCACCGTCGGGATAGGCATGCGAGGCATCGCCGGGAGCGGCTCCGAGCGGCGGTCGGCCTCCCCGGGAATCCGGTTGTGCTCCAAGCTGGCGTGGGCTCCAGAGGGGGGGTTCAGAGTCGCCGGGGCGTCCGCGTTCACACCCTCGCGGGACTGCGGACGATTGCCGAGCCGCGACGGGGGCATGGCGGGCTCCCGCGCGCGATGTGCGTGGGGTGCGGGGCGGGAAGACGTCGTGTGAGGAGCGGTCTGCGGACGCCGCGTGGACTTGCTCCGCTTTGGGGGCGCACCGAAGAACAACGCGCTCGCGAGCGCCATCTCTACGTCCAGTTCGACTTGCGCTTCTGCGGGGCTTGCGAACACGAGCGGGGTAGGTCGGCGGCGGCGGCGGGAAGGCGTGGTGCGAACTGGCGGGTGGCTGCGATAGCCCTGGGCTGCGCGGGCGGTGCGCGAGGTTGAGGAACCAACGAGGAAGTCGGGTGCCCCCTACACCAGTGCGTGCGATGGATGCGACACCGATAGCGACCACGAATGTGATTCGTCAGAATGGAATATGCGCACATACTGGGAAGAAAAACTCACAACGCGTTCGTAGATGTATGGCTTCTCCGCCGACTCAGTGCTGGTGCGTGAGGAGGCCACTGCCTCGCTTGGGGTGCCTTGTATCTGAAAGAGAAAGCATTAGCATTCAAGACACACCCTTCACCGGTGAAAGGTTTACACTGACTTGCTCGCAGAAATCTTCATCTTCGTCCTCGCAGGACGCCTTCCATTTCCCTTTCTCGGAAGTACCCCAGCCGCCGTACTGGTCCACCCACGTCAGCTCTTCCGTGTCGTCCTCAAGCATCTTCCTGGCTACGGGGAACTTCCCAACCGGACTCGAACCAACAGGCAGCTCACTGGAAGCCCACACTTGCTCCGTGAGGTCTTCAATAGACGGGTTGGTAACCATGATATGCGGCATAGCCAGGGTCGGGCTAGACAGGCGGGCAGTGTCTGAGGGTCTCGTAGACGACGCGATGCGCTGCGTTAATGTCGATGTACCGGAGGTGATAACGCCGATTTTGACTGTGGACATTGACAGACCACGATAGCCGCCGATGCGCTCGGTGCGATGAATGGTGCTCGACGCGCTCACCGCTGACGTACCCATGTGCTTCAGTGAAGCCGCGAGCTGTTCCAGCTGCCGAAGAGTGTCCTCGGTGTCTTGTGAGACGGGTCTCGGGGTAGGTGGTGGGGAGGGCTCTGTGGTAGGCGGTGAGGAGGGCTCTGTGGTAGGCGGTGAGGAGGGCTCTGTGGTAGGCGGAGAGGACCGGGCAAATGACGCAGGAAAGTACTCTAACGGACTGTCAACGTCTGGCGGGGTAGGCGGGCCAGCAGGGAAAGGGATAGGGGGGAGTGCCTTCCGCGGTGGTGGTGGAGGTGAGGGGATGTATACTACCCGAGGTGTAGACGTCCGCGAACGTGAGAACCTTGTTGTGCGAGTGATCATGCCATGCTTGGGCGGCGATGTGTTGGTGATTGGTGGATGTTCGAGGCTAGAGCAAGTAGATGGTGGTTGATAGTAAGTTGAGACGTGAGCTCTCTTGTACACCTGGTCGTTAGTAGGTGCTGCGACTGGGGCAGACGCCCTTGTTGGAGTAGTAGGTAGCTCGGTCTGCGTGATATTGGACATTGATGCTGTGCTGCGAACTTGAAAGACGGGCGTGCGGTGGATAAAGTAGGGTGTCGCAGTATGACCTCGACGGAGGAGGATGGGAGATGTCGTCGCTGTCTCTGGGACGCTCACAAGAGGGGGCGGTGAGTACATCATGGTGGTGGTGGTCATGACGAGGGAAGGAGGGGCGCTGACGGGAATAGCGAAAGGAGGGGGTGCCTCTGAAGTATAACCGTCTGAGAGAATGGAACTAGAGCGGTGCAGGCCCAGTCCTGGATGGGGTGCCTGTCTATGGAGGATGTGCTGAGAAGCCCGACGGACAGGAGCATTTGACATAGCACGGACGTGTATCACAAAGATCACGCCGGCGGCGCGGTTGTCGGAGGCCGGAGGACCTGGCTTGGTACCCGTTCGGTTGCGCTTTCGGAGCTGGCATGCTCGGGCACGAATAGAATGTGCCTGTACCGGAGACGAAAGTGCGTCGGCAAAGGGGTACATATGTGTAGGCCTTGGCTCTCAGGTAGTCTATGGCGACTGAGGTAGCGGTGCCAATGTGGGCAGTGCATGCAAAAATATGGCAGTGAATGGCCGGATTTGCAGGGAGGGGAGACGGTGTGGGATGGGAACTATCAGGGCGCCGGAGGCAATCTTCATCATAGAAGCGACAGACGACAGGGAAGATAGATAGGACACGTCGAGCCGTGATACAGAGGAAGGGTGCCGTCTAGTCTTGGGGCAGGATGTTTGTCACCGCCTTGTGCCAGAGCGTGGATGGACCTGGCGGGGGCAATGGCTTTGTGGCAACGCCGTCTGTCGGGATGAGACGGTCAGACGTTTTCGTTGGAGATGAGCATCAGGCATGTGGCGAACACGACGACGCCGAGTCCGCTGAGAATAGCAAGATGTGTTCTGCATATATGGAGGAGGAGACACGATGAGATGGGGAGGTCGCGGACGGATCGGCCAGAAGACTCACTTGCTTGCCCTGAGGAATCCTCGCTGGCTCTTGATATCGGCGTAGCCCTGCCAGTACTCCCACACCCCTGCGCCTATAGCAGCAACGGCAGCTATGACCTGTATGATTGCGATGGCCAGACCGGTCTGCGTGTGCGGAGTATGTTCAGAGCCAGGGTCAGCAGGAGTTGGGAGACGAGCATTCAGGATCAGAGAGGCGGACAAGAGGCACAAGAGAACGGCGAGGCGGAGGTGGGAGAGCAGGTTGCGCTCAAGCATCGCATAGTCTCGTCCCTCGCTGGAAACCAATTCATGCTCGACGGGCATGATGAGGGGTGCGACGTGGTCAGGACAAAGCTCGCGGCTGCTCGCCTCGAGGCTCGCCCATGACGTCCACAGACAAATTGGGAAATAGAGGCGCCCGAGGCCTGCGTGCTTTAATGAGTGCTTTATTACTCTGACTCTGCTCTCTTGTTCTCGACGTACCCCAGTCGTTCCCGGTTCTCATGCAACTCCGGATGCCCACTCTTTACGCTAGGACAGGACACGCGCACACACAGCCAACTCATGGACAAGGGTAGCTCAGAGAAACCCCACCCGGCACTCACCATCAATGGGCGGGCTAAGCAGGCAAATGAGGTTGTTGCAAGGGTATGTATACTTGCTCGCGGCCCTTTCCTTTTGTCAGCTGAATGCGATCATTATAGCTTAACATCGACAAAAGCTCGGCTCCCGTCGGGATTCGTCCCCTCATTGCTGACGCGTCAAATCCATATGTGGCTTTGCGCCAATGAACATCGCCCTTCTTCCATTGTGCGAGCCAACTTGTCATTGTCCTGCTTGGTATATAACCGTGGAGGAATGAGCTAGATCTGTCGTCCGCCCCCTCTCTCGACCATGACAACCACGGGGCGAAGTTTCATTCTCTCTCCCCGCAATCCTAGCAGCGAATCGGCGGTGGTTTCGTGCTTTCCGCCCAACTCATCAGACAACTCCCACATCTCCGTCCATCCAAATGGACCAGCTGCGACAACGTCGACATCGAAGACCCTTCTTCGAGTTCAGATTCCAACGGCGCCATTCCCCCCGCCTCCTGCAACTCCCATGGCTTGTGACATCGGGGATCGCGCTGTGTGCTTCAAAAATGTTCTTGGTCATGCCGATGTCCCTGACCATCTCGTGACTGGTTTTGTCCATCCCGACTGCCTCCTGGATGAGCTCTACTGCAAATGGCCCGACTGGCCGCGCCCCTTCTCCACCGCGTCGCCTCCCCTCCACAAGATCGTGCAAGTGAACGGTTTCGGGCTCAGCATGGTCGCAACGGCAAACATCGGACGTGGTCAAGTTATCGTCACGGAGCGGCCGCTCCTCATGTATCCGGCCTCGATGCCCCTTCCCGTGAAGGAGAGCCTCGCCTATCTCGAGTTTGCGGTCTCGAGTCTGCGGGAGGAGAATCGGAAAGCTGTCTACGCGCTCAGGAATGTCAAAGGCCCCGATTGGCTGTCACACCTCAAGGGCATCATGGACACCAACAGCCTCGGGACTTCAGGCGGGATGCCCGGCCACCGCGCACAATATGCCGGACTGGCAAGAGACATCTCTCGCGTCAACCACAGGTGAGCCCTCGCCGTTCTTAATTGTGGATTCAAGGGTGAATCTGTACCGGCTGACACGTCTTCCATCGACAGCTGCCTCCCTAACGCAGTATCCCATTTCGACCTCGAGACGTTCACTTACTCGCTACGTGCTGCACGCCCCATCCGCGCCGGAGAGCAAATCACCATCACATACGTCGACCTTCACCCCGGACACGCCGAGCGGCAGGAGGAGCTCCTCCGACGATACAAGTTCCAGTGCACGTGCACAGTCTGCGCGCGCGACCCTGGCGAGCGCGCTTTCAGCGACTTCCGGCGCGCCTTCATGACCCTCCGGCGGATGGATACCGAGCTCGACATCGCGGCCTTCGACAAGTGGCTCGCGGACGGCGCGCCGGACAATACTCTCCTCTTGGTCATGTCCAATCCGGCGGAGCTGCTCGACCTCTTTGACTCGGGGAAGCTCGACGGCTTCCAGCGCGCGCTGGTGACGTACCAGATCATGGAGGAGGAGGGGTGGTCTTTTTACCGGCTGTGGGAGTCCGTCATCGAGCGGCTCGTGCAGGGATTCTCGGTGCTCGAGGACGAAGAGGCCGTGCGGCACTACGCGCTCGCCGCCGCGATTCGCAATAAGGTCGACGAGGGCACGGATGGTGGGTGGGCGGCGGTCGCGAGGTACCCGCGCCAGACGGAGTGGTGGGGCAAGCTTGGTGAGAAGCGTGTGCGTACGCATGGCAAGAGCGCCTACAGTTCAGCACACGCAGCCGTCTTCCAAGTCCCACGGCATCGTCTCTCTAAAGCATGATTGAACATAAGTATGCATGACGGTGTACTGCTAGTGTATCTGATCTTCGAGAGCGTACTATGACCCTGCCCCTCCGACAAGTGACACCTTGCTGAGACGTGGAAACGTTGATAGCTTCGCCGGGATCATCAATGCATCAACTAGGTCAGTTTTCTGATCCTATATGAGTAGGACCGACAACAACAGTCAAACGGGGAGGAAGTTCCACTCCACTTCTTCGTTTCATAAAAGCTCCTCCGATCTCCGCGGTTCGTGCAACTAAGCACGGGGATCTCAGACAGCTGGTGGGTGTGCGCAGTTTTAGGCGTCTAGAAATAAGAGCTGATACGGTGTCCGTATGAGTCTTGCGTTCGTCCGCACAAGCAATAGCGAAGATATCTCATGGGTCGCTTGTGACATGTACTAATGATCATATATATCATAGGTAGCAAGTGGGGGATCCGCATTCCGGCGCTCGGTGCACGCCATGCAAACGGTACCTGCAGTGGTCCCTTGGCTGCTGGCGCTGCAATCCCGGCCACGGTCAACGGAAATGACCCGTCCACGATTGAGAACTCCTGTTAGAGACTCAGGGAGTAGACTCGGAGCCGGGAACACGTACGATAACGAGGGTATCCGAATCGGATGAATCCTCCTTAGGGCACTCGTGATGTGCTGCATACTACACAGAGTCGCCTCCACCCGAATTCGTCCAGGTGAGCCTTTCAACCGCCAGTTCTCTGCCGGACAATGTATTGACTGTCGACATGGCTAGTTTTTCATCACCAGCCCGCACTCACTGTGGTCAAGCTCTGGGCCGCCACCAGGTATATCACAGTTGCCTGCACCGTCGCTGTCCAAGGCGCGTCGCTCATCAAGAGAGGTCGGTTCGCTCTCCTCCCATATCCGTCATCCGCTCCTCGCGCATCACACTGACACCTCTTCTCATTCCGTAGCGAGCTGCCCGAGCAGTGACCAGGGCCGGCTGAAATAGGCTATGCGAGACAAGCGGCGGGAGCCCGCTCGTCTCGGACTGCCAAGCTGCCATCAACCTGGTTACCTGCGGTGGTGGGGTGCGAGATACTACACATCTGAGTCTGTCTGAGTACAAGACCAAACCAACCAGGTCTCTGATGACATTGGCTGCTTTCAACCCAATTTGAATCACGCCGGCTCGTACTGCTATAGCATGATCACCTCGGGCACGTGAAAGGTCGACATTTGTGGTGTGGGCACTTGAGGGCATCGCGACTCGCGAGGGTAGCACCCACGTTCACCACGAAATGCAACCGGTACTTGAAGAATCTTCTCGCCGGCTGCAAGAGCGGCAACCGCGTCGGCGGGCAGGTCTTTTCGCCGGGACCATCGGATAAGTAGGTCAGTTCTCTGATCGTTTATCACAAGACTCAACAACAATCTCCACTTCGTCGTTTCATACTGAAATATTCTCGATTTCCGCACTGCTTGTATACTCAAAGAGCTGGTGCGTTTGCGCGGTTCCACTGGGTGTCTGGCGTTCGTCGCACACCCTGGTAGTCAGAGCAAGTGGCGAAGGCATCTTATGGGTCGCCAATAACAGTATTTGATAGGTACAGTAGCTACTATGTTTCAGTAGCCAGTGCCATGGTGGAACCGCATTCCGGCGCCTGCACGCCATCCAAACGGTGCAGTGCCCGACCAGTGGCCCCTTGTCTGCTGCAATCCCGACAACGGTGAACGGGAATGACACGTCAAGGCTTCCCGCTTTAGAGGGAATGGATCCAGGAGCATGATCACAGTGGTCACCGAATCGTATAAATACTCTTGGGGTGACTCGCGATGTGCTGCAGACACAACTTAGTCGCCTCCACCCTTGTCCCAAGTGAGCCTTCGAACCGCCTGTTCTCCGCTGGACAATGTACTGACTGTCGATATAGCACCCATCATCATGGTCAAGCTCTGGGCCGCCATCGGCACTATCACAGTTGCCTGCACCGTCGCCGTCCAAGGCGCGTCGCTCTTCGAGAGGAGTCAGTTCGCCCTCCTCCCATACTAAACCGTCTTCCGCTCCGCGCGCATCACACTGACACCTCCTTTCATCTCTTAGCGAACTGCCCGAGCAACGATCACGGCCAGCTGAAATGCGAGACAAGCGGCGGGAGCCCACTCGCCTCGGACTGTGAAGTTGCCATCAGGCAGCTCGATGACAACGAGCAATGCTTCCAAGAAAACTCCGCCGGCTCCCACTGCAAGACCATAAAGAGATCGGGCAAGTGCAAGATCGATGTTTGTGGCGTGTACAACTCGAGGGTAGCGGATACGTCCAAGACGTCGTGCAAGCAGTACTTGACCAATCTCCTCAATGGCTGCAAGAGCGGCAACCTCGTCGGCGGGCAGATCTTTCCCCAGACTTGCAATGTTGCATACCCGGGCACGCCTCCAGACGACCCGGAGTTGAAGGACTGGAAGCATTTCAGGGTCCAGTTCTCGCACCACAAATAAGTGGCGTGTGCGTCTTTCCAAGGTGTGTGTCTTCAAGTTCGAGAAGTACATGTCAAGCTGACCTCCGCCTGATACCGATATAAGTTGCGCATCTCAGACAAGCGCTGCGCAGTCGTTATACTGGCTTCCCTGTGTCATATCGTCCGGTCTGTACTATGTAATCACCTGGCTTTCAATTCAATCTTCGAGAATCTGAAACTGGCGTTACTAGTCGTCGGCGGCACGGCAATGTGAACCACAAATTACTTACTTTCTTTTACATTGGTCGACAAGGTTGTATCACCCGGTGAGCTATGTATATGTACTCGGAGGACCAGTAGTACATGTCAAGCTGACCTTCGCCTGTTACAAATCTACACTGCGCAAGCTCAAGATACGCTACATAGTTATTAGGCTGGCGTCCCTGAATGCCCATGGGCAGTGTCGCTACATCTCCTCACTAATGCGATACATATTGCCACAACGTGTATGATGACGTCCATGAGAACAATTTGGTCCTGGTGCTAGCACCACAACTACATGTACAACACGCGGAAACAGATCAAAACCCAGGCTACACATTACCGTCTACTAAATATCTCTTTTCTCTTCCACGCGAACAGCAGTACGACGTAGCCACAGCCATGATACATACGATCGTCTGTCGATTGATCCACCAGGAGAACAGGAAAAATGCAAAACCCGAAAACCGCATTCACTCGAAACTGCTCGTGCTCGCTGTCGTCACAGCGTATTCATGCTTGCTCGGGTCCCAGTTGCGGGCCCACTCTGGGCGCAGCATCGCAGCCGCGCGACCTGACCCTGCGTCAATCGAGGACGTACGGCCGCCCCGAGTAGCGTGGGGGCTGAGGTAGGCCGACCTCGGCGGGTGCGACATGCTTTGTGTCCGTTTGCTCCTGCGCGCCCATCGTGTCATGTCAGCAGGTAAGTGCCTCGGTCAACTGAAGCATACTCACAGTGTGGGCGACAAGCTGAGTTGGGCGAAGTTGCTAGGGAACAGCGGGTGGCCGGGTCCACGTTCGCGCAAGATGTCGTAGGGGATGTCCTTGTCGGACCCAGGAGACATGAACTTGGGTCGAACGACGGGGCTTGACGACGTAGAGCGACCCGCAATATGGTCTGGAACGAATAGCGGAAGAGTCGATGAAGTGCTGATGCGCAGACCCTGGACCTCCTGCTCGTCCTCAGGTTTTTTGTCCTCCCCGGCTTCCGTTTCATCCTCTTCGCGCAGGTCGCCCAACGACGACCCCATGGAGTCGGCCGCGGCTGAATGGGGTGGCGTCTGGTTCACGAACACAGGTTCAATGACAACCGCCTCGTCATGCGCGTCGGCGTCTGAATCGTGCTGCGCAGAGACAACGGGCGAGTCGGGCTCGAACGGGTTGGCGTCAACATCTTCCGTAGTGAGCAGAGGTGCGGGCTCCTCGTGAGGCAGCTCCAGTCCATCGTCCTCCACATCGAGCTCGGGCGGTACGCCAAGCGCGCCTTTGACACGCTCCCAGATGAGCTCACTGTGCGCCATGATGCACCGACGAGACTTCCGGATCCAGTACGCGTCATCGGCGACGTCACGGTCGACCTTCGTGAGCCAGTACTCGAGGTCGGCGAACGTCCAGTCTTTGGAGTCCGGTGCCGCTGTCGACGCCTCGTACTTCGAGCCCATGGACGCACGTGCATCAGGTGGGAACGTTTGCTGGAGAAGCGCAAAGAGCCGTGCGCTCGGTTGAGAGTGAATGAGCACGGTGACTTCTGCCGACCGTTCGATGAATGGAAGGTATACAGATACCGGGAGTGGGGTGAACGATACGGGGGCTGGAATTGGGCTATGCATACCGGAGAGGGGACCGTTAGGCGAGGGAAGGGGAGACCGGGGGTTGACTGAGGTACGCGCAAGGTCCATGATCTGCTCCGGGGATAGCTTGCTATGGCCCGAGAGCGCGGACGGGAAGCGTGACGAGCTCGGGGAGGAGGGCCGGAGGCGAGGGGACGCGGAAGGGCTCACCGGGCGACCGCCATGAGCAGCTCCCTGGGAGCCAGGTGGGGAGAAGGTTGAAAACGCGAAGCTCATCCTTCCCCCGAGCCCTCCTCCTTCACCGGCACCCTTACCCGAAGACTGCGAATTGAGGGACGAATTGCTCCCATGCCGACGATGCCGCCTCGGGGGCTCTTCCATGTCTGGTTGAGGGACGCGTACTATCGTCAAGCGGCTTGTGAGGGATCGTGAGGGGTTCATGTTTACGTCGTTGTGGGCACCCCACGGATCGGAGGCGGCGACGGAGCCTCTGCGAGAGGACAGTCTACGCCCGCGCGAGGTCGGACTGAGGACGGGACTCAACTCCGGCGTAGACAGGGCGCTCATTCTGCGACAGTGCATATAGTGCGGGGTATCCGGGGAAGTGTCAGCGATGAGCATCTGTCGATCGATGGTGAGGTCCTGCGTACCTGGGGTAAGATAGACGTGTGTACGCGTCGAGGGCGGGCACGAGAAGATGGAGGGGATCAAGGCGGCCAGGGAGATGGTGGTGGGGAGGAAAGAGAGCTCTGGGCTTTCCTAAAGACTTTGAATGCGGACTCCATCGAGTGCTCTGTGCATGTACGTCAAGTCTCCCTTGCCCTGGCCCGGCCACCCAGGTCGGGATCACATGACGCAATCTATGATCGTCACATTACCGCTCTGTGACCGCCTTCCTCATTTGGTGTCTACAGGTACAACCACCCTTCCGAGGCCGCGGCGAGGCGGTCACCCTGACTTGTAGTGGACCGTGGTAACTGTGGTGGCCTCCGAGGTCGGAGGTCACAGCAGGTAGCGAGCTTTTCTCTGGCGGCGATGTGTCGTGGCGTTGCAACTGTTCCTACGTAGTCATGAGGGGATTTGTGTTCTCAGTATGTAAAACCATGCTAATAATCGTTGTATTTCCTTGATGTACAAGTCACCTGTGAGATTATGGCCCTCCTCAGCCTCACTCTTGATCATGGAAACCCGGAACGCTTACCTCTACGGAGCGGTCCAGAAGAACAATCAAGACAGACAGAAGAACCGAAGAGTAATCGTTTGGTGAATCAAGATTGAAGCAAAGCATTGATTGGTCGGGAGCAACGGAGAACAAACAGTCGTACTACATCACTTGGGAACAGACAGTATCTTACATGGTGAGAGATCGGTGCTCCGCACCGACAGATGGGAGAGCATAGGGCGGTGAACCGCAGGTAGTGGGGCGGAGTGGTGGAGGAAGGTGGAGGGTGAACTAAGCTGAGAGCAACGGAGACGATTACAAGCACGAGCAGGTAGTACGGAACAGCGATAGAAACACGGTGCAGCAAACGATTGGATACAACGGAGCAGATCATTCGAAAGAGAACATCTAGCGTGGCTCGGTGTTTATATACAAGAAGTCGCGGGAGACTCGCCGTGGGTCCGAAGGGTTGTGCGGCGAGGAGCCTGGATCCGGAGCGACCCTTGACGAAGAAGCAGGAGAGTTTCGACCATGGTCTCCGCAGGAGCGACTAAAGCCATGGCGCAGGAGGCTACTCCACGAGCTTGTCCGCAACGTTCAGCAGTTGGTCGAGCGTGATGAACTGTACCCAGGACTCCAGGTCCTTCGGCTCTGTCTGCCACACGAATCGAGTATCGCGCGTCCTCCGGAAGAACGCCACCGCACATTGGTATGTCTGGCGAACGTGGCCTTCGCTCTCCGGGATGGGGAACCCGAGCTCGGACGACCATACGCGGAACTCCCAGCCGCTGAGCGGGCGGCCGTCCCCAGTCGCGGTCTTTGCAGGAATGTTGAACTCGAGTCGAGACCAATCAAAACCCATGGGTTGGCCGATGGCCTTGATGTACGCTTGTTTGAGTGCGAGGAGAACGCAGAGCCGCCGCATCACGACCTCCTCGCCGAGTTCGGGGGCGATGAAACTCTGTTCTAGCGGTGTCAACTGCGGCCATGACATGGTCAGACATTTCGCGCAAAAAGGAGGAAGCTGACTGCTAACTTTGTGATACAGGGAGATGGCGAAGTCGTTCGCACTCATGTTCGGGGGCGAGACGATCTCCTTGATCCCGATGCCAATATTGACGACGTCCTCACGGCGGCCTTGCGTCATAGCCATTCCGACGAGGTTGTGGTCATAAGAGGTATGGTACCCGATCATCGACCTCGCCCGACTCGCGGCGGCGACAGGGTTGTCATTCTCAACATTGTGAACCTACAGGGACAGGACCATGGCGACACAGGTCTGAAATGGGTCCTTGATACGGAGGATTTCAAGGGAATGTACGTGCCTGCTCGATCCAATGTTTTCCGACTGCAGTGATGTTGTCGCGCCACCTTGAGCGCGGGACACGGCGGTGTCGCATCATGAGCAATGGCAGGAGGAACGCAATCATTTGTCCTGCATACCAGAGGGTTAGGATCGAAATCGTGCGCTCACTTCATCCTACTACATGCCATATCGATTCCCATGCTCTCCAAGACAGATGAGAGAGATTTAGGACTCACGCATCGTCTCTGGCTCATTGGGGGCGTTCTTCACTGGGGCGTGTGGCACGCATTCGCGTAGGACGGTGTAGCACTTCGTGTACTCCTGTAGCCCGCATAGACACGAATGAGGTTCATGAGCGTACGACGCAGCAACGGGTCACTCACTTCTGAGGTCATCTCGCGGTTGGTGAAGAGCATCCATACTAGTATTGGGCAGTCCATCGAGGTGCATGAAGTGAGATGGGACCGATGGAGGGCACTTGATTGTCAGAAGCTACAGCCCGCGAGTTCAGGAGCACCGGAGGAGTTCAGCGTTGTGGATCGACGAGAGCTCAGGACGGAAAAGTCAGACAAGGGTAAATGTCAGGTCGAACTGATACAAGGACATTTATACGGACAGCTGGCGGTAAGAAGGTGCAGGGCGAGAGAGCTGGACATTGCAGGACACGTTGTGGCGATTGCCGCTCATCAATATTTCCTCAACTTGGCCCATTCCGCTTCGGGCCGGCTTACAGACGCTCGCACTTTTCGTGTGTACTTGTACCCTCCTCCTCCTCCTTGTACGCCCTTGTACGGCCTTGTACGCATCGTTTAGAGGTGGCAAGATACACAACCTTTACCCTCACCACGAGCCTGCTTTGCTCTACTCTGAACTCTTGCTCGTACCTACACGCCCTCAAGGCGCCAGCTTCCAACAAGCAGGCGTTCACCACAAACGTTTCGACCTTCCGCAAAGAGGAGTATCTGCCCTCATGGCATGCGCCGCTCATACCACTTCATACTGCGTCCGGTCGCAACGCGGTGTTGTTGATGTGAACGCTTCCGGATGTAATAGAGATATAAGGAAAGACCGTTACTGTGGGTGTTGACTCGACCTCGGGTAATCTTGCATTCCGTTTAAGTACAACCCGTTCAAGTCGACATGCGTACCGGCGAAGACACGTGTTGCTATCCGGATATCCAGGTATGTATGAGGCATTAGGCTGAGTATGGACAGTGAGTAGAACAGGTCCTGGCGTGACGACAACGCGGCCCGAACGCCACCCACAACGGCAAAGACAGAGCTGAAGTTCCGCGCGCAGCAGGGTCGTATCCGAATATGCGTCCACACACCTCGGTCCGGATCAATCTCTGCTCCTGCTCCCTCTCCTGCTATGTGAGGTAGACGGTCCAGACGTGGTCATGAGCGGCACCCGATCTTCTGCCTTCCCATCCTTAGCCCCGACCGCCCCAGCAGCTTCGATGTCCTCATCGAAGAGGACCTCTCCGGTGGCGTCCGCACGTACGCCACCGTTTGCGCTGACGCTGACGCTTAGGTTCGACCTCCCAGGTTTTCCTCGACGTGATCGACCAGGTGCGCTGACGAAGTCGGTGAAACTCGAGAGTGACGAGGTGGGGGTGTGGCCACTTCGCGCGTTGCCGTTCTGTAGCGGTTGCGTCTGCGAGGCGGGTGCGCGCACGGGGAGGCGATAGAACTCCTCGACGTCGTCATCTTCGTCCGGGAGGGCTGAGGTGGAGTACACAGAACCGTTCGCGGTTCCGTTCACCGGATAGGCTCGGGTATATGGAAGAGATCGATACGAACCCTTCCGGAGGTGAATGGCATACGAGTAGAGCAAAGCTGCAAAGTAGATCTATAAAGACGCATTCACACAAGTTAGACACAGCGGCGCCACAGGCAAGGCAGCAGATGAACTCGCCTTCACAAGCCATCCAATCACAATCATAGCGGTGGCGACACCCTTCTCTGCATTCCAGATAGTCATAGCAGCAGCTGCCCGCTCCACATCCGTCATGTTGTGTCCCGCACCACTCTCCATAACCTCTTTCTGCGCGTCAGAGTTCACTTGCACACGACCATCGTGCGGTGTGTAGAACCACCAGACGACCGCAAAGAACATGAGCCAAACAGAGGAGAGTATGTGGTCCGCAAAGAAGAGATGGGCGAAGTAGAGTGTTTGCTTGGGGTCCTCCTGTATAGGTGAATGCAAGGATGTCAGAGCCTAGGATCGAATGCTCCTCGAGAGATCTGTAAGAACGTACATGGAGAATGGCTTTCAAGCCCAAGAAGATGCCAACGAGCCCAATGACGGAGTATATGTACAAACTCAACTGTGCAAGGGAGCCTCCTGCACCAGTGAGAACAGCGACGAGGCCATATACGCCGGCGACCTTGTTGAGGAGCTGAGTCGTCGCGAATGTCAGTTCTTGACCGGTGCTCAACAACCCACACTCGAGACGACTCACAGCGAAAAGGAGGGCGATGGTGACGCCTGTCTTGATGTCGAGGAAGCCAAGGAAGGAGGTGAGCGGGCGGAGCCTCCACTCCGGGCGAAGTGTGAGTCTCATTGGAAGCGACGGAGATTATCGAGAGGTCTATGCGGACATGAAAGACACGAGCTGAAAGAAGAGGCAGGACAGTGGGCGAAGACCGTGACGGTTGGGAGGAGGAGGAGAGTGTCGGGCAGGCTCACTGCGGCCCGCGCTGACTGCATTTGCCGCAGCGCGCGAGATTTGCTGCAGAACTGTGACCACCAACGCCCATCTCACGCCCTCCTCCTCGTCCCCGCTGCCCCCGCCACCGTCGCCGCCGACAACGCCAGTGACCCTCTATTGCCCGCCCCGCCCCCATTGTTTATTCGATATTTTACACCCGCATCCGCCTCGCGTGAACTCCTCGTAGTCGCCCGTGTACGGTCGCTTTTCGAGACTCAGCAATTCACTTCGTATCCTCTACTTATGGCCGGCTACTTCTCGAACCATTCCCAGTCTCGCTTCCTTGCCAACTCCAGCAACACCGGCTCGCAAACGACGACAACGACCACCGCACAAAGCCCCGCGTCGTCTGCTAACCCCTCACCCGCGGCCCGCCCGCGCGTGCCCTCCTCCAAGCACTTCTCCACGTTTGTCGCGCCTGCGTCTGGGGACGACAAAACCGCTGGCAAAGACAAAGCAGTGGGCAACGGCACGTCTAACGGCACCGTGTCTGTGCACCCCCTTCGAAATACGTATGTTCGTACGCTGCTGTCTACACAAGTACTCGGTTCCTGACACTTCTCCTTTCTTCCCTTCGGCCGGCATCTAGCTGGGTGTTCTGGTTCCGCCAGCAGCGCGCCCCGGGAAATAAAATCACAAACTACGAAGAGGGCATCAAAAAGATTTCTGCGTTCAGCTCAGTGAGTGTTCTCTCGCCTTCTCCTTCGCATACGTGGGTTTACCGCCATACCACAGGTGGAATCATTCTGGTCTCTCTGGACACATGTGCACTCCCCATCTTCCCTTCTCCCCACTACCGACTACCTCCTCTTCCATTCTGGCGTGCGTCGGCCCGTCTGGGAGGACCCGCTAAACCTCTCCGGTGGCAAATGGATCATACGTCTTCGCAAGGGCGTCGCCGACCGTATCTGGGAGGACCTAGTCCTCGCTATTATCGGGGACCAGTTTGACGGTGTCATTGACCCGACAGATGCAAACGCGGAGTCTACTCTTGAAGGTGTCCCTCCAGGCGAATGGCCCGAAATTTGCGGTTGCACGATCAGCGTGAGGCAGAATGAGGATATCATATCCTTATGGAACCGCCATGACTCTAATGCCAAGTCCAAGGAGAAGATCAAGTCCGTGTTTGCGCTATGTTCATTCATGATGTCGGGGCATTCAACTCACATTCCTTTGGGTCAGAGAAACGATTCGAAGAGTCTTGAACCTCTCGCCGACGACTATTTTGGAGTACAAGTCCAACAACGGTGAGTGTCATCCGTATAAGTAAAGGGGAAAGGGGCGATTCTGACCTCCCACGCTCAGACTCGATGCAAGACAAGTCCAGCTTCCGAGTTAATCCTATGGACCGCGCGACCCTGTCATGACTCAGCGTGTCCCTCCGATATTTCATTTGCTGATCATGACGCTGCGGCTTCGTCTGTGTCGTCTTCCGCGAGCTTCGACCTCCCCCGTCTTCCTGCAATGCGACATCCTCTGTAGCTCTATCACCCATATCTTCCGAAAATTGGCAATAACAAGCTGATTGGGTTTGGTCTCGTTTGTTGTACCATCTATGTCCCCTTGCATGACGCGAACGCCCAGTGAACAAAAACCTTCGGTGAGACGAATCTCTGCGAGCAACGGTGTCCTGGCATGTGGTGGTAGAGCGCCGTGCATATCAATGTGGTTGACCGAACTCGTTGGATATAGTCATTGACAAGTGAGTTCCTCAAATAGACCCGCGGGCTCCGGTGTATTTAACATAACTCGTGGACGCAGCAGGTTCGATACAACATAGATCCGGAACGGAAAGCTACTCGTCTATGAGGCAGCGGATCATGACCTCCGTCTATCCAGCCTCCCTCAGTGACCAGGCATCGCATTTAAGGAGGTTCTCCCAGCCCCGATACGAGTGCGAATCGCTCGGTTAAGATTTTTAAACAACACGATGGGACGGTTATGAAAATGCGAACAAGGGAATGCCTGGCCATTACCACCAGGTATGTTGCGCATGAGCCAATGTATCATGATGTGTAAACCTTCTTAGCGAACAATGAGTGGCCCGCGCCTTGGTCGCATAAAGCGCTTTAGGCGCTTTTATATTCCCAACCACCAACCACCAACCCCAAATACTCCTCTCACCGGTACTGCCTGCGCGACCTTGCCTGGTCGCATCCTCCACGTCGGAACCGGACTGCATTCTCAGTCTTTCAGTGGCTCCCCCATATTTTTACGATTCTAACGATGACTGACATGACCACCTCTTCGCCCAGCTTTGCCACCGCTGAGCTGCGCGATTTCTTCGATCGTCTCGCAGCAGGAGATTACCACGGGCTCGCAAAGGAGTTGAATATATCTTCCGGAGCGGCATCGCGTTCTCGCATGGTTACCCAGGACGTCTCTCCGAACGTCTCGCTCTCCGCCGACGGAGAGGAAGACCCGGACGCGTCTAACCGGTCTATCGATTCTGTCGAGTCCTTCAAGTTCCAGCCCACAGCCGAAGGTATGCAGCGTGCGGTCGCACTGCTCCGCGGGGACGACTACCGCCGCGGTCCTCCCACCCCGGAAGAAGAGGAGGCATTCCAGTTCACCTTCCGGCTCATGATCCACAAGCTCTACTCGATCAAAGACTTCGCCAGGATGGTCGACGACGTCGTCCGCACGTCGCAGGAGCGGTTCCGGCCCCTCTCCCCCGAGCTTACCACTCGCGGTCGCAGGTCGTCGCTCGCGTTCTCCTTCGACAAGTATCCTTCGGATGGCGATTCGTTCACCTCGTTGCACTCGCCGACGGAGGGCTCCTCGTACCTCCCGTCGTCCCCGTCGTCATGGACGCTGGATCGCTTCCCAAGCCCGAAGCTCGACTGCGCCGACGACACCGACTTCCGAGCCGTGAAGAAGAGGATCGTTGGCAGGAAGCTGTCGGTAGTCGACAGCGGCATGGACGAGGAGATCGGCAGCGGCCCGGCTTGGGTCTACGATGCGGCAGTCTCGTCGGTGGAGTCGCCGTCACGGTCGTACTTCGACTTTCCCTTCTCTCCTGCTGCCGGTTCCCCTTCACGTGCTGGGTTCGCTGGATCCACAGACGAAGGAGACTATAGCTCTCGCAAGCGCCGATACTCCTTCCTCGCCGCCCGTGGATTCTGAAGGTGAGTATCGTCGCCGCCGCTGTCTCTACGCTCTCTTACCGATATGACGTGAATGTTCCCGACTTGCAGCCTTTCATCATACGAGCATCCATCCCCGACCTATCATGGTTCCGCCGATGATGGCGCACTGCCTTGTAATGACTCTATCGCACCTCACGACACGACTACACCAGACTGTATCACATTCTTGTATTTTCCGACTGCTGCTGTAATGCCAGAAACACGCTTCTCTCACGTTCTTATCATTCTCACGCCTGTTTAGCTGACCTTCATAGACCGCAACCGCCGGGATTGCTCTCGCCGCAAGGCTCGACAGTTCCTCAGGCTACTACACCCTCTCCGTGACACCCGTCTCAACATGTTATCCACCGAGACAGTCGACCGAGGCACTCGTGCAACGGTCATCAAAGCCCCGGAACCTGTACCGTACACCGCAAACCGTCGCACCGTCTTCCTCGCTGGCTCCATTGATCCAAGCGGCGGCGGCGAGCGGTGGCACCTCGAGATGGCCCGCCGCCTCTCGCACCTCCCCGTCACCATCCTCGATCCCTGGCGGGACGACTGGGACAGCACCTGGGTGCAGCGCAAGTCGGACGCGCGGTTCGCCGCGCAGACGCGGTGGGAGCTCGAGAGCCAGGCGCGCGCGGACCTCGTCGCGTTCTACTTCCACCCCAAGGCGGACGCCCCGGTCTCGCTCCTCGAGCTCGGGCTCTCGGCGCGCGCGGGAAAGGTGCTCGTGTGCTGCCCGGATGGGTTCCGCCGTAAGGGGAATGTTGAGATCGTGTGTGAGCGCATGGGCATCCCGCTCCTGGACACCTTCGACGACCTGGTGAAGGCGATCGCCGAGAGGCTTCAAACCTGAGGCCTGAGGCCTGAAACTTGGTAAGCACCTTCTACCTACCTCTTTCACTCGTCAGCCGATGAGCGGTGTACGCTGTAATATACGGTGCGGCCGAGTCATGTCAGCATCGCTTTACCAGCTTTCATACTATCCGGATCTTTATGCGACTGTCATGTCTGCGAATCCAGATAGTGCCAGTGTTCCACCACGTCCTGTAACTGAGATCTCAGCCCGCATAGACTCATTGGGCGGTGGGCAGTGTCAAAGGGACGGTTCTTAAGTACCGAATTCCTGAGCGTTCTTCTCGAAGCTGACGCTTATCTCTCCACCTGCCCATGTATAGTAAGCTATTCCCGCTACTAGGTAGCGGGTCTTGGAGAACTTTTGTGTAGAATGAAACATTAGAAAACCAGCTAAAGTTTGTGCTCCCATACAACCTTATCCGCATTCATTAGAACGATATTGTAGCCGTGCGAATATCGTATCCACCTTGAAGCGCTTGCGTCATCGTCGACGTCTTGACGTCATGGCGCCTCTCACGCAACAACGTTCCTCATTCCCTCAGACTCTCTCCTTAGCTGCTCTAGCTTGCAAGTTCCTCGAGCTCGACTGAAGCTTTCATCCTCTCTCGCTGTCGCTGTCTGAGCTCTATCACCCACCATCAATCCCTTCTATTGCTACCTACCTGCGCTGACGTGCCTGCGCGAAGCCTAGTTGATGGGCTGCATGCACGGCTATGCACGGTCAGCGATCTACCTATGCGAATGCTCACAATATACCTCATTGAATCGTCTCTGTCGAGAATTCTGTTGCTACGCTGTCCTCCTCTGCCGTACTTATCATGGTTCCTGCAACATCTGGATGGTTTCACATCAGGAAAAAAATACATAGCTCGGGTGCTCTATCGAGACTCGCGAGACGGGATAGTCGGATAGACAAGTCCCCCTCTCGCGAGCGTCCGATAGCTGCCCGGAGCGTCTCGAGAGCACTCTCTGAGAGCTCGATAGCTGCCCGTGGTGTCTCGAGAGCATTCTCCGAGAACTCAATAGCCGGATGTAAGTATATTGATACTTTGCATATTACGGCCAATATTGTGTGATATTGCACACATGCATCAAAAGACAACTACTAATAGTATTCGGAACGAGATATGATAATACATGATAGTGCAAATCGACAGATGCGGGGACACAATGAGTATGGATGCGAGTGGATACAAGACACGTGCAGATGTGGGTGCGTGATAGAGACCGGGCGATGATGTGTGCTTCAAGATCGAATGGTGTTGAGGAAAACGATAGGATGACTCACCTGGGATAGTCGTGACCTGAGTGAGATTACTAGCACTCTGCGTGCGTACCAGCATGATTCTGCTTGACACAGACATTAGTTGAATCATAGTGTCGCAACAACATCGACACACAGCAACTCACCTGAACGTGAAAGTGGACCTACTGTCGTCAGACCCCTTACTTCCAGAGCAGGGCACCCGGATTGCCCAAGCCGTCCGTCAACGCAAGACTCACATCGTAACCATGTGATCTGGAGGTCGACACTGAGGTCGGGCTGGTGACCTCGGATGGTGTCGAGCTACACATCATGGTGTAGAGCATGGTGGGATCCTCACTCAGCACCGGCGAGCAGAGCACGAGGATGGACCAGTGCAGGATGTGCCGCTTCGGGATGCGCGAGCTCACAGTCGCGAGCGAGATGCACTCAGCACCGAGATCATGCGAGTGGCCGGACCTCAGGCTTTACACGGTGTCTGTCAAGACCTTCAATGGGAAGGGATGGTGGAATTGGGATTGTCGGTAGCAGGCACTGTCAGATTGTACGGTCGGATCCACTCACTTGTGCCGTAAGGACCCAGCTACAGCGAAGGCTGAGCGTACAAGCTGGCAGTCCCTCGGGGGTGCACACCGGTTACTGTGGGTCTTTCTGAGGTTTTAGCAGTCAAATTTATGTACTTACTTACCTTCAATGACAGACTCAGGACGGCAAACTGTGCTGTGTCAGTGGGAGGCGAAAGAATGAGAGGTGAGGTGCGGTCTGGGTGCGGTACGGAGGAAAGATGCAAGGGTGTCGTCAGTCCCAGCACGCTGACTGATGGGATCAGGCGCCGGGTTTAGGGCAGGCACCGTGTGACTTGCGGATTTCCTCCATGACCCTGCTGTTCTTGCACGCCTTCCCAGGTGAGTTGCAGCTTATTATCATAGTTGAAACTGTGTGTACATGTAATATAGAGCTTGATACATATTCTAGATATGATTCTAAAATGAACCAGCAAGTGTTCGTTTTCATACAACTCGAGTGTGCTCCCGAGTACTCTCGAGGCATACTGAGCGTCTCTCGCCACTCGTGAGTCTGAGTGGACTCTATCGAGAGATTGATTTTTCCTGATGCAATCCAGTCTTCCTCTCGTTGTCGGCACCCTGCCCCAGGCTGATGTACTGACTGGCTCGATGCCTGTCGCCCGGAAATATCTGGAGGAACCATCTGTCCCACCACTGAGCATCTCCAACGCATGCCGGTTGGTCACGCTTGGTGTCCGACTCCTGTCCCCGGTACATCAATGGCTGTTTCATGTTCAGTGCGCCATCTATCCATCATGATGACATTTCCCCTCCGTCGTCAGCGCACATAGAACGTGCCGCCGCTGCCCCCCGGGAAGATCCAGAAAAATCAGGTACTTACGCCCTTGGTCCTTTCATCTGCTCGAGTGTTCATCCACATCGCATGCCACAGATGTTGAGATGTCTGATGATCATGAGGCAAAACCCTCGTCGTCCCAACCTCTGCGACTTATGAAGCATGCCCATCGTAACTCGTTAGACCTCTGCACCATCTGTGTTACTATCTGTCTCTGTTATTGAACGCCGGCTCGACGCCCTTTCATTCGCCCTATTACCCGTCTGGCAATTGACCCTCAGCGCACATGGCATCCATCGGACGCCGGGGAGTGGCCGGGTATGCGCGGAGACCTGTGAGAATGTAAGATCAAAATGGCATACAAGATATTTGATGATAAGATCATTGTAAGCACCGATCTCCAGCTTCTGGATTGATCTAATGCTATGGGGTTGCCATCGGAGCTCTGGGGAGCCGTCGCGGGGTGTTGGAGCGGACACGGCGCGCTGCTCGGACTGGCCAACGGCGGCGCGCCGATGGGGACTGTCGGCCTCCATCTGTCCGATGCAGATGCGCAGCGAGATCCCGATGGCGCCCGCAGCCCAGTGGGGGCGCGATGACGTCTCTGGTGGGACGAGGCCACAACGGCGGGTATTGGCAGGCCTGGGAAGGCCTGGGATCTCCATGCCGGCTCAGCTCATCGGACCGCGCACGGGCAAGTAGACCTTGCTGTCCACACCTTCTCGCCCGCGCTGCTATCCCGGTCAGAGGAAGATGACCTCCACCGCGTCATATGTACCGGTCATTGACCGACGCCCTATCTTATCTATCAGTCTTTTGCGCTCTCGCACCTCCCTTGGCCACACCCGCTCATCTCCATCAGCTCTCCCGAGCAGCTCATGCTAGGAGTGCATAAGAACCTTTCTATGGCTTTGTATACTCATATAGCATTACGATGTAAATGACATTTATTATGCACATGGGCACAGCAAACATGGCATTATACTACATTGTACAAGTCCCTCCGGGGGTCCGATGTCCCTACCGAGAGCAGTGAAACCGTTGAGTCATGTCAACAACTAAAGCGTGCTACGACTCCGAGTGTGCGAATGCATATACCATCTTACACACGACATATGTTTGGCGCTCTGTCGCTCCATGGGAGTCGAAACAGTACATGCTACTTGGAACATGTTTGTGATGTGTTTAGTTCTGTTGGTAGTATCACGGTCCCGCATGGACAGCGCAATACTCGCCGCTCAGCACTCACTATTGAAAGATTTCCAGCAGCCGACAGTGTGTGGTGCAGTGAGAATTGAGCACTCTTATGTACGTTCTTAAGTGATTAATTCTGTCTTGTTTGAACTGCAACCGTGACATACATCAACCATGGTGAATGCATGACCGTTTGACCCACAACCACTGTCTATTGTATTTGTCATGGGCGCCGTACTCAAGGATATCAAGTAGCGGGCCATGCCGTGCTTGCACGGCCTTACGATTTATGCTTCAGCATTCTATCTATTCCTTCGATCCTCATGCTGGTGAGTGGCACTGCACGCGATTGCTGTGCGATGAGCCTGTGCTCACCATGGCGCCGATGGCCTAGGTTCTTGCTCTTTCCGAGGGTCGCGCTCTGCCAGAATCGTACAGAGGCGTCGCTTATGCACGGAACAACGCAACAATTGAACGTTGTACAACTGGGCGGTACTACAATAGTAGAGAGTAGCGGACAAGGTGACAATTAGCCGCTGGGGTCGTAGCGTATATATATAACGGCAACTTGCGACTTCAGCGGGGTCCATCAATCCCCGCATCCCCACCCGCGAACCACCTTCACCAACCTTCAGTGCTCTGTGAGATTTGTATTTCTATGGCCGGCTGTCGAGCCCTACTGACCATCGTTTTGCCACGTTCAGACCCAGACTAGCCGCCATCATGTCCAATCCCGAATCCCAAATCGCCGCCACCGCTACCCAGGCTGCAGGACCCGAGATCGCTGCGATCAGCACACCAGAGCGCATAACGTACCCTCAGCACCAGGGCAACGCTCTCGTCTACAAACCCGCCGGGCCAGGGAACCCACTGCCCGAGCTCGTCGGGCCCTCCATCTTCCTCGCAGGCTCGATCGAGCAGGGCGCAGCGAGCGAGTGGCAGGAGGCCCTCACGACCCGCCTCGAGCACCTCCCCATCACCGTCCTCAACCCGCGCCGTCCAAACTGGGACAGCAGCTGGACGCAGCGCAAGACGCACCCGGAGTTCAACTACCAGGTGACCTGGGAGCTCGACTGCCTCGAGCGCGCGGACGTGGTCGCGATGTACCTCGAGCCGGGCACGGTCTCCCCGATCTCGCTGCTCGAGCTCGGGCTCTTCGCGCGCTCGGGGAAGCTCATCGTGTGCTGCCCCGAGGATTTCCAACGGCGAGGAAACGTGGAGATCACATGCGAATTTTACAACGTCCCTCTCATCGAGACAGCGCCGGAGTTCATGGACAAGATCGTCGAGGAGATGGCCAAGCGGTGCGGCTCGACGCTCGCGTAGAGAAGCGTGAAGAGGCATCGCGACTGTGCTTTGTCTGCGATGTGAAGTTCCTGGTACTGTACACTCTCCTGGAAATTTTGAACAATGCCCGGGGTCCATATCGGTGATGTACTCGTGCTGTATATTATGTAGTTCATCGTGTACTTGTCCTCTATGTATTCGGCGGATTTGTTATGAAAATCATTGGAAGAGACGCATAAATAAGCTAATAAGAAACGAAAGTTGATGGTAGTGTACTACAACTGCATGCACGGACGATGTCCAGGCCAAACCCCCAACCTCCTCCCATAACCACTGGTACGCCCTACGGGTCTAACCAACGCCACGGTCATGCGCCACCAGAGAGGCCAGGAGGAGGAATGCGGATAGTATGTGCCAGGCATAATAATCCAAGTTCGTAGTGCCATGTCATTGTGTCTACGTCGAATGTCGTCGCCAATCGTCGCGCGACCTTTGCGCTCGTTCTCGTACGAGCTAGCTCAAAGTAAGATGGGACAATAAGTATAAGCAGTCTCCCCGGCGGGTATACGGGTCTATCACACTCCATTGTCCAACACACCATCGACGCGGACATGAACCGGGATCGCCAACCGTTCATCGCGCGCCACCCCTTGGTTATGCCGCGACCGTCGTTCTGCGTATGCCCATCTCCGGCCGCTGGTGCGGAAGCGGGTGGCCTGCGACCATCGAGGGTCGCCTCTGCGTCGTCCATGGGGAATTAGGCGTCGCCTGCACCGCACTCGACGGTGGCGAGTCTAGCGAAGGCGGAGGCGAGGGGTACGAGTCGATGGGGGACACGACATTGGCGGACTTTGTGACGCTTGGGGGAGTGACTTTGATCTGCAGATGTGTGTGGGGATGTGTCCGCGAGTACGACGGGGGTATAGCATAGTGGCCTGAGGCGTACGACGAGGGAGGCGTGCGAGAGACCGATGGAAGCACAGGCGGAGGGTGCGAAGCCGGATGAGGGATGCGGCCGTACACCGACGTAACGCCCACTTCTGCCGTGCTTGTGAGAGGTTCTGGGGAGACACTGCGCACGGGGGTGCTCTCTCCGCTGGGTAGCTCGGCCTTGGTCATTGGGAGGGCAAGGTCGCGAGCAGCTTCCACTCGACGCATCTTGTGCTCGCCTTTTTCGACATCACCCTTCGCGTTGTTGTACAGGTACAGACCGGCGAAAGTCATAGTGATGCCGAAAGCCTGAATGGGGTGGACCGACTGGGCGAACCACACGATTGCGATACAAATAACCGCAACACGCTTTATGAGTGACGCAATGGAGTACGTGACGGGAGATGTGGAAGCGAGGATGACGAAGGCGATAATGTTCTGTGCGAAGTGCACGGTTCCGTTCGCAATGAAGTAGTACGTCACCGAATGAGGCGTCGCGTGTCCGTGCGTGGGATGCGTAATGTGGGTCGCATTCTCCGACAGGAGAACGGGGAGGTCGTAGTACATCCATATGGGAATCATGAGGAGGAACGCCATGCCTGACGAGTAGAACAGGAGGTTGAGCTTGTCTAGCTTGTGAGATGACTGCGCGCCCGGGCCGGAGGGAACGATCTTCTTGAAGAAGATGTTCTGGGAGACGAACACGATGGCGGAGCCGAACGCACATAGAAGGCCGATGGCGTTCGACGCGGACATGTCAAAGCTACAGGCCAACATGACACCGAGTGTAAGTGGGAGCAGGGAGACGTAGGTCTTGGCGGAATAGCTGACGCCGAACAGCAGGGCATATGCCGCCACCGTGAACAGTGGGGATAGCGCCTACATTCGGATGTTAGAACCCAGTTAACGGTAATCGTGTGTAGCACTGACCTTGATGGTGTGCACAGTGCTGACGGGTATCCGCGAGATGGCCATGCTAGAGAAAATATGACCCCCGACCTGAAATACACCCATGGGGAACGTGCTCTGAAAGATCGCCTTGTTGGGTCGGCGCAATTTTGAGAACCGGACGATAGGGCTCATGAAGAGTAGACAGTATGCGGCCACGAAACCGAATTGGACGAAGGTGAGGGTGATAGGATAGCGGAAGAGTGTCATGATCGACTTCCCGGTATTGGAGGACAGTGCCGAGGTCATGTACCACAGACAGCACAGCGAAACAAAGCGGACACTTGCTGTCGAAGGTGCTGAGAGCGACTTCTGAGACTGACCGGTGAGCCTATGTCCGCTTTGTTGTGACCAGTCGAAGGATGGCACCCGACGCATTACTGTACGCTTCAAGCCCTTCCAACGCTGAGCGTATTCTCCGTCGCCGGAGGGCTTCTTGTCCGTGTAAGACGGCAACTCGGGCTTGGCACCGAGCAAGCTGGCCAGCCAGTTTGTGCTGCTCGAGCGACGGTCTTGCTCCTTGTCGAATGTGACCCAACCACTGCTATCGCTGTGTTGCTGGGAAGCCCAAGTTGAGTCGACCATAGTGAAGGACGATGTGGATGAAAATTAAGGTATTATATGCTGGGTGTAGAGTCGTCTATGAGCGCATGGAGATTATGGGGCGTCCGATAACGGAGACTCGGAGATGGAAGGCGTCAGCCTGGACGATTGCTTGAAGCTGGAGGCGGACTCGGAGCGCAGGACAAGGTTGCAGACAAGGTGCCTGTGTATTTTGGGTGGACTTGTGCTCAGGGAGTCCATCTGTTTGTCCATGTTTGCTCCCTCGTCGTTGGGGCCCGCTCTGGCCCGCTGCGCACATCACCTCGGCCCGTGAAATTGTTACGTCCGAACTGGCGAGTGACTCCCCTGAGTCCCCCAGGAGTCCCCAGGAGTCCCCCTCCAGGTCCCCTCTATAATAGTATCCTGCATACATGATCCGCCTGTGTAACAATCTGGGTAGGAACTGGGCCTGAGAGTGCTGGCTACTTTTTCAGCCAGGTAGTCCAGAGATTTCGCCACCCCATTCCCGCAGCCGCCATCCACTATCTCGCCTTCTCGTCCCTGTCGCATGTTGCGAAGACGATGGCCTTGCGCCCAACGTCATCTCCAGGCCTATTCTTCGCGAAGTAAGTGCTCCAACCAATCGTCTTGAGCGAAGATAACATTTTCCCCAGCAGAACGCTCGCAACGTGCTCTCGCTCGCGAACCGCAGCCCCGTGTTCAGCGATGCATATAGCGCACTTGTCAGGGCCGAAGGGTGGCGACGAGTAGGAGCCTGTTCTTGGAGATGCTATCACCACGGCGGCGCAGCGATCAAGGTGGCAGTTGAGCACGTCCGCGTCCGAGAGGAATATCCCGAAGAACAGATGTTCAAGTTTCGCGAGCGGCTTCAATAGAGTACCAAAGGTGTTCTGCAATATGACCGGGCCTCGTGAATGAACGACACAAAGAGTCATGTGCAAAGGTCACCCTACCGCGACCTGCTGCGCAGAGCAGAAGACGTCCGGAATAGGCGAGTGCACCGTGCAGCTGGACGACTCCTCGAAGCATAGCCAACAGCATCGCTCGTCGAGCCGTTCGGTGCAAGACAGCTCCAGCCTCCTTAGAGAGAGAAAACGAGCCACGGCAGTGAGCAGAGTAGTGTCGATCCGTGGGAGGTGGGTGAGTTTCATGGTCGTCAAATTCGCAGTTATGTTCTTGAAGAGCAGAGAGCAGCGGCTTCTTTGCGTCGAAAGGCCGTCGGCAGAGAAATCCAGTGTCAGTGATCGCAGAGAGGTCAAGCGAGAGAGGCCATCCATCTGGTTCTGGAAGAACGGCGAAGACGCGCGCAGATCACTGCATATATGCACCGAAGCAAGTTGATCTACGTAAATTTTTTCGTGCTGCTTTTCAACGTCAATAATCACATACCGAACCCAGCAGTGAAAGCCTTCTACACCGCATGTTTCTTCCCAATGCTTTGGCGACCGGATGACGAGGGTTTCATAATATCGCCGTAGGACAATCTGGCGAAACTGCCAAGAGACGAGAGAAACTGATGCGATACTGGCAAACTCGGCTCCTTGCTCCAGGAGTATCGATGCAATCTCATCTAGCACCTCCGACGGCAGCGGAGCCTGTAGGACATGGATTGTGAGTAGCGATGACCGCATACAGTCAAGTAATCGAACGGAGACTACTCACCCTGGGGCATCGAGGGGATTCGATTCTCGGCAAGTCAATGGCCCACTGCATGGTTTACAGGCAGATGAGCAAAGCCTGGTGATGGATGCAGGTTGAGGTGCAGTAGCTGGACGAGTGGTCGCCGGTCATGCATTTGTGATCAACAGACAACGCTGCAGTTAAGCTCAGCCCAACGGTGGCTGCAGCACTTCCATGCCCCGCACGTGATCGCGTCAACGCCACAATATTCGGACTCTTCAAGTCGACTCGTTCAATCTCTTCCGCTCTCTTCCGTCGCAGTAACCTCCATTCAGTGCCTAGTGGAATTCAATGGCCCTTCGATAATCTGTAGGGAGGTGTATCCCGTCTTGTGACACAATAACAAGGGGGGCAGACATGTGGGTAATGACACATGATCGGACGTAGTACTACTACTTACTACTGAAGATCTGTAGCTCCTTTGCTCCAAACTTCCCGCTGTCGATGGAATGTATGCTGCGACTCCAAGTTTCAATGCTTGAGTGCACGCTTGGCATGAGCAGACACACTCTTCCACTATATGTCGCCTCAGGTAAGTCTTTAAATTTTGATCAGGGTCCGTTTTAAAGCTTAAGCGAACCACGTCAACGCGCATACATACACTGCAGTCACTTACGTCTTCACGCATCTACCATGCATGTATTAAGGTCTCTTTGTTCAATGCAGTGACGGTCGAGAACGCAAGTGACTACAGCCCGAAGGTCATGGGCCCCACCGGTTTTACCTGTACGCCTGTTTCAAGCCGTTTCACTGGGCTTGAGCTCCGAACCCCAGTTTTTCCGTGACCTAATGGACTCGGGAAGAGTTAATATTGTCTATCAGTCTGCGGGGAAACCGGACATCGTCAGTCGTGTTTCATTTTGGCGACATGACCACACAATACTCAAGTTTCAGAAGGTCTATGAACCTGATGAGGAGCGCCGCATACCTTTTAAAAGACAGTCTGGCAGCCTGAGGCCTAGGGGTCAAATCCATCTAACCAATATATATCCCAATCCTACTGTGAGCACCGTGATCATTGATTCAAGGACATCTCGCTCCTTCATGATGCTCACATCTTCGCACAGTCGCCGCACATTGCAATGGTCAACTTCTTTGCCGCCGTCTGCACCGTCGCCCTTGCCTGCAGTGTCGCCGTACAAGGCGCGTCGCTCGTCGAGAGAGGTCAGTGTCCCGCCCCGCCTCGCAGACCCAGAAGTGTGCTCATCTCCCGTAGCAGACTGCCCGAAAAACGATTTAGGCACGCGCGTATGCGAGACCTCTGGCGGCAGCCCGCTCGTCCGCGACTGTCAAGAGGCACTCCGGAAGCTGGGCACCAAGGTCTGCCCCCAAACCAACCAAGTCAGGTCACATTGCCAGACGCAGATCAAGGTCGGCACATGCAAGATCGACGCCTGCGGGGAGTCCAACTCGTTGCTCACGGGTAACGTCCCCTGCGAAAAGTATCTGCAAAGCCTTCTCGACGGCTGCAAGAGCGGCGACCGCGTCGGGGGGCTCGTCCGTCCGGCGGACTGCAATGTCAAGTACGAAGGGAACAGTATCCCGCATAAAGAGAAGGACAAGTTCAGGGTCCAGTTCTCTCATTCGCGAGCATGAGCGTGAGGCGGTAGACCTATTGTCTACTACTAGTACTACGCTTCGAATGTAGTAACATAGTTGATATCATCACACATTACCATAGTTGATATCATTACACATTACCATAGTTGATATCATCACACATTACCTGAACTCGTTAGCCATCGCACTGGTGTCGAGTCCTTACGGAGATGGTGGCACTATTCCAATGATATGAGTCTGATGACACACCAGACGAGACAGTACCTAGTGTTCATGGCGGAAGACACGAGGGTTGCTGTTCAACGTTCAAGCGCGGTCAAAGATCTAACGGAAGTTGCTCGCATCACGAGTCAACTCACGGAGAAAACCTGATGAACGTTGGGTGCTTCGAGATGGCTCGGCAGCCTTACTATTAGGTGGGAGGTAGAGTGAGTCGACCATGTAGCGTCCCTCCACTTTATATATGAACACAGAGTGGTAGCTGTCATGGTCACTACTAGTCTATCGATGGCTCCGGCGGATATACAAGCGAGGGTTCAACTAGACCATCCGAGTATTTATGTACCGGGGATTGAGGTAACACATCCCAAACTACAATACCTACACATTCATATGCAGTTGTTCGTTGACGGAATGGATGGTAACACACGTTGCGATGATAGGAAGTCGATGGTCATCCTATCGGCGGGTGAAGACTATCGTATATCGTATCTCATCAGCAATCGTCGGCCATGACTCGGAGGATACCGAATGCTCACGCAGAACCCTGTTCTATGTCCTTCTTCTCCTCGACCGTCTTCTCATTACCCGTGAATGCTCGTTGAATGTCGTCGGTATTTTGAATCGTTGCAGTCTCGCTAGGCAGTATACCGTCCTCTGCAGCAGCGAGCCGCCGTCGCCGTCGACGCGCGAGAGGGTTCAGAATCAGTGCGCAGAGAATGACGATGCCGTCGAGTACCTGATATCATGGACGTGATTGAGCACAAAGATAGTGTCCATAAGTGACGAAGAACGTACCACGACCAGTGCATATGTCGTTCCGGCGAGGACGTCGAATTGGCCCTTCAAGACCAAAGAGAGAACGTTGAACACGCCCCCTAAGAGGTCAACAGTCATGAACAGGGTAGAGATCCCGATGACCTCCTTGTATTTGTAGATTTCGAGATACTGCGGTCTAGAGACGAGAGGTAACGTGAGTGAGTTCGGAACGCAGTAACAATGACGCAACAGGGCGCAACTCACAACAGAGCACCTGCGATAAGTGTCGCGCTGAGAATCCCAAGGAACAACACCGGTGCAAGGTTACCAGCGTTGTACGAGGGCTATTTGAATCTATGCGTAAGTGCTGTGCGCCCAAGAAGTACGGTCTTCATTCTAACCTTGACTGCAAAGATCATTCCGACTTCGAAGCTGGCGAACAAAGCCACAGCCCCAATAAACATCGCGATAGCTGTCACGCGCGACCGTCCACCCCCGTAATACTGCCACTAAAATGCATTCAAGCCGTCAGTACTCGTTACGTCAAAGCGTGAAGAAAAGTTGCTCCGTGTAGAAGAACACGAACCTGCGCCCAGGAAACTAGACATAGAATCCCAAATAATTGCGGCTGCAGCATCAGCGGTATGCTTAGCCTTTGGACCACCGAATATACTCCCAGGAAGGAGCCAGCTATACCCCATGTTAGCCTGCAGTGCCGGCGACACCAAGCGTCATTGTATATATTGCGTAAAGGGGCGGAGAATATAGTCGCAGTCACGCAAGCGCTCTGATCAGTTGTGTCATACGACTGGGAAAAATCGTACGAGGGGTCCTCACATCAGCCATTTTGAGAGTCCCTCAACGGACTTGGTACGATATGTGTGCCATAACTGAGGTAGGAGTTGAATCGTCCAGCATATTGTGCCTGTCATGTAGGATGTCGATGGGTGATCATATTAACCGCAGGAAAGAAACACCGAACTTCGAAGACATACCCATGGTTCCCATGACGTTCTCTGCTGTGTGGTTGACCACCATTTTCGACCACAGTGATTACTACTAGATGTCTTAGTGGCTGTAGCGGTGGAATTCGAGTCGAGGAATGCTTCTTGAGGCCTGAGGCTTTCGGAGGTGAGGTGCACGTGTCGGCGGGAGATGTGGATTAACGAGGCTGCAGTAGTGGAAGGAGAAGAGGGGGAGACTGTCGATGTCCTCGACGTTATGTAGAACGCCTAAAAACAGTTTAAGAATTTCTAGATTTGAAGCATCCGGTCTTTGGTATTATTATCCCGAAGACCCGACTCCTCGAGCTCCGGGCCATGGGGGAATCATTGGTAGCGCCCTTCAGGTAGTAGGCCGATGAAACGCGCTTTGCCAATGCTACTGCTAGGCTCCGCCCGGCCTCCATTCGCGTATACATTATATATGAATCCGCTTGGGCTCATGAGATCAGCGGACTAGGAAGTATTCCCACCAGAAGTATGTAATACTAACTTCATCATATGCCTAAGGTCTTCGTTGCGGGCGCCGCCAAGGCGCCGCCGCCCGCAGAAGCATGGTTAACCTTTTTATGCGTACTTCGCAATCGAACAGGACCTGACTCCTGAGACTATCATGAGTTCTCCGATATCGTACTTACCTAAGATGTATCCTATTGGTCTGAGACCGGAAGCTTCACAGCACATACTGAATGGTGCTTCCAAGTCGTGCGCTCCAAGACCACGAGTCTGTCGGGGCTGATAGCCACCACTCCAGGGCTGTCTTTACTAGTACTGCGGTGCATAGAGTTTGCGAAGACTGAGCATGCTTGAGACTAGTGAGCATAGACAAGACGACTCCGAGTGATGTTGATGGAAGTCAACGACTGAACATGCTTTGAGAGTGGGCGAGCTTTTTGCGGGACGTGCACGGTCCAATTGGCAAACTCCGTCATTAACGCCGACGGTGACTTGGTTATCGATTCCACATTAGCAAGGAGCTTGCAAGGCAAAGCGTGAGTACTTGGGGTCGGTTCATGTTCATCTTCTAGACTTACTTAGATACGAATAAGCAAAAACTACTCGATACATCGAGGCATATACGAGTGCGAGGCAGTGCGGCTACAATGGGAAACGGGTATAAACACACCTGATCTCTCTGAATAGAAAGGGAGGAGGGGGATTCTTGACACATCTGCATCCTCCTCTGCCGTACATTAGGTGACTCTAAACTCTGCCGGCGCGCATACCACGGACGACAATAGCGCCTTCCTGGATGTCGAGGATCCACCCGTCCTCGGCCAATGCGTTCTTGAGAGCTGGTCCGAGCACGCCCACGCCATTCTTCGAGTGACTGCCGCGTCCAGTGATGATCTGGACGGGTTTCCCTGCGTGTCCATAGACTTAAAACACCACCATAGAGCACGTTGAGGACGAAGGTACATACCGGTCCAGTGCTCTGCGAGGTAGTCGCGGCAAACGGCCACAGCTTCAGAGACAATGGTGCCGTGCAGATCGATTGACTCTCGGTTTGGCCGGACCACGCTGCAGATGTTCATCAGTACGCGAAGGGGAGTGCCCAAGGCAAACAGACTTACCGGGTGCGCATTACCATTTCGCGCGCTGTATCGATTTGCTGTTCCTGCTGCTGACGCTGCAACTCCCGTGCCTAGATGAAGCCATGTCAAATTCGAGCGCACAGGCATAACTTACTTGATGAAAATGCGATGAAAACGCGCACCCTTTCTGCGAAGTAGAACGCTATCTCGCCCCCGTAGTTCCGACCGCCTCTTTGCCATGCCTTCCCAGCCTCCCGCATGGCCGCTCTTCTCTGCTCGAACAGCTCCCAGTATCTCTTCTGCGCATGAACGCGCTTGGATGTGAGAGGAAGCTCGCCGACATCGCCCTTCCCTCCCTTTCCTAAGCCATTGCCGCTGCCTCTGACTTTCCTGCCGGTTGGCGGGGGTAACTGACTGTTGTATGCGCGAATGACGCCCGAGAGCGGGTGCGGTCCCTCGGGTGTAGGCTTGACTGGTACTGTCTGCCAGGCGTTTATAGCGGCCCGAGGCCTCTCCGGGCTTGAAGGGGGTGTATGCGTTTGGGAGCGTCGTATGTTTGGGGGCGGTGGAATCGGTGGGGGACTAGATGGTACCTTGATCGTAGTGGGCTGCGACGCTTGCTGGTGGTAAACTCCCCATGAGTATTCCTTGGAAGAGAAGTCGGCGTCAAGCTCTACAAGGAGCTCGACGAGGTCTAGTGCGGTGTCCGGGTTTCCGCCGGTAGCACGGAGAGCAAAGAGCACGTCTTCAAGGAGCTGGTCTCGCTCCTCCACATTGAGGGCGGTATACATGGGAGAGGACGCGAGGAGTTCAAACATGGTAAATAGCAATGGGCTTTCCTCTTCGGTGAGTTCGTCGCCGTGTTTGGTTGACTGGCGGGCGATCTGGATCATAGCGGCGCGAAGAGCCTGCGCAGGAGTGAAATACTGCGGCGAATGGAAGACGGACTGGAAGTAGGCGGGCGAGTGCGAGGGAATAAGGGTAGACAGATGCGAGGCGACAGAGGCAAGTTGGGTCCACGGATCCGGAGCAGCCGGGCGAGAATTGGAAGGGGTTGGACGTACGTGTTGCTGTTGCCGTACATCAACAAGCCTAATGGTCGTACCCTTCTTGTTCTGCCTCTTCTGCTTGACGGCTCCCTTGTTCTTCTTCTCGACTAGCTCCCATGGTGCCTCAAAACCCATCTCTCGAGACTCGCTCTCATCCAGACCACGTTCCTCGAGCTCGCGGATGTATTCGCCCGTAAGCAGCTCTTCCACCACTTCTCCTATGTCCAAGTCATCACCGAGGGCGCCATGCGCTGCGAGGGCAGTGCGAAGTTTCTCCAGCGGCACTTGCGGAAAGAGTGCATGCAGGAAACCGACTGGAGAGCTGAACGACTGTTGACCCGAGGAATCCGATCCGCCAGAGCTCGGAGATGTATATCCTGAGTAGCCAGAGTTGTCTGTTGTCGAATAGTCGTAAAAGCTGGAAACATCGTCGTGGGAGATCTGTAGCTGTGAAAAGGCGGAGAGAGACTGTTCATCGGAGTCGATGAGCTCCTTCTCTGCCTCCGCCGCGAGGTTTGTGAGAACGTCTCGCAGCTGACGCAGCTCTTCTCCCTTGTGTGCGTCGTTTCCAGAGACGTAGTCAGCGACTATGGCGGCGATGAGGGAGGTATCAAGCGGTGGAGAGAATTCCACCTGGTAGACGCCGGCAGTGTAGTGGCTTAGCCAGGTGTAATAATGTTCGAGTGTTTGGCTGTTAACCATACCTGGAGAATCTCCTGGATAGTTGGTTGTGATGGCATCGCGGAGTAGGTAGATTGTGGTTGGGACGAGAAGTGCGGTAGAGCTGGTCGTGGTTTCCTCCAGAAAGGCGGCTGTTCCTACCAGCATGCCGTCAGCCACTTTGCTCTCATCGGCGTCTCGAGCCCATTCTGCTTCCGCTAACACCGCGTCTCTTGAGCTCTCCCTCCCCGTGTCTCTCCGAGCTATCTCCAGCATTGAGATTCACTTTGTACCCGCCATGTCGCGTGCAGCGAAGTTCACGCTCGGCGCCGCCGTCTTTGGATCCGCTCTTATCATATGGGGAGTGCACCACCTCCAGATCACAGAGCGCGAGGTACGTCTGTTATTTTGCCATCGTTGAGCATCGCCGGACGACTCGGGTCTCGTAGACTATGTATCTCGGGGTGCTCAGGGATGAGCAGCGGCGCCGAGACAAGATGAAGCAGAGAGAGGAGGATCTTCAGCGGTCTTTGGAGAAGAGAGAAGTCTATGAACGTGTTCAAACAGTCTCAAGTCTTGCGCCTCATCCAGCAGATGCCAAATGACTTGGCACAAGTTTTAAATACCACTAGTGAGTCCTATTCTATCCGATAGATTTCCCAGACATCGAACGCGACGTGTATGCTCTCAAGCAGCGCGACTCACGCTATGAGATCATCACACAATACTGTACTCTGCACACAGCTATGCCTCTAATACAACCCCCCTATCACATCATCATTGGAAGCGTGCGCAACTCTCTCGAATGTTCAAACAAAAGTATCCATCCTTTTTATCGGCGATGGGGATCTTACATGCGACTCGGCGCGTGTTCCGGAGAGACTTTGGCAAGTGACATTCGACGATGCTTCGGTCTATCTAATGATTTCGTACGCATATAGGTATCAGTGTTCGTACATTAGCCCCACTGTCGACACGAAGGTGACGCCGTTTACAACACAACATATGTCGGGGTGCTTGTGCTTTGAGTTACTTGTGCCCTGGACGATCAGTTGTCCCCAGTGAAACCATTCGTCGTGCCATTTGTTACTCCGTTAGTTCCCTCTGCCACCGCTCTGTTTAACTTCGCAATTATCGGATATCCAGGCTCTTTCGCAGGATGCAGGATCGTCATTCTCAGCTGCGTCCATTCCTCGACGCTGAAGTGCCCGTATCCGCTCGCACCCCTGGCCGCAAGCTGTAGGCGTGAGCCTCTCTCGGCAGAGCTTTGAGTGTACGTACCCTAGTCCTCCCAAATTCCTGTGCCATTCGGAGTGCACAGTAGGTCCGTTGACAATTGTGCAGCCTAGGACATCGCTTAGCACCATGAAGCGGCTGTGCGCAACCAATGTCATAGGCCTTACATGCTCGGATTCTCGATGTGATGTCAAATGCTCCATGAACATCCTTCGTCCACAGACCTGCGGACATCGAGTATTCTGAAGCATTGGCCAAGTCCACGGCTTCATCTATCGTGTCTACGGCCGCCACCACGGCGACTGAGATCAAGTTTCAGTCGGCCTCGGCATATTTGAAGGTTGGGCAGACCGTCAAGTGGCGTACCTGGACCGAAACTCTCCCTCTCCCATAGCTTCATCCCAGGTTTCACATCCGTGACAATATGCGGCTGAACAATCGTCCCCTGTCGCTTCATGTCTCCCAACACGAGCGTCGCGCCGTTCGTGATGGCGTCCTTGATCATGGCCAGAACATTCTCGGCAGACCCTGGCGTGAACAGCGCCCCTAGCACCGCAGACGGGTCCGTCTCGATGTCTCCTGCGGTCGCCTGTCTGAAGAGGGTGGTAAGCTCCCGGAGGAGGACGGGTGCAACACCTTTCTGGACAATAACACGCTCTGTCGACATGCATATCTGTCCGGAGTTGAGCAGGGCCGAGGATGTAATGGCTCTCGCGGCACGAGGGATATCGGCGTCATCCAGGACCTGCAGACGTCTCCACAAATCAGCCCATGCTCTCTAGACCGAGGTACCGGGCGCGCGGCAACACTCACGATCACTGGAGCCTTCCCGCCGAGCTCGAAGACGCAGGGCTTGAGGAACTTGGCTGCTTCCCCTGCGATGATTTTGCCGACGCGGTCGCTGCCCGTGAACTTCACCCAGTGTGAACTCATCTTGTAAGACGCATAGGATCAACGCACGTTGATTTTGCGAACCATGGGATGTGCGATGATCTCAGCAGTACGCGCCGGTGAGTCTTCCCTTGAAGTCGAGATAAAGTTCAGGACGCCCTTTGGCAGCCCCGCCTGAGGGAGTGTGAGCTAAATAACAGAAGTGCTGATGATTATTCATTTTAGACGTGCCTCCTCGAAAAGCTCAGCGATGATGGCTTGCGTCCGGGGACTTTCTTCGGAGCACTTCAAGACACATGTGTTGCCACATATGAGTGGAACACCCAGAGCCCTCACGGTTAGTCCAGTCGGAGCGTTCCACGGCGCGATTCCGAACCTTCATCAATAGACACCATGCGTAAGTCGCCACATTTCCTACGTGAGGCCATTCAGTCACACTCACACAACACCAAGAGCCCTCCTATGAGCGAACACACGCCCTCCAGGGACCACGCTCTCGAACGTCTCGCCCTTGAGCTGCGTGATCATCCCCCCATAGTTGCGCAATAGCCCGATCTGCCCAGAGTGGCTGAACGGCATCATGTCCTCCGTCGCCGCGACCTCCTCCCTTGCGGCGCGCGCGATCTTCTCCCTGTACCGCTCCGTCGCGAGGATGTCTGCCGCCTTCAGGAAGATGTCGCGCCGCACCGTCGCTGGGGTGTTCTCCCAGGCTGGGAACGCGCGTGCCGCCGCCTCGACCGCCGCCGCGCAGTCTCCCGCCGATGCAGATGCGGCCGTGCCGACGGCCTTGCCGGTGGTCGGGTTGTAGATGTCGAAGGTCGCCCCTGTGTTTGCGGGGCGCCATTCGCCGTCGATGAAAAGGGGAGTGAACGGAAGGGCCATGGTGGAAGGACACCAGGTGAGATCGCAGCGTTGTTTAGTTGAGCAAGGGTATATATGCGAAGGCGTATGTCGGCTTTCCAGTGAACGACTGCCCCATTCGCGTGTCGTTTCGCATGATTCCCGTGTCGATTCGCATGGCTGTGTACGAGGGCGTCCACTCCTTGAGTAAGTTCCCGGGAAGGTTGCCTGTTAAGTATATCGCTCATCTGGTCTTCAGGCTTTAGGTTCACGCCTCGTGCGGGGTAGTAAATCGCCCGCATGCCGGCGTCCAGTCACGGGCACAGGGTGTCTCACGCGGACCTTCCCCATGAGAACCGTAATTGAGTGCGATCAAGAGCTTAAAACTCCTTGTCGCGGTTTAGGTATGGCAGCACAAGATTACAGAATAGTTCCTTGCCGTTGAAGCCTGGCTTCACGAGTACTTGTTACTTGTTGTCAGGTGCACCTGTCAATAACGCTATCTGTGCGTCAGTTTTCGGATCTTCAAAGACCGCTGCTTATAGCCAGGTCCTATCGCCGACTAAAGCCGCAGCCCTGCTCCGTTCCATGGTGAGTCGTCTGCTCTACCTAGCCACAGGAGCATCGAACCGGGCAGCCAGCTAAATCCTAGCTTTAACCTGTCTACAGACCGGCTGTGTTGATTTTATGTCCTGCAGGATAAACCCTTCATTCTGATTTGAAGGTGAGTATTTCTTACATCCTTACGCTTGGAGACCATCATACATATAGAATACTTCAAATTTCGGTTTTTGACTAGGGGCCCGACGCTCAGCTCATATCCGATCACCTGGTCAGTTATCCTGTAGTTTGAACCCTTGGCTCCTCCAACGACTGATATCTTGGCAGGACATGGGATCGCTTCTCTTCCTGGACAACGACACCCTTGGCTTGATCTGTGATGAACTCTTGGGAAGAGATGCTTTGAACCTTGCCTTAAGCTGTGGACGGCTACACACTCTCGCCATCCATCGCGTCATCGCAGTGGTTGTCATAAACAGCGCTACCCAGCTTCTCCAATTCTGCAGGCTTATCCTGGATCCCAACCGACCTCGCGCACAATATCTGGAAAGCCTCGATATCGACGGCGCAGCATTCCTGGTCGACTTCCAAGGCTACTGGGTACAGATGTCCCCTGAAGCGGTTCGATGTTTCGTCGACCTACTCCATCACGCCCTAAATATCCGAAGGCTCTCCGTGACGAGCGGTTTCCAGACTCTCCTCCGCTACGATGAACGCGTCGGCACCGCTCTCGCCGGTCTTCGTCGCCTCGAGTGTCTCGAGATCGGTGTTGTGGCAGACAAGGCAATCAAGTTCATCGGGGCCAATCGCTGGACTGCGATTCGCGTGCTCTATATCCAGATCGGGTATGTTTCTGACCCCCTGCCTGAGGGTCACGACTCGGACCTGGACCGAAGCCGCGACGACAGCGTCTCATTCCCTGTCCTTCTCGGTACGCTCGCAAAGTTGCCGCATCTGAGCACCCTGGCTATCGGAGGTACTAGGATTACCCAGTCGTTCCGAGATATCCCTTCCTATACACCTCCCGTCTTCACCACAGTCCACACCTTGATCTTGTTCGATGCGACTCTTGCTCTCTTCGACCTCATTGACCTCTGCCCCTCTATAACCGCGCTCGACGCAGGGTTATACGGGGGAGTTGTCTTTGACATCAACGACTACGGCCTAACAATCCAGACAAGTCATCGGGCTTGGCCGCCACTCCGGAGGCTCGCACTGCATGATGTTGATATGGTGCCCTTAGTCAAAGACCGACTGGACGAAGCCTGTGGTCTACGAGTTGTGAGAGACATCAATGATCAGTGGCCCGAGTTCCCGGACTTGGTCCTTCAGCTCCTAGAAGTCCTATGGAAGGTCTCTCCTGTACATCTTGATATATCCCTAGTCGCGAAGGATCTGATGCCACGGCTGTGGACCAAAATCCGACAGGTTGCTCCGCACCTACGATACCTGACGCTTAGGATCCATTTCTCGGGCTCGTCCGCTGAGTATTTGAAGCGGATCGTGCGTCTTCCTCCACTATTTTCCGAAGCGGGTCGATACTCATATATTTTGATTGATTGGCAGGGGGATATTCCAAAAGCTCTGCGTCAGCTTCCGCTGATCTATCTTTCGCTGCACTTGGTGAAAACCTCTCAGAAATTCAGCAAGCAAGATCTATTCGCACAGTCGTACTCCACGCCAGAAAAAGGGAAGGTGGTGATGAAGACGCTCCCCGAGCGCCTCGCAGATGAGATGGAGGGCCTGGAGTTCCTCGTATTGGAGTTCAAGGGGAGATACTTCGTCAAACCGGAGGAGCAAGAGAAGGCGGTCACTGGTGTTCACAACGACCCAACGTACTTCAACTGGATAAATGATTTTGACCATCGATCTCATCGGATCATCAAAGAAGGGCCAGACGCGGTGCAAGCGTGGCAGGTTCTTCATCTGGATGGAGACGGGAGAGAGTTGAAGAGGTTAACCACGATGCAGAGGAATCTCCTGGTACGCTTTGTGGAGGAGTCGCAACTCGAAGAGCTAGGAAACATGAAGGGTAAGTTTTGCTCGCTTGTCGCCGCACTTCTAGCAGTACAATTGAGGCTGATATTTCGAATACAGAGCACCTCGTACTCTAAGGGGGCTTGAAAGCTTGAAGCTTGAAGCTTCCTTCCAGTGGGGAGAATGCTGAAGTCCGCTAAATGAGAGAGCAGAATGCTAGTCCAGTCATATTTAGAAACACGAGGCTGAAAACAGACTGAACAGTACTCAGTAGTAGGAACAAATTGCGATTCTGTCTCTGTAGAATACGAGTGCTCGGTGGAAAACTATCCCTCGTACTTAGATATGTCCCACTCCTCTTGTCCGATAGTCCTGAAATTTGTCCGATATGTCGCACCAGTATGCTAGAATGTACCCACGAAATTTGAAAGAAGGAAGTGAAAGATGGGAAGAGATATCGAGGAGAACATTAGTGTTCGCCGAGCAGTGCTTGCAAGTGACATCATATGTACTTACACATGAACTTTGCTGCGCCACAACGCCTCAGCTCTAGCGTCTAAGACTTTCAACTCCTGCTACCGTTAGCTTTCTTACGTGCAATCTTTCCAAAATCCTCTGGTGTCTTGCGATGTCGACCGACGAGGAATGGGATAACCCCACGAACAATGATGATTCCGCTGACTGGCAAGTGAGAAGATACTTCGATACCATCTCTGTCGATCCTTGACCGTAACTATCCCTCCCAGACACGCAAATCGAAACGACGCAAAGTGACTCACAACCGCCGCTCCAAAACCAATGTCGTCAAGGAAGAGACGCCTCCGCGAGCGTTCTTCATCGAGCCCCTGCTAGAAGCGTTGTATGAGCAAACTGTGGAGGATTGGAACGACGATTCAGATATTCGCGACTCCTTCGAGCTCGTCTTGGAGAAGTTGCTTCCGGAGCTGACGGATGCGGAGAACAAATATCTGGCGGGTCAGGGTGAGATAGACGGGAAGGTGCGTGTCTTCTAATTCGGGTGCGAAGACATCCGTTGCCAACTTGCTCTCCCCAGTCATCCGATGTGCACCTTCTCTCAAGGCAGCAAGCCTCGCGGCTCATTGAATGGCTAGCTCAGCTACCCACGAGCAACGAGCCACCCGTGCTCATGCGCCTGCTCGCTGCCAAGTCGAGACTCCACTCGGTTCGCCGTTCTCCTTCCCTCTTTTCCAGCTCCCGCGCTCAGCCGTCCTCCTGCAGAGGGCCCTGCGACGCGTGGTTCTCAACCGCGACCCGCCATATCCCCGCACGGGCTCTCTCGTACCCCTGCAAACACCACGCACCGGATCCACGGTCAATCCTGATGTTCTGGACGCGTTGCACTCGATCCAGACGACTCCGTACGAAAGTTCGTTTCTGTCCCGGCTATCAGGGACACAACCTAGTCTGCAGACCGGCATTCTAGCCGTCGATTGGGAGACCCGCACGCCTTGGATGGAGCTCATGAGCGACATCAGGGAGCATTATAGCCTTGCACAGTATGTGCGTTCGCACCATATGTCCAACCGTTTGATTCACCGCCGTATAGTCCCGAGCGAGAGCAGGCCGCAGAAGTCGTCGCGCCAATTGCGTATGGTACGTTGCAACGCTGCCACCTCCGCCAAGTGCACGATCTGTTGGCACGCGTTTTCTGGGACGGCATCGACGGTACGACGTGTCTTATCTCGCTCGTCACGAGCATGAAGACTGATCGACACCAATACCAGTCAGCGATTCCCTTCAATACTCTCCCGAGAAGTGTACAATCATCGCAACCTACAAGCAACTCGTGGTTGGCGCAGCGTTCTTGAGCTCTCCGCTGGAGACCTACATAACGTACCTCGCAGTGCGTTCGGGTTGGGAGAACTCCCAGATAGCGACGTCAGTAATACAACGAATGTCATACGTGGACTGTTAACTGAACGCGCGTGTACTACAGATCTATGCTCTACCATCTCATCGCACTAAATCCACATAAAGATATCACTCTACACGTCTCGATCAACAACCCAGCAGTGGTCCGTGCTTTCGCCCGTCCGTCTCAGTCGTCTCCCGTCACTCACGCCATACAACGTCGCATAGCTGCTGTACAACCGCTTTGGCTTCAAGGCGGAAGAGTTCATCGTCGGCTTCTACGAGGATTACCTCGACCCCAACTCGCCCCAGTCGAAGAACGCCTTCCGGCTCCGACTCCGGAGATGGTGACGCGCAGGAGTCAGAAGGTCATTGCACCCGTGCTTTCTTCATCTGGCGACTATCACCCGCGACGGACGACGGCGCGCTCGACAGCGGAGTGGATGCACCGGAGGCCGTATCCGCCTGGGACTCTTCGTACTTCCGCTCGATCTCCTGGACCCACTTGCCGCCTTCGGCGCCCTCGAACAGCCAGACATGGCTGCAGTGCGAGGCATCAGGCTCCGATAGGAGAAACAGGACGCGGGCGCTGGAGAGGAAACACACCTGTCGCCCACACGCCGCGGCTCACTCTCGAACTCCGTCGAGGGCCGTTTCTTCAGATTGGGCCTCGGCGCGTCCAGGTTGCTGCCGCTGGGCAGCGGCACTTCTGGAAGCTCCCAGCCGAGCCTGCGGCAGAGATGGAGAACGATGTCGTCGGCATTTCCGAGCAACACGACCTGCGGACATGTCAATTACAGCTGCGTGGCGCACGCGCAGCGTCGGCGGCAGGCTCACATCCGGGTTAATGTGGCGGACGGGGGTCTTGTTGATGAGGATTTGTGGTACGGAGTGCGGCAAATGGGCTGGTAACACCCGCGCGGGACCGCTTCTGTCAGCGCATGCTCTTGGAGGTTCGAAGATACTTACCGATGGTATCGGACACAGGCGCTACTTTCAGAGATGTGCCGATGATAATGAGAAGGTCTACTTGGTCCCTGTCCTCCATGAGGGAGCGGTCGAATTCATCGTCAAGCTTCTCCCCGAAGAACGTGATATCAGGCTGTTCGCACATGCTCCCGGTCAGCTTCCACCGGAGACCTGCCGAATTGCACGCTTGCCTTCATGACCCCGGGAGGGTAGAGAGGTACGTCCGGTTCATCGGATTCGTCACTGTTCTCCCATTCGTTCTTCCGCTTCTTGCCTTTCTTTTTGGCCGGCTTGCTTGGCGACTGTTGAGCGTTGCATACTTTGCAGAGCGGAACGCGCTGGTTCATGATGTCCTCTGCGATCTCAGTTCCGGGCACCCGCAGCTTGCAATTAATGCAGGATGCGGTGGCAAAGGACCCATGGCACTGAACCACCCGCTGGACGCCGGCGAGCGTCTCCAGCGTGTCGATGTTCTGGGTGTAATTCTGCGCAGAAGCCCGCAGCCGGTGTCAGCCGGCCTGACGCGGCATACACATGAAGCCGCAAAGAACTCACGCGGAGAAGCTACACAGGCAGGTGGCTTCGTCGGTGTCTGGAAAAACGTAACACGAGAAGGACACACACCTTGCCCTTCTCTTCTATCAGTTTGATAAAACGGTGACAGGGCGAGGGTATAAAGTTTGAAGGGTATATTTTGCTGCAGCCCAATCAGAATCGGGACGCGCAAAAAACCACCGCCGGTCAAAACCCACCTGGCGAAAGAACTGCGGTCGCGGGAGGGCGATTAGCGCTCGATATGATAGGTCAGGATAGGTTCCGCAGCGGTGTCGAGGGTACTGACTAAAAAACTAGCAGCCACAACTGAGCTCCGGACGCGAAGGACGGCATGCGGTTTCCACTCACCAGAAGGGTTTTCTCGAAAGTACTGGATGTCGAACCTTGTAGAGCATATCATCAGCTGCGAATTGGCAATTCGAGAGCGGGACGCCGACTGACATCTCCTGCGGGTCGTTCAGGTCGTACTCGCCGCTCTCCTGCAGAGATGCGTACAAGCCATCCCGGGAGCGGAAGTCGGGTATGCCACACGAGACACCTACAGGAGCACGAGGGCACGTGCCTATATCAGCCTTCCTGGACGCCACAAAGGCAACGGGAGCAATGGGGCGCGAATGGACACGCACTGATTCCAGCTCCCGTGAGTACGAGGATTCTCTTTGACGCCCTTATCAGATTGACCGCGTCGTCGATCGTGTTGTACGTCAAGAGCCGCTCGCGGGACTCTAATCTGCGTGAGGGTGGTTGTGGGTGAAGGAACGAGGGTGCACGTGTGGCGGGCGTACGTACTCTCGAGAAAGCGCCACGCGCAGAAAGTAGACCAGCGTCCTGCGCTCCTTCATCCGGAGCTCCTTGCACTTCGGTTGCGTTGTCAGACATCCGCCTTGCCCGGGCGCAGGGGCGCACTGCAATGCGATCTACATACCAGGCACACGCCAAACGCGTATAGTAGTTTCGGGATCGGGATCGCGCACTGCACGACGTACTCGTGCACGAATGCAGCCATTCCTAGAAGAGAGCACACGTGAATTAATCGTCCGGCTGGGCAACATCTACGCATTCTACCTTTCTCTTTCAAGAAGTATTTCATCTGTTTGGCTTCCTGAGGCGTCCATGCGGTTTGCGCTGGAGGAGCAGAGTGGTGGTAAGCACATGGTGCCGCAGCGCGCCTGTCCACAACCACACGGTAGTCAAAGTTCCACGAGTTGCCAGCTCGCGCCGCTAAGTATGGCGCTCACACAGCTGGCGTGTGGTAATACCGAGTCATAGATCCAGCGTGTACGATGCAGTGTACACACCTTCCTCCAAGTACGCATCGAGTTCTGCGCTTTCCGCATCTTCTTCCCCATCTTCCTGATCCCGGTCCGTGGTCTCCGGTCCGGGGCCGACTTCGACATCAATGTCCCCGTCCTCCGAGTCCATGGCCATGGGAAGTCCGTCCAGGAGGTCCTTGATCACTTCCGGGTCCGCATCGACCACCTCCGCCGCCTCCAAGAACGCCCGCACCTGTATCGCGTACAGTTCAGCAGACGCGCTTACGCGTAAGGGTGGGTTCCCGCCTGCAGGCGGTGCCGACGACGTGGACGGCGAAGATTGCATACGTCCACAAGCCTAAGATGAGCAAAGGTCAGGCCGGATGCGAGATGTTTGTGAGAACCAAAAGACTTGACTCGCAGCCGACGATGGTGGTGGTTCTTGGAAAGGAGATTGTGCCCGGAGCGCTTCCAGAAGGGCTAGTCACGAGATGATGGAGAAACCCTAACCCTTTACTGTAAGTATGTCGTCGAGACTCGAGGGCTGCTTATCACTAGTAGTCACTCTTCCAACGTGAGCTCCTTACAGCGACAAGGAGCTGTATTTTCACTGGGCTATCATACACATGCTGGAGGGATTCTAGTAGACAGGTCGGATGCAAAGACGAGAGCGAAGAGACGAAACAGGAACAGCAGGTACACAAGCGAGAGAAAGCGATGACGGTGCAAAAACGAACCAGGGAAAATCGACAGATTAAGGCTCATACACGACTGTTCCGGAATATCGAGTAAGCTTCTTTGCCCATTTTGCACAACCCGATGGGCTCACCTGCGACAAAATTATTCAATGACATCACCATCCTTGAGTAGCAATTCATCGTCCTCGTTTCCGTCGGCACGCAGAGGCTCCGGATTGATACGCATTTTTATCGTCGGCCAGCCTTCGTGTTTGCGCTTCGAGGTGGTCGTGTTACTGGCTTGAGTGACCGTGCCTGAACGTGTACGCCTCGTGTCGCCACGTTTGGTGCCAGAACTCCCAGCAGTCGAGGCAGAGTCAAACGAGCCAGACAAGCCAGACAGAGGAAGTTTCGCGTAGTCGGACGCACGAATAGTGTCGCCGCGTTTGCGTCTAGACTGAGAATTTTTCAAGGAGCTTGAGCTTAAGTTAGAGTCGTGTGATTGCGAGCGGGACATGGACCATGCAACGCCTGAGTCATTCACGTCTTTGAAGTCGTCCCATTTCTCGTCCTCTGAATAGAAGTAAGCACTTTCTACTCCCAACCAATGCGCGACTCTCGCAATGCGCAGTGGGCACTCACCATCTAGACCAAGGACCGAGAATAGATCCAGAAGTTCGTCGCCAGCGCCGCCGGGGCCAGCTTCGACCGAGGGTAAACCAGTGCCGATAGCATCAGGTAAAGTCCGATGGACGGAAGAAGTAGCGACAGGTACAGCCAGGTCAGTTCTAGTGCTGCGTTGAGGGTCGCGGGGCGAACTACCGAGTGAGAATGCCGGTTCAAGAGTTAGTGCCGTGATCGGAGGCTGCTGTTGGGGTGACCGAGATCCTTCCGAGGCAGGGGCGCGAGGGAACCGCTTAGTTTCGGACATCATGGAGGAAAAATCAAGGGATGATGAGAAAAGGCTATCACTCGGGAGGTGAACAATTGTTCGGCGCCGTCGGCGCGGAGGGTTGGCACGACTGACCCGCGAATCGGACGGAGAGCCAGGGCGACTGCTGTCCGACATGTCCACGTCGCTGTCGTAGGTAAGACCGCGGACAGGGAGAGGCGGGTCTGCGTCAAGCTGAGGCATGAGACCTTGGTTCCAGACTCCAACGGTGGCACTCCGACGGCGACGAGGAGGAGTAGAGCAATGCAAAGGCGCGTCAACGTAAAACGAGGGAAGGTCCGCATCCATATCTTGGCTGTTAAATCCGAGCACAGAGTCGACAGGTGGCGGAAAGCGAGATGCTACTTCAGGTGGGACAAGCCAAGTCTCCGACGACATTGCGGCTAGTGTCGGTTGTAAGCTGGGAGTAGAACTTGACCGACTGTGATTTGAGGCGACAGTCTTCGCGTCCATGATTGAATCGTTGGCGGGGACGGAACTGCTGGAGCTTGGAATTCTGAGCGACATCTCGACGACGTTGCGATCTGTGGTCTTCTCTCGTAGCACACCCGACCGGGAGAGAGTCCTAGACTTTACATGGTGAGCTCGCTTCTTGAGAGGTTTCGTGACTTTGTCGGGAGAGGCTGCGCGCGAGCCAGGTCTGCTGTTGAACGGGGAGGCCAGATTGCGAGCACCTGCGTTTTCTTTGAAGTTACGAGAGCTAGTACGAGGTAAGATTCTTCTAGCCACAGGAAGAGGAGATAGCTGATCTGGAGCTGGAGAACTTGGTGGCCTCGATAGAATAGCCATAGACTGATCCGAAAGCATAGCGAGGGGAGGAGTGCAGATCTCAGACCCCTTGGAGGAGGGAAGATCGCGCATATAGCCACCTGTCCATGGACCGTCGTCGTCGTAAGCCGCGGTTCCCCTCTGCCTTTTGGACGGACGATCCTCTCCATCGCTCTGGGCAATCTTCTCGAAGAAACCTGCCTCGGTGGCTGTAGAGCGTGAGACAAGACGTGCGCGTTTGTTCATCCTGCGAGCCATCATCGCGAAGGGAACGTGATTGTCATCCTCATCCTGGTCGGTACTGAGAGGGCGGATGGGGGAAGACTGGGTAGTACTACCAGAGTCGCGTGGGCGCGTACGGCGACGAGCGTAGGTCGTCAGCGGGCGACGCGACGAGTGGACCATGGTGGGCCAGCTGGAGCTCGAGTATGGTGGACGTCGGACGGAGAGTCACGGAGAGTCGAGAGATGCAGTCGGTGCGCCCGGACGAGTCGGTGTCGATGACGACGCGGAGCCAAACTGATGCAAACACATTACACGTCTGCAGGCGCCTGTGTCGCGAACTTGCCAGCTTTGTCCACCCGCTCCTCCACCTCCACCTCCTCCACCTTCCTCGTTCTTTCTTGGATGTCCCTCGCTCTCTAGTTCACGTCTGCTCTCGCAATCGCGCATATAGTCTGCCTGGTGCACGTCTCCTCACGCCCTCGTCATGGTCGTCACACGACGCACGGCTGCCCCGCCCGCTGCCTCGCGCACATCGTCTGCGCAACCCGTCCCCCGCCTGGCCAAGAAAGCCAACCCCGAATCTCTTATTGCTACCGACAAGTCGAGTCCGCTGGTCAACGGAACCACGCATGATGCTCTTGCCCAATCAGACAGTGTACATGTGGACACTTCGGTGAGTGTCTCTGAATATGGTTTAACGCGCCACGCGCGCCGTGTTCCCTAGTCGCGCTCTATCATCATTCCACGGTACACATGTACCTTTGGATGGCAGCTCTGTGATCTCATGGCTGGTCTCAATGGTCGCCATGGGTTTGCACCTCATGGGCTGCAATCACTCATGCTGGCCGCTCGTCATGAATTGCTTGTATCATGAAGCGCACCTTACCCGCTCAGCACATCCCCGGGGATTCTGTTCGGTCTGAGCGACGTAGATCATTCTTGCGGGTTGCATTACACAACCCGAATGGAAACGCGTGTATATTCAGGGTGCTGCTGAAACACCGAATGTGCTGGCGCATGCATCACTATTCTTATGCGATTATGTTCTCATGCTAACCCTCGTTGCCCTTCTCTAGGCCGGAGCTGTGTCTAAATTAGCCAAGACAAAGGGAAAGCAAAAGCCGAAAAAGAGTGGCAAGGTAAACCCTTCACCAAAACCATTCAACGATTCGAGCTGCATTACTGATATCACAACAGAAGAAGTCGGGTCGCAACTCTACCAGTTTCACGGAATTCTTATTCCGCATACTCTTGCTATGGTTCACGATCTACACTCTATCCGTATGTCCAGAAGACGAGCAGTTGAAGTCGCCGGTTTGCCGTGGACTCGCCGAATATCGACGCCTCGTCATTGAGCCATACATCATCCCAACCTTTCAGCAGGCTCTTGCACATCCTTCTGTCGCACCTTACGTTACGAAGGCTAAGCCATACGCCGAATCCGCCGTTCGTACAGTGAAACCCATCGCCGCTCGTGCACAGAAGGAGTTCAACACCCGTGTCGTTCCACAATGGAAGAAACGCGTCGTGCCTATGTATTACAAGTACGCAGTGCCCCAGCTCGTGAAGATTGACGCGCAAACGGCACCCTACCGGACACGGGCGGAGCAGGAGTACGAACGGACACTCGCACCGTACTTACGCCGCACCATCGTCACGCTCAACAAGTTGCAATACAAGGCGCGTCCCTACGTCGTTCTTGCCGCCAACAAAACGTATCAAGGCTATCAGTTCGCGCGCCCGTATGCCCGACCGCTGTGGGAAAAGGTCAAGGCCGTTCTCGCACAGCTCGCGGCCGTCCTCGGTGAACAACGGAGACAGTTCGTGGACCCTCACGTCAAGAAGATCTGGGAGCATGTAAAGGAAATGAGCAACGGAAACCCTCAAGCGCCACCCACCCGCAGTTCGCCGACCTCGAAGTTGTCTCAGGCCTCCTCCCATATTTCTAATGCGTCCACAAAGCTGTCGTCGGTCCTGTCCTCAGTTGCCTCATCGGTCACTTCCAAGTCATCCGCTATCTCAAGCTCGGTCGTGTCCAAGGCGTCTGAGGCTGTGTCGAGTTCCGAAGTACCACCTGCTGCTCAAACCACCGAAGGCGTCAAGTCCTCGGTTGCAATCGTAGCTGACAAGGCGTCCTCGGCGGTCTCTAGCGCGTCCGATGTCCTGGAGTCTACTGCCTCCATCGTATCTTCCTCCGCATCCACTGTAGTTTCCTCCGTGATGTCGGTGGCAAGTGATATCGTACCATCATCTCCCTCTTCGCTCGTATCAGCAGCGTCTTCGGTGGCCGATGCGGTCAAGGAGTCTGCTGCGTCTGCGCTCGGAGCGGCCTCATCACCCATCGCAACCTTGGCAGAAAGTGCGTCCGCTGTAGCCTCCGGAGCGGCCGATTACGCGTCGTCTGTCGTGCACACTTCGGCTGACCATATTCCTTCATCTGCCGCAGACGTGGCATCGCTTACGGATGCAGAGCCTTCTGCTTCTATCTCCCAAGTTGCCGATTCCCTCCCCTCCGAGATAGTAGACGACTATGTAGATCCCGATCTGGACATCTTCCTTGAGCTTGGTCTCACGGATGACTTCCTTGAAGGAAAGGAAGCTGCTGAAGCGCCCCAGGAACATGAGGAGACCGAGGAGGAACGGGCGGAACAAGAGCGGCAACGGCTGGAGAAGACCGCGCAGGAACGCGCGGCCCTCGACGTTCGGCACACGGAGTGGGAACGTCAGGTCGAAGCACTTGTTGCAGAGAGCAAGGACGCCCTCCGCAAGAAACTCAGCACACTCAGGAAGGCTGCAGTTGCCGAGCTCAAGGCAAACGTCGCCATTCAGAAGGAGGTCGACGGTCTGGTCGAGGATGCCGACAAATTCCTGCGCGGTGCTGAGAAATACTTGACGAACCTCCAGAAGGAGAACCGGAAACCGGAAGAGAAGAAGACCGTCTGGGATCGGGTGATCGGCAAGCTGGAGGACAAATTTTCAGACCGTCTCCGGCAAACAGAGGTCGTCGTCAACGGCTGGTACAACGGTGCTCTTGAAAAGGAGGCTCAGGAGGTACGTATCGCGGGGTTTGCCTCATGTATTTTACCCTGGTAGACTGATGGTCCGAACGGTCGCAGGTAAAACAACTTACGGAAGCCGTTAAGGATCTTGCAGAGCGGGCTCAGGCCGACATTGGCCTTGACTATGCCTACCTGGACGACGTTTCGTACCATGATTGGCAGCGCTACCACGACCTCATCCGCAGTGAGTGCGAACCTTAACCGCGTGTCCGCCGGTGCTGATATCCCGGTACTTTTAGGGTCCGAGAACTTCACTGTGTATGCCCAGAGCGTTCAAGAAGGCAGCCATCAGTCGTCGCCCGTAAACCCTATCGCCCCTGCCATCCAGGAGCTTCAGGAGGAGGTCGAGGACGTCATCAAGGGTTTCAACGTGCGCCTCCGCCAGATCAAACGCAGCGGCGTTCGTGCGTTCGGCCTGCCGGACGAGGAAGTCGATGACGAAGACGAATCGGTCTCGATCCTGCCCATCGAAGATCCGCAACAGACCGAGTCCCCTGCAGACACCGCAGCCGATGCCGTCCCTCCCGTCGTAATCGGTCGTGGAAAGGCCGAGGTCGAGGCCGCGCTGAACCGTGTCGCGGACCTGGAAGGCCAGAAGACGTCGTCGCCCGATGAGCGGGAGAAAGTGGCGGACGCGAACGCCGTCGCGCAAAGCCTAAAGGACGCCGTTGCCAGCGAGGAGACTTCTGACTCGTCGCCGTTGCACGAGGAGCTCTAAATGCCTCGGTTACCGGCTGTGCGGGCGGGGCGTCGATCGTATTCGTGAGTGCCGTAAGGTGCGCCTGCCCCTATGGTTACCTTTCGTGACGTCCTGCCCCTGCAAACAGTTCCTCCCTTCGGCGGCCGGCGATCTTCGCGTCTTGCGGACTTGCTCCTCCCGTTTCGTGTCGTTATTTATCACGCCGTGATTTCTCGCGGTCCCTCCCGCCCCTTTCCTGTCTGTTTCTACTAGTACACACCACCCACTGTAGTACTGCTTGGGCTCGCCTTCTTACACTATCTCGTGCAATACGTCTCCAGCTATGGTAACTTGTTATGCATATTACGCCCCGGAGTTTGATCTATATACATGCACCAATCTCTCTGGCCTCTTTGGATGGCTAGTTTTCTTGAGATGTGAGCCGTAAGCCCATCAAGATTTAACAGAACTCCATTACACATTAGATGATCTAGCAAGACATCGGGCGGGCTACGAGCATAAACGACACCAAGGACAGCGGTATGACAGATGCGGAGAGTTCGGTTGTGTACATGGGTGGCAACACGAGGAAGTTTTCGAGCCCAAGCTCAAAGGAGGATCGATGACCGACAGCTAGCACAATATCATGCAAGGCGTGAAGAAACGAGAAGTGCGGATCTACTCCTCCATGTAATCGCTCGTCGCTTTCCACCGGAGATTGCCCTCGTAAAAGCTGATGAGCTAGGATCAGGATCGTAGAGTGAGCCTGCTGTGTGTCTCTGTGCGCGAGGGTGAGAACGCGCACCGTGTATGGCATCTTCTTCTTGCACAATTCCGACTTCTCCTTGCCGTGGGACCCGTTCTTCCTGCGGTCGCAAAACATGGCATGTCAGAGAACGCGCGAAGCAGAGAGGGCGGGCGTGCACCGACAGCGTGAAGTAGACGTAGAGCTCGCCGTCGTCCGCCTTCTCGACAGTGTCTATGCACTCGATCATGTGGTCCCACGTCGGTGCGTCCTTGATCTTCTTCATGTCCACGTACGTCTTCTCCTCATCGTCATCGTCGTCGGACGCCGCCGCCGCCGCCGTCCGCCGTGCACTCGCACTCGCACTCGTGCCCTTGGCCGCGCCCGCGCTCTTCCGGGGCTTCTTCTTCGGGGCCTCCTCCTGCTCCTCGGACGGCGCGCGCCCGGCGCTCGCCTTCGACTGCCGGCCGCGCTTCTTCTTGGGGGCCTCCTCCTCCTCGCCATCGTCGTCGGACTCGGGCTTCTTCGAGACAGACTTGCGGGGCTTCGGCGTCGCCTTGGGCTTCGGCTCGGACTTGCGCGGCTGTTTCTTCACGTTCTTCTTCCAGAACTCCGAGATGAGCTCCTTCGCGCCTCTGCGATCGCCGTCGCGGCGGGGACGGGGAGGAGGGAGACGCGGACACGGACGCGTGCGCACGCATCATTATGGCGGATGTGGCGGGGAGGGGAGGGGATGGTCAGGACGCGTCGATGTATGCTCCCGATAGACTTACTGCGCGTCCTCTTCTCGCACCCAGCTGTTGTGTGTCTCGTCGTAGCCCTTCCACTTCACGAGGTAGCCCATCTCGCCCTGGGAACACGTCAGACGCGGTCAGCAGCGTGTCGGCGCGGCTGCGAAACGGGCAACCAACTGGTACCTCGGGAAACGCTCCTTGCTTCGCCTGGAGGATCGCTTCGATCTCGTACTCCTCCTCGTCTTCGCCGCTGTCGTCGTCGTCGTCCCCGTCGGCCTTGGGATCCTCCCCCTCCGCGGCGGACGCGCCACGGCCTTTGTTGGTCGTCCCGTTCTTGGCCGCCGCCGTGGACGTTTTGGGGGACATGATCATCTCGGCATCACTCTCAGAGTCAGAAGCGTGTGCTTTCGCGGTCAGTTTGGCCATGGGGGACGCGGCGGGGGACGGGAGGATGGGCCTGGGGCAGAGGTGGCAGCAGTTGTTGGTCAAGAAGCGCGTCCTCGTGCGTGCGAAATTGGCCGGGTCTAACGCGCACGCGTGAACCGCGGTAGGGGCAACTTTGGGAACCGTGCACGGCGGGTGCATACGCTCCCCGCCGGTACTCACAACATTTCTGGCGAGCGCAGAATGGATAGGATACAATACATGCGGGGTTCGGGAGCAGGACAGGACATGGACACGGACGGTAAGTATTGGCACAGGAACACACAGCGTGGACGAACAATGACAGTCAATTTCTTTTAGTCTCCTCCGCGACCGCGACGGGACGGACTCGCACTCCGCCCGCGGCCTTCGCGTCCACGGCCCTTCTTTGGTCCTGCGGGCGGTGGCCGCACGAATGCAAAGTCGCATTGCAGCGTCTGCTCCAAGAGTGTCGACCCTGACGCGCCGTCAATGGCGGCTTGTGCCTCGGCCATTGTCTCGTACTCCACGAGAGCATAGCCCTTGTAGTCGAGCATGAATGGGCGAATGAGGAGGGAGGAGGAAGGATGGTCGTGCATACCTTGACGTATCCCGTTCGTCTGTCCAAGTTGAGATGAAGGTTTTTGATCTCCCCGTACTCGGCAAACTTGTCCATCACGTCCTCCTCCGTCGCCTCTTCGTGGACGTTTGTGACGAGGACGATCCAGCCTTCGACAGCTGCGACGCGGCGCAGACGGTTGGGATCTGTGTCAATGCGCTGTGGAGGCGTCGGAAACGAAGTGGAGGACTTACATCGCGCCGCCCTGGTCTCTGCGGCCTGTGCTGACTCTACACGGTCAAAGACTTGTTCGGAGGTGACAGCACTCTCGTTTCCTGGGCGCACGTCAGCGACGGCACCAAGATTCACGGGCTGGAGACGCACCTGGCGCGCTCTGGAAGCCGCGACCCTTTCTGCGTACTACCCCTCCTGGAACAATGGCGGACGATAAGGTGTTGTATTTGACGACAGGCAGGAAGGCTGAAACATACCGTCGTCGATGTTCATACCATCGTCGGACATGGTGGATGGTGGGTGCTCGCAGTGGTAGGGTAGACGCTGGGTGCTGGAGGACGGATGGGGCGCCGGTCTCCGGGGGCCGGGGGAGGGCCGGGGCCGGGGACGAGGGCGAGGCGCTGGACGGAGGGGTAGCGCTGATGACGGAGAGCGCGTTGTCCGAAGATCAGTCTGTGGCTTGGGCAGTCGCCGGGCAGTCGTCGACAGCTTGGCTGAATAGTCTGTGCTAGTCTGCAGGGTCCGGTAGGGTCCCGTCCATGTCTGCAGCGACTGCTGCCCGTCGCTGGCGGGAGTCGCCGTGCACTGGTCGTGTAGCAGCGGTCTGCAGCGGTGATACATTATTGGCTCTGCGCATGCTCGGCGACCTAGTCAAGTTGTTGACTCAGACTCCTCCGCCGCCGCTTTCGTAACATCTGGGAATTTCCTGCGGACCCCGGCCGCGTGTCACTCCATTCTACCAGAGTTTCACATCTCCAGACCGACTCCCTTCTGGTCCAGATCAGCCGCCTAGCGCGGCGATGATGTGTGTCATGCCCTCATCAAGCAACTTTTCAAGTGAGCATGTCCTCGCAGCCGTACCTTAACCATTCTGCCTGTTTACGTGTCCTTTGCTCCTCAGATCTTTGAGACACCGTGTCCCACGCGCAGACAGCCGCTCGACCCTTGCACACATACATAAGACACCTCCGCTGCTCCCAAATGGCCCTCGTTCTCCTCATCGGTCATTTCCTCTCTTGTCTACTCTACTTCATTCCTTCACGCTACTATGTCCTCGCCACTCGTTAATCACCCGTGCATCATTTGCTGCCGTCCCACTTCCATGTGGTGCAGTCGTTGTCAGAGTGCGTGGTACTGCACCACCGAGCACCTCACCAGTGTACGTGCCACTCCCGACCTCTTTGTCGTTAGCTGACCCCGCGCGTTCCTAGGATTGGCCTCGCCACCGTCGGGAGTGTGTTCCTATGAACGCTCCGCAGCCTCATTTTCCTAATATGATCGCGACGCCGCCCCCGGCCCAAGCGGAACTCGTCTCTGTGTCCGCGCTCCTGTTCATGCCCCATGAAGGCAAGTCTTCTCCCGTGTGACTGCCTCGGAAGCGCTCCGGGCTGTGTTAACCATGTCTTATGCTATTCTCTATGACAGACCGCGTTCGCGTCACCACGGTCCAATGCCGTCCGCAGGGCACCGTCTCGCAAGGGATGTGCCCGACGCCGCTGGTCCAGGAATGGTTCCCGGAGAGCGTACCGAGCACCATCATCCTCACGCAGGGTCTCAACGGCGAGCCGCTGCGCTTCCCACTCCATATTTGGTACTGCCCGACATCGCTCCAGCGCGGCACGCCGGTGAACCGCGCGATTTATCGCATAACCTCCGGCGCGGCGCAGAAGCCCTGGTGCGGCCCTGTCGTCGTTCTCAAGTTCAACGGGTCCCGCCGTCAAGGGTACTCGGACGCAGGGACCAATGATCTGCCCGCGCTCTCGGCGTATTTCCTCGCCTACAAGTAACGCGCGCCGCTCACACGGTGCAGCGCGCCCGCTCAGTGCACCCACTTGGCCGCACACACAAAAGAAACTTGTGCGTATAATCCCTGTACATACCCCGCTGTAATTGCCTCGCGCTCGTCGATTGCTTTCGTTATTGTACATAGTAGTACTCTCTAGACTCTCTCGCTGCTGTATGTCGCTCCCCTCGCATGGACCGCTTGTTGTGTATCCCGTAGTACAGATCGTCACTGTACTCATCGCATCGTTACAGTCGTTAGATTATTGGACAATCCGCACATCCGTTCACTTGAAACCAGATGTCGAATCGCGCGTGCGCACACCCGTGCACGCTTGATGCTGTCACTGTCAGAGAATAGAAGGAGGAGGGATCGAGATCTCAGCCTTGTCATGTTCTGGAAGACGGGACTGGTTCCGAGAGACTCTAAATCATCGCTCGTGGCGCCCAGCGAGGTTCGCGCGCGCGAGTCGCGGTGCTCACTGCTCTCTCAATCTTCCTCTACCATCTCACCATCCCTCGCTCTCCACGAGGCTCTCATCCACCGCACCAACTCGCTGATCACTCAGGGTAGTTGCCGTTGCGGTAGAACTCGCTTGGTCCGTTGCGTCCCACCCAGGCCTCAGCGACCTAGAACACCGGTCATTCTATGACCGGCTCGCTAGCTTTCACCCCGCGAGTCCGTAGTTCCCCGTTCCGCCTTTTAAGATTTTCGCTGCCCTTCCCGCCTTCTGTGTCGCCATGCATATTACGGTGAGTACCTACCCCCGTTCATTCGGACGCGATCTCGTCTCTCACCAACCCGCTCAGGCCCGCTCAGGCCCGCTCTAGCCCATTTATATCATCATGTGAAGTTCTCAATCCTCCGTCCGGCGTCCCGCCATCTTCGTCCGCGACGCGGATGCACGCTTAGACACGGCAGTCAGACACAGGTCAGACACTCTGAGATATGACTCTGGGCATATCCTCGGATGTCTTTGTGTGCGCCAGGCCACGGTCATTTATCAACGCCAGCGCTGTTGCACGCACGTCGCAAGATAAACGAGTGCTCCGAGCTGTCTAACTTCCCACCTTGGCCTCGTCCATCACACAGGCCACTCCCCACTGCCAGGGTCAAGGAACTTTTTGTGATGCCTACGCCGCTTATGTTACTGGTGTACATACGTCCGTGATCGCAGGCCTTCGCAGAGTCAGCCCATGCGACCCGACGGAGCGGAAGCTTGGAGACCCACGCCTGGCCGGTCATCCGCTTGCGTCGCCCGCCTGGCGTGGGTCGCGGATGTCGGAGTGATGGATCGCAGATGCGCTTCATCCGCGGGCTCGCATGTAGCAGGTCCGTAGCCTAAGTCATGTCAAACTGCTTGCTAAGTCCTAACGGCGGTAGAATCACGGATGCTATGCCGTGCACACTTCCCGAGCAGACTTCGCTCGCCTTCTGTGCTTTCCAGAAGCTGTCGCGTGCACATGTGGCCCCATAGGTCCGCCACCGTCCTCCGTGTGCGTGGAGACGTCTTTGCAAAGATGTATCAATAGGTACACGCTTCGGTGCGCTTCTGCCGCTAGTAAAAGTCTAGTGTACCCACAAGCCTATCTCCTACCCGAGAAATGCATGTGCCGTCCAGGCACATACAGTGCAGTACCTTCATGGACCCATACTGTCATCAGGAGATAGTAGACTTTGCGAACGGCGGCAGCTGAGCCCTGAGTCTTTGTCGGATTGCATACTATGCACATACCGGCGTGAGTTGTACTGTCAAAAGGTGAGTTCGCGCCGCGTTGATGAATCGAGCATGGCACATGTCGTGCCTGATACTGAACACACCTTTCCTAATCCCAATAAGTACCTACTCGGCAGGCCCGAACCCATGTGTGCGTTGAAGGCTCGCTGTCATGTCAATACTTGGGTGATAAGGGCAGTCGTACATTTTACTGTGCTGAGCGCTAATGAATGTCGGTCTTGCAGCTTCTCCGTCGTGGTTGTACTCGTAGAAGCCTCCCCAATACATCATACATGACGACCTGAAATGATGACATACAGATCTGCCCCCTCTCCGCAGTACTATCTCCCGAAGATCAGCGCCAAGGCAATAGCGTCTAAGTTACTACACACACCGCCTGGGTTTCCTGAGAAACCGAACACACTTCTAGTCATCCTCCTCATCGTAGCTCGACTCCCCGTCGCCGTCTTCATCGCCGTCCTCGTCTTCATCGCCATCGTTCTCGTCGATTTCGTCCTCGTCCTCTTCTTCGACAGGCTGGTTCTGCGGCTGCTGCTGTGGTTGTGGCTGCGGGTGATTCGAGGTCGTGCCGCTTGCCATTTGGCGAGCCTGTGCAGCGCGCTCCGCATCTTCGCGCGCCTGGTCCACTGGGAACAGGAGATCCATGGCGAGGTTTTTCCAGCGAATCGATCCGTTAACGCCGCCCCCACCGTAGCCCATGTCCTCAAATAGAGCGCGCGAAGCGGGGTCGTACGGCCGCCGGGGCAGCGAGGCGGGGTGCTTGATGCTCAGTGGGTTGCCATATGGATACGAAGGGTGCACTTGGGACGGAAGCACTGGTACGTGGAAGACGTGGTCGGCAATGAACGCGCGGATGCAAGAGTGGCGTTACGGACCTTCCGATTCCTCGGGGTTTGGAGGTTTCATGTGTGGCGGCATATCGATTTCTGGCCGAAGCTAGTCAGACGTCACGTAGCATGTGGGCACCAAGCTGCGTACCCTCTGCGGAGAGGTCGCCGTTGAGGTAATCGGGGGTCCCGATGGTGTCCAGAACCTCTATGTCATGGCGAGTCATATGAAGGTAGCAGAACGTGAGATCCTGTCGCAGTCATCGTCAGAAGCTTCGGCTTTTCCATATAGAGTAAAGCTTTTCCAACAGTCATGTTGCGTATATGTAACCGTGCGGAGATCGTCTCAAGGCCTGCACTGCGGGTGGCAAGGACATCAGGTTGAACGAAGAACCACAGACGCCCATAGGAGTGGTTGTACGCGGCGACACCGCTTATTGAAACTCCGACGACCGCTCATCCAGCAACAACCAGTGGACGACCCAGCCACAACGCTCGACGCTCGACAACCACGTCTGACATCCGCGCCTTGTACCTTGCAACGCGTGCCCAAGTCGAGGCAGTGTGTGTCCGACTCTTTCTGTACGAATCTGACCGCTTTCTAGAGCAGAGAATCGGCCCGAGTGCTGTACAAGTACTACTAGGTACGAAGTGGATCCTCGGTGTTAGTGGTTCGTACCTGTATCAGCTCTACACCTGTGACCTGGGACCACGCCAACTGACCACACTGCGATGGTCGTGTAGGAAGAACTTGCGGAGTGATGGCCGAACTACCGCTTCCGACCGCGCTGAATCTCCCGGCTATGTCAGTGTCCCCCTCGGTCAAAGCTTTACAGTTCTCCCAGGACGGCCAGGCAATCCTCCTTACCAAGTACGCCGTCTACATCCTGGTACAGTCGCAGCTTCATCGACTACGATCGTCGCACTGTGATTAATGCGATTCTTGCGTCCTAGACACCCGACACGGGTGTCAGTGTAGAGCTTTCTTCCGTCGTACAGCAGGCGTCCGACTCCAAGTCCCGGCCGTCGCATGGCACGCGCCCACTGGGCTGGCTACGAACTCTCATCGAGTTTGATCGGGCTCTTGCTCACCAGTGGCCGACCGACTGCGCAGGTATATCGGTCTTACGTTCTATGGGTGATGGGACGCTCATCGACGCCCAAACAGAGTGGGGCGCTGTTTCTTTAGGTTCTTTAGACCCATCGTTGCACGCCGTAGCGCTCTCTCCGAGCAGTATTACCGCCGACGCTGGGTACGCATCACGTATTTCTCCCGCCAGGCACTCAAACGTCTACTCGCTTTTGACAACTCACTACCAGATGTGTCCTTGCATTACTAAACTCGAATCTCGAACTAACCATATGGGGTGCTGACAAGAACTTCCTCACGGGAGAGTGGATCAGGGCAAGCGAATCGCATGCCGCGCCTTCCATTCGGATACTGAGATGGACTGACAGTTCCAAGATGTCACAGCTGCTCTCAAATCAGCCACTGCCAAGCACGTCTTGTCGTCGGCGTTCAACGAGACACTGCGTTTGCAATCAACTTGTACGTAGGCATATGCAGCTCTCTTATGCGTTAAATATGGAACGCTCCCGCTCCACGTGCTTTTAGGCATTGAATGGTCATCTCAACCTGACTGGAACCTCACGCCCGCGCCGCTATTCGATGCGTCGGTACTCGCAGTGGGTACCCGCGCTGGAACCGTTACCTTTCTCAGGTGTGCCTTGCTTTCTCATGATGCACACAGCACCCTTCAACCGTCTGCCCAGGTACCAAGCGCGAGCGCGTCGTATGGCCGCGGCGGAAGAAGTGTCCGTGTCAGCTAGATGGATAACACATATCACCTGGTCTGCGTGGACGCTCTCTCAGGATAACACCTGTACGTCCACGGAGTTTCTCACCATCCGCTCAGTCCTGCCACAATTTTAGGCGAGGCGATGCTCTCGTGCGCAACTTCCGACGGCACGGTCGCAATTCTGACCGTGCGCCAGGCTCTCAACTCAAATTCCTCGTTCGCGCCGGATGACAGCGTCAGTCTAACCGTACAAGAGCATGAAGAGCCACCCTCCGATATCGACGGAAGGGCCATAACGGGAATGCGATGGACGAATCCATATAGCCGCAGCGTGAGCTTTCTCTTCGAGGAAAACGTCTACGGCGGATGCAGGGAACTCACGCTGCTTTAGCCGATTCTCATATATCACAAGCCCGGCGGGATCAATCTGTGGTCTGCACATTCGGCTCAGAACGCCTGGTCGGGGTCCAGGGCCTTCTTGCTTCGGACTCAGAGGCGGTCCGTGGGGTCATCGGCGCTCTCGCCCGCATCTGGCATCTGCTACATTCCCAGTCGCGACCTTGCCGTCGTCTCGCTCTCGGACGGGTCGTTCTATACAATTCATACGCTCTCGACCATGCCAGCCTTGGATCCGATCCCGTCCGAAGCAATACGGTCTGACGTGCTCTCTGAGGTCTCTCGCTCAGTCTTTCTCAGGGCTGAATCCGAGAAGATGTCACTAAAAGATGTGGATCGTATCAATGGCATGGACACGTATGACGGCTGTGCAACATTCATGTGGACGTACGAGTACGTGACAAGCGGTTTTTCATGCACTGGCATGCGTGCTCACTGTTCGACCCAGGGCGACTCGTCCAACTGACTTCAGCTACAAGCATGATGCCAAGCACGTCAGCACGCTGGTAGTGGCACAGCTGTGGGACGAGAACGTCGACGAGCGTGTATTGGCTGACATTGCGGAGCGCGTCGGTCGGACAAAATGTGGTTTGTACACAATGCCCTATCCGCCCCGTATCTACTCACGCTGGATAGAAGCCAGAGGCGAGGCGCCGATATCTGCCCTCCGGTCGATATTCGTACACCTCCGGGATACAAAAAGACTGTCACGTCTACATTCGCGGGTTCTTGAAACCCTGCATAGGCTCCCTCACGATGGCGCAGCCCCAGACTTTGCGATCCTTCCCTACACCGGAGACTGGACTGCGGTTGTCTCCGACGCGCTCAGAACAAGCATGACTGCGCACCTTTTCGGGTGGGACACCATTCAATCTCAGCGAATCCGATACGCGATCTCGGTCTTCTGTCAGGTTCGCTGCGCTAGTTGGTGGTGGTCTCGAGAATGACACTTCTGACGTCTCTGACCCAGAACCGAGCTGAAACTGCTGATGTGCAGCAGAAATTTGCCGAGGCTGCGAGTCTATTCCTAGCGAACATCCGTGCTCACGTCCAACTGGTGCTACTACGACATCTCTCGGCCATGAGTGGACTCCTGGACGGCAATTGTGAGTCCCTGTCATATTTAGTAATGACGTGAGCGTTGACCACACGCATACAGCGCATGACATATTCTTTGCGCGCCGCACAAGCCATCAGGCCGCCACAATGCCAGGGATATCCCCGACATTGTCAAAGGAAGCCGAAGCACTGGTTGCGAGGTTGCCACCAGCGGCGCCGCCGCAGACCGACACGCCAAATGCATCGGCTTACACATTCGAACACGCCGCTGCCGCTGCTAGTGGCCTGGGCGAGCCGTGCCCAGCGTGCAACACCGTGATCCCGCCCGAGTCGCCAGATGCAGAGAGCGCCGTGTGCGCGAACGGCCACGTTTGGGGTGCGTCCTCGTCTCTCTCGTAGCTATACATTGTCCGCACCTCCCCTCTGCTCCCTCGGACGCGTCCCACGCGTGCCGTGGGCAGTCGGCCACACGTCAGTTCAGGGAGCTAATCTGTGCCACACAGCACGCTGTTGCGTTACCTCACTGCTGCTCGCCACGCCACTGGTCCGGACTTGCGTTGGCTGCAGCCGTAAGGCGTTACTGCCGGTGACCGCGTCCGCACCCGCTATCCCGGCATCGGCTCCGCCGTCGAGCGGGGACGGGCTCGGACATGAGAGCGGGGACCATGCCCGCGCTGGCGGACAGGCGCAGGCGCCGCACTCCGCGAACCCCACCGGAAGGTTCTCGTTCGTACAAGATCTGCTGCACGCCACCCGGCGGTGTCCGTTCTGTGGAAACAACTTTGTCGTGCTTGTGTGATCGGACGCCGGGGAAGGCGGGGCAAGATCTGCGGGTCGAAGGATCGGAAGGATCGGAAAAGGCAGAGAACTCGAGCCGTGTGGGATTGTGTGCAATGTGTGCGCGGTGTAGACATGTAGGTGCGCGTGTAAGCCCGTCGTGCGCATGGCGTGCGCGACGGCTCTGGTGATACATGCACGCAGGCCATGTGGAACGCGCGTGATGAGTGGGCGGCGCGCGACGTGCCCCCCGCGCAACAATCCGTGTGTGGCAGACCGCAACACAGTTCCATTGCTTCTCTTTGGCGCTCGGCCGATGACACCTCGTCCGGCGGCCTGGTTCTCTGATTTACATACATACACCACGCGACGCAGACTTCCTCGCACATCTGTCTCGACCTCATCCGATGAGGGCCTGCAGTTTCCCGAAGTCCGGAGTTCCAAGGCCGGTGACCTGTGAAGTAGGCGGGCTCGGTCAGTCACCACAAACACGGAGTTCGCCGCGGACGCGCCGCGGTGTCTACTCACAGGGTCCCATCCAGCGCCTGCCGTAAAGCCATTGGTCCCGCAACCAGGGTTCGAGCCCGACGTGATGTCGTTGAAGCCGGCCGAGACCCCAGAGGCATAGATGAGCGGGTTGAGGAAGCCCAACGACGACTTGCCATTGGACAGACGGAAGTCGTTGAGGAGCGCGACCACACCAGCGAAGGTCTGCGGAGGAATGCATGGGTGAGCTGCCCGGCGGGAGACGGTTCGATTAGCAGACACGTACCGGCGAGCTGGCACTAGTACCGCCGACGGATTCGACGCGGCCGCCAATGACGACCTGGAATCCCTGGCCTTGTGCGGCAACGTCGGGGTAAGCGCGACCGGTCGTGCTGCGAAGTAGGTGCACCGTCAGAATGCGCATGCGTAAAGCCGATCAATTCGCAGATATCAATGATGCTTACTTGAACAGCCCAGCGTTCGTGTTTCCGAGCTTGTTCAAGAAGGTGGTCACTGCCGTAGACTGGAAGCTAGAGCCGCCGAGCGTGAATCTTCGTTCACATACGCGCAAGGGTGTCTCGTACCTGGGACGCGCGAAGTAGTTCGAGAACCCTCCGCCGGAGAAGCTGACTGCGACCTCGGGGTTAACGCGGATGGTGCCACCGACAGTTGTGACGAATGGGCAAGAAGCTATTCGCGGGGAGAGCAGCATCCACCTGGTCAGCATTACCACACATCGAGAGAATCCGTGATGCAAAGAACGCACCAGGGAAGTTGGGCTGGAACCGCTTGATGTTCTTGCCGTCGTTGGTGAGACAATTGCCAGCACCAACACCATCATCACCGCTGCTGAACATGATGCTCGCACCACGAGCACCGAGCTGTGCGAAGAGGTTGCAGACAGTCGTTGCATAGTCGAAAGGGACAGTCTGCTCGTCATCACCGTAACTGGTCGTGAACTGTAACAGGTGGAGTCAGGCTCGCTAGCAGAGACCGATTATCGTGGTCACTCACGGTCTGTGGAACAGAGTCCTGTGCAAGCACAAAGTTCAACCAGTCAAGGTATGGCTCGTTGGTGTTGGTGGGCGTGTTGCTATCGGGGATGAAAGGAGGAGAGCCGCCGGTGCTGAAGTAAACGTTGGGAGTCGGGAACGAGATGCCCTCAGTATACTGGATATCAAGGTTCGCCTACGTATGATGTTAGCCTCCGCACCCTTACATGCGACAGCATCAGGGAGACATACTTCGACACCAGGATCTGACTGGTCATCACCGCCGCCGTTGACGAGAACAGTGGTGAACGTCCCCCCAACAGCATCAGTGCGGAAGCGGCTGAAGAAGGTCTACCGATGTACTGTCAATATCATGTCGTAGGTAGCATCAGGTGCACTTGAAACTCACCTGGAGGTCCGCCCGGTTGGCGAATTCGTCTAGGTAGCCCGCAACACCGAGGGTATTCTTGTTGGTCGCCTTAGGAACGTATGTCGTGGTGTTGTACAGCGCGCGCAGGCAAGCAGGAGTAATCACAGTGTTGCAGCTAGTGGGGACGGTTGCAAGTGATTCCGGCCCCTTGAGCAGGTGCGCGACATCGGCGTCGCTTTCGATGGTGGGAGCGTCGGGCTGGACGAAACTCGTCGCTTTCATGCTCCTCATGGTTCCGAAGTAGGTAGTTGGTGCAATGACAGCGATGTGCTCGTGAAGTACGCTGGGAAGACTGTAGTTCATCGTGCGGATGACGTAGTCCTCGCTCTTGTCGTGGCGGTAGGTGCCGTACTTCGTTCCGAGCATGTTCTCGGCCTGTGCGACGGAGACACGAACAGTGATCCAATCTCCCGATGGTGAACGCTGAGCGGCAGAGGTATCGAGGCCGTGTGCCAACAGCCAGGCCTCGACGGCTTCGACTGCATCAGGGTGGGGGGCAACAAGAGTTGCCACATCCTCCTTTGAGAGGTGCTGACCGTAACTGTGCGCGGATGAGATAATGACTACCGTGTATCCAGGTTACATCCACATACCGCGCGTGCGCAGGGTCGCTGACCTCATAGAGGGCAGTCACAAGTTCCTCGAACCTGTTCTGCTTGAGACCAATCCGCATGTCGAAGGTGTAGTCCGAGGGAGCTGGTCCGTGAAGCTCCCAACCCCGAGGGATCTCCTCCCATGCATGCTTGATCTCCAAGTCATCCCACCTCTTAGAGGCGAGTGGCTTGGAGAGAGCGACCTGGGCGAGTCCAAGGAGGAATGCGGACGACCAAAGCATGGTGGCGGATCGTTGGTAGTCGAGCAGTGGTCGAGGAGCTTATATACCGCCCGAGAAGGCCCTCGGTACCATGGAGCAGGGAACAATTGCGCCTTCCGCAGTTCCGCGTGGTGTGCTTCGTCGCCTCGAGTTACCATCATAGAACAGAGCGACGTCGACGTGAGCATGAAGGCATGGCTGTTCCAGGTCAATTCATAGTCGTTGGATCCTGACGGACGGTCATGCAGCATGATAAAGGCCGCTGGCCATGCGAACGCAGGATGCAAACATGGTATGATCAGCCAAACGGCTGAGAAAGCTGGCAGTGGGGTCGGAGAAATGACTACTATAGCCGTACCCCGCCTTGCGGGATCAGAGACTGAGTACTTCTCGAGCGCACCGCCGGAATGGAGCCATCTTGGCGGATTAGCATGGTCCGCCTAGGACCATCTCGGGCAATGCGGCGCAACGTTGATACCGGCCTATCGCCATCGCAGCATCGCGGCGGCGATTCTGACCGATGAACGACGTAAGGCAATTGCTGATGGGGGACACAGAGAGCAGAACAGAGACTCACATGGGGAGGCGATAGCAGTTCAAGTCAGGCGGACCTTAGGCGAACCTTGGGAACAAGACCTATCTTGTGCATGTGGATCCTGCTTCTTCGAAGAGCAGCCGTGTGCAGACCCGCTTCGGACCGTTCATGGCTCGACGGGAGGTGGGGAACGTCCAGTGCTCTGCATGTATTTGCGGTGTGGTCAGGGCGTGCGGTGGGAAGAGCAGAGCTGCTCCTCGAGTCCTCCTGATCATCCCCTCCCCACAGCGGCATACTTGCCCATTGGCGCCCGTATAAATCTGATCACGGGCGCCTTAGTTCCTGTGTTCGTTCCCCCACTTCGAACTCAATCTTAAGCAGCAAGCCAACACTCGCCTTTCTTCAGGCCGTGGACTCCAGATGTGATGCTGTATACGCATATTAGCATCGCGTATGCTATCATACATAGACGTCGCCCTTGAACACTTCGCGAAACGGCTCTAGACGTCAATTGGTTGTACTCAAACGTCTCTGTCGGACCGCAGGTAGATAGCAGACCAGGCTAACTTCGACGAACGAAGCAGGCCAGGCACCAGCTGAGGTTCACTTTACACGGGCCGCTAATTTGCCTCTCGGGCCGTATTGAATTAGCCCCGGGAAAACTCTGAGAGGATATAGGAGTGCTTGATGTCATGCCGGTAGGTCGTCGTGCTTCTCATACGCCGCTCATCTTCTCGCTACTCACTACACCGTGTCTAGACTCTAGCTAGTATCATATTACTCTCTGGCCAGCTTCAAGCCCTGGCAGCGTATCCTCGCCAACCCATCAGGATCAAACGCGGACTAATACGATACACAAGTTTGATAAGCACGCTCTGCGGCAGAGTGCATTTTCCGGCCGCACTCCACACCGACGTCAATTGTGGACTGGCAGACGCAGTAAAAGCGAGATCTGATAAGTGACCATCCTCCGAAGTCAGTTGTTCTTCGCCGCTTCCTGCCTTCCCGTCTATCTCATCACGAGGTCCTCACTTCCAGCGACCATCGGAGCCGGCTCGACCGTCGAGAAGCAAGAAACCCGGTATAAAATGCTAGTCACAGTGGTCGAGGAGGCAGCGAACGGACCGTTCACCATGATCTGGGGACTCCTCGTCTCGCTTATCGCTTCCCTTACAGCCCATTCCGTTGTGAATGGTCAAGCTCCTTCAGGCCGTGCGTATAAAGCCTACGTGGTACTGTTATGATGGCACGCTCGTCGCTGACTGGAAGTCTCCATACCGCAGTTGCACCCAAGAAGTTCCTGAATCTACCGCTCGGGACAGTAAAGCCGGCTGGATGGCTGTACGATCAGGTAGCCAGAAGGTTTTGAATTGGGAACGAGGGAGTGGAGACTGATGCAGGATCACTTCTAGGTCGTCGTTCAAACTAATGGCTTAGCGGGACATGAACACGAATTCTATCACTAGTCAGTGAACGTGTTATCTCAATACGTATCCTCGCTCATGCCCCTTCCCGTAGCGTGTCTCAGAGCGATTGGATTGGCGGTGATTCCTACTACTCCTATCTGGAGGAAGGTGTGTCTTTCGACCCGTCATCTGCCACCTTATCTTACAAGCCATCCAGCGGGAAGTTATTGGTTTGTGCGTCACGCCCGTTCATGCTGACGCATCATGCATTAACTCAATGCGCTCGCTGGAGTAGAACGGGATGGTACCAAATGGTATCCTCATCGACGACCCGACGATCCAATCTCAGGTTCAGCAGTTCCTCGATTACGTTCTTGACCATCAAGACTCTACTGGCTGGCTCGGGCCCGAAGTGAACACTACTAAGCCTCGCTACCTCTGGGGTAGATACCCGTTCTTTTTCGGGGCCATCCAGATGGTCGAGGCGGATCCCTCACTAGCGACCCGTGTTGTGCCTGCCTTACACAAGTTCGTGTCACTCGCGAACACGATGCTGCACAACGGCGAGGGTCTCGAGGACTGGGCACGCACACGCTGGGAGGACTTCGTTATGGTGTTGCAATGGTGCGTGACGACCTCGTGTATGCGTCGTTAAACCCAGACGTCGAGATCCTCCGTAGGTTGTACGACTTCCACCCCGACGGGCAGGAAGACCTTCTGATCGACACCATGAAGATGCTCAAGTGGACCGGAGACCCGTGGGAGGATGTTTTCAACGAGAAGGTCGGTGTACGAAACCAGACCGATATTCATTAGCCTAATTTGTTATTGCGCGACAGTACTTCCCCACTGTCGCCGTTGACAATCTCCCGAACCCCTTCCCCGAACTGACTTGGCACGGAGTCAATATGGCCGAGGGGTTGAAGGCGCTGCCATCGACATACCGTTTCACCCATAACCAGTCCGGTCTGTCGTTCTCTTACATCGTCCCGCATCACTACACTAATCAGGAAGTTCCACAGACCTTGATGCGGCGAGCAAAGGATGGGATCTTCTGTTCAAATATCACGGCCGGCCCTCCGGCATATATGCCGCTGACGAGTATCTCGCCGGATTAGAGGCTGCCAGAGGGTTAGTTATTCCTTGTAAATCTCCGGTCGGTTGGTATCTCATGTGAAATTGGTCTTCCAGGACGGAGCTGTGCCTCGTAGTGGTAAGTCGCAAATACTGTGTAGCGACGAGTCCATGTCTTACTGCTCTGTCGCCAGGAAACGATGTTCTCGTGCGTAGACCGCAAGCTGCCTATTCCGAGACCATGCGCTTATTGTGTCCGGTTTCTCTAGCGGCTCATACTTGTACCAAGTCATAGGTGACCCTAAATTTGCTGACAGGGTACGTACTGCGGCGTCCGCGGCTTCGGAGAACCTGACAATGCAACAGGTCGAGCGTATCACCTACAACGCGCTTCCTGCTACCCTGACCGGAGGTATGTGTGGTTGCAGTTTGGAATAGCGGGAGCGGACTCGGATCTTCACCACCTCCTCGATAGACATGTGGTCCCGTCAATACCTGCAGCAACAGAACCAGATCGCGGCCAAGAATATGACCCCGTAAGTCTTCCCGAAACTGCGATCCGCACTATACTCACCGCACGATAGGAACCCGTTCCCGAACGATGGGTGAGTCCTTGTGGAAACGTCAAGTGGGACGCCAGCGGCCTCACGATGGATCAATTCACTTCGCAGCCCGTACTCTAACGTCTTTGGACTCGAGCCAAATTACCCGTAAGTTTGGCTAGAAGCATGCGACGAACGCACGGATTCCGTATAGCCGCGGCGCTGACATGGCCCCCTGGTTCTCCCGCAGTTGTTGCACAGTGAATCACCCGCAGGGGTGGCCGAAATTTATCAGCAACGCCTTCGTTGCGACACCTGACCAGAAGTCGTTGGTGCACGTCTATCTCGGGCCGTACAGTGTCAATACCACTCTTGCAAATGGTGTGTTTGCTCCGTCTCCACGGCTCGCGCTATTGGCCCCGGCCCCCCCGGCCAGTGGGTTGCGTTTCAGAGAACGCTGATTCGAACCCGGTGATTCACAGGAAATTCAGTATCGGCCACGGTCGAAACTCTGTATCCGTTCAGCGATACGCTCACTACGACGATCAAAGCAGACAAGGCGTTCACTTACTACGTCCGAATCCCGAGCTGGGTCAGCAAGGGGACCATTGCCATTAACGGAGGCGCAGCCAAGGCCGTGTCCCCATCCAACGGCCTGCATGCAATCTCCGTGAAGGCGGGGACCACCAAGTTCACACTGAACCTCCCCGCCGACATCACGATCGGTGCGTACCTACGTCCGCTCCGACATATGCCCAGCGTTGACCAAGCTTCGTTTTCCAATGCTCAGAGTCTCGCCCTCACGGCTCGGTCGCGGTGCATCGGGGCCCCCTGCACTACGCATTTGACATCGCCCGGAGTCAGAAGGTGCTCACGAAGAACGCGCAGGAGCCGCGCGCGGTCGACCTCGAGTTCGACGTCACGGAGACCTGGCAGTACGCCATCGACCCGTCCACGCTGACCTTCCACGGCAGCACGCCGACGGGCGGGAAGCTACCGTCCCCGGTTTTCGACTCCGGTCTGCCGCCGTTCACCATCACTGCGACGGCGTGCCCCGTCGACTGGCAGATTGCAGGCGACACGTTCGCCGCGGCCCCGCCGACGAACCCGGCATGCACGGGTCCGGCGACGAACATCACTTTGTGGCCGTTCGGGGTGCGCCGTCGTCTCTTCTCGTCGTCGCTTGCATCGGATACTGATGTAGGGCTCGGACGGTTCGCAGTCGACGAAGCTCCGGATCGGAGAGTTCCCGACGTTCAAGGCTTCGTGAGCGGTGAGCGGTGTCGCGCTCGGTCTCTGAATCGTCATGGGAAAGGATACGTGTCGGAGGTGAACAGCATGATAGCGGTAGGGAGACGAGCGATCGGGAGAACTGTATCAGAGCGTCGTGCGAATAGCATCTCAGAAGTGTTTCAGCGGACTCCCTTGAATGACCTTGTACCGCCGAACGCGTGTGTGGCGAGACGCGACGCGACGTGACGCGTCCTATATTGGGTTATGAGGCACGTGCGCTCCCAGTGCAGTGCGTCCCTCCACTGCTCTCGCAGGCATTTTTCGGGGTTCGCGCGCCGCCGGGATATGTTGCTGCTGTTGAGCTCGAACAACACGATGTATGAAGTCAACTTGGAGGAGGGGAAGCGGCCTCAGGGAGGTCCAGGGATATTTGCGGTCGATCGGCGTAGGCGCCTGTCCGGCGCTCCGCCGCTGACGGTGGCCCGGTCGTCCCGCGACTAGTTGGCACTGTCCAGTCTGTCCTCTGCTCCTCCTTTCACCCCATCCACCATAACTCCCAGGGTTCACAACCGCAGCAGACACCTTTACCCCAAACCAGCAAGCCTGTACCCGTCTCTGCTCTAACACAATCCTCCACGAACTTCACGCCCCCACAGTGCACCAATGCCACCGCAACCAGGAGTCTTTGCCGTGTCCCACACCTCGCATAAAGTTCGCGCAGGACCCGTCACCGACGTGCAAACAGTCAACACGATGCATTTCGAGTCCGTCGCCGGACCGAGCTCTAGGCCGCATGGTGAGCTTTCCCCTCTGTCGAGCGGTCGGTAGCATCTACAACGTCCGTAGGCGGTGCACAGGGCGAGGAATTCAAGAAAGACAAAAGGAGGAAGGAGGTCGTAGGCAAAATCACGAAGGAGATGGTTGAAAGGAGGGAAGAGTACGTCCGTGCTGCTCCACTGCACGCTGCTGTTTGTGCTCACATACGATCCCTCTCGTCCGCCTGCCCCAGTCTTGGACGCCATTACGCAGAAGCCATCTCCGACCTCCATAGCTTGTCCATTCAACTGTCTACCCGGCCGGAAACCTCCCCAGCATACAACCTCCGGCTGTACCCGCTCACTCTGGAGCGCGGCGCGCTCCTCTCCTCCGCCGAGTTCCAGGAACGACACGCGCTGCAAGTCGTCCAGATCGCGTACGACGAAGAACGTGAGCGCGTCGAAGAAGAGTGGAAGCGCGGTCGCGACCGTATCCGTGAGCGCATGCTCGAAGGCATCGAAGACCGCAGGCGGCGCGCACGCGAGGAGAAGGATGGCGAAGGCACGGTTGCAGGTGAGCGGCCTCATCTCGACTTGCGAGCACCCATCATGACGGCCGCTCATGATGATTGCACGGCCCGGCTCAGACGGTGGTGGCGACCTGCAGTCGCGTCCGCCGCGCAAACTGCGAAACAAGACAGGGGGGACCTCTCCCCCGCCTACGCCTACCCCCGGCGGGCATCCTGGCCTGGGGAACGGAGCGGTTGCGTCCATCAGCTCAGGGCCTGTTACGACCGGACCCCTCCTCAATCCCCATTCGCTCTCCGTGGAGGAGCTGCCATCCCCATTCTCACTCCCGTTAATCTCCGGGCACTCTGGTGGCGGTCAGAGCTCGGGGTACGGCGCTGGTGCTGGCGGGGCTGGGAACGGGCGACGGAGAGCGAAGGGCGCTGGACAGGCGCAAGCTCCGGGCACACTCGGCAAGAGTTTGAACGTTTTCCAGCCACTGAAGGAGGTCGAAATTGATGCCGACCTCGGTGAAATACGGAGGGGAAATAGGAGACGCAGGGCTGCTGCAAGCGGCGCTGCAGGGAAAGCTTGATGCTTATGCTCGGTGTATCGTGAGTGCATACTAGTAGTCGTCCTTCCACATCCTCGGTCATCGTGCGATGCTGATAGCGGTGCATGCAGATGTACTATTACTATCATGTGTTGTGTCCGACCTACTATCTATGCTTTCGTCGACGGTCAGGTATATATGCGATGTCACCAATCACTGCAGCATTCACGGAGTCCGCGGAATTCGGGATTACGCCCGGCCCGAGCATCCGGGTACTCTTCCTCTAAGGGCACGCCGGATCCCCAGGTTGTCCAGCAACCCTCCAGCCGACGAAGTCTAAAGTTTGTCAAACGAGAATACAGACAGGGTTACGGTTGCCGCAGTTGGCATCGTCGAAGCTGCGAACCTTTCGAACACCTCAATCGTCTACTTTGTTCTCTAAGGTGCACTCGGACCAAAGAGCTTCTTTTTTCGTGGGTGGCTCCGATTATCTCACAAAGTGCTTTGACAGTATGGGATCGCTCAGCTACCAAAGCCGATATCAAACCGTGCACATTGGATGCTTTCGTGCCTCTCGCTTTGATCAGCGGATAGGTCATATACTCGCCCGCTTTCTGCAGACTTCGCCAACTACCACCCACTCATCCTCGTACGCTACATCAACATGAATTCGCCACACCCGACATTCATCGATTATCCCGAATCGCCAACCGGGTATATGACGACTGACTCGCAAGAATGGTCCGACGCTCGATCATTTCGCCTAGGGTCATCAAGCCATAAGACCTCCTTCCTCGATATGTCTCCCGTACGCTGTCAAGCCCCGCCGCATCCATATGCGAATGCGAAGACTGGGTCGAACTCATACACTCCAGGGCTCGTCACAGAGTCCAACCTACCCGAGACCTACACTCTGAGCTCCGATCAGCTCGTACAACTAGCTGCCGCAGTGCAGCAACTGCCCACTCCATCGCAAAGCAACGATTCGATTAGATCGCACCAACGTCTTCCGACACACTCTACTCCAAGCTTTAGGCATATGTTCCCTTCAATCGAGCCCAGTGTCCTCTCCGCGGTGATGCATCACGCGTTCAACGAAGACGAACTATACAAGCTTGACTCGGACGCTATCCGCAGGAAGGGTCGCGTCTCCTTCGACCGCCACGGGCGCGGCTTCGATGCGACCGGGACGAGCACCGAAGACTACCCGACACTGCCGAGCCTGCTCGACCCGCTCGCGACATACTTTCGAATCCTCCTCGCGGCCTGCACGGACGTCGCACACCTGCAGCAGCTCGCCGACGGCTCGCACCAGTACATCGCGCGGCTGGCCGCGTTCGCGGACAGGTACGACTGGCCGGCCGTGCTCGCGTACCACTTCGACTTCCACCGCCTGCGGCTGCAGGACATGCGGGCCGGGCGGGTCTCGCGGTGGGGCGAGGTCGACGTTGGGCTCCACGGGCAGCACCTCGCCGGGCGCGAAAAGGGGTACCTACCGGGCTCCGTCTCACGTCAACAATCGCTCAGCTCCAGGCTTGGGCCGCTGCGGGCGTGATGTTCGGACGCAGCCTGCGGTCCTGGAATGTGCGGAGCTGTTCAATTGTGGGGTATGCACGGTGCCGTGTCTCTATGGACGCGTGCACGAGGTGGCCAGTGACTAGTGACTACCGGGCGTGCGGGTTGCGCCAGTTGTCCTCTACTCCACGGACGGACGCTAGACTACGCTAGACAGGCACATAACCGTTCAATAAGTCCTAATAAGTCCTGTGCATGTTCGTCTGCCTATGAGGTAGTTACGGGCGGACGGTCATAGTGGAGAAAAGAGCGATCCCTATGATTCTGCGGCGTAATCGCGAGAGACAACATTGGACAACATGTTCAAGTTTGTTCCCGTTAAACGGTTTTACGTCCTCCACCTGGAACAACAGTCGCAATCATGTGCTGATCGACTTGATCACGGGAGGCGCTTGACCTTCCTCCTCGTCCCTTCGTGAATTTTTGAACAGCATAGCTTCCGGGTCTCAGCTACATACATGCGCAATGCTGCGCTATGAGCTCGATCCTGGTCACTGCCACTCCGATCGTCCAGCTCCCTCGGGCTCCCGATATCGATATTGCCAACTGACAACCGAGGTGAAACCTCTGGTCCGCGGTTGTTAACCGTGGATTTCTGTGGAGCCACATTAAAGTTAACTGGCTTCGATTCGACAAGCACTGTTACTTGCGTGTACCGCTAATCTAGCTTTGAGCCCTACTTGAATGACGAGCGTTAACTTGAAGACTCGGAAGCAGACACTTGCTTGTATGGCAAACTATGGGCTACTATGGGTCGTATGTAAGGTTTGATTCCCTCTCGAACGACTCGTACCCACGACGTCCGATGACTTTCGGAAATGAACGGCATTGTGAATCCAGAGCGGCACGCAGGCGTCGATCCCGGATGTGGTTTCACTCTGCCCCAACCCCATGACAGATCTCACGATCGTCCCAAGAGTTCAACGTTCAAGACTGATGGCAGTGTGGTATAAGTACGGGCCCGTCTCAGGCCGCACGTTCCGCAAGCACTAGCTTTTCATACCCTTCGTCTCCTGTGAGTCTCCCATTGTTCAGTGTAGGAGCAACCTCTGATAATTTACAGCTCTGCGTCAACAATCTACCGGCCCCTCACAATGACGAAGCTCTGGACCGCCATCTACACCGCTGCACTTGCTTGCGCCGTCGCCGTCGAAGGAATGTCGCTCGTAGAGAGGTGTAAGTTTTCTTTGACCGCCGCCCTCGAATTCGAGGCTCACCCTCTTCTCATCACAGCCGAACCGCCCTGCCCCAAATTGCATGACGACCGCCGCCCCGTCTGCGAAACTACTCTCGGAAGCCCCAAAGTCGCGGACTGCGTGCGCGCGATACACATTCTGACGGGTCAATGCGAGCAGCGAACCGTAGGCGGGTCGCAATGCACCACCCAGGTCATCGCCGGTACATGCAAGATCGACGTCTGCGGCCCCCCACGATGGAGACTCCATGACGGTGTCTGGTGCCCCGGCTACTTGCAGTCGATTATCAACGAGTGCTCCTGGAACGGCCTCGTCGGTGGCTACCTTGAACCTGTTCTGTGCAATATCCAAGAGAGTGACGGGTACAGTAACCCGCACTTCAGGCTGCAGTTCTCGCACTCCGAGCACTCGTGAGCGGTGAGTGGTTCATTCCTGTTAGCTCCGTGTTTTTCAACTCATCACTAACACTACGATTCGTCTAGCACGCCTCACAGCAGTATTAGTATTTAGCGTCCCTTGTACTATCTAGCGCCACCTTAATCATTCAATTCCTTGTTTTTTATGACTTTGTCTTCCCTGAGATGCAACGAAACAATACATGTATCAATATTAGAGCGTATTCGAGGGAGTAAATGTTAGAGCCGTATCATCGGATCGCCCGTTCTCGGCCAATGAGAAACCTCAACGCCCGCTCCAAATTCTAAATACGCTCTATTGTCAACGTACTTACTCGTTTGTAACCTTTTGTAACTGGTTTGAGCGTGCCGTAACTTGAAGGGCACTCTAAAGGACCTTATCCTGAAACCTATCCCGTTACCCCATGGCACGGTGACGTTCAAGTTCCCCGTGTTGACACTGCCACTGCCCCGCCCTCATCATGCGACGTCAGACACGAAAACGCGCTGCGGGTCGCGGATCCAATCCGACCCTGTCCACCGACCATGCCGAGGTAAGTAGTACCTATGTAAGTACTGCCACTGCCAGCCCCCTGATGGTCTCTGATGGTGTTAGTCTGTGTTAGTACATATGTACCAGTGGGCGGTTAACCAACTTTCCCAAGATGTTTCATATCTGTGATCTTCCGACCTCTAGAGTCTCATTGTCCACAGAGGAGACAAACCTGGGGCGGCGGGCTGAGGAAGGCTGAGAAGGGGCGCAACCGAACTCAAGGGACGGCCGATTCACCCCGCGGTGTGCGAACTTAGGCGAACTTGTGTGCCTCTGGATGATACATTGATGGCGGATGCAAATCGAGCCTGGCTCTGGAAATTTGCTGGAAATGCTCCGGATTCAAATTTCAGTCCGACCCTTATGCTCCCTTATGATCATGAGGCCTGAGGGCTGACACTGCCAGTGTTCCAGTGTTCCACCCACCATGCTGAGGATCAGACTGGGAGACGTCTGAAGGGTCACCATACTACACATAAATTGTTTCATCGTGCCCAACACGACTATGATGGTCGGTTTTACGAGCACGCAGGAGTGAGAACGAGATCACACATGATGATTTCGGAAGACGTCGAGATGGGCCTCAAAACGCAAAAGTGATAATAAGTAGAAATCAACTAATGTAAGCGGACAATGAATGTGGATGAATAGTACATAATCGGAGAGTAAATAAACATAGATCTGACAATCAGTCCAACGTCTATACAACTGGCACTACTAGCTAGTAGTACGAGTCCTAGTTCAACCTGACTTAAACCTTGGGACTTATGACTACAAGATCATGATGACCACGGCCCAGGTTCGTCACAAGTGTCCTGTAAGTGTTGTACGTCAATACTTCAGTGATCCTGCACATTTTGATTCTGAAACGTGATAGACTGGAGCATTCGGGTAAGTATGCTGGCCACTGGACAAAGACAGAGGAAGCACACAGGTGAGTTCACGGCCGAGATGCGCCCAATAATACTAGATTATCCACAACTTACCGAGTTCGGTAGTCGTGTACCGGCCCTTCAAGCTCGGGAGTTCGACGCCACCAAAGGGAAGGAGCCTGGAGGTTTTTTCGCTTCGCATTTCACATCACGTCCCGACCGGTGCCGGACCAGCTGCAAGACAGGCGTGTGGGTGACTGTAGGGGACTGTAGGTGACTGTCTGTGATTGTACCTCCTCCTAAGCTCTCCTAAGTAGATGCACTGCGTATATCTGAGATCTGTGCTGGAGCCGCAGTGGGGCCTAGTGGGGCTTTTCAGATAGCAAAGTGATAGTATGTGCGAGAGGAACAGAGGCGGTGCACTGACGGGTCGAGTGACACCAGTGGTTTACAAACAGTGGTGATGCCGGCTCAGATCCGCCGCTAACTCAGTAGGCTTCAGTAGGTCGCCCGACGGACCCTGATGACTACTTACGGTGGACTTCACCACACGAACACTCAAGTAGTCGACAACAGAGCATCACACTAACAGCTGAGCGGAGACTCAGACTGCCGGGAGTTTCATGCGTCCCATGACCACTTCGTGGTCTTACATCAAAGTGGCCACTACCGCGTCGTAGTGCCTAGCCAGCTCATGGGTTGCAGGCGATAAATATACATAAAGGCTCCCCATCGAGCCCCATGGACGCACTTCAAGCTCATTTTTTGTCACCCACCTCTCCCGTAAGTCGACCATCTTGTCACGACGGACTTGCCAGGCTCATCCACCTACAGAGCTCCCTCCCACCAACTCGCTCAACATGTTCACCAGCAAGCTCGCCGCTATCTACACCGCTGCCCTGGCTTGTGCTGTCGCCGTCCAAGGCGCGACGCTCGTTGAGAGGAGTAAGCGTTCTTTAGCATCCCTCCACGCCGCTTGCGCTCATATCATCTCGTTGCACCCTAGCCTGTGTACCCGACGCGCCGCAGCCCATCTGCGAGACGTCCGGGGGGAGCCCAAGCGTCTACGACTGCGCCATTGCCATCAAAAATCTGAACGGCAATGCCAGACAGAGCAACGACCGCGGGTCGCACTGCAAGACCGTGCATAAGTACGGCACGTGCAAGATCGACGCCTGTGGCGACTACGGCGGGCACGTCGCAGACGGCATCCACCCGGGCGTATGGCTGCAGCGGATCATCGATGGCTGCCACAGCAATGGCCGCGTGGGCGGGAGGATCATACCCCAGAAATGCATCGAATTCGAGCAAGTCGGGACCGAAGCATACACGCTGCAGTTCTCGCATTCATCATAAACAGTATGTGCTACAATCTATCTGCCCATCGCGAATAGCGTCCTCACCTCACTTCCTGGTCCAGGTAATATTTCTATTATTATCGGCCGCAGGTCACCAGCTGTCACCAGTGTACTACGTTATCACTTTACTACCTCACCAGGGATCGCGCGGGACGATTATGATACGCACCTACTTAGGGTTGTATTATCTATGACATGAACCATGTAATTGTACCTTTTCTTCAATTCATCATGGGGGTGATCGTACACGACTGTGCATTCAAAGCAGAGGCCTACTAGTATCACTTATTAGATGTAAGGCTTCTAACACTGGTAGCTGGTCTAGAAGTTGTTCAGCCACTCAGTAACATCGGAACCCCAGGGCGTCCGAGTCGGCTTCGTTTACTGGTCATCGCAAGAAGTTGATAAATTATTGACTATCCTATGCCCGACCGCTAGTACATACTAGTAGGTGGAGTCCAGGGGTTCAAACGTTCATCTATAGGAGCTCTAACGTTTGGATAGCTTTAACGTTTAGATAGATCTAACGTTTGGATAGTGAGATCGCGGGGTCAGAAGAAAGAGTGCAACTCTCAGCGAGGAGGACATCATCAGATCTCGAACGAGGTGTCAGACATACAATTTAGTGAGTCGAGGTGGGTTGAATTCATCCGCTAAATTTCTTGTTTGACGTGTCGCCCGAGCGCACCCTCAGGCGCGACGTGTGTTATATGCAGAGGTAAGTACTAAGTTTCCGAGAGGACTACTATCTTGGGCTTCCGAGAGCTGCGTTTTGGCAGGGGCTTGATAGGTCGAGCCTGCTCCTGTCGTGAAGAGTCTCGTTGCGCGACGACTCCGATGTCATCGTCAGAGCTGGAATCACCCTCCGAGTCAGACTCAGAGGTGCTATCAGTGTCTTCATCGTCAGATGAACCACCAGCAGAGTCGGCATCACTGTCGGAGTCGTTCATCTGCGTATCCTGGTCCAGATCGACCTCGACCTCGGCGATGGGCATCCCTGCGGGGATTGGACCGTAATGGTCGAACACGCCTACTCCGAGGTTCTGTGGGAGGAGTGGTGAGACACAACCCATGATAACTTCGGTAGTATCGCAAGCAAGAGTGAAGGAGTCGAGGGTATGGGTGTGAAAATGGAGTCGAGCGATTCGAGAGGGACATACCATCTCGATGTACTGTGGTTCCTCTTCGCCCAGATTCTCTATATCCACGCTTGAGGGATCGTCTTTCGCACGTCTAAGAAGATCTGCGTTCGATGCTGCGAGCTCCGGAAGAAACGCCTGCACTCTGGATAGGACTTGGAGTTCAAATTGCATAAGGAGAGGTTCAATAGGATGAAAGGCGAAGGTAACGCACGTTCAAGGGGAGGTTCCATAGGGAATGTGGCTCTATCTCCGAAGTCGAATGTACGTTTCCCAACGTCGGGGATGGCAGCTTCCGAGGCATTCAGTTTAGCAAACAGTCCTTCTGTAGATTATAGACCATCGGTGAGAGGGAGGAACGTGTGGTGAAGTGACTTGAAAAGTCTCACGGATACGCTCCTGGCGTTGTTCTTGGTCCTCAACTTCGAGGATTTCCGTTGTTCGATCTTTGCCTTTCCTGTCATCTTGAAGTTCTGGCATGCTTTAGAGTAACGTCAACAGGCTGTAGTCGCAGTAGTCGGAAGTAACGTTGCGACACTGTGAACGAGACGCCCATGAAATAGTTCTGCTTCGGTCCGGCCCTGTCCGGATCTTCCGGTACTTATACTACATCGATCACGTGGTCTCCCTCAATTCATAGTTATTAGTAAGTTCAATTGTAAAGGAAAGAATCTCAACTTGCATCTTCTTAATCGCAACGAATCCGATCGGACTTGGAGAGCTTACAATTGGAGGCTTGACTCATCGACTACTTAAGCTTACACAGAATACCACGGGAGGTCCACTCTACAATGCGTAGCCCACCGTGCGATGCCTCACTTGGTCCCCCCTTCTCATGAGTGGGTTGTGGTACCCGGGCCCGTGGGTTCACTAGGGTCATGAGAATCGTGTCCTTTCCAGAAAAGACACTTAAGGTAAGTACCGGAGGGAGCGCTCTCATCGACAGCCCGGTTATCGATGACGACGTTCGATCGCGAATCCCCAGGTACTGGTATATATAGCCACGGGTCTCGCTAGGTCAGCATCGGCTCCCGCCATACCCACCACTTCCACCCACCTCTGATCTCAGTCTGCCATGTCTCTGTGCAAGCACTGCGTCTCTGGTAGGTCGTACGGGTCACAGTCATCTTGCCAACAGCGTGATACTGAACACTCTGCGATAGGTGTTCGTCACGAAGGCACGCCTGAGGGTGAGCTCGGATTTATCGCCGCAGTTGGGACATCCATCCAAGTAACTGCATCTCAGGCAAGTTCGACAAGATCGGTGGTGTAGACGTATATATCGCGACCCCGACCAGCGAGTTTCCCAAGGACAAGGTCCTCCTTTACTTCCCCGATGTTTTCGGTCCGCAGCTCGTGAATGCGCAGGTGAGTACGACTTCGTCCGTTGCAAGTGGCTTTGCACTGACTTGCCACACGCTGCCATATCCAGCTTCTTGCCGACGACTACGCTCGTAACGGTTTCAAAACGGTCGTCATCGACTATTTCAAAGGAGATCCCATACCCCCTGATGCGTTGAACCCCGGAGCCGACTTCGACTTCATGACTTGGCTCGGCAAGCACCCTATCGAGGAGGTTCTGTCCATCATCCGCAATGTTACTGACGCTCTCAAGGCGGAGGGTGTGACGAAGTTTGGCGTTGTTGGTTACTGCTACGGTGCCCGCCCTGCGTTCAACCTCGCCTTCACCAACGAGATCCACATCGTCGCTGTTTCGCACCCGTCTTTGCTGCAAATTCCGGACGACCTCAACGTGAGTACTTGAGTGCTCGCCGGTCCTGAACAACATTGCTGCTGTGTTTGCTAACGTATGCCACTGTAGAAATACCTCGCGGAGTCGAAGGCGCCACTGCTGATCAACTCGTGCGAGACCGACTCTATGTTCCCCATTCCTGCTCAGGAGCAGGCGGATGCGATCCTCGGAGGCGGCAAGTTCGCTCCTGGCTACGAGCGCACGTACTGGCCGGGTGTCGTCCACGGGTTTGCTGTCCGTGGGGACATGGTGAGCGTGATCCAGCCAGATTCGCTGCGCATGTACTCACGCGTTCTCTCCCAGAGCGATCCCAACGTCAAGGCAGGCAAGGAGGGCGCGTTCAAGGCCAACGTGGAATTCTTGATCAAGTACTTTTAAGGTGGTGTCGCTGGGATGTAATGGCATGGGGTTGACAATGTATGACCGGCACAGAAGTACACAATCATTGTAAGGAATTATATGCAAGCAACCTTTGCGCGATCATCGCAGACCGTGTCGTGGACCGGTTTGATGTCTGTTAGCATCATGAAGCGTTACGCGTATGCAAGATATAGCTATAGTACGCCAGCACTACCTACTGTGACTGCCAAACAAAAAGTCTACTAGAAATTATGAGAAGCGCGAAGACACACGGGCGGCGCGGCGCAGTGGTTATAAATATATAAGATCGAACGTTGACAAACGTTGACGCGGATGAGAAGGAGTCGCGTTTCTGCGCGCGTGTGCTACAAAGTGACCGCGATGACGTCGAGACGGTCGAGTGCTCGAGCGGCTATGCAGTGCGTCGGAACCGCCCAGTATTATCTGGTTGTACGCAATGTCCACAACATGGACTCCTACATCGGTGCAGCGGCCACCTAGCCTCAACCGTACCAAACCTGTACTACCAGTGCCTCAGCTCCTACTGTCTCAGCTCCTAGTTGTACTCTACATGTCCTCAGTACTCATGCGCCTTCTCCGACATGTCTGAAGAAATGGCCCCTTCCTGGCGCTCCCTCGCGTCCGCTGCCTCACGCTCTATCAAGGGCTACATCTCCCAGCAAAAGGAACTCAAACCAGGATACCCTCCGTCGCGCCCTCAGCTCACGCCGGGGGGTGAACAGAACAAGAAACAGTCGTGGAGCCAATGGGCGGGACAGAAACTTCGACGCGGAAGTCAAGGCGACTACGACTTTAGCGGGGATCGCTTGTCGCTATTCCCCGGATGGGCAACGAGGAGGTATCGCGAGGCACCGACCAGAGGAGGAGAAGGTACGTATATGGCTGTAGCTCTACACAGTCTCTCGATACTCAACATCTAGGATGTACAGAAGCCCCGTTCGATGTCGATGTATTCATCTCAGGTTACGCCTACAAGGTTACCGGCATCGGCTTCAATACGCGTGCAGGTAGAGCATTCTTACGTTTGGCGAAGAGTAAGTACCTGCCCGTCACGTCGCACGATCACCACAGAACTCAATATTCCATATGCACGTTGTCTAGGTTTCGCAGCGTTACCCAAATTGCCCGTAGGATCTGTGCCCGGCATGAGCAGGTCCACCGAAGACCTATTAGCAAGCATACCTTTACCCCCTCTCCCAGATGAGATCACGGATGAGTCCGAGATGCAGGCACTTGACGACAAGCTCCGCCGGTTCGATTTCGATGCACAAAGTGTCGATAGTGGTCGCAATTCCGACTCAATCTCTCTGGCGTCGTCCGACTCGCTGGGCTTCGGTCCTCGTACCCCTTCCTCTGCTTCAGCCACATCCTCCTTCAATGAGAACATTGGAAATGGCTATACTCAGAGCCCCGGGAGAATTTCGCCATCGCCTCCTGTCATTCCCGGGTCCAGCATCGACCTCCACCGTTGGCATGCTAATCTGGAGGCTCGTTTACACCCGTTCTGGTCCTCTGTACTCTCAAACCGCACTGTCCGTCTATCGTTGTATGCTGCGGACCCGACACTCTACGAGGCCGACGGGAGGCATACAGATGAAGCCAGCCCGTCCTACACATCTCCTGACAGGCAACCTATCGTGACGAGGGAGGTCACCACGGCTGTTGATGGCTCTTTCCAATTGAAGTTCTCTGTTCCATGGGAACGTATGTGCGTCCACCCTGGTTCGCTACAAATCGCTTTCGGGGGTGACGACTTCGAGCACGACTTGTTCGTCGGCGCGGAATTGCTCGCGCCGCCTCCATCAGGCGGTGCAGCTCCAGAAGACCAATACAACCCGCGCTTTAGGCAGCCATTGCCTTCTCCAGTGACTACGAACACGTCCATCTCTGTTCCTCTAACCCACTCGTCGGTCCGTGTCATTTCAGATATCGACGACACTGTCAAACTATCGGGGATTCTGGGCGGGGCCCGCGCAGTTTTCCACAATGTCTTCGTGAAGGACCTACGGGATAGTGTGATTCGAGGCATGGGAGACTGGTACACCAGCATGTGGAGGCGCGGCGTCCGATTCCACTATGTCGTGAGTCTGCCCCTTACATGCACGCAAGTATCTCACATTACTCACATCTGCACACACGCCCGTCAGTCGAACGGCCCGTTCGAGCTCCTTCCAGTGGTGAACGAGTTTTTCCAAATCTCCCACCTTCCGCCTGGCTCCATACGACTTCGCTCCTACGGCGGCCGCTCGCTCTTCAACGGCCTCCTCTCAGCGCCCGCGATGCGGAAGCGGGTGGCGGTCCTCGAGGTCTTGAACCATTTCCCCGAGTCGCGCTTCCTGCTTGTGGGCGACTCGGGCGAGCAGGACCTCGAGCTGTACGCGGAGACTGCGCGCGAACGCCCCGAGCAGATCCTGGGTATCTTCATCCGCGACGCGACCGCGCGCGGGACCGGCGGCGTCCGATCTCTCGACGACCCCACGGGCGCCGAGGCGTACCGTGCCGCGTTCGACATCAGCGGCGGCAACGGGAGCCCGCGGTCGACGTCCTCGAGGCTCTCCGGGACGTTTGGGCGGCGCTCAGGGAGAAGCACGCCGGCACGGTCCGGGAGGAGCACCCCATTGCGGGCCCAGTCCTTGTCCGACGCGCTGCCGAGCACCCCTGCGTCTGCGCAGTTTGCGCCCCCCACTGTGAAGAAGCCGTCGCGTTCGTGGTCGGGCACAGACGTACTCGCGATGACCGCGTCGCAGTCGAGTGTGGAATCGTCTGCGTCCGCGCATGTCCCCTCGGACTACTTCAGCTCGGTGCCCCCGGTGAACTCGCCGATCACGGAGGAGCCGCATGGTAGCCCGGAGATGATCATACAGAGCTCCGAGGCTGGGACCCCCACTCCGGTTCCGGGGCGGTCCTGGCCCCCGTCTGGGTTCAGCAAACCGCCACCGGGCTCACAGACGGAGTGGAGGGAGAATGGGAGGGGGCAGCCCCACGCCCAAGCGGCGGCGGCGGCGGCGTCGGACGCGGAGAAAAAGCGCGTCGAGCTGCAAATGCGGCTGTGGAGGGCACGGTTGGAGGTCTCGCCCCAGGTGGCGATGCGCATATTTCGCGAGCCCGAGGAGTGCGTAGAAGTGAGCGATATTCTGGACCGCTTGCAGATACAAGGTCGGTGATTGGTTGTTGTATGAGATCTATATTATCTTGGACAGTTCCCGCTCCCCGCTGTACTCGCCCGTTTTGACTTGTCCAGGATGCCATGTACTTGCACTTGTAGTCTGACCGGAAGGATTTACACTGTACACATATACCGTCCGATACTATAGAGAGTAGAATAATACACGATCAGGATACGGGTATGGGCGATGACTGCTTTTCGAGACCATTGGCGGCCGACCCATTCATGTGGGACTCGATTTCCGACAGCATCTGGTTCATTTCCTGTTATGCGCCGTGAGCACATCTAGCAGCGACGTTGGCGATACGAGGCGCGCGCACCTGGTTGTTGGGTTCAAACGATAACCCGAGCTGTATCGCCTCTTTTGCCTCCCCGTACTTCTCCAACTTCATCAGTACTCGTGCCTTTCGGAAGTGGCCCTTGCTCCACGGTCGCTTGAGCTGAATGACGGTCTCAGCGTCGACCAGTGCGCTGAGGTAGTCTCCAGCCTCGAAGAACGCGGCAGAACGGTTCGAGAGGACCATAGAGAGCTCTTCGCGCATGAGTTGCTGTGCTTCCCAGGGTGGTCGCTGGATAGCGATGTTCGCGGCCATGGTGTATCGTTGAATGGCTTGCACATGCAACCCACCCTTGAACAGAGCCTGCATACGCGCACGCCATCTCAGCTGAGAGCCTCACACAGGAGACCAGAGCGCACGCACGTTTCCTTCGTCTTTGGTGTTGTTGATGGCAGCGGAGAGGTTCTGGGACACGACTTGTGGGGGTGGCGGACAGCGGAGGTTGGGGTTCGCGACGAGTATGCGCGAGAGCCTGTTCAGACTCCTGTAGTCGATGCCGCACTCCGCGCACTTCTCCTCTTGGTGCTTGCCACACAGCACGGTCGCGTTGTCCGGGGGTCCGAGGGAGAGTTGGACGGGGCGGAAGCTCTCCTCGATTAGAGCCTGCATGAGCGGGTCTGGGGGACGCATGACCATCTGCTGCTGGCCCTGCTGCGGCTGCGGGGGAGACCCGTGGGTGTGAGTGGGCTGTCCGGGGCCGTGCGAGTGTCCGTGCGACATGGCTAGTTATCGAGGCGAGGAGGCGGGAGGAGGAGGAGGTTGAGACTGGGTTGAGAGAGAGGTGCTAGCTGTGAGCGCCTGCTCTCGCCTGCGCTAGTCGCGCGGCCCGACGCGCTTGCCACGTCGCGCGTACAGGCACGGTAGGCAGCGCCTTACATAAGCAGAGTGGGGCGCTGTTTGTAAGCGTGGGCGGGGAGGGACAAAATTCTCACTCGCCTTTGTGGTGTACCATCACTGTCTCCCTCAGACTCTTTCCAGCTCAACGCTCATAGACAAAAAATCTCGACAAAGTTACTACTGTTCCTTCGTCCTTTCTCTTCACTTGCAACTTTAATATGTCCAATGGAATTGTAAACGGTACCGGATTGGAGAACCAGTTTGGTGAGCTCTCCGCCTCTGCCCTACCGCAGCGACATCCTCTCTGACATGATCCTCAGCCTCTCTCGGTATCAATGGCACAAAATCGGCTTATGTCCCACCTCATATGAGGGGCTCGCAGCGGGCTGCCTCCAACCCCCCGGTCCCGACCTCGACCAACGGGTATGTATTTTCCCGCCGCTACGTGTCTTCATCGAAACTAATTATTTTAACAGGAACGGCTGGAACGACTCCCGCTCCTCCACTCCTTCAGTCCGCGGTGGCTACGGAGGAAACAGAGGAGGAGGTGACCCAGGATTCAACGGTGGTAGAAGCTTCAGCAGCTACGGTGGACGCGGTGGGACCCCTGGCGGTGGATGGGGTGACCGCCCGCAGTCCAACGGCATCCACGGCGGAGGTGGTGCACCCCGCGGCGGGGACAGTGGTACCCGCGAAAGCTTCGGCTACGGTGCCTGGAGGGACGGCAAGCACGTCGCCGGTGGCCGCAACGTACGCATGGAGAAGGAGCTTTTCGGCGACGAGCACGACCCCTCCAAGCAGCACACTGGGATTAACTTCGAGAAGTACGACGACATCCCCGTCGAGGCCACTGGCTCTGGTGTGCCAGACCCTATCACCCAGTTCACGTCCCCTCCTTTGGATCCGGTGCTCCTCGAGAACATTGGCTACGCTCGTTACACCACTCCCACTCCTGTCCAGAAATATTCGATTCCTATCGTCGCTGTAGGCAGGGACCTTATGGCTTGTGCTCAGGTATGCTTTTTGCCGTTCGCTTCCCTTGGTCATGCGTGCTGTTTGCTCACTGCTTGTCACAGACGGGCTCTGGGAAGACTGGCGGCTTCCTTTTCCCGATCCTTTCTGCTTCGTTTACTAACGGACCTCGTGCCCCTCCCGCCGATCCTTCCGGTGGTTACGGTCGCAGCCGCAAGGCCTACCCCACTGGCCTCATCCTCGCCCCCACTCGTGAGCTCGTCAGCCAAATTCACGAAGAGGCCCGCAAGTTCTGCTACCGCTCCTGGGTTCGCCCTGCTGTGGTATACGGCGGTGCTGATATCAATCAGCAGCTGCGGCAGATCGAGCGCGGGTGCGATCTCCTCAGCGCAACCCCTGGTCGTCTCGTCGATCTCATCGAGCGTGGCCGCATCAGCCTTGCCAACGTCCAGTACCTTGTGCTGGATGAGGCCGACCGCATGCTTGACATGGGTTTCGAGCCCCAGATCCGCCGCATCGTCCAAGGCGAGGACATGCCTGGGGTCACCGAGCGCCAGACCCTCATGTTCTCCGCGACCTTCCCTCGTGACATTCAGATGCTCGCTCGCGACTTCATGAAGGATTACGTCTTCCTATCCGTTGGTCGTGTCGGCTCCACCTCCGAGAACATCACTCAGAGGGTCGAGTACGTCGAAGACGCGGACAAGCGCTCTGTTCTTTTGGACGTCCTCCAGGCGAACAGTGGTGGATTGACCTTGGTGTTCGTGGAGACTAAACGTATGGCCGACATGCTTTCGGACTTCCTTCTCGGGAACAGCCTGCCGGCCACATCTATCCACGGTGACCGCACCCAACGCGAGCGCGAGATGGCCTTGCAGACCTTCAAATCCGGTCGCACGCCTATCCTCGTCGCCACAGCTGTCGCTGCACGTGGACTCGACATTCCCAACGTCACCCATGTCGTCAACTACGACTTGCCCTCCGATATCGATGACTACGTCCATCGTATTGGTCGTACTGGCCGTGCCGGCAACACTGGTATCGCCACCGCATTCTTCAACCGGGGCAACCGCAACATCGTCCGTGACCTCCTCGAGCTTTTGCGCGAGGCAAACCAGGAGGTCCCTGGTTGGCTTGACACCGTCGCACAGGAGAGCAGCTTCGGCGGCGGTGGATACCGTGGCCGTGGTGGACGCGGCGGAGGTCGCGGACGCGGTGCCAACCGTGACTCCCGTCAGGGTGGAGGTGGCGGTGGCTACGGCGGTCATGGCGGTAGCCGCGGTGGAGGTGGCGGCTTTGGCGGTCCTCAGTACGGCGGAGGAGCCCCCGGCGGCTACGGCGGCGGCGGAGCCAGCTGGTGGTAAACCTCTTGCCAGGCGAATCCGGCGACACACTCATCCCCCTTCCCTCTTCCCTTCTCGCTCGCTTCTCATTCTCGACCCTCCTCTTCCTTCGCGCGCCGCCTCTTCTCGACTTCCGATATATGCCACATCCTTATGTCGACCCATGCATCGACTCCGCCTCACGCTTTGATACGACGACACGCCCACCCTTCAATACTCCGGTCCCAGTTAGATTCACAACATGCGCTGCTCTCAAACACTCACGCTCTCGGTCTCGTTGCACTCATCTGCTCATCGTCTACTGTACGGCCCACTAATTCGTCTGTTTCAATACTCAGGCGTCGTCCGCTATATCCTTATTGCAGCACCATCCCCCCATAGATGTTTCGGGGCCTCCTCAGCATGAGCAGAACTAATGTCTTCCTTCGTTTCGCGATACCCTGATTTATTGCGACACGCAGTCGGACATTTACTATATCCTAGCATCACGAGACAATCTGTTAGAGCATCGCACATCTGTACCGTAGTAGCATCTTCTTCATCAAGGCATTCGTGGTCGTTGTAAATACATGGGTCCCCCTAGACACGAACCTGCAGCTGCGGAGGGATCTGACAAGAAATTTAAATCCTAGTGAGGTGATCCGATGGTGTGGCCCTAATATTAATGTTTTGTAATGCGCTCTATCGAAAGGGGAATAAGCCGGACTCCGGCTGGTGAGGTAAATCAGGACAGCCGGATTGCCCGACTGAGCGAGTGCTCCGCCGCGAGACTTCTTGATTCCATCCAGCATTCGGCCTGCGTGGCACCTGCACACATATTCTCTTGCTTAAACTCTGCCGTCTGAGCTCGACTCGTTCCGTCCACGCACTCGCAGCACGAACACAATCGAAGAGCCACTATCCGTGCGCACTCCCGAGCGACCGAAAGACAGAGACTCAGACATTGAGCCACATCCCACCACGTAAGCCGTCGCAGCGCAAAAATCGCTGCACACATACATCGCCCGCGGGCGTCGTGAGCTGACCCCCTGACGGCCCCAGCACGACGCTGCATCCCCAACACCCGACACCCGACCGCCGACCGCCATCTATCGACATCCGCCATCCATCCGCCATCCGCCATCCGCCGTCCGCATCACACCCCACCCCACCCCCAATGTACCGCCCGACGTCGCCCGCATACGACTCGGACCCCCCATCGACGCCCCGCCGCGTGAAGCCGCTCCCGAAGCGGCGGCGCACGTCCGAGCACGCCCCGCACGGGCTGCTCGACGGCGCCGGCAGCCCCGGGGAGCCCGGGAGCCCGCACTCGCCCGCACTCGCGGCGGCAGCGGCAGCAAGCCCCGCGGCTGTAACTGTGGCTGTGGCTGCGGGGGAGGAGCAGGCGGCCCCGGACCCGATGCTGGCCGCGCAGACGGCCCTCGAGGCGTACTACATGCCCGTGCTCGGCGGCGTGCGCGACCTGTTCAAGCACAGCGCCAGCGGCGGAGGTGGAGGGGGCGGGGGCACGCACACGCACTCCGACGACGCACGCACGGGGATCGATCTGAGCGCGGCGCTCGCGGGGATGGGCTCGGGCCTGCTCGGGCTCGGGGGGCCCGGGCTGGACGGGTACGCGCACGGGCTGGAGGAGGAGGAGGACGGGGACGGCGAGGGCGAGGGCGGGGAGGGCGACTACGTCGACCACCTGCAGCAGCCGGGGAACACGAAGAAGCGCAAGGTGCCGGCGAACATGTCTGGCTCCGCGCACGGGCACGACGGCGGCGACGGCGACGGGGGCTCGGGCGCTGAAGACGAGGGCGAGGACAGGGCGAGGGGCATCCCGACGGGGCGCGAGCGCGATGCGGACTCGGTGAGTGGCAGCGCTGCGGGGAGTGGGGGGGACGGAGGTGGGGGCGGGGGCGGGGGCCACGGGGGGCTGCCGTTCGCATTGGGGCGGAGCGGGCTCGGGACGAAGAAGGGCAAGCTGTCGCGCGCGGCGCTCGCGGGGCTGCAGCACAAAGAGCTGCTCCGGGCGCGGAAGCGGCAGCTGTCGGCGGTCGTGAGCACGCTCCCGTACGGGGACACGCTCGTGCTGGAGCAGGCGCTGTCCGCGAGTGCGCCGTTTCTCAAGGTCGTGGCGAACGCACCACGCGTGCGTCTCTCGCGCAGGCGGTGGCCGCGGCTCGCGCGTGCGCTCGTCGCTCAGAAAGCTGAAGGCACGGCGGGCGACGAGAACACGCCGCCGGCCCCTGCGCCGTCGTCGGACTTTACGTTCGTGTTCCAATGCGTCAGTGAGTGGTGGTCTCGTTCGTGGCGTGGCGCTCTGACCGAAATCATGCCGTGTGCCCGTCCGAAGCTGCGGATCGTCACGTCGCGATGACGGAGGAGGTCGCGGTGCTGCACAGTCGGTTCGAAGCGGAGCTCGCGCGCCAGGTGGCGAAGGCGGCGGAGGCGGCCAAGCAGGCGGCCGCGACTCTCAACGGGCCCCTCGCGAAGCGTACAGCAGATCGCTCGAAGCAGGCCGCACGCACCACGGGGCCCAAGAACGCCGCTGGGGGCGACCAGAAGGGCCCGCTCGAGCAGTCGCTGCTGGGCACGAAGGGCAAGGGGGGCAAGAAGAAGAAGCGGTCCGCGCTCGCGAACGCGTCGAACCCGCACCACCTGCGCAACTACGTGCCCTCGCGGCTGCCGCACAGCGGGCCCCCGAACGCGCAGCAGGCGGTGCAGAACGCGCAGAACCTGCTCACGCCGCTCCCGATGCGGTTTCTGTCCGCGGAGATCCCGCCGCGGCGGCGCAAGGCCGCGGACGGGGCGGGGGCGGGGGCAGGGGCGGCGGGGGCAGGGCCGACGCTGACGAACCCGGCGGAGGAGTGGATCTGCCCGTTCTGCGAGTACGAGCTCTTCTACGGGGACGAGGGGAGCTACACGCGGGCGGTGCGGAACCGGAAGAAGATACTGCGTCGGCGTCGGCGGGCGCGGGAGCGGGCGGCGGCGGCTGCGAGCGGGGTCGCGCCTGCGGCCGGGGCGGGGACGGAGGAGGAGGAGGGCGAGGCGGGGATGGAGTACTTGTCGCCGGCGGGGAGGGAGGGGGTGGCCGGGGGCAAGCAGGGGAAGACGCAGGGCGGGCAGGCGGGGGGCGCGCACGGGTGAGAGCGAGTACTGGAGTACTATTGCGAGTACTGGAGTACTAGAGCGAGTACTTACTGGAGTAGTACTGGGAGTAGCTGTTGAGAGTAGCTAGTCGTGTTGAACACGGTTGGTTGTTGGCGTTGAGTACAGTCGCGTAACGGACAGGATCTCTCGTGAATCTGGGACGGTGCCTGGCGATTGCATCTGCGGTCTCTAACCGCCCCTCGGATCACGTGGGCAGAACGCCGTTGGCAGCTTCTCCGATTCTCAGAGTATTATGTCCGACTCGAACTTGAGCGTCCGCGCCGTGCCCGCCCTTGAGCTCGACGACCGACCACCGACGCCGTGAGTCGCTGCCCGTCTCGGACAGTGCGCACACCGTCCACGCTGACCCCGCCGTCCCTGCCCAGCACCCCTCCCCGTCCTTCCCATCCAACTCCGCTCACCGTTCGGCCCGCGACACTCCCGAGCTCATTAGTTTCCGCGAATCCGACACGCGGCCCACTAGCACTCCCAGCCACCAACTCGTTTTGCAACCAGACAACCCCGCACTGCGTGTTTGGGTCCCCGCCGAGCGAATGTAGGTCCCCGTCCGTCGTCGCGAGTGCTGTCGATCCGTGTGTCATTGTCATGTGTGGAACTTGGAGGACCTGGGCGACCATGATGCTCGTCGTCGCCTGCGAGAGATCTCTCGATCGTCGTCGTACATCATCGCTAGCTACCCCGCGAGTCCTGAGCCCGAGCCCTCCCGATGTAATTAGCCCGACAGAGACGGGCGGTGATTGGTGTGCTCGTCTATTGACAACTAGTCCCGCGCCATGCCATCCCCGCCTGCGCCTAAGTCCTCTTTGCTCTTTCCTTCCTCCTCTTTCATGCCCGCCCCTTTCATTCATTGACTTCGCATGCCGCCCTACACGACCGCCTCCTATGACCGCTCTCAGCCTTCCTCATCCTCCCAAAATGCACTTGCTGATCCTCCCCGGAATAGTGTAGCAAACACATCCTACACCTCCCTCGGCCACGCCCTCGCACACGGCGCATCTCGTCCCCCCGACCAGCCCTACCACCGTCAGTCCTCGAGCAAATCCTCCAGGCCCCCCGCCCAAATGGCTTCCGACAGCCGATATATGTATCACCCTCAGGACGTCCAATCAGCACCCCCTTATCCGTACCCTTATCCTCCCGCCCCCGCTCCGTACGAGAACGGCCAGTACGCTCAGAACTCCTCTCGCCCGCCCGTACGCTCTCCTCCGCCTCCTCAGCCCGTCCAGCACGCCCCCCCGCCTGCGCAGTACAACGGTGCACCTCCATCATACCCATCACAACCTGGATACCCCCCACCGACATACGCCGTCCCCACCCAGCCTCCGCAGCAGTGGCAAGGCGAGTGGCCCCATTACAACCCCGCATACCCTCCAGCCCCTCCCCCGAGCCAGCCCCAGTACGCTCAGACGACAGCGAACGGACGCCCGGATCTGTCGCCGACGACCCCCAACGAGGACAGGAGGTATGCGCAACCGCCGCCGCCTCCCAGGCAGGACCACCAAGCCCGCAGGACAGAGGAGCGGCCTCCGTCGCGCCCCGAGGCCGCCCCGCCCCCTCCCGCCCCAGTACGTAAAACCCGCGAGGAGCCCCCAGCCCCGGCCCCTGCGCCCCCGCAGCCTGTCCCGATCCCAGCTCAAGCCCCGCCGCCGCCGCCGCCGCCGCCGGCCCCGACGGCCGCGGCACCGGCCCCTGCGCCCTATCCCGTGAGCGCGAGCGGGATCGATTTTATGAAGGTGCGTGCGCGGTGCGGTGCCGATCCTGCGCATCCCCGCGATCGACGGCAGAACTGACGCTCGCCGTTCGCCCCCGCGCGCAGCTGGTCGAGTCGTACCGCCTGATCCTGGACTCTACGACCGCGCTCACGTACGAGGCGGCCCCGGCGCGGCCCCTGCCCGCAGAGACGTTGGAGCGCATGCTCCAGGCGGCCGCGTACGGCGCACAGGTCGTCGACGCGGCCGCGAAGCGCATCGTGCCCGAGCAGGAGCCGCCGCAACCGCAGCCGCAGCCGGCGGCGAACCGGGCCCCAGCAGAGGACGGCGAGGGAGATGGCAGCCGGGCGAGACAGGTGCGTGGCGCGAGTGCGGTGGCGGCCGGCGGGAGCTGACTGCATCACGTTCTCCGTGTCCGTTTGCATGCATGATAGGGCGATGGCGGCCAGCCTGCCGTGGAGGGCCAGACGTGCCTCGGGTGCAGCGCGACGTCGACGCCGGAATGGCGGCGTGGGCCGATGGGTCAGTCCTCTCTTCTCTCTGCTGCTGCGGTTGCTGCCGTCTCCGTGTCGTCCGTTCGGGTGGCGTGGGTCGTAGACTCCGTAGACTGCAGCGGCGACAGCGACGGGCGATTGGGAGGTGGACGAGGTGCTGACGGGCTCTCTCTTGCAGGGCCGCGCACACTGTGCAACGCCTGCGGGCTGGTGTATGCCAAACTGGTGCGTCCCCACCCGATTCTCTCCCCACCGCACGGCGCTAACGAGCGGGCCACCCATCGCCCTCCGCACCCGTCTTCGCTCCCGCTCCCGAATTGGCGCACCCTCCCTGCCGCGTGCCCGGGTGCGGGATCGGCACGGCGTGGGGCGCGCAGATCAAGAAGCGGAACCGCACGGAGCCCGGGCGGGGGCGCGGCGGCGGGCAGCCGGCGAAGCAGACGGGCCAGATCGTGCACGGCCCGCTCGAGGACCACGCGAACATGTCGAGCGACGGCGACGGCGCAGGCAGCGACGACGACGACTCGTACGGCTCCCAGCCCGAGCGCGGGCGCAGCGCGTACCACGATCGCAGAGAGTGAGCTCCCGCCCCGCGTGCACCAGCCCGAGCGCCCCTGCCCCCCACCCTTTCTTAACGTTAACCCTCGCGCTGTGATTATGTTCTTGTGCTCGTTGTGCCATGTACGTATATGCTCTTGCTCGTGCGCTGTTCGTGTGTTTTCATAGTCAGTCGTTCCGCGAGTCGCCCCCCTTTACCCCCTCTCCCCGCGTCCTTGTCTACTGTCCATTGTCCGCTGTCTGTCTCCCGCGCGGGAGCGCGCCACGCGCCACATGCATGTACCCCGCTGTCCGTCGCCCCGCCCCGCCCCGCCCGCGCCCCCACTCTCACGTTCCCCACGTTCCCCGCGCCCCGTATTTTCCTCTTCCTCTCCCTCTCCCTCTTCCTTGTCCGGGCCTAGCCTCGGCCTCGGACCTCTCCGCCGCCGCCCTTCCCTCCCCCTTCGATGCAGAATAGAGACGAGTCCGAGTCCGAGTCCCGCACTCTCGCCAGCAGTCCGTACACACCGCACCGCACCGCATCGCATCGCACCGAGACGCAAAGCAACGCGACGCGCAGGTCAGCTCCGTCGTCCCCGTCTTGTCGTTCTGACGCCTCTCTGCTCAGTGCTCAGTGCTCAGTGCTAACCCCAACGCCGAACGGGCCGCGCACGCGCCGCCTGCTGATGAGCGCTGAGCGCTGAGCGCGAGCAGCCGACCATGCTTATCGTCCTTCCGTCTACCGTCTACCGTCTACTAGTACCGGCCACGACCCGGTCACCGGTCACTGGAGTCTGGTGCTTGCAGGTGCTTGCACAGACCTGAGCTGGCAGCAGTGCAAAAGTGCAAAGCCGTGGGCTCGCGGCCGTCTCGACTCTCACCCGCCGCTCCCGCGAGCTCGGGTCCGCAGGGTGCCCAAGAGTACAGTTGTCGGTACTCGAGTACACACGACATCCGTGCGTCTCGTCTCGTCCCGGGCCCGGGCCCCAGCCACTCGCCCCGTGGCCGTGTCACTGTCAACGATATCGTTTGCGCATTTTGAGGAGACACTCAGACAGCTCGCAACAGCCTCAGCCTCAGCCTGGTCGGATTCGCCCCCTCCCCTCCCGTCGCTTCGCACCATCACACCACGGGCGTCGCGCGGCTGCTCGGTCCCGGGCTGCCAGCTGGTCCCGGGTGCCTGCAGGTGCCTGTGGACATATGCGACTCCAGCTCGTACACGCCCAGACAGTGTACGTACAGAGCCACGTCCTCGAGTCTATGCTCCTCTATGATGATTCCGCCGCCGATCGGAGGACGAGCAAGCCGGAGTCCGGCCGTCGCAGGGGCTAGGCACTGGGAAGACGAGCACTCAGAATTTTGGGGGTGTCGCAGCGCAGGGTGTCGCTGAGCTCTCCTCCTTGAAGCCTTCTCCTTCTCCTTCAGCTTCAGGCCTCAGGCTTCAGGCTTCAGGCTTCAGGCTTCAGGCTTCCGATGCCATCAGCTGTAAGCACCCCATTAATTCTGCGCGGTTCAGCCTGGGCCCTGCATCGTTCAGATTGTGCTTACTTTAATACTTACGCTCATCACGCATCATGTGCGGTAGCATTTGGGTAGCATGACCGCCCTGTCCGTTGCCGCTCCCGAGCTGTCCCTCCTTCTCCCGCGATCCGTGCCATACGGGCCCGGGTACCGCAAACGTAAGTAAGTATCAGGCACCTGGGAGGGACTGGCGAGTCCATCGGATCCATTTTGTACAAATTGTAGTTTAAGACCTTTAATGACAGTTGAGCATTGACGTCACTGGGTACCGGTGCCGTCCAGGTCAGTCCTGGCGTTACTTATTCTGCCTGCAGTGATTTTGAAGGGGATTCCAAGTACTTATCTCAACTTGGACTCGTACATATGTGACAAGCGGTACATAATGTACTCGCACAGCCGACATGCATATGTCGGAGATCTACCAGCCTGAGCCCACCCTCGGGCTCGCGGTGCGGCGCGAAATGGTGGTGTTGAGGTCGGCCTCGGGCAACTTCGGGCTCTGTCGGACGACGCGTTTTGATCCAGCCGCATCATCCGCGGGGCACGTCGCTCCTCCAACGAAAAAGTGAGTGCTCAGAGATTGGAACTTGAAGGCACAGAAAGAGCACCCCGGGCCAACGGCATCGCGTGACTCAACAACTTGAACATCGGCGGACCTGAGCAGCAGCGCAAAGTTCATTGAAGTTAGTTCGAACGAAGAGTGGGGCGATTGCGTAACAAGGACTTGATACCCGATGTCTCAAGGGACTTGCAAGGGACAGTCTCACTCGCTGGAAGACTGATCATCACCTATCAGCACTCAGTCTCACTCAGTACGCCGTTCTGCCCCTGTGTATTTTGAAGCTGCACAGGGAAGGGTTCGTCGGACATCTCGGAGTTCCTGCTCTCAAGCACTTACTTCTCTCCTAGCAGGCCACATCGCCGTCGTGATGCGCTGGGAAACCAAGTGGAGGAGGAGAACAATGGCAGCCAGGTCAGGCCGAATCGGTCGCAGTGTAGCACACCGCTCATCACTCGCAACCACCACGGTTTCACACTCCCTCCCGGTCGCTGCAGCTGTGCCAAATTTGCCGAACCTCCATCGATGTTCGGCGCACCAGCACGGCACTTATAAAAGCAGCACGCTCTCTGCTCGACGACTGTTCATCGACGACTCGGCTCTCAACTTGACCTACATACCCTCTCGTGAGTTCTCCCCCACCTCCCTGTGCCTTGCGAGCGGTGCTGATCCTCTGCCGGCATACAGACTCCACCCCGTCCACCACCGAAGATGGTCAAGCTCGCCCTCGTCCACGCACTTGCGCTCACTTGCGCCGTCGCCGTCCAAGGCTCGACGCTCGTCGAGCGAGGCAAGTCTTCCCCAACTGCCTCGGCCCTCCGCCCGCGCTGACCAGCCTCCCATCGCGCAGGATGCAACGGGTCGAAAACGCTCCACTGCGAGACGAGCGGCGGAAGCCCGCTCGCAAGCGACTGCAAGACCGCGCTCGACCAGCACCTGAACCCGAAGGACCACTGCTACCAGAAGAACGCGGGCGGGTCGCACTGCACGACGGTCGCCTCGTACGGCTCGTGCAAGGTCGACGTGTGCGGGCCGTGGCAGGCGCACACGGGCGAATACGTGTGCTTCAACTCGCTGTACGACCTCATGAACGGCTGCAAGGACCCGCGCTCGGGCCGCATCGGCGGGTCCATGGAACTCGGCTCGTGCTACGCCAAAGTCGCCCTGACGGGCGTGAACGGGTACAGAGTGCAGCTGTCGCACACGGGATGAACGGTGCGTGGACTGGTCGGTGCGCCCGGTCGAGGTCGGCTAGATCTGACCGCTCGCCCGTGCAGATTAGCGTCCCCAGTCATGGTGGTCTGGCCGTCCGGCGGCGTGCGCAGCTAGCGGGTCACTTGAAAGTCGGAGTCGGTCGCCTCCTCCCCTCCCCCCTCCTTGTATCCATCCCGGATGGGCTCACACTGTCATTCACATTCGACCATAGTACTTATCGGTATTTATCTTTGGGCGTTGGCAACGATTCAATCCCTCTGCTTGACTCTCACAAACCGACCGTGACACCGAGGTCCGAACCGCGTTCCTACCTCACGCTGCACTTGATCTGCAGTCTTCCTCGCGTCAGTGGTATGCCCATGTTTGAGAACCCTATGTAGTGCCATGCAAATAATACACGTACATTTGCCTACATTTGCTTGAGGAGGAGGGGGGCTCGAGGCGCCGGACTCAGCAGGCACGAAGAATCGATCGGCATTTTCCGGCCACTCCGAACACTAATCATCCGTGACCGGTCACAACCATCGGAAGCCGAAGGGATACACAGGTATCTACTAATCCGCTTCGCTGCCCGCGAGGCCTGATACATCGATAGAGACCTCTGAGTCTGATGCCCATAATATCTCCGTACTCGCCGCCGGACCCGCCAAAACATCAATCACGGTAACGTGACGGTATGGGAATCTCTCTTGGTCTACTACTCGCAGGCTATGTCCCGTACGCTAACTTGCATTTTTGGACTCGTGCGTTGCTCCTTCAGCAACTGCTACATGTGTATCTGCTAGAACACTACTCCGCTCTCCTCTGTCGTTGACTGGCCCGGATTTGATCGAGGCATCAATGCGTCACCGGTCACCTTTCGTACTCAAGCTGGGAACCCCAGGACTCAGCAGACTGTATTACGCTCGGGCCGCTCCAGGGGCTAGGCTAGGCTTGTAAACAAGCCTCGAGTTCTCGCAGGCATGTCGGACGTACCACATCAAAGCCGAAAATCAGCTTTCCGCTCGCGTCGCGTCACAAACTGTGGGTTTGTGACCTTAAGTTTCACTTCTCCCGTCATAGTAACCAACAATCTCACAGCTGTCTGCTAAGCTCCAGCCTCCCTTATTCACGCTCGCTCAGATCGCCATGCCACGAGTCTGCATACCATGTGCGCCCGGGAGGCGATGTTTGCAAAATCGCTTTCGGATTTCTTCGGGAATACGGCGCTTATACGATGATTTTGCTCAGAATCGCCTGGAATCGCGGATTCGTCGAGAGCGAGTCCGTCGGAGCTTTTGCGACCGAAAAGCGCGATTCTGATCTTCGAGATGCTCGAAGAGACTGAAACGACATCACATCAGGGTTCTTAATCAGATGTTGGTTATAGGGAGTCGATTGGGGAGGTGAGTCAGAGCAGGCCCCGATTTTGAGGGCTGCCAGTGCGTTTGCTTTTGACATCCCAAAAGCTTCCTAGAACCCTACCCAAAATCTCGCCAAAATCGCCCACTCTGACCTCCCCTAAGGCTTGGCTATTGAGACTATTCGGATTCTCGGTTGGGCAGTCCTGATGGTCAAGGAACCCGCGATGTTGTAGGGAGGCTGCCGTACTCCCCCTGACGCTATTTTACTAGACTGCATGAATACAGCTCTCTGGTTCTCTAGAGTCCTGTTCCACACGACCTTCGAGTTCGCCTCTTGTGAGTCTTTAACAATCCTCATAGACCGCCCACAGTCGTCTGACTAGAATAAGCTCCAGCACTTACTGAACATGGTCAAGCTCGCCCCTCATCCACGCCGCTATGCATGCTTTCGCCGCTACCATCCACGGTGCTGCGCTTGTCGAGCCTCAAGGTAACGCAACGCTCATTGAGACAGGCAAGTCCACTGCCACCGTGTGACTCCCTTCAGTCTGTACCTCACACTCCCTCTCGCCTCCGACAGCGACTTGCGCCGAGGGCCACCACCCCGTCTGCGAGACGAGTGGCGGGAGCCCGTTGGTCTCCCACTGCCAGCAGGCGATCAATCAAATGGGCAAAAGCCATTGCACGCAGTCGAACGGCTCTAGGTCGCACTGCTGCAAGACCATATCGATATACGGCACATGCAAGATCGACGCATGCGGCAGGCAAAACCACAACGTGCAGACCGTCGACAACGTGTACTGCGCCTACTATGTGCAGAAGCTCCGCGACACCTGCCAGTCCAACGGTCGCGTAGGCGGGAAATTCCAACCCACGAGCTGCAACGTCACTCCAGAACCGGATGACTATCGCATCCAGTTCTCGTGAATGGGTCGCCCAACTGCCAGTGCTCTCCCGCTATGCTATTCTTCGAGATCTGATTTAGCTCCTCCCCTCCTACCCTACATATGGTGCTTTCAGAATCCTCCCGCGCTTTCGCGGGTTTTCCGAGTCGGTATTATACACGTAGAAATCAGTTGGGCGTCCACATGTAAGTAAGGTATCCGAATGACCTTCTTCCTCCCGCACTGTGGATGGATCACAAACTTTCGTCTAATATTCTGGACCCAAAGCAACATCATGTCCTGATTGGTATATCAAGGGCTTTTTAGCGCAGGAAGTGGGAGCTTGAGTTTTCGGATAGGTACGACCGATGCCACTGGAGCCAAGACTTCTGACTGACAATGGCTCTCCCCTGCGTGTCAGTACCAAACTCTTATGCTCGCCCTCTGGAGGGTGCCAGTAGCTTAAATTCTCTCCTCTACCGCCAGCTCCGACGGACACGGCGACGCACCTCGAGCTCGTTGAACGGACGCCCGTGCGATCATTCGTCCGCCCTTCTCGGACCGATCGGGTCTCGGACTTCTACTATTCTCCTCCTTAAGCTTGTCGAGCATTCGTAATCTTACACTACAGTCTATTCAGCTCAGCGAATGGGCCTGAACTTGAAGGCTTGATCGCTAGCCAAGTTTACGAGGGAGACGTGCCACCGTGACGTCTGACTAGTGCTGGTTGTGAATCATAATGAGGCGGTCCTCCTCCGGCCTCCTGTTTCTGGTGTCGGCCTCGTAGTAGCCTCAGTGTGAGTTTCAAAATTTGAACCTCAGTAGGAGGCTGTAAGGATCATGCCAAGAGCTCCGCTGACCCACTGAGACCGCTTAGTACTAAGGTCAGCCCCGGGAGTTTCACAATTCAGCTTTCGACTTCAAGTACGTACGCTAGACACAATGCTCGTGAGTTTAAATACCTTCAAACTAAAACTGCCTACGTGAACCAACGCTTGGTCGTCTCCAACTTCTCCCCAGGCTGCGAACATCTCCGCACGCTGCTGCACATAATCCGATCGCGAGCTACCCTCACCCCTTAGTACTCCCCATGGTTAAACTCGCCCTCATCAACGCGGTCGCAATTTTTTCTGCGGTCGCCGTGCAAGGAGCGTCGATCAATGCAACGCTTGTCGAAAGATGTACGTCTCATGTCACGCCGCCCGTCCAGCTGCCCCCCGCCCCCACTCATGGCGCTCTTGCATTACCTCACGCTAGCCTGCTCAGAGACTCGGAGGCCTGTCTGCGAAACGTCCGACGGGAGTCCATACACCTCCGACTGCCTGAAGGCGCTCCAGCAGTTGAACACCGACCACTGCAAGCAGACCAACACCTGGCTCGGGGGCTCTCATTGCCAGACAATCGTGCAAGTCGGCACGTGCAAGATCGACGCGTGTGGCAAGAACAACGCGCAGACGGCGGACAACATATTCTGCGCGTGGTACATGGGCCAGATCTATAATACCTGCATGAAGGGCAATCGCGTCGGCGGACACTTCCATGTTGACAGCTGCAACGTCAATCCCCAGACGGACAACTATAGACTTCAGTTTAGCCACTCTAAGTTGAACGGTACGTCGAGATCATATCGTGCATTGGATCGGCGAGGGTCGAGGATTGACCGTTCACGTTCCAGGCTGAACACAGTGACCGCGGAGGTCTCGGGGAGTAGATCATCTAGTGCGATGGGCTATACAGCGATCAGCATAATAGGGACAGCATAAGACTCTTGGAACGATAACATACGGTATCCCCCTTCAATTGTCCGGACAATAATCAGACCATAGCTCCATAATAGCATGGCTACGCAGAATATCAGCTGAGCGAGTTGGTTCAGAGGGAGCATTCCAGTCGTCCCCGTCCTCAAGGAGCTACACTCACTCCTCCCAATGCCTGCTGGAGCTAGAGTGACCGTAGGTGTTCCCTCCGACCATCGTTATCGTTTCTGCAACGGATCCGGACCAGGCCTCGCTTGTTACCAGAGTACAGACTGGGTAAACTCCGTCGTCCGAGTCGTTCGAGTCACAGCCTCATCGGATTTGAACTGCTTCGACTGGAGGGAACTGCGTTGTCAGACCCCCATGCCCAGGGCTCCTTGATGCTATCCCTCAATGTTGTCAACGTGAGTAGTACTGGCCTGCTAATTTGTCCAGTGAACTGCGCACTTACTACAAACGTTAGTACTCGACAGGGCGGCTCAATGACTCCGCGAGTAGTATGAGGTGGCATTCTGCATGTCAGCTGCTAGATGAGATCGCTTCCGTGTAACAACGAAGGTCGGGCAGGTGTATTGAGTGGAAACTGTGAAGGTAGTGGAGGAAGCTGCGGTCAAGAGCCTGGTTTAGGGAACACTGGCCGCGGGAATTATTTATGCGTTCCAAGTCTACTTACAAGCTGACTGGACTAGAATGCGAGTCGGAAGTTTTTCCACTCGAAACCACTTAGCTATCTCATAATGTCCGCAGTAATATACAGTGGGATTAGCCTGTTCCAACTGTTTCGCTGAATGTCGTATGTATACATACGAATATTAGGAGGGACTTTCGAGGACCATGATGGCTTCGCATGCCATAGCTCCAGGATAACGATAGGGACGACGCGAAACCGTCAATCCACAACAGAGTACTCCAGCGGCGACGGGCTTGGGGGGCGAGATTGCGAGTCGTCGAGGAGCCATGCCCACGAGCCGCGCTTTTTCGGAGGCTGGCTGGAGCGCAAGTGACCGCATATTCCCTCTCCGCCCTTCGTTTCCGCATTGGAGGAGCGCGGTATCGCGTCGGAATCATCATCCGTCGTCGTGTCAAGCGTCACTTCGTAGGCAGACCGCAGATCCGGGAGCCAGTCGTGCTTTGTGCGCGAAATCGACTTTGAGGTGGACGGCGCGGACGTTCTGGACGCAGACGATGTCCTACCGACGGGGCGACAAGGTGCGAACGGTGAGCATAGAGGACAGCGTTACGACCGACGAAAGGCCGCAAGCTAGGGAGCCCGTCTCTTCATGGACACTACTCACCTTGCTGACCCCTGCTGCTGGCGTCGTTCCTTCGCGATCTGCAAAGGAGGCTTGCCGAGGCCCAACCCAGATCCACTGGCCTTGAGGGGAGAGGTTATGATGGACAAGGTATCGGACCTCCGCGACTTGGCCTTCGCTCGGGGAGTTCCCTCGACAAGCGCATAGGAGCCCGTTCCCGACGTCCCTTGCCACGCAAGATCGCTGGTCTGCGAAAAGGCGACGAAAGGCATGGCCTGCGACGACGACGGCGCACGACCAAGCGGTGCCCCGGCTTCTTGTATATCGGAGTCGTCCCCGCGCCCACTCGTGACGGATCCCGAGCGAGCTTTCGGTCGCGGACGCGGCTTGACCTTCGGGGCCTTCGGAGTCGCTTCATTCATGGTCTGCGGGCCAGCGTCGCCCATCTCGACATCGCTCTTTGCACTGCGCGCTTTCCTCCGCCGCTTTGATGGGCCGGCGGCGTCAGACTCGGCGGTATCGCTGCTGAGCTCGATGACAATGCTCCCTGGAGGCGGACCGGCGTTGCGACCTATAGCGCGACCGCGGGCTTTACGCTTCGCGCCCGGTCCACTGCTGGGAGGCGGCGATGTAGGCTCCACGGACTCGACGTCAGTCGTGGTCCCGGGGGTCTTCCCTCTTCGCCGGGGACGGGGTTTTGATTTAGTCTCCGTTGCCCTGCACGCTTGTGCTTGTTCCTCCTCTCGCCGCTCCTCCTCCTCTTCTTCCTCAAGCTCCTTCCTCCGGGCGCGCGCTCGTTCCATGAAGATCTGCTCAGTGGCTCCCAGTCGTTCTCCATCTGACTGAGCTGCATTCCCAATTTCGCCTTCACCCTCGTCCGCGGGGAACATAGCGACACCATACTCCACGCTATCGCGGAGCGTCTCGATTGCCTTACTCCGGGGAAGAGAGAGATCCTCTGTGATAAGAAGGACGGCGGCTTCTGGCACGAGAATGAGCGCGATGAAGTCGGACGGCGTGAGGGGAAGTGTCGCGTCCGGGTGGAATTTGGTCGGAGGGAACAGGTCGCACAACGTCTGATGGATGATCACGTAGCCAAGTTCGCCATAACTAGCCATTCACGTCAGGAATCTCCAATACTACGCGTCGAAGGACCTCAAGAGAACAAGACACTCACTACCCCGGCTGCGTCTTGTTGAAGTGCATGAACTGTCCGCGCGCCCCGGCAGTTTGCCGCGAGCCATGTTGCCGAACGTTTCTGACAGCCTCCTGCCAAAATTCATTCTCCTTCCTCGCTCGCCGACTGCTCCCACTCTCTCGCGATAAGCTGGGAGCGAAGTCTTCGTCAACGTCATCGACAATAGCTTGGAGGACACCCTTCAGCCTGTTGATCCGTTTGGCGAGTTTCTCCCACTGAATCTTCCTCGGCCAGCCTTTGTCTCGCGCACGCGGGATCCAGTTTCGTTCGAAGCGGTGGCGTTGACAGACCGTGACGTAGCTCGTTATCGGTGCCTGCAATGCGAGAGGGTTCGCTGAGCGGACTGTTGGTTGTGACACGCGCTTCGTGGCGGTAATCAGAGCGAGGAGATGAGGAGTAGGTTCGGAGGGCAGAGGTTCGTCACACCATGGGCAGAGCGTTTTTGGATCAATAGAAGGATCAAGTCGCACTACGAGACATGCATGAGTATCGAAATATCGGATATCGTGAACGCATATACGCACTATCGTCATCGACATCAAAGTCATCGAAGTCAAATGTGCTCGTATTCGTTCGTACGTTCATCCGGTAGGTACCACCTCTTTCTGATGAGAGATCTGGACTATCCGTGGGCGATTGGTCGCGTACACTCGCAAGCACCTGAGTTTCCATGGGGAAGGGACGTAATATTCGCGGCGGTCCTTCGTCATCTTCCTCCTCGGAAGAATCCGCGGCTATGTCATACTTCTGACTCTTCGATACTCGACTCTTGACGCGCGGCGTACAGTCAGATTGCCTTGATGCAGGGGACGACAAGGGTGAAGGCATGGGGAAAGACGACGCCGTATTTCTGCGCGCGAGACGGGCAGGGGAGCTAAGAGGAGAAAGCGCACTTATAGGATCGGCACGCTCCTTGCCTTTGCCCTTGGTGATTCTATCGTTCTGCCCCTGGTCGGTTTGCGATGAGAGCGGGGAGATCATATCGAAAGGATCTGCTATAGCCCTTGCCTCCCCCCGCGCCTTCGCCTTCGCCTTGCCGTTCGCCCCTTTCTTGGGTGTATTCGTGTCCGAACTGTCGGACTCGGAAGAGCCGAGGATAAGGATGATGTCTTGGGTGCTTTGAGAACGCGCGAGTGATTGAATGCGATCGTTCTCTTGAGATGAATGCGCACCAAGATCCGGGACAGTCTGAGATTTGCCGAGGCTACCCCTTCCTTTATTCACAGGACGTGGGACAGGGCGAAAAGGGCGAGGAGTCTTGTCCATATCTCTCCTCTGTTCTTTCCTCGACTCCTCTCTCTCCTGCGGCATGTCGGACTGTCGACCAGTACGAGAGCGATCCTGATTGGGACTACGCTCTCGGAGGGGAAGTTTCTTCTTCGGATGTGCCTGCTCGTGCTGGACAAGGCTTGTGGCTGGACGACCAGACCGAGGCTGAGTAGGATGCGAGGTCGACGGGCCGGCGCTGGGAACCTTGCTTCGGCGTTCGTGGGAGGCACCGGAAGCCGGGGCCGTGGACGAAGAGGCAGAAGTCTTCTTCGGGATCTTCATCTTCTTGTAGTCAAGAGCTCGGTAGTTGGGGTTTGCTTGGTGACGGTCGATGACCACGGGCACAGGCTCGGCAACGGTGGCAGCCTTGGACGACTTCGGCTTTCTTGGAGACTCGGATCCATGGCGTGAGGAGCCAGAGAGAAAGTCGATCTCGTCGTCGCTGTCGTCATCTTCACTGAACGCGACCATGGAGCCCTTTCTCGACGCGTCGCGGGCTTTGGAAACGTTGCGCGTCGCGGTATTCAGTCGGCTGGCGAAGTCGCTGCCGAAGTCCTCGAACATGTTCTCCTTCCTCGCCGAGGGGATGGGTCGTTTGGGAAGTCGAGTGGCTACAGACGGGTCGGTGTCGAGTGTCTTGCCTCTATTTCTCAGTTTCTGACCATAAGCCTCCATTCACAAGTTCCCAGCATGCGCCAGTGAGTAGAAGGTCAAAGTCAAGCAGGAGGGGAGGCAGAGTAAGTAGTGCTCAGGGGGGTCCAAGTCAACTACTATAACCGATTGAGACGGAAACGCGACGCGACACATGCGCTTGTTAGACGCCTAAACAAAAAACGCGTTACCGTCACCGTCACGTTCACGTTCCGTCACATCTAGTCACTCGCGATAACGTTTGTTGCGGACTGGCCAGCCTCGGAGGCTCCAACTTCAACTCCGCTGATTTGAACATTAACCATATCAGCCCTGGAGCCCTGACCGGCCTAACCCCTAGCTAGCTGCGATAAACCCCGAGCTAAAATCTACGCTTACTACTTGGGCGGCGGCTAAAGTATGTACAGTGTGTTTCGTTAACGGGGCGCTCTAACTCTAGTAGATAAAACAACTTGAAGTCCACCCAACATATAGCCCGGTCCCCAGAAGCACCGTCGTATGTTTCATGACTATAGCAGCCCCCAAGAAATCAGACTATTGGATGTTCCCGATGAGATATTGTTACAAGTGCTGCAATATATGGACCTCCAGGATATCATTGCATTTCGGAAGGTGTGGCCAACTTGCTTCGAATCAGAATGGTGTTGAGCAACTTCGATTCATTAGACCTGCGCGTCATTATGTACCCTCACCCACGATCGTCAGGTCTGGCTCTATATCTTAAAGGAACAGAGCCGCTTGGTTCCGCTACCGCCTCATCTCGAACATCCATTGTCTTGGGCTCATCTCCCTCTAGACGAACTGGAAATTCTGGTCCGTCGAATCCAAATAGCCGATCGTAATTGGCTTCGCCCTCGCTCTCATCACTTTGTCCTTGGCAATCGCGCCTCATGTAGCCCTGACCCTGTCTTCAACAACGACGACAGTGCTCGGAGCATCTACTCCATTGAGGTATTCCTCGACCGATGGCTGCTGTGCATCTATCACGAGAAGCTCGTCGAAATTTGGGACCTTGACTCGGTGATCTACGACCCCCTTAGGTCTATTCTCTGCACAAGTACCCAAATCAAAGCCCTGGGATCTTTCTCTGCTGCGATGACTCATCTCGGACCTCTGGATAATGTGCTCACCATCGCCGTGTCGTGGTAGGTGTGTGTTCGAATCCGCGATATAATAGCATGGTTAATGATCCTTTCTTTTTACGCTAGTCACGAAATGTGCCATATCATTCAAGCGCAACTGTACAACTCCCGCGCGATTCATGCGCCTAAAGGGGCATCGTATGACCAAGATATCAAGTTCCAGACCGTCGCCGTCATTCCCTTTGCGTCACCTATATCATTCTCCCTCCGCGCATTAGATCCTGAACGCTCGCTAATCCTCCTTGGGCTTCCTTCTTCCTTTCATTTGTTAAACTGGGACACACGACAACGCACGGCGGTGAATATGCTGTCGGAAGAGGAGGAAGATCTCGTAAGTCAAGATCCCCGTATCGCTACTTCTGTCTCGCTGACACGATCCAGTGGAATGGTGTGGTCGCAGCGACGTTCCTGACCCAATGTCACATTCTCGTTCTAAAAGCCCATTCACTCGAAGTTTGTACCCTCTTGGACAGCCCCCAGCTTCGTATGCACGGTCAGGGAACCTCTACCGGAGCAGACGCCGATTCGCGTTATATCAGGGGACCGGCGGTACAGATGTCCGCGGCCGTTCACTCACACTTTTTGCCAAGCCTTACGTTTCGTGGTGTCTCCTTCTCTCGACCGGTGACGCACACCCCACCTCCCAGCGGCCCGGACCTAAATCCCACGGCAGTCTCGCTCACATTCCTTGCGTTCGACGTCCTTCGCGGACTCTTCCACTGCTCAGTGTCTATCATCATTCCGCCGTCCCTCGACTCCAGCGCCCCCCATGCCATGATGGCGCCTCCCATGGACGTTCAGGTCCTTCTCCTCTCTGCGCACAACATGGCCATTCCCACTCCCCCCGGCACAGAGCACAGTCCGCGCAGCGGCATGTCGAACGGGACACGCGGCTTCGTCTCAGCGTGCACGCTTGGGCCCGCGGGGCGCCGCGGTGTTTGGGTCGAGCGCAGACGCGGCGCAGTGCGCAGGGTTGTCTACGGGTTCTCGACGCCCATGGAAGAGTCCGACTCCGACGAAGATGAGGGCATAGAGTTCACAGGCCGCCCGCCGCCGTACCCTTATGCGAAGAAGCAGCTGAAAGAAAAGACTGAGAAAAGGAAACGGCGTATACAACCCACCGGCACCGAGGCTGTGAACATCACGACAGCGGAAGTGGATGCCGAATCCGCAAATCCCGGTTGGAACGCGCAAGAGCATCGTGAAATCGAAGGCAAGGAGGTATACGAGGTGAATTCGTACGATCTTCGTGGTGCGTTCCCATTCATTTAGATAGATGTTGTCGCTTCCTTGGTCTGCAGTTCGCTGAAGCTTCTCTTGTTCACAGATGACATTACACACATCGCCTTCTCGGAGACGACGGGGTTGATAGTGCTAGGTACGCGTAAAGGCGACATTCGGGTTCTCGATGTGGAGGGCAGGTGAACCATGGTGGAACGTGTTGTTTATTCTCTGCTGATTCTGTGCATGGTCATCGTGCGCTAATCTAAGCACTTTCATGTACCAGCTCACAAACCGAAGTCTCTCCTAACTTGTCTGTCCCAGCGATATGAATGAGCGTTGGGCAGTACCAGGCATTCTATTTACCTTCGAGTCACTAACATTACGCGGTATTCAGTCGAAAATGGCTGACACTCGCAGCTATTGTGTCAAGGGCATATTGATCTTCTTTGACCCGATTCTCATATTTACATTCATACACCCTCGACATAGTATCTAGGGAAAATCGACCACATTGGCAAAATCGAGTGCTATGCAGGTACACCATCTAGCGATTACCCCAATGACAAAGCAGTAGTGCTCTTCCTCACAACGACAAAGTACGTCCTTCACAGCACTGCCGGAGTACCATGAGATTGAAAGCGGCCCGCACGATCGTGCCCGCCGGTCCCAATTTCGACCGCGCGACATAAGTAGCTCGGCACACGCCCAACCTGTAAAACCTAGCATCAACATCGTTGTAGATAATGCACTACGGTTGCCGAGAGTCACTTGGAATCGGGACGACTGGGTCTTATTCCGGAGCCCCGCCTGCGTGGTATCTCTCCTTCAAGTGAACAGCCCGGGGCACCGTGCCAACCGTCCTTCAGCTTCCGTCGCGGCTGTCCGTCGAGGACATACATGTACGTGCTATCATCCCGATGGTTTGTTTGACTTCATCCCAGATCAAGCGGATGCGACCGAGTAGGAATACTTCCAGAAGTCAGAGGCTGCGAGACCGACCCGGCGGTGTTCCCGTAGGACGCCCCAAATGTCGTGGACAAGATCTTCGAATGTGGACGTCTTTGCCTCGGGTTATGAGCGCACTTACTGCGATGGTTACACCCACGGCTTCGCTATTCGCGAAAACATGACGAGTCCGACTGAGAGGTCCTCATCCACGACATTTCTTACTATCCAGCGAGAAGTCTGATATACCACGTCACTGAGGTTCACGGTCACGCTGCATACTACCGCAATGATTGTTCGATGCATGATTATATTGAAAAAATACACTGGCCGTGCACTCGAGCACTGGCAGTAGGCTCGATAGTCGAATCATGTACTGTAACGGGAGACATATCTGCAGCTACGGTGATCTGTTGAGCGTGAGGCGTGCTTCGTCAGAATGCAAACGCAAAGCGATTGTCGAAGGATCGACAACTCACCGTTCAACGTTCACGGTCAAGCCTCAGATATGCGAGAACTGGAGCCTGTACTCGTTATAGTTGCCACCCTGGACATTGCAGTACTTGGGACTGATCTGCCCGCCGACGAGTCCGTTCCATTTGCAGTCATTGAGCACCGTCTGCAAGTATCCGCCGCAGTTGATACCGTCCTCGAGCCGCACATCAGGGTCTCCGCAGACGTCGATCTTGCATGAGCGATATACAACTATAGTCTGGCATTTGGAACTGCCGTGCTTGTTTGATTGCTTGCACCACCCATGCGACGATCCATCTCCCAGCTGTCTGACCGCCTCCTGACAGTGGACTAGCTTGGGACTCCCGAGGCTCGTCTGGCATGTTGGGCGAGTGTTATCGGGGGTTCCACAACCTGGGATAATGAAGTAGTCAGTGTGGTCCTGGAGAAACCCTGAAGGAGAGACATCATTGGGAGACTTACGTCTAGCCTCGAGAGACGCCCCTTGAACGGCGACGGCACAAGCGAGTGCAATAGCGTTGATGATAGCAAACTTGACCATTGTTTGGAGTCGCTGTCAGCGGTCGAGAAGCAAGTACCACGGTCAGTTTGGTCTCTCAACGTTCAACCTCAACGGATGGGTATCGCACTCACCAGATGCAAGTTTGTGATCCCTGTCGAACAGACGACCTGCGGAGAGGTCTTTATACGTCCTGGTCAGTACAGCCTGTGCAGTATGTGCTGAGCGGGCGCCGGGACCATCGGAGATGTGAGACCATACAAGGGAACGTTACGGAACTCCCGAGCTGCGCCGTACTCCAGTCGTACCTACTCCAAACTCGTGATCCGGCACTGGCCAAACCTACGGGTGCACGAAGCTGGATCAAGGCCCGATCCCTACTTCTATTCTAGGGGAGTGTTTCAAAGCTCCTGGAACTTGGTCCCGTCACCCGCTGTCACCCGTGGCTGCATATACCGAGCAGCACGCTGATCACCATGGGAGTAGCAATATCATCACATGTCGCTAGATCTTCTAGTCAGTCTGCGAAGGTTTGCGAATAAGCACTACTTACTTGATAGTGGTCCAGTCACCAGCAATCGCCAGTGCATGCGCGGTTGACAAGCTGATCTCATCTTTAGACTCAAATGGCTGCTCAATTATTGAGGGTCGTTTCGAGATGCAGTCGACTGACGAACAGTCGTCGAAATGACGCTCGATGCCGCTGATGGGTGGCAGTGGCCATTCAAATGCGGTCAGGACTCAGCCTGTTGAGCTCGCCGAAGTCCCGAAGTTGCTGCCAGTCGACGGAGTCCAACGCTCAGCAATGCACCTAATTCTTTGAGAGTCGAGAGGGTCAGAGCAGAGAGCATCTGCTATTTGCAGACTCTCTTGTGCAGCCAGTGGAGGAGGGGACGAGGCGGATGCAATATTGCAAGGAACTTGAAGAGCAGGCTAGAGCAGGTAAGTAGTCTTAGCGCTGCATCACCATTAGCCTCCGCACTCCCCGGCATCTCGACGACTTTCGTAAGTCAACTGTACGTAGTAATTACTTACATGTGTTTAAATGTACACTCCGATGGTACGCCTTGGAACGCGCGGGTCCCCTCGTACCCGAGTGATTGAGTCAGGTAGTATCCCTGCGGGCCGGGTGTTTGACTCTGAAGTCGGAGCTCATATTAGGACACGAGCGAGAGGTACTGATGAGCAAGGCTAATGATAAGGCTGTGGAGTCTGGACGTGGCACCCCTCCTACTTACCTTAGGCTACTACATACCTATGTACTCATGGAGCAGTTTCGTATTGACGAAACCCCCGAGTTCCGGACCCCATGGGCATTAGATCGTGTAGCCAGCTCATCACGACTGTTGCACGGACTGAATCAGTCTGAATCAATGTCATGAAGAGCCATGGAGAGCCCGAGCTGACTTTCGAACTGACTGAATGACAACGCAGCTGGCTGCTGGACAGCAAGCTCCAGTTAAGCTCCGGTTGCGTTGAGCAACGTGTCATGCTGCTGTGGAAAGCCTTGAATATTCGATACTCAGTTCGCGGAGGTTGACGATGACGTTCAAGTTGCCATTCAGTGCCTAGAGACAAGTCGGATGCTCTTGTCTACTAGATTCTGTTAAGTGGGTAGATGTCTGGAGATGTACTTCCAAGACTCTCAAGAAAGACTTAGTCGTCTTAGTCACGACGGGCGCCTATATTGTCCACGTGGCGTGAAGTTAGCTTCCTTTCAACCTCCTCCGATTTGTCTTCCAGTAGGCAATCTATACTAGACTATGAGGTTCCTCTCTTCCTGCTATCCTCATTACCTAGACGTGGTATCTGTAATGCTTTCATAGTACTAGCCTCAGATAGCCCCGGGCACCGCTGACAAAGATGCGTTACTGAATCACTGAAGACTGCAACACCGCCGATCGGATAGACGTGGGACTCCATGTAGACTATCCTACTCAATGCAGTTGGAAGGTACTCGAAGCTCCTTGTTCGGACTTACAAGAGCGATCATGTCAGTCCTCCGTCGGCGCCGACGGCTAAGGTTAGTCAAAGCTTGAAAAGTTCAGACTCAAGCTGATCTGTCAGCAGATGACTCGGAGTCGCGTCCCCAACCGAGCACTTCTTGCACTCCATCCGTACATATCCGACATACTGCACAATTTTCTGTGTAAACCACTCCACTCCACCGGTAGCAGGTGAACTGGAGAACTGTACACGCCGGCGAGCATCCTCCGCAAGGACTTTCGACGCTGACCAGTGACTGCTGTCAGTTCTCCCCCGCGCTCAGAAGTATATGAACCCGGGCCCCGAGTTCTCTTTTCTCAAGCCTCCGATATTTCCGGTACTCCCAAATGCCTAGAAGCAAATCCTTTTTACATGCCGACATGCTTATCCGTACCGTAAGGTATACTCCCCTCTATATGACCCGCTTAGTAGATAAACGGCCGCAGTGATAACCTCGGAAGCTTACACCGGTGCGCATATGCATCTCTCGAGAAAGAAGACCCCGTCGCACGAAGAAAAGGGGGGGCCATTGTTGTCATCGACGACCGTTTCCTGATTATTTGGCATAAGCGTGGCTGACTATCGCGCCGCAAATTTCTCGCCGCTCTCATTTTCATGGAGTCTAGGTGAGTTCTTTTTGTACGCCTAGAGTCATCATCGTCTTCGAAGCTACGCGGCAATCGGCACAAATGTGACTTTGCATACCCAGACTTCGTAACGACTCGAGCTCGAGGGCCGAGTAGGCGTCTTCTAGTACTATGTACGTCCCTGGCCGTCCATGAGAGATAATAATCGCTAACACAGCACGGGGTTTCGTAAACAGTGTGTGCTGCTGTCCGTAATAAGTTCTGCCTCATATCGAACCTCTAGCTGTTCAAGCGTATCCGCGGCCATGGTATCTATCGATCCTCCATAACTGAACTTTACGCGTAACAGAAGTCGCTGACGGAATTGGGGTACATCGCAGTAGCTTCTGAGTCTCCATTAGGCTCACAACTTGCTCACCGGTTGCCCCTTGTCGTACTCCTTGAAGATCTGGTAGGCATTCATTCCGCGGTCAAAACCCGACGCTGCGTTAAATCCTCTGCATTGCAAACCTCAGCTCACTCATGACGATCTCTATCACCACCAATACCCAGTTTGGCTACCATACCTCCGCCGAGGAGGTTGCTGCTCACCTCGCTCCCCACATCGCGGGGAAAACAATCCTCGTCACTGGTGTCACCCACGGCGGTCTCGGTGCACACTTCATTGAAGTGACAGCCCCCTACAAGCCTAAATCCTTCATTCTCGCTGGTCGCAACTCGTCGCAACTGCTGGATGCGGCCACTGCCATCACTACCGCCCGTCCAGAAATAGACACACGTGTCCTGGAGCTTGACCTGAGCTCCCAGGTGTCCGTGCGCGCCGCGGCCGCAGAGGTGCTTTCCTGGCCCGAGCCGATCGACATACTCATGAACAACGCCGGTGTCATGGCTACTCCGTACCAGAAGACGGTCGACGGCCTCGAATTCCAGTTCGGCACGAACCACATCGGCCACTTCCTCTTCACCGCGCTCATCGCCGAGAAACTCATCCGGTCCAAGGTCGGCGGGCGCATCGTGAACGTCAGCAGCAGCTCGCACCGGCTGAGCCCGATCGTATGGGACGACGTCCAATTCTCGGTACCGTTTTCATTCTGTCTGCGCGTGCGTATCGGTACATGGCTGACGCACAGCTCTTCCGGTCGCAGGAGGGTAAAACCTACCACAAGTGGCGCGCATACGGCCAGTCCAAGACCGCGAACATCCTCTTCACCCACTCGTTGGCCGACAAACTTGGCCCGAGCAACGTCAAGGCGTTCTCTCTTCACCCGGGGACCATCAGGACGAATTTAGGACGATTCACGGACCTAGAGGCGGATATCGCGTGTCTCCGTGAGACCTTCTTTGCATCTCAAGTTTTCGAGCACACAGGCTCACCCGGCTACTCTTTCGTATAGGTGAAATCGACATCGAGATGGGTAACCCGGAAGGTTATCGCAAGGTGAGGAACATCAAGACGCTATCCCAGGGGACTGCGACGCATGTCGTCGCCGCATTCGATCCCAAACTCGCCGGTGCGTATCCAATGATTTTGCGACTACTATGCAGCTGGTCACTGTTGTATACAGGATACAGCGGGGCGTATTTACAAGATTGCCAACTTGGCAATCTCAAACCATATGCGGCCGACAAGGATGCCGCAGAGAAGTTGTGGAGGTTGAGCGAGGAGATCGTTGAACAATCTTTCTCTTGGCAGGCCCGAGAAAGTATGTAATCATGTCCGGTGAACAGCCATCCGAAACCTCCTCTCGTAACACATGTGCGCACAGAACTGCATCATTGCAGTGTGCAATAATTTTTTTTTTTTTGGCGGAGCGCATGGTGTCTGCTACTACTATCGCCCCTAGGGTACATCAAGTAGTTCGCCGACGCGCTGACATACAGGCCAGATTTTCATCCGACTGTATGGGTGAGATCTAGTGTCCGAAAACGAGAATGCCGAGACTATGCCATGAGGAAATGCTTTTACGCACGCAGTGTGGGACTCGAGGAGATTCCGAATCATTTAGCAGCCGGCCCGGGCGCGTGCCGACTGCTATCATCGTCCTCTCCTAATACCCACTAAAACCCCATAATCAGTCACCCAATTCTGCGGCAGCTCATCCACGCGAGGGTGCGAGATTGCACCCCACACGCGAGCTACAAAATCCGCTTTCAGTGCCCCTTTCCCGAGGTACTTTGCACAGGAGCGCCTATCTAGGTCAAGTCTCCGGTTCAGCATCGAGATAGCAGTGTGCAATATTCCTATAGACGATAGCAGACGGATTTGTCAGTGTAGTAAGGTGTAGTAACATTACAAGGGAGCGTACCAGGGGATGTCTAGTAGTCTCACCGTAAGACTACGGAGGCGACGACAGTCTACTACTATCCACTATATTCTTTGCAACGCATGAGACTAGTGACTAGTGACCAGTCAGTGTACTTATGCTCTCGCGAGGTGATACAGAACTTAAACGGGCCCGTGCCATACCTTACTAATTCTAGTACGAGCCAACTGGAAGGGCGGGACCGAGCAACGGGAGGCGTCGTGCGACAGGGGGTCTTGGCTGGTCTTGGCCTGTCTTCGTTTACTAGCGGGCGTTTCACCGGCTATTCCGTGCGACCACCTCCACCAGCCTCCACCTCAGTAAAAGCCGAAATACCATCCTCCTCCCTCAACCTCCTCAGGTGACAGATCTCATCTTCTGGCCCTCTATCCGTATTAGCACTGTAAGACCACCGATACTCAACTCCAGTAAACTCCTTTCGACTCTATCACTAGCGAACACATGATAGCGGTAAGCTACTTATATCCCGGGGGCACCGGGGAGGTATCAGGTCTACGCCGTACCGCCGCAGCATAGTTATCCTTATCCTTCCTTATCTCAAGTTTATGAATAGCAAGGAACGTAGCAGTGCTCGCCTATGCGCACTGACCGATGTGAAACACTTCAATGTCTCACTTTCACGCCTTTCTACCATGTAGAGCGCTGTAGAGCGGCCCGGTCATGATGGACCCCACACGGTGCCACACCCCTCGACGGGAGGAGGAAACGCAATCTGACCTGGGCGATCGGGCTCCACAACGCCAACATGCTAATAATAGACTATCATGAACAGATATAAAGGTCGGAAAGCGCGGCTGTCCTTCCTCAGGGTACCTCTCACGAAGCTTCCAAGAGCCATCAACATGAAAGCCGTCACGCTCTTCCTTCTGTCCCTCATCGGTGCTGCATCTGCTCTCCCTGCAAGCAACTCGCTCTCGCACGGCTACTCAGCGGATGACGCGGTTCCAGCAAACGGGCTTGTGTCTCGCACTCACGAAGGGCAGATCGTCGGCAAGGACCTCATCGGGTCCTGCCCTGGGGGCCCAGGCTCGCCCAACGTGGAAAGGGCGGACGCATGTACTCTGGTGAGAGTGTGCTCATGTCTCTACGCACCGCGCATGGCATACTGAGAGTGAACACGCGACAACAGATCAACATTGTCAACAACCCGGACCAGCGGATCTGGTCGGTCCTCGGCAGTGCTGAGCTCAAGTACGTCGTCTTTAAGGCTAGTCTGACGGCCATTCCTGACCGGTGTCCCACGAACAGCTGCAAGGGCTCGACGGAGGACATCCGTGTCACGCTCGGTGGCACCACTTCTGTCACTCAAACCACCACTGTCGAAGTCTCCTTCGGCATCGAAGCCGAAGGCCTCTCCATCGGCGGCGGCTTTTCCGACTCCCTCTCGAAAGAAACGAGTCAGTCTCAGACGATCATGTTCAGCATTCCGCCGGGGAAACAGGCCGTGTACGTTGTCGGTGTCAACCACAAGGTTCAGACGGGCAACGTGCAAGTCAACTACGGCAAACGCCAGAAGGGCCATTACGTCGTGAGCACTGAATATCTAACTCTTACAGACCCTCACCTTCTCACTCATACTTGTTGCTTGTGCCGTGTGCAGTGGTACACCGGCGCAAAGATTACCGTGTCTACGCCAGACCCGCAAGGTGTTGAATACGATGTCTATCAATCCAACTGCGGTATGTGTCGGTCATGCGATCGCATTCGTGTCCAACTAGCTCAACCTTTTCTATCCTATCTTACAGGTGCAAACCCTACAGACCTTAGCTCATTCAACCGCTGATGAGATGGACCGGCCTTTAACCCCGAGTCCACATATGTAATACTTGATCATGACGGACTTGCCAAGTGCAACGGATTATTGTAAAGTCTAAATGTAGTGTGTACGATAGATCGGACTGTTAGTATTTAATCGTTATTCTATATTGGATGTCCTGCATCAGAGCTGTGTGACTCCCCCCAGATGAAGGTCATTAAGTACGCTTCGGGGTGTGGGGTTCAAGGCAAGTCAAAATTGGACATGAACGACGAGCCAAACCATACCTTGACCACGACGTCTGCTGCATCGCCGCGAGAGTCACACTGAACGTGAGACACACATTTGGGGCCGGGAGATCACAGGCAGATGCTCATGCGTCAAGGAAGCTACATACGACGAGGCACTGGCAAAACTGGGTCCGTGTCCACGTCCGCTCCAACGACCGAGATCTCCAACATGAACACGAACTCCGCCCGACTCCGGTGGCAGTTCTCCCATCGCTGCAGCCGGAGCGTGATCAAGCACGGCGAGCCGTCGTCCCCAAACTCCATCGCGCACACATCCTTGCCGGGTGGTATGTGTGCGTCCCTGCACCCCGACGCACCCGAGCCGACGAACGAGCTGCGCGGGGGCAGCACCGTCCGCGTGATACCCTCCTCGTCCGCCCGGCGGTGGTGCACTTCGACAGCGAGCCAAGCGGGGATGTCACGCCGCAACGCGAGGACGCCCATGTTGCGTGCCGTGCAGCGTACGCCGGCGGTGATGGTCACCGAGAACTTGTGTGGATCACGGAAGACTGTAACGTTTCCCGGATTGTGGGGTCGAAGCGTGAACGATGCTGTACTGTCGGCGGACGGGACGATCATCAAGCCATCCCTTTGAGCGGTCTGGCCTTGGACGACATGAAGACCTAGCGGGGCAAGCTGCGCAAGTGTATAGTTAGACACAAAGAAGGCGTAGGTCGGGGGAGCAGAAGCGCTTCCCGGAGCGCTAGCGGGGTTTCGGGGGATGGGAATGGCAGTTAGCTCGCTGGCGAGCGAGGAGATGTGTACCTCCATCAGCTCGCATTGAGCTGCGAGGGATTGTGCAAACGTAAGCGGCACGAACACCACGCGCCAGTAGTTGGCAGCTGTCGCATAAGAGATATTAGAGATTCCAATCGTGTCAGAGTACGTCCCGACGACACATTCGTGGAAGGCCGAGGGTCGTATACGGAGGAGTAGCATCCCGATGTTGTCGTCCTCGTCCTGACAGGACAGAATTGCGTAGAAGAGCTCTTCTTTATTGTCTGTGAAGCTGGCCTCCCGGACAATGGGAAGCTCTGCACGTACGCCGTAGCTAGTCAAGCGAAACTCGGGTAGCTTCGACCACCTGAAGCGCAGAAGAGTCGCGAGCTCGCTGTAGGAGAGTGACGTGATCCTGGACATGCCGTCGAAGTCGGAAGGTGATGACGCGAAGAGGTGATGAGATGGTGGGCTAGGGGGCCAGTGAGACCTCGGAATGTATGTGAAGCTTGAGAGCGGATCGCCGACGACACGGGTACCCCAAGCGAAGATGGTCTGATCTGGAGAGCGCTTCAGAATCTCTTCCTGGAGGCGGAAGAACGAGTTGCGCCCCTCTCCGTATATGGTGGGCATATGTATACCGAAGATCCCCATGAGCGAGTACGCTCTATCTTCCTCGCGCGTCGTCTCCCGTTTCGACGCCCAGGACATCCTTCGCGCGACGCTCATGTCGCTCAAGGAGCACGCGTGGACCAGGATGTCATGAGGGATCCCAGTCACCTCTTCGATGGTGTTCGCAAGGGTCTGCTTGGTGCCGATGACAGACCATGAAGCGGAGAGGAAGACGAGATAGGCTGGCGCTATAAGTTCTTGCAGTGTCCAGCCGCGGGTGAACCACTTGCTGGACCGGAACGTCGGGCGGTCTTCCCATGCGGGGCCGGCGGTGACGTCCTCGATGGAGTCGGAGATATCGTACAAATAGGCGTAGCAGATCGTGGCGTTGGCGTACCATGCATACATGGAGTTGATGGCCTCCGACAGCTCGGAGCTGCTAGTCTTGTCGATGCAACAGGTGTCGATCCAGACCCATTCGTACCCGTCCTCCAGCGCGACTTCGCAACATCGGCGAATTTTGACGGAGACATGATTCATAGTGTCATGCCGTGGATCGAGTGCCTGGATGTGTTGGAAGGACTGCTCGTCCGACTGCCATACGTGGGAGAGGATGGCATATCGTAGCCCAGCAGAAGTAGTAGGAAACGAGTGAAGCTTTGCCGTGCGAGTGTTCAGCAGCCGCATGACTTGAGCAAATTTCGAAGTTTAGAGAGTGTCGGGGCCGGGGCTTGGAACCATGAATACGACGCACCTTGGTAGGGGTTGTGGTCGACGGACAAGCCTGGGAGCTTGTTACGACGCCCTATGAACCTGCTGTACACCGGCTTTAAAGGAGAACGTACTGATAGTCTGATATGGCAGGTGACCAGGCGTGAGCTCGAGAACCGGTTGTAGACCACACTCAGGCCACACGCCTGTCGTGCATGAATGGTATGGCATTCATAGCTCCCTCCATCGTGAAAGAATGAATAATTTCGTGGTGATCGTGGTCCTTGAGGCTACTGTGAATGGTCTAAGCTGCGTCTGGGCCACGAATTCGTGTGAGTCAGGGCATCGCACATGACAGTTGTGAACATAACTTGGAACCTACCTCAGCCTAAGGAGGTTGTGCTAGTCAAATAGCATCGCCATCGCTACCATCAAGACCATGACATTGGGAGGAGGCTCCGAATGTTGGTGGACGGCAGAGAGAAGGAGTCACGATTTCCCATCATGAGGAGCGCCAAGTACCAGCCTCAATAAACGCTGGCGATCCTCCAGTGGCCGTAGCATCGCCGCAATGTTTTTCAGCGGAGAAACAGGACTCCCCTCCTCCCCTTGTTCATCAAAAGGTCCTGTACTAGAGGAGACAAGTGAGAAATGTAGTTGAGTTCATGCGATGTACGCTACTACCACTGATTGCACCAAAGAGAAACACTAACAAACAAGCCGGCGTCCAAATTGAGGCTAGTAGACAGGTCCGTCCTCTCCCCGTTGTACATCGTCTGCCTAGGGGAGACAAAATAGCATCAGTACCATAAACCGAACCCTCCGTCGTCTCCATCAAAAACGTTGTAGTGATCGTCAGTATCCCAGAACTCAGAGTCATAGTCATCGAAGCGAGCTTCTGACTCTTCTGAGTCCTCCTCTTCCTCCTCCATATCCTCAATCCCATCCCAGTTTACATCAGCCACAACCTCCTTCAATCGATCTACATCACCCGGCAATGTGTTCCTGCAATACTTGAGGTGGAGCTCGAAGACGGGCACGCCGTGGTAGCATCGTACCATGAGGCAGTCGATTAGCAGAACTCGGGTGACAGATCCGTGTGGACGGACAGCAGACTGATATCTCGAAGCTTCAGCACTTCTAGTCGCGGTAGCGGCAGTTCTCGCGCAATGTTCCCTTGATCGTCGTGATGAGGAGTCGAGAGCGCGTTGGTCAACGCCTGGGTTTGGTTGCCACCTAGTGATAGGACATGGATATTCGGCATGGCTGCGAAGAGTTCTTGGAACACCCATGGATATTGATCGTTTTGGGTCTCGATGACTGCGATCTCCAGTGTCTGAACCCCATGGAAGATGATAGTGCTGCTGAAGAGTGGTGTAAAGAATGAGGCGTCCATGGGCATGTTCACGTGAACATCGGCCGAAGGGAGAGATATATACGAAGTCATTGCCTCTAAGTTTGTGATCGGCGCGTGTCGGCCTTCTAGGACTTGTCGCGTGTGGTACCTCCACTCCAATCGGACAGCTCGTAGCGGTTCGGAAGACACAAGATGATCCTTCAAGACCGTAGCCAAATTTGCGCCGCCGGGTTTGGTTCGACTGTCGAGACGATAAGTGGTCTGCGCGGATGTAGAAAGGTGAGCGAGTAGGTTGGCGCAGTCCAGACCGTTACTCGTGATCGCGAGGTGTCGTAGGCGAGGAAGGGTGATCTTCCGGGAAGGAGGAAGGATAGACGTCGCGTCCGCGGGTAACCTTGGAATCGCGTTGTCCAACTCTAGTCTCTCGAGAAAAGTCATGCCTTGGAGCGCAACGAGAAGGCTTTCAAAGGAGCCCATCACTTCCTGAGAATCTTGTCGTCCACACACGACAAGTTTCGTCAAAGCAGTGGTGGAGAGTATCGGCTCATCCCATGTGAACCTCAATCGGCGACAGTCAAGAGTGCGGAGGGCGGGAAGTGCTTGAGGGGATAAAGAAAGGAGGACGTGCGGCGAGTTGAGGTTCCAACTATGCTCCGAAAGGGGTTCCCACAGTACCAACGATCGCAGGAGCGGCGCTAACGCCGTGTCGCACAATTTCTGGCATATGTTGCCGACCATGAGGGGGGAGGCACTGAGGTAGATCTCGACGAGGCGCGAGGAGTGAGAAGAGACGATGTTTTCGAGTGCTTGGAGGCGTCCGTCAGATAGGGTGTGCATTGGAAGGGCTGCGGTTATATGCAGGGGTGCCTTCTTTGAGCGCGCCACGAGCTTGTCCAAATAGGCCTGGTGGGTCCCGACGGCGTAGCTCCAAAGCCTGGGAGTGCTCAGTGCTATCTCCCTCCAAGCGTGGCAAATGTGTGCAACTATGATCCACGGCGCAGAGTTAACACGGGCCCGGTATACGTACGTGTCGGAGAAGAGCATATTCTGTTGGGTCTCGTAGTTCTGTCGACACATGTGAAGGAATACTTCTGAGAGTATCTCCGAAGGTAGTCGAGCGATCTCGGTGTGAGTGTTTAACCGACGTTTGAGTTGGATGATCGTCTGGACGTGCTCTTCAATGTCTGCTTCTATCACTTTGCGAGCGCTGGAGGCCAGTGTAGCTTTGGCTGATACCATCTTCGCAACAGAGATTACTGTTGGAAGCAAATCAACTCCGGTCAGATTGAGCTGAATAGAAATAGACATGATTATCACTTGCTGAAGAGTTGACGACTACGGCGTACTGGCCAACTCGTGTAAAGGCAGGTAAAGGAGGCTGGTCACTGTCCGAATCAAGTCCGAATTGCCTCAGCACAACAACGTTAGAGTGGCTGTGTCCATGGCCAAGCAGGAGTAAACAACCCAGATAGTACTACTAATACTACTACGGGTGACTAGTACCCACTGCAGTGGGTACTAGTACCGCATGCCACACTGCGTTCAACACTACCCTACTACAACGAGTAAGTCCACCGACGCATAGTACAGCTAGTAGACGCAGTACATCAGGCCTCAGGACACATACGCGATATATCTCATAACCTGAGCCAAGTCATCAAGATGGAGTCGAGCGCGCCCTTGTCCACACCTTCGAGAAGACCTGCGAACAAGTGCTCCGCACTCAACGCATCGACAACACCTCGTAGCCCGGCTACGATCTTGCGCAGCGAGTAGGTAGACCCGGTGACGGTCCCGGAGCTGCTCAAAGCCGCGTCCACGGCACGCATGTAGCTGGAGACGCGCCTGGAATGCCCTTCCAGCTCCGCGTGTGTACCATGAAGCCGCTGCGTCTCTGCCCTCCAGCCGTCGATCCGCTTTTCCAACTCAGGTACCCTCTCCGAGAGACGTTCAGCCTCGTCTTCAGCCTTGCCGAGCTGGACGAACAGCCCTTGGAGCTCTTCGTCCGAAGCTTTCAGCTTAGACTGGATCTTCTTGAGCGCGTGCTCGCGCTTGTGTTTGACGACACCCCCCAGGAGAGCGACGTCGAAGGCGGTGAGGATGAGGGAGAAGACATCATCGTGCGGCGCTGCAGCAGCGGCCTGGAAGAGAAGGAATCAGCCAGTCCCGAGCTGTGTTGCCGCATTGCAAAGACCGACTAAGTGGCACGTACCCCGATGCGGCACACCCCGCCTACCATACTGTCCGTCCGCAGCCTTTTCCGTATGTCTACCATCTCTGACTCTATGGAAGAACGACGATCTTGACATTGATCGATCTGCCCTTGAAGAACGGCAATGCGCTGCTCGATGTCCTCAATCTGTGTATGGATCCCTGGCAGGCTCGCTGCTGCCTCCTGGATGAGGCCCTCGACTCGTCTGGCCTCGTGGAGAGTCGCTCTCTGGGATATTCTGTCTGCCGTCTCTCTGTACCACGCGGAGGTCGACTTCGCCGCGGCGTGCAGATTCTATAGACTCGCAAGATCAGTCATAGATGCAGCCAAAATCCAATGATAGACAGGACGTACACTGTGAACCAGCTGGCTATGATGGCGGAAGCGGTCAATCACGCACTGCGAGTAGTTGACCTCGAGGATGTCGGATGAGAGCGGTCCAGCCTTCTGCAAAGCGCCGACGGCGTCGTTGAGAGCGGCAAAGGACAGTAAGGTTATTTTCCACGTTCGGTACGTGAATCTGTGAAGTGTAAGACGATCTCGCAACGTGGGCTATCACAATATAGGGCAACCCAGGCGTAAGTTCCCAGTTACGCGCGATTTAGGTCTGCGTCGGTTTGACCTCCTTTATACAACCATAGACCAAGCCTTATTGTCATGAAGAGTCTGCCAGACTGTAGCTTATGCACGAATTAGTTGTGGGGTTATCAGGCTGGAAGTGCGTCATACCCGTCACACCGGCATGTGAGAATTCTTCGACACCGCGGAGCCTCAACATACCGCATACGAACAGCAATCGTAGGTACTGAGATAGCACTTGGTTTCGTGTGTGTGCCTCCTCCTATGATCAACTTGTCGACACTGCCTGACAGTCAGGATTGCACGTTTCGTAGGTCGTGCGTGAATAAAACCTGAGGAATCGGAGGAGATCACCCAAGAGATAGGAGAAGGAGCATTTATGTCTGGCGATGTCGGATCTGCTGCTGAGACCACTCGAGGTGCGTGGCAGGAACTAAGGAAGGATCAGAGGATATGAAATTTGCCGCCGCGTGCTGCACTACGGTGCTACCAGCGCTAGTGCATGAGTGATGATGTCAGTGGGCTACACCCCGAATTTACCCTCCTCCTCCTCCCCTTTGTGACCTCCTCACTGGCAGCAAGTAAATCGTTTAGCTATATCGCCGGAGTCAGTCCCTTGGTTCTTCTAATTGACCGTTGCTCGCTGCTTAACCCAGCTCCCTCCAGCAAACGGCTCCTGGCTGCTGCCATCCACAAGAAAGCATACATATATCATAAGTATCGCGGCCGCGGCTCCAGCTGCGGGACTGTTATGTCCTCCTGCTCGATATATGTGCACGTCATGCGCCTACCGGCATGGAGTACCCCACCTTCGCAGATTGCGATTTTTGATGATCACAGCGGGAACATTCAAGTTACTGCAGTTGGTTGGCCACAGTGACCGGGAGTGAGGACGGGACTATCAGAACTTGGGACCTTCGGTGCACCCTTCGACTCCCATTTCCCGATCTCGCCGACTCGGAGTAGGTTCTAAGGGTGCTTCGGACTATGAAGGGGCAACCACCTCTGGCACCCAAACTATGATAACGAGGTTCCCGGTATGAGACGATTCATTGGCGCGGCCGCTGTACCACTAACACACTGGCATTTAGTGAACGACGTAGTGATTCATCCCAACCAGGGCGAGCTATCAGTTGTGACCAGGCCGGACATATCAAACAGTGGGATTTGTCAGACAATACCTGCATGCTGCTGCACCCACGAGCCGGTGTGTCTATCTCACTACTAACGGCTTTCCCAGACCTAGATCTGAAGGGTAACTACTGATACATCCGACTACCCTGCTCTAAATAAATAACACAGACTATGTATTGACACAACATACTTGAGTGCACGCAAGCGCGGAACCCAAGGGGCGATGGAGCGAACAGCAAGAAAAAAGCCCTCACTGTGACACGAAGTGCGTCATTCCCTGGAGGTTGAGGGCATCTAGGGCAGAGTTAGCGAACTCGCGGCTCAACGAATGCACTGAAGGCACGCTTACTGATGGTCACGCCAGCAGCCTTGGTGGGGCCTGCGAGATCCACCTTCTCGATGTTCTTTGCGTTGCCCGCGGACTCGAGAGAGAGGACGTCGACCGAGGTCGCGTTGGGCGAGAGGACGTACAGGAAGCTGCCACAGCCCTGGTGAGCTGAACCGTTCCCGGATGAGACGGATAATCAGCACAGCACTCACTCGTTATCACCAATAGTAGCGATGTCGTTGTCGATCGTCGCAGATCCTGCGGTCTGCTTGTATTGCTGCCGCGCGCGATCAAATTCGTTTAGAACACCCCGTGCCTCGGACGTCTCACGTCCACAGAGTGCTTACCTTCACGATGGTCGCCTTGAGGTTGTCGTCGATGGAGACCTCCGTGACGATCGACGTTCCGATGTCGGTGAGGTAGAAGTTGCCCGTCTTCGTGCTCAAGCTCGACCAGCAGGTCGCGCTCTGTCCGTCGATCTTGACAGCGGACGACGAGTTGCCTGCGAGGTCGATGATGTCAAACCCGAGCGCAGGGTCCGTGGCGAGCACCGCGTTCTTGCCGGGAATGAGCGTCATCGAGAAGGGCAGGGCGCCGCCAGACGGGGGCTCGACCTTCTTGAAGTCAGAAGAGAGCGAGCCGTCGTCCTGGACGTCCCAGACTGCGATGAATCCGGGCGTGGGTGGAACACCCTTGACGGATGCAAGCAACTGTTTGCCATCCTCGGTGAAGAGGACTTGGCTGGCGGAGCCGGCGGGTCCAGTAGCCGGGTTCGTTTGGTTCAAGCTAAGCGAGCGAAGACTGTTCGCGATCGGCTTGAGCCCGGACGATTTGTCGACGGTGTAGCAGCTAATTAGTTGTCAGCGTCAGACAAAATCAAGTAAAGGCAGACGTTCTGTACGCACTGAACACCGTTGACGGTGCCGCCGTTGAGCACACACAGACGGCTGCCCTCGGCATTGAAAGCGAGCGACATAGGGAAATCTCCTCCGGAAGAAATGGGGTTGCCTCTCCGTTGAATGATCGTTGGTGTGGTCGGGTCGATAGAAAACAGGGAGATGGTGCCAGAGCCGGCCTAAAGTGTATCAGTTACTTTGCGTGCCTGTAGAAATCTTAGAGTTGCTCACGTTGACGGTCGCAAGTACTTGACCCTTCGCGGATGCTTTGATAGAAGCCTGCGAGAAGAGCGCATCGGGACCGTTGGGGTCTGTAAGGCCATGAGCACCACTTCCTCCTGTGGACACTGCTCTATCGAGGTTCTAGCGAACATTCAACGGTCCAATATGTTATCAACATTGTATGAGTCGATAGTGACGTACAAGAGTGCCATCAGCGTTGATGCTAGCGGCAATGACCATGTTCTGGTCACCCTCGTTTGTGATGACTATTCGGACGACAATCAGGATGGCATGCGTGCACGGTAAAGTCGATGGATACTCACAGTAAACGGCCCCGGCGGCGTCCAAGCGGGTACTTGACGTCATCATCTTCGTCCCGCGACGATTCATCGGTGCGGCTGAAACCATTGTCGAGGCCGCGAGAACAGACGTCAGTATAGTGGCAGAGAAGAACATGTTGATTATATGTTGACGATAGTCGTGAAAAGAGAAGGTAATAAAGAGTAACCGGAGTATTAAGATAGTAACACTGAGGTGAGCACAGCTCACTGGAAAGAACAAGGTCAACAAGGAGGAACGAAGGGAAGGAGGGAAGCGAGTTGTTGGGTCATTACCGATGGGCTTATATAGGCTGCACGTTGCAAAAGATTCCGGCGCGCACTTGCATCAGCGTATAGCTTGTGTGGTGTATTGCTTGCGGTCTCGGACGGTGAACAGCTTTCCGGCCGGCGGTCGAGAAGATCATAATGCTATCGTGAGACTCGGACTCTATTGACCCAGTTTGTCGTTCAAATTACCGGGGAGGGGTGTAGACTGGATGTATCTTGCAACCTGCAGCTACTTACTGACCAAGGAAGCAGATTCGGCTACGATGCCGGTCGCAAGATCAGTTGAGCGGCGATCTCAATATTCAATGCGCAAGTGCAGCGCAACAGCACCCATACATATGGGAGCCCGGTACGAGCGGTGTGTCTGGCGACAGCTGATGGACCTGGATCAGATTAGTGAGTGAATACGTTACACAAGCTATCCGCACATGTATGTGTAATACTTACCAGCGCCGGCTGTCACATGTCAGGTCGAAGCGTTGATGAAGACGACGTGAAGTAGGAGCAGATCAGCGACGAAGTTAGAACTTATGCTGAGATGAGGAAAGACCGTACCTCACCCGTGTCAGTAAGGCGTCGGGGGGTGGATGAAACCTCCTTCGTGACCCATGTCTGTCATAGCCGCCTTGACATTGAAAGAGTGGTATTTCAGAACGGTGAGTGATCGGTGTCGGTGAGTAGTACCGTGAGGCAGGTACGCTGGCACCAAAATGATATGCACAGCTTTACGCTTACCAATGGCTGAGTGAGGCGTGATAGCATCCGTGCTTCTCGTGGAAACCTGTGCCATACATCGCTCACCAGCGCTTCGAGTGCCTACCGCACTACAACGTTCCTTGACAACGCTCAGATCTTGCCATTACTTGTCATATCACCTCGCTATCACCTCTGGAGTCGCGCGCGCTCTGTATGGCAATGACTAGTAGTATGAGAACTCAAGGATCAGTCACTGGTGCAATTCAGTCCTCGAATCGCTATCGGCGGTACCACGAGCACTACTCAACCTGCGCCCGCTCTGCGCCGTCGCAATATTGACGGTTGCAATGTTGACGGTCACAATCACTTCCGGAAGAAGAGAGAATGCCTTGACACCTTGAGGCCTGACCAAGCTTCCGACTCGCCGCCAACTCGGAAATAGCGGACAGCAGATAGGATGCTCGCCTTCTTCAAGTTGCACAGGCTGTAATGTACTACTTACATTCTATGGTAAGTCTTCACTTCCTCTTATTTGAAAGACAACGTGAGTCTTAGCTTGCTCACGCCCACAATGCGAGCACTGAACTGGAGCCCCTGTATGATTGAAAGTTTAAAGGAATTGTGACCGCGCTCGATGGAACGGCCCGTTCCAGCACACATCGGACACATATGCCGGGACACATCGGGATTAACCCTCAGCGGAATGCCCACGGACGGTTGACATGTTTAGTGTATTCCACATCCACACCTAGTAGTGGCGCACTTTGACTCGGACAAAGCGAGAACGACTGCCAGAGGCCCAATGGCAAGAGGAACACCGTCATTCGCGTCATGAGTCGGATGATCAGCAGCATTGGCCGACTAACCGGGTATTATATGACAAATGTTACGGTCTAGGAAGCAGCACGCTTTCAAGGCGAAGAGGACGCAGCTCCTCGAGGCGGCGGAGAAGTACGCATCGTGGTCCGACGACGTGGATAAGACCGATCAATGACACTACTGTATGTGTGCCACTGCGCCTGAATAGAAAGGTTGAGTGCGCTACGCCTTGGAGTCGTCGAAACTCACCAATCTCTCAGTGAAATTCGCAGTCACTCGGGGCCTGTTATCTTCAGAAGATGGTTTATCGGCTGATTCACCCAGTAGAAGGGTTTGTGCAAAGGCGCTTGGCTCAATTCGAGAGTGGCCAATCAATATTAAGATTGTGAAGTCATGCTCCGAGGACTACTTCAATACAGTTGCCTTGAATTGATCTTGGGGACCCCCACTACTCCCTGCGCTCTCGGAGCAACTCTACTCGCAACGGCATCTCGGGCTTAGTGCTGGTCTTTCCGACTGTCGGATACTGAAGGCCGGCTAAGTTCCAGTAGATAGGCTCCTCGAGCTCGGGTGGTATCGAGAACGCGAAGCTCTCGAGCAACGTCGCGAGCACCACCTCTACCAGAAAAGACGCATGTCAGCAAAAGAGCGAAAGCGTAGCAGAGCACAGCACGAACTCATCTCCATCTGCGAGAACTTGAAGCCGCTGGTGCGAGTCAATCAGTGATCAGCCAGACGAACGAGGAGGCAGATGACGAACATGCACGATCTGCCACCGCCGAGGAAAGTCATGCTAGATCTCCGTCAGCATCATCATGGCCCTTTGCCGATCGTGCGTATTTGCTCACAGGTTGGAGTATACGCCGGGGATGTGCGCCTTGATGAGCGCATCTGGGAGGGGACTTAGCCAGCGCTCCGGCTTCCACTCGTCTGCGTCTGGTCCCCACAGCTCGGGATTGCGGTTCGACGCGAGGATGCCAACCATGATCATCGTGCCGTTAGGGATGAGTAGCTCGTGCATCAGGGTGCCGTCACGACCGCGGAGTGGCTTCCCGAGAGGAAGTACTACGTCCTTCCGAGCGCTATACACACAACGGTCGGATCGGCCGGGTTAGCCGTTGACTAGTGTAAGAGTGCCACGACCTCAACGTACGTCTTTCCTATAACGGGTAGCGGCGGATGCCTGTATGCTCGTTAGTAAGGCTTGTAGAGCAGAGAGGCGGACAAAGCCTACAGTCTCAGAGTCTCACGACAGACGGCATCTAGATATGGGAGCTCTATAAGGCGATCATACGAGATATGACCGCCATCGGCTTCCTGTCGAGCCTCGAGCACTTCTTTTCGGAGGCGCTCTTGAACGTCCGGGTGTTCTGCAAGAAGATGCATGATATGAGATAGCGCGCCAGAGGTTGTATCCATGGCCGCAGACACGAGGGTCCTGCCGACCATCAGCATGTGAGTATTTGTGAAGCATATCTACAGATGAACACGCACGATACTTGTGCGACTACCTCATCATCGGGAAGCCGGTTTCCTTGGGATGCAGACATGTTGGCTTGTACTTAGTGCAGGTAAGCGTCCCGGTTTGGATAACAGAAAAGGCAAACACGACGTACGGAGTTTGCTGATGATGTCCTTTCCTTCTCCGACCTGGTGTATCATTGCCTGGTCCCCCTGCGCGAGCGCGGTCTTCTTCGAATCAACGATCTCGCACGACACCGCGTGTAGCGTGTCGATAAGTTCTCGCGCCTTTCGCGCACGCCAGTGCGGGATGCGCTCGCCGACCCAGCGGCGGAAGCCCGGGGTGCCAATCTTCCGGATGAGCGGGAGGAGGTAGCGCACCGGGAAGATGACCGGGCTGTCGAACGTGCCAGACGGTCAGCGAATGGAAATGTGAGAGTGGGTCGCAGAACATACCCCAACTGCTTTATGGCCTCCCCAAACGCATTCGGAGTGTCGTCGGTGAGAGCGTCAAACGAGTAGCCGAGCCCACCTTGCCCCACGAGCTCTAGTGCGACGCGTACCATCCAATGAGCCATGTCGATTGTGCGGGGAGAGCTAGTGACCTGAGATGCAATAGCATCACGAAGCTGGGAAACATCATGCATCAGAGATCCCACTAGTAATGCATAAGAGTACTAGTATTGAGGGGACGTACACGGTCGGTCACCCTGTAGAAAATTGGTAGCATGTGCCGCATATGGTTGATCGAGAAAACCGGGTTCAGTATTTTGCGCTGTTTCCTGTGGTGATCGCCTAGAGGAAACTGGAAATGTGAGCGAAGCAGCGATCATTTGAACCAACACATCCATACCCTGTATTCCCAGCAAACCTTTTCCAAATATGAGCTCGTTCATTCTGAACCGCGCATATTCGTCAGTCTTGCGGGAGCGTAGAGCAATATGCAGACATACGCTAGAAAAGCAGAGGTCTCCTCGAAAATCTGCTGGTCTTTCACTACAATGTTATGTAGCGCAACCGGGTCGTATACGAAGATCCACGGTTTCTGGTGTACCAGTTGTTAGTCTCGGATGGAGGGCTGAACAATCGATTTGTACGCACTCCGAATATGCCGTCAAGCCTGACTACATGGCCATAGTCATACACTTCGAAGTGGAATTTCCAGCCCTCACGGTGGAAAAGCTTCTTAACATGCCCTGAAATGGTCATAGGACAATCTATAACTGTGGGAATGCTCTAGCGAACGTACCAGTCAGCCAGGAACCAGAAGGAGGGGGGCCGGGTATGTTGTCTAGAGGCGAAACTCTGTACAGGCGACGGTATGCCTTCCACAAGACAAAGGTCACAATAGCGACGAGGGTACACTGAGTAGCCGTTGCAGCCATCTCTCGTGAGATCGGGACTTGAGACTTCTCCTGCGAATTCTGTTATTAGCTTGAGCAACTCATGCATGCGCATGCGAGAATAAAGCCAACCTCAGCGACTCGGAGGCGTCACAGCAGGGTCTTCTGACTGCGAATGTTCAAGAATCTTGAAGGCGACGAAGCTTATCACCAGGAATCTTTTGCGCCAGGTGGTGACTGGACTACTACAAGTTGTCCTGTCGGAGCTCGCCCGGTTTTAAAACGGAGGGGAGGGTCAGGGCTGGTCAGGGAAGATCCCCCCCTTCCCATCACCGCCCATTTGCAACCGGCTAGAACTAGGAACGAGAGACCTTGGACCACAACCACCACCATGCGAGCATGGGCGGCTAAGTTGCACGGCACACCCCCACATCGGGGGTCCAAGGCATGGCGAATAAAGCCATAAGATGTCGTCGCGAGGATACTGCGGAACCTCTACCCTGCGTACGGAGCTGGAGGGCACCGTCCGAGGGGAGAGAGTGGAGGTACAGAGTCTACCTCTAATAACGATGGCCTGGGTCGAGAACCCGACGGCCCTACAGTTGGGTGCATGCGCCCATGACAATGCCGCCCCCAACACGAGCACTCAGAACGACATGTTACGCAGGGTGCACAGAGGTCGTCGCGGCGTGCATGCTGCCCCCGACGGCGACGAGGACAGTCGGCGGAAGCGCCGGAGGCCAAAAATTTACGCGCCGGCCGGACAGAGAGGCCGCGTCACCGCGGGCGAGAGCCCGTGTGAATACAACTAAACATTGCCAAACATCCGATCAATTCCGAAAGAGCCTGCACCGAGCGAGCTCGGTGTGGGCTCATTCGGAGCTTGGCCCGACCCACCATCATCCAGCCCCCCGCCCATCCCGCCCTCCACGATGCCTGCGGGTACGATCGAACATAAAAATGTCGGAAACCTGTGTATATTGCTGTGAATCAATGCGCACACCGCAGCGCTGAATCATGTACGGGCTGGACGTCGGAATGAACGCGAGACACGGGTTCGGTGAAGCCTCGAGGCTTGAGGCTCGGGGGACAGCCTGAGAAGGAAAGGGACACATAAGAGCATAGAAAGGTGCGAAGAGTCATCAAACTCACCTCCCGAGCGGCCTGCGAGACCCTCTCACTGCGAGCCCTCTGCAAACCATGTCCACGTCGACACCCCTCTCCCCGCAGATTCCCTTGGGCGCCAGCCCAGCGCACAACCGCGAAGGGGGTGACACCGCACACTCCCCACCGCTGATGAACGCAGGTCGCGCACTCAAGAAGCCGAGGCTCGACGCGGAGGAGAGCGGAAGCGATGGGGAAGATCATCGGATGGGAGAGGAGGAGCCGGTGCAGCCACCGCAGCAGCAGCAGCAGCCACAGCAGCAGCAGCAGCAGCAGCAGGCAGCACCGCCTGCTGGGGCGAATGCCGCACCCATTCCTCAACCGGGAGCTGGTGAGTGGCCCATGTCGTCCAACATGTACGTTGCTGATGGCACGCTCGATTACAGCGCTGCCTGTCCGGTTGATGCCCACAGAAGACCTGCCGACTCCCCTCACTCGACACGTCTTCAACGCCAACACCATGCCGTACGTTGACCGCTTCGACGACGCCACACTGGCTGTCGCAGCACGGGGCGAGAATCCACATCTTCTGAGCACGCGCAGTGGAGGAGCCATTGAGCTCCCTCTCCCTCCTCACCCTCCGTACCCGGACACCGACTTCATACACACCCACATCGCTACACACCGCCTACTCGCGAACATGCTCGCGGCGCAGGCAGCAGCAGCCAGAGCAGAGGGAACACGAGTCATCGCCATCGTCACGCACGGCGGCGGGCAGCTGATGTACAAAAAAGCGCCTGAGGTGGCGACGGCCGTTCAAAGCTACTTAAGGGGCTTCGCGTTCCAGTCGAACAACGGCGAGGGTTTCGACGTCAAGGTCTACACCCCAATCCCAAACAAGGAAGAAAACAGCAAGCCCTTTGCCCCACCCTTCGCGATGCTCGCGAAAATCCCCCAGGGCGCCGATGTCCTCCGGACGTTCCTCCTGCAGCAGGAGGTGTTCGCAGTGAGCCCAGCGCTCTCGTTCACGGCTCTCCCTCTCGACAATCCCCAAGCGTCATGGAAGCTCCTCACCCTCACGAGCGACGCTATCGTTGCGGGCGCCACCCATCGTTATATGGTCGAGCAGAAGCAGGCGCTTCTTGTGGAGATCAAGCACGCACTGGAAGGACGGGAAGTGGCGGCAGCCTTCGAGAACCTCACGACACAACTTGTCCGTGCCAACTGGGGCCTGACGGGTACCCGCAGGGCCATCGTCGATGCGGCCTTAGACACGTTCTCCCTCGAACTGTCGTCAGCGGAAGACCCGAGCGGTGTGGTCCGCCCCGCGTACATCCTCCTGGCCAAGCCCCCGGCGTACGATCAGTCCGAGCTGGAGGCTTGGAAGGCGATCGTAGCTAGCCGCAAGGCCTTCTGGATCGGCATGGATCGCTTCGACGTCAACGCCGCCCGGGTGGACTGCAAACTGTGCAAGTCCGACATTCACCGGACGGGCGAGTGTCCAATCGCGACTATGGACGGTTGGCCTGGCGTCACCCCGGAAGCCTTGGCTCTCCCCGAAGCCCCCCAGACTGGAACCGGGCATGGGAATGGTGAGCGCGACGATGCGGCGTTCGATCTGGCGATGAGGGAGATGTTCCGCTCGCTCAACAAAAGGGCCGGTGGCCCGGGGAAGGCTGGAAGCTCCATGGCCCGCAACGGTGGCCGTGGTGGACGAGGAGGACGCGGGAACCGCGGCGGTCGCGGCGGCCGGGGCGGCCGTGGAGGTGTATGGATGTAGAGTACGGTTGCTGAAGGCACGTGTGCTGGTCGACGAGTAGCCTGTTGTCCCGCCGATACGCTGCTAATCCGCATAGCTGTAGAATGTCGTGAATAGATCCTCCTGCATCTCGCACTCACTCGACCGAGCACACAGGCTGTGTGTTGAAATTCTATGACTGATCCGGACAGTCAGAGCGCGAGCGCGTTCTGCAACTATATATAAGTAGCAGGCCCAAATATACTCTCAGCTTGCTGGGAGGAAAGCCTGCTGCTTGGACAGCGAGTGTGGGAGTCATGCGTCCGGAGCATGACTGCCATGCTCGCGCCGGTTTGGTTCACACTGACATTGAACTTATAGGTCTAGCAAATCTGTAAGGGAGTCTCTCATTGCCACAACTAACACGAATACTATATCTAGGCAGCTACAGCAGCATCACGACGGCAACGAACGGAACAGGTCAATAGCGGCGGCACGAGCTCGAGGAGAAGTGCGCGATCCTGCGGCGAACTGCTCTGAGGACAGCCGTATCGTTTCGAACAGCGGAATATACCCGGTCCAAGGTACGTCTTCTTTCCTTGCTCAACTGTACACTAACCATGATGCATGCCCGGAAGGGATCGTTGCTGCTAGACCCCGGCAGGGGTTCTGCAATGCTGAGACTGATGTCTCGCGACAGCGAGACCTCCAACAGTCCTCAAATGAGACTCGGAGACAGACGTCGGACGGGCGGGAGCAGCAGAGAGCAGGGGATTCCCCTTCTCTATCTCAACCGGATGTCACTCTGCACCCAGACGGGAACAGCAGAGTGCCCGGGCGTGGGATGGAAGTCCCACAAAGCGACCCTGAGGGGGAGCAGCAAGCTCGCACGGAAGTGCAGCACGAAGGCGGCTCAGCTGAGCCAGCAGAACTGCTACCATGGGTGAGCGAGCGCCATCATGATGATGGAAATGCTGTTGATGAAGTCCGAGACAGCCACGGTGAACACCGCGAGGCACAGAGCACTGGCGGCAATGCCGACAGTGAGCGGGCACCACACCCGACGAATGACGGACAGACACCGATGACTCCCGGTGAAGGCCGGGGGCGACAGCAGGCAGACGACGAGAGACTCACACCGCAGCAGCAGCCAGCGCGCGATGGGTTATTGGAAAGCCAAGACCAGGAGGATGACCTGCACTCACAAGGAGGTGACAGCGGCCCCGGTCCGTCGCAGCAGGCGGTGGACGGTGACGAAGGGCACCAGAATGCCGAGTCTGAAGGCGGCAGGCCACAGAACAGAAGATCGCGACGGCGCGAGGAGACGCGGGCGAGGAAGTCGGGTGTCAGGGTAGCATCCCTAAACATGAATGGGTTTGGTTGCACGGTACGCGACCATTCAGATAACAAGTGGGGGCAGCTCTACAGAGCTATGTTAGATCTCCGGATTGGTGTGCTACTCCTTCAAGAGACGCACCTGACAGGAGAACGGGTCGAGTACATTGAGAAGATGTATAAGGGGAAGATCAAGATACTGTACTCGGCCCACCCTGAACGCCCTACGCAGAAGGAGGGTGTCGCTGTGGTCATCAACAGGAGGCTTGTAAATGCCACTGGCGTCACAATGACGGAGATCGTCCCAGGAAGGGCGATCCAAGTGTCCGTGCCATGGGTCGGGGGAGAACAGTTACACATGTTGGGTGTGTACGCCCCAACATCGGACGGCGAGACAGCAAGACGACATTTCTTCGAGCAGCTCGAAGAATACTACAACTCGCACCCGCAGATACACAAACCAAGTGTCATGGCAGGTGATTTCAACAATGTCGAGGACACTGCAGACAGGCTCCCGATCGGAGGGACCGACGACTCATCCATCGGCACCCTGGATGCTCTGAAACGTGCACTAGGTTTGATGCTGGTGGACGGCTGGCGTGAAACATTCCCGAACGAAAGAGCGTATACGTTCCTCCGCGGGGCAGGAAGGGACGCCCAGATGTCGAGGCTCGACCGCATGTATGTCGCAAGGAACATCTTCCAGGACTGCAGGGAGTGGAAGATTCATGAGTGTGGGGTTAAGACCGATCACAGTATGGTGTCTGTGGAAATCACGCACCGTCACGCTCCGGACATCGGGAAGGGCAGACCGGTGTTCCCAGCAGGGCTGATAAAAGACCGGAAGCTGAGAAAAAGAATGCATGCCCGTGGTGTCAGTGCAGCTGCGGAGATTGTCGCGATCGCAAGTGAGGATGCGCGGACGGAGCAAAGAAACGCCCAGCTTGTCTTGGCTTCATTGAAGCGGGACTGGATGGCAATGGCGCGAGAACGTGAAAGGGAGACTGTCCCGAGGCTGCTAGCGGAAATCCGCGCGAGGGAAGCGGCGCTGGAGCGGCTGCGCCGCAACACACATGTGTCTGACGAGGTTCGGCAGTCTGAATCAGCAGCACTCACTGAGCAGATCAGGGAGAGGCGTAGGGTGCGAATTCGCATACAGAAACAGCGAGCTCGAGCAAAACACAAGCTGGAGGGCGACCGGCCCACAAAGTATTGGGTGCGCGTGAACAAGGATGTTCGGCCCAGAGATACTCTCAGGTGTCTGGAGCGCGGATCTGAACGAAGACCGGATGGAGGACCTGTGTATGAGTATAAGACACGGGCAATGTGTGAGATAGCAAGAACACACCACATGAGTCTCCAGGATGAGGGAGCGGAAAGCTTTGCCTCTGCACAGCGAGAAGGAGCGGCAGCGGAGGTCATCGCATCCATCGAGAGAACATTGAGCGAGCAGCAAGCAGAAGACATGGGCCAGGACCTGTCATACGGTGATGGGGTAACTCTGGGTCGCTGGGCGAAACACACACCCAAACGAGCACGAGATCAGCTACCTAGTAGGGTGCGAGGTGGAGGACAGGTTCCCGGTGTAGTCGCTCTTCTTCACGTAGCCCGTCGACGATAGACAAGGAAGTTGAGCAACTTCAGATGGAAGTCAAGCAACTTCCGTGGGTGAGGCTAGTCTGCAAGAGGAGGTTTGAAGATGGACGGTCTTCAATTGAGTGTCGACTAGATGATTCTTGGACTCGGACTCGATCTCTGGAGCTACTGCGCTGCTTTGCTGGGCCGCAATCCCGCTGACTTATATACTGTACAAATCGTCACCAAATAAACTACAACTATCCTACCAATCGTCCAATCATAGGAAACCCTGCTCCTCCCACGCTCACGTCGCGATCCTCCTCTCCTGAACCCCTACGGCGCACTCCGGTGGTTAGGTAGGTGTTTGCACCGAGCCTATCACGTCGCCGCTCGACTTGCATCCGCGGTCACGAGAGCGCTTAGTCTTGTGGCGCGTCACCACGTGATCGCGTCTGAAGTCCATCCGCTCGTCTTCATAGGCCTCGGAAGGCCGTCCCCCTCACTCCCTTGTCTTCCGGGCCTCTTCCGACGACCTTCGTACCAATTGCTGGACTCCGTGGCGGTCGCCTAGACCAGACCCTCGATCGATCGCCTCCTCTGTCCTGGCTAGAGCTCTGGCGACCTCGGTCAGCCGCCGGCAGCTCGGCATCGGCTCCTTCGACCCTTGGAATGGCATGTCTCCGTACTCGCTCCTTCGGTAGTCGCTCGCCTTCATACTGCGTGAATTGACTGACGGGCGCGAATAGTGATGGGCTGCGTGGTGTTTCCGGGGCCTAGCTGGTCCTGAGGCTCATCACCTCCCCCCCACTTGCATTCGAACCGTCCTCGGTTTGCGCGTATATAAACTCCCTCGTTCCATCCTCGGTTTTCATCCTTCGCAATGTCTGCCTTCATCTTCCTCAACGTCCCCATCCTCACGGAGACTGTCCGTCAGCTTGAAGTCGCGATCTCTGAGTTCGAGGCTCTTGCTGCCGCTCGTACTGAAGAGGACGTTGGAATCATCTACGATTCTTACGACCATATCGCTGAACTGGTGGTACGTCGTCCTCCTTCCGCGTGTAGGCCCTCGTCTTCGTGGCTGACTGTCTTCATGGCAGGACACTTTGATCACCTTGGGGGACGATGGCGAGGTTGCCGCGGACTTCGTGAAACGGACCGAGAATACGATCACCGAGGGCTGGCCTGCCTTGGCTGACCGTCAGCTCTTCCTTTTCCAAGAGCTTGTCGCCCGGTCCCGTCGGTGCGCTCGTCGGGCCGACCTCGATGCTCGTCGCATTGCCTGTCAGCAGCGGCTCCGGAAGCAACTCTGCGCGCGCCGCGTCCTCAATCGCGCCGGAGGATCCTTGATCACGGAGTCTATTCTGGTTGATGCCCGGATCCGGAAGGTCGAAAAGGAAATGGAGGAGATAGATCAGGAGTTTGCCAGCCTCCGAGAGGACATCCACTTTTGAGTAGCCGCGTGTCGTATAAAGCCGCTGTAACTGCCTTCGAAGTTCATCAACTTCCATTTTTCATGTCGTCGACCGTCCTCCCGCGTACGCTCGCCCTCCAAGTCAGCTCGCACCGCGAGTTGGCCCTTGAACTCCTCTCCCCGCTTCGTGCGCACATTGTTGAGCAAATCGAGTTCTTCGAGACGGTATCCGTCGACCACGGCTGTCCCCGCGTTGTGTATGAACACGCGCTTTCCCGTTTAGGACAACTTTTGGTGAGCTTCTCGGCCTGATGCTTCTCGCGCTTGATTGACACCTTCCCAGTATGGTTGGAGCATGCTTCATGACGGCCTTCTCGTCGGCGTTTCCGACCTACTTGCCCGCGTGTCCATCGCCATCGACCAGTGTTTCTACTCCAACGGCCTTGAGGCGTTCCCCTGGACTCAGTGCATGCCACTCTGCAACACGAACTTCAACTCTTGGAGGTCATGCGCGACCTGGCGCGCGACGACCGGTACCGCGTTCATTTTTCGGAAGTACTCGCGCGTCTGGAATTGGTCGCCGCTGAACTGCGCGGGGTGCGTATTGAGCAGTCCGCCCTCCACGCGGCCATCAAGAAGCTGGAAAGGTCGCCGTCCTCTCTGTCAGACGAGGATGAAGTCTTCGGTTCTATTCCTTTGATGTGCGACTGATTGGGGCCGCCCTCGATCGCCGTCGCGCGGAGAGCGCTTAGATTACCGCATTTGGACGTTGTACTTCACGGTTCCCTTCACGTTCTTCTGACTGTCGCCCTTAATAAACGTTTTGGCCTTCTGGTTGTCCGCCTTCGTGCATTCTCCTCTCGTCTTCTCATCCATCGCCCACCATGTCCGCTTCCAACCGTCGCTCGTCTTCCAACGTCGCCGCCACTCGCTCGTCTTCCGATGCTCCTCGGCGACCGATCCCCAAGGAGCTGTTCAAGTGGCTCCCGTTGCAATTCACGCGTGAATCCGATCGACTTGGCTGTGAGGAGCCCGTTCCTACTATGCCTGACGAGCTTCGCGATCAGGACGCCGCTCCGCTGACGATCAGCGACTTCCGGGCGATCTTGGAAGAGTACACCGACGACCAGCTCGCTACGTTCTCATATGGCACGTTCAAGGCCATGTTTGATCGTATCGTCATGGCTCTGGTACGCCGTCCCGGCCTTCCAAGTCTTGTCTCGCTGACACATTCCTTTTTCGCAGCACCGTCTCGTCCCGGAGTGGAATTGGTACCTGGATCCCCTGCTCCTCGCCGCGCTCCCGACGTTCGAGTTTTACGCGCCGCCCTCCCTGGTCTCGGAGTTCTTTCGCTCGTACGCGCTGGCTTCTCGCCGGTTGCGGTTGTTCGCGGTTTCGAGCACCGTCACGGAGTCCCCGCTGGAGATCGACATCGCCTTCCAGGCTCACCGCCTTCGGCTGGGCTTCTTCGAGCGTAAGTACTCACGTTCTTCGCCCTCACTCTTGCTTGACTAAGACCGCTTCTTCCTTGCAGTGAATTGGTACCACGAGATCATCCAGCCGCGCTGGATGGAGGTCGCCGATTACCCGCCCGACATGCGCGCCTCTCGTGAAACCATCGACACTCGCGTCGACCAGTTCTTGCCTTTGCTGTCCGGCATGCGTTACGTCCCGGTCCTCGACAAGAAGCGTCTCACGAGGATTCTCGTCACACGCCCCACTTCCTCGTCAACCGCGCCTTCGTCTGACCCCGATGCCCTTCCTGGCGACGCCTTCCTGGCTGCGATGGTCACTGGTGTCGAGTACGTTCCCGAAGAGGAAGCTTCTGACGACGAGCCTCTGGCCGACGCTGCCCAGCGCGACTCTCCTCGTCGTTTCCGCACACGCTCCCCCCTCTCGCCTGACCAACCTCCTCCTCCTCCGCTGTCTCAGCTGCCGCTGAAGAGGAAGAAGACGCCCCTCTTCTTCAGCACCGATGAGAGCGAGCCGCCCAAGAAGCCCGTCGACAAGGGAAAGCGTAAGGCGGTTTCTCCTCCCGCGGACGATTCCGACCGCGATGCTGAGGGCGAGGTCGACGATGAAGGCGAAGAAGAAGTCGACCAACTCGAGGAGGAGGAGCCTCCTAAGAAGAAGTCCCGCACCTCGCCCCGCAAACGTCCGCCTCCCGTCGTCGAGTTGTCGCCTAGGGTCAAGAAGCGCGACAAGAAGCCTCCTTCCACTCGCCAAGGTTCCGTGGAGTTGTCCAGCGCCGTGCAGATCGAGGGCGACTGCGACGAGTGCCGTCGCGCCGGGGTCACCTGCAGACGTCCGGACCCTTCCGCGTTCCGCTGCAACTTCTGCAAGAAGAAGGGGAAAAGCTTCTCTTGCGCGTACGACCACCTGAGTGTCCAGGGGACGGTCAAAGGTCAGTACCTTCCCCCTTCTTCTCTTGGTCTTCTTGCTGACTTCTTGTATTCTTTCTAGTGCATGCCCGCATCGGCGCGATGTACAACGGCGTTGGGTTTTCCTTCCGGGAACCTTCGCAGCTGCCGCCCGCCGACCGTCTTCTCGCCGTCGACTTCGTCCGCCAGTTCGAGAGGAACTCGCACAAATTCCTCTCCGTCGACAAGGCCGCGCTCCAGGAGCGTCTTCGTCCGAAGACCATCCGGAAGGACACCCCCGTCTACCCGTACCCGGAGGGTCCTACGCGTTATCCTTCGCTCGACGAGAAGGGCCGCCTGCTCGAGGACTATGGCAACAGCAAGGCCGAACCCGACGACTCTACGCCGCCTCCTCGTTCGTCTCGCGCTTCTGGCAGCGTCAAGAAGGAGAAGCCGAGCCCCTCCAAGTCGACTTCCCAACCGGCGACGCCCCTCAAGATCTCGATCAAGTCCTCATCTTCCAAGCGCAGATCGCCGGAGCCGGTCAGCTTCTCGCCGGAGGTCGTCGCGAAGGTCAACCATCTTCGCTCGCAGGTCAGCCTCGCACGCGCGCGCATCGTCGAGGACTTGGTGTCCATTCGGCAGCTTTCCCGCCGCGAGACTCGACAGACCCAGCTCGATTTTGGCGTGAAGATCGAAGGGTGCGACGACGTGCGGTCCTTCAAGGACTTGGTGGCGTCCAATGGCTATCGTGAGGATCTCCTCGAGCTTCTTCGCAATGCCGAGTAGGGACTTCTTCGACGCGCGCGCGTCCACGGACTTCTTGTTATTAGCTTTTCTTGTCATCTCCTGCTTGGTCGTCGTCTCGTCCTGTCGTCGCGCGGCTCGCGCTGTCTTGTTTTCTGTTTTTCGCATATATCTCCTCTGCTCGTCTCTGTCTCCCGCGGACTAGTCTCTCCGTCTCCCTCCTGTCGCTCTGGGCTTTGTAATGTCTCCTTCTGGTTTTCTTTCCCGTATCCCGTCGCGCTCAGCTTCTGTTGTCCGTCTTAATCTGTACTGTATCTAGTATCCCGAATGTATCGCATCGCCTTCTGCTCTTCTTCTTGTGTGATCTCCGAGATGACCGACGCGCGAAGCGCCTCTTGAAGCGCTCTTCGGCCTGTAGAGGAATTGACTTCCGTAGTCAAGCGACTTCCTCCCCCCCACTTTTTCCATTTGACGTCCTCGTCAACGTGAGTGTCAGCCGTGTTCGTCGTCGTCTGCTAATCCTTCCTCTTCGTAGTTTTCTGTTGTGTTTTCTAATTCTTGCAGTCGGCTCTGTGGTGCGTCCAGTTCCTCAATATTGAAGTTGATTGGGTCCTCACGCGCTAGGTAGGGGATGATTCTGAAGGCCGCTATGGGTCGATCGAAGACGGTCCCATCGAGTTCTGCAATGATGTACGCGCCGCCTCTGTTGCGCGATATCACTACTAGAGGGCCTAGGTACCGTGGTCTCATCTTCCTGTTGAGCGACTTCTCAATTGCCGTGTTCCGCATCAGAACCAGCCTCCCTCGCTGGAAGTTGAAGTCTCGGATGGTTGCGCTGTGTTCTTTCTCGAATAGCTCCGCAGCTTGGACGCGTGTTCGGTAGACGGTTGACCGCAACCGCGCTATGTCCTCCGGTCTTTTCTGCAATGCCATCGCCCTGTTGGTGATCAACTCCGTTGTGGACACGAGCTTCGTCGGTATAGGCAGCAGGTACGTGGCTTCTGTGATGTCCATGGGCAGGATTGGATCCGTCCCAGTTACCGCGTAGTAGGGTGAGCACCCTAGTCTCCTGCGTACTGTGATTCGGTCCGCCCAGAGTACTGAATATACCCGCGCCACCCATTGCGTCGTATCACCTTCGCATGCTTTGAAGAGCGCGTCCCGGACGTGGAAATGAGGCCGCTCGACGATTCCGTTCGCTCGTGAGTTGTATCCTGAGATCCGTATGTGCTTGACGTGGTATTGCTTTGCCAGGTACTCCAACGCTGCAACCCATGGACTTCCGTTGTCTGACACGATCTCGGACAGCGCTCCCCATCTGCACAGCAGGTCTTGATAGATCCAGTCGCCGACCGCCTTCGCTGTTTGGACTGTACTTGCCCGCCCTTCAGCATAACTTGTGGTTGCACACCTCGCATGGAAGAAGTGCTTGTACGAGCCAGGCATGTCCATAGAGTCGACGTGAACTCGTACGAACGGCGCCGCAGGATAGGAAACTGAAGGTGGTATGTAGATCCGCGTAGTTTGTCGAATTTGACATTGGTGGCAGCTTCTCACATACCAGGCCACATCCGCCTTCATTTCTGGCCACCAGAACCGTTCGGCCACGAAGGAGATTGTCGCCTGTACGCCTCTGTGTCCTATGAAGTCGTGCATGCTCACGAACGCTTTCGCCCGTAGTTCTGGGGGTAGTACTCTCCTGTGGTTCCCATTCTTCGCTATCTTCCATAGTCGGCCATCCTTCACGAAGAATTGTCCTGCGTATTTGACGAACGCATCGAGCTCCTTCTGAACCAGCTTCGGTCTTCTCTTGGTGCACAGAAATTCGTAGACGTTCGCTATTCTGTGGTCAAACTTCTGGGCAACCTCCGTGCGCGGTACGATTGCGTAGTCAATTTCTGGAATGTCCGGTAGCTTGCCCGCCGTCCCGCTTGTCTGCTGCATGAGCGCACTGAAGCCCATCGCTTCCGTCTTGAAGTTGCTCGTTTTCCGCTTAACCTCGTGTTGTAGAGGAGCGTCTCCCAAGTGTGGAGGTGGATTTATGAGGTGTGTAAAGCCGTACATGTTGTCCACCCAGTCATCGAATTCTCCGTTGTCTGCTTCTTCTGGTTCGTCTTCAGGCTGCGCAGGTCGTCGGCTGAGACCGTCCGGTCCATGGGAGATTCCAGGTACGTGCCGCATTTCGAAGTGGAACATATTGATGCTAATGATCCACCTATTCATGACTGCATTCGGCGCGACATCCGGATTCTGGATCATGGCTTTCGTAGATGTCGCATCCATTTCTACTATTAGGTTTCGTACCCCGACCAGCCAGAAGCGGAGCGCCTTCAATGCTCGGTACAGACCATATAGCTCGAGCTTCGGTTGCGAGAATCTGGCTTCCCTTTCGTTCAAGGTAATGGATCCAAAGCGGTTGTAGTATCGTTTCCGCGGGTCTTCCGGATCCTCTTGACACAGCAGGTAGCCGACCGCGATATAAGAGGTGTCCACTGCTAGAATTACCGGGGCCTTCGACTCGTAGTTGATCGACTTCAAGGCCGGGGATTCCACTAATGCTGTCTTTAGATCCTCCATGGCCTTGTCCTGTTCCTCTCCCCATTCGAACGGTACGTCCTTCCGCGTGAGCTTGACTAATGGCGCGGCCTTCTTCCCGAAGTTCTTGATGAAGATCCTCCCAACGCCTACCGTTCCCAGGAACGACCGTACTTCGGAAACATTTTTACACGGTCCCCATTTGAGTACCGCATCCACGCAACCTCTCTCTGGAAGACGGCCTTCCGGTGTGCATCGATGTCCCACCGCTACGAAGTCGCGCGCCGCGCAGACGAACTTCTTGCCCGAGAAGGTACCTCCCGCATGTTTCATCCGCTGTACAATCCTGTTGACGTCTTGCATGTGCTCCCAGATGTACCTCCTGATGCCTGGATTCCCCTTCATACACTCGAAAGAACCATCTTCCCGTTCGTAGGAAGACTCCGGTCCAATGACAGGTACGTCGTCGATGTAGGGAATCGTCGTATCCGGAATTTCAGGCTGCAATATGTAGGTCACGTCGTCGTGGAAGATGGGTACTGAATTTGTCCATCCCATTGGTAGCGTCGTCAGTCGCATGGCTCCGAAAGGCGTTTGGAAGGTCGTGAGGTCGCGCGACTCTTCGTCCAGGATCCTCTCGTCGTATCCAACGTATAGATCCAAGGTCGTCCCGCACGCACGCCCTGCAAAGCGTTCTGCCATGTGGTCGGGTATCGGTGGTACACCGCTGTGTTGAATAGAGACTCTGTTGAGCGGCTCCAGACTATGGACGATCCTCAGACTCCCGTCCTTCTTCAGCACACAGAACCACCTGGATCGGTAAGACGCATTTGAGGGTTCGTATACGCCTGATTCTATTTTCTTCTTCATGATCTCACAGATTTGTCGGTAGGTTCCGGGTGGAATGGGGAAATTCGTTTCAATCCACGGAGTGTGAGGCACAACCGCAAACTTCACTGGTGGGAACATGTCCGTCCTGAAGTGGCCACGCTCGCTGTCTTCCCAAGCGAATCCCTGCTCCTGTTTGCACATCATGTCGTCTAGCAAAGCTAGCTCTTCTTCCGATAGGTGAGCATTGACTTTGTGGAGCTTCTCGCGTCGTTCAGCTGTGTACCGCCCAGTTGGTTCAAAAGGCTTTGGATTGAGGTCAAGCGGCTTCATCCCTTCGAGAGGGTCGCCGATTATCTCCCGTACAATTCTGTATTGCTTTGGAAGCTCCCCAATCACTGGTCGTACTTTCTTATCCACTGGCTTGTACTTCTTCTTCGATTTCACGTAGCTGCGTACGCTCTCGGGGTCCTCGGTGGCTGCTTGCCGCTCGTCGTCTTCTGGAAGTTGCTCGCCTTCCGCCTCTTGTTCTTGCTCGCTCGGCTCAGATTTCTCGCTCGCTCTTGCTGCTTCGCTGGACCTAGACCGGGTTCTGACTGCTCTTCTGCCTCTGGTTTTCGTAGCGTATACTGGGAGTGCTCGTCCTCGGAAGAGGGCTCGGTCGACTTCGCGATGTGGTTGTCGGCTCCGCATTCTATCCCCTTCCGATTCCTGGATCGGTACTTTCGAGAACATGGTTTTGATTTTCTGCTTTGTCTCGGAGTCGTCACAGGCCGATAGATATGCTGACTGAATTGTGGAATTTTCTAGGTTTTCTAAGTCCTTGTACGCCGTCGTGAAAACTTGACCCGTTCTTGCGTCATAGTCGAGGACGAGAGCGACCTCTCCCTGACTGTTCATCAGATCCTCGAAGCCCGAAAACCCTCGACTCTGAGTCCATAACTCGGAGAGTCTCCATGCGCGTAGGTCGGTAGCGTCAATTCGCGGTTCGAGTTAGGGCAAGTGACGGTAATTGACAATTGGCCATCCATAGAGTTGCTCGACCTCGCACGCATCACCGTCATGAACGGCCTTCCTAGGAGGATCTGGTAAGGCGCTGCCTTCACAACATGCATCTGGAGGTAGACCACGATCCCGCCACCTAATTCTACAGGCACGTTCTTTGCTAGACCGAGTGTCATGTCGACCGTCCCATTTGCGCTGATCATCCTCCTTCGCTTGGTAGGATCGTAGGGGATCTTCAACGCATAAGCGATTTGGTCGTTTATACCGACGATCTGGGACCCATCGTCGAGTGTACACTCTGTCGGCGTGTCCGTTCGAGCTACCCAGGTGAACAGCGACCTCAGCTTCTCCGATTCCGAGGCTACGATGGTTGACTTCCGCCGACTGCTCGCAGGATAGCCTTGTCCCGGAGCTACATACGGTGCATTGTGCGACTTTGGCTCCTCGTCCTCGTCCTCGCTGCCTTCATAGTCCAGGTCTACGAATGCAAAGGATCCAAGCGTCGGCCTTCCAGTCCCGGAGGATGAACTTCCTGCTGTCTGGAGGTTGTCTTCCAGGAAGTCTTCGTCTTCAGCGACTTCGGTCACTAGTACCTTGTTCCGAGGCCGCTCGCCTTCCCGGTTGGTCACTTCCTGCAGTTGCTCGTCTCTGACTTGCGTTCGCCTGAGAGCTGTGGCCTCATGCACTCGCTTCCTGAGTCCTGGAGAAATACTGAGTAGCTCGGCTGGTGACACTGTGATACTCTGGCTGTCTCCGAAGCTTCGGTTGAAGACTCTTTCTTCCGCGGTCGGGTCGATGATCGCTGCGGTCCTTCTGACCGGTGGTTCGTCCTTCTTCGGCAGTTCCTGGCCTCTGGGTACCACAGTCGGCGCATAGGGATGGAAGGTCTCTTCAGGCTCTTTTGCCCTCGTGTCCCAGGTAACGTGCTTCTCCTTCTCCTTTCCCTTCTCTCTCGTCGGCTGGTGAGGCGGCTGATCACGCTCGGGCGTCCCTGCCCGCGTGTCGTCCCTCCCTTTCTCCGAGTTGCGCGTAATACGTCGAGGCCGCGTCTCTAGCTCGACTCCATCAAAAACCTGCCGTCCCGAGCGAGTGTTCATGCGCTCTTTAACCATGTTTGCCTTGTGCATGAGGACTTCTAACTCCTCTTCCAAGGTACGCTCGTCTTCCTGCATCTCGAACTGATAGATGTTGCTCATGGTTCCTCGCGCTCGTTGGTTTGGGTTCTTTTCGTGCCAAGCATTGACTCTATCGCGCATACAGTTCCCTGGCAGACTACGAGGGATCACACCGCCTCCTGGTAGGATGATTTTGTCGTATACGTCCTTCCGGATGAGTCCCGCCGTCATGTCCTCTGCGACTTTCGGGCACGTCTTCAACCGACATCCCGGTAGGCCACAGTAGATGCATTCGTCGTTAGCGGGTGGATTACGTCCGTATAGGCCCCCCTGCTGCTGCTGGTACCTTCCCTGGGGAGGTTGTGGTGGTGGAGGGTATTGTTCCCCTTGTTGCGGCGGTTGCGTGGCTTGCATCCTCTGCTGGCTCACGAAGTCGCGCATGGTCGAACTCATCATGGAGATCATCTCCCGCTTGAAGGCCGATAGATCCGGCTCGGTTTTCACCGTAACCGTGGAGGCCATGGCTGGAGCCGGAGGATTGACTCGAGCGAGGTTACCGGACGTCGCAGTTGACCAACTTCCGATCCCGCCGAACGGGCCTCCGTCCGCCAGACAATAGGAAATTGCTTCATGCACTTGCGCGACCGTGTAAGCTTCTTCTTTGTGTTTTGCAGGCACCTGGTGTGCTAACCGCGCGGATACCGCCATTGTGTACTGCATAGGAACTAGTCGTAGCAAGGCTGTCGACGCGTCGCGCTCCGTTAGCTCTGGCTCGGTCTTCGCATGCAAGTACCGGTAGATGGGATAGAATTTGCCGTAGAACTTCATGTAGGTTTCGAGGCTGGATATCCCCGTACGTACGGCTTCCCCGATGACTTCATTGTATTCTCGCAGTGTCCAGGTGTACTGGGCATCCGTCCCGAGGTAGAAGGATAGAACCTCCGTCTTGAATTCTTCATACGTCTTCTGGGTGTCCGAGAACGTCGGCAGGGACTTCCATCGCTTGGCGACTCCCGCTGGTATGTAGTCAACCGCCGCCGCCTTGCAAGCTTGTTCATCAGTGATGCTATGCTTCTTCAGAAGTCGGGCAAGGTCGTCAAAGTACCGCTCGACGGTGTCCTTAGATTCCTCATCGAATTGGGGCGCACTCCTTTCCGTACGCAACGGTAGTTTCGATAGATCTGCGCTAGCCATTGAATGGATTGTGGGTGGTACTACGGGTGGTAGAGCCGTAGGTAATATTTGAGCGGCGTAGGCTAGCAGGGAAGGAAGGGGGTTCCTAGGTAGGTTGAAGGCCCCTGCGGTATGTGATAGCGTAGGTCTTGGGTTACTAATTGATTCTGAAGTCAGGAACGGATGGTCCGGAACTTCAATATCCTCCTGCTCGTCTTCGGAAGCGTCCTCTAGTTCGGTAAGCGGAGAGTCTGCGAAAACTGCGAAGTTGTTCTCGATAACGGTAGTGAGCTGCTCTGCTCTCTCGGGGTCTTCTGCTTCGATTTCCTCTAAAGCCTGTTCGGTTTGTCGATGGAGGCGACGGATACGTTCGCTCCGCGTCGGCCGCAAACGTGGGATTCTTGAGCCGGAACCGGTGGAGACTGTTCTTGAACCCCTCGCGGTGGGCTCCAGAATGATGGGGTAACTCTGGGTCGCTGGGCGAAACACACACCCAAACGAGCACGAGATCAGCTACCTAGTAGGGTGCGAGGTGGAGGACAGGTTCCCGGTGTAGTCGCTCTTCTTCACGTAGCCCGTCGACGATAGACAAGGAAGTTGAGCAACTTCAGATGGAAGTCAAGCAACTTCCGTGGGTGAGGCTAGTCTGCAAGAGGAGGTTTGAAGATGGACGGTCTTCAATTGAGTGTCGACTAGATGATTCTTGGACTCGGACTCGATCTCTGGAGCTACTGCGCTGCTTTGCTGGGCCGCAATCCCGCTGACTTATATACTGTACAAATCGTCACCAAATAAACTACAACTATCCTACCAATCGTCCAATCATAGGAAACCCTGCTCCTCCCACGCTCACGTCGCGATCCTCCTCTCCTGAACCCCTACGGCGCACTCCGGTGGTTAGGTAGGTGTTTGCACCGAGCCTATCACGTCGCCGCTCGACTTGCATCCGCGGTCACGAGAGCGCTTAGTCTTGTGGCGCGTCACCACGTGATCGCGTCTGAAGTCCATCCGCTCGTCTTCATAGGCCTCGGAAGGCCGTCCCCCTCACTCCCTTGTCTTCCGGGCCTCTTCCGACGACCTTCGTACCAATTGCTGGACTCCGTGGCGGTCGCCTAGACCAGACCCTCGATCGATCGCCTCCTCTGTCCTGGCTAGAGCTCTGGCGACCTCGGTCAGCCGCCGGCAGCTCGGCATCGGCTCCTTCGACCCTTGGAATGGCATGTCTCCGTACTCGCTCCTTCGGTAGTCGCTCGCCTTCATACTGCGTGAATTGACTGACGGGCGCGAATAGTGATGGGCTGCGTGGTGTTTCCGGGGCCTAGCTGGTCCTGAGGCTCATCAACGGGGAGTGTGAGCGGGCACTAAAGTTCTCCAAGAATGACTCAGCCCCGGGCATAGACGGCATACCGTACGAAGTATGGAAGACCATGCATGCGAGGTTCGTGGAAGACTCCAGACATGAGGAGCGGGACGCATTCAATGTCATCCTAGTGCTGCATGCCGCGTTCCTGGACGTGCAGCATTTCGGAGTAGTGGAAGGAGCAGCCTTCAACGAGGGCTGGATGTGCCCGCTGTACAAGGGCAAGGGAGAGAGGTCAGGTATCTCCAGCTACCGCCCGATCACCCTGTTAAATACAGATTATAAGTTGATGACGAAAGCTCTCGCGATTAGGCTGGCGAGCGTGTCGGATGATATTGTCCACCAGTCGCAAGCCGGGTTTGTGCCAGGACGTCGGCTTCATGACCAGACTCAACTAGCGAAGCTCATGATGACATGGGCGGAAACCACCGAAACGAATGGCATGATTGTCGCGTTAGATCAAGAGAAGGCATATGACAAGATCTGCCACGATTACCTATGGGCAGTTCTCGAAGCATTCGGAATGCCAGAATCATTCATTCGAACGGTAAGGTCACTGTATGATGGAGCACAGACGTCAGTAATGATCAATGGTGTACTGAGCAAACCATACAGCGTCACAAGAGGTGTCAGACAGGGAGATCCCATCTCCTGTCTCCTTTTCGATCTGGCAATCGAGCCATTGTCCGCCATGATCAGAGTGTCCGGAATCCGGGGGCTCACCATCCCAGGCGCGGTAGAAGCGTTGAAAGCAACGCTGTTCGCTGACGACACGACCGTATATCTACACGAGGAAGATGACTTTGAGGAGCTGAACACAATCCTAGATAAATGGTGCCTTGCAGCGGGAGCACGCTTCAATGTCAAGAAGACAGAGCTGCTTCCTATTGGAGCCCCGGAGTATAGGCAGAGAGTCGTGGACACCTATAAGGCAACCGGTCAGTGGGGCAGATATCCGAGTGATGTCCGAATGGCAGCAGATGGCGAACCGGTCCGCATATTAGGAGCGTTCCTTGGGAATGACATTGACCAGTGCGAGATCTGGAGCCCAACAATCGCGAAGATCACCACGTCGATCGAGCAGTGGCAGAAAGGTAACGCCACAGTTGAAGGCCGCAGGCACGTTATACAAATGATGCTGGGAGGCATGTCTCAGTTCTTGACAGATGTGCAGAGGATGCCAGTAAATGTATGCAAAAGACTAGACAAAATACTACGTGCGTATCTCTGGAATGATAGAATCATTCCCCCGGTGAGCAAAGAGCACGCATACGCTCGGACGGAGTTGGGCGGACTAAATATCCTGGACCTGGATGCTCGGAACGAAGCCATAGATATAATGTGGCTGAAATCATACCTCGATTTCGGCCCAAAGCGGCCGCTGTGGGCCCTGGTGGCGGACGACATCCTTGCAAGGACAGTCACGAAGGACTGCGCGGCCCAGCATAAAGAACTGAGGCACAATACTTTCCTCCAACACTGGCGGCCCAAACTGTCAGGCCTGTGTGCAGATCTCCGCTCTCTGGTCAAGACTGCACAGAAGCACGGTCTACGTGTAGAAGGGCTAGCATTCACGCGTGAGATACTACAGGAGATGCCTATGTGGTACCATATATATGCAGACAAAAAGAAAGTGCGACGGCTCGCAGCATCCTCACGAGCATCCACGTGTCTGCGATCACGACACAGAGTTAATACAGTGGGAGAGTTCATAGAGACCGTGGCGCTGGGCGAGAGGCCGGAACATGTGGCACGTCCGTCGTGCGAGTGCGACGGATGCGGCGCCGCGAGACGTATGTTCGCATGCGAACACCCAAATGCATGCTTCGAACGTGCGCAGATGTTCCTCGATACTCTGCCCCCAAAATGGGATCCACGAGTGGAACAGCCGGAAGACTGGGAGGAAGCCGACTATCGGAGGACGTTAGACGGGGGCGCGGCCATAGGAGAAAAGCTCGTACCCTTCGATCGGAGAATAACTGTGAAAGGAACAGTAGGTGCGGTATTTAGAATATTCACCAGCGGAGAGGTGTTGAACTTAGTCCCAGACACGAAGCTGCAGATCGGACGCAGTACATACCTCACAGTGGCAACAGATGGATCATGCCTAAACAACGGTCAGACGACGGCTCGTGCGGGTGCGGGCGTGTATGTTGATGAAGAACATACAATGAATCAGGCGTTCAAGCTCCCAGGGAATATGCAGCAGTCGAACCAGACAGGGGAGATTGTAGCGACACTGCTAGCGGTGCAATCAGCCCCACAAAATGTCATTATTATCAGTGAGACGGACTCAGAGACGACCATGGACTCACTAACAAAGTGGAGGAGCGAACACGAAGACAGTGGATATGCACAACAAGCGAATGTAGGGCTGCTGAAAGCATCAGTGGCGGCTTTGAGGCAGCGGAGGACGGACACGTACTTCAGATGGGTGAAGGGCCACAGCGGGCACCCCAGGAATGAGGGTGCGGACCGCCTAGCGGGGGAAGGCGCAAGAAAGGAAGCAGCAGACGCGGTAGACTGTGAAGTGCCGGCCATTCTGAGGGTCAGTGGCTGCTCCCTCCGTAACATGACACAAAAACTCGCATACCGGGTCATCCGGGAGACGCGCGAGCGTCGGATCCAGCCACGTAGGAGTACCGCAGCGAATGTCCTGAAGATACTCGACGGTGTCCGAGTGTGCTTTGGAGTTGAGCTGAGCGAGCCCCAGCTTTGGAGGTCGATTCGTAAACGTCCGGAGCTGTCTAAGGAGTGCCGTCAGTTCATCTGGATGGTGATACACGACGGATATATGGTAGGGAATAGATGGTTGCGTGATGGCATGTCAGACGAACTGCAGCAACGCGCGATGTGCAAGCGGTGTGATGAGATCGAAACGATGGAACACATACTTTTTGACTGCGTGGCAGTCGGCCGTGGCACTGTGTGGGAGATGCTTGAGGAGACATGGGCCCTCACGAAGAAAAAGTGGAATGACCCATGCTGGGGGAACATCCTCGGCGCGGGCTGCGCGATGTTCCTCACGAACAAGGGGAAGAGAGACTCCGCGACGGAGGCGCTGTGGGCAACGCTGGCCTCTGAGTCACTATACCTTATATGGAAATTGCGGTGCGAGCGCGTCATCCAGAATGATGGTGAGGAGACGTCAATCCGGGCAGTCGAGAATCGTTGGTACTCGACAATGGACCAAAGGTTAGATCTTGACAGACGAGTAGCAGCCATGGCGCAGAAGAAACAGGCGCAGAAGAGGCAGCAGGTAGAAGGTACCTGGGAGATGATACTGGAGGAGCCAGGAGATCTAGACAGACATCGCACTAGTGCGGAGAATGAGGGGGTTTTAGTGGGTATTAGGAGAGTACGTCGATGGGATCCCGGGTGACCTCGGACCGGGACCTCAAATGACGCGCACCTCTCCTTGAGTCCCACACTTCGTGCGTAAAAGCATTTCCCCCCGGCTATCGGTATATCGCTTGGATCCAGATTTCCTTGGACAACTCGGCTGTAAAGCTGGGCTGCCCACAGCGCGCCATACTGTGTGCATGATGAGCCTTCGGGACGACTGCAGCAGATGGCACACGCGCCCCGCCAAAAAAAAAAAAAAAAAAGAACTAGGAACGACTAGGAACGACTGTCTTCCGGCCCCCGGAACTATAGAGGCTGGTTCACAGTGGTTCACGAGCCTAGCTAGAACCCGCTCTCGCGCAGTCTCGCGCCTGTCTCAGTAAGTCTCAGTTCTCTCTACACACGCGCCTCCTCTCAGGCCCAGTGAAAAATCATGAAGCCTATATCTGCCACGATAGGCCACTATCAGCCAACGGGCAGATATCTCTGCCACACTCAGCCACCATGCTACGTACATTGTCTGACCTTGTCTCCTGACACAATGAAGCATGTCGCGTCGCGTGTTATCCGTGTTTGTGAGGTGTCTGCCGAGCCCTGCCGTGCCTGCCTATTGTCGAGTTGAGCGACAAGCGCGCGCTTAAATCCTTTGCCTTTGACTACCACGCATGCATGCAGCACCACCTCGGTCGCGATCATCTACCACTTGGTCCAGTGGTCTACGGGGAACTAGATAGCCGCGTGAGTTCTTATTTCACAACATATTACACTCGCACTCACTCCTCTAGTAGTCGGCCTTAGATTCACCGTGTTGTGTGCTGGCCAATGCATGGGCGCTTGAGGACAGCTGGAGCACTCCGAAAAGGGATTGACACAGTTGTGTCAATCCCTTTTCGGGATATGCGCGCTTGTCCACTGGCGTCGTGTTTTGAATTCAAGTTGCATAGCTGCCCGTAGACTTCCTCTCACTGCTGCTGTACTAGACACTGCCCATACACATCTTCACCGCCTCCGCATCATTTGTGTTTTGTGACCCATGCCTGCAGAATCCCAGGAGGCCCTGCCGGAACCGGGAGCCACACTAGGGACAGTCATCTGTACTTGTCACCACAAATGTGACGGCAGGAAAGAAGTCGACAAACGCAAGTGGGAACGCCACCGACAATTCCGCATCGAAGATGGCAGTTTCAGAGAAAGACCAGTGCAGTCTCCTTCCCTACTGGGCGCATCTGGTTCGACAAACCCACGCTCGGGTCAGACCACCACAGGTTCACACCGAGCTCGCACACGGCCACAAGGGGCAGTGTCTACTGTGCATGGCGGTTATATGCGTGCGAAGTGTACGCGGAAGCGGCGAAGATTAGAGGATGACTCAGGAGGGGAAGAGAAGGAGGAGGACGAAGAAATTCGAAGGGGAGGACGTACATCTCCGCGTCATGTCGAGGTAAGTCCAGATGTACTACAGTTGTACTATTAGCAATCAAGTAATCATATTGACTGGTTGAACAGAGGGAATTTGCGAACAATTTCTCCATGGCAGGCAATGATCCAGGCGGCGATGATGCTGACGGCAGTCAGCCGGAGGAACCAGCTGCTCCCCCCGGGCCTGCTCCCCCTGCTCCCCCTGCTGGGCCGGCACCGCAAGCTCCTGCTGCAGACGGTATGTCACTTGATAGAAATATATTTGTGCTATACTATGGCTAACATGAGTTATGCCGTAGAGGAACCTGCGTCTGAGCCGCCGATCAAGGTGACTCTCAGGGATTTAAAGATTGCCCTCGAATTTATCGAGCTCCTCAAGACGGCCACTCTTGACTCGGAGTACAGCGGACTGAGTGAAGATGACGTCGATCAACTGTTGAATCCGACACAAGAGGATTTTGATATCACGGATCCTCTTATCCGCCTGTCTATCGAGTTATATCTTGCGCTCTCAAACTGTTCCCTCGAGACATACAACACGGTCCGCGATGCGATCTTGCGTTTCTCGGCAGATATCAAAGTGCTCACTCTTTTCAAAGTAAGTCGTACTGACATACTGGAGACGTCGTAGCTGGTAACTTATGCGTCATTGCACTGCACAGGTCAAGAAGGTGCTGCGAGCATCCACTGGCATGCTCGCTGTGGTCAACGACATGTGTATAAACAGCTGCATGGCATACACGGGTCCGTTTGCGGATTTCGAGCTGTGCCTGTACTGTGAGGAGCCTCGATATCGTCCGGTCGAAGAAGGTTCTGACGTCAAAATCGGCCGACAACAATTCTCCTCCCTCCTCCCTGGTCCTCAAATTCAAAATCTATTCCGAGGTCAAACATCCTGCGAGGACATGCTCTACTTGTACAACGCTGTGCAAGGTGTTCTTGAGAAGACAAAGAACGGCTGCCCTCCACCCGAGTACGTCGACATCGCTTGTGGCGCGCATCTCCTCAAAGCGTATCAGTCTCAGAAGATTGGCATGTATGACGCTGTGATATCCTTCTCGACTGATGGCGCGCAGCTCTTTCGCAACAAGAATTCCGATGCGTGGTTTTATCAGTGGACAGTCGACAACTTGCCGCCCGACAAACGCTTCAAGTCGCTTGCTATGCTTCCCGGCGGTATCATTCCTGGGCCGAACCACCCACGCAACCTTGACTCATTCTTCTTTACCGGTCTCTATCACGTTGCAGCGCTCATGAACCACGGTCTCCCGGTCTGGCATGCGAAAACTCGAAAGATTGAGATCTCACGTCCGTTCGTCCCTGGCGCCCAGGCCGACGGCCCGGCTATGGCTCTCTGTTCTGGGACAGTACCTCACCATGGAGCCCTAGGCTGTCGTATATTCTGTGGCTTGCCTGGGCGACATAAAGAGCGCTCTGGGCACTACTATCCAGCGCTTCAGCTCCCTCTGAACTACCAGGTCGCTGGGTGTGACTTTGGCGACATATCTCTGAGCTCGATCCCTGACCCATCTGCCGAGCGGTATGAGGAGCTCCTCAGTCTATTGCTTTCAGCAGAAAATGATCACCAATACGAGCTGCTTCGTTGTGCGACCGGCATCGTTAAACCGAGCCTGTTCTCAGGCCTTTCGCGCATTATTCCTATCCCCCTCGGCTTTCCTCTCGACTGGATGCATCTAAGCGGCCCTAATCTGTTCGAACTCCTCCTCGGTCTCTGGCGAGGCTCACTGAAGGGTAGCCAGGCTGATCTCAAAGACCGACCTTTTGCTGTCCTTTCCGATGACGACGTGTTTGAGGAGCATAGCGTGGAAGTTGAGCGCGCGAAGGCATATATTCCTGGTTTCTTCGGTCACGAACCTCGCCACCTCAAGGCCAAGATGAACAGTGGCTACCGCTCGAACGAGCAGCATACCTATATCTTTGTCTACACTCCTCATATGATGCGAAAACATCTCTTGCGCGACCACTGGCGACACCTGTGCAAGACTGTGAAAGCTGGGCGTATTGTCGGATGCTATGTGATCCCTGTCGACGCTCTGATATATGCTCGTGAACTGCTTAACTCGTCTACTGTGGAGTATGAAGATCTCTTTGTGGGGCGGGACCCTGATTTCATGCACCTTGTCCGGCCGGTCGTCCACCTCTTGTGGCACACTCCAGACCAGGTTCATTATCATGGCTCTCTCAAATGTCGCTCTCAGTATACCATGGAACGTTCTATTGGCGACCTCGGTGGACGCATCAAACAGCCTTCTAACCCCTACGCCAATCTATCACAGATAGCGGCGCGTCGATGGCAGGAGAATGCTATCAAGGCGCTCATGCCCGAGTTTGACCGCACTCGCTCTCCGGACTATGCACCTCGCGGGTCTCGATGTCTAGGCAACAAGTTCCTGTTGCTGCGCGCCCTCGAACAGAAAGCAACATTATGTACACCCGCTGAAGCTCGCGCCTTCTATGACTACTTTTCAAACATCGATGTCCGGTATGTTCACGGGCAGGCACGGGACACTTTCAGCTATGTGCTACGACGCTGGGCTCGCCTGCGTCTCCCAAATTACCAGATTGCCCGTGCCGCATGGAAAGAAAGAAACAAACCATTGAAATCCATGCGTATTGCACGATGCGTAAAGGTAGGCCGAATATTTCAATACTTTTGATATCATTCTAACTATTACAAACACAGTTCCGGACCGTAGACGGTGCAATACAGGTCGGAGAGGTCCGCTATTTCGATTACACACGGCGAAATCACTGGATCAAAACTAGAAGCGCGGTAGCCATGGTATCAGTTTTCGGATTGCGCGATGAAGAGCTTTACGACGAATCTTTCAAAACAATCGAGATGATGAAGTACGTCGGGGAGGCAGGACTTCGCGTAATTGATGCGAAATCAATTGTGTCAGTCATAGGTATGATATCGGATGGGGTGGCGAGTGACGATGAGTGGGAGAATGACCACATCCACTTCCATGTGGGCCGAAAGTATGTCGTAGCGGAGAAAATGGGGTACGACGTTGAGCTGGGATCCCGAGATCCCGAGATGTATGTAGACGAGTAGATAATGGTGCAATCTCGACTCATATGGGAACAAACTCGTATGGTAGCGCCAGCTCGTGGGGACAGGACGTTGGAACTATCGTAAAATCGGCATCAGAATCCATTTTGAGCACTTCGAGAGGAAACAAAGGCGGAGGATGCCCGAGAAGTCGAGTCTCCACTGATGGCACTCTACGGTACCCTGGAGGAGTTGAGGAATGGGCCCAGCGTGCAGGGTGTGGGGAGGATAGAGGTGTCAAACTCTCAAGAGATGAGTCGTAGGCAGTGAGCTCCACGAGAGTCGCCACCGGGGATTCACAGCTCGTTGTCAGGTCAGTGAGGTGAACGGCGCCATGAGGAGACCCAACAAGGGTCGTCTCATTAGGCAGAATGAAGTCGTCCTCGCTAGGCACTTCTGCCCCTTGCATGTACATGTCGAAGTCACCAGGGTCCTCGCATTTGACTGTCAGAGAGAACGTTACTGCGTCTCCATCCTGAATGAGGGAAGGAATGCGCCCAGGAGAGAGACTAGGATGTCCCACAGTTAGCAATTGCGGAGTGAATGCATATAGCCACATGCTTACGGGGTTTCGAGAAAGTCCTTGTTCTCAAACGGAACCTCGAGAAGAATCTCACGTAAGCCCTCGAGCCCCTCTAAGATTGCGAGGTAGCTTTGCTGTACATCCTCAAATGTTGTCGCTCGGCTGCTCAGAAGTACACAGCTGCGCGAGGTGGTTTTGACCAGCTTGCGAAAGGCCTCATAGACAGTGTGAGCATCACCGTCATCTAGAATCTCCTCGGGCCAAGTGTTGCGGGTGACTCCAGGTGGAATCGGCAGCGAGTAGCGACGGTGGACATGAAGGACATTGTCGGAATCCGTTTTAGGACCGCTGCGTGCAAGGCTTATAATGTTTGTCAGCACTAGCCTGTTATAACACCTGTGTGTCTATCTACCTAGGTGTTCGTGAGTCCCATGGAATAGGTGGAGACATCTTCCAGTTCTTCAGGCATTCCGGAATGCCCAGGGATGATGATGAACTAGCAACATCTGACTCCGAATCGATGGACCCTTCATATCCGGTCTCGACTGCGATATGTGTGCTGCTATTTTTTGAGCTGTGGGATAGCATTTAGAGCATGTATCTAACTCATCAGTTGAGAGCTTGTACCTGAAGGACATCTTGCTAATCACTAGACGATGGACGAAAGGATGAAAGTGCAAACTCGGAAGGCAGGTCATTTGGCTGAGGGCGCCTGTATGACCATATGCAGATACTCGCAACGGCGCCTGCATCACCTTCCTCATCCATTCTCCTTCGACTACCACCATGGCCTCTGTCTCCGAGTCTCTGGACCATGGGAGACATCATCAATTCTCTAATACTGCATCCTTTCTGCCCGAGCAACACAGCAACATGACTACCCCCACTTCTCTCACTCTTTCTGGCCTCCCGACTCCATTCAACACCGCCGTGAACATAGCGAGGCTGGACGACATGTCGAGTGCCCCCGAGAGTCCTCTCTCCCCTACAACACCTTCAATCAGATCAATATCTCACTGTGGCATTGGAGGATACGGGAATGGGCTGCTCATGGAAGGAATGTTCACGGTGAGTCATCTGCTAATAGCGTGTCTAACACCAGTAATATCCCGGATTGTATCCAGAGTGGCCAGCATGCGAGATTTGCACCATCCGCCCTTGACTCAACACGAATGATCCACGCTCTTCAGGAAAATGAGGTTATGAAAGAACAAATCATCGAGCTCAAGCTTAACGTGGCCGACTTAAATGCTACCGTGCGCACTCTCCGGTAAGTCTACACTGTGTATATATGCACCCGATTATGCCCTCCCTGATAACCCCGTGCCTTACAAACAGCGAGGCATATGCCATGCTAGCTAATGCTCACCCGGAGATGTCAAAGAGTGCCAATGCGAGACATGGCATCGCCGCGCTGTGTCGTACTCCCCCTCCCATATACCAGGAACATGACCCTAACATACATTCCCAGCTCAATTTTTGGACCCGGGAGCAGTTCCGGGACTACCTCGCAGACCATGAAGATGACGACGATGACTCCAACGTCAAATTCGCCTACCTTGAGCACCGCAATGGCTGCACAATCTCGCGCGACGAGTACCGTGAGCTCCGTGGGCAGCTCAAACAAGGATACAATACCCTTCTGGAGCATGGAATGGCCGCGAGCAGCCATTCACAGCTCTCGAAGGAAGCACGTGACTATCTTAACGGCGTTCTGTATGAGAGGTTTCCTGGCTTTGTTGACGGGCTGAACTCGTGGAAGTTCCGTCATTTCTGCACGACAGTATACCCTGATATATCACGCAATCGCACTGGGAAGGTACATGCATCCACGAAGACCAAGGGCAAGAAGCGTGCGCGCGATGCCTCTGCCACACGCAACAATCCCACCAAGAAGCATCGTACTGACGAAGGTGCGTTCAATGCCGGGTATATGACTAATTAATCACTACTTAGTCCTCATAGGGCCCCAACAACGTGAAAAGGACAATGACTCCGATAACGACGAGGACACACTCTCAGGAAGCCACCTCCTTCGTATGACTCAAGCCCCCGATACTCGCTCTCCTACCCCCATGCCATTCATCGCTGTCGCCGACGACGATGACGACGACATGTATCTTACGATCGCTGGTCCCTCCGGAACGGGCCCCGACCTTCCCTGTACCAACGTACCTCTGCATTATGGTGGGGCGCCAGAGTCGACAACTATCCCGATTGTCTCGCTCACCGTCGGGGTGCCAACATCCACAGCCGTTGTCGCTAACCATCTACCTCAGCATAGCTCTACCTATCCCAATGAGAGGTCTGTTGAAGTCGAGCCCATGGACAGCAGCACGAACACTGCTCTTTCTGCGACTGCTGCAACCGGCGTCTCCCGCTCAAACCCTGCGACCGTTGAGAACACTTCCACCCCAGCTGATAGCCTCCCGACCACTCTGGGTACAGCATGCCCCACAGTTACTACCGCCCCCGCTGTCTCTCACTCAAACATTTTGACCGTTGAGAGTGTCTTGAACCCAACCCGCCGTAAGCTGTAACACACTCCCAGTGCCCATGTATATCTCATGCACGAGTGTCGCAGTGTACCTGAACAGGCCCACTACCCCTTCCCATGCTCGGCAATTGGTGGAAGTACCTCCCCTTGCGACGCTGACCGATGCAACTAGCGCACTGGGCGCCTCAGGTTCAGGAACGAAGTCGCTATATTCTGTGAGTGCGTTATCTACCCCGACCCTTGCACCCTGCTGACCATGCCCGATCCATGGCAGGTCGCAAACCCTCTGTGAGCTAGTATCATTGTAGCAGGACGGCCATAGTAACTTTCTTACGAATAATGCACAGGACCGCTTGGAAGGACAAGAACGCTCCGCCCCTTCCAGACAGGCTCGCAAAAATCAAGATGACCATGGGGATCACCAAGACGACTCACACTGCTGATGAAGGAGACATCGCCAGTGACAAGAAGGATGGCAAGCAGCGCGTGGCATCCTCCCGCACAGCACGGTAAGTTTTTGTGCCCAACATCACCTGTGAGCTATTTGCTCATCGGTGTCTCAGGAATCTATTCGCGTATGTCTACATCAATCTCCAGAAGAACAACCCTCTGCGTAGCGAGTTCAAACAAGTCTTCGAAGCCCTGGCACCGGAAGAGGTACAGGTGCGTACTGCATCAATTCATTCGCGACTCAGTGACACAAGCTCACAACGCTGCCTAGCATTACCATGCCATGTACGTACTATCTATGGTATATCTGCACACGCCGACTGCTAACGTGCGTGCAGGGCAAAGTTCGCATCCACTTGCGACGTCAATGATGCTCTCAGCATTGTCGTGCACACATTTAATGAAATGAACGAGGTTGACAAGAAGGTATTCATAGCGTCATGTTGAACACCACATCTTTGAAACTAACACTCTATTGCCCCAGGTGTACATGATCACAGACACTGCGAAGGGCAAACTACAGGGCAAGACGAAAAGAAAACTGAAGGCTAAGTAGGCTTTATTCGACATCCTATGGACGTGCCAGTGGCATGGATCTGCGACTCGAAGACTGGAGTACGAGGGCGGCGAGGATGGGCAGGGGCGGACAACGACGGGCGGGCAATCGGGCGACGTGGGCGGGCGGCGTGGGCGGGCGGCGTGGGCGGGCAGCGTGGGCAGGCGGTGTGCGTCGCGGCGGGCGCGGTTTTGTATCAACTAGCACGTGTATTGATATGCCAATATCAGCATCCATACGCCAATCTCACCCAGCCTGGAGTGACACGCGACCGATACCAATGGTCCAGCAAGTGGCTTATATTGGCGGACTATGGCAATGGGAGATGTCTACGTTGCCTGACGGCGCCAGATCCTGGCGGTAGCGCATCTGTCAATTTTGTCATTCCTACAGCCAATCCGAACCACCACATGCCACCGCTGGGATTGGCGTTATTTTGGCAGGTATTGGCGGGCGGATTTCTCACTGGGTCTCAGGCTCAGCCCGCCCGCCGCCCGCCTCTGTCCCGACCGCTGCTTGTCTCTGTCCTGCCCGCCCGCCGCTTGCTCTACTCAGCCAGCCCGCCACTCGCCTCTGTGCTCAGCCTGATGCCAGCTCGCTCGCCGTCGGCGCTCAGCGTTCCCTCGGCAGCGGCCGAGACAGATGCGAGGGGGGTATACTCGCGCCACTCGCCTCTGTCCCGCCCGCCTGCTTCAATCACTCGCGCTGGCGGCGAGCAGATCTCGGAGTACACGCGGGGTCCGTGCCCTTGTGCACGACCGCGAGCGCGCTGCCCGCGACGCGTCTCGTACGTCTCGGCCGCGTTCGCGGGGTTCGCGCGCGCTGTCACGCGTAGATGAAATACGGCGGAGCGTGTAAGCCGTTGACCGCCGACTGTGGAAAAAGATCACAATACTAGCTCCACGCTGGTGGCTAGTGTGAAAAGAAGGACTCACAGAAGGATTTATCTACTCATGAGGTTCTGAACGTTAGTGGTCTCTGCCTTGCTGCACCATCATCGCAGGACCGCGAGTTGCGCATCTCGGACACGTAAGATATCGGGAAAAACTTTTGCCGCACCCTTGCGGTTGTTCCATGGGGCTACTACACCTGAGTAGTAGCCTACTCTGAGCTGGAGGTCCGACATCAGGCCTCAGGCCTCAGGACTGACTGCAAGTACTACAAGTAGAACAGACGGTGACGCACCAGATATTCTCAGGCTACACTACGGTCTGTTTGAAGACTCTGCCAGTGAGTTACGGTTTAACGTTCAAGCTCAAGTGTAATAACGCATGTATGGGCGTAAGCCCTTAAATAAGCGGCCTCTAGTACCCGGAAGATAGTATGTAGTATAGAATAGAGGAGGAGGAGGAGGAGGGTAAATAGATGCGCACCATGGGCGATGGGAAATCGACGGCTCTCGCCCGAAGCGCCCACGAACAATGAGGACAATAAGCGCCTGTCATTGTTTTTGTCCTCGTTGGTCGTGTTCGCCTTCGGGCAACGCTTCGTCTTTGTTCTCTCTTGGATTTATGTTTAGTCTCTACGCAAGGTAAACATGCAGCATTTGTATGGCTATGTGTGGGTTACCATGCCATCCCCGCCTCACGATTCATCCGCCTTGCAGCCTACTAAGCAGCCATTCCGAAACCCCATAAACACTGATCATGAGACAGTCACAGTCCCGTCTATAAAGGGAGGCTCTCAGGGCAGTCGGGAAATTTGCGCTTTGCCCAATCCCTCTTCCCTTAATCTCCAGAGCACCTGCTCGTCTTGTAACATATCGTCTGCGACGATCCTCCGCTACTGCCACCCATACACTTGTCACTAGTGCTGCCACTCCTTAGCTTCAACGACCATATCCGTTGCCCCACGACACCGCCTACCATCCACCAAAACCTCCTCTATCACTCGCGCCCCATCACCACCCATGGCCTCTCGCGTTGCCGCTGTCTCCTTCGTGTCCCAAGAGCAGTCCCGGTAAGCTACATCTACGCGATGCGTCGAGTGTACTTTGCTGACAAACTTCGAATTCGTCCATCTAGCATGTCTTGCACCAAGTACCTCGAGCGCCGCATCGTCTGCGCCTGGAAGGCCGTCAGCCAGAGGAGCCGCAGGCGTCTTCGCGCCTCCATCCTCCCAGACGACTTCGTCCTCCTCACCTCGCGTCGCCGCAGTCAGTATGCGCTGCACGCTTACTGAATGACCTTCCGTTCGAGCACCTTGCGAGCACCATATGGACTCTTCCCTCATGCACCCCACGGCCTTCTATGATCTCACGTCGCAACTCCACATGATGGGCATGGACTTTTCTCATACGATATTCAGCTCACTCTAATCAACCCCGAACATTCATATAGTAGTACTACAGCGCACTCAGCTGATATCTCATGTAGCGTTGCTCCATCATCCTGTCTTGTCGGCCATCGAGCTGTAGTATTAGTATCTACTCATTAGAGACATTGTCGTGGCTTCTCTTACGCTTAATGTATCGATGGTCTCCTCATTCTTCCACTCAAAGTTCTGGCAATTGCGTGAAAACGACCTGCTAAAGAATCACCGGGAACAAGAACTTGGATCTATACGGCCCCGACCCAGGAGATTGCCTTAACTTCATAGACAGATGCAATAGACATACCGGAACATGATCACTAGCTGAGATCCTCCGCGTCGCCATTCGGTTTAATAGTGAGCGCATGAGCTCTGATGTCGACGGTGGCAGAGGAGCACGGATCCGGGTAGGGGTAATGTTGGTAGTTGTCCTGTCACTCGACACGAGGCGCTCCGAATGACCATGAGGCCCGAGATGGCTGGAAACCCGTTCCATAACCTGCGAGTATGTATCACATATGACCGACCCGAACGTCCTAACACATTGATGACGGGTCCTGCCCGACACCCACAGACGGAAGACCATAGACTCTCAGCATCCTCTTATTGGCCTCGACCATTGTCCGTGGACGATGCGGCCCACATCGAACCAAGAGCAGGAATCTGTCGCAGCACGCAAGGCCATATGAGCACAAACCCATTCACCACCTACCAGACACGAGCTCTCACTCACCTTCTGCAGAGCGTTCGCGGTGAACGCCTGCATCATCTTCGGCAGTGCGCCGAGCGTGTCCAGCAGCGTCTGGTTCGTCTCGCGCTCCTCCACCCAGTCCTCCGCCTGCTCCGCGATGCGCCTGTTCGCGAGCGTCAGGATCTCCGCGTCATCCTCGACCAGTTGCGCTATCCTGGCTTCCAGCTCATCGGCACGGGCGCTCATAGCGGCCTCGCGCTGCTGCGTCTCCTGGTACTGCTCCTGCAGGGCCTGATACTTACGAGTGTGTTGGAGACGCTGCGTCTTGAGTTCCTCGAGCTGCTTCTTGTATTCCTCGCACTCCCGATCGGTCTAAGGTGCGAACGCGAGCCGGTCGGTCGTCAACGGAGACAGGATATGAATATATGACGACTGACCTCGTTCTCCTCGTCCACCACCTGGTTGTACTCCTGACACAGTTCCGCGAAATGTGTAGCGTCCTCATCCGGCTGCTGCTGCTGTACCTGCTCATCCAGCCTTGCGCTCGCCTCCGAGATACCGTCACGTCCGGGCATAGAGAACGGGTTCTCGTCCTCAGAGGCCCCGGCGCCCGGACCTTCGCGAGGATCGGACTCCAGGTCGTGTTGGGCAAAAGATGGCCCTCGTGAGAGAAGCCGTCGGGGGCCATCCGTGTCCGGCGGCGTTGGGAAAAACTGGCTCCCGTTGTGGCGCACCGGCGTGGCGGGCGACATCGCCCGTACGCTGTGGACGTGTGAGATTAAGGAGCATGTATGAAATAACTGTCTCACGCACGTCGGCATGCGGCTGATGGGGACGCCTGCGCACCCGCGATCCGCTTGAGTAGAAGGCCCAGCCTGCTCGTGGGGCTCTTCGGGGATGTCGTCGAGGCCGTGGTCGACAAGGGTCGTGTCCGGAGAGTCATCGTTCATACCGGCTTGCTGGGCGCCAGACTCGCATCGACCTTGCCAATACGTTGCCTCATCCCGCGTGACATCGAGTTTGTCCCGCAACTGATGAGCAGTGGTGAGGTGGACGCATACAATAGAAAAACAGTCACAATCCCTACCATCTTCCTGGTCTGCGCTTCGACGCGACCCAAACGCGAAGTGAAGTACGCGCCCACTTGTCGAATAGGTGCGTTGTCCGCACAATCGCGCTGCGCCTGCCTAGAACTGCCTCTCATTAATCAGCATACGTTTTATAAAGAGTAGAATGCTAACCCACACTTCGGCAAGACGTGGTGTCGGGATGTATCTGTCCGTACCGGACCGCCTCACCAACAAGCCCGCTTCTTGCTGTTACAACTAATTAGTATTGACACAAGGCCATGACATGAGCGTACTCACGAGGTTACTTATGACAGCCTGGACCGAACTCCGAGTGCGGTTCGTAGGAGAGGCGCCACTCGCATAGTAGCCTTGTCTCACTGCAGCGATTATGAAGTTGTCGATGAGCGTGCGTGGCGATAAATCATGAATGCGCACCATTCCCAATCAAGTCTGCTTCGTCAAATGAGCCACTGGGGTGGCGGCGAAGGACAGCATACACTCCTGCGAATACAACTCTTGAGTGGGCGGACTCGATGAAGTAGTAATACACGTACTGTGCGTACAGCTCGGCGGGGGCATGGTTAAGAGCGGCGATAAGAGCAAAAGGTTGGAGGGGTTAGTACTGTTGAGGAGTTGAGTGCGATTGCACCTCCGTGTGCGGCCTTAAATTGTGGTGACCCGCGTGGTCGTTACCTCAAGGTAAACAAAGACGTTTTCTGCACCCGAAGTGTCGCCATGGCGGGCTTTGACTCTCTTTGTCGTATGTCAAATATCGGAAACGCGGTGGCAAACGCGCTATACCTCATCATAAAGAATGATAAGTATTGCGAGTAGACCTAACATACACTATGGTGCGGGTCAATATATAGTCTTTGTCGGGATATTGCGTGCATAACAAACCATTACCTATACGATGAAGTGATCTACCCAGTGCCGAATGACCCCTTCGCCCTGCTTATGCCCCGGGAACCGTTTGACATCCCTCGATATGATCACCGCATGCGAGTTGCGCACAGGGTGGATGAAAGCAAGCTCCTTCTTGAGTCCGGGAAGCGTGTTCAGCCACGTTACGATCCTGCGTTGCGCGTCGGACAATGTAACAGCCTTCGGTGCTTGGTCCGCGGGGCTCAACTTCAAGCCGGAGCCGGCCTGGGACTGGGACTGGACACTTGCGGGAGGGTAGAACGATGGCTCGGCAGACTCCGTGTCCGACACGCCGGGACTGTCGAACATGTCGACGACGACGCCCTCCATCTCCCGTTCCAGCCTGCCGAGGATATGAACGAGGCGTTCTGTGTTGGACTGATCCTTCTCGAGCAGCTTGATGCGCGATCGCGAGGCGTGCGAAGCTAACGCGAGACGACCGACGACGAGGGAGAGCACGAGGGGGAGGAGGACAGGTGTTATGAGAAGGAGTAACTGCGCCGTACTTGTCAACACGGGGCGGCAAACTGAAGAAATGGGTCTGCATACCACGTTGAATGGGAACCGGAACTGCAGGGCTGGGGGGAAGAAAGGTCGGCGATCGCTTTTGAGACTCTTAAACCACGTGAGCGTCAGCGGCCTCGGTTTCGCAGGTACGGTCGCATTTTCTGATCTAGTGTACGTCTTGATTATGGGCGAGTATTGTTCGTCTAGCTCTCTACAGCACGACAACTGTCAGTTCGTCGTCTGGCAGATAATACCATATACATACACTTGTATGTTGTGGGGGTATTCTGCAAAAATGTCTTCTTCTTCTATAGCTGCCGTGACGTAGGGTACAGTAACATCGTTGATCGCGTTCGCGTATATGCGGACTTGGTTGAATAATGTGAGAGCTTGATAGAATATGCGATCTGCAGCCATGTCAGTGGTCGCGTGTAGGTCGAAGGGCAGTACACGTACTCGGATCTGCCATAACTTCTAGTAGAGGCCGTCCGTTTTGTGACCATTTATCGACCTATGGCACGAATGCTCAGTGAGAGACTATGGAGTTCGCAGGCCTACATACCACGTAAAACTGCTCTCCTGTCCGTGACAATAGCTTGGGCCCCAAGTAGGCAAATATTGACGAGATCACGGTGGGGTATCTAGGCAGGCCAATATGGGGCGTAGCGATGGTGTTGAAGTTGACCGGGGTAACATCTTCGAAAAATCCTCGCTGGTGAAGAATGCTACACGTAACACGACTGGGTCAGGAAGGAAGATACGTCGACACCGGGGGACAATGCCCCATGTAACGAACTGAATATGCTGGAAACATTCAAAATGCCGCACGTTTCTGCGTCACATCCTGGATACCTTCTGAATGATGCGTGTAAACAGCGTGTATCCAAAAGGTGACGCCTTGACAAAGCGAAGACATTTGGATTTTGCTCGCGATGTGTTCACAATGTAGCTGCTCGTTGTCTCAATGCCCCCAGTGCCATCACAAAGACACTTGAATTATATCGCAATAGGCCTGTCCCATGCTGGTTACATTTCAAAGGCGGCATGTAACCAGCATGGGGCTAAAGCGTATCGTTAAGTGCCACGCAAAAAAGATTTGGGCAATGAACCGAATGCGAATAGAATGCAACACGGTGTTACATATCATGGTGCCCCCGGTGCGAGCTAGGACAAGCCCACTCACCCAACGACGTATCGCGCAATGAGGCCTCCGAGACTGTATCCAGTCACGGAGAACCGTGTAACCTTCCTCCCCTCCTTCTCCAACACCTTGATTTCCTCAAATATCTGCCGGTACGCGAGGGATGAGGATGAACGAGATTGACCGGCTAATCACATTGACTGACCTCCTCAGCCACCCGCTCTCCTCCCCAGTCAATGCCGTCGTACGTCCCGTCGTCCCTGTTGGTTTTCGCGAGTAGGATATGCAAGCTTTCGCCCGCGGGGCCCTTGTCGGAGTCGGCCTTGCAACGCTTCTCGGTCATTATCCTGTCCAGCTCGGCCAGATGGCCGGGGTTGCCCCACATGCCGTGGATGAGAACAAGCAGGTGCGCGGTTCTAGGAGAGTCAGACATGGAGAACTAGGGGGGATCGGTTGGTAGAGGAAAGTAGGAGTTCGGATGTGGAGACATATCTATATGCACGGTGAGAGCGGAGGCTGCGAGCTTGCGGCAACAAATCTGTGTGACGCGTCCTTCCGGCGGGCGGCACTAGTGGCAAATATTGAATATTAAATATTGACAGACGCCTGCCACACCTCCTCCGAGACACAGCGGCCTGGCAGGCTGGGCAGTACTGCGGCGGCCGCAGCCGGCCTGGGCCCCCACTGTACTTGGTAGCAGACTGAAATACTTGTAGGTAATCCTTATGTACCGACAGGATCCCCTGGAAGCGGTCGCGTCCTGCGTGACTGTAAATGGGCGCTGGTGAACATATTTTTGTATCGGGACACGGAGTCGGAGACAAGGTGAAGCGTTGCTAGCCAAGCAGCCCATGCTCGATGGACTGGACACATCATATCTGATTCATAGACGTATGGTAGGGCACATGGCGATGTGAACAAAGAAGTTTCGATTAACAGATGGGAGAGTCGCTCCGGTGGCAGACGTGGATGACTCGGAAATAGAAACCTCTCACGGGTACTACATAGACGAACCTGTCAGCGACTAGAAAATCAATTTATCGAAGACATGAGCTCACCTGAACGTGCATAGACGTTGCCCAAGGACAGAGGTGCTGGTCCTGGCCGAGGTACACCCACAAGCTCGTCCTCGAGTCCGAGACCTGGTATCTGCGTGCAGTCACTCAATGTCAGATATTTCACAAGACGAGTGCATTGATCATGATTATGTACCTCTTGAGTTGGCCGGAGAAGCCAGGAGCGCGGGCAATACCCTTGAAGCTGTACACGGCGCGCAGGGCGTGGGCGACGATCTACATAACAGCAACCTTCTCAGCAACACCGCTTTCTCCGGAGAACGCGCGTTCAATCACCTTCGACGACAGATCCAGCCCCAAACATCTGCGCGCAATCGCCCGAATTAGGTCGAGGATATCGCGGCGGGAGATACGGGAAGAACTCACTTTCCAGCCCCATCCACCACCAAGTACTTGTCGAAACTGCGGCTCGGGTTCACTTCCTCCGGGTTAGCGAAGCCTCGGCTCTGTAGAGCGGTGTTAGCTCGGAGATCTCATGCCGATCCTGCTGAAGACTGACACTGGTGTTGGCCTTCGACAGATTCACGAAGACGCGCTCCTTAGCCTTCAGCATCCCTTGACTCATGTTGATATCCTTCAGCACCTCGCCTGTAGCAGACGGTCAGGGGGGTAAGGCTCGACGATTGTCACTTCCAGAGTTTCTGCGAAAACATACGATAGACACCCCGGAATGTCGGGTGGAGACCTACTCATGTGTTAGCACGTAGTTACCCCCCGACCGGTAGATCTACTCACGAAGAGCCTCCAGCGCGAAGCCTTGCAGAGTAGCTTCGTCCTTAGGAGAGATGGCCCCGTTCCCCATCGTTTTAGCAGCGAGGTCCTGGACACCCGAGGGCTTCTCCGGATCGAGGTAGAAGTCGACGACGTTCACCATGGCTATCCAATATCGCGTCAGTCGGCAAAATGAATCTTATACGACAGTTGAGCCACTAACCCTGGGTCAACTCGACCGTGGAGCCGACCAACAAGGCGAGGACCATGTTGCACTGCGTCTCCCCGTCCACGCCGAGGGTACGAAGGCGTGCCAAGAAGTCGTGTTTGCCACTCTGAGCTGGCTTGTAGAAGAACTGAGAGACAGACTCGAAGAGCCCAGCGACAGAGAGCTGTTCGTAGAGCGAAGAGTTAGCGGGACAGCAGTCTTATGGTCGGAATCCTTACACGAGAGCCACCAAATTGCTTGCGGATGAGATTGGACAGCTTCTCGACGTTCTCGATGACATGCCTTTGCATCTTGTGTAGGAGCTCCGGGCTTACGTCGAGGAAGAGATATCTAGTATGTGTCGTTGATGTACATGTAAGTGCGATGGGATCGTAATTGGACGACTCAGACTTACGTATAAATCTCCGCCAGGATGCTGAACAGCTCCTGAGGCGTGTAATCCCCATCGCCGTCCACACTGGTCTTCAACTGAATACCGGCCTTCGGAAACAACTTTCAACGCATGCACCGACTGATACCTATTGGACGATCTACGCACCATGTCACAGGCCCAGTATATGGGGACGACTCTGAGCACACTTCTGACGAGGTCGACCGTGTGGATGCCCTTGGCAACAGTCTTGCAAGATTCGCGCTCCATGAGCTCCCGGGTCTTGTCGAAAAAGAACTGCTTGATCTTCTCCTCCGATCCGTTCTCGCCCACGAGAGCGTCAAGCATCATTCGCTCTTCGCGCGCGGCTCTCGCAGGATCAGCCGAAGCGATATAGAAGCTGCAGCCCATGTCTAAGTAAGCAGACGTCAACTTACAGCAAGCAACAGACGGGAACTCACCCGGGCCCATCCACGATTCGCTTGACACGGTCCATGAAGCCGATTCCGAATGTCATGTTTTCCTTCATCACAGCCTTGACATCATCGTAGGACGTCAGCACCTTCAGCTCTGGGGCCGTCGTGGGCCGCTGGAGGTCGTAGAGGTGTGTCCACTCGAGGTTCGTCAGGATCTTCTTCATTGCCACCGGGGTCATGAGCGGGAACCACGTGTACGTGCTGTTGCTCGTGTATTCGTGCGGGAGTGTCCGGATGAGCAGTCTGCCGAGCATGCTGCCGTTGCCCGGGCCTTCGGGGTCGCGCTGAGCGTCAGCGAAGCCCCAGCTCGTGAGGTTGAACGGAGTGTAGTCGGTGGTGAAGAAGCGGTCGCCTCGTGTCAGTGCGATGGCGTCACTGAGGATGGCGCGGCTGATGGTGTACGCTTTGGGCTTTTGTCAGATGCAATCGTACAACATCCCCGCAGACGACACTCACAAGGGCAGAGACCAGCACCAGGGATGACTGGTTTCGCCTCTTCGGCCTGGAGGCCGACATAGAGCTCGAGGCGGTCGATGTCACCATACAACTTTTCTGCGGCGTTCGCGATCTCAGGATCGGGATTCCACTCCAAGAAGCTTGTGTATGCTAGAAGTCCGTTAGTAAACACGAAGATTGATCACGCCGAGACCTTGAAAGCCAAACTCTCACTCTTCAGCCCAAGGAACTATCAAGTCCATATGAGTCTCTCGACAAATTCTGAAATTAATTTGAAGCAGCATACCTTGCGGAAGTCGTTCAGCGAACAAACACCCCATTGCCGGTTCTGCTCGATCCCCATGATCTCGTGCAACCGCATTACACCCGGTGTCCCGCGGGCTTTGAACGCACCGGCGGGGCTTTCAGTACTATCGGGACCAGATGAAGTCAGGTGGCGTCGAAGGAGGCACGCCACTTCACTTACGCATTCTTGAGAATGTTTGCCAGCTGGGCGTCGTCGAACATCTTCGTCTTGGGATCGCGCTGTAATCTGTGACATCTCCTAAGATATACTGACAAACTCCGACGCTGGCGCACGTACCCGCCGAACGTCCAGTGAGAAACGTCAGGATCCTTGGACTGCATTTGCTTCGCCATCTCTTTGAAGTCCGAGATAGAGAGCTACCGACGGCGCTCCGCGTCAGTATATTGACGTGACAGATACACGCCGTACCCACCGTGTCAGCGGGCTTGTTATCGAAGAGCTTCGCAGAAAGGTCCTCCACCCACTTCGCATCGTGTTCGGACGTCGTCGCGTGCCACCGGTACAAGCAATTGAACTGCAAGCATCTCAGCGTCAACCGAATGCGCAGACATCAAACTCCGTCGGTGCTCACCTCGACACTGCAGCAATTGCCCTTCCCGCGCTCAAAGAACGAGTGGTCAGAGTTCCGGACCTCTTCGAACGGGTTTAAGCTCCAGCTGCTCCCCTGCCGGACTAGGCCTAGGATGGCCGCAACGTAGTCCGCAAACACCGCAGAGGCGAACCACGCGCAATTGATCAGGCGGGCGGTCTGGAAGATGTCCTCGTCTTGCTCAGCAATCTTCTTGGTGCGCTCATGATCGTCGTCGCGGATAGAGTCAGGCGCGACGTAAGTTCGGCGTTCATTCAGCTCAAATAGCTTTTTCGCGATGTACTGTGTCAAGGAGGAATCACAACCAATCCTACGGTTGAAAAGTAATGCAGAACTCACATTGTGGTTGCGGTTGAACAGGACGAGAAGCACGCATACCGCGGGTGGAAGGAGTAGAAGGCGGTCTTCGGCGAAAGTGTCCGGCAGGAGCATTCCAAAGCCGTCCCGGCGGCGCACCTTGTTGAGCTGCTGGTCACTGCTGCCATACAGCGGCGCTAGGTCGATGTAGGAAGACGTCTCGTTGATGTTGACATCTGCATGCGAAGTACGGAAGCACCTAGCCAAGAGGACTGAGTTTAGGTGACGTAGAGATGATGGAATTCAACTCACGTGTGGATGACCAATGCCGCGAATGAGAACATCATGCTCGACAGCCCCGCAGGGTGCGGCACGAACTATATCACGTCCGACGTCAGTGAGCGTTCGACGCGGGTGCTGGAGATTAAAAAGAGACCTTCTCGCGTCTGAGCAGAGTGTCGAATACAAGCCCAGCATCAGGAAGCTCGTTGAGAGGGAGCGGGTGCGTTTGCGAGACGCTACGGGCATATGGCATCCCAGCTTTGCCCAAGTCAGGGATACACGGGTTGTTGAAAGAGCCATCGGTTGTCCGGTATGAATACTTCTTCCCGAGGCAGGTGTCAACGGGGTGGGGTAGATCCTCATACACTACGAGACCAGCCCTGTCATTGATGAGACTCTTATCACAAGGAGAGTACACGTACATAGTTTGATCAAGAAATTCTCCAGTTTCTTGGCACGAGGGTCGTCCCCATTGTGCGATAGGCAGACGAGCGTTTGTTCCAACTGTTGATTAGGGGAAATCAACTCGGGGATAAACACCACGCATCCTCACTCAACTGACCAGCATCTTACGGTCATCCAGCGAGTTCAGATGGACGACGGCATCTATGAGACTTTCCTAGATGACGGCGGGTAAGAGGAGTGGTATATGCAATCATTCATTAGCATTCAATACTCGCCATGTTCGGAAGGTCCACAGGGAAGGGGAGATGCTTGCGGATCTATTGAACAGGTGAGCTTCAGACGACAAACAAAGGAACGAGCTCGAGGTACCTTGGTACGTAACTCATCGAAGCCCTTCAAGCCATGAGTTGGATGCTGTATCAACGGATCTTCGGCATTGGAATGGGACACCTCGGAATAAGACCGAGACAGCTTGGGCAGGAACGTGGACATCGATGTGAGGAGATGGGGTGAGAAGAGGAGGAGGAGCGCGGCGAGGTCAACCATCTCTTGACTATAGCTTATAAAGTATCAGGAGTCGGAGTGGATTTTGCGAATATGCAATCCAGGATTCATTCTGGATTGACAGGTGCATGGAAGTACGATGCTTGGTTTACTGCCGTTGAGGAATATCGCCAAACCAGAAAGTGCGGCCGTGACGGCTAAGCGCTGAGCGCTGAGTTTCGAGTGAGATAGTTCGTCACAATCGCGTGCGCACGGCTTGGTCTGCTGACGACGAACTCCACGGATGCTTTGCCACAGGCAAGATTAATGAATCAGAGCTGAGAATCTGGGTACTTTCCTGCACTTTTCGAACCCAGAGGCCTGAGCGCTGAGCGCTGAGCGTTGCAACGTTGAGCATGCAGATTGAGCAAACGCACCTACTTATCCGCGGATATCCGCACTAGTACTTTGCACGTCCATATGCATTCCTATCTACTAACGCTTGCGGGCCGAGGCCGCGCCAAGCTTCATTACACTTTTATATCTCCCTAGAACTAGCAGTTGGACAGGTTAACATAGTACTTAGTAGAAAGTGTCTGGTTGCAACTCACCTCAGAAGAACGGCTACTACTAGCTGAGGGACGTCCATTCATAGGATGGTTCCGCTTGTGCCACACTAGCCGCAGACCTCGGGCAAGTAGTGAATGCACATGATGACGACCTTCGCTCTTCGACATTCGCGCGCGCGAGACTACGTGATCCGGTAAGTAACTGCCAATAAATGTTACGGCCCATCCTGAAACTCAGCATTTGTCCTCGTGAATGAGCCAGACGTGCCTTCACCCTATCCATCGGGGATATCCTCCTATCGCCTCCCCGGTGTACTGAGTATGCTCGGGTCCGAGGCCGCGTGCGTTAGTGGCCAGACACGGCAGCGTTCGGTACCTACGAAGCTTGCAAGAATGACTTCTGCTGCGGATTCCGTACTTTGTCGATGACAAGGGGCAGGAGATCGCGCTCAGATTCGCCGCGTAGGGTCCACCGTGCGACGGATACCGCCTAGTCTCCCCTATTAGACATATAAAGACCGATGAGGCCTTGAGGTATGCGACGATCATCGCTGCCAGTTTGAATGCTAATAGGGCATCCAACACGCCGGCACTTCCGCCTGCATCGCACACCGGAGCTATCATACCATGCTGGAATGCGACTCGCCTGGATATACGCTCGCTTGCTGACACTTGTGTCAGCGACACCGGGAATGTTCACGACAGTGGACACAGATGAGACTTGGTGTTCCAGTTTATGTTGCAAGCAAGACCGCCTGTCGAGAAGGCACGCACAAGATAAGCAGATTATGTTCTGTGGGCAAGCAGTCGAGCGTAGACACTGGAGTCCGTATCCAGCTCCCTGGATGACATTGACAGTCTGAGTGAGAGGCTGGCAGTGGAAAGGTCTGAATTCATTGAACGCTTGAGGTTCGTCGGGAAGAGAAACGAGTGTGGGCGCCTAACATCATCTCTCCTCTTGACCATCTGCATCCACCTCCTCCAGGCTCCACTCTCGTGAATCGCACCCTTGTCTGGCAGAATGGACTCCTCAGAGCTTTACCACATTAAACAGCAGTTCACCCTCGGTACACCTAACCCATCCTCCTATTCGCAACACTCACACTGACGTGTACCAGGCGCCTACAAGTCTCTTGTCGATCTCACCGTCCCGGACCCCTCCTCCCCCGAGTACACCCCCACGCTCGTCTACCAAGCCCGCGCACACATCGCTCTCGGGCAGTCGTCAGCAGTAGAAGCCCTCATCCCCGCCGAGACCGACAATCTCGCCCTGAAGAGCGTCGCGACGCTCGCACGTTTCGTCGCATCCGACGCGGAAGATGCACGGGACGCTGCCCTCGAGGAGCTACGCGACTTGAGCGTAGAGATCGAGGGTGACGATGCGGAGGCGAGCAGCTGGGAAAAGGGCATCGTGAGGGTTCTGGCGGGTACGGCGTTCGCGAGGGCTGGTGAGATCGAGGAGGCTCTGGAGACCCTCGGTGCCGGGAATGATACGCAGAACCTTGAAGCGTGAGTGTTGCATTCATCCCCTCAGTCGGTCGGACACTTCTGGCGTCGCCGCGCTCCGATTTGTACTGCACTCCCTGATTCGTCGCGAATGAGCATACCAGCTACCCGCCAACATTGTACAGGTGTCACTTCGAGCTTGCTCATCGTACCCGCGCAGCCTGCATACATCACAGCGCTGCCGAGCTCATTGCTATGCTTCTTCTGATGTACGCTCATATCGATGACATGTTTCGTGGCACACGGGTCCCACCTCTCTCCTCTGCACTTCCCAACTCATCCAAAGGCTGACTATCTTCCCGCAGTGTCGCATATACTGTCCAAGTATACCTATCCATCAACCGCCCCGACCTCGCCCGCAAAGAGCTAGAACGTGCAAAGCGCTGGGCCGAGGACGACTTGCTCTTGCAACTCATCGAGGCCTCCATCGGGCTCGCGACTGGTAAAGACGGGTACTCGGACCCGCAATCCTTCTACACCGAGCAGCTCGGGAACCCTTCTCTAACCTCCCCTCACCTTCTCACTGCGCGCGGTGTTGTACGACTTCTAAGAGGCGAGGTCAGTGCCGCGAAAAGCGACCTCGAAGAGGCTGAGTCGCAGTGGGGCGGGAAACCGGACGCGGAGACCCTCGCTGCGCAAACGGTTGCGGCGGGCTTGGGGGCGAAGTCTGCGGATGCGGACGTGCTATACAGGTAGGTTACTGTTTGTCTGGAACGCACGATTGTCGCTGATCTTGTCTCTGTACCAGTCGGCTGTCTACCGAGTTCCCAACCCACCCTTTGGTGACCAGCTGCCAGCAAAAGACAGAGCTGTTCGATGAACTCGCTGCTAAGTTCACTGTCCCTCCGCTTGTAGTCGCCTCGGCCTGAATTCTGGATGCGTGTAATTTACGACCCTTTTGATGCCGTCTGCATTTTACATCCTGTTCCTCCTATATTCGCAGCATACAAAGGAGACGACATAATTGTGTTGGGACAAGGTAGGATACGATTATACGGGAACTACGCTGGGCACTAGCAAGAAGTTAGCAATTATCAAGCATCTAATTGTGTCGACCCCGTCTATGGTTACCACTGAAAATCACGGCTGACATCCCTTCCCGGGTGTTCCACCTGGACGATGACCCTCTGGCCCTTCATTCCCATCCTAGCCAGCGGGTGCGAAAAGTCATCCACCGCATAGATGGTAATCGTCCCGCCACATCCCGAATTCTTCGCCACAGGTCTCGGCTTTGGCTTCAAGAACGGCTGAAGCGTGCCACTCTGTGTGCGCTTGAGTGTGGCACCAGAGGACGATACCTGAGCTTGGGAAGACGGCGACTGGGAAGTTGCTGCTCCGGCCACAACTGCAGGCGTCGGTGGGGGCGGACTGCAGCAGCAACGGTATATCCGTGCATGTCCTCCGCACGAAGGCTTGTTCTCCTGCAGGATTCGTACACTATATGCGGATGGCATTGACAGTCAGTGGCGAAGAACTTCGCGCACATCCGCACGTATAGAGAGCACACACCCGAGCTTAGCCTGCGGTATCGCTTTGAGCGCGGCGACGACCTTCTTCGCGCGTTCGTACGCAGGGACGTCCGGGTCCATGATGACGGTGAACGACCCCGCGAAGTTGGCGCACGACGGCGGTTTGGCCCCCCGCATCTCGCTGCGGAGCGCGTCCAGGAGAGCCTGCTCCGTCTGGTACTCCCGCTCCGGGCGGCCGTTCGACGGCGCCTTCCTCTTCTTAGACGTCGCAGCGGCGTGCTGCAGCTGGGGCTCCTCCATCTCGACGTCCATGTCCGAATCCCCTACCGCCTCCGACCAGAAGTCGTCCTCGGTCCTGCGCGTGCTAGCGCCGGCGATTCGGGCGCGGGCCTGCGCGAGCAGCACTTTCCGCTGCGCTTGCTCGCGCTGCTTCTTGATCTGCCTCTTGTCGCGGCTCTTCCGGCGGCAACCGTCGCACGTCTTGAACAGGCGCGCCACGAACGGCCGGCGGCACTGCGTGCACGACTGGAGCTCGACTGTCGACGTCTTGGCTATCGGGACTGTGGCCGGGGCAGCGGTCGGAGCGCGAGACTTCAGCTGTAGCCCGTTTGGGAGTGGTCTCGGAACGAGGGGCGTGTGGGCGTGGACGCGGGCGTGGGTGCCGTGGACGCTGGCCATGATGGAATTCGGACAGACTTGAATTGGGCGGTATAGAACAAGGAACGTGCAACTGTTTGTAGAGAGGGTGAGAGCGAAGGCTACAGAGGCTCTGAGCGCGACGGGAATGGGGAGAGAAAGGAGACTCGTTAGCGTGACTTTTCCCGGACGCGTCAGGTCACAGCGTTACTCACGCGTTCGTCACTGACTTGGACAGTCACGCCAGTATTTGCAGCTTGTCTCCTCCCCGAATGAAACTGATACTATCGCTTGACTCCGTGGTTCCACCGCTCATGCTATGTCCCAGCAACGTCCAGCAAAGTCTTAGGGCGCAACTAGCCTTATTTGATGGTTCCAAAGATCGATAACTCCGACTAGAGAGGACTGAGTCCCGGCGGGCAGGATCGGAACGTACCAGTAGGCCCGGCACTGCGTCCTCTGCAGACCTATGATGCAAGGCTTGCACCTCACGGAAATACTCAGGTGCTACACAGGTATGTTGTATCGTGCAACTCCCAAACGATGGATAGTCTTGTGCTACCGAAGATTAACTTGCACATCTTACCGTCAGCGTTGAAGATATGGTATGTTGGCAGTGAGATGTCGCCGCAGTCGGTACCAAGGGCAAGTACTGTGTGCATGCTTCCACGGTCCATTCAAACGCGGTTTGACGAACTATGGAAGACCACGCACCTGCAGACCGCTCGCGCCGTCACTTTCGAGTCATACTGTGCGTTCTGACAACCGTGCTTCTAGGCTGGTGGGTGCAGTGGTACGTACGCAAGTTCAACGATTTATCTCCTAGCATCTACTTGCTGAAGTCACCTCGGAAGCCCGTTCGGATTCAATAATCGCTCCCACGCACAACTCTATATATGTTATATCTTGATCGCGACAGCCAGGTATGAGCTTCCTCGATTCTTCGCCGCGCCGACAATGTTCAATTTTGTGAGACAGCTCGATCATCATGGGACATCACGCGCATCCCCTTATTGCAAGCAGCCAGCTATTAACCCGGTGTTGCCGGACCTATACCACGAAGAAGGGCACGGCCTACAAAGCATGTAGTGCAAGAGCTGCGAGTATAAACGATGCACGTCATCGCACGGACGGCGCCCTAACCGCTCGTCGCGCCCACTTCTGCCATTCGTTACTCCCACTTCCGCTATTCGTTACTTCTCTCTTTCTTTCTAGTGCACAGTGCGTTGACACGTGCTCATTCCAGAGCTTAGAGAACCCCGAAGTTCTGAAAACCCAGACTCAGAAGGTATGGCTTCCATACATCATGGACGTGGCATCGTCGCTGATCATGATGGTCATGTGCAGAGACGACTCTACCACATGTATAGTGCAAGTCTTGACTCTTCCGGCCCAAGCTTCGTTCTGTAGCATGCCTACTTTACCAAGTTCCGAAAACGCATGACCGCGTAAACGCTTCAGTACTGGCATGACTGGCGTACTGCGGACAAGCGTCACTGCTGCTCGCGATATGTACCTAATCTCCCCTGCCCAGTCCATCGTGGCGAACGCCTGTAGAACATCGATTCCCTTAGTCTGGCCCTTAAACGAGCATGGCTTCTCCTTCGTTTCTCATACACGGTTGCGCTGCAGGCTTCCATTCGGCGAACGGCATTACCACCATTATGGGACGCTTAGCCGTCCTGCCGGGGCCAGACCGCGATTCTCATGCAGAACGCACACGGTTGACATCCACAATTAGTGCGATATCGTCACTGGACGCATCTCGGAAACCGAACGTCCGCGGCGCAGGTGCTCACCCCCAGTTTACAGCACGCAGCGGCCTCTTGCTTTCGGACCACCTGCACGCCCGTCTTGCCGCAGCCACGCTGTGCCCCCACGTTGCGCATGATCGGCACCTTCGTTTTCGAATCGGTCCACGGCTGGTCCATGCTACTTAAGAACGGCCCGCAATCGCTCGTCCACGCGCGAACGACCATGGAGGACCTCACTCGCTTCATCCCTGCCGTCCTCGTACTATCGGTAGCGGCCGCGATCTATGGCTATTTGCGCTCAATCACAAACTGGAATGCGCGCACTTGCGGCCGTCCGTTACCTCCGGGCCCCAGACCGCTACCTGTCCTCGGCAACGTGTTAGACATACCGCGATACAAGTCGTGGATAGGGTTCCGGGACTTGTGCATGCGATATGGTGAGCGAGCTCCCCTGTTTGTACTACCCGGTCTGACATGCGTTCGAAGGTGACATATTTCAGCTCAATGTTTTAGGCCGACGTTTGGTCGTACTCGGAAATGCCGAACTCGCTATCGAATATCTTTCAAAGAAATCGGCTATCACTGCAGACAAATTGCAATCTCCCCTAGTAGAGCTGTATGCAATCCACCCCGGCCATCAGTGTGTACACTCTCGTTTATAACGTGTTCACAGCGTGGGCCAAGATCTCAATTTCGGCTTCTATCCCTACGGCGAGCGGTGGAGGCAGCATAGACGAGCATTTTGGCAGTACTTCTCCTCGAGTGCCGTTCAAAACTATCGCTCCATACAACTGTCGACTTCCCGTACATTCCTCGTCCGGCTTCTGAACGATCCGTCACGTTTGAAGGATCACATTCGTTTGTTCGTACATTTAGGTCACTCTATGTATACGAATCGCTGAAGCTCCGTTCACAGCACATTCGCTGCCACAGCGCTGAAGCTCTTGTATGACATCACACCCGCAGACGAGGACGACCATTATATCACGCTCATACACGCGGCACTCGAAGGTGCAGCTCAAGCGCTCGCGACGGGGAAGTACATCGTGATCGACTTCTTCCCTTTCCTCAAGAACCTGCCTGCATGGTTCCCTGGTGCTGGATTCCAGAAGAAGTTCGCGCAATGGAGAGCTTCCGGAGAAGAGCTGAAGAACGTCCCCTTCGCGTATGTCAAGGAGAATATTGTAGGTCGCGTCGTTGTCTTTGGGAATAGCCTCGTCCCAATCCGCTCCCTTTACGACAGATCAAAGGGAAACATACGGATTGTGTCGTCGGGAAAGCTTTGATGTCACTCGATGGACTGGGACTCGACAGGCTAGCACTAGAACAAAGAGAAGATGTGCTCAAGAATGTGGGGGCCGTCGCAATTGAAGGCGGGTCTGATACAGTCAGTAGACCCTCAGCTTCTATCCTCCCGCAAGTCACAGTCGTAATGATATCTCGCAGACGTTCTCCACGGTTCAATCCTTCTTTTTAGCGATATCCCTTCATCCCGACGTCGCGAGGAAAGCCCAAGCGGAGCTCGACGCCGTCGTCGGTCCACATCGTCTCCCGGACTTCTCTGACAAGCCGTCGCTCACCTACGTCAATGCGATCATCAAGGAGACTCTGCGATGGCAGAACGTCATTCCGCTGGGAGTCCCACACCGTCTGACTACAGACGACGTGTTTGGCGGCTACTTCATGCCTCAGGGTACCTTGCTCCTTCCAAACATATGGTAAGCTGCCATGCCACTGGTCCTCTGTAGATGAGTATCGATCTCAGCGACGCATGCGGTATAGGGCTTGTATGCACGACCCTCGCGTTTATGCGAACCCGGATGAGTTCTATCCAGACCGCTTCATCAAGGATGGGGCGATCGATCCGGGCGTGCGCGACCCTCTCCAGTTCGTATTTGGGTTCGGAAGAAGGTGGGTCGTTACGCGCCTGGCACTCCGTGTGGGGTGTGCCGTGCAGCTGATGCTCTTTCCATGTCCAGAATTTGTCCTGGCAGGTACTTCGCAGAGGCTTCGCTGTTCATCACTATCGCGAGCGTGCTGCACGTCTTCGACATTCTCCCTCCACAGGATGAGTATGGTCATCCGGTCAAGATTGTCCCTGAAATGTCGGACGGGTTGTTGACGTACGCATGCGCATGACTCTTTCGCATATCTGTGTCTCTCACATCTGTGCCTTCCACAGATATCCCGAGGACGCTCGGTGCACCATCAAGCCCCGTTCTGCACAAGCACAAGCACTTATATTAGCGCATTCGTAGTCCGAGGCATGCGGCCACAATGATGGGGTTTGTCCTTGTCGATGTCGATGTTATAGGCGCCTGACAGCGTATAACGAGAGGTATTGTGTTCCGTGAAATTGTAGAACTTCGTCGCGTTACAGGCAGTGTTTGACGCATTTATCTAAGGTCGTAATGATCTATCGCACGTTCCACCACGATCCACCTGCGTTACAGATTACAAGTTGCTTCCGGAAATCGACATAAGGACAAAAGCACCGAGTCGAACGTCATGTTCTCCCCCCGTTCACATCGGCATCAACCATAACAATCTGACTCTTGTTGATCAAGCCGATTAACCAATGTTATTCGAGATAAAGTCCATGCTCGTGTTCGTTTTGTCTGCCTTGCTCGTCGGCCAGGGTGCGCACAATTCGACCCAATACCCTCGCTGTCCTCTCCTGATCCCGCGACTCGCTACAGTTACAGGCGCAGCTGCGCCTGTCCGTCCCGCCTCCGACCATGCGACCCTCGGCTCTGTCTCTGTCTCCGTCTCCGCAGTACAAGTTCTCAGAATCCGTCCTCCCTCGGAGTCTCTCCAACTACGCGGTCCTCGGAGATGTCTCCTTCGCTGGTCGTAACACGACGCGTGTTACTCGAGTCCGTCCCGCCTCCGACTACGCAGTTCCCGGAGAAGTGACAGCATGAGTCACCGGCCACGACGACGCAGTTCATGTCCCCAGAGTCCGCCCCGCCTCCGAAGACGCAGTTCCTGGAGAGGTCAGTGTCTCGCTGAGGCCCATTCCAGTCTCCAGAAGGCGTCGGCCAGTGAGCTGCACGCCAGAGTGTTTCCTGCCATCCGACTGAGTGCTTACATTACCGTCGACGACTGAGGCTGATCATTCTCGCTGCAGGTCTGTGTTTGATCAAGATGTTCAATACGTTCACACTCAATCGTGTCACGAATACATGGCCTGGGGTGTACTTGCTCATCATCGACAGGTTTGGTTGTATCAATGGAATACCTGAACTCAGCGAATCCCTTCGGAGCGTGACCCGGACGCGTTAGGTCACGATGTGACTTGCGCGTACCTAACGGTGTCAGCAGAGTCACGCTGTGGAGAACTTGCTCCAGGCTCCAGCGATTCCCGAGCTCGTTTTGGAGCAAATCCCAGACTATGCCAACATCAATATTACCTCGAACCTTCTCATCGTATCATCCGCTGATTGCTCACAAACAGATCAACTTGCTGCTACAGACTCGGCGGACCACGCGTCGCTGTAGAATGGAGAATGATGGTGTTCAAATCATGATCCTGGCAGACCGTTTGCCCACTGCAAGGGTATGCGTGCGAAGCTCCATATATGTGTTGCGCGCAAGGAAGGGCGTCGGTATGTGAGGAGAAGGTTTTGTTGGTCTGGAGTCTGGACTAGCTGGAGCCTGGCTATCGTTCTCGATCCGCTTGGACATCGGGGACTATTCTCGGTGACGTCGACCTCGCGCTCCAGCCTTCCAGTCGGCCACCGCCCATTAACGCAGCGGGCTAGCCTTACGGCACCTCCTATCACCCTGCGAACGCTCCGAATCCCCCGGTTTTGCGGTATATAAACCCATTTCCTCCCACTTGCACTCGACCATTTGCTCACCTTTGCGTTGTCCGAACCCCTTCTAGGGATCTGGCATACTTCTACTCCCTATCTATCGCACCACCACACACGACATGGCCACCATAACACCGCGCACTTGGGATGTCCCAGCCTACCCTGCGTTGCCCCTCTCTCGCTCTGCCTCGACTACACCTGTCCTCTCCAGGCGACGTGGACAGTTCCACTCGAACCACATCAGCGAGCGCAGCGATACGCCATTCCCCCGCCAGAGCTCATCCCGCGAGAGTCTTCACGACATCTTCGTCGATCCGAGCCAGCGGGGTCCTACTTCTGCGCAGCGTAGGGTGCGCCGCAAGAAGAGCTCGATAAACCTCCGCAACATCTTCTTCAATGGAGATGTTGTTCCTCCACATTCGGAACCGTCCCCGAATGAATCTTCTTAGGAGACGAAAATCATTTTGGTGAGTCGCTGTAGTACTGGACGTAAACCTTTATGTGACTAACTCATGTCTTTCCCTAGCACGCGACTTCGTACGATTATGATGAATCACTGTCCTTGGGCCCGTTTATTCGTACTGTATTACTAGCACTTAGTTTATGGGCTGTATGTCAATCTTCCGCTTGTGGCTTGGTTTTATCGTCGCCATATGTATATCATGAACTCCAACGTCGTTGCAAGGACTGATGTCTCCCCCGAAGCAACATATCGCGATCGGCCTGCGAGTCATTCTGCTAGCTCTAGTACTAGTTCAAAGCTGCAAATAGAAGCTCAGTTCAAGTACTACACCGTGACAAAGATAGTCACATATATGGCGTTCGTGATCGACTTGTATAACCACCGGGCTATTATAAGTTTTGGTTCCTGATCCGAAGTAGCCGCCGGGGGTAACCACGGACATCATAGGGTCACTGCAGATATCCGCCATGGACATGCGTTACGTTTACATTCGAGACCCAGAGCCGACGGAGGTCTTTATGGCGGAGTTCAAGCTCAAGAGCGAGAGGCGTGGAAGGAAATGATGGCAAAGAGGGATAGCCCCGGGGTTTCTGTGGAAGTCGCAAGTACGCCTTGTTCGAGCATCATGATGATAATCATGCGCTGTCACGAGCCACGCGAAAGTAGTCCGAGTCAACGACTCTCCATACGAAGGTAGATTTGTGCAGGGATACGTCCGTCGACGCGCTTTGAAGCGGATGAGCTTTCGGCGCCATTGTGGTTGGCAATCTTGCCACAGCTAGGCTGGCGGCGAGTCCGTGAACGTTGGGTCAGACATTGTTTCCAAGCAACTGCGACACCTACCGCAGCATCGGCTAGAAATGAGAGGGACAGTGGCGAGGGCGTACCTGTGACAGCCCTTGTGTTGAGGAGATAGTAGATCCCGCGATGGAGGTTGAGAAGCAAATACGAGCAATACTTTAAAATGCACACCTATTAGTAACACGAGGAGCCCGTGGAGTACAGCGAACACACGAGTATACCCAAACAACAACACCTGATTCCGAGTCCGAGTCCGAGTCCAAGCCGAGTAGCAGCTCGATTTAAGGGAACGCAGACACCTTGATGTCCCTCTGCTTAGTCCCGCACCGGTCGAACTCGAGCCGGTACAGGTCCTCTGTCTCCTTCCACATGTGGTCCCACTCCAGGATCTCATCTTTCCACAGCGCGCCCCACTCCTCCGCGCGCATCTGCGCGTTCCGGTGCATGTCGTCCAGGCCCATGTCCGTGTACGTGTTCCGCCAGAACGGCTTGACGAGCGTGAAGTGGACCAGGCGCAGCTCGTGCTTGATCCCCGCCCAGAGCTCCGGGTTGCGCTTCTTGATCGCCATGTTCCCGTTGTACGCGTATGGCAGGCGGACGGCGTCGGGCCCGTAGAAGACGTTCAGGTACGCCTGCTCCGCCTCGAAGTGCGGGTACTTCGCGGTCTCGATGTGGCGCACGAGGTTGTTGTACGCGGCGGAGGACGGGCGCACGAAGAGCACCCCGGCGTTGAAGGCGACGGTGAAGCCCGGGTCGTCGATGTAGACGTCCGGGACGGCGGCGAAGTTGAACGGGAGGAGGAAGAGCTCGTCGAAGTTGCGCAGCACGACCGTGTCCGCGTCGAGATAGACGACGGCCTTGAGGCCCAGCTCGCTGAAGCGCCAGATCGCGAGCTTGGTGTACTGGTCCTTGAAGTGGTCGTGCACGCCGCCGTCTTTGGGGGGCTCGATGCGCTCGACTGCGTACGGCTCGAAACCGGACGCGGACGCGACGCACAGGGCGCGGTCAGAGACCTGCCCGGGGATGTAGAAGAGGATGCGGCGAGCGGTACTGTTCACCCTGTTGAGGGAGTGACCGAGGGTGACGATGGGAACGGCGAAGGCGTCGTTGTACATGCTCGTGACGATGGCATTTTCCGAACGTACCAAACGTGCCTGCCGAATGAACTCCTCATCCACCATGGGTTGTTGGTTCCTTATGTCCCCAGATGATCATCGCCACAGAGCGCGTCGAGATGAGATCACAAGTGTGCATCCAAGGAGAAGAACGGGCGGCGTTTTGTGGGTAAGAATAGATGAGTGACAAAATGTGAATGCTTGTCCGCGAAGATGCTCACAAATTTTGGAAATTGTCTATTGGTGTGCGGATAGGCTCGCGATGGCACTCCTGCGAAGACTTGTGTGTGTGGGCATAATGCGAGATTTGAAGATGGAGTACAACGGAGATCCCGAGCAGCAGTGGGAACCAGATCCATGGGCGTCGGATTTTATCGATGAGGAAATGGCTCGAGAACGGCGATCTGTGAAGCCGACGATAGGAGGACATATCGGAGGGCATGTTGGAGGGTCGTGTCGGACGTTTGCCAATACAAAGGTCGCTCTCACGAGCATATATACCCTTTGACCAGGTGCTTCCACGGTATGGCCGCTTGAGTATTTGATCACGCAGCGGCACCCACGCGAATAGAATGGACATTGCCAATATTGCCAGATGTTACGGAACGGTCGTCTGTCTCCGTGATCGACGCCCATAGCATAAGTTGTTTTCAGTTCGCACCGGGACTGGAGTCTTGGAGCTTGGAGCAGCAATTTTCACCTGGCTGCTCAGGCTGGCAAAAATTGTTACAGTCGAGCAACGGTAATCACAGTGTGTGCCTAGACGATGAGTACGGGACACCTTGAAAAGTCACGATCAAGTGAAGCTTCGAGTTACAGAGTTGTACCGGTACTGCGTGTGCCGAAAGTAACTCCGAGACTTACTGGCAGTCTAGTACAGCAATCGATGATGTTTGAGGAGGAGGGTACTTAGGTTTGATGCATGATGTGTCGAGCCGGAGTGTGTGCACTATCATAATAGTCCAGTGCCAACCAAGTCGAGTGAAGTGCACCGGCGCGCATCATTAAGCGTGCTTTTGACCAGACAGCAGAGAGTGCGAGAGGGGTCGGAAGGCCGGGAACAAGCCGAGATGGTATGCGATATATAGTATGGACGTCGCTAGTACTACTTACATCATTAACTGGCTGGGGACTCCGAGACACGTGGGAGGCTGCACACTGCCAACAGTGCATAGTGGCCGGCTGCCACAATAGCTAGTGAGTGAAACCGCCCCATAGTAGAGGAGTGCCAAGGGGCAATTTACACATTCATTGCCGTGTTTCTTGAATCTTCAGTGAGAAACACCAGTGGCAGGACCGTCCTCCCCAAGCTGTTCAATGATTGCTTGCCTAGCCTGGGAGACAAGCGAGAACTATACGGTAGGGCGAGTCATGTTGGCATGTACGCAAGAGAAGCACTAACATACAAGCCGGTGTCCAAGTATCAGAGCCAGAAACCGAAACCGTCATCGTTGTAATCCGAGTCGAGGCCGCCGCCGTCCCATGATATCTCAGAGTAATACTCGTCGAAGTCTGTCTCCTCCTCTTCTTCCTCTTCTTCCTCTTCTTCCTCCTCCATTTCCTCGATACCATCCCACTGTACGTCAGCCACGACCTCCTTCAATCGATCTACATGATCAGGCCATGTGTTTCTACAGTACTTGAGGTGGAGCTCGGCGACGGACACGTCGTGGTGGCATCGTGCTATGAGGCAGTCGATGAGCAAGTCCAGGAATTCGGGTGGCTTATCCGCGTTAACGGACATCAGACGGATATCTCGAAGCTTCAGTACTTCTAGTTGCGGTAGCGGCAGAGGATTTTGCGTGATGTTCCCCTGATCATCGTGATGAGGAGTTGAAAGCGCGTTGGTCAACGCCTGGGTTTGGTCGCCACCTAGTGACAGGACATGGATATTCGGCATGGCTGCGAAGAGTTCTTGGAATGCCCATGGATAATCGTTTTGGGTCTCGGTGACTGTGATCTCCAGTGTCTGCACGCCATGGAAGACAGTAGTGTTGCTGAAGAGTGGTGTAAAGAAGGAGATGTTCGTCATGATGGGCATGTCCACGTGAACATCACCCGGAGGGAGAGAGATATACGAGTGTCTCGCTTCGAGGTCTGTGATCGGCGCACGTCGACCTTCTAGGACTTGTCGCGAATGGCGCCTCCGCTCCAGTCGGATAGCTCGAAGTGGTTTGGAAGACGCGAGATGATCCTTTAAGACCGTCGCCAAGTCTGGGCCACCGGGTTGTTTTCGACTGTTGAGATGATAGGTGGTCTGCGAGGCCGTAGAGAGGTGACCGAGTAAGTTCGCACAATCTAGACCGTTACTCGTGATCGAGAGATGTTGCAGGTGAGGAAATGTGATATTTCGGGAAGGAGGAAGGATGGACGTGGCGTCTATCGGTAACCTTGGAATCGCGTTGTCCAATGTAAGCGTCTCGAGGAAGGTCATGCCCTGGAGCGCAGTGAGGAGGTTTTCAAAGGAGCCCATCACGTCCTGAGAATCTTGTCGTCCACATACGACAAGCTTCGTCAAAGTAGTGGCGGAGAATATCGGTTCATTCCATGCGAACATCAATCGGCGGCAGTCAAGAGTGCGGAGGGCGGGGAGTGCTTGGGGGGATAAAGAACGGAGGATGTGCGGCAAGTTGGAATTCCAGCCGTGCTCCGAAAGGGGTTCCCACAATACCAACGATCGCAGGAGCGGCGCTGACGCCGTGTCGCACAGTTTCTGGCAGATGTGACGGATCATGAGGGGGAAGGCACTGAGGTAGAGCTCGACGAGGCGCGAAGTGTGGGAAGTTACAATGTTTTCGAGTCCTTGGAGTCCGTCAGACGGGGTGTACAATGGAAGGGCTGCGGTTATATGCAGGGGTGCGTGCTTTGAGTGCACCACGAGCTCGTCCAAGTAGGCCTGGTGGGTCCCGACAATGTAGCTCCAGAGCCTGGGAGTTCTCAGCGCAATCTCCCTCCAAGCGTGGCAAATATGTGCGACTATGATCCATGGTGCAGGGTTACTAACGTTGACATGGGGGTAACACGTGTCGGAGAAGAGCATATTCTGTTGGGTCTCGTAGTTCTGTCGACACATGTGAATGAATACTTCTGAGAATATCTCCGAAGGTAGTCGAGCGATCTCGGTGTGAGTGTTCAGCCGACGTTTGAGTTGGATGATCGCCCGGGCGTGCTCTTCAATGTCTGCTTCTATCACTTTGCGAGCGCTGAAGGCTGTCGCTTGGGATGATACCACCATTTTCGCAACAGAGATCCCTGTTGGAAGCAGATCGACTCCGTTCAGATTGAGATGTATCGAAGAGACATGAGTATCACCTAGTAGTGAAGAGTTGACGACGACGGCAGTGACCAACTTGTGTAAAGGGAGCTGCCGCAGCAAAGTTGGCCGTTACAGGTGGCTGTGCCCCGCAGCCAAGCAACAGTAAACATCCCAGCATTTGAGCGGAGGAGGATGGTATTCTCGGACTCGGAGAGTCATACGATGGGCATCACGCCAGCGGGAATTCGCCAAGCGCATCACATATACGAGAAAAACTGTGATGCAACATTTCATGGTAAGTATCCAAAAATTAGTAGACGAAGAGCCCGTCATCGTATTCGTCAGCTTCCTCCGAGTCATAGAGTGCTTCCGAGTCCTCGTCGTAGTAGTCATCCTCGCCATATTCATCCTCGTCGAAATCCTCCTCCGAGTGGTCTTCCTCCATGTCCTCCACCCCATCCCATACTACGTCAACCACAACCTCCTTCAACCGATCCACGTCTTCCGACAACGTGTTCACACAGTGGACGAGACGAAGCTCCGCAACGGCCATGTTGTAGTTGCATCGTGTTACAAGGCAGTCGATGAGTAAATCCAGGAACTCCGGGGTAAGATCTCCGTCGCGAGACATCAGACGGATGTCGCTGAGCTCCAAGACTTGTAGACGCGGGAGCAAGAGAGTCGGCGAGGAGCTTCCCTTTATGGATGGAGACGTATGGGGAGTCGACAACGCGTTTGTGAATTCCTTGGCCTGATCGCCGGTGACCGCCAAGAACTTGATATTCGGGACGCCAGTGAAGACTTCTACCCACGACCAAGGTTCGTCGTGATTAGCGATTACAAGCTTCTGCACGTTTTTGAAGATGTTCGTATCATGGAAGAGCGGCGTAGTAAAGGGAGAGTTGGCGGGTACGTTTAGGTAGACATGTTCGGATGGAATGGAGGAGAAATCGTCGTCTATGTGGAGCAGACTAGTTGTGCATCGACCTGCGAAGATCTGATGTCTCGTCCTCACTGCCCTGTCCAGCCGGATGGCGTGCAATGGTTTTGAACGTGCGAGACGATCCTTGAAGATATTGACCAGATCCCGACCGCCTTCGTTATCCCTACCTGACAACTGGTAGGAAGTGTCCTCCGGGAAGGAAAGATGCTCGAGGAGGTTGGCGCAGTCCCGGCAACTGCTCACGATCGAGAGACGTCGCAAATAGGCGAGAGTGATCTTGCGGGAGGGAGGAGGGACCGATGTCGTGTTAGCCGTCAACCGTGGAATTGCTTCGTTCAACTCCAGCGTCTGGAGGTTGGTCATGTTTTGAATCGCGGTAAGAAGGCTTTCGAAGGAGCCCATCGTGGTATGGGCCTCGAGGCGTCCGCGAACGATGAGCTTCGTCAGCGTGGCGCAAAATATTGGCTGGTCCCACTTATACTTGACGAGACGGACGTCCAGGGTTCGGAGATTAGGAAGTGTCTCAGGTGATAGGTTGGAGGAAATGGAGGGTGACCCATCCGTCCAATACTGCCCAACAGGCACCGACAATGTTAGCGATTCCAAGAGGGGGGCGGTGGTGCAGAGCTTCTGACAAAGACCATGGAGTGTGTGAGAGGAGCCTTGGAGGAGAACTTCCTTCAGACGGGCTGCGTGAGCGACGAAGATTTCCTCGGCCGCCTTGACCCTCTCGTCAGATTGCGTATTAAGGATCGCGGTGATGGAGAGCGGTGCGTTCTGAGAGCGTGCAAGGAAATTCTCCGCGGATGTCTTGCCAACGACGACGATGTAGCTCCACAGCCCCGTAGTATGCAGGGCAAGTTCTCTCCAGCTATGACAGGTATGGGCGACAGATATCCATCGCCTATCGCGGGGGAAATGATAATAAGCACCCAGAGCTCTTTGCCGCTTGTCGTACTCGTCGCGACAGACCTCAAGGAAGATTTCGGAAAGCAGTTCGGCGGGAAGACGAGCGACGTTTGTGAAAGTATTCAAGCGACGGTTGAGAAGTATAATTGCTCGCTTGTGTTCTTCGATCTCGTCTGTTATGACGGCGCGAGCATCTGCCGCACTGTCTGGCATTTCGTACGCTGTTGTGACAGTGCGTCGTCATTACCGGGACGAGAATCAGTTGCTGATGATCATTGCGCGACAGGTCATTACAACTCACCTTCACTTGCGCAGCACTAGGCCGTGTCCAACAACCCAGGGTAACGTGAGTGGCACTGAGCGCGCGTTGAAAGGTATGTCACTGGGGCGCAAGAGGATGATAAGGAGGAGAAAGATATCAGGTTTCCCGTATCGACCTGTGCTGCAGGCTGTATCAATATGGTGTTCACGCAGCCTTGATCAATGGCAACTGGGCACAAACGAGATTTCCGGCGTAACCTCCGATGGAAAGTCGCACAGAGACGAGCACGCGATCGCGGAGCAGGCACGCCCGTCGAGGGAACGAGTCCGCGCCTTCTGCGGACACTCTCGGAAGACCGTGCAACGCGCATGCCAAAGACTCCTATAGTACCTATAGTATGCGAGAGCCCGGCTCGCACGCGTGGTTGCGCCGCGCGACTTGAAGCACGAACATTGCGTCACGACTCGGAGATCCCGCCGAGTGCCAGTTATAATGTCGGACTCACCTCCGATGTGCTAGGGTATGGACTCTGGAGGTCGAGTTGAAACTGAGCGGTCGAGAAGCAAATGTGAAGTCACGGTGCAGAGGCAGGATTATCAGGCGCCCAAGCAACGTTTGCATTTGGTCTACTGCGCTTAGTAAGCACGTCGGTTAGATCGCGCCGTTTCAGGTACGACGGCAAGATCGGGCCGTTGGTAGCCAAACTCTGGCAAATAACGCGCTCATCCCGGACTGTGGGGACGCTCCGGGTCACTGCTGTCTGAATTTTGAAGTCCTTGCCCCCCTCATCCTTACCAGTGCTTTGTTCTCGTTTTCGTTCTTGCCTTATAAGCTCGACAGGACAGCGCAACGTGAGCATACATCAGTCACTACCCTGGTATACACTGATGACTGCATGATACACAGTGTATGTCTCGAAAAGACGCTGTCAATCTCGGACATACGCTCGATGATCTCAAAAGCGACAAGGCCACAGAACGGCAGCAAGGCAGAGATGCGATACGCTACGCGTTTCAAAGACCCTCTGCGGTTCTCCACTTTGATAACAAGGGTGACGGCTGGTCCTGGCTTCTCGTATTCCAAGCACTTTTTGAGTCATACAACAAGGAGCTCAAAGCATGCATATCAAAGACTGGTGCTCTCCCGCAGTCCACAGGTCGTGGTTCCGTTTCCCTGAAGCGACTCAGTGATGTAGCATCGGTCGTCCGGTGGCTCACGGAACGCAGCATCGAACGCCTCAATACCCGTGTCCTTAAAGCTCTGCTCCGTCACCTCACTCATGCAATCGTGCTCCAAGGCGAGCTGCTCGCACCCGTCGCTCTCGACTATGCGAAGACAATCAATCTCGTCCTCAGCTACCGTCCACATCTTCATGCCATCAAAGACGATATGTGGCACCAGTTGGTCGCCCTCGCATTCAACGTCGTTTTGGGACGTGCTCCGAGACGCAAGCTCGCGGAACATCTTGAAACGGGTGATGAAAATGACAGTGGTTCGGATGTCGAGATGGATGAAGGGGACTCCGTTTACGAGAGCGACGACCGAGGAGAGGGTCCTTCGACGCCGGGTTTGAAGAGGTCGCGCCGACACACTCGGCCACAGTCTTCACTTCGTCAAGGTCGGTCCAAGATACACAGAACATCACAGGCTGTCTCTCTTGAGCAGATCGAATTCATGTCTGTCCTTGCCATCCTTCTTGCTTCCCCGACCGCCCCACTCCTCTGTATCCCACAAGAGACGGACGGGTCGATTGAAGAGGCGCACAATCCATACAAGTTCCCTCGCATTCTCCTCGATCATTTTGCCCTATTTCTGCGCATCTACACCGGTGACACTTCGATGCATCACGACTACCTCGTTGCTCTATCATCAGCTCTATCCCATTACACCGTCAATTGTCGCCGGGCGGTGAGCTCGTTTGCTATAGAGAACTGGCATGCGCTGGTCGGTATGTGGGGCACCAAGAATCAATCCTTGAAGACACATCTTGTGGTAGCTCTGCGACTACTCTTTCCCGTGCTCGCAGCGGATCCTATGGAAGACGAAGTGAGGCCTGAGCCCACAGATGCATTCGCAGCCCTCTGGACTGCTCTGGACGCGTCTGTTCACAGCCGGGGTGTTTTCTATGACCTTTCCTGCGAGTCCATACAGTTCCGCCTGCGCGAATCACACCAGTACCCCTACTCAAGCCCTGCCTTCGTAGCGGGTACGTTCTGCTATGGTTGGCAATTTGATGCTGAGCAGGCACTCGCTTGGTCTATCCTGGAGCTCCAGGCAGACTGCACTGAGAAGGTATGTGAGATAGTATTCAACGAAACATGTCAATTGACCGAAACCACGCTAGTTGTACCTGCGATCCGAGTCAACTTACTCTTCTGCTACGCCACACGGAAAGCGCCTCAAGCTTGAGAACCCCGTCGCTTCGCTGCTGCTATCCATCAAGACGCAAGCCTCCGCTTCAGTTAAGGTGCACCACCTGCAGGTCTTACTGTTCTTCATCGATCGGCACTGGCGTGCTGTGCATAAGCAGTTACGCCAGGACATCATCTCGACCCTCGTACCATTCGTATCTTACGAAGATGCCGTGATCCAATCTTGGACATTCCTCTGCCTTGCTGCCATCGCCCACGCAGAGTCTACTGCTTCGGCAGCTGCAGTTGAGCCCTCTCAAAGCCAACTCTCCTCTCTCCCCGATGTCATGGCTACATGGGATCCCATCTGGACACACGCTATGCGACGTGCGAACGTTCCTGCTGTTTCACGTGCCGCGTGCCACGCCGCTCACACTCTATTGACGCATTCAAAACGCCTTCTCTCCTCCCAACGCGTCCTGCAAGAGATCGAGTCCTTCGCTAAAGACCTGGACGTCCAGGGGCCCGTGTATCCGTACGATTCAGTATGCGACTTCATGGTCGTGTGCCTTCGCATCGCAAACCAAGACGTTCGGCTGTACCGCATGCAGATCGAAGAGAAGATCCTGTCATGGCTCACGGAGTCTTGGAGAATCGGCAACGAACGCCGCACATCCATGCCTTCCCACACAGTCGCCCATATCCACACCCTGTTAGAAGGAATCACTGGCTCGTCGAAGAGAGTTGGCCTCTGCTGCGATATGATACTGCCGCATAGTATTATTGTCGATGCGACGGTCGAGGAATATCAGACACGAGTCATCCGCGACTTCCAACTCCATGCTCGTCTTCCTTCTTATCGGCGACCTGGCCCCACTGCTTACGCCGGATCGCCCATCGTCACGTCGGCGGATGATAACGCAACAAAGACAACGATACTTCCCTTCGGTGACAGCATTGATCTAGCTCCTCCGCGTGGTCGCGAAAGAAGGATCTCCGCATTCCTCCTCAAATCTCTCGAAGAGACGTTGATGGCCCTCACGTCACGCGACGCAGTATATGGCTTCCCCACAGCGGAACGAATTCGCTCTTCGTTGGACCTCGCCGTCAGTGCGATGTTGTTTGAAGCGTCCCTCTTGATGAACGGAACCCAGTCCAACCGCCGGGTCTTGCAGGCAGCTTGCAAACTACTGCGTGCGGGCACGCCCTTGCTGACCGACTCGAGGTGGAAGGCAGAAGAGCGAAGGCTTATCTTGGGATTCCTCGACCCCCTCATCCGTGCAGACGACGAGCATTCCGAGAACGTGGAGTGGGTGACTCTGGTGCCTCCAAACCAGCGAACTGGGATCAGAGCGCAAGCGTTGAGGAGTCTGCTCTCCATGTCCTACGTAGATCGTTCGGCGACGGCGCTTCGACGGGATCTTCAGAAATTCGTGTTTCGCAGTGCAGACGTAAAAACCCATATTATTCCACTCTAGCTTTTATGATTACTAACGCCAGATTCTCCAGGTTCAGGATGCCTTCACAGAGCTACTGAAGCAACTTCGCGATGTGTTGCGTTTAGCAGTCGGCCAGACGCTAGATTCGCATGTGACAGCCCAGGTCGATGATGCCGACGGGTTCGGGCCAATCCTCACGAAGCATGCAGTTGCGTCGACGTCCTCCGCTCGCGATGCTCAGAAGGACATGGAACACAGCCGCCACGTCGTGGACTTATGCATCACCTCCCTCGCTATAGTGCCTGTCTTGCAGTCTTCTTCCGGGGAACCTACTCGCGATCGCGCACTTACGGACCTCGTCCTAAACAGCGAACCAGATGAGTTCATACTCTTAGCGCCATCCTATTGCAACCACATCAAACGAAGGACTCTGAACATCAGCACCGCCAATTCTAAGGACTTGCTCAACAAACTGGACGATTTATGCACTGCATATACTTATAAGCACCGCGAGGAGACGTTACTGATCGTGGTCCGCGTGCTGGAGGCTACTTCCCATCTCTGGCTGCAGCCTGCCGTAGCCTCAACGGAGCTAGGACGTATCGCAAGGTTTTACTGCTGGGAGACGGTAGGACGATTGAAGCGCAAGAGCGAACGGTCGTGGAGAGTGCAGGATGCCATCATCCGCTTCCTAGACGTGTACCTCGAGAAGGATCCAAAACAAGAGATGTGGCAGCTGCCAGTGGACGATGAAGGGACTCAAGACGGGAAAGCTATCCCTGGTGCTGAAGACCTTCCTTCTGCCGTGCTCCCAATGCTCAACGCTGACCATGATATGAGAATTCGTTTTCGCATTGCAGCGACAAATGTTCGACTATTCTCAGTCGGTCGCTCTGCTGGATGTGATCTCATGAAGGTCTATAAGGACATTCACAAGCATCTCAGCGCAGAGACAGAGAAGTGAGTAAATGGGTCTCTTTTATAGCGCGTTGTATTTGCGAACTCACGACTACAATAGCTACGAAAGCATCCTCACCCGTCTCCTTTGTCTGGGAAACATGATTATCTCAGAGGCTTCTGTCAGACGAGGAGCATATTGGCATCTACTCGAACTTGCCTATTTCTCCTCCTTGTATATCCCGCACCTCAAGGCTGTGCTCAGCGGTATCACGGAGCGGATAGGCATTCACTCGCTCGCCGAGCTCTTCAGCTGTTACGCTGCACAATTTGCCTATTCCATTCGCCAGTCTCGCATAGATCTTTTCAAATTCCCCCCCGAGCTTCTCGGATATCGTGACCGTCGCGAGTGCGCCGAGGCTACCTTCCAGCCATTCACCCCTTCGAATCTACTCGGACAGGGAACCCCAGACGAGGTCGCCTATGGCAGGGATCTATTCTTGCGTCATTGTCAAGCCGTCCTAAAGAGCGAGGAAGAAGGTATCGACGACTGCTTCGCGGAACTTGTCGCATACGAGATCGTATTTTGGCTGGACTGCAATCCAGGCGGCGACGTCACGGATGATCTCGACAAATCGCTGAGGAAGAAACTAGGCCATGGACAACTCGAGACTGTCTTCCAAGAAAAACTAAGGAACAATGCCGATGGTATTGCGTTTGGGCTCCTCGGAAGTCTTGGGGAGCAAGACATCTCTCCGCAAGGCACGATTGCTGCCGCGATAGAGAACGCGATCTCCCAGTCTGCTGCCGAAACGTTTCGCGCGATCTCGAAGTATCGTTCTCTGGACACATTCGAAGCATATCAGCCGAACCTCCCTTTCTATTCCTCCGTCGCTGTCCTCCGAGCTCTCAACTGGTACAGGCGACGTGCGAAGCAGGTAGACTCTCCTGCCGTGACGTATCATATACTGCAGCAGCTCTTCGCGCAGATAGAGCTTTCACCCCTCGTGAACGAGCAGTACCGTCTTCTCAACGCCTTGTATCTTTGGGTTGCTTCTCATCACGAGCACTTCAAGGACGAGAGTCTTCTACGGACTCTCACTCGAAGAGCCGTATCAATGCTTGCACAGGTCGACCTCGCTCGAGGCGCGCAATCGCTGCTTGAATGGTGCTTTTCTCTCTACAAAGCCTCCTCAACCGAGGCCGACTACCGATTGGCGGACGTCTTGATTCGCGTCAGCACCATCGCCCACGACTTCTCACAGACGAGTGATGATCCCTCCATGTCCGTGTTAGGCTACGAACTACTTGATTGGGCGGAGAAGCAAGCGCAATACCTATGGAGGAACAAGTTACTCAAGGACCAGGTCGTCAGGGCATTAGCCGCCTGGCCTCGTGAGCTACCACACTCGTTGAAGGGTGTCTGCGATGACGTGAAGCTATCTGAACTCACATCCGTCCTCATCGACCATGGCGTATCAGCTAGCAAGTTCCGCCTGGTGCGACGGATCTACGACCTCGCCTCGCATCAGGACACAGACGAGAAGTTCAGTAGCTCGGACTTCTGGCGGCTGAAGGCGTGCATTCCCCCTCAGAAGTACCTCGTAGACAGCGATATCGACGCGTTCACATCACTGCTTATGTTGCATCATGGTCAGGTCGACAGCATCGGAAGCGACCACTTTCACCCGGAGACCGTACGTACCCTACATCTCTCTGCGGCACGCAATGCCGCCGAAAAGCAGAAGGAGATCGATGAATGGCCACCTCGCGTACCGGTTAATCTAGCCCGCTCCGCTATCGTTGTGTCGCTGCGCTCTATGCTAGACACCTCCGCCGCGTCTCAAGCCCACGTCGCTTACAAAACCTTGCGAACTTTGATGTCCATCCCATCACACGAACCGTATATCGCATCCGGCTTTCCAGCAGACATTCGATGGGAACTGGAGTACCTGCAAGCATTCTCCAAGCCCCACCAGAGCAGTCCCGCTCCAAACCTCGGCAGTACCCTTCGGGCTGATGGCATGCTTCATCTCGCTAGGGACTTCGATGAATGGATCCCACGAGTGACAACGCTGCTGTGCGATATACTCGGTGGTCGCGATCCTTTCTTTGCCCCGCTCGCTCCCGTGTTGCAGTCCAACCACGACTTTGCGGAAGAGGTGCTACCCGTAGTGGTTTACTCCCTCCTGCAAACCGAATTCGACGCATCTGTATCCGACGCCCCCTCCTCCGCTCGTAATGTGCTCTCCAAGTATTTCTCTGAAGTTCTATCCTTCGAAGATGCGGCAGTGCCTTGCTATCGCGCGATCATCAGTGTCGTGCTACACCTTCGGAACTTTCGCCCCTCGGAGAAGAAGGTCGCCCTCTCGCACGACAGCTGGCTCGACGTGGATTTTACTCTCCTAAGCCGTTGTGCCATCAAATGCAATGCGTACACCACCTCATTGTTATTCTTGGAGCTCGCGAAAGACCAAGCGATGGGCCCAGCCCATGGGACCGCTACCGAGCATATCCTCTTCGAGATCTATAGTCACATCGATGAACCCGACGGCTTCTATGGGATTCAGACCGACGACCTTCGCAATTTCTTCGTCAAGCGGCTTCGTCATGAGCAACAATGGGATAAAGCATTTCGATTCCATGGCGCGGTCGTTGAGTCAGGTGCTACAGGGTCATCGGATTCCGATGGGATTGTCCAGGCTCTGTATGCGTTCGGCTTTAATCAGCTCGCCTTGAACACCATGCAGAACCTTGGTTCCGACGGGAGCGCGACCGCGGACTCTGGTGCCCTGGCCTACAACCTAGGATGGCGCGCGGAAACCTGGGATCTCCCCGAGAACCTGGGCAACAATCATTCGGGAGCAGCACTCTACTTGGCCTTGCGCGCAGTCTATCGTGAGAGGAGCCCACGTGCGGTCGATACCATACTCAGACGTGCCTTCATTCGCGAAATGAACCGGTTGCGAGACCTCGGGAACGAGAACTTCACTGAGATTCGTCAGGTCACACAGAATCTCATGTGCTTGAACCAAGTCAGGCAGTGGAGGGGCGACGAGATACAGAAGGATCTACAGCTGAAGCGCATGGTCTCTCCAAAGTGGAACCAGCTGGCAGAGCTCGATGAAGCATTTGAGTACGTTTCTCCTCTTTTACTACACATGCTAGCATTGAATGAGACCATCCACTACTAGCTTCAGCAATATTGAGGCAATTATGACCACCCGCATGTCGCTCATTCGCTCTGTCCGGCAGAAAGAGCAACGTGATCAAATTGGAGATCTCACGTCTCCGTTCTGTGACTCATTGCTGGCCCTGGAGAAAGCTTGCTTGTTGTGTCTGTCTCAGAGTGCTCGCGTCGCAAATCATGCTCAGATCGCCCTGAACTCGATTGTCCGCGCGCAAAATGTCGAGCGTAACACCTCGTCAAAGGTCTCGCAAGAGTTCGCGAATGTCCTCTGGTTGATGAAAGAGCCGAAGATCGCTATCAAATCGTTGGAGAGTTTGGTATCCTCAATCTCGACAGATAAGGCCAAACGTGACATGGAGGAGAGCTTACAACATGCGACATTGCTTGCTCGCCTGGTACGCAAGTATGGATATGATGCAGTTATGGACTTATGGTCATTGACATTCTTACGCAGGGAACGTGGTCAGCTGAAGCATCGATGAGAAGCCCCTCGCAAATTGTGGCGGATTGTTTCACACCTGCCGCAGAACTCGCTCTCAGCCATAAGTTGGAGACACCCTCGCCTTCGGACCATTCGCGTGCTACTATCTTCCACCAATACGCCATCTTTGCAGAGCGACAGTACAACGCTATTTCAAAGTCTCCGGATGCGCTACGATGGAAGCTGTACATGGATCGAAAGAAAGAGGAAATCAAGCAGCGTGGTCAGCAGATCAAACGAGCCCAACACGGACCTGAGGCGCACGCTTTAAAGCAACAGCAGTACAGGGCGGAGGCCATGTTCAAACAAGACCATGAGCGTTACCGAGAGCACTTCGGCCAACGCACGACTTTCTTATCGCTCGCGGTTCAGATGTATTCTCGGTGTCTCGCTGCCTCGGACAAGTTCGACGACGATTCTCCAATCAGGCTCACTTCTCTATGGCTCGCGAACTTCGAGAACGACGACCCCTCACTCCATTTCGAACCCGCGATCGACCGTGTTCCATCGCGCAAATTCGTTTTCTTAGCCCATCAGCTCACGGCTCGTCTTTCCAAGGCCGAAGGCGCGCCCTCGCTGAACCAAAAGATCCTGCAACGCGTGGTGCAACGGATGGGGTCCGAGCATCCGTTCCACACACTCTTCCCGTTGTATTGCCTGCGCCTTGACCATTCACCCTCTCAAGCTTCTGGGCTTACCCGGCGGCAGTCAGGACGGTTTGCATCGCCCCCTTCTGGCTCTCAAGCGGAACGTTCTGCCGCCGTCTCCGATCTGTTCGACAAACTCCGATGCGACCCCAACGCCGGTGGACGAGTACGGGCTGTAGAGCGCGTTTGCGACGTCTCTCTGCAATGGGCGAAGTATCCTATCAAGAAAGACTTCCCCAAGAACAAGTCGCTAGTGTCAAGTGGCTTCATTGTCCCCGACATTGGCATCCGACATCTCAAGGATGTGCAGGTCCCTGTCCTTACGGTCACAACGCCGATTGATCCTTCTACCGAGTACCGCGACTGCGTCTGGATCGCGCATTATGAGGACACGTACTCTACTGCCGGCGGCGTCAATTTGCCAAAGATCATCAAGTGCTATGGATCCAACGGCAAGCCTTATAAGCAACTGGTATGTTATGATATAACATGTTCAGGAATTTGGAGCTCACGATCAACAGTTCAAGGGCGAAGGCGACGATGACCTGCGACAGGATGCCGTCATGGAGCAAGTATTTGACCTGGTCAACGTCGTCTTGCGTCACGACCGTGAGACTCAAAGGCGGAAACTGAGTGTTCGCGGATACAAAGTCATCCCTCTCGCAGCGCAGGCAGGCGTGCTGGAGTTTGTCGAGAACACAACCCCTATGGCTAACTGGCTCCGACTAGCACATCAAAGGTGGGTTTATCAGCGTCCTCGCGCTTTCATCATGACTGACGCAATGTGATTCTTAGGTATCACCCCAAGGATATACATCCAGACGGGTTTGGCAAAGTTCTCAACGTGTCCGGCAACAAAAATGAATGGCGCGATAATCCGCAGGCAATGATCAAGCGATTCGTGAAGTTGCGGCAGCAGCAGTTCCACCCCGTGATGCGGCACTACTTCACGGAGAAGCACAAGACGCCAATGTCATGGTTCGCCATGCGCCTCCACTACTCACGCAGCGTCGCGACGAACTCGATCGTGGGACACATCCTCGGCCTCGGCGACCGGCACACGTCCAACATCCTCATTGACAACAAGACAGGAGAAGTAGTGCACATCGACCTGGGGATAGCGTTCGAACAGGTGCGAGCGTGACCTGTCATGAATGAAAAATCGCCTGGCTGAGCCATACTGCACTCCAGGGCAAGCTGCTCCCGCAGCCCGAGCGGGTGCCGTTCCGACTGACGGCGGACATGGTCGATGGAATGGGCATCTCCGGCACGCAGGGTGTGTTCCAGCGCTGCGCAGAAGAGACCCTCCGCGTCCTCCGCGACGGCTCGGAGACCATCCTGACGGTGCTCGAAGTGTTCAAATACGACCCGCTGCACTCATGGTACGTCGCCAGCATCTCCGCCCGTATCTGTCTCCTGACCGTCCAATATTAATCCACACGCAGGACCGCGAGCGAGGTCAAGATCAAGCGCGCACAGGCGGCGCACCTGGACGAGACCGCGCAGCTCACGGGGCAGGCGATGCGGTTCACGATCGGGCTCGACATGGCGAGCGGCGCGACGGACGAGGCCGCGGACCGCGCGCTCTCGACCGTCGCGCGCAAGCTCGACAAGACGCTCAGCGTCGAGTACACCGTGAACGAGCTCGTGACGGAGGCGAGCGACCCCGCGAACCTCGCGCTGATGTACATGGGTACGTCTGCCGCGTTCGACTGTTTATCGGAATGTTGCCGCGTTCGTTGACTCATCTCCGCCATTGCAGGTTGGTCCCCGCATTGGTAGAAGGAGCGCGAGGCGATGGCCAGCTGGGCAGCACTCAGTACTCAATATTCTGCGCCTATACATGCTATCGTCGACGACTGCGACGAGGTTCTCTGCCTCACGACACACATGCTTAAGTTAACGCATTCCACCTCACCGTCACCGCCCGACCGCGTCTCCCCGAGCGCATCGCACGCACACAATCACCCGCATACATGCACGCATAGATAGCTACACCGCACGCACTCTCTGTACGTTTACTTACATTCGCATTTGCTACAATACCACACTGTTTCCCCGAGCCCGAATGTCCGAGCAGGCGTGATAATACGTGTACACGACCGGCCGCGCGCGCAGCAAGAGCGTCGCGGAGTCGTCCGTGTCCGTCTGCGGGTGCACGGGAAGGATGGACGGGAGGAATTACCATCGCGGATATGCACCAGGACGGGGTACGTATACATATGTACGGCGACCGGAGACCGGAAGACGACAGACGGGGGACGGAGCGCCCTATTCAAACCGACCGGGCGCGCGGCGGCAGGCCGCGTACAGAGCTGAGAGCACAACACATACGGACCGGGATATCTACAGCATCCCGCGCGCGCAGCCAGACGGTGCACCCACGGCGTATGTACTAGAAGTATGTACACAGTGCGCGCGACCACGGCCGGGATGCATAACGGAGCGGGGGCGGGCAAGGGCAAGGGCAAGGGCAAGGGCGGGCGGATGCAGGGGCCTAATCGGGACACTAGTACTGGTTCATTACTTTGTTGGAGAGAGATGAGATGGGCGATGGACGATGGGATGGACGACGGAATGGATGCATGAACGGGCGGAATAGATAGATCGATGCATGGCGGTCGGTTGACATGAGCACGGCCGTTCACTTGTTCTTCGCGATCTCGCGCGCGGCCTTGATGAGCGGCGCGAGCGTCCGCAGCGGCTCCCTGATCTTGAAGAACGGGTGCTAAGCAGTGGGGGCGCTGTCAGCCAGACGTCCCGCGAGCAACGAAACACGAGACGAAACGCGCAACGAAACGCAAACGTACCTGGAGCAGCTCGGACGCTGTGGGCCGCTTCTCGGCGTCCACCTCGAGCGTCTTCGCGAGGTAGTCGCGGAAGATGGGCGAGAGCGACTCGGGGTTCGCGATCTGCGGCGTGCCGTTCGTCGCGATGAGGTACAGCGCCTTGAGCGGGTTCTGGTTCAGGTACGGGGGCTCGCCCTCGATCATCTCTGTGGGTGGGTTGTGAGTCGAACATCGCGATGGGGCGCAGGGGCGGGCAGTGCAGCCCGGCGCGGGTTTGAGGGGAGGACGCACCGATAGCCATGATGCCCAGACTCCAGATGTCGACCTTCGGGCCGTACTCCTTGCGGGTGACGACCTCTGGCGCCATCCAGTACGGCGTGCCAACCATGGTCGTGCGTTTCGCGTTCGCCTCGGAGATCTGCGCGCAGAACCCGAAGTCGGCTGCAGACGATGGTCAGCGGGCACACATACAGCAACAGCAAGCATGGGTCGGCGTACTAAGCTTGATGTCGCCGTTCATGCTGAGCAGGACGTTGTCGGACTTGATGTCGCGGTGGATGACGCCGTGCTTGTGCAGGTGCTCGAGGCCCTGCGCGGTCTCGTGCGAGACAGCGGCGATCTGACCCTCGGTCATCAGGTTGGCGGTGACGACGTCCGTGAGGGAGCCGCCCTCCATGTACTCCATGACGACCCAGAGCTCGTTCTTGTGGAGGAACGAGTCGATGTAGTTGACGATGTTCGGGTGCCGCGACGCGCGCATAACGAGGATCTCGTTGATGATGAGGTCCTTCTTCGGCTGCTTGTCCAAGTCCATCTGCTTGATCGCCACCGACAGGTTCGTGCCGACCTGGTACGCGGTGTAGACACCCCCAGACGCACTGCGGGCGCGTCAGCGGCCTGCGTCAGTCAAGCAAAGTGCAGGGCACGTACCCTGCGCCGATCTTGACCAGATTCCTGTACAACTTTGTCGGATCGGCGTCTGTGCAGATCTGCTGCAGCCGCTTGACGATGTCTGCCTCCTTCGCCGGGTCCTTGTCCTTCTTCTCCCTTCTCCGTGGGGTAGCAGTGCCTGCGGTGGCCACTTTCTGGAGACTGGCGGCGGCGGCGCTGGGCTGAGGCTGCGAGGCCGGTCCGCGGCCGTCCCGTTCGCGATCGCGCACGCTCGGCGACGACTTGAGCGGCAGCTCCGTCTGTGACGAGCCGGGGGAGGACTTAAGCGGTTTCGGGGGTGCGGCAGGGGCATGGTGGTGTGATGGCTGCTGGCCGGGGCCGGGGGAATGTCTATCGCGTGTGGTGTTGGCACGGGCAAGCTGCTCCGCGGGCTTGGGGGGCTTTGATTGTGGGAGGCGCTGGGATGTTGAGCGATCAAGGGAAGGTGTGGCGGGGGTGGGAGGCGCGGGTGCCATGCGATGGGAGACGGGCGTTGGGGGTGTGCTGCTCGAGGGCTTCTTGGGCGGCGGCGGGGCGGCACGCTGGACAAAAAATAGGCACGCTGGCGCAGAGGGGTCAGGAAGGTACTCACCGGGCTAGCGAAACCCTCGTCTATGAACGGCCTCGGTTGCTGGGGGGCGACGGGCGTGGGTGGTGTCGGGGCGTGGACGGCACCCATCTTGTCCCAGACGGAGGTGTCGCCGCGGTTGTTCTCCTGGTAGAACTTGACGATCTCCATGACCGCCTGCGGATTCTTCTCCTGCTCGGACTTGGAGATACCGCTCTCTTGGAGGAGCTGCTGCCACTCCTTCGGAAGTCCGGTGAACTCACCCGTGGAGGTGTTGAAGCCGACATGTGTGAGGTGAACGGGATCGTAGGGAGTGCTGATTTCGGGCCTCTTGGAGGTGTTGAGAAAGTCGGACATGAAGGTGAACATACCCTTCTTGGACTTTGTAGCCGTGCTGCTCCGCGTCCGGCTCCCTGCCGCGCTGATCGTGGACGGGGTGCTGGGCGTGTACGGGGCAGGAGGGAGCGGGCCGTCGTAAGTGTTGTACTGGCCGATGTTCTGCATCTGTGGTTGAGGTTGCTGGTCGGCAGGGTCTGGGTAATAAGGCACGTCCTGTGGGGAGAGGACGGGATCTGAGAGGCGGTGACGGGCGAGATTGCCCTGGGCCGGATAGAGGTCGTTGAGGGTTGCGGTATTAGCCCTGGAAGGGCGGGGAGGCGGGGATGTGGTGGTCATGGAGGGCTCGTTGCGGAATGGATCGCGGTCGACAGAGGAGGAAGTGTTCTGCTTGCGAGGCGGTGGCTTCTGGAGGGAATTGCGCTGCCTCGGGGGAGTGCCGTTCGACTGCTTGGAGAAGGAGGAGGGCGGGGGCGGGGGAGCAGCGCGGACGGGGACGAAGGAGTCGGAGGGGTAGTTGTTGGCAGCGGCGGCGTGGAGGTGGGCTTCTGCGAGGAGGTCGTTGTACTCTTGAATGGACTCTCGGGACGGGCGGTGGTACTCGACTGTGATTTTCGAGTGGCGGCTGTTGGACGGCGAATGGTACGGCCGCTGGCTTGGATTCACTGCGCCCTGCGACGAGGACATGTCCACGATGTTCTCTGGGAGACGGGGCGGATGTCGAGCTCGTCGTAGCCAACAACAAAGATACAGCTCTCTCCGACTGAAGCTACCACAACACAAAACAACAGCAACGATCGTGATCGCTACCAATATCCCTCCCTTTCATCTCCTTCTCCCACCCAGACCGCCCTGACCCTGGCCCCCGCATTAGTCCCATCCGGCCCTCGTCGCGCAGGACGTCCGCCGTGCTCGCCACAAACAGCGTGCTCGCAGTCGCCCTCATCCATCCCAGGCGCCCTGGCGTCTCGCCCCTTATCGATTTCATTTTCCTCGGTCCTCCTGCCGTTTTCGATCACCTCGTCCTTTTCTCGGCCGGTCCTTCTTGCCTCTCCTCCGAATGTACCCTGTGATCCAAGAAATACCACGCTTGTGGGAGTTGGAACTCTGAGAAGACATCTACGCACTGCTGCTGCAAGAAGGTGCAACGACTGCGGTACCAAAGTAAGCGATTGGCCTTCCTGCATAGTCGACTGAGCAATTGCGACCGGCAAAGCCCTGGCCGGAATCCTCGGGATAACTAAGTACAATAGGGGGGTGCTGCTCGATGAAATAAATTTGCTGCCATGAGTATTTTCAACGCTGTCCAGTCTACGTGCAGACGCAGTGCCATATGCGTGCCAATGCTTGCACTATATGTATACGCGCTGTGCGTAGTTAGCCTCAAACATTACCACAACACTGTACAAAATACAGCGAAGCTCACGACCATAAATACCATCCTCCTCCTCCTCTTGCTCATGCGCACGGGTTGCTTCAAGTTTAAGCGGAAAAGGAACGGGAAGGCCTGGGGTCCGGGAAAACACCCGTAGTACTTAACTCGACCGGCGCTATCGAGCAGAAGGCGCGATCACGTGCACCACGCGTCGCGGACTACCGCGTCAAGTTGCTTTTCCTTCTCTCTATCCTACCATTCAGTACGGCCTCATATTCTTCCAATTAACCCCCACCGACTGCTGGTCATCTCATCTGCCATGTCAAAGACCTCGACCTCCAAACAACCTATGTCGGGTCTTCGGACTGTCAAGCGCGATTTCTCCTCGAGCTCGTTGCCCTCTGCCAGTCAAGAGTCAGCTACGTCCAATGCAGATGCGATTCCTTGGACGCCAACACCGCCGCCGAAGAAGCTTACAGGCCTAGAGCAGAGGCTTAAAGACATACAAGACGCGTTGTCAGGCCAGGTCGTGTCCTCGGAGGCCGTCGTTGCCGCGTCCCAGTCGCAGAAACGACCCTCAACTTCCCAGAACCCTCCTGCGAAACGCAGGCAGCTACCCCAGTCCTGGCAGGAGAAGGAAGAGAAGCCGGCGAAGAGTGCACGTCCGGCGTATCCCACGTCGTCGACCGCAAGAACGTTCGCCGCGACGCGCCAGAACGCGAACGCGAACGAGATCGTTGTAGTCCCCGCTTCCAAGAGTGGCGCTACGTCCAAGCCCGCACCTGTGTTCTTGAGCCAGGAACAGACGTATGTACTCAAGATGGTGGAGTCAGGGTTGAGCTGTTTCTACACTGGTAGTGCTGGTGAGTATTCTTTGTCCGTACCTCGCCTCTGAGCGGTGGATTGGGTTCTTCACTCTGTCCTACTACCCACACCGTATAAACGAGCCCCTTGTGACGCGTCGCATCTCTGTGCGGGTAGTGGCCGTGTGCCACTGGCATACATCTACTTTCGGTGCAAATCAACGTTTAGTCTGGCGCATATACTCAACTCGCTCGCACCACAGGTGCGGGCAAGTCCGTTCTTCTTCGCGAAATAATCAAAACCCTACGGAAGAAACACGTGAAGACGCCAGATGCCGTCGCGGTCACAGCGTCCACAGGTGTGTGCGCTTGACCACTTTCTGCGCGGACATGGCTAGAATCAGCAACCCCCAGGAATCGCCGCCTGCAATGTCGGAGGCGTGACTATTCATTCCTTCGCCGGTATTGGGATCGGGGTGGACTCCGTGGACCACCTCGTCAACAAGATCAAGAAGAACAAGAAAGCGATGACACGGTGGCTACGGACCAAAGTCTTGATCATAGACGAAGGTTTGTCTCTGGTCTACGCCATGCTTCATGTTCCCTGATCTCTTGTGGTATCTCCAGTATCCATGGTTGACGGCGATCTCTTCGACAAAATCGCACAGATAGGGTCCCAACTCCGCAAGAACGCAGTGCCATTCGGGGGCATACAGGTAAGTCAGCACATACCTGTCTGAAGGACAGCTGGGCCTAACCTCACACTTGTCTCTACAGGTCGTCGTCACTGGTGACTTCTTCCAGCTACCGCCTGTGAACAAGGGCAGCCAACAAGTCAAGTTTGCCTTCGAGGCGCAGCTCTGGTCCGAGACAATCAAGAAATGCTATAACCTCACCCGTGTCTTCCGTCAACGCGATCCCGAGTTCGTGGACATGCTGAACGAGATGCGTTTCGGCCGCCTCTCAGACCAGTCGATCCAGAAGTTCCGCCGTCTCTCGCGCGAGATCATGTACGAAGATGGCTTAGGCGCTACGGAGCTGTGAGCCCCTTTGACCATCTCATCATACTTGGAGGCTGAGCGCTGGCTTGCGATCACCCCCACTCGCCCAGCTTCCCGCGGCGAGAGGACGTCGAACGGTCGAACGGCGTGCGCATGAACGGCATCACTGGCCGGGAGCAGGTGTACACTGCGTACGACGGCGGGAGCATCCCCGACCAGAACCAGCGCGACAAGATGCTGCAGAACTTCATGGCCCCCAAACGGCTCGTGCTCAAGGAGGGTGCGCAGGTGATGCTCATCAAGAACCTCGAGGACACGCTCGTGAACGGGACGATGGGCAAGATCGTGCGGTTCGTCGACCCGACCGCCGCTTTAGACGACGAGGATGGGATCCTCGGAAAGCCCGCGTCTAAGGGCAAGCAGGGCCCCCCCGCTGCCGCCGCCCCCGCGAATCGCCAGCTCCTCCCGCTCGTTGAGTTCCTCCAGCCCGGCGGCGGCCGCCTGCAGACGATCGTCAAGCCTGACAGCTGGAAAGTCGAGCTGCCCAACGGCGAGGTGCAAGTCAGTCGCACCCAGGTGCGTGCAGCGTCCGAGGGCCTTCCCCTACCCATACCCATACCCATACCTGGCGCGATGCTGACCGCGGACGTTGGTCCGGCCGCAGCTGCCCTTGATCCTCGCGTGGGCGATGTCGATCCACAAGTCGCAGGGCCAGACGCTCGAGCGCGTCAAAGTCGACCTCGCGCGCGTCTTCGAGAAGGGTGCGTGCAGAGTCTTTGCGCGTATATGTGTATCTGCTAGCGCTGACATGACGTCGAACGCGTGTAGGCCAGGCATACGTCGCGCTCTCGCGTGCGACCTCGCTCGAGGGGCTCCAGGTGCTGAACTTCGACCCGTCAAAGGTACGCGCGGGCCCGCTTGCTGCCAATGGCTGTAGATTCCAGGTGTTCGGAAGTTGACACCCGCGCCTCGCTCCTTACAGGTTCAGGCCCATCCCAAAGTCATCGAATGGAGCAAAAAGCTCGAGACGGTCCCGGTTCGTGAGTGAGAGGGCAGAGTGCCGGGATACATAGTACTACCTCGTGCCAATTGGTGGCAGGCTGTGATGCCACTATGGACATCGTAGTGAGGCTCGTCGCACATTTGTACTTTTATGCTTGATACCGTAAACTGTGGGCTCTGCTATCGCTAATAGTAAGCTTAAGACTTGTTAACTAGTAATTGTGGTCGACGAGCTCACGAGAGTGTGACCACGAGCACGTGAACGTAACGCGTCGTGAAGCAGAACGCGAGACGCGAGGCGCGCGGCGCTGCTGCTTGACTCGGACGAGCACGATCAAGGGATGCGGTTTCGCGCCAACATCGAGAATGTGGACACGTTTGTTAGTACGTATTGCGTATAAAGCCTAGACAAACCTGCTCACCACTCTTACAGAGATCGTGCAGTCCATCGACAAGTTGCAGAAGACTTGCATCATCCAGTTCGCGGAGCATGAGATGCGCATCATCTGCACCGGGGACGCCAACGAAGGCGGGATACAAGTGTGGTCGTGAGTGCATGTACAGCTGCCGATGCTGGAGCCAGCTCCGCGATGCAAACATGGTTACTGACCTGCGCAACGCCACGGCTAGACAGATCAAGGCCGCGTCTTTATTCACAGACTACCACGTCGTGTCCAACTCCAACAACGAGGTTACCATCAAGGTGCCCATCGAAGGCCTGCTAGCCGCCCTGCGCTCTGCGTCGGCCCCTACAGCTGCCCAAAAATCCTCGAAAGCTTTCATCACCGGGGAGACCCAGATCCTTATGAAGTGCGCAGGCCCAGTCATCCTGTCCCTTCAAGCTTCGGGCTTACAGACGTACTCTTCGCAGGCTCTCCAAGAATACCGAGAAGCGGTCCGTCCTGAGCTTCGAGATCTCCTCGACGAACTCCATGGGCCGCACGATGAACGTCGTGCAAGTGCTCACGATCGACATCCTGCGCCACGCGGACATCGCCCGCCTCAAGGAGCCCATGTGTCCCGAACCGGATGTGCGTGGCCCCGCGTCGCACGCCCGCTGTGTACAGAGACTCGGGGGCTGACTATATGCGCGCGCGCGCGCTCTGTCGACAGGTGCACATCCTCCTGCCGCCGCTAGGCAAGCTGCGCACGGTCGTCGACCGCCTCAAGCCGTTCGCGACCGACGGCGTGCGCCTCCGCGCGAACCTCAAGGGCGAGCTCCAGCTCTGCGGGCACAACGACTGCGCGCGGATCGACATCGGCTGGAGCGGCCTTGCGAACCCCCCGATGCGTGCGTGCGCATTTGCTCGTGCTCGTGCTCGCGCGGGACCGCTCTGACGGATGCCCGTGCATTTGGGTGTTACGTTTTGCAGCGCAGGAGCCGGACGACGACGAGGCTGTCGCGCGGGACCCTGCGAAGATGCACGGCGTGCTGGTGTCGCACAGGAGCCTGCTAAAGTTCCTGAACAGCCACGTCGTGTCGACGACGACGATCGCATGTGCGCAGCCCTTCTCTCTCTCCCTTGCGGATATCGTGTTCCGAGTCTGACGACGCTGGGATTCGCATCTGCCTAGGCATATGCGCGAAGCACTGCGTGATCTTATACGTGTACATTGGGGACGTGGCCGACGCCGGCGGCGTGCTGACGTTCTACATCCCGGCGCAGGTCGACGATGACTTCTGAGTCCTGACAGGCCCCCGATGGTCTGCACTTTCTATGAAGGCGTGCGCTAGCTAACATCGCAGGCACGGACACTGACGTCCAGCCATTCCGAGGCACCGAACATCGACTTCAAAGTGCTGCACGAGTGGCTCGTGGCTCGTTGTGATATCACACGCGCATCAGGTACCGGTAGTACGATGTTGACCCTTGCGATGGCTTATGTTGTAGTGCAGATATTCTACAGCTCCTCTGAGCGCGGTGTGTCTCGTGCCCGCTCACTGGCAATACATCGATATCAGTGTAGTGTCGCCACTGGCACTCAGGCTCTTGCTAGCTACCGTCATTATTATATGGATATCGTTGGGTTTACGAGATGATCCTAGACGAGTGTGAGCGTAACAGCACATGAATCATGTCTATGCGGCGTTGAACTTGCTGTAGTGACATATGTACATACTAACGTGTAAACATCGCAGGAGGCGGACCACAAACAACGTAACGTAGACGCTTCTGCAGCCGCAATAATGCGATGCAGCAGTGGCAGCAGCACGCTATTATCCGAGTCCGATCAGAGTCGTGTCCAAATCCGGCTTGGGCGCCTTCTAACACTCGCAAGTTGCAAGACTGCGCATGCATCTATCAAAAGTCTCGCATATCAAGAGTCCCTCAGCCTGCAGCTGGCTCTCTACCCCACACGAAATATTGGCTGTTCGAATATAATGGCCGCATTGATATTGGCAGGCTTCACCGTGGACTACCTACAAGAGCGAAGTTGACTGGCCAACATGAAAAATCAGTTCGGTAAGGCTTACTTGGGTACATTTTTACTAGCTGACGAGGCTGATCACGTCGCACTGACGGTCTGTCTCCTTAGAGCCTCCTGTAGCACCGCGATGTTGCCACGATGGGTGCAAAAGAAGAAGCTCGAGCTCGGACTCGAACGGGACTCTGCCTCAAGTCTCGGTAGTCTCGGTAACACTTGTACTCCGCACACAAAACGTCACAGGCACTTATGTATAAGCTCAAGTACCGTGCCTTACTGTTGCTTGATAGTAATACTGATACCGAGTCGTCAAGACGATCCACGTGTACGTTCTTCCGATCAATTCTTTTGTGGCCATGGACTGATGCTGAAGACTTAAGAAAATACCCAAAATCTAGCAGAACTCGAGAGAATATAGGTGCCGGTGAAACGCGCGCTGAGAAGGCGTGTTTTCACACCTCACAAAGTGAGAGACTAGTACTTAAGTACTGGTAATGCCGTCGACGGTCCTTCGTATTGGCCGATTGACTGTGACATCGACATGCCATGGCCCAGTCGACTCGGAGACCTGATTCGAGTTCCACCCGGCAATGGCTGACTTATTACGATGTTCCCATCGAGGGATCCGCGGCGGACCGTATCCGCCTCGTCAAGCGCAAGTATATAAGAGTCGATGCATGCATGCAGCTTTCCTTCGGTTCGCCAACATCTGCTACTTAGAGCCATCGAGCTCGTCCCCTCCTTAATAGCCATTGCTCTATCTGCTTACCTTCTTGCTCTTTGTTCCTAGATATTTTTCCTCTATCACTCAAGTAAAGCCAGCCTCATCGACTTGCGAAGATGCTCTTAGGGCTACCGGCCGCACTGTTGGCTTCATTGATCGTAGCCTCCGCAGCGTCTCGTCACGGCCATTCATCACGAAACCGTATGCACGATAATAAGGCACAATGCTACCCTTCGAAACCTGCTGAGCCCGCGGCGGATGACCTACATACCCTTCTAGAGCGCAGGTACGACACCATCGTCGGCGCTGTGACCGGTTCTGCCTCTATTCCTTCCTGGTGCGTTTACGTGCATGCCTAGTACAGACCGTTTCAGGAAGCTCACTGACAACGTCGGCTGTGCAGGTTATCGACTCTGCAGCCAAACGGCTCGTGGCCGGATGTCGACTATGGTGCCGGATGTGACGTGCCTCGATCCAACTGGAAGGCGCAGACTCACTGGCAGCGTACTCGTAAGCATTCCTACACGCTGGCCCCTCCCTCCGCTAAAACATCACACAGTCGCATTTGCATCCGCATGGCATGGTGGACTCAAGAATTCAGACAGATACGTTCGCGATGCGGGAATCCGCACTGCCATCTCCTCCGCCATGGACTTCTGGTTTTCTCGGGACTTTGCTAACCCGGCGTGCTTGGATCACGGTGGAGAGGACGGGTGCCCTTGTGGTACCCCTGGACTCTGGAATACAAATTGGTTCTCAAATGTGAGCACATGGCCTGATTAACTACGAGCTGCATTGTTCTGATAGCTTCGTTCAGGTGATTGGCATTCCAACGTTTGTCGGAGAAGTGTGTCTCCTCCTGGGTGACTCCCTCACACCATCTGAGCTCTATGGGTGCAAACAAATGACCGGCCGTGCTTTTGCGACATTCGACACGAGCATCAACGGTGTCAGCAACATCACGGGTTCCAACGCTCTCGACATTGCCAGCATCGGAATCGACCTGGGGCTGTTCACTATGAACGAGACACTAATATCGACCGGCTTTGACCACGTTCACAAGGAAGCCGTCGTTCAGAACGGTACGAAAGTCGACGGCATTAGGGCGGACGGATCATTCGGACAACACTCTGGTATCATATACAACGGCAACTACGGCAAGGACTAGTAAGCCTCAACATTCATCACCTAACACCTCCGAATGCTCATCTTCAATCAGCGCGAATGACCTCCTCTCTTTCGAGATAGAAGCGGCCGGCACGAAGTTTCAGGCGCCGACTACAGCCAGGTCGGCTCTGGAGCTGTTGATCGACGCAGACCCGTGGATGATCTACAGGAACGTTCTCACAAACGTTCTTCATTGGGACTTCGTAAGTGTACATCGTGCGAGACGGCATGTTTTTGCGCTGACCTCACTCCGCAGAGCGTTATCGGGCGATTCATGACCGATCCTGTCGCAGACAACCAGTACGTGTCAATTCCTAGTCCTTGTCCGACATCTCTCACAGAGGAGCCTGTAGCGCGTCCTCGGGGATCAAGACCAACCTGACGCAGTTGCAGGTTCTCGGAAAACTGTGGAAGTCCGAGGTGCTCACCGGTGCATACAAGACATTGTCCACGAACTCGACTAGCGCAAACTCCGGGGATATCATCGGGAACCGTATCTTCTATGCTAACGACTACGCTGTGAGTGCGCTTTTTTCGCGTCTCCGACGACAAGGCGATACTAACGCTCAAACGGAGGTTCACCGTGGTCCTGGCTACGTGACGACTCTCCGCATGTACTCCAAGCGGACCCTGAACACCGAGTGCACGGCCGAGGCTAACAACTTGGGTTTCCACCTCGCGGATGGCACAATGTACACGCACATCACCGGGGACGAGTACGAGGACATCGTCTCAGCGTGGGACTGGAACCTCATCCCCGGCACTACCGTCGACTACGGCGCGACCCCGCTCGCCTGCAACACGACGCGCAAGACCGGCACCCAGACGTTCGTCGGGGGTGCTTCCGACGGCCGCGTGGGCGCGATCGCCATGCGGTACGAGACCCCGACGACGAAGACACTAAACTGGCGCAAGACGTGGTTTTTCCTCGAGAACGACGTCCAGGTCGTGATGGTCGCGCGGATCACGTCCAACACCACGGCGCCCGTCTTCTCCGTCTTCGACCAGCGCAAGCACGCCGGTGCCGTCCTCGTGAACGGCGCGCCCGCAAGCGGCGGCAACTTCTCGCATGCCGCGACGCTCTGGCACGGCGGCGTCGGATACGTGTTCAACGCGTCCGACCCAGTCACGCTGTCTGTGGACGTCGCGAACAAGACCGGAAACTGGTCCGCCGTCGGCGCGTCCTCCGCGCCCGCCGCGCCCGTCGACATGTTCAGCGCGTGGCTCGCGCACGACGACCTCTCCGCGCCCATCTCGTACAGGATCTTCCCCGCGACGACGCCCGAGCGATTCGTAAAGAAGGCGGCGGCTGCGGCGAAGGACGTGCACACGATCCGCAACGACGGCTCGGTCTCCGCGCTCGTCGACCGCGCGAACGGCACCGTCTTCGGCGTCTTCTGGCAGACGGACGGCAGGCAGTTCACGATCCCCGCCGGGGCGGATGGTGAGGCGCCGATCGAGGTGCAGGCGTCCGGGAGCTCGAATATCATCTTCCGCATGGACAAATGGACACTGACCGTCGCCGACCCGACGCAGCTGTTGGCCAGCGTGAATGTCACGTTCACGCTGGGCAGCGGGACGCCCCCGCCTGGCTGGGGTTCGTCGCGGACGAAGACCGTGCAGCTCGAGCTGCCTTCTGGAGGAGAGGTTGGGAGCAGCGTGTCGTGGACCTTGGAGTGAGCTCGGCCATTCAAGTTGTTAGTCTGTATGACGTGTCGTGTTTCGATCCTCGTGGTGGAGAAATCCCTGTGGATCGAATGGCGTGTGTGCAGGGAACTCGGAGGCGTTGGCTCTGCCTTTATACTATCGTACTTTGCTTGAGTACAAGTTTCTCAGTCGCTGCGCATAATCACTAGTGTCCTTGGCTCTACGGAGTTCTTCAAAGACCACCAACAGGTCACTGGAGGTCAGCGCAGGTGATTGATCAGAGTCGACTACACTACATATGTACGACTTACTGCTCAGGTAATGATACAACCTTGTTGATCTATGTGAAAGAGAGAGTAATGATATGCATGTAGCGCGGCTTAGCGCCAGATAAGCATAGCTAAACGGATCGTAGTAGACAGGATAGGTGCGTCAACATTCGCTAGAATGCACAGTACAAGCGGTGCATCCGAATATTGACAAGCTCAACACGTTGATTATGACAGTTTTGTGGTTAACATTGCCGTTGTACGTGCCAGTGCGGGTGTTTGTAGGGGGGTACTATACATAGCGGTGCTACATCATGTGTACATACTCAATAAGATACAATGAAAATCCTGGGTGATGCATTCGGAGCTGTATAGCACTGATGTAGGCCGAGACAGAAGTCAGGACAGGATTGGAATACATCACTGGGATGGGGTAGAGCTTACCGTTCAGCTGTGCGAGAACTGGAGCCTGTATAGGTTCCTATCCGTGTAAGTCGTGTCCACGATCGGACCGTGACCGTCGTAGACGGCGTGACACTCCCCGGGGAAGATCTGGCCGCCGACGACGGCACCGCTCTTGCAACCACCGAGGAGGTTTTTCAGGTACTGTTTGGCCGAGACGTACCCGGCCTGGTTGAGAAACGATCTGGCTTCGCCACAGACGTCAATCTTGCATGTGCCATAACTGGCTACGGTGGTGCAGTGCGAGCGGTGACCGTTCGTCTGCTTGCAGGCTGCGTTATCGAGTCCGTCGATTGCGTGTTGGCAGTCGGACACGAGTGGGCTGCCGCCGCTCGTCTCGCATTTGAGATGACCGTGATCCGAGCTGTCGCATGAAGTTACTGCGAACACATGAGGACAATGCAAGTGGAGCGGTATGAAGAGGAGCAGCTCACCTTTTCTTTCGACGAGCGACGCGCCTTGGACGGCGACGGCACAGGCAGCGACGGTGCAGATGGCGGACCAGAGTTTAACCATTGTAGACGGCGGCTGGTGGAGAACGAACTGTGCGCGCGGCGCAGTCAGTAAGCTGTTCATTGCTCGTCGCTATCCCGAGGGCTTACCTGGGCAAAGAGGGATTGACAGTGAGTAGGGGCTGTCGAAACGAGTCTCCACTGGACGGGTATTTATGCGAAGCTCGAGCTGCTGCACTTGAGCACACACTCTCTGAAACGTGGAGACACTGGAAAGTTGGTGGAGACACAGGACAGTTACACTGGACACTGGTTGGAACTTGGTGATCATTGAGGTCATGTGAGACGACTTTCAGGTTGTCATCCCGGCCTGCAACTTGCAAGCGTGTCAAGTACCACGCTGTATCAGTGTCACCTACCGCGGTACCTACGTACCCAGGTACCTAGTACGTACCCGGGGACCCTGGTGTTGGTAAGTAGGTCCCAACCTGTTCGGTGGATTGAGATTCAAAAGGATTCAAACTCCCCGAACAAGCTTGCCTCCCTTCGAACTCCGCTGATCCCATCATGACCTGGAGATAAGCTCGCAGTACCATCAGGACCTGCGTATATCTACCAAGAGCTTACATCCGGTCGGGCCCCCATTTGGCCCATTTTCGGTGGTCGCCCCGGCAGTCAATTTTCGGAGATTCTCATGTAACATACGTCATAAAAATATCTAAACGCCCGTCGGGCCTTGCTGGGGGGCGCCTATAGCCTTCAAACGCCCGACGGACCCCCGGAGGGGGCCCTATTTGGACATTTTTGGTGCCAAAAAGATGTCACATTCTAGCATCCTGAGGGCAGTTTTCGGTGATCCGGATGTGAGCTGGCGGGCCCTTCGGGCCCATTTTCGGTGTTTTCGGGATGTAAGCGCCACGGTACATTTGCGCAGGTCCTGTACCATCAGACTCCTAAATACGAGTCTCAGAATATCCTTAGAGAAGTCTGAGCAGATGCTCTCTCGAAACAAGATCATGTAAGTCATCGCGAACAAAGTTGCCTGAGACATCCTGGCCAGGATTCAGTCTGTAGTGATGCCGTGAACGTTGCGGGGTTGTCCGAATCGAGGATCTTGAGTGACGTCTAGTATGAGGACCCCTGATAATAGCGTCTATGTATAGTTACGGACCTACGGTACCAGACGGTACCTAGGTTATGGTCGTAACCGACAATCATCGCCTTCGTAAAGTAAATTAAAGTCCCTTTTGGAGCCTAGTAGGGGCTACTATATATAGCGGTGCTAGTGAAGTTCAATGAGATACTGGGTGATGCATTCGGAGCTGTACAGCACTGATGTAGGCCGAGACAGAAGTCAGGACAGAACTGAAACACATCACTGGGATGGGGTAGGGCTTACCGTTCAGACGTGCGAGAACTGGAGCCTGTATAGCCTCCCATCCGTGTAAGACGGGTCCACGAGCTCATCGTGATTCTTGTAGACGGCGTGACACTTCCTGGGGAAAACCTGGCCGCCGACGACGTCACCGCTCTTGCAGCCGTCGAGGAGGGATTGGAGATACTGTTTGGCCGTGACGTGCTGGGCCTGGTTGAGCCAGGAATGGACCTCGCCACAGACGTCAATCTTGCAGTTGCCATATTTTTTTACGGTGGTGCAGTGCGAGCGGTGGGCGTTCGTCTGCTCGCAGCCTGGGTTATCGAGTCCGTCGATTGCGTGTTGGCAGTCGGACACAAGTGGGCTGCCGCCGCTCGTCTCGCATTTGAGGTGACCGCGATCCGCCGCGGCGTCGGCGCATGCATTTGCTACGAACACATGAGGACGATGCAAGTGGAGCGGTATGAAGAAGAGCAACTCACGTTCACCTATCCTTTCGACGAGCGACGCGCTTTGGACAGCGACGGCGCAGGCAGCGACGGTGCAGATGGCGGACCAGAGTTTAACCATTGTGGGCGGGGGCTGGTGAAGAGCGAACTGTGCGCGCGGCGCAGTCAGTAAGGTGTTCATGGCCCGTCGCTATCCCGAGGGGCTTACCTGGGCAAAGAGGGACTGAGAGTGAGTAGGGGCTGTCGAAACGAGTCTCCACTGGACGGGTATTTATGCGAAGTCCGAGCTGCTGCACTTGAGGTGGAGACAGTTGGTGACCATCGATGTTATACCAGACGACTTTCAGGTGACTTGTCTTCCCGGCCTGCAAACGGGCCAGCTCTCACTGATCTCACTGCCCTGTGTCACCTGAGTATGGAGACGTGTTGGAGCAGATGCTCTCTTGAAACAAAATCAAGTATAAGAGGTGTAAGTCATCCCGAACAAAGACATCCCAGTCAGGCTGTAGTGATGTCATCCGAGTTTCAGAGGACACTAGGAGGACACTAGTGAACGTTGCGGAGTTGTCGGAGTTGAGGATCTTGAGTGACGGATACCTGTAACCGACAATCATCGCCCTCGGAAAGTGAATCGAAGTACCTTTTGGAGCCAAGCAGTATAGCTACGACTTGCATAAAATCTAAGCCTCACCTGTACTGCGCTATATTCACCGTGCGCGGTACGTGATGCATAGCAAGCGGGGTTTTGATGCACGGGATGCCCTGGTACGCCGGTAGTAGCTCATGCGTGCGACATGGATCATGTGCATGAAGACTTCCGACTCGGAGGAGGGTACGGTTCAGCCACGGTGCGTGAGACACGCCAACCCACGCGCCAACCCACGTGTTTCACACCTCCGAGCGACTACATAAGACGGTAACTCCGAGTCTAAGCCTAGCTAAATGGTTACTATGACACTGAGTTCCAACTTCCTGACACACATGGGCCGGTATGAGCTGGTTAGGCTCGTTCCCAGCCTGTTCGGTGGATCGAGATTCAAACTCCGTTGTGAGGATTGTACTGCGAGCTTGCCTCCCTTCGAACTCCGCTGATCCCATCATGACCCGAGAGGCTGGCTCGCAGTACAGACTGGATACGAGTCTATGAGCTGGTATGAGCCGACGCTCGGGCATAGCCGGGTCGGAGTGAGGCGGGGTCTGAAATAACGCGCCCACGTGAGAGACGCGTCTGGGCGCTTGCGTGACAGGCGCCGGGCCGCCGCAAAACTGTAGTGTCGTCCGATGGCCGGCATTTTTCGACGCGTCGGAACTCGGGTGGCTGACTGTTCGCTGGTGCCGGTGAGCTTGCACACAACCTACGAGGCTTGAGTCAGCCGGTTCTGACCTGTCCCCTCACATACTCCTCACTATGCCTGGCGGAGAGATCAGGCAGCGCAACCCCAACCACCTCGCGGTCAGCAGAGTCGTCCTCCCCACCAAGGAGGGCATCGAGCGTGACAAGCAGCTCGACAAGCACACCGAGTGAGCATTCCCCGACCTCCTCGTCTTCTCTCCCCGTTGACCCCACTCCAAAGGTATGAGTTCGGCGGTCCATGGGGCGTCATTGCCATCATGACCGGCTTCCCCGTCCTCATGTACTACCTCTGGATATGTCTTGTGTTCTATGATGGCAACCTCGTTCGCCCCACCTCTGTCGACGACATTCAGCCTTTCCTTGGGCGTATGTGGGAGCACATTCGTGTGGTGCGTCTTCTTAGCCATTCATCACACTCGTCTCTCATAGCGATCCCAGGACGCTAGCCCCAGTGCCTACGCCTGGAAGGTCTACACTGGACTCATCATCTACCAGCTCTTCCTCGCCTGGGTCGTGCCCGGTTACATGCAAGAAGGTCTCCCCGTTCCCTCCCTCAACTACAAGACCCTCATGTACAAGTGCAACGCCATCGGTTGTATCTACATCACCATGATCACTGCCGCCGCCCTGCATTACTACAACATCTTCCGCCTAACGGAGATCATCGACAACTTTGGGCACCTCATGACCGTCGCCATGATATACGGCTGGGGCGTGTCGTTCTTCATGTATGCCATCACCGTCGCGACCGGGAACCAGATTCGCATGTCCGGGAACTTCATCTACGACGTCTTCATGGGCGCGTGTCTCAACCCTCGCCTCGGCCCTGTTGACCTCAAGATGTGGCTTGAGGTCCGCATTCCATGGGTTATCGTCTTCTTCATGTCTGTCTCGGGCGCATGCAAGCAGTGGGAGCAGTATGGCTATGTCACACCGGTAAGTTTCATTCACATACACCCACGAAACGTGCGTACTGAACAGCTCCCCAGAACATGGCGTTCATGGTCCTCGCGACGTGGCTTTACCTCAACGCTTGCGGCAAGGGTGAGGAGTGCATCCCCCAGACCTGGGACATGTTCCATGAGAAATGGGGTTTCCTGGTCATCTTCTGGAACTTCGCTGGGGTTCCCTTCGTACGTGTTTCCCTCCACGCCCGGCTTCCATTACGTCGTGCTCATCCGTCATCAGTCGTACATCTACTCAGTCGTCTACATGGCTTCGCACGACCCATCAAACTACCAGTTCTCGACGCCCACCTATGTCGCGCTGTACACTACCCTTCTCACCGCATACTACATCTGGGACACGTCCATGTCGCAGAAGAGTCGCTTCAAGATGCAGACGCAGGGCATCATGACCTACCGCAAGACGTTCCCGCAACTCCCCTGGGGCACAATCGAGAACCCTTCGTACATCCAGACCGCGCACGGAAACCGCCTCCTTACCGACGGCTGGTGGCGCTACTCTCGCAAGCCGGTATGTCTTCCCTGCCCGTGATCCAGTTGCCCGTGCTCATCATATCCCTTTTCCCTTTTACCCGCAGAACTACGTCGCCGACTGGATCATGGCGCTCACCTGGGGCCTCTCGCAGGGCGCGTGCTCCGTCATCCCGTACTTCTACTCCGTGTTCTTCATCACCGTCCTCATCCATCGCTGCGGGCGCGACTTCGAGCGGTGCGCGCTCAAGTACGGCAAGGACTGGGAGAAGTATTGCTCGATCGTCAAGTACAAGTTCATTCCCGGGATCTACTGAGCACTGAGCATGCTCTGCCCTTCCTGCCCTTGTGGCTCGCCCGGCAGTGATGCTGCGGCTCTTCACCCTGACACATACATACTATATCACGCTAGCACGACCTCTTCTGCACGACACCATACCATCTGTTGATACCTCCTAAGCCTCCTATAGGCTGACGAAAAGGTGTATCTGCGGGAGGCACAGCCTACATAGATATCGACATAGTACGTATACCTACCGTGTAACGGGTTCTCAATTGGGGTGCGGTGTGCCGCTCTAAATTTACCACCAGTCGTTGAGGAGTTTGACTGGAGGATAGCGGATGTTCTCGGCAAGTGCGCTGCGAAGCAAGCGCCAGAGCAAAGGCTTTGCTCCGAACGTCCATCGGCGGCGGGCGCTGCCCTCATCGTCAACCCAGGGCCCGGAAAGAGTACATCTGCTCTGCGGACACGATACCATATCTTTTCCCTGCATCCCGTACGCGTCTTGCTCTCAATACTGCCAGTGTTATTTGACAGCCTGAGTGGTACATCCTATCACTCACGTCAAAGTTACGACCGGGCAATATTCTCGCTGGTACGCCTATTCGAATCTCTTCTCTAGTTCTGCCTGCTTGATAAGCAGTACGGCAGCGATCATCCGACGCCCGGGAGACTCTACATCCTGTACAAGCTCAGGCTTGTACAAGCTGTAGGTCCACCGCTTGCTCCCGCCTATAGACGCCTATACGCCGCTCCCTTTGGACAGCGGTATGTACGTAACGCCTAACGGTGCTCTGTAAAACATTGTATGACAAGCGGGAGAGACACACCGTATTGCGGAGTACTTATTGCCTAGTATTGCGGCAGCGAAGCTGCGTGAAAGGGGCGTTTCATGATCTTCACGTTGACTGAAACTGTTCGAAGCTCCCCCTGCTCAAAGTCGTATAAATAAGGACTACCTCGTTCCCCATGTGCCAGGAACCCAGTTTCGTAGTACGACGTCCTCCAAGTGTATTTGGTGAGTCTTGCAACACTTGGTTGACAGCGACTTCAACCACTAGCTAACAGTCACTTCCTCTGTAGCCCGACTGTCCATCACTGTTCAAAATGCTAGCTAAGCTTGCCGTCCTCAACACCGTCGCACTCGCTTGTGCTCTTGCAGTCCAGGGTGCGTCGACGCATGTCGCGAAAGGTACGCTTCCCGCCGCGTTCGTTCAATTTCCACTAGACATAACTCGTGCCCTCACCAGCATTAACCTGCGACCATCACGACGTGACACGCCCAGTATGCGAGACGTCCGGCGGCAGCCCCCTGGTCTCTGACTGCGTCCAAGCGATCAAGCATCTGGCCACCCGATGCAACCAGAGCAACGATGCCTACTGGCGGGGTACTGGCACAGACTGCAAGACGCAGGTGAAATGGGGCACGTGCAAGATCGACGTCTGCGGCGAGTGGAAGGCGCAGATTGCGGATGGCGTCAACTGCGGCGGGTATCTGCAAACGATCCTGAACGACTGCCAGCACGGCGGCCGCGTTGGCGGGTACCTCAAGCCTGAGGAGTGCAATGTCTCGTATGAGTTGAACCAGCCGGATCGCTCTTACAGGCTCCAGTTCTCGCACTCGTAGACTCATAGTAGGGGTACGAAGATCTTCTCGCTCGTGGGCTCTGTCGGGTGTTGACTATACCTTTGCTCAGATCAGCATTAAACCAGTGTAAATTACAGTTGCACACGCCCATTACCCATCCCAGACTTCCCAGAACCTAATCTTATCCCATGACCGCACGACAGTGCACTCTCCGCCCATAGTACTCAACTTCTTGTAGCTATAAGTAACGAGTACATATTACCTACAAGGCCGCACTCAGCAGAGCTCAGCAGCCTTCATCGTTCCAACCTCCGAGTTCCTTTATCCCGGTAACCCGTTGTGATATGTACGTAACGGTGCATTGTATGACAAGCGGGTGAGACATCATCGCGGCTGCGAAACCGCGCACAGGAACGGGGTGTTTCTTATGGTTCAGATTTACTAAAACTTAAAACTGTTCGAAGCTCCCCAGTAGCTCCCCAACCTAGTCTTTGTAGCTAACCAAGATACAAAGAGGACGAGGACAGTCGATCTTTCTTCCAGTACAACATCCTCTACGTTCAGCTTTAGTGAGTCTTGCAACACTCGTTCAACAGCAATTTCTCGTTTGGCAGTCACTGCTTCTGCAGTCCGACTGTCCATCACTATTCAAAATGCCAGCTAAGCTTGCCGTCCTAAGCAGCGTCGCAGGTACCCGCTTGCGCTGTCGCAGTCCAGGGTGCGTCGATCGTCAACGGGGGCAACTCGACGCTTGTCGCAAGCTTAAGAGGTACGCCTCCCGCCACATTCGTTTAATTTCCGCTAGACATAATTCACGTCCCGGGCCCTAGCCTGCGACCATCACGACGCAACACGCCCATTATGCTAGACGTCCAGTTGAAGGCCGGTGCGTCCACACTTCTTCCGCTCAGCTCGAGCTCCAACGCTAACATGATACTTCACCGCACTTTAGCTTGCCCTGCTCCAGACGTGTCTGTAGGTCCCTAAAGCATGTCCAGCCTTTGTCTCCAGCAACTATTCCACGCAGCGCGCTGTGATGGATTAAATCAGATTGTGCCACGAAACAGTCCACTAGTTACTTAGACCGAGGCGTAACGCGTAACCGGTTAACCCCACCCCCTCAGCGCCTCAAGCTCTGCGAGATCTCCAGCAGGATATCCTCCATCCGCTTTTGCCTCTCTTCTATGCCCATCAGCCGCCGCTCCCACTCAGACGCTTCCGGATTGCCCTCATCTTCAATTTGGCTCGCGGTCTCCCGCGGTTCCTGCGGAGCCTCGTCTCTTCGTTGCGCACCGGCATCGTCCTCTTCCTCCACCACCTCCCGCATCGATCGCATGTCGCCCCCCCGCTCGTCCGGGCTTTCCGAGAGCGGCGCCTGCGAGAGGAGCAGGCCCAGATGCGACCGCGCTGGCGGGCTGCTCGTCGGGAACCTCCTCAGCGCGGTGCTGCTCTCGCCCGTCGCCCCATAGCCCTCCGCGACACCTTGATTGGGGGCGGGGGCGGGAGCGTTCCCCGCGACGGAGTAGGTCCGCAGCCGCCGCGGGGGAGCAGACGCGGCGTGCAGAGACGTCAGCCTCCGACGCGTCGCGGGCCCGTAACTGACCAACGCGCCGCCCCCGCCGCCGTTCCCAGACGTCGCTGTCCCTGCCGCGCCCATTTCGGACGGCTCTTGATCCTCTGGAACGGGCACGAGGTCGTCGTCGACGACCAGCGGCTGGAATATCTGGGCAAGCGGACTGGCGGCCTGCGCGATGTCAAGCCCCCGCGTGAGAATCGAGTTCACGCGGGCGCGCGGCAGCGGGATGTGTGCTGGGGGCTGCTGTGTCTGCGTCGGACTCTGGGGCGAGGTCGACGGGCCAGGAGCAGGGAACTCAGTCTTCTGGGGTGAGGCGGGAGCTGGGGGAGTCGAGCGCCCGGTTGTTAACGTTGAGACGGAAGCGCGGCGAGAAAGGTGCTGGGAGGCACCTGAGGGGTGACGGCGCGAGATCTGAGAGAAGCGGCGCTGAACAGCTCCGATGGGAGGCACTTCGTCGGTTTCCTCCGTGTCCAAAGCGCTCTCTCCCATTAACTCATCTTCGAGTTCGAAGATCTGCGTGGTGATGAGACAAGCGCATCCACATCCACGTCCCAGATCATACTCACTGCGTCAATATCAGCATCGGGACCCGTCAGGCCCTCAAAGAATGCTACATAGACACGCCTAGCGTGAGCACTGGGCTAGGGGATCAAGTTTGGGACCTACTCAGTCGCTTCAAGTGTCGCGGAAGCGTGTCAAAGATCTTCTCCGCGGCTGCAGACACAGTCTCGTAGAAAGTGAACGCTCCAGACCGCTTGGCTTGCCTCTCGTACAGAGCGATGCATAGCAATATCGGAAAGCTCGTCAAGCGAATCATGAACACATTGACCTGTTCAAAAATCAGGACAGCACATTAAGATGGCTAATGGGCGACTCACCTTGTGGAACCAACGAGGTGTCAAGACGTAACTCGCGGGGAGCATGATACATAGCGCGGCGAGGTTGATCGGAGGTTGGTACGAAAACAGTGAGTCGGCTTTGACGCTGTATTCCGGTCGTACCGAGCGTTGAGAGCGATAGACGATACAAAGTGACTCACCCTTCAATCGTGGATACGGCCCGTCGGAACATAGCCTAGAAATCCGTGAGCATCTATATCATGATCTTTTATGGGAGGCGACAGCGTACCTCTGCCGAGGCATCGTCGTTGATAGTAGAGAACGTGTTCGACAGGATCTATAACCAGTCAGTACCGTGGTCATCGCCATTGAAACTCATAAGGATAGCCTACAGAAACAAGGACTGCGCGGGGATGTCAGCATGCGAGCATATCAATCTATAACCAAGGACGAACCTGTCAGGAGTAGCGTGTTGCTTAAGCACGCGTACGTAACCATCAGCAGAGGCCCAAACACCGGATGAAACTTGGCTGTAAGATCGTCTCGTTTCAGCAACACATCATGAGATGAGCTATCCGAAAGCCGCACTTGAGTTGTCGAACCCGCTTGCGTCCAGCCCGAACCACAGATCAAGCATCCACCACGCCACGGTCCCTGCACTATACCTAAAATCCGAGATATACACTCAGCTTCATTGAGGCGTAGTGATCGTTGTATAAACCTACCCAGCGTTCTCCTTCCCAAGTCTGACGAGAGATACGAGTTAATCAGACAATAGACATATCGGCATCGGAGAGCGACGTACGTCCACAAAGCGTACAGGAACCCGCCGAAGCAGAACGCTGCTATGATCATGAGGACCGCAAACTGGATAATCATCGCTCGTAACGACAAGACCATCACGTTGTTCTTGAAAGTCACGAATGCTAGTCTGTGTGCAAATGTAGAAGATGAGCGGCCGTTCCAGTGAGAGGGATAGGCTTACCTAGGGAACATAAGCACAGCTATCAATGCGAGGCAATTGATACCCATCTCTCGAGCCCAAAGATCTGTCGCATTGAAGTTGAGTTATGAGGATATATGCAAAGATGTGATACTGACGGTGATTGTAGACCCCGATGAAGCGCATGATAGCATACGTGCAATACAATGTCACTGTCCGATCCTTGGGTCAACATGAACGGGCCAGACTTGATTTTCGGCACCTACCAAATGCCAGGTCGAAACCGTTCTAAACGATGTGGGTTTGAGCACAAGAAACTTCGATTTAATGACATGTCTTACCCAAGTACCCTTGAAGTATACTGAATGGCAGGCGTGGTTAAGAGCACTTTCTCGCAGAGTATGAGATGCTGCCTACCTTTGATTCCATGCTCTTGCATAGCAGCGACTTTCTCCAGAGTGAAACCCAAAGCGTAGATCATGAAGACGACCTCGGCGAGATTGATCCTCTCAACTTCGCTGAACTCGATCGCGCAGATAAACATAATGAACAATACGATAAAGCTTGACACTATGTCAGTCAAGAGCCACAAGACGTACGCATGCAACGTACTTAAGATATTCAAGAACTGAGCGTATTGCAGGTACTTTCAATCTACGCAAATCCGAGATGAGCATGTTCCCGAGCATAAGGATCATACAAACCTACCGGTAATGATCCAGGAGAGGCGCCTTGTGGGGATCGTAGAAGTGTATCGGATTACGTTTGTAGGTCTGAGATACATCGTCAATGCGAGCATATATGTATGAGAGCCGCGAGCAACAAACATCTGACAAAATAGACCGCGTGCTCTCCGCTTGATACACAATCTTGCCACTACGACCAAGTGTAAGCGGAAGTCACTGGTTAAATCTAATGCGTGCCTTACATCCATATGCCATCGATAACTCTCTGGCAAGGGGAGCTCTTGATGAAGCGCCTAGATTGACTGAGGATAGCCATTTCGATAGCATTACCGACACGATCCTCCAAATCGTCGTCATATTCTTCGCGAGCGCGTTCTAGAAGGCCTGAGGGTGCCCCAGAATATACGGACCAGGTCGTGGTGAGCACGAGTGCTAGCTCCAGGATGTTGTGTGCATGTTCGCGCAGGGCTCGTATGGCAAGAATCTCGCACAAGTCGGCCCGAGTACGCGATATGGCGGCAGTAGTCAAGTGTCGGTCACGGTAGAAGTATACTCTGTTGAGGAGCAAGCAGAAGACGACCGACATATTCCCTTGTCTCTGGAATGCGCTGTACTTTTCGAGCAGGGGTCGGATTAGGGTATACGTGAGGTCGGGGGCCGTGAGCTACGCGACTTTGAGCTTTCCAAGGATGATGCACGGCAAATGGAGTGAAACTAACCGCATCGTGAGTTAATGGCGTGTCTGTGCCGAGCGAACAGTCAGCTATGCAACAAGGGAGGGATGCCAGACGCACCTATGAAGTGCTATGCTCAGCAGACACGGAGTTCCTCTCTATCAACAACCACCTCGACCAGTGATATACAACTAAGAGGCAATTACCATGATGTCCTGGATGCGGGCGTTAGTGTATGCGTTTGAAGAGTCGGAAAAGAGCACGAACATGTCTGATCATGTGGACAATAGGGTATACCTCCGTTCCTGTCACCGTATGCGGACGTAAGAGGGGTTGGCGTTCTGGTGGTGCTTCGGAGTCTGGCATCGCGTCTTTGACGTTCATTCAACTGGTCATGAGGTCTGAGGGTCGTGCAGTCGTAGTGCAGAGTGGTAGCCACTGTGCGGTAGTTGAATAAGTGGTCCGAACTGACTGACGAAAGTTGAAGTTGAAGACAGGGCTGCGGACTGTGGGCTGAGATGGGAGAAGGAGTGAAGGGGAGACTCGGCGGCGGGTCCATGACGGTTTTGTGACGGTTTCTATCGCTGGGCGCGTGCAGGCGCGTGCGGAGGCCAATCTAATCTTATCTAAGCGAGCGAAGTGCTCACGTCAGCCATGTAGACATGTATGTAGACCCCGCTCGGCCCAAACTCCACCTCGTACTCGAGTCTCGACCTCGGAGCTGACAGCTGTACACATATGTTGCATGACTAGCAATCCAACGAGCAAGCAACATCTCTGCACTCATGCAACCTCGCTCCAGACTCCCTCACGATGTTCTGCTCGTCATCTCCTCCCATTGCGATCGGCGGACCCTGTCTGCCCTCATGCGCACTTGTCGCGACCTCCACACCGGATGCGCCATGTACATGCTCGAGGGCCCCGTTGTCCTAACCGGAAACAGTCAGATCGTATCCTTTCTCTACTTTATGCGAGCCGAGAGGCGTAGACGATGGCGTCACCTTCGCTCGCTCACATTCGGTCACGAACTCATCTCCGCCTCCATCGCCGCAGAGCTTGCTCGAGTCATATCTCGCGCCTCACATCTCGAGAACCTCGAGTTTGAGAGCGCTGAGTCACTTCTCGGTGCGCACCCGGACCTCCCTCTCGCTTTCGCTGCCGTCAAGAGTATCAAGCACATCGTTATCCACGAAGCGTACCAACACACCTGCCGTATGCTCGAGGCCATGCGCTGGCCCCTGGAGACCGCTACGCTGGTCAAGACTGTTTATGGTCCGGGATGGTTCGAGTCGACCAAGCTCGCGCGTATGCATCCCGCTTCATTACTCCGCAACTCTCGGTTGACCTTGAAGTCCCTCGTCTACCGGTCTTGGACCGAACGTAACGAGCTCCTCAACACATACCCCGTCTTCCCGGAGCTTCGATCGCTCACTATCGATGGAACCTGGTGTCCAGTCCCCGCCCAATGGGCTGTTACCTATCCCAATCTGCAAGACCTATCTGTGCATACCATTGACAGCCACTTCATGGAGACGAACGAGTTTGATGACATACTGGCACATGTCGCGACCCGGCAGGCCAACCTCGACGGCTTCAATGGGAAAAGCTACTGGACGCATTTGGAGTCATTCGAAGGCGATATACTCGATCTCTATCTACTCGGTCTTCCATGCCGCATCCGTAATGTGTCAATCTCCGCCAGCTCGCTGCAGTTCTTCAGTCGGGCGATGCACCACGCGTACCCCGATATTCTCAATATATCGCTCACCTCCGATATGACCGAAGTGGGAGAAACTGGCTTGGTCGACTGCCTACGTGACCCATGCCTGGCCAATCTACGATCCCTGAGCCTGTCGATTGATCTTGTGTTACCCTCGTACACTGTACGCTTTGAACAACAAATGGTGAGCAAAGTTGACCCAGTCAATAAACGTTCACTTCGCCTGAATACCATTCCAGGATCAAATAGTGCGCGGTCTGCAGACGATGAACGTCAAGGAGTTTTCTCTAAAACTATATGCCCACAAAGCGTCAAATCATCACATCAGAGAACCAGACTCCGACTCTGAGGCATCTCCTCCGCCACCTCCACGCAGACCACAGCATCCCTGCCCTGTCGAGATATGGCTCAGGCACATCCAACCGGAGACCTTCGCGAAGCAGATGATGGAGAGGGTTCCTTCTCTCGACAGCGTCGCGTTCTACATCAGGTCGGCATTCTGGTTTGAGCACGAGCCAAAGAAGATCCGCATGCGTAAGGACAAGACTGATGATGGGGTTCAATACGTGGTACTGCCGCCAATCGAACAGTGGTAGGCAGTTTCCGGTCTTGCATCTGGGATGCCGCAGCCGAGGGACAGGTGAGCAAGTACGTTCGTGTCTATCTCTCCCGATCTCCCCATGCAGGATTCCAATCTGCAGCCAACGCGTTGCCGACTGTCGCCGCTACTGACCTCATGAGCACAAGGCCTTTTCCGTGAAGCCTCATTTCGACGCTCAAGCACTACTCGTGCTATCAGCCATCGAGCTCAGTCGTCACACAGCACATTCGCTTATCTCAATATTCAATCCCTATACTCCTTTCACATTATCGCACAATCGCCGAATCATCACTGTGTACACGCATTCTCCACATGAAGACCATTACCCTTCACTGTGTCCTGAATACCTTCCCAAATCTGTACTGCTCTCATCACTATTGCTTTGTGACGAGTGGCTCCTTCAAATACCTTTGCTGAACACCACCGTCTCGCGTGTCCGGTTGTCTTCGAGGGCTATGCTTAACAAAGGCCCTTGCCCGGGAGCGAGAAGTTTAAGAGCGCCCCTCGGCACTCCCACTTCCTCGTCAATCTGTCTACACACCTACGTTCAGGTACGTTCTCGCACCATCCTCTCCGTTGACCGGCAAGTTCTGAATGCGCCTGCAGCACTCTCCTCGTCTACTCCAACTATAGTGCCCCCATGGACCCAACCTCCACCATCCCCGCCCTCTTCCTCCCCGCCCACCTGCGCCTCGGCACCGCGAGCTGGCACGAGTACAAACACGCCGTCGAGACCGTCTGCCGCGTCGCCGGCGTCGCCGCCCACCTCGAGCCCGCCTCCCCCTCCGCCCGCCCCCCGCGCTGGTCCGACGACGAGTACGCCTCGGACGCGGACGCGGACGAGTACGGCTGGCAGCGCGACGACGACCTCTGCAAGGCGATCATCACGCTCAACGTCAAGGACTTCCCGCGCCTCGCGGTCCCCGCTGGGGCCGACATCCCCGCGCGCGCCGTCTGGGCCGCGCTCGCCCGGCTGCACGCCCCGAGGCGGCGCTGGTGGTCCCTGGAGGGCGTGCTCGAGTGGCTCGAGGGCGTGCTCACGCTGGAGTGGGTGCGGCCGTTGACCGCGCTGGAGTGGTGCTTGCTCGGGCTGGTGCTCCTCTTTGCGTGTGCTTTCGCGATCATTTGCGGCGAGTTGGAGGCGGAGTTGGCGCGGGAGGGGCGGCGCTTCGGCTCCGGGCCCTATTCTGCCGGCGGCGGGAAGCGTAACTTCTAGAGGTCGGGGTCGTGATATGCTCACCGCTGTCGGTGTTGGGTTGTTGTGTATGATGACGAACCAAGATCGCTTTCGTGGCAGCGCTATGCGATCTGGTCTATACGGTGTGTATCGGAGCGCGCTACATGTAAAGCTTCAAGCTTTGAAGTGACTCGACAAGTCAGTACAATAGCGCGAAGGACCTCTCCGATGAATCGGGTGTCACGGTGGCTGTGGGAGGCGAATATAACCTCCAAGCTTCAGCTTCCATGTGGACAACCGGAGGTCCGAAAAGTTACTTGGTCGAATGCAGCCATCGACCGCATAACTTTATTGTACACGACATGATACTGTAGAATGGTAACAGGATGTATTCTTCGCGTTCTGGCGAGTAAACACTCACCACAACTATCATAACCAGTGAGGATCGATACGCGAGCTCCGACCGTAAGATTCCCATATTCGCCGTAGCCTGTAGGCCCTGGAGCGCAGCCATGGTGTGTGGACCGGACCAACCAACCACCCACGCTCCATCCTTCGTAGAAGAAACCATTCTGCAGGGCTGCCTCCAGCCCTTACGCATCCACATCTCTAGTGTTGATTCGCTCGCCGTTGTGATTCAATACGAGGTTGCAGATGCGCGGCAGGTAGCGTCCGAGGTAATTGGGGCGCAATGCGCCAGTGATATCCAACGTCTCGAGGTTCGGGAAGAACTCCAGCGCGTCCGTGACGACGCTCATCGGCACGCCGCTCAGCGAAAGCCGTCGCACGCTCTCCAATGGTACGGGCAGCGGCGGCTCTGCTGGTCGCCGCCACAGCCGCCGGCGATCCGTCTGCATCGAGTACCAGGACGTGGCGCGCTTCATGCCGTCGGTGGAGCCCTCGAACGCGAACTCGACGGTAAGGTGCGTGATTTGGGGCGGGAACGCCTGGTGCGATCCTAGGACGTCGAAGAGGGTGTCGTACGTCCGGTTCACGTATTTGATCGCGACGTGCCGCAGCTTGGGCAGCCGCTTTTGCGAGGCGACCGTGGCGAGCGCGGAGGAGACGGCGCGGACGGCGGGGTCGGTCTTCGAGTAGCGCAGCGAGATGTAGGAGTTGATATTGCCGTCGCACGCGGCGCGCGGGTGCTCGTCGAAGTCGAACGCGAGGCTCCGGCATGACTCGTCCGCGCGGTGGGATTGCGCCGCGTCGCCCCAGAGGTCGTCGCTCCGCGCGGGTGGTCCGTAAGTCGGGGTGGTTAGAAGGCGCAGGGGCAGGTGAGCGCTCAGAGGAAGAGGAAGGTGGATATCCCGCCAGGCAATGCTCGCAAAGAGGCAGAGCCAGGTGTGGCATACGAGGGGCACGCTTGCGGTGAGTCGTGCGCGGTCGCGGGGAGATTGTGGCTCATCCCAGAGCTCTTGGATAATCTGTGAGACGATCTCCGGTGGACAGGCGCGGCTGAAGAGTGTGTCCGGGTCTGAACGATGACTGGGTTTGGTTTGTATCGGGATGGATATCATGGTGGTGTCTGGTCGGCAGGCCTGAATGTGTGAGTTGGAGGAGGGTTCCTGGGTGTTTGGACATTCAGTGACAGCGATATATAGCGCAGCGGCCCTACCCCTTTCATGACATCGCTATTAGCGCCTGGCCACGGATGGAATGGGCGGAACTCAGTGCATACCGGTCGGCGCGGACGTGTCAGGGGAACACGAATGTTATGTTGAGATCTAGCCTGTTCTTTGTCCATCGTGCGGATGTTGGAGCATAGGAGTATCCGTGCAAGTCGCAAAGATGTTAATGATCGCTCACGGTTGAACATATTTATCAAGCCTGAGCCTGGGCGGAAACAGACGTCGTAAGCAACTTCCAGGAGGACTCGGCGATAGTTGAAATGGAGATCCGGGACTCTACAGCATACAGCACTGGGCCACTGACCGGATTGCCAACAAGATGTCAAATGCAAAGTTAACGCGTTGACGTTCCGACCGGAGGGGGGGCCGCCAGGCACGGGCGTTAATACCGAGGAGGAGGTCCGGAAGTACCACCGCCTATACTCACATGTGCACATATGGCTTCAAGTTTCTAAAGCACAGAGACGGGGCGAGCCAACGAAGCTCAGCAATAACCATGCAGTAAATCTCCCGGATCCCATCGGTGAAAAAAACAAAGTACACACTTGAAATGCCGCGTGGCCACGGCATCATTGAAAAGTTCAGCCTCCTTCACGAGGAGACGGAGTGAGATGCTCTAGCCTAGGCTGATCCCGACTCTCTTGTCAATGGCATTGATGTGAGAAAGCAAAGCATCGAAATAAATATGAAACTGCTGTACTTAGCGCTGCGGTTATTACATTTCAGCTGTCGCCGAATCCCACCGACTCGGAGATATGTCCAAAAGACGACCCGCTGCACTCAACTTGAGTCACAGGATCACAACGCACAGCTGGTTGGCCGTCCTCCCACTCAATAGGACCTGTACATCGTCCACTTACTGCTCGTACGAGATCCTCCCCACCGTTTCTAGGCTCCCGATAATGCCCGGGGAAGTATCCATCCCCAGTCCATCCCGCAAGGTTGCTGCTACGTGAGATTTCGACCAGACATTATGATTGGTTCTACACCTGTGATATTGTCGGCTTTGAGAGTGTCCAAATTCCTGAAAGATGTTCAAGACAGTCAAGATGTGGGTCTAAATGTGACTTCAGACTAATTATATAAGCGACGAACCTCCGAAATGTTGAAGGTGCTGCCGACCTGGCTACGTACCCTGCGACCACCGATAGATACATCGAGGCCAATGGCGACAAGGGAGCATCGTCGGGCCGAGGGGGTGTGGTGAAGGAGAGAGGGCTTACTGGTCAGATTGACGGAGGCCGAGCTGGGAGATGAGTTGACGTCATCAAGAGGAAGAGCGCGTACTTGTAGCAGCGTCCTTTGCCGTCGACCCGCGTCCTGCTGACGGCCTCGTCTTCTGCACCCCACCATGTCCTCCTCTTCCGAACGCTCGCCAAACTTTCGTCCGCCCAATGGCTCCACCCTCGCTGCGCAGGCGGTCACCCCAGAGGGCACTCTATATCTATCACAGCCCTACCGCTCCTCCTCGACAAACAAGCTGCGCGCAATGGTCACCTTCGCTCCCCGCAAGTCTCTCTTCGACATCTCGAACGAATCATCCACCACAAATGAGTTCCGCGGCTTCTTCACTCTCTTCTGGATATCTCTCTTCCTCTTCGCCGTCAGCACCTATGTTCACAGCGTCGAGACCACCGGTTCGCCCCTCAACTTCGAGTTTGCGACCATGATCTCGCGCGACGCCATTACCCTCGCCATATCAGACGGCGTGCTAGTTCTCAACACCGCTCTCTGTGTCCCCTTCGCGAAGGCTATCGCCAAGGGCTGGCTCAGGTATAACTATGTCGGCCTCATCCTGCAGCACCTCTGGCAAGGCGCAGTGCTTGCCATTGCTGTCACCTGGACCTTCAATCGGTGTGTTCGCCGCCTTTTGATCACTCATACTGCTTTCTCAATCAAACGTGTAGTCAATGGCCTTGGGTTCAATCCGGTTTCCTCACCCTCCACTCCTTCGTACGTACACAACTTCCCGTTTTCAACCTATGCCACGCCCCGCTTTGCGCGCGTCAGCTTCCTTGTTTCCGTCAAGATTTCATCACTGACGACGCCACATACGCCCACAGGTCATGATTATGAAGATGCACTCCTACATTAGCACCAACGGCGAACTTGCGCAGACTCACAAGCAAGCCGAGAAGGTCTACACACAGCTCAAGAAAACGACTGAGGCTGAAGGTGGATGGCAAGAGGCCCTTCAAAAAGCAGAGATCGCGATGCTGCAGCAAGATACGCCCATTCCGAGCGGCACGCCCAGCGTCCCGCTCGATGCGCCCGAAGGTAGCACGACTTCATATATCGATGCGCGCACTGCTGCAACGCTCCGCCAACGTCTTGCGAGTGGCAAGGATCTATCAACGGACGCTATCAACGGAGATGCCCCGAAGGGCGCTGGCGTCAAGACGACCGGAACTCGAGTGATGGTCGATGCTCCTGCCATCCAGTCCAAACCTCCCTCTCCATCAGAGATCCTCTCCCATCACCCTTCCTCCTCCATCGCGTCACTGGCAAAGCGACATGCCGAGCTCGAGCGCGAACTCACTGGTTCCATCGAAGGCAAGGTTCGATGGCCCGCAAACATCACGTTCCGCGACTTCGCGTGGTACCAACTCACGCCGACCCTTGTATACGAGCTTGAGTATCCGCGGACGGACCGGATCCGCCCGTTGTATGTGTTCGAGAAGTCCGCCGCGTTCTTTGGTTCCTTCGCGCTCTTGTACACGATCGTGGAGACGTTCATTATCCCGCTCACACCGACCAAGGAGCAGAGCTTTGCACGCAGTCTGCTGGATCTCGCGATTCCGTTCATGATCTCGTATCTGCTGCTCTTTTACATCATATTCGGTACGTGCTGTACAGATTCATCGCTCGTCAGCTGTTAGCTAAATCTGCTGGGCAGAGTGCATCTGCAACGGGTTCGCGGAACTGAGCTTGTGAGCGGGTGTTCATCGTCAACCTTAAATGAGAGGCACTAACATCATCATAATATAGCTTCGCGGATCGCCATTTCTATGACGCGTGGTGGAACTCTACCTCGTGGGACGAGTTCTCGCGGAAATGGAACCGACCCGTGCATACCTTCCTCCTTCGGCATGTATATGCGTCCACGATGAGCAGCTACAAGCTCACGCGCCAGAGCGCGATGTTCTTGACGTTCCTGCTCAGCGCGTGCGCGCACGAACTCGTCATGGCGGTCGTCACGAAGAAGATTCGGATGTATCTGTTCGCGCTGCAGGTGCGCTTCCCCGCTCCTTGCACACTCGACGCGCTGTATATGTATAGCTAACGACCCGCCACGCGCAGCTCGCCCAGATCCCGCTCATCGCCGTTGGGAGAATACCAGCGATCCGGCGCAACAAGCTCTTGGGGAACATCGTGTTCTGGATCGGCCTCTATGCTGGCTTCCCGCTGCTCTGTGTCGCCTACTGTGCCTACTGAGGGCGCAGCGGCGAGCGACCTCCTGCAAGATTCCAGATACGCATCCACTTCCTCCGGCAATACCATCCTTCCCCCGCCATCACCGCACCACCATTTCGACCATACACGCTCCTCTCGCCTGCAACATGTTCACGACGATCACGACGACCGCACGCATAAATACCCACTCAGACTCTCAGCAAGGGACCTATATATACGCTCGCAGCTATTTTCTGGTGAGGATACATAGGCTCTTCTACTCCTACAGTATGCATTGTACAGTAATTCATGGAGTCGGACGAGAATCGTCGCGACGGCCTTGGTAATTAGAACAGTGTTGGCTTGCACTGCAGCACTATAGCAATAGCGATCGTCTGCCGCCGTCTTTTTGGTCACCGCGTCTAGAGTACAGATGCGATCCTCCGTGGTGCTTGAAAAGCTGATGGAGAAACGTCATATTCCTGTTGATCACTACGTTCAAGGCCGTTCCGAAGCAGCGTAGTGAATAATGGCCGTGAACCTTCCTCGTACCTCTTGCTAGATTGTACCATTGACTATCCTCCGGGAGATCAAAGGATGCGGTCAAGAGCGACTCCGGGTGTAGACTAGGCTTAGCCTGAGGGTCCGAGGTGTTGATATCGGGCTGCTTCAGACGACCATGGAGGTCAAGCGTGATATCATAGCAATAATGGAGCAGGTACAAGTGCAACGGCAGATGACAAGGGTCATGACTGTATTGAGGGTTTCGGTACGATACCTGCTCTCTGGACAAAGGTTGCAAACGACGTGCGCGGGTCCTCCTCCCCTTCCGATGCTCTACGTCGGATCATCAGCATGCGAGCACGACCGCCCGCAGAAATGTCTGCCACGCACCGACGTTTCATCTCGCTCCGCCATGTCACCTCGCGCAAGGCCGGACTCTGCACCGTCGCGCCCACGATGCCCACCACGAGAGCCACGCATGCTTCGAGCACGATCTACAAGGTGGACGGACGTTCAGCGTTGCTTTAGAGTCTAGATGGACGCGTTTCCCTAGCACAACCTGGACCACTCACGTCGTTTGGGAGAGACCCCTCTGGGCGTCCGAGGGCTTTCAGCAGTGAGAGATCTGGGGATTGCAAGCCACGATCAGTGACCGAGCAGCTTCCACGCCGAAGTGGTCGACGTACGTTCATAGGTCGAGAACGCAGCTGAAGCACCGCTAAGTCAACACCCGGTGGCAAACAGGAGTAGGATAGGGGTGCTGACCATGTAGAAGCGCGACGGTCGCAACGACGAGCATGAGCTCCCCAAGCATGATGAGCGAAAGACGCGGCGGCGCTGCGGCTGACTCGGAGGACGGCGGCGAGACTGGAGGGCTCAGGGGACGGCGATGTCAGACACGACGAGAACGGCCGAGGCAACGCAGGCACGGCGGCGCCCGGCAGCGCCCGGTGCGGTGCGGAGGACTGCGGGGGGCACGTGCCTGGGGGTATATGGCCTAGCCAATGGGGACTGGCCCCGCACCAGCGCGCCCCCCGTAACCGCAAGCGATAAATCCCCCCAGCCCGCCATGTACTTCTGGTTGTCCGTGTTCGCACTCTCAGCATTACTGGTAATGTGTGCGTATCCCCCCACTCGCGTCTGCTCTCCCCGGGAGGCGGCTGACCGCATATCTCATCTCCCCCAGTGACGTTCCGGTACCGTGGTGCGCTCTCCGTGCGCTCCCTGTTTCCGCGGCTCGGGCACTACCAGCCCGTGGCGACGTTCGCGGACCAGGCGAACGCAGGTCTGACGTCCTCGTCGTTCGACATCGAGGCCAACATCCGGGACGGCGACTCCAGAGCGGGTCTTGACGAACGCGGGACCCAGGAGGTGCTGGACATCATGCGCCGGGAGCGGGTAAAGTGAGTAGCCAGCCTCTTCTGCCTCTCTGTATGCCTCCGCGCCGATGTCGCGGAGTCGGTCGAACGAAGACGACTACGGCGTGATAGGGCGGGGTGAGTGCTCAGTGGACGGTACTGACCACTGTGGCGTTACCAGCTTTGACCAGGCACGGTTGATCCGGCAGAACCAGATTTTCGTTGCGAACGGCATCGATCCTTCAGGTAAGTCGGTAGGTGCACACTCACACTCCAGGTATCTGACGTTTGGTCTGCGCGATGTACAGGAATGCCACTGGACGCGAAGGCTGTCACGCGCCTATGATCGACCCCCTCTTCCACGAGCCCTACTCTATTCCCCTGCTACTGTCGTGTATCGACGACTCGGACAGTTCACCGCCCCTGATCTTGCTTTCCCTCCTTGGTTGCTTTCCGTATATCACGCCATGCGTACCGCATGAGCACATAACACACAATCCTTGTTGTCGCTTGTTTTCTTACTTTCCACCTCCTGGGTGCCGTGTAGTGGTCAATTCCAGATCTGTACTATCCATTCAATATTGCAATACCAATGTGTTGTTGCCTCTAGCTTCAGTTGTCATACTCCCTTAGTTCTCTACGTGAGGAATTGGCGATCGTTATATGGTGATTACAGTAAGTATATCATGCGAAGCTGACGGTTCCTTGGCTCTGTGTTCTCTTGGGCATCGTAGGGGCACAATATCCCATTGTATCCCTCCCCGAGCTCGTCTCACTCTACCCTACGGATTTGTCCACATCAGTACTATGACGGTCTATAACGGTACGGTCTCGTAGCTAGTATTTGTTCGTGTGTATCCTAGTTAAGTGTTCGCACTCAAGCGCTCGCCCTAGTACTCATCTCGCCACCTACGCCTTGTCTCGCGCCGGTTCACTGACTGTTCTTTGGCAGATACACTTGCCATGTTACAAACTAGTAATTAGCAAATCCTCCGTGTTTCCGCATTTTTGAACCTTCGTCCAGACTCTTCTTATCCAGTTCACACTGTTCAACACGGTTATGTACGCCGTCAAACTGCCCGGGTGCTATTTGCCGGACGTACGCGTACTACGTCGTACTGCTCCATAGTTCTGGTACTATCCATATCTGGGGCTCGCCAGCTGTGTTACACACTGTTCATGACCAAATCTCTCCGTTCTTCCGCACTCTTTTGGTCCCGGATGCGGCTTGACACTACGGCATAAATAGGTCGGTGGTTAGGAGATTAACGTTAACCCACGCACAGGTTCAGCTATCCTCTACATGTCTCCTCAACAGAACAAAGCGCTCTTTCTCGAGTCCAAGCACGGCCAGTTCGCTGTCAGAGACACAGACGTTCCCAAACCAGGTCCTGGTCAGGTCCTGGTGAGGGTCGAAGCGGCCGCGCTCAACCCGATCGACTGGAAGATCCAAGCGGTAGGAGCGTACGTCGAGAAGTACCCTGCAGTCATGGGCTCTGACGGTGCTGGCACTGTTGTCGAGGTGGGCGAGGGCGTGACGTCTCTGGCAGTCGGGGACAGGATGTGAGTGCGACACAAGCCCTTGAGACCTCACAGAATGACACCATGCTCAACGATCCTCCGTGCAGCGCTTTCCAGGCTACCTTTGACATCGTGGAGAAGGCGCTCCACGGAACGTTCGCTCAGTTCATCACGACTCCCTCCCATCTTGCGATGAAGGTCTGTATACTCCTCGCCGTATGACTCGATGCGGACCATATTCTGACCGTAAATCGTCCGTCAAACTGTGCATGCAGATTCCCGCCAACGTCTCCTTCGAGGCTGCCGCAAGCTTGCCGAGCGGGCTCCCTACCATCGCTTTCGTGCTCTACAACCAAGAGCCTGCCAGCGACTCCCTCAAGCTCGCTGCCCCGTGGACTGAAGACGGCAAGGGGAAATACGCCAAGGCGTCCGCCCTCATCCTCGGAGGCTCCTCCTCGGTCGGCCAATACGGTCAGTCTATCGCTTCCTCTCGCCGCACACAGCAAGACCCATATACTTATCACTTGACCGTGAACAGCGATCCAATTCGCCCGCCTCTCCGGTTTCTCGCCCATCCTCACGACCGCGTCCCTGAAGCACGTAGACTATCTCAAGACCCTCGGCGCGACGCAGGTCCTCGACCGCGCCCTCCCCGCGGACGCGGTGCAGGCCGAAGCGACGCAACTCGCGGGCGGGCTCCTCAATCTCGTCTTCGACGCGGTCACCACCCCCGAGACGGTGCCCCTCGGGTACGCACTGACGGCCCCCGACGGCGACCTCGTCGTCGTCTCGCCCATCCCTAAACTGGGGGGCGAGGACGGGCAGCCGGCGAAGAAGGTCCACATGGCGCGCGGGCTCCTTGCGCTACCCGCGAACGCGGCCGTCGGCGCGGGTCTGCTCGCGGCGCTGCCGCAACTGCTTGAGAGCGGCGCGATCAAGGTAGGTTGCGGCGGTACGTGTCTGCGCGCCAACCGTGGCTAACCGGCGTGGCCTCGCTTTAGCCCAACCGCACGGAGGTGCTTGCTGGGGGCTTAAGCGGCATCGTGGGTGGTCTGGAGCGGCTGAAGAACAACCAGGTCAGCGGGACGAAGCTGGTGGTCTTCCCGCAGGAGACTGCTTAAGCAGCCACAGCCGTTCCGGTTGAAATTTGTTGTACAAGGAGAATACTGGTTAACATTCGGGCGGCAATAAACGGAGCATACATACATGCAACATTCGGGCGATACAGACGGACGCAGGCCGTGCGCTACATATGCCGACTGTTTATATACACTTGCCTCGGAGGAGTGAACATACATTTTCGCCTCTAAGTAGACAATATTTAGACTCACCTCATGAAGCACTTTGGGCACAAAATCCTGTTATTCTTGCCGTGTAAGCACACTACATCGCCCATGCATCAGAGTAGATCTCCAATTTGTCCTAAGCTGACTACGGAAAGCCCGGAGCACCTTGGGGGTCTGTCAATCGCACTCCTCAGAAAAGATCAATCTTGAAGACTTCAGCATCTGTGGATCCTTCACTCGTTAAGATCCCGACGATATAATATCTTGGGAGGATAATCTATCTGACCTGGCACACAGCGAAGTCTGCGAAGAAATCTATAGGTACGACATCGCCGACGGAGTGGCCTAGGAACTCCTACCACATACTCGACCGTGCGATACAGAGCTCTCACATCCCCGAGCAAGAGCTCAGGGCCGACACCCGCACCCTCATGCGTACGAGCGCACCCTCGAGAACCAGAACGACCGCTCGTTCTTGAGCGCGAGTGGCGTCGCCTCCCCGGATCCGATATGCACAGAGTCATAGGCGCGAAAATCGAGTCGATTCCAGCGTCCTACGGGGCGCGAACGGAGGTCGAGGATCATCTGGAAGGAGTAGCGGGATTCGGCGCCGTCGGGCTCCTGGAGGTCTTCAATGTGTACCTCTGTGCCCTCGAGATACCAGGTGCCGATCATGAAACCCTACTGGGGATGAATTTCTATGCCTCGAATTATTCGCAATGCATACCTTCATGCGTAGAGAAGGCTTAAGCGTCGGAATGATTTGAGCAGGAGCGAGCCCTTCGTTAGCTAGGAGGGAGAGGACTTGGCCGTCCGGATAGAACCTCCTGCTCAGATGTGAGACCCTGAGAGCAAGTGAGGGTACGATGCACTCACAAGTATCGGTAGTACGTGATTAGATGACTGTACTATCCTCAGACACGGAAAGATCAGTATAGACAGTGAAAGATCTTCCTTCACAGCACCTACGTTCACCCAGGCGTTCTCTCCAATCCCGTTACGACTGTGACGCGCAAGTGCAAGTGCGGCATTCAATAAAAGCACCTGCCATTGATGACCAAGGTACGTACATGTAATGGCACACAGCAATGTATAGTCCATCGTAACGTACGCGAGGATGCTCGACGTACACTCGGCGATAGTCCGTCATGTACTTGGCCACTAACGCGTCCAGCTCGTCATCAGAGGAGATTTGGGGTGGCCGATATAATCTCTTGACCATAGGTCTACGATAGGTGCATAAGATGCAAGCATGTTTCAACGAATGTAGTGCGCACCTCCATATCGACGCATCCAAAGTAAGGACACGCGCCTTCCGGTTCACTTTCGCAAAACGCTCTATCGCAGTATGGTCGAGCAGTCGAAGCACGAGCACCAGAATCTCGTCGGGCACGGTCTGTATAGGGACTCCTTCCTGCTCATCCTCCGGCTCAAACTTGACGTCGACGGGCCATGACGCGACCAGTTTCGCCAACGTTCCGGTAACGATGCCTTCTCCTCGCACATGTGCGACCGGAATCCGTGCAGGCCCGAGCTCCAGCCCTTGCAACTCCTGCACTAGACTATCCACAGTCGCTTCTTTGGATCCCGTCCTCTGGTGCTGCACCTTATGCTGCGTCGGGGATGTCGGAGCTGCGGTGGGGGCGGTCTTGCGTTGAAGCTCGACCTCCATCCGATGGAACGCGCGGTCGACGTTTGGATCCATCCTAAACGCCGTGCGGTAGAGTCGCAAGGCATCATCTAGTTCACTGCGCTGCTCATGCTGCACGGCCTTCTTGTACACCTCGACCGCGCGCTGTAGGGCGGGTCCGAACGCCGCAGTGGTAGTGGAGGACGGGACTAACTGGCGTGCCACCGGAGGAGGAGAGGACGCAGCATGGGACCCACGGCGATGGACTGCGCGGTGACCGAGAGGGGAATGAGGTGTGTCTTGGGCCTCTACGGAACCTGAAGGTGCAGCCTCGGAGGTGGGAGGTGAGACGACGTTCTGACTTCCCTGGGCCTTCTTCTTTCCCCGGACCTCTTCAAGCCACTGCTGCCTGAACCGTGCAAGCTCCTCAGACACTTCCTCTGCGTTCGCCTTGAGTCCTTGCATAACGCAGGGCTCCGGAGACCTAGCCGAGATGGTGGGGCGTATTCAAGAGTTAGTGATAGGTAAGCGCCATCGCGAATTATGAGGGAGTTCCACGGTTTGTAGTGTCTATTTATGACGTTAATCGTGGTAAGTAACCATCTGTTATTCGGATAAGTGAGGTGGGTTACGATCGAGGACGTGTAAGGTACACAATCCGCCACTGCCAAGTCTCCCGTCGTCTTCATCCACGTTCACCCCACTACCCTCCCGCTCTCCCTCTTTTCTGGCCATTCTCATTTCCCCTTGCAGCGAGCATGGAGAGCAACAAGGACGAGGCCCTCAAGTGCCTCGCGATTGCCCAAAGGCACCGTAATGCAGGCAACTACCCGTCCGCTAAGCGCTTCTGCCAGAAGTCCCTCAACCTCTTCTCCACCGCCGAGGCCGTGAAGCTACTGGAGATCGTCGAGGCTGAGGCCGCTGCCAGCGAGTTGGACGCTGGGACCAGCGCGGGTGCTAGTGCGAGCTCGTCGGCAGCCGAGGCGCATCCCTCCGCGGCGGGCGCACGACAACGGCACCAGACGGAATCTCGTGCAGAGGGCAAGACCAAGGCCAACGGCGACGCTGCGCACGGCCCTCCGAAGAAGAGCTACACCCCGGAGAACATTGCTGTCGTGAAGCGCGTGCGGGCGTGCAAGGTCACCGAGTACTACGAGATTCTGTCGCTCAAGCGGGATTGCGAGGAGGCGGAGGTCAAAAAGGCCTATCGCAAGGTATGTACAAAGTGCACTACTTCATTCGCAGTGCATTAATCTAAGGTTCGGATGACAGCTTGCTCTAGCATTGCACCCAGACAAGAACGGTGCTCCCGGTGCCGATGAAGCGTTCAAGAGTGAGTGTCAGCAGACCTTCTAGTCGTAGTATTTTCTAAACGTAACCCTGCCTCTGGTTAAAGTGGTATCGAAAGCGTTCCAGGTGCTATCAGGTCAGAGCCTCTCGTTCGATCTCCGTTTCCTCCCATGCTTATACCGTTCACTGTCCAGACCCGCAAAAACGAGCAGCATATGATCAGCATGGCTCGGATCCTGAATCACGGTTTAGCGGCATGTCATCGTCAGCTGGTTCATCGCCAGCATTCTCTCGAGGTGGATTCGGCGGAGGTGGCGGGTTTGACGGTGAGATCAGTCCAGAGGACCTCTTCAACATGTTCTTCGGCGGAGGCGTGAACGGCGGGTCATTTAGTGGCGGAGGCTTTGGCGGACCCAGTAAGTGAAACGCGGTCATTCATGACTACAGGGGAACTGAGGGTCATCTAGTGTTCACGGCGTCCTTCGGCCCAGATGGCTTCCGAACAACGCGAGTGCGTCGTCCAACTGCACAGCGACAAGACCAAGCAGCGGCAGAACCTCGCTCAGTATGGATGCAGTTCCTCCCCCTTATCGTCCTCTTCGCCTTTTCGCTTCTCAACGCGCTCCCGAGCCTCTTCTCAACACCACCAACACCCGATCCACGATTCTCCTTCGCGCCATCCGCGCGTTATAATGTTGAACGCATGACTGGCGGGCTGAATATCAAGTATCATGTCAATGCCGCCGAATTTTCCGGACACCCTATTGCCGCAGAACTCGCGCGGAACGACAACAAGCCTGGCCCGCAGCTACGCAAGTTCGAAAGCAACATCGAACGGGCGTTCACTACAGACTTGTACTCACAGTGCCAGCGAGGAATGGACAGGAAAGAACGTCGGAAGGAGCAAGAGATAGGCGTTTTTGGTTTTGGAACGGACTGGGATAAGGTGAAACGGATTGACCAGGAGCCGATAGAGAGTTGTGACAAGCTGCGGGAGATGGGTTTGTTGAAGTAGATTGTCTTGCATGGAGGAAGCTACGCCCGGTTCACGAACTATACGCTCACTTGTCTTAGGATCGTAGGACACGCCATCTAATCATGTATTTATGCCGTTTCTATGATTTCCCGGATCTACGAGGGATAGTCGGCTGCGTGTGCATGCTCGCCCGAGAACGCGCCAGATGCAGTCTAGGCTGGCGGTCGCGACCCGACGCAGACGCGTACGGCGGTGGTGCTTGATGATTGTACGCAGATTCGGGAGAGACAGGGATGCGATTGGGAGTGGGATACAGGATGCCTCCAAGTTTACTCGTCCTGCTTGGCCCTCTCGAGCTTCAGGTAGAACTCCTCCTGGCGCTGGACTATTGGCGAGAAGGACACGAGTCAGCGAATGAACGGGAAGCTGCACATGCGAGCGACGGTGCGCGCGAGGTGATCTGCGGCAGAATGGATGCTCACCACGCTTGAGATGTACGCCATACCTGTTCCGGGACGAATGAGTCTACATGACGCGTGAGGGGAGAAAAGCGGATGGAACTGACCAGAATGCGTAGCCTGCGCTGATGCCAATGCCGAGGGAGGTGGTGAGATCGAGCCAGAAGCGCTTCCTGAGCTTTCCGACGATGGGTGCGATGGGCATGGTGTGTTTTGGACGACGACGGGGACGGCGAGGGCGAAGTCGGGATGGAGGAGCGGAAGAGGGCAGGCGCCGGGACTGAACAGGGCGGTGGCCACGAGCCAAACACGCGTCAACAGGGAGGCGGGGCCATCGTCTGGCTGGATGCGCGTCCTTGGCTCCAGTCTCTCCTCCTCTCTTGATTGTCCTTGCGGTGCGAATATCCGGCCTCGTCCTCTAACCTCTCGCCTTCCAGCCCAGCTTCCTCCTCTTCCGATCCAAATCCGCACCGCCCGACCCAGCCCTGTCTTCGCATACTACATCTTCCCCCTCTACCCCCCACACCCATCACACCTCTCTCATTCGATTCGATCATGGATCAAGACGCGTCCAGTTCTGGTGGTTGGCGGTTTGCGCAATGTTTCGGCGACAAAGGCGACGTGGAAGACATTACGGAAGGTATGCTGTTCATTCACTTTCGAGCCACTTCGCGCTCCGCGTCTGACATCACCCCGCCCGCGCAGCCGACATTATCTCGACGGTCGAGTTCGACTCGACGGGCAACTACCTTGCCACCGGAGACAAGGGAGGCCGGGTCGTCTTGTTCGAACGCAATGAGATGGTGCCCCGCACGCATCCTTCACGATTGATGTGACATGCTAACCCACGCATACAGAAAAAGACCTGCGAGTACAAGTTCTACACCGAGTTCCAGTCTCATGAGCCGGAATTCGACTACCTCAAGTCGTTGGAGATCGAGGAGAAGATCAATAAGATCAAGTGGTGTAAACGTCAGAATGCCGCGCACTTCCTGTTATCTACCAACGGTGCGTGGTACTCGCGCGCCATCCTAGTCACACTCTCCAATGCAGGCGCCGTTCAGACAAGACGATCAAGCTATGGAAAGTGTTTGAAAAGCAGCTAAGGGTGGTATCGGAGAGCAACCTCATTGATGGTCAAAGATCACCACCCCCACCTGCGGCGACACAACATCTGAGACTGCCTCGGATGACGCAACAAGACAATATTATTGCTGCGGTACCCCGGAAAGTGTACTCGAACGCGCATGCGTACCATATCCACTCGATCTCCGTCAACTCCGACCAAGAAACGTACATCTCCGCAGACGACCTCCGGATTAACCTCTGGAATCTGGATATCAGCGACCGCAGCTTCAGTGAGTTGACGTCCTGAATGCATTGCCGTTGCACGTTACTCAAATCTCCGAAGACATCGTCGATATCAAGCCTGTGAACATGGAGGAGCTGACGGAGGTCATCACGGCGGCGGAGTTCCATCCCGTGCACTGCAACCTATTCATGTACAGCAGCTCGAAGAGCAACATCAAGCTTGCTGACATGCGAGACTCTGCGTTGTGCGATAGGCATGCAAAGAGTGCGTCATAATTTATCCGCTATCTTGTCTGATGCTAATCAGTATGTCCTCGCGATCGCAGTGTTTGAGGAAGAGGAGGACCCAACGAACCGCTCGTTCTTCTCGGAAATTATCTCATCCATCTCAGACGTTAAGTTCAGTCATGACGGTCGGTACATCCTGTCACGCGATTACCTCAACCTCAAGATTTGGGACATCAACATGGAAAACCGGCCTCTCAAGACTATCCCCATACACGATCACCTGCGCGGAAAGCTGTGCGATTTATACGAGAACGATTGTATCTTCGACAAGTTCGAGTGTGTATGGAGCGGCGATGACGGGTGGGTCCCTCTTCCTGAACGAGCTACATACCTACCCGACTTTCTGACATCACGTCCCCGACTGGTATATGACTTTTCCAGCCACGTTCTGACCGGGTCATACCACAACTACTTCCGGATATACGACACAGAGACGCTCAATGACGTAGTGCTGCAAGCGGACAAATCTGCATTCAAGGCGAAGAAGATCGGTGGGCCGCTGCCTGGCAATAAGGCAGGCATGAAGAACGGGATGCGGGGAGGGATGCGGGAGAACATGGCGCTCGAGACTCTGGATTTCAACAAGAAGATATTGCACGCGAGCTGGCATCCGAAAGAGAACACTATCGCTGTGAGTCGCCTGCTCCAAAGTTTCAATGCATCTACTAGAATGACCTTCTCTAGATTGCTGCGACGAACAATCTGTTCTTGTACAGTGCTGCATAAACATGTGTTTTGCTCGCTCCGTCATAGCCGCTCTCCGCGATCGTCCTGCCCTCCTGAACCCTCCCATCGGCTTGTCCTCCAGCACACCAAACCCTCCGCCCTTCTTGCTGCATGCCCTGCATTGTCAGACCGGCAGGGCCGAAATCGATGAACCGACACACCGAGACCTACAGACGGATATTCAATAACGCACTCCCTCCCTCCCCACGTCATGCCTCACGACCGCTTCATTGACCCTTCCACCCACTCCGCTCTCGGTCCCACCTACTATACATGCGCACTGCAGCGCTGCTCTATGGCCGTCCGGCGTGCCGGACGCATCTACCCATACCTCACGCTTGCCGTAATTCGCATCTATTCCACCCTCCCTGGTCCCTCCACCACACGCAACGGACTTGTCCAGCTACTAGCGTACTGCGTACCGTACACCGCGTTGTCGAGTCTCTTGTCGCGTATCTCTCTCTGTCGTCACTCTCTTATCCGATCCGGTCGACTCTGTCTGTCGTCAGCATCCACACGGTACACCCGCGTCTGTTTCCTCCCCGTCCCCTCCACTTACGACTAGCGCGCTCATCATGTTTGTTACATACTCCGTACCTCGTACATACAACCAAAGAAGTGGGGGGTGGTAGTTATCCAGTAGAAGAGAAGAATGTATATTGAAGGAATCCTTGCAGCTTACGTGGCGTAGTCTGGCCTGGGAAGTACACCGTGTAGCTCGACTGGCTACCCCTTGAGAGAATCAGTACCGCCTGTAAGTAGTCGTGCATCGGGCTGCACTCGATCGCGCACCACCAGTGGTAGTACTATGTAGTAGGGATATCCTGTATCATTTATGCCCGATCAATCTGGCGTTACACGTCTTGTAGGCGCTGAGGCGCATGAATCTAGTGCAGCGTGCAACGGCTTCGACTTGTACTATACTCTATACCACTTTGAACTCAACATGGACCAGGAATCATTCCGTCAGCTCCTCCATAAACCGACATCAGCATCCTCCTCCTCTGCTACATCACATGTGCGCGGCTCTCTCCTAGCCGCTGCGACTTCCACCAAGAAGAAACAAAAGACTGTGGATGCGTCAAAACCCGCTTTCAAGCCGAGGACATTGAAGAAGTCTACGAAGGAAGAATCGTATCGTGACCGCGCTACAGAACGGAGACAGGGTGTCAACAATGACTACGCGCAGGTATGTGGTAGTCCTATGCAACGGGGTGCTTGTGTCAGAATATCCCGTCAGATCGCCGACATCTCTATGTATGCCTCATAGGTCGAAGCCCTCGCAGAGGATTTCGAGCGACAGAATGCAGAGATTGAGGACCGCCAGGTGGTACGTGCCCGAAACCCTCAAATCCCCGCCAGCACTCCTTCCCTCATCATGATGTTGTCCTTTCGTCGTCCGCCAACAGGTAGAAGAGCAACGCAAGTACCTCGGAGGCGACAGCGAGCACACCGTGCTCGTCAAGGGGCTCGACTTTGCGCTTCTCGAGCAGAATCGCGCACGGCTCGCCGCGGAGACCTCCGCCACCGACGACGCGTCCCTCGAGCAGGCGTTCTTCGAGAGCGCCGCGCAGCCGAAGAAGCGCACCCGCGAGGACATCATGCGCGAGCTGAAGAGCGCGCGCGGTGCGTCTGTCGCGGATGAGGCGTCGCGTGTCTCCAGCGCGGCGGACAAAGCACTCGAGGAGGCCAAGAAGGCGGGCAAGTTCAAGCCGATTGGGTTCAAGCCTGTCGGGAGCAGCGGCGCCAAAGCGGAGGGGAAGGTCAAAAGGAAGAAGAAGACGAAGGGGGCCGAGGTGGAGGAGAATGGCGAAAGGAAGAAGAAACGGAAAGTCGCGGGAGGTGCAGAGGCTGAGCAGGCCGCCTCTCGCGGCGACAGCGCTCAAGCCGACATCTCGACTGCGTCTGCATCCAGGGGAGAACCAGCATCTGCAGGTTTATCTTCGACCGCCCCGTCGTCGAACGTTATTCCAGCGCCAGACCCCGAACCCATGGAGGAAGATTTCGACATCTTCGCTGGCGCCGGCGAGTACACGGGTGTTGACCTAGGCGACGACGATAATAGCGACGAGGAGGAGGCCAGTCGTCCGTCGCTGTTGCCCAAGCAGGAGGACGAAGAGGGCGAGATGCGCGAAAGCGGGCCTTCGCGGCCGGCTAAATGGCTTGCTACGTCTGACGACGAAAGAGAACCCACCCCTCCACCACCCGCTCGCGCGCGCAACAGTCACTCCGCGTCCCGATCAATGTCTCCGCAGAGACGCACAGGTGTACACCATGGCCCGCCTGACGAAGAAGAAGAGGGCGAGATGGAGGAAGAGCGACCCATGCGCCTGCAGCCGCTCGCGTCGTCCGCGCTGCCCTCGATCAAAGACCTCATTGCTCTTAGTGAGGAAGCCGAGAAGGAGGAGAAGCGGCGGCTGAGGAAGGAGAAGAAGAAAGCAGGAGGCGGTGGTGGTGGAGGCGGCGGCGGCCCCAGCGAAAAGGACACCAAGGCGAAGGTCGATAGAGATTATCAGCGGTGCGTACTCCTCGCGGTCTTCACGTGTTGGTTTGCTGATGAGAATCTATGATCAGGCTGAAGGCATACACCGACAAGAAAAGCAAGGCGTAGTGTAGGATCTCCAGCATCCTTTATTGTCCGCTCTTTTGTTTTCGTTACATCTGATATAGCTTTTCGTACCCGACGCCGGAACCAGCAATGAATGCAGGGTACCACGTTGCGACCTCACGACTACAAGACTCAGGGACGATAATTCACGGGGGCTCCCCGCACACCCGCACACCCGCACACTCGCACACTCGCACATCCGCACTGATCAAGGGCCGCACAACAGCCTACACTTCCTCGTACGTGCTAGAACTCACTATTCCGGTCATTCACTTAATGCGCGTTGGTTCAACTACCTAGAATCCGCCATGCCGACGTTGCCCTTCGATGTTATTTGCATGCTCTACCCATTACTCGAAAGAGCGCAAGTGCTGTCCTTGATGCAGTCCTCAAAGGATCTATACTCTGTGGGCGTTCGCCATCTTCTCGACTTCGGCGTCACGATCTCGAGCGAGGACCACCTCGTCTCCTTTTGCAATTTCATACTCCGGGATGCTCCCCTCCGCGCCCCTTGGCTACGTCAGCTTGCAATACGGATCGACTTGCGTCCCACCGATTACATTACCGACGAAACAGACTACGAAGCTATGGACCTGGATGCATATACGGTTTATTCAAGCTCTGACGGCGAAGAGGTGGATGACCAAGATATGAGTGTGGATGACTTCGAGGAGGGCGGCAGCCACAGCCAGGAGGACGGCGCGGACGAAGACATTTCCCGGGAAGAGACGGACGGCAACAGCAAGCAAGAGTCAGCTTACGAGATCTCAGTATACTCGTACGACGTAGGCCTGCTGAAAGGAGCGCCTCTCCTCGTGCGCGTCTTGCTCGAGACCACCCATCTCGAAGACCTGGAGATCGAGTGGTTTGAAGAGTTGTTGCTGGACTGCAGGGCCCTCATCGATGTCATCATGGAACTCAAAACGATTCGTCGTTTCTGCATGACTTCTTTTGCTCTCAGCACCTTGACCGTGGTCCAAGGCTTCAAATCACCACTCGTCGAAGTTGACATCGAGTTTTCTTCCTACCATCAATGCGCGAGTCTGGATGCCCTCGAGATCCTGGCGTCGTTCAGCCCGACTCTCCAGAAAGCCACCATAGTCGCCGCCGACTTCAGTCGTAGAACCATCTTCCCGACTGCCCTGACCCCTCGCTTTTTGCGTGTCCACACCCTATCGCTGCTGTTGTGCGAGACAATACTCGATCCTGAACTCCATGACCCCCCTTTCCTTCCCATCCTTTTACGCGCGTTTCCTAATTTGCAAACGCTCGAGTTTGCGGACTACGAACGGAACTCAGGGTCTGTCGAGGTCGAGCGCAGGAAAAACTTTGCCGTCCCCCAATTCAACGTCTGGCCGGATTTGCAAGATCTGCGTGGCGATCTGGATTCGCTGTATGCCCTTGGACTCGACCGTCCGGTCACCCGGGTCGAAATCAGCGACGTCGGTCGGGATTCGGTGATGAAGTACGATCGCCTCCACGAGCTTGTGCACGGCATTCGCCCGACCCAACTGCTCATACAAATTGGATACGGAAAACACACCGAACAAGACCTCGCCGGCTTGCTCTGTCTTAGTGCATGTGTGGCTGCAGCAGGGCAACTTACTTGTCTGGTGTTGGACATCAACGTCGAGCTGCTGGGTTTGCGCTCCCATAACGCGGTACGTAGTCATATTTGCGGACTCGAATCATGGTCTGATCCACGCCATTCCTTAGATGGCAGTGACACGACTCATCGAGGAGCTTCCCAACCTCAAGATCTTCGTGCTTCGTGCCGGAAAGCATCCCAGCAGCACGAGCCCGCCGAACGACAAACCGGAAACGCGACTCTGTCCTGACTCTTCGGAACCTTGTCCCTTCTGCTCCGCGGTGCGCCAGTGGCACATTGAGCTCTTCCTATTGCTGAGCAAGGGCGCCGAACTCTTCTCCTTTGAGTACGAGGGCTCCCCGCCTATACACTGGAAATGGGGGACCGATGTGGACTACGTCTGTGCTCCAGCAGTGGTCTCCTTCATCCAAAGAGAGGGCTTACAGTTTCATCCTGTACGCGGCCTTAGCAGCGTTGACAAATGGGTACGTGACTGCCACGATTGACAACGGGAACCCGAACCGGAATGATATCAATCCGCCGAGCGTTTTGCTCCTCCGTCGATGGTCACTTGTATCAGTACTCTATAATGTCTACGATCAGCACTCAACAACTATCGAAAGAGGGCGTGCAACGAGTGCTCTTCCCATGTCCAGTCCGATCTCCGTGTCAATCTACTCCTCCGACGATACACCACGCAAGTCCACGTGCTGCAAACTGGGCGACAGTCGTTCGCGACCACGCGCGCAGACTGATTGGTCTTCTTCGCAGCTCGCCGGCGCCGATGGCGCACGTTGCACATTTCAACCTCGATTTCAACCACCTGACTCTGGACTTTGCACAGTGCTGGTGCGTGGTCAGTGAACGAGACATGGGTGTACACATCCCTTCCCCTCATACATCGCTAATTACCTCCTTTTCTCTCGGAGTTAGGTTCGCTTGTCTTCTCGACCTCATGAACTGTAGGATTCTTCCGAACCGGGGCGCCTTGCAAGCTTGGCCGTTTCATATGTTGTACTTGCCGTGTAGCCGGGACCTCGCACGAGATTCTCAACGGGTTGCTGCCTGTTGCTGCCCCTTGCTGGTGTATTGACGGGCTTCCGTGTCAGCAAGCCCGGGCTGCCGGCAGATCGGTCGCCCTTTCGACTACATTGCCGCTTACTACAACCCCTCTTACCTGATGCTGAGCTATGCTGAGTAGCAAGAGAGCATTCAATAATGCATGCAAATCTGTCTTGGGCGACCTTGTGTACTGTCTGACCCCTTCCGACCCGCATTATGGATTCTGGAAGTAGGCCGGGGCCGCAACTTATCTTGTGTCCAGGAACGACGAGATGCCATCACTCTTACGCGGTGCCTTGCCATGATGTCCAAGTATAGCAGAGTATAGCTCGCCTCCAAGTCTATAAATACCTGTTCGAAGAGGACTCAACTAGTAGTAGAGCTCAACATTCTTCATCTACATTCCCAGTGAGTCTTCCAGTTATCGCGATGACGAGCTTCGCTGATTTCTCGCACAGTTCGATTTTCATAAACATCGCCTACTACTACGATGGTCAAACACGCGGTCATGATCAAGGTCCTTGTGCTTGCGTGCGCCGCTGCCGTCGAAGGCCTGTCGCTCACCGCAAAAGGTGTCACAGCACTCGTTCAGCGTGAGTCATAAGTCCTGTCTTTGCCCTCAGGTTCCCATACCCATCTCGCACTGCTCTCGATCACAGCTTGCTCCGAGCCTGACCTGACTCGCCCTGTGTGCGAGACGAGCGGCGGGAGCCCATTGGCTTCAGACTGCAGAAAAGCGATGGAACAGTTGGCCACCCACTGCGAGCAGGTTAACATGTGGGGACAGTGCACCACTCAGATCACCGTCGGCACGTGTAAGATCGACGTTTGCTCCTCATATGCTTCGAGGATCCACGCCGGGGTCAACTGCAAAGGCTATTTCCAATCCATTCTCAATGAGTGCACGAACAAGGATGGGCTCGTGGGTGGGTATATCTGGCCGAAGGATTGCAACGTCGATTACGGCGCCGGAGGACATCACTATCAGCTCCAGTTTTCGCGGCATTCAAGTTGATGGATGGTGAGTCGACCTTACCACCGCGGCTTCGAATTGTTTCCTGACAGTTGCATGCGCATCCAGCTCGGCATCATCATGCTGAGGGGCGTGTCTATAGAGCTTGCCAATGCGTATTAGTGGTCGTTAATTCTTTCTTCCCATCCTCAAGAATGCTAGGGATAGTACTCCAACATGGTATTGTAGTTACTAGTAATAAGAGTGCTCCGTCTTCGTCTTACAGTATTGTTTGCCAAACCGTGCTGCTGTGTGATAGAGCGAGCCTGAGGGGTCGAAAGTCTTCGGGCGCCGATATTCCCACAGTCGTCCTCCGCACAACAATCCTCGACACATACCGAACGGGATGACAAACGGACCTCTCGCCCCAAACACCTTCTAAGTATGGCGGGCTCGGCGACGCGTTCTGATGTCTCTGGTACGGAACTTCACGTATAGCAGTCTACTACTCCATGGTATATATACTTACTCCTTCGGAGGGCAAGCTCGACATTCGACAGACACTCAGTCACCTCCTAGTCCATCCATTTGAACTCATCGTGAATGTTTCATTGGTGACAGCTGAACGCTTCACTGACTCGGACTGCTATTCCAGGTTGTTCTTCGAGCCGAGTCGTATTTGCTATGGTTAAGCTCTTGGCCGTCATCCACACTCTCGCCGCTGTCACTGCTGGCGCCTTGCCAATGTCGTCCAAGGCGCATCGCTCGCAGCCCGTCAGTTTTCACTCCCTACATCAGCGCTCCGCCCGCATATCTCACTCACACTCCTTCTCATCTCTCAACGCCCTGCAACCCCAAAGGTAACCACGGCCATCTCAAATGCGAGACGTCCGGCGGGAGCTCGCTCGTATCCGACTGCGAAGCTGCGATCAACAGCCTAGCCGACGACAATGTCTACTATCAATGGAACGGAGCCAAGTCGCACTGGACCACCCTCAAAAAGTGGGGCACGTGCAATGATATCGACGTTTGTGGCAAGACGGATTCGCGGTTGTACCGAGAATACGACGGTTCTACTATGCTAGCAGGTGCAAGGAGTACTTGAGGAATGTCCTTCACGACTGCAACAGTGGTAGCGTCGTCGTCGGCGGGCAGATCTTCCCCCCGCAGTGCAGTGTCAATTATGAATACGACCCCGTTCACGACCCGGAATACAAGGACCCCAAGCACTACAGGCTCCAGTTCTCGCACAGCTGAGCGGTATACGTAAGTCCACTCCATAGCACAATATGTTGATCGGTGCTCTGACCCAGCTGCAGGAATTGTCCGCACGATAGCTAGTTTCCAGATTGTCCCTCCAAGCCCTGGTCCGCGACGCAATCCGCTCTATAGCAGAAATCTGACGGTACACGGAAAACGGTCTGCTCGGTCTCCATGTATTGGACAACTTGTACGCCAGGCTACTGCAGCAACTTGAACCATTCTGGTAGTTCGATCCAGGACTGACTCTCATCTAGCCCTTAGCTTCTCACCTTCTATACTACATAATTCATTGCTGCCTTCGCCTTCGCTGCTGATGTCGGTGCGAAGACATGGAACGGTACAGCAGCGACCTTCTCCAACTTGAAGTCACCAACAACAACATATTACATATTGCGGCCGCGGTCCACTATGTCGAGCAGACTTGACGGTCAGTCGCACTTCCTGGAAGGCTATCGCCGTACTCTACTGACGAGCTGCTGGTCCGCGCTCTAGTCTTTATTAACAATGCCGGAATCTTGCGCGACACGCGCGAGGCCCGCGGCCTGTATGAAATCCGTGCGACGAGCTGCTCAGTACCACCAATCTCACCTCCGTCGCGGTCGTCACCTACGCATTCAAGCCACTCCTCTACCGCCCCCAAGGTTATCAACGTGACGCCGGGACTCGTGAGCATGCAGAACACGCTCAAGAAGATGATCGGCCGCGCACCAGCCTACGGGGCGAGCAAGGTCCGGGGCCTGACGGTCCACGTGCAGGTCATCGAGAACGATCTCAAGAAGGCGGAGGAGGACCGAGGCCCCTCCTCCGTATTGCCGCACATCCGCTTCTACGTCGTGCAACCTGGGTGTGCTCAAGACCGCGTTCACGGGCTACTGGGCCCTTGCGAAGGAGCCGGAGGCGGGTGCTGAGGTTGTGTATCTTGCTGCCGTCGACGACAAGAAGAGGTAGAAGGATGGATCGTAGTAGGAATTCGAGGAGGGCAGCATGCAGCAGGTACATTAATGAAGGGCTCGAGTGTGGCACTATGGGTAGTTAGTTGTGCCTTGTATTGACAATATGTTGAGAACGAGGAACACGAGGTGAAGAGAGTTCAATGTAGGACATATTAATTTACTGTAGATGGTTTAGTTCGGGGAACGACGCGGCTTGTGCAGGTAACCAGGGCGCGTGCTGCTGGAAACTGGCGAGTCACTTGCCGCATCAGATTGTGAGAACGAAATTGAAGACCGCTCCAGAAGCCTGTGGTAGTGGTTGGTGTTGAATGTCAATGTGAGAGGGTACAATTGAGATGGGGAGACTATGTCATAGCAAAACATTGACCAGAGGGATACGACAACAACAATAGTTAGGTATACGTATACATGAGAGCGACTATGGCATCAATACGACCGAACAGCGAGAATAAGTATATGTGCGTAACGGACTCCGAACCTTAATTTAGTACTTGCTACAAGAACGTGTAAGCGCTGCATGGCGTCTGTGGTGTCTAACAATCTATGGGCGACTGCCCTCTATGAGTAGGCTGTGTGCGGAATTTGACGAGAGCTGCGTGGTACCTATGAGTTTCCATGAGCAACGCGAGCTGAGGTGTTAACCAACGCGAACACGACGCACCGTGTGTGGAATGAGTGATCGTAACTGTCAACCGGCGCCCGGGGATGAGGATCTCCGGGCCTCAAGGCCTCACGAGCGATATTGACTCTGGCCCTCCTGGCTGTTCTTGCGCACGGCGGGCTTCCGGGGCTGTCGAACGCCAATGGCCGACCGCGTGCGCGGGGCTTTGTCCTGGCCGCGGCGCTTCGGCACAGGATCGTAGTGACACTGTACGACGCCCTGTGCTTCGGCCGCCCGCTGGCATTGGTAGCAGGACGGCTTCGTGCCGTCACATCGTAGCTTGCGCTCGCGGCTGCCAACATGCACACGGTCAGAGGCGGATATGGCATGCGTTGTATAAGGTGGTCCGTACTCACCACCGGTCGCACGCGACGAAGACACGTTCGCGTGGTTTCCCGTCAACTGTCAGCGGCTGCTGGGGGTCGAGCGCGATAGTTGACTTCGATCGGCCGCGAGGACTGTCAGGGTCGGTGGGTGAGGTGATGGAGGAGCTGGCGTCATCGCCCTCGCTGTGTCCGTACGACGAAGGCTGAGGTTGGGGCGAGTATACCGGCATGTGGAGAGGCGTCGACGAGGAGCCTTGCTGGAAGGTGTGGGGAAACGCATTGGCCTGGTTCTGGGCGGCATACCGAGTACTAGTGTACTGAGGGTATTGCGCATATTGTGCATGTTGCAGGTTTTGGACATTGAGTGGGTGCTGCTGGGGATGCTGCATATGCTGTACCGGTTGAGACTGCTGGCGATACGACGGATATCGTGCGGGGGGACGAGGATCGGAGTAGATGCGGGGGTCCCACCCATGCTGCTGTCTCGCTAGATGGTCAAGCCATGTGATGACTTCATCTTCATGGCCCGTTTGGGCGTAAGGATAAGGCTGGTTGGGGTTGCCGCCGTAGGGGTTCATAGTGAAGAAGATACGATAATCGGAATGTGGAGGACGGGAGGAAGAGGGGGAGATGAGTATGTTGAACGTCATTCGGAGCAGAGACACTCACATATAAAGCTTTGACTGCTCCAACGCACAGCAGATTTCTCATGACTTGCGCAGGGCTGGTCGCAGACAAATTCATCTGGGGGATCGAAGACGCAATGTCGTGATGAAGACTAAACGTGATAGCTGGCCATAAGCCGGAGGGAAGTACTGCCGTCAGCATGCTGTGAGCATGGTACGGTAACTTGAGACGGCCTGTAGGCTCAGGAAAGGCGGAGCCCGGATCGTCAATGATCGAAATGTCAGAGCCAGTGACTCTTAGAAGATCATCAAGACGTACCGGCGGTTACGAACCTTATTCCATGTTGCTACGGTTCAAGTGCCCGATACCCTCGTCCTGGAGTGGAGAAGGGCACACTGCGCACATACATGAAAGCACAGTTGCCAGCATGCAGACAGCAGTTGCTCTAAGTCCCGTATGCACGACGCACAGCTATTTTGTCCATGTAATGCTGTGCGGATAGCATACATCGCAGGGCACGAGATCGCAGTTCGGCCGTACACAAAAGACGCACATTTAGATATTTATGCTTCTGCACATGATAGAGATGGCTGTGAAACATGAATTCGGGGCCCGATGCGTTGCATACCGTGGTGAATGGCTTCTCCTCTTTGTCTCCATCTCCGGTAGAAACGGGGTGCGGCTTGTCCCGCTGATCCAGAGACCTACCATATGGGATTTTAATGATGTACGTGAGCATGTGTTAGAGAATCGCCGGGTCCGAACTGATATCAGTGGTCAGACCTTCGACTCGGGCCGTGCGGCCTTTGGAGCGTCTGGTTGCATGGTTACAGGCGGCGACTCTTGCTCACTGGGTAGGCGCGTCCTCCACAACGCGTCGTAGTCCTATTAGAATCTAGGTTTACTCTGCATAGGATGAAAGAGATCGAGACCGTATGGGGGGCCTCCTGATATCTGCCGGAGTGTGGTCAACGGTGAGCAACCAGGGGACAGTGGGTGTTCTCTTCTTTGTGACGTACGATCACGGAGCTACAGCTTTGAACCGGCTTCTGTTAGTTCCCAGGTGATATTAGGACCGCTGTAGACTCACATAGAATTGACCGCATCGCGCAGTATTCCTGGTTGCCACCTAAGGGTGACCGGACTTGTCCTGACCGATTGCCCTGAGGACTACTTACATGAAACACTTTGAGTGAGGAACGAGATGCAGGACTCCTCTTGTTATAAATATGACTATTGCGTCCACAGTGCATGCGCAAGGTGCATGACTAGCTCGACATCGGCCGTGAGGAGGAGGGAACATCGAAGAAGTTGAAAAGAGACCGTGAGTTTGGCGGCACGCGTACGGCGTTAGCGCTCCGAATCTGATGACTGGGGCGGCTGTGGGTGTCCCTCTCACGGCGTCCGGAAGATCATAGTAATGATAGGTGGCTTACGCTAACTCCCCACTCTACTCCGAGTCTCCGCCACTCACTCTCTTCTTGCTACGATTCCCCCTTGAAGCATCGTCTAGTACAGGAATGCGACACAGTGATAGCTCACCCAAGATTCATTTACGTCTGCAGCTGCAGTGCAGACGGTGTACTAGTAGCACCGCATTGCTTTTTAAATGTCCAATTGCCAAGAAACACATCAATAACCCCGCCCCACAAAGCCTGCGATCTCATCATCTGTTCTGGCGATATGTCGCGGTACGTGCCGTTGGTAAGGGATTATCTGAAAAATAGCTGTGCTTCTTGCCAGGATACTGCTGCGTACCGCATGATCTCACACAGGATCATACAACTTAACTCAAGGACATGCCCTAGAAGGAACGTTTCTGCCATCTGTAACATCCTCGTAGGTGCGACTATCCGCCTCAGTTCCGATCTCCAATATGACCATATGGAGTACCGCCTGATAGTTGGCAGCCCGAGGGTCGACGACGTGAGCCAAAAACAGCATCGCCATGTCATTCCAATCCTGGCTGATGTTGCATTCATTGTGGTCGCAGATCCCAGTCTCTCCAGCACGACGGCCCACCAGCTCTTCCGAATGCACATGCACACGTCTTCTATCCATATACTGCGCGATGACATCCGCTGTAAGTCCACGCGCTCACCCAACGAAGGCGAGGTGAGAGTGCTCAGTCTCTAGAGTCAGGGGTACCTATGTCACTCATAGCGACGGAGAAGCCGGTGCACATGGTGAGCAAAGTTCCTACTGTTGTATCTGTCTGTCCAACATTTATCACCGACTTGAAAATTTTATCATCGAGTTGAAACTGAGGTGGAGGCGCAATTCCATTGAATGCAGGGAGACTCGTTGTCAGAGCGCGTCAACGAACTCCATGACTCGCAACCACCCAAGTTTAGGTCGCTTGGTGGTACTGAGCCAAAGGGTGGCTCGAAATGCTTCGAACGCCACGAAGCTGCTGTGTATAACGAAGTAAATCATCTTCACTACCATTATCAAGCACATTTGCATCCGGAATAAAGATAGGTTCCGTTGACATCATGTTCGCATGCTTGCAGGTACTGTCCGTCCATGCGCATTTTTCCTCGCCATGTGTATACCACTACTGACCTTATTAACTTGAACAATAGTGCAGTTGCCTCGAGGCTCGACCAGCACTTCGCATCTGATCACGCCGAATGCTTTGGCAATAAGACACTTCACATCTACGGTACGTCTCGGTGGTCTTCCTCTCCGCACGAGCATCAACATGATGCACCTAATAGCGTTCTTCGCCTTGTACTCTTGTGCGACATCCTGCGCCCGGAACATCGCTTGCGAGATCATAGACGTCGCCACAAAGTGCGCTCGCGCGATCGCATCACGGACAGGCTTCTCTAGGGCGAACACGTTCGCGCGCGCCCCGCCCACCCCAGACTGCGGCGCCCGTTGTCTATCACTCTCACTACTCGTCGACCTCATCGAAATCGGCGTCGATCCCAGCCCGCGCCTTCTCCTGCCAGCGGACGTCGTCCAGGCCTGAGCTTGCCATCATCGCGGGACGTGACGCGCGCGCCCGACGTTGATTGCCATCGACGTCGAAATCTTCGATCTCGTCGCGGGACATCGCAGGGGGCACGCTCGCAATACAAGTTCTGGCGCATCGGACCACGCGTGTGCCCAACGCCCGACATATTTGGGAAGAGGGACATGGGGGATTCCGGGGCGTCCGTATCCATCCCACGTAACACATTATGGGCATTGGGCGATGTCGCTCGTGTGACTGAAGCGAGGCATTTTGACTGCGAATCACCGCTGTGTGTGATGCACTTCACAATATGTTGGAGATATCGATAGTGGGTGCCGACGCAGTTGGGCGCACACTGCGCGCATTCGCGCACGTCCGGCTTGCGCCCGCAGGACGCGCCCACCCTTGGCAAGAGCCTGTGAGTATTGTTACCTGAGCTTCGCACACGCCACAGTATTGATCATGTTGCACTGCAGTCTGCAGCATCGGTCGTTCATGGAGCGCACGTTACGCCTCACCGTTTTGATCGTACACCTGTGGAATACTCCAAATCTGACTGGAAGGCGCCCCGTTCTTCGTGCACCTCCATCTTGTAGCTGTTGGACGTATAGCTTCATCTGCGGCAGTCGACCTGTCTCCTCGCAGCCTAAGGCGATGGCTATTCTGCAGTCTGTCATCCACCGACACACAGCTTTAGTATTCCGATGTGTTGTAGGGTCTAACGGCATAGAGAAGGCACTCATAAGGTACGGTGCCACTAGGACTTGGATGGGACGGAGTTTATGGTGGAGCACGTTATTCAAGAACGATACCGCGACCCTCTGCGCTCCACCCGGACGGCAGCTGAACTCCTCTGAACGAGGAGTCGTCGACTGCATCACGCACGCCATGACCACTTTCCCCGAGGTGAATCCTCCTTCGTTTGGCAAAACATCATCTCTCCATCATCGTCCTACTAATTAATGCCGCCGGAGGTTTCTCACCAGCTCCGGTCTCTTGAGATCCGTACAGGGCGCTTTTTGGCCAAGAGTAAGCGTTCGCCGAGGCCGAGGGTAGAAGGCCGAGCCTCGAGGCGAGAGGTGGGCCGGATGTTACCTGAGCTTTCGCCATCGTCCCCATGTCCAAATGGGAGAAATGCCGCCGACAAGAACCATGCGACGAGCGCCGTCCGTCTCCGGGTCCGGTGCACCAGTGGGAGGCCTGCCCTGTGGTCGGCTGCCAATGCCGTCTCGTCTCCTGCCGTATCTCGTGTCCACCCTCACCCTTCCGGACCTTTCCCCATGGCTAGACCGGCTGATAACGTACAACCACACCCAGTATGCAGGGCGTGACCGCAGCGCACGGCCCGTGCTCGCTGCTCGCATGGGATCAAGATAGAACTTCAAGGTAGATGCGGGTCCAATACTCTACGCTGAAATCCGGCGTACCAGCTTGTACCAATCTTCGTCGGTAGACACTGTCGGATAAAGGCTGGACGTCCTCCACCACATCACCCCAAACCCTTGATTCAGCATACTATACCATAGTATGCAGCTTGTCTATTTCGGCGAGTGCCCTCTACCCGCCCATCCTCAAGGCCGCAACTTGTCTGGATTGGCCATATGACTGTACAGTGGATCATGATGCATTCACTTGGCGCGCGCGGTCTCACCTGTTTTCGCCAACGCCTCACGCTCGCCAAACTTCCTCCTCCTCCTCCTCCTCCTACCAAGTTTTTAACCCCGAGGGTCGCATAATACAGCTGACGTAACTAAGAAACCGACACGACCAAGCCTGAAACCACGACCACTAGCACGACTGTCCGTTCGAATTCAACGAACATGTTGAGCTATATGCGCGGAGCGGAGAGAGCTCGTAGATATGACGATGCGCTGAGCCACACGTGCACACCACCGGTCTCATACGGTGTGTAAACTGGGTGTCCAATAATGCTCAGCGCTGGGCGCCCATGATCAATTATCCTCCGACCCTGAGATAGAGCGGAGACATTGAACAAATGACCCTCAGGGCTGCTGACTACGGTCCTGGCGAAGGTGCTCAGCTTTCTTCTCCTAGGGCACTCGTCTACCGATCGCCACGCTACGTGAACGAGTCCCGGACTCGGAGGCATCCCGGACGCTGCAGAGATGACACTGAGATACTAGATCTCACGGCTATTCATGCCAGTGTCGATGGCGGCGCCGCGAGCAGAGCAGCACCCAACATCCGTCGACGGAAACAGCAACCAGGCAATTCATCGTCGAAGAGAGCGCCGAGTGCTGCAGTGTTCGACGACCCATCTCTCGGATTCTCGCTCGGGACTCATACCGTAAGACCCATCGGCCGCACGTGTACAAGCTTCCTTCACTGGTCGCAGACCCCCGGCAGTGCGTGCGTTCGCTTTTGCGTTGGCCCGGCATTTCTAGGAGATGGACGACGAGAGATCAGCCCTGCCGCCGCTTGCGTGGTCGACTCGCCATCATGATGCGCCAACGCTTTCTTTCGTGCCGCTGATCAGTTCCCGCGGCCCGTTCGCGGAGACGTGCGCGCGCAAGGCCGTGATAGTATCCGTCCAGGGCACAAGGACGTCTCGGCGTGCTCTTCGGCAGACGCTGTCGCGGACCTCGCATGCGGAAGCGAAGACGTCGGGATGATCTCCGCCGACTCCCCACTCCTGTAAGACTCGTACACGGACGGCACGCGACGGGGGATAGGCGGGCGAGAGGGCACCGGCATGGCGGCGGGGGGCATCATCAGCGGGGTCGGGGCGGTCGGGGCGGTCGGCGTCGAGGGCGTCGAGTCGTTGTTGGGGACGAGCATGTCTATGTCTGCGATGTGGTTGAGGCCGACGCCGAAGAGCGGCGAGAGGTTCACTTGGACCTGGAAAGTGGTGCACAGGATGTCACCCGGAGTCGGAATCCGAAACTCGAGATGAACACTGGCAAGTAAGTCTTCAACCACACTCGCCAGTTGCCGGCCTCGGTCATGGTCTTGTGGCGTGCATCCGTGCCGCGTGGTGCTGGTCGTCGAGCCTCGAGTGCTAGGAGCTTCACGCTGAAGGAGAGGAGCTGTGCTTTCATTTCTGAAGGCAGAGGCCGCAGACAGGCCCAAGCTGTGTGCAGAATCACTGTATCCGGATGGAAGACGGCGAAAGCCTGACTCGCCCCATGTGGTCGACACCGCTTTGCCACATGCGCATGCGCCGTAGAGTTTGGGAACATCTGTGCATAGTCGCCGGTGAGGGGAGATGCCTTGCCTCTATAGCCTGTACTAGTGCCCACAGATATCGACCACATTCGTTCAGGGGTGATTGTTGCTTTCCGAGTAGGCTAGTAGTGCAAGTCGGTACTCACCGTGACATTGATCAGAGAGTCCTGACTCCCGAGCATGGAGGAAGTGGAAGTGGGTCAAGTCTCCGACTCCGCGCCTGCCAGTGAGGCGTATCTTCAGCATGGACCCTTCGGTTTACTCTTGAGTGGCAGGGACGAGGCGTAGTAGTCATCCCACATCCACAAGTTATGGGCCTTATCCTCAAAGGACTGAGGTATGGTATGGAAAGTTGAGCTGCCGTGCTACCGCGACTTCAATAACGTCCTGACTCCTGAGAACAAATGACGTCAGATGCGGGGGGAGGGGAGGGGCGAAGAAGAGTCCTAACCGACACGTACAAAGCTGGCGAGGCGGACTGAATGGGACACGGAACTTACAAGCTGGAACGTTAGCGTTAGCACTGGGCACACACACACAGCATGCACGGGGGTATGGGCTCCGTTTGGGGGCGTGGGAGCGTGCCCACTGGCAGGCTCGGAAGCACGAAGTCGGAAGCACGACCGTTCCACGAAGCCGCCGCAGTGCGCTTGTGGACAAGTGTACGTTGTAATGACACCATACGCCGAAACGCCGGAACCTTGGAACTCAGAGCACATCCGGGGGGCCGCGCGCGCGTGTGGTGTGTCACTGTCAGGCAGAAGCCATCTATCCACCGGGGATGTCGATGTCCCCCGGCGCGGACGTTCTGCTGATCCCCGGTGGAGGAATCAGCACAAGGCGGTGACGTTGTATCCGTCGGTGGTCGTTTCCTGACGCCGTGGTGCGGCTTGCAAGAGGTTTTGCATGACGTGTGTTGTCGATTGAGTACTGAGTGCGGTACTTGCATGACCGAGCCCTTATAACAGCCCTGGCTCATCCCACACTGCGAGTCGGAGGTTGGTGTACGACTGCGCAACAAAGACTGCATACGTGAGCAATGGATGCCTATAATATTATCAAGCTAACAGGATTACGTGCCAATGTGTGTGCGCAGCTACAGCAGCGGTCCATACTTAGAGACTCGCCTGCGCAGGACTGCGCACCGTCGCACTGTCGCCGCTCCACAGCAGACGATACATTCGCGGATACAAGTCGTATGTCATCCAGTGAGATCCGCAGTCCTCGAGCGTGTCATTTGCAGGCTGCAGCGAGCCGGTTGTGCCCAAGTCGCAAGCGCAAAGGCTTTATCACACTGCACGTGTAAGTTCGTATATCCATTTAGAAAGCACTTGCACACTCGCCTGACGATGTGTTGTACCTTTACACGGTACGCCGTGTACGGTGTTCGGGGCCGGCCATCGGCATCGCAGTCGCGGGTCTAGATTCTGCAGACAGAGCTCACATGGCGTGCATCCCCAGATGGTGAAGGTATGTCTTCAAGTTGTGCACCGAAATCTGGGAATGTTTGCTGTGTCACTATCAACAGGCCTTAGGCACAGATTGAGTCGAGCTGCGGAGGGCAGGTGATTATTGAGTGGTCCGAGTATCGTGGACAATTGCGAACGGCGAGAGTACTTACTTGCAGGGATCGTATGACGGGATGCCTGCATAGGGCCCCGGGGGTCCTTGCAGAGACTGATGTTAGGCAGCAGGGATGTGCACGTGTCCACTGTCTGTAGCAGTACAAGTGCGCACTCGCTTCTTATCCCAGTTACGAATGCTAAGAGATGACAGTTGAATAGGTCTGTGGCCAAGCTAAAGCTTGAGCCCAAGCACCAGGAGAAAATAGAGCTTGGCGGATGTGCGAAGAGAGCACCCAGCGGGGATGTTTAGTCACGTCCGTACATATGTGAGTGCATGAATGCCAGCTGCTGAATCAGAGTGGAGGAGGATGTGGGCGGCGCTGCGGCGGATGTCGGAAGACGCTGGGAGAGAATATCATGACAAGTCGCTGGAGATACTTATGTCGACGCTGGCTGGACGGATATCTCGATAATTCGTTGAGGTTGCAGGGAAAGGAGAGCCGCGGTGTATGGAATGGATGGATAGCCGTAGCCTATAGGAAACACGGCGAGCTCGGCTTGGCGCGGCAGCCTTGGGCACGGGCGGCTGACGGCTGTGCGCAGCCAAGGGTAGCCAAGGTCGCGGCGGACAAGCACAAAGAATTGCTCTGCTGCTTGCTCTCAACCACGACCACGTCCTGCTCTCCGTGCTGGACACACGGCTGCTCTCTTCTTGCTCTCTGCTCTCCCCCGCTGCTCTCGCCCGAGGCCGACCCTACAGCTGTCGATCCCGTTCCAGTCCTCCCGCGCGCAGCATTACTCATCGGAGCAGGATCCTTGGCCCCGCCGCGCTGTGCGCAGCTTCCCCCCTTCCGACTTTTTAACTCCTCCGCTCCCTCTTCCGATACCCATCTCTCTCCCCCTGCTCCTTTCTTCCCCCCACCGCCATGCACCTCCTTCCCCACACCCTCGCCGTCTCATGTCTCCTCGTCGCCGCCCAGCAAGCCGCTGCCGCCCCCAACGCCGCTCCACAACCAGTGCCACGATCAATACCTCTCGTTCGCCGCGCACGTCCTGGCACCAACGGCCTTGACTGGCTCAAGAGTCAGAAAGCACACATCGAGTCCAAGTACGGAAGCAGGTCCGCACAGGAGAAACGCGCCAGTGGCTTCAACCTGTACGTCTCCCCTCCGTCCCGAATCCCATCGTCCCATCCTAACATTCCGTCAGCCTTACCAACCAGAACGCCGACTCGAGTTTCTATGGATCTATAGCTGTTGGCACTCCTGCTGTCTCGTTTGATGTCATTCTAGACACCGGTTCATCGTGCGTAATCTCTTCTCGTTGGCCCACATTCCCCACTGACTCTCCTTCAGAGACCTTTGGCTAGCTGCTTCCGATGGCTTGTCAGCGACCAGCTCCGACAGCATCCCTACTTTCGATCCGAACTGTGAGTTTCCTCCACCCAGTGCCCTCCCCCCTTCGTTGTTCTCTTCCCCTGTATATGTGACGTCGTTGGAGTATCACCCGCTCCCATGCCGTCCTGCACTCTGCTCGTTCACCGCGGACATGTTCCTAGTCGTATGCAGTACCTGGCAGTCGCGTTCAAAAGCTTCGCCGACCATATGTGTTGACGTCATGGCATGCGTACTGGACATCTTTCCAAGATTTGCACTTGATTGACGTTACAAACCCTGCGCATGCGGCCCCTTATATGTGCATCACCTGTGCTATGCCGTCGTTCTTCATAACATGCTGGTAATACCTCACCGTCCTCTGATCATGGATCATGCGTCTCCCTATCATGCTGACTTGTATGCATGTCATTATGTGTGCTGACACCATCCGACAGCATCCTCAACGTTCAGTGACCTGAACACGAACTTCCAAATCAGCTACGGCTCAGGTGCCGCTCGTGGTACCCTGGGTAAGGATGTTGTCCAGATGGCTGGGTTCCAAGTCAGCTCTCAAGTGTTCGGTAGGTGTGAACCACCATCCCTCTGAAACGTGTCTTACTCGCCGTGCAGGTGTCGTTACGCAGGTGTCAAGTGGCCTACTCACGTCGCCTGTGTCTGGCCTCATGGGTCTTGGGTTCCAATCGATCGCGTCCTCCGGTGCCACACCGTTCTGGGAAGCATTGGCGGACAACAGCGCCCTCGATCAACCCCTCATGGCCTTCCAGCTGACCCGCTTCGTCGACGTCCAACAAGCCCAAGAGAATGAGCCCGGAGGAACGTTCAACCTCGGTGCCGTGAACACCTCGCTCTTCACGGGCGACATCGACTATCAGGACATCCCCGGTGGTAAGGGAACGTACTGGATCCAGGAATTGACCGGTATGCCCGAGCGCTTCTCTGCTATGCTGTGCGAGGCGCTGACTGTCTCCACAACAGGCCTCACAGTGAACGGCAAATCAGTAACCCTGCCCTCGGGATCAGGTTCGTACGCTGCTATCGACACCGGCACCACCCTCGTCGGCGGCCCCACGGACGTCATCGACGCTCTTTACGCGCAAATACCCGGGAGTCAGGCCTTGACGGGCGACAACGAGGGCTACTATACGTACCGTGAGTGTGGCATCGCATCTGCGTCACCGCACGCGTCGCAGGAAGCGTTCTGACACCCCGCACACAGCGTGCGACACCGACGTGAACGTCACGATGCGCTACGGCGGCAGCACGGTCTCGTGGCCGATCTCGACCACGGACTTCTTACTCACGAAGGTCAGCTCCAGCACCTGCGTCGGCGGGTTCTTCGCGCTCAGCACGGCGGGCACGAGCGCGCCCCCGTGGATCGTCGGCGACACGTTCCTCAAGAACGTGTACTCGGTGTTCCGCGCGACGCCGCCCTCCGTCGGCTTCGCCGCGCTCTCGGAGGCCGCGACGGGCATGAACGGGAAGCTCGGGTCCGCGCCGAGCCCGACGATCGGGGAGGTCGCGGCGAGCGTGACCGGGTCGAGCGCGGGCGCGGGGGGCAGCGACCGCAACTCGGGCTCGAACGGCGCGGCGGCGGTGTCCGTGTTTGGCACGACGTGGACCGCGCTGCTGCTGCCTGCGCTGAGTCTTGTTTTGTGAGGCGGCTCATGGCGCTTTGGCTCCTGACCTCCTGACCTGATGCGGCGGAGTGTTGTGGCCGTGGTCTATATCCCCTTGCTTTCCTTCCCTATCCTACCCTACCCTATCCGTACCCGTACTCGTACGTACTCGTATCTCTGCTTCTTCCTCCCTGCCCCTTCCTCCCTGCTATACCGGGCCTCCTCGCGAACACGCTCGCGGCGATGTCCCCCCTGTGCACGGTGCGTAGCGACGACGGACGCTGTATCACTATCCATACATACACACACACGCACGTAGTACTGTAGTTAGCTAGCTTCTTATTCTCATGATCACGCACAATCGAACTTCCCTGTCTGCGTCAACGCAGCCCCAACAATCCCGCATTCCCTCGCCCTCGGACTTCGCGGACATTTCCTAGCCATGAACTGCACTATGAGAATATGTATTCGTGCTCGGACGGTCGTCACGCGTACGTATACGGATATCGACGAGTACGTCATGGTATCCTAGGACCTAGGGCTGCGCAGCGCTGCGCTGCGACGCAGCCACTATATCATTATGCTAACTAGTGCATCTGCTTCAGATATTTACGGCCCAAGATTTGCAATGATCTATAAATGTTTTTTGCTGTTGTTCTGTTCATTCTGCACAATTGCACGTTTCTAGGCCTGGGCTTGCCACAGCGACTGTCGCCGTCGGACTGACGCGGTGGACGAGTCCGCCTGGCTGCGCACGACCGTCGACGTAGATCATGGATGTGGCCTGGGGCTGGGGCTCGGGGGGCGCGGATCAATATTGAATCATCAGGTTGGAGCGAGGATCGTGGCTCGCTGACAATTTGAATGCACTTGCGGTCGTGCTCGATGACCCGTTGCGCGAGTAGCGTTTCTAAGTAGTACTTGCCAGTGCCTATCGCGAGTCCCGGCCCCCAAGTCGGCATTGAATATATCAGTGAATTTCGGGCCTGGGCTGTCACTGGCACGGCATGCATCATGCATATGCATCGTGGCCCCTTCCTTCTGTACATGCATACGTACATGTATTGGGCTCGGCCGTCTAGATGTGGGGTGTCGGAGTCGGCGGTGAGCCCTGCCATCCCGCGAGTCGACGTCCCAATCACGTACCAGATACCAGTCCGCCGTGCCCATCATCACTCCGCCGGGTCAGTGCCCCAGCCATGTCCTCATCGGAGTCGGGACTCGGTGTTCTAGTGGCTATTACAGCCGTGCACGAAGATTGAAGATTGCAGATTGGATGTTACATACCGGCCCCGTGTGCGGTATACTTACTTAGTTGCTCTGCAGCTGATACTTGCTCGTTTGGGTGCAGGCCGCCCCGGCTGCTGTTCTGGCAGTGGTAGGTTGTCGGGTTGCCTAACTTGAAGGCTAGAGGCCCGTCGGCTGCACAGTGCGCATAAGTGTATGCAGCTTGACGTGCGATATCGATGGCGCGGCGCACAGTACAGCGACGCAGAGAAAACTTGGAGTGTCGACGTCGTTCGCCCCGCGGTCTTCCGAGACGACAAGACTTGAAGATTGATTGAGTTGGGGCTCAGGTGAGCCTGGGTCGCCCTGCGGACTGGTGCGTCGAGTCAATTTGACTGTGTCGCACTTGGTGAACATCCGCACAACTTGACTCGGAGGGTGGCTTCTGAGAGCTGTGGGCTGCCGGACAGCCTCGCGCGAGGATGATACTGCGTAGTGTACATGTCCTAGGCCCGGCTCGTCAGTGATAGATTTTCGCCAGTGGACGAGGATTTAGTCAGACTTGCCTATCCGGAGGGGGCAATGTTTCTCGAATGTGATTGTTCTGAACCACGGGCGGTGAGCATTTGTGCTGTGCTTGAGATTCTCGTATAGCATAATAAGGTCCCTTGAGTCGAAAAGCGCATGCCGCATGGGCTGTCCAGATGTGTGTCCAGATGGTGCGTGTCCTTGACGAACTGACAGTGTCTCGCTATTCTCCTGCGCCGCTGCGGAGAGGCGTTAATCTGTCCGCTCCGTCGCGTCGGAGCTCAGGTGTTCCACTTCCAATCCATGAGAGCCGGGACATGGAGCCTGGTTCACTGTGCGCCATGATGGAAAACATCCAGTGGATGCTCTCAGCCTCCGGGCGACTGCATCTTGCCCCTGCCATTTCCGTGTTATGAACGCGAAGCCTTGAGGTCTAAGCTGTGACATCGCTGTCCAGGTCAGCGTTGACCGACGAACCATAGTCACTGCCAGTGCCGCCCTCCGTCTTTTGCGTCACGGATTACGCTTGTCCACCAAAGGATATATTATACGGCGGGTTGTATGACTGAGATGGTACTCGGGAAGGCGGAGTCCACACGGGTGATCGGTCGAGCTTGAAGATAATCGAAAGTCCATTCGGCATTGCCGCAATCCTAGAGCACGGGCACGGTCGTCCGACCGTTAGCGGCTCCTTAGAGGTCTGGGATATCTGGGGTGAGTACGATGACAGCTCCAAAGGTCCGAACACTTGCTAGCTTGGAATGTCCTACCCTTGGGCATGCAATTCTATCGCAGGTCCCGAGGGCGCGCTCATCAATACGACCCCGCCCTACCTTCCGTATGGTACGCCCGGATGCACTGGGGACCCAAAAGCTTGACGGCGTCCGACCCGAGCTGCGACTGCGAGAGAAGTGCAGCATGCAGTCCACGACCACTGCCTACCATGCGGTCCTAGAATCCTCGGGTCGGACATAGTCGTCGAGCATGGTCCGGTCCTGATCGAATAGGCATGGCGACGGTCGACCAGAAGGAAGTCTACGGTGCGCATGCGGGGAAACGCGTCACGGGACGGAACGTGTCCGTGAGGGTGCTCCTTGCGATCTTTGAATCGGAAGTCGAGGAGGCTATTCAGAATCGTCGCGGGATATCCGAGTCAATCCACATCTTCTGGCGGCAGACTCGGACTAGTACTTCGCGTAACCTGCGACGTGTGCGTGATATCGCAGCTCTGGTCCCAGGACTCGCCAAGGTTGGTGAATAAGGAGGAGTTGAGGGCCGTTGCATAATATAAACGTGTATGACTGAAGACATGCCAGCAACGGTTGAGCTTTGGGCGTCGCCTATTCAAACTGAGAAGATCGTAGGTAAGGTATAGCACCTCGGAGTCGATCTGCTGTCGAGCTTACCACAGCCTATACCTTTTTGTGAATGTACGACATAGATATCTCTCCTCCGTCTGGCGGACGCAGAGCAATAAGTGTCAGAAGTACCCACAAAGGCTTTAAGCTGCATGGCATGCACAAGTGGCACAACGTGACTGCCAACGGGTGATCATATTAACAGTACATGGCATGCCTGCTTGCCAAACTTACGAAACGCACCAGCTGGTTAAAACGCCACTGGCTCTCGTGCGCAAGTTCTTGCTCAGTCTTTCGAGGAAAATGTTGTTGGTGGCGCAAGCTGTGGCACAAGGCGATGGAGCGCCCTGAGGAGCAAGTCGCATATCGATACAGTTATCGAGTTCAAGTCATCCCACGCGTGGTCCTCCCCAACAGGTACTTATGCTGGACAACCCTCGCAAACAGAGGAAACTGTTCTCGATGTTCCCTGGCGATAAGTTATAAGCAAAAGAAAACCCTGTCCCACTCTTACGGGCCTGGCCGGGAATTGAACCCGGGACCTCCTCCAAATGCTAACAGCCCTAAGAAGGAATCATACTACTAGACCACCAGGCCATAAAGAGACCGATTCATGTAAATGTACGTATTGATAACTACTTGATTCCCAACGGTCCCGGATGTTGCACCTTCCAAGAGGGAACTCTATAGTCCAGTGGGTTCGTGTGTCCAGACCAGAGTCGCATTGAATGATTGAGGCCCGGCTACACGGCCAGGACAATCGCCCAAGTACTGTGCGACCGATGGATGAGGTTAGTAGCGGTCTCAGGCTCGCTGGCATTGCATTCAAGCTTCAACTTCTTTGGGGTGTAAACTGGATCCACGACCTGACCGCCATTTAAGTGAGCGTGTTAGCTCAGCATAGGGTGGCACGCACGCAGCTGGTCCCTCGGACGCCGAATGTTGCTCATACCCAGTCCAAAGTCCAGTCTGGCAGACAGCTCACCCACGGGGGACTCCGGGGGATCCTTGACCGTGACCATGCCAGTTTAGGATTCCGGGACCCTGGGATGACTGGGAGTCACAGCCAATGCGGCCGTTTGTCTAGACTCTGGCTCACATTCTGAAGCAGGCGGACACTGTGGAATATGCGCGCACGCACCGAGCCTTGCCCGCCGTGTGTTACAGTGTAAGGTGTGTGTGCTGCTGCCAGTTCCAGTACTTGGGAGTGTCGATCGGTCGATCAGTGAAGTGTCGGCGTCGTGGCGTGTGTGCATTCGATAGCGTTCAAGCCTGCAGCAAACACGGCATGGCAGTGCGACTCGGAGCATTCGCGCTTGAGCAAGGATTAATGAGAAGCTGGGGCGCGGGGGCGCGGACACGGACGCTGCTGAAGGATTCGCCGATGCGCGGGTGGACATAGATCGAGTGTTTGGTCGTTGTGTGCCGTGCGATCGCGGCGGCCGTTTGCGATCGCTCGCAAGGACGTCGGGAAGGGTCTGAGGGGCCTCATTAAGCACCGATGCAGCGAGGCAGCGGCGGCAGCTCAGCGGGAATGGGTAGGGAGGGACCGAAGGATCGATATCCTTGCGGCCAAGCCGCCATGGCCCGTGCCGCGGACGGAGCGGAAGGCCTGAGGCCTGAGTGGGCGTGCTCAGACTGTCCCAGCGCATGCTCCGCCCACAGAAGAGCGCTCGCTAGGTTTCTGTCAAGTCGTGCATGGTGCACGGTGCAATTCGAAGCCAGTACGGCGGTGAGGGCAGTGGTGGGCCGTGCCCTGCGACCCGGACCCGTACTGGGCGTCGGAGGAAGACAAAAGTGCCAGGAAATGTGAATCGCGGACCTTGCACGTACATCGGTGAATGCGAATGCCTGTTGACGGCCGACTGAGAGGGCGGGGCCCGACCTTCACGGTGTGCACTTGTATCTCTATCCGTATCTGCGTCGAACAGTCGTCAGTCCAGCGTCCGTGTGCGCGCGCACGTTCCGCGGGAACACGAGTGCGCAGTGCACAGTGCACAGTGCGGCGGTTTGGGGCCGGAGAACGAGGACGATGATCTATTGCCGAGGCGCGTCTGGCCTCCTCAAGCGTCCGGCGTCCAGCAGCGGGTGGGGGAACGAATAGAGTTCCATCCACGCCCAAGTCCGCGTCCGCATCTGCCATCCCGCCCCTTCTCCGCGGCCCTCCGCTCTGTCTGCAGTCGGGCCCGGTGGCACTAGCTAGTCCGAGACCCGGAGCGGGCTCTGAGCGGGCGTGCTGTGTGCGGGCGTCGGCACATGCGTCCTGTCAGTGGTCCGCTGCCCAGGGCCTGGACATGCGTACGCCTGCGCGGGCCCGGCGCGGACGTGGAACGCGAACTCTATCCCTCCGTGGACGCTCGGGCCCTCTCCATCGCCCTGGCGCGGGAACGGAAACGGAAACGGGATCGGGAACAGGGTCGAGCTGAGGCTGAATGGGCCCAGGGAGAAAGGGGGGCCGCAGAGACCGTACAGCCTCCAGCCCACGGACGCGCGCCGCGGTAGTGGCCCGGGAGTAGTGGTGGTGGTGGTGGTGGTGGTGGTGGATGTCGTGTCGTGGTGGTTATGAACGTGGGAGTCGAAGCTCGAGGGCGGCCCCTGGAGCGGCCGCGGTTCGATGGGCTATGGGCTGTGGGCTGAGGATTAATTGCAAGGTTCGCCGATATGCATTAGACATTGGAATCCTGGGTAGCGGTCGGGCGTAGGAGCGAGCCCCGTGTGGTGCACGGGCGTCGAGAGGCGATTTCTGGCTCGGTGCAAGCCCGGCCGAGCGACGCTGTCACTGTCACTGTAGCGGCGATCCGCTGGCTCTGGGTCTGGGGTCCACCGGGAGATCGTGAGAGTGAATAGCGGAAGATACGAGTACGGAGAGCTGCGTCCAGCATATGTGCGCGAGAACGGGGGAAGCTGAGCCTGATCACGGAAAGAGCGCACTCACGGAGGCGTGTTTCGCGGCCAACAGTCGATTGTCGGATCGAGGGTTGCGATCTGCAGACACGCGCATTTGATAGTCCAATCCAAAGCGGAGCGTTCGACATCGTGTGTTCCTGTGCCGTGTGTGAGGTTGGCGCAGAGGAGCCTTTCTGCGCCGTCGCGCTCTTCCGCGGTCCACCCAACCCCCGAGTCCCCCAAGGCTCAGGCCCGCCCCGTACGTGTGCGCCTCGTGTACGTCGCGACTCGCGATTCTAGAGGCTAGAGCTCCAAGCGTCAGGCATGACTCCGCCCGCTCAATTGCGCTCGAGCGGATCTACTTAGCCCCAAAGGGGCCGAGGCCAAGAAGAAGGGGGCGTCACTATCAGGCGGCCTGGACGAAGACTCAGAGGAAGGGGCGCACCTGCGTGCCGGGCCGGGCCATCACTGGCGTCGACAACCTTCAGTGCCGCGCCGATATGCAATAAGACCCTGAGGCTGGAGTTTCGCGCCTCGCACATCGCTCCGGGCCCTGAGGCCTGAGGCCTGAGGACCGGAATGCCTCCGCTTTCAGGCCTCCGGCTTCAGCAGCCAGCTCCGTGTCGGATACGGTGAAGTGGTCCCGAGATTGAGATTGACGGCTGCGCGGGGGCGGCTGCGGGGGACGCTGCACCCGTGACTGCGTGCCAAACGCTGGATAGCGGATAGCGGCTGGGGCCGTGGGCCGTGAGGCAGCGTCGGCGCCGGGTGGAGATGCGGACTGTGTGGTGGACGTCTCGGAGCTAGAATAGTGCCACAGATTCAGAGGCATGTTCATTGAGAGTGTCAGAAGTCAGGACACTGGTGACTGAGGCACACAGACTGAGGGACGAAGTTCAAGATGCGTACCTCGAGGCTCGCGCTGCCGATTGCACGATCCGTCTCATCTGGATTGCGGCAAGCAATGAGCAGATGTGCGGCCAGATAATGCGGTCATCCTGCATGAGTACATGGGGCGCGGATAGCGAGAGGTCCGAGAGGCGGGCGGGCGAGCCGAGGGCGGACCTGGGCGGACGTGACGGTGGTGGGCGGCGTCGAGACTCGAGTGCGCGGAAAGCTGCGGTGCTAATCCACGAAAGTCTAAGCCGTGATATATTGAACATGTCAGTAATCACGTTCGACGGGACCAAAACGCCACAGACTGAGGAGAACAAAAGGAGGTATACTTACTTACTAGCGACCAGTTCCATAAGTGTTGCTCTTGTCCTCACGCTCGGTACTCGTTGCGGTTGAAATGTTGATAGCGTGAGCGTGCGTCCTGATGACTGACTTGACTGCTCACTCGGAGTGGATGTGCGGGTTATGATCCCTAAGACATGTGGTGGCCAAGGGCAATGCATACTGCGTGCAGGGAGCAAGGTGATGGGTTCTGGGGTTCGACGAGCTTGACCACTGTTCTCTGATTCTTCGCAGAGCCGGTCAAGGAGAAGAGGCACAACATGGACAGTAAAGCGCCGAGCGGAGCTCATATTTTCCAGACAACTACAAACGTCGAATGTCAGTATTTCTTACACCGTGTATGTGTTATGTCAAACGGTGCCACCGGTCAAGCGGGCGCAGGGTGCGACAGACGGCATGGAGCGGTGGCTACGACGTATGTCGCGTTGCTGCTGGTGAAGCTGATGTTCAACGCTATGAAGTTTCCAAACAGGTTATTTGTGCTCAGATACTTACACCGGCATAGAACAAGACTGAAAGTTGTCATCCAGGCCATTATTCAGCGCTCAGCTCGAATGCAAGATGAAGTCGGCAGTAGATGGGAGTCGGAATGCAAGTACAGTCAGCAGACGGAGTCGAAGAGCGGGCAAGTGGAATCTGGCCGAATCCGGATCTGGACGGAGTGAATGAGCTGGCGTTGAAAATGGAGCCGAGCAGCAACAAGCGAAGCCACGGCGTCGGGGCGTGGAAGACAGATTCCAGAAGGAGTCCTCCTTCCATGAAACGTGATCTCATCCGTTTCTCGAAATCAGATTGGAAGCTTACAGGGCGCAGATCCCGACTGCTGGCTCGGGCGCTTGCGAGCGTTTTTAATATTACCATCCTGAGCGATGAGCATGTCAGTCCGCCACAGCTCAACCACCTCCTCCAAGCGAATATCATACTTATCTGACAGTTCCCATCGCTCCCGTGAGTCCTGAGGAGGACCCTGGAGGACCCTGACCGTTCACAAACCCTTCCAACTCCTTCCCGACCTCGCTCCGGCTCACTACCCGAAACAAAGAATAACGCGGCCGCAATAACTGATGGCGGCTGTTATCGTACGTGCTCGGATTCCGCCACCATGTGTTCTCAGCGAGGACATGCTGTCAACGGTCAACTTTCTACAAATTTCAAGGTATGGATATGTTGTTAGAACTACGCATACTCATAGCTATATGTACCAGCAGTGTTGCAGCATGCTCACCCTGCATGAGTCTGTCAGAAACTCAGAATACTCCGGGATCATTCGAATCACGTAGGACCGTCCCGGTGGGCCCTTCAATCCAGTCTGCGTAGCGGAGACCATCGAGGGTCCTTCCAAATCGCGTCTCTCACCCGTTCATACCAATTATTCTGCGCAGTCTATCACACATCTTTCGCCACTCTTACGTGAATCCGACCTTCTACTCATCCGAGTTCCCAAGGATATCGTAGATGCATCATAGTAAGTACTCGGTCGGGGTCTTCTCAGCATGCTTTCACAGCGTTGCGATTGTCTTCCCAAAGCCTAATGGTTGACCCTCGCACAACCACGTGAGACGAATGCGTCAAGGCCGATACTAGCCAATGCGATGATGATCTGCATCAGGCCAGGTGCGCCGGTGTGCTTTCGAAGTCGAACCATTTCGCTCTCCGACACGCTTCGACGGATGCACACACCATCTGTAACTTTTCAAGTTCTCAACGTGCCGAGACGTGCAACAGTGCTTCCTCGAGTCTGGATGGGAAGACGTAAGTGCGTAGGCTCCGCTGTCACTCTTCGGACACAATAACTTTGACTGTGCGTCTGTTTGACAGGTCATCTTGCGCCCTACCTTGTCTCGTGCCGCTCACACACTCTCTCGCTTCAGTTCCGTGTGCCACAATTGTGGACTGCGGAGGCTCGGGTTGTACTGCACGGATATGGTAGAAGTCGCTTGCTTGCAGCCCGCGTGCTGTGTCCCATCACAATCACCCTGGCGTGGCGGTCAGATGGCATGGTAAGCGTACTTATGTTGGTTATTGGAGGCTATCTCCGCAGAGGGTGCTGAGACGGTATGTACGCCAGAGTGCATGCGCGGCCGCGTACGACATGACATCGTCGACCACCCTGTTCCAAGTCCGACCTGGCACCGTGAAGCAATCGATATTCATCACACGCTCGAAGTTTTTGTTAACCCCATTCAGAAGTCACACAGTATCTATCCGAATCCAGCTCCCCCAACCACACACCGTACAGCGTCCGTGACCTCCAGAGCACGTCGTGGGTTGCATCACACCCGTCCAGATGCAGCTCGTATCTCCGCGCATCTGCGCTCACGCCAACTCACGGTGGTCGTACTCTGCACCCACGCAGAGTACTTTCCGGAGCGGCGTCCCCCACTCCCCTATCGTGTCAAAGCGACTTCTATCTGATATCAAGCCAGCCGCCGCCTCTTCTGTTTGACTTCCCGCCGGGTCATCTCCCATGGCGCGCCACCCTCCGGTACCCGGTCTGGGGGCTATCGCATATGCCGATGACCCTCCAGAGCTCCGGCATCCAGACGTCCTTGGCTGGCCACGACAGTACTCGTCCAGCCTTCGCGCATCGCAGCGAGTCTCGAGACGGTTCAATTTGGCAGCTTCAGCACTCGGGGCGGCGCGTATCCGGGTGTAGCGCAGCGTGAAAAAGAAGCTGTCGACACAGCGATCTTACGGACGAGCCTGATCCGGGGAATTTCGACGGCCAGACTGAGAATTGTGCCCGAGATAGCTGCCTGAGATAGCTGCCTCCTCTTCCTCGTCCCCGTCTCGGCCTGCGACATCGCACCAGCACTGGGGGCACCCGACCGCACGCGTGCTTCGGGGTCCTCCGTCTACTACACGTCCGTGTCGCGCTGTCCAGCCACGCTGCGCTTTTTTCCAGGAATATTTGCGCTGTCTTCCTTGCTTCCCGCTCGCGCCTGGCATGCACCGCGGGCTCGCGAGGACCTTCTTCCGTGGTAGGTATCACCTTCCCTCTCCCCACTTTCCCGCTTCCCCGCTTCCCCCACTCCCGGCCTTCTCTTCTCCGCCCTGCTTTTCGCGCCCCCCGCGTCCCCGTACACGTGTCTAGGTCGCACACTCCATCTCTCGCAACCGCAACTCGCAGCCCACCTTCGGAGCTTCAAAGCCTCACTGCTCACTGTCCGCTGCTCACTGCCAGTTCGGCCGGCACGGACATGTCTGTCTTCCCATCCATCCTCGCATTTGCCGAACCGCTCACGGTACCCGGGTGTGGCGGACAGGCAAGAACCATTATCGCGCACACGTTCCCCGATCGCCCTCCCCGCACATCTCCACGTCCGCCCGCCGTCTCCTCGCTCTCCGGCAGGCTGAAGACTGCCCGCGCCCGATCCGGATCCGGCTCCGCCGTGCACTGCGTCGTATGTACGTTGCTGGCACCCGCGCAGCGCATCGCGAAGACGTTAATCGCGTGCGTGGACGTGGACCGCGAGGCCCGAGCTGGCACGCTGCACTTGGTGCATGGCGATCGGCCCGCTGTAGCCCCGTACTCCCTACGCGGACACGAAACCGTCCTCGAGCAGACTCGGGCGCGTGCGCGCTGTCCTCGCGCTCGGCCACGGTACGCTGGCGCGCCCGCGCGACAGACCGTTCGGCCGGAGCGGCCGCGCCCTTCGGCTTGCACCTGAATTCAAACCCCAGGCGAGCTCGCGCGGGAGCATGATCGCGCGCCGATGAGTAAGGGTGCGTGTGGGACCTGGTTGGCCCTCTCGACGCCGTGCTAACACCCTCGCGGGAGTTCAACCTTCACTGTCGACGTTCGGCGCGGTCAACGTTCAACGTTCAAACTCTGCGCCGTAGGTTCGCCTCGGGCCAATGTTCGTCTGACACGTACGTACGCGACTGCGCACACAGTGGAGATGAAACGTTCTGCGCCTGCGATACCGCAGTCGCAGATTCCGTCTTCGTACCCCTCCATTGCCGGTCGGGAGCACGGACCATGGCTCAGGCCTCAGGCCGCGGGCCAGTGTAGTCACGCGTCCGTCGCCAGAGGTTGAATGTCACTCGAACCCTCTGCTGACACGGTGCGCCCCTGCTCTTTCCGGCCTTGAGTTTCTAATAAGTCCAGTCGCGACCACACTCTCACCGGTCACCATCGATCTCCAGCGCGTCGATACGCACGCAGCACGTCGTGCGCACAAAGTTCGGGAGCAACTGACAGGCTTCGCCGCCCACGCGCCGGCCCATCCGGTGACCCGCCTGAGCCCCCGAACGGTGTGTGTGCGACGCGCTGCCCGTCTGGTCTCTGGTCGAGTGTGATGCATCGTGCACGAGGCTCGCGCTCGCTCCGCTTGTGATCCTGCCGCGACTCACGACTCCCGAGGCCTCACCGCCGCGGATGCAGTGAGAAGAACTCCAAGAAGCTCGCCGTGTTTCCGCTTTCTGCATGCACACTCCCACTACCTCCTCCTCCACGCCCGCACTCTATATGACAGTCACGGTGACGCTGCGAGCGCCGGGTTGAGTTTTGAGACAGTGATGCTTCGCCCGGCCGTGCGTGCGTCCGTAGGGTATCTTGCATCTTCCGTTCGCATTGCCCGATCCGGGCTGCTCACGCTTCTTCTCCCAGCAGCCGCTCTCTCGTAACTCGTCCCTCTTGTGCTCGCACTTCCCACTTCCCTCCGTGGACGATCCGCTTTCTAATCTCGCCGCCACGCATGCGCTTCCCCTCAATCCCATGCGTCACAACTTACCACATGCACTGGCGCAAGCGCAGCGTTGTCCCGGGTTCCCGCCGTCAAGCTTCTGCTTCCACTTCTCCGGAGGTGCCAACTCCCGCCTACTTGTGCTTGCTGGGCAGGAAGAGTAGGCACGCGTGCTCTGCGCTTCCTTGATCCGCAGGCGCGCGGGCTCCGGTCGAGCAGCTTGAAGGTTTGAGTCGCGATGCGATGTCACGACTTCGACTTCGCGCGTCCGACGGGCAGCTTGCGAGCGTCGCGCGAAGAGTCTCCGCCCTCCGCCCGCCCTTCCACGGACGCTCCCTCGAGCATCCAAGTTGTCTCTTCTGTGCGTCCCCGCACCCGCACCCGGCCACTCGACAGCCGGGCCCGAAGAGGTCCATTCGTACGTCCGCGGACCGCCCATTCCTTCTCTTCGACTGACGTGCGCACCGCGAAACGGTGAACGCAATCCTGAGCCCCAGGCCTCATCACCATCATCACCACCACCACCATCATCGAAGCTCGCGCTTTCTCTGGTTCCAGCTTCTCTGACTCCCGGGCCGTCGAGCGCTAGGCGTCCTCGTCCCCGTCCCCGCCCACGCCTTCTCATCCTCGTTCTCGTTCTCACTGAGATTCTCTCATTCATGCTTCCAATACCAGCGACCGCTGGCGACGTGCCCGATCCCGTGGGCCGTGGGGACCCGAAGCGCGAAGCAGCACGAAGCACGAAGTACACGAAGCCGAAGCACACAGACCCACCAGGCCGGGCGTGCGACCGCAGCACACGTGCCACGCTGTGGATGCGTATGTAAACGCGAACCTTGCGCTCTGTGCATTCGGGGGTGCCTTCGCGCGCGCGGGTGCCGACGTGACTGCCGACTGTGGCTGCGCGCTGTGCGCTGTGCGCGTACGCAGCGTCGCCGCCTCGAGTGCATCGTGTTTCTCGACCTTCGGTGGACATGCGCGGAGCCGCAACTTGTATAACTTGCGCTTGCAAGCCTCACGCAACGAACAGGCGCCGCCGCACGACCGTTGCTGACACTGCTGGCTCCTCCGTTTCGGGCCTGTGCGTCGTCGACAGTGCACAAGGTCAACTGGAGGTTCAACGTTCCGCGTACGTTCAACGTTCAACGTCCAAACTGGGCTCCGGACGGCACCACCCACGGGGCCCCGCGCGTGCCAGCACTGTACGTATAGGCAGTTATAGGCAGTGCTGTACGTATGCAAGTAAGTACTTCTCCCGACGCTCTCAGTGCTTCTCGATGCCAATCAGACTGACAGGTCTCAAACCCCCACCCCCACCTCCGTCTCAGCCGATCCCGATCGTCTCTGCGTAAGCGAGATGTCCTCTGTGCAGTGTGCACACGGTGTACTTACTCAATCCCGCCGTCCGCACGGCGCCTGCCCACGAATTTGTGGCCTCGGGAGTCGACTGGCGTTCTCAGTCGGTTGAGGCTCTCGTACGGCTGTCGGCCGGGCACGGGTGCTGCCGATTCCGGGAGTGCGTGAACGTAGGATGTCCGCAGTCCCTGAGGATGTCGTTCGAGGGTGGATACTTCAAGTTCATGCGAGGATATAGTACAGTTCGTTGTACGCGCTCCGAGAGGCTCCGAGTCGAATGTTTGACAGGTCAGTCAGAGGTCTTCGTTTCCATGGCTCCACCATAGGCGTCCCGGCCTTCGCGGCGCAGAGACAAAGACGACTATCTTCAGAAGAAGAGGAAGATGTCGGGTGTATGTGGTGCAGTGTACTTTACCACCTGTGTAGTGAGTATTTCATATATTATCATATACCAATGCGCCCATCCACAAGCTTAAGTACAAGTACACGTCGACATGGTTATGTAGTGTACGTACGTCAGTGTGCAGCAACGTGCGCGCGATCCGAAATCCGCAGCGCAGAGTCAGATTCCTCGGAACACTCTCAGCTCTGTTTCAGCTTTCATCATCGTCGTCCCGGACTGTTGCGCGTGCGATCAGCACAAGTAAGGTAAAGTGAGTACCGTATCTGGACGCGGATCCGCGCCGAGTGACTGAGTCCTCAGTACGTATAAGTACTCAGTCCGGAATCCGGATGGGCGATCGCGAGAAAGGACTGGGACTAGTAGCTTGCAGTGAGACACGGGTCCACCGTCCGGAGGAGGAGGAGGAGGAGGAGGAGGAAGTTCGACCAGCGTGAGTAAAGAGCTGTATGCGCTGTCGGTCCGCAGCACACTCTTAACTCGAGCGCTCGTCGCGAGTCCTGCTTTGGAAGTGTGTGGGCTGGCCACGATTCCCTTGTGCTCAGTGCACCAGCTTGTAGGACCACTCGACGCAATCGCACATCACGAAACGAGTCACAACGAGGGCCGCTACCGCCAGGATCCGTGACCGGGCACACCACCGCGCAGGCACCCGCTGTGGGTTGACGAGCTGTGTCCGACACCAGCCCCGGTCGAGAGACGTCGCATTAGACTAGTATGAACGTCTATTCAGCCAGAGCCAGGAAGGCCGTATCATCAATCAACATGAGAGGGGGGACCGTATCGACCAATTCGAAGATATTGTGTATGTAGTGGGCCATCACAGGTAAACATGCATCCTTTCGTAAGAGGGCATCAAAGAATGCCGGCGCAGACAGACGGTCTCGCATCCTGTCTAGATCCCCTCGGAAGGTGGGGCCTGCCTCCGAGTAGAATCTATCCCGGAGGAGGATAATGCGATCATGGTCACATTCTAGTAGGATATGGAGTTCCGTCTCGACTGCCCAACGCTTTAGGCAGAAACGGCATATGCGGCGCTCGCGTGGAACTGGTGGGGTGGTACGGCGGAGGGTTTCGACGGCAAGAGGATGTTCTGAGGTGAGAAGGCGTGTGAGGGCTTCCCGATGTTCCGTACATGGGATTTTCAAGTAACTCCGGGCTGTACACACTTCAGCCAACCTCGGGGGTGTGGCAATCCGACGGAACCGATGCGCCAGCAGTGGGAGGCGGCCTGAGCTCAGTACTCCATCCCGAAGATGGAGGGCGAGGGAGGTTCGAAGCGCTCTTCGTGCATCGGTCACCAAGGGTTGGGTCGGGAAAGTGTGGAGGTCCATAGTGACCGGGACCGGGAGGCTTGCGAGGACATGAGTGAGATCGCTCCACCAGGAGGTGTGTCCAAGCTGAGCGATCTCCCATGACTCCTGCAGCGCGGCGAAGGGGAGGGCCGGTCGGGTCGTATGGAGGAGGTACATGAGGTATGTAAGCGCCAGGTCAGCGCGTCTGTAGCGGAGGGGCCATACCCCGCTCTCGGTGTAGAGAGGGAGAAGCTGGGATCGTGGCCCCAGGCCTAGCAGTCGTCGCAGATATGCCGTCTGAACTCTCTCGAGGTGTTCCAGGGAGGAGGTGCTGACATCGAGGGCGACCTCACAGCTCATAGTGAGATGAGGCTCCACCCGAGCGTTGTAGAGAGCCGTTGCCGTTGAAGGCGGTAGTGGGCCTACGTACGACTCGAGCGAGAGTGACGCGTTTGCGATGTTACGCGCCGACTTTGCCTTTGCCAGGTAGTGGTGGACAAAGATGTCCCGTGCCGTCGACGTGAATGTCGTTCCGGTGTACCGCGCCGTTTCCATGAAAGTGACTGGGTCCCCTTCAACCGTGAGTATCGGCAGAGCAGCAGGGAGGGGGCCAAATGCCATCGCGTTCGTCTTTGACGGGCCAACGAGAAGGAAGTTGAGCGCAAGGAATATGCAGAGCTCGTACAACTTCTGCTGTACCGCTGGAGGTACCGTAGTGAGCAGAGTAGCGTCATCGGCGAGCTCGAGGTGATTGGCAGGACGTCCCTTGAGCGTGATGTCGTCGGGGTGTGTCGTGAAGTCCAGGTCCGATATGAAGAGGATCCATAAGATCGGTGAGGCCGGATCTCCGATCAGGATACCTGCTAGTGCCCGAAAGGTCTCCGTAGTCTCGCCGTTGAACCGGACGAGGTACTCGAGGCGGCTGTATAGGGACCGGAGCCAGTCAATTAGAGGGCCGGACGCTCCCCAGCGCGCCAGCTTGACCCACAGGGTTGCCTGGTTCACAGATGGGAAGGCATTCACGATGTCCAGGAAGACAACGTACAGCGTCTTCCCCATGCTACCCGCCTTCTCGATCGCCGCGCGCAGTACAAACGGGTTGTTGATTGTGCGATGGCCCTTGCGGAAGCCCGACTGCGAGTCCGGTAGTCTCCCTGTCTGCTCCGCCCACTCCCGAATCCGCCTATCGATGAGCAGGGTCATCGTCTTCAGCAGGCAGCTCTCCAGGCCAATGGTGCGGTAGCTCTCCGGTAGGCTGCCGTCCTTGCGCGGTTTCTTGACTGCTGCAATAGTGGCGATGATCCACTTTTGGGGGACCTCGCCGCTGTCGATGCATGCCTGCAGGAACGTGCGCAGCTCTGGGGTGGGGACGTTGATGATCTGTTCGTAGGAGAGATCATCTAGCCCTTTTGCCGCACCCAGGCACTTACGGCGGATATGCGTTTTCACCTCGTCAATGTCCTCATCGGAGAGCGGTCTGGAGAAGAACCGTCCGTGTGTGGTGTCTGTTGACCTGCGTGGAAGCGTGTTGGCTGAAAGCCGCATGATTGCATGCCGGAGGGGGTCGAACTGGACCGGGAGAATCTCGGGCGGGTTCATACGCACGTGGAATACTTCGCGGAGCTGCGCTGCTGTGACGCGCTGTGGCCTTGATTTATCGCCAACAAAGTATTTCCATTCTCTCCACCACGATCGGTCTGGCCCGGGACGGAGGAGACGATCAAGGTTACGCTGCCTTGCAGCTAGTAGTCGCTCGGGAGCTACTGCCGCGTCCGCTTGCGTGCGAGTCGATGCAAGTCCATCCTCTCCTGGTGGGGCGACGGGCTTCAGGGATGTATGTACCTTTTTGAGCATTGTTTGGGGGCCAGCTGGACCTCGCCAATCGAGTAGCGCTCCCGGTGAATTGCTCCGAGTGTCCGTTGTTGCTCTCTCTGAGTCCCAGCGGGGTGGGATCGGGTGGCAGATGATGTAGTCGTTCGGCCCAGCTGTCATAACCGGGAGGGACGAATGCGCGAGCCGAACAGCTTCAGCAACAAAGCTGTTGTTGTCGACCTGGGCACGAGCCGCAGAGGAGATATGCACACTGAGGGGTGCACGTCGTGCGGTTATGATGCCTGCTAGCGCTTGGAGGATGTCTCCGTCCGGAACCTTCCAACGTCGCCGTGCGTTGTGTACCGCCCAATGGCATATGGAGCGCGGCAAGTAGTCGTTGGTGGTGTGTATGCGAACTGTTCGGTTGAGCTCTGTCTCCCGCAGAGCAAGAAGAGCTGCGTACAGCACTGCCCGTGAGGCGGAGGGGGGGCCTGGGACCTGTTCAACGGAGTTCAGTCGGTGTCCTGGGCCAAAGTAGACCGCCGCCTGCGCATGACGGGACGCGAGGGGAGGCTCCAGCGTGCAACCTTGGACGTAGACCTGTATAGCGAAGTTCAATTTTAGGAGGGAGCAATGACATATCTCGCCCTGCACACCTGGATCACCTGTGCGGACATCGCCGACACTGTTCCATAGACGTCCTGGTTTGTGCGCACTGGCGGCATGTGTTCCGCGGTAAATAACTCCAGGGCACGATCAATGTGTGTGGCAGGGCCGAGGTTCCGCCACAGCTCGTCTCGACTGGTTTTGCGCCGTCCCGCGGGCTGAAGTGTCCCTGGGGTTGGCACTGACGACTGCGTCGATGGGGTGCGGAGTGACAGTGAGATCGGAGCGTGGTCCGAGTACAGCCGAAGTGGCTCGTGGATGTTGAGGGTGACCGGGGATGCTTCATCCAGCAGCAGTGACGAGGAGACTATTGCTAGATCGATAACTGAGCACCCATTTGGTTGGAAGGACGTGAAGCGAGTAAGAGATGACAGGAGCTGATGTGAGGTGCCGTTGGCGAGCTCGAGTTGGAGGAGTTCGCACATGTCAAGCAGACGGGAGCCTCGGGTGGTCACTGTGAGGTCCGGGGACACGCGAGGAACCGTGGCGGATCGCGTCCCTACCCGTGCGTTGAAGTCGCCAAGCAGGATCATATGAGCATTGTCAGCGATGGCCCTCGGCATTACTACCTCAAGGAGGTGTTGCTCTGCCGTCACTCGCGGGTCAGGGATCCACGGGGACTGTGGCGGCGGGAGGTACACGTTGACTAATGTAATCCAATCGCACTGGAGAATCATGACTTCGGTCTCGTCAGGTGGAGACACGTTCACAAGCGGCAGGGAGCCATTGTAGATCACTAGGAGACCGCCCTGCTGATGTGACATATGCGCAGACTCCGGGCGAGACATGGCCAGGCAGTCGTAGCCGGCAGGTAGCGGGAGTTGGTTCTCTTGGCCCGGACGAAGGTGGGATTCTTGCAACAAAACAATGTCCCATCGCGAGATGATATCATGGAACCAAGGAGTGGTAGCTTTCAGTGCTACGTCACCATGGATATTCCAGGATAGGATGTTAAGGGCACCGTCAAATCCATGACTTCTATTCGTCGGAGTAAGGTAGGTAAGACAGTGGGAAAACCCCAATACGTAGTGTGCCTACAGTAGCTGCGCGTGCAGGACGCGGTACAGTCCTGCGCTGGTGCGGAGGTTAACCCAGCTGTCGCGGAACGTACGGGCGAGGTCAAACGATGTAAAGGTGAGTTCTACATATTCGCGATCGCGCGGGTCAATGGACATGTCGGTAACTGCTGGGAACAGCGAGTCGTTCGCGTTCCAGACTACTTGAGCCGCAACGAGCACTTGCTGCTGTAGCTCCTCTAAGTTCTCGGACCAGTGGACTCGGCCGAACCGGACGATCGCAGGGTGTTCAGCTGGTGCAATAGGAACCGTGAGGGCCGGGGGTTGTCCATCGGCCATGCGCGGGCGTTTCTGGAAGCGGGGGTTCCGCGACGAGCTCGCCTCCGGCGCACGACGGCGGTTGGGGGTTTGTCCCATCGGGGCTGGCACCTGAGTGGCTGTACTACCATTCTGAGTGGTCGGCATCGGCGGCGGCGGCAGGAGGCGGCCACTGGGCAACGCAGTGGGCATGGATACGGGTGTCGTCGACACCCGAGGGGCAGCCGGGACTGGCACCGGTGGCGGCGCCGGGACGACGCGCTGGAACGCTACGGTCGGGGGAGGAGCAGCAGACGAGCCGGGGATCTGGGCACGGAGGGTCTGGAGCTCACGGACTACGTCTCCAAGTGTGGCCGAGACCGTCGTCAGGGAGCGCGGGAACTCGCGGATGCTGTCTGCGAAGTTCTCCAGTCGTTGCTGCATCTCGTCGAGCTCGCGACCGACAGAGACTTCGTTGGCGTCGACGGTCTGGTTGATATATGCTATGCGCCTGTCCACATCGGTAGAGTCGAGACGGGACTGGATCGCCTCCGTCGCTGTGGTGAGCGCGGCCATGGATGTGCGGAGCGCGGTACGATCCGTCTGGTGCTCATGGAGGAGTCGCTGAACGGTCGCCGCGATGAGCCGTAGGTCGCCCTTCAGCGCCGGGATGTTGTTTTTGCCAGTGCTATCTAAGACAGCGATGGAGGTGAGGGATTGGAGTAGGGAGCCTGACGCTGGGGCCGTGGATGAAACTGAGGCTGTCCCTTGCGCGAGAGCGGGGGTTGCGGCGGATGAGGCAGGAGAGGGCACTGGGACGGGGATGGGAGTCGCAGCAGGCCCGGGCGTCCGGGCGTTTGCGCGTCCCTTGCCCTTCTCCGCCGCGGTCAGACGGCCTCGCCTTTTTTCGGGTGAAGGAGTTGGGGTCGCCGGCTGCGGTGCCCCCGAGCTCATTGCAGGGGGGACCTGTGAGGCTGAAGTCAGCCTGCCGAACAGTCTGCTGGACTGTCGCCGCATAGAGCGGTGGTGCGACGGGTTGGGGGTGTGGGGAGTAGGACGTACGGGATCTCCAGCACTACCCTGCTCAGAGTCGAGCCGAGGGCTCTGTTGTCCCGTCATAGGATCGTCCAAGGTGGTGCTGAGGTTCGTGCCGTCGGGCAAGTCGAAGTCGAAATCGAAGAATTGAGAGTCGGGCTCCGTGACTTGGCTCATAACCAACTATGGGTCAAGCGGGGGGGGGGGGGCGGGGACGATTTTCGTGAAACGCAGGTGAGTTGCGAGGTCCGGGTGAGGTACGGACAGTGGTGGGAGGTCGACTCACCTCGGGTCTGCCCCTTATATGTCACCGAGTGGGCAGACAACCAGTGCCGCCACTCCCGTTTCGCTCATATGTCCCCTCTGTCCTAGACAGGCATAGTACCGTTGTGGCTCATGCCGTGTCCCGCTAGAACGATATAGTGCACGCCGGCCCAGAAGGGATAGGTCGAAGGGCGTTGTGGTGGCGGCTGCTGGTGTGGCCGGGGCCCTGTTTCGAATATGTCGGCGGAGGGGGGTCGTACCCGCCTCGACGCTGTGACTGTGCTGAGACAGGGAGGAGGTCCCGTTCTCGTGTCTGAGTCCATGTCCCAAGCCCAGAGAGAGGCCACTTTTTCTGGTGAGCTCCTGGGTCTGCAGTGTGCCTGCCGCCGGAGCCAGTGATCCACAGGGGCGGGTAACGTGCGGGGAGGAGGAGAGCGCAAAATTTGGAGTCTATTTCAAGTGTCAGTGCAACGTCGAGGGTGCAACTGTTGAGACTAGTGGCGGAAGCCACTGGCAAAGTGCTGTTTCCTGTGTCCGGATTTTTGGTGCTGCCGGACGGAGCGGGCAGCAGCCTGCCGCCTCTGAGTGGACGCGCTTGGGATGAAGGCGCATGGGGGAAGCGGAAAGCGAAGGAGGAGGAGGAGGAGCGGCGTTCAGCGAGCGTAGCTACCGTGTTGACTCTGCACCGTAGCCACTCCAACGTGTATATTCCGAAAAAGGGGATAGAGGCGCCTCCTAGGGGAGCGCTCGATGCACGAAGTCCGAGTAAGGCCGAGTGAGCTTGCACCGTGCTAGCCCGGTGCAGACTCGTTCGGCACGTTGTCCGACAGCGTGATGCGGCTGGTGATATACGTTGCGGGGAGGAAATTGGTGTTCAGATTTACGCTCGCTGTTCTCATTTGGTGTCGTGCACCATCTGTCCTCTGCCCTGGACGTAGGTTGCTTATTTATCGAATGCAAGGGAGTAACAGGAATAGTAGAAGGGGGGCAGTAAGACAATAGGATCTGGTGGGGTGTACAGTAGGGCTCGAGGTGCTTGCCTCGCTCCGGCGACAGTGTAGCGCCTGAGCGTTAGCACTGGAGTACATCCGGTCGCGCACCGAGCCATCCACCCCAATGATGAACTGGGATCGCTAGAGAAGGTCTACCGAAGGGGAGTTGCGAGGAGATCCAAGAGCTTTGAAGGGTGTAGAGGGGTGCTCAAGGACGATGAGAGGCCAAAAACATGCTGTTACAGGGCTTTCGTTTCGATCTCGAGCGCGGGCATCTGCACTGCAGGCATCCGCACACTGCGGGCATCTGCTGAGTAGCAGGTATAGTACTTTGACTACTCGTTGCGCCGGATTTACGACAGTCAACGGATTCCATGAATACTGCGTTGGTATGGAACCACGGCAGATACTACTTACATGAAACACTTTGAGTGAGGAACGAGATGCAGGACTCCTCTTGTTATAAATATGACTATTGCGTCCACAGTGCATGCGCAAGGTGCATGACTAGCTCGACATCGGCCGTGAGGAGGAGGGAACATCGAAGAAGTTGAAAAGAGACCGTGAGCATCAGCAAAACGTCCGAAACACTTGGGCACTTAGAGGCACTGAGAGGCACTGGGACGCTCTGATCCAGAGGATCCCAGTGATTCTCAGTGCCTCTGATATTCACTGGATCAGTAGGTTCAATCCCTGATCCAGTGCGGCAAAGGGCACTCAAGTCATGCCCAGTCGTATCAAGTGCCGGTAAGTGTAGCTCAGTAATGTCAAGTGCCAGGAAGTGTAGCACACCGGGATTTCAGTCGGCAAAAGCAGTATATTCGAGCCAAATTACGGATACAAATCTACTACTAGTAGGAGCGCATGCAACCGTGACCGTGTATGGTAGACAGCACAGTGAATACATGGACACTGAGGACAGACGAATTGATGCACGTGTTGCTCCCGGACCTGTCCGAGGCGATGTGCACGCTGGCATGGCAAGCGGCGGTTGGCCGGAGCTGAAGAGAAAGAAGGGGAGGGGATAGAACGTAGCGGCCACACGCACCTTATACGGACGGGGATGAGGATGAGCTATTGCCGTAGTCGGCGATACTCCTGCAAACGAGGGGGTGGGCGCGGACTTGTCTAATGCGAGTTCGATGAAGAGTGATGATGATAAATACGCACAGTGAGAGGGATAGTGGGTAGGCCAACGGCGTTGAACAGCCCGTGGGGGACTTGTTAATGATGCTACAGACAAGGCAATATAGGGGGACTTACCAGTGGGAAACTGTGAGCAGAGAGCTTAACAGCACGCACATACTTTGTTTAGATGCCCCTTACAAGGACTATTGAGGGTAGATAACGTATGTCAAGAGGATAGTAGAGCGTATAAGCATGCATAATCGTTCGGCGACAGGATGACTCACCGGCCCCTGAGTTTTTTGTCAACGACGTCCTGGGGGCAGAAAGAATAGCATGATAATTAAATGAGCAGGGCGAGTCTAATGAAATGAGAGGAGACTGACCGATGGTTGATTCAAGGTAGACTTCGTCGGAGACTCTGAGAATCGAGATAGTGAGAGAAGACGATCAGGAAGGAGGATGTACGGAGCAGAGTCGTGCAAAGTCTTTCATGAGTGCCACAGATTAAATAGGGACAAATAGAGGACTTGCCGGAAACGGACTGGGCTCTGGGCGCCAGTGGGCGCCTGTCTATCAGACACTCGAAGTGGGCGCTTCTAGAAGTGTCCTCCATTGACCTCAAGTAAACAAGCGGCCCCCAGTGTCTGTCAGTGCTCTCAAGTGTTTCAGTGCTCTCAAGTGCGCCCAAGTACCGGACGTTTTGCTGATGAGTTTGGCGGCACGCGTACGGCGTTAGCGCTCCGAATCTGATGACTGGGGCGGCTGTGGGTGTCCCTCTCACGGCGTCCGGAAGATCATAGTAATGATAGGTGGCTTACGCTAACTCCCCACTCTACTCCGAGTCTCCGCCACTCACTCTCTTCTTGCTACGATTCCCCCTTGAAGCATCGTCTAGTACAGGAATGCGACACAGTGATAGCTCACCCAAGATTCATTTACGTCTGCAGCTGCAGTGCAGACGGTGTACTAGTAGCACCGCATTGCTTTTTAAATGTCCAATTGCCAAGAAACACATCAATAACCCCGCCCCACAAAGCCCGCGATCTCATCATCTGTTCTGGCGATATGTCGCGGTACGTGCCGTTGGTAAGGGATTATCTGAAAAATAGCTGTGCTTCTTGCCAGGATACTGCTGCGTACCGCATGATCTCACACAGGATCACACAACTTAACTCAAGGACATGCCCTAGAAGGAACGTTTCTGCCATCTGTAACATCCTCGTAGGTGCGACTATCCGCCTCAGTTCCGATCTCCAATATGACCATATGGAGTACCGCCTGATAGTTGGCAGCCCGAGGGTCGACGACGTGAGCCAAAAACAGCATCGCCATGTCATTCCAATCCTGGCCGATGTTGCATTCATTGTGGTCGCAGATCCCAGTCTCTCCAGCACGACGGCCCACCAGCTCTTCCGAATGCACATGCACACGTCTTCTATCCATATACTGCGCGATGACATCCGCTGTAAGTCCACGCGCTCACCCAACGAAGGCGAGGTGAGAGTGCTCAGTCTCTAGAGTCAGGGGTACCTATGTCACTCATAGCGACGGAGAAGCCGGTGCACATGGTGAGCAAAGTTCCTACTGTTGTATCTGTCTGTCCAACATTTATCACCGACTTGAAAATTTTATCATCGAGTTGAAACTGAGGTGGAGGCGCAATTCCATTGAATGCAGGGAGACTCGTTGTCAGAGCGCGTCAACGAACTCCATGACTCGCAACCACCCAAGTTTAGGTCGCTTGGTGGTACTGAGCCAAAGGGTGGCTCGAAATGCTTCGAACGCCACGAAGCTGCTGTGTATAACGAAGTAAATCATCTTCACTACCATTATCAAGCACATTTGCATCCGGAATAAAGATAGGTTCCGTTGACATCATGTTCGCATGCTTGCAGGTACTGTCCGTCCATGCGCATTTTTCCTCGCCATGTGTATACCACTACTGACCTTATTAACTTGAACAATAGTGCAGTTGCCTCGAGGCTCGACCAGCACTTCGCATCTGATCACGCCGAATGCTTTGGCAATAAGACACTTCACATCTACGGTACGTCTCGGTGGTCTTCCTCTCCGCACGAGCATCAACATGATGCACCTAATAGCGTTCTTCGCCTTGTACTCTTGTGCGACATCCTGCGCCCGGAACATCGCTTGCGAGATCATAGACGTCGCCACAAAGTGCGCTCGCGCGATCGCATCACGGACAGGCTTCTCTAGGGCGAACACGTTCGCGCGCGCCCCGCCCACCCCAGACTGCGGCGCCCGTTGTCTATCACTCTCACTACTCGTCGACCTCATCGAAATCGGCGTCGATCCCAGCCCGCGCCTTCTCCTGCCAGCGGACGTCGTCCAGGCCTGAGCTTGCCATCATCGCGGGACGTGACGCGCGCGCCCGACGTTGATTGCCATCGACGTCGAAATCTTCGATCTCGTCGCGGGACATCGCAGGGGGCACGCTCGCAATACAAGTTCTGGCGCATCGGACCACGCGTGTGCCCAACGCCCGACATATTTGGGAAGAGGGACATGGGGGATTCCGGGGCGTCCGTATCCATCCCACGTAACACATTATGGGCATTGGGCGATGTCGCTCGTGTGACTGAAGCGAGGCATTTTGACTGCGAATCACCGCTGTGTGTGATGCACTTCAAAATATGTTGGAGATATCGATAGTGGGTGCCGTCGCAGTTGGGCGCACACTGCGCGCATTCGCGCACGTCCGGCTTGCGCCCGCAGGACGCGCCCACCCTTGGCAAGAGCCTGTGAGTATTGTTACCTGAGCTTCGCACACGCCACAGTATTGATCATGTTGCACTGCAGTCTGCAGCATCGGTCGTTCATGGAGCGCACGTTACGCCTCACCGTTTTGATCGTACACCTGTGGAATACTCCAAATCTGACTGGAAGGCGCCCCGTTCTTCGTGCACCTCCATCTTGTAGCTGTTGGACGTATAGCTTCATCTGCGGCAATTCGCTCATGTCGACCTGTCACCTCGCAGCCTAAGGCGATGGCTATTCTGCAGTCTGTCATCCACCGACACACAGCTTTAGTATTCCGATGTGTTGTAGGGTCTAACGGCATAGAGAAAGCACTCATAAGGTACGGTGTCACTAGGACTTGGATGGGACGGAGTTTATGGTGGAGCACGTTATTCAAGAACGATACCGCGACTCTCTGCGCTCCACCCGGACGGCAGCTGAACTCCTCTGAACGAGGAGTCGTCATCACGCACGCCATGACCACTTTCCCCGAGGTGAATCCTCCTTCGTTTGGCAAAACATCATCTCTCCATCATCGTCCTACTAATTAATGCCGCCGGAGGTTTCTCACCAGCTCCGGTCTCTTGAGATCCGTACAGGGCGCTTTTTGGCCAAGAGTAAGCGTTCGCCGAGGGTAGAAGGCCGAGCCTCGAGGCGAGAGGTGCCGGATGTTACCTGAGCTTTCGCCATCGTCCCCATGTCCAAATGGGAGAAATGCCGCCGACAAGAACCATGCGACGAGCGCCGTCCGTCTCCGGGTCCGGTGCACCAGTGGGAGGCCTGCCCTGTGGTCGGCTGCCAATGCCGTCTCGTCTCCTGCCGTATCTCGTGTCCACCCTCACCCTTCCGGACCTTTCCCCATGGCTAGACCGGCTGATAACGTACAACCACACCCCGTATGCAGGGCGTGACCGCAGCGCACGGCCCGTGCTCGCTGCTCGCATGGGATCAAGATAGAACTTCAAGGTAGATGCGGGTCCAATACTCTACGCTGAAATCCGGCGTACCAGCTTGTACCAATCTTCGTCGGTAGACACTGTCGGATAAAGGCTGGACGTCCTCCACCACATCACCCCAAACCCTTGATTCAGCATACTATACCATAGTATGTAGCTTGTCTATTTTGGCGAGTGCCCTCTACCCGCCCATCCTCAAGGCCGCAAGTCTGGATTGGCCATATGACTGTACCAGTGGATCATGATGCATTCACTTGGCGCGCGCGGTCTCGCCTGTTTTCGCCAACGCCTCACGCTCGCCAAACTTCCTCCTCCTCCTCCTCCTCCTACCAAGTTTTTAACCCCGAGGGTCGCATAATGCAGCTGACGTAACTAAGAAATCGACACGACCAAGCCTGAAACCACGACCACTAGCACGACTGTCCGTTCGAATTCAACGAACATGTTAAACTATATGCGCGGAGCGGAGAGAGCTCGTAGATATGACGATGCGCTGAGCCACACGTGCACACCACCGGTCTCATACGGTGTGTAAACTGGGTGTCCAATAATGCTCAGCGCTGGGCGCCCATGATCAATTATCCTCTGACCCTGAGATAGAGCGGAGACATTGAACAAATGACCCTCAGGGCTGCTGACTACGGTCCTGGCGAAGGTGCTCAGCTTTCTTCTCCTAGGGCACTCGTCTACCGATCGCCACGCTACGTGAACGAGTCCCGGACTCGGAGGCAACCCGGACGCTGCAGAGATGACACTGAGATACTAGATCTCACGGCTATTCATGCCAGTGTCGATGGCGGCGCCGCGAGCAGAGCAGCACCCAACATCCGTCGACGGAGACAGCAACCAGGCAATTCATCGTCGAAGAGAGCGCCGAGTGCTGCAGTCTTCGACGACCCATCTCTTGGATGGATTCTCGCTCGGGACTCATACAAGACCCATCGGCCGCACGTGTGCAAGTTTCCTTCACTGGTGGCAGACCCCCGGCAGTGCGTGCGTTCGCTTTTGCGTTGGCCCGCCATTTCTAGGAGATGGACGACGAGAGATCAGCCCTGCCGCCGCTTGCGTGGTCGACTCGCCATCATGATGCGCCAACGCTTTCTTTCGTGCCGCTGATCAGTTCCCGCGGCCCGTTCGCGGAGACGTGCGCGCGCAAGGCCGTAATAGTATCCGTCCAGGGCACAAGGACGTCTCGGCGTGCTCTTCGGCAGACGCTGTCGCGGTCCGCGGACCTTGGGTGCGGAAGCGAAGACGTCGGGATGATCTCCGCCGCCGACTCCCCGCTCCTGTAAGACTCGTACACGGACGGCCCAGGCACGGGACGGGGGATAGGCGGGCGAGGAGGCACCGGCATGGCGGCGGGGGGCATCATCAGCGGGGTCGGGGCGGTCGGGGTCGAGGGCGTCGAGTCGTTGTTGGGGACGAGCATGTCCATGTCTGCGATGTCGTTGAGGCCGACGCCGAAGAGCGGCGAGAGCTTCACTCGGGCCTGGAAAGTGGTGCACAGGATGTCACCCGGAGTCGAAATCCGAAACTCGAGATGAACACTGGCAAGTAAGTCTTCAACCACACTCGCCAGTTGCCGGCCTCGGTCATGGTCTTGTGGCGTGCATCCGTGCCGCGTGGTGCTGGTCGTCGAGCCTCGAGTGCTAGGAGCTTCACGCTGAAGGAGAGGAGCTGTGCTTTCATTTCTGAAGGCAGAGGCCGCAGACAGGCCCAAGCTGTGTGCAGAATCACTGTATCCGGATGGAAGACGGCGAAAGCCTGACTCGCCCCATGTGGTCGACACCGCTTTGCCACATGCGCATGCGCCGTAGAGTTTGGGAACATCTGTGCATAGTCGCCGGTGAGGGGAGATGCCTTGCCTCTATAGCCTGTACTAGTGCCCACAGATATCGACCACATTCGTTCAGGGGTGATTGTTGCTTTCCGAGTAGGCTAGTAGTGCAAGTCGGTACTCACCGTGACATTGATCAGAGAGTCCTGACTCCCGAGCATGGAGGAAGTGGAAGTGGGTCAAGTCTCCGACTCCGCGCCTGCCAGTGAGGCGTATCTTCAGCATGGACCCTTCGGTTTACTCTTGAGTGGCAGGGACGAGGCGTAGTAGTCATCCCACATCCACAAGTTATGGGCCTTATCCTCAAAGGACTGAGGTATGGTATGGAAAGTTGAGCTGCCGTGCTACCGCGACTTCAATAACGTCCTGACTCCTGAGAACAAATGACGTCAGATGCGGGGGGAGGGGAGGGGCGAAGAAGAGTCCTAACCGACACGTACAAAGCTGGCGAGGCGGACTGAATGGGACACGGAACTTACTTCATGACAAGCTGGAACGTTAGCGTTAGCACTGGGCACACACACACAGCATGCACGGGGGTATGGGCTCCGTTTGTGGGCGTGGGAGCGTGCCCACTGGCAGGCTCGGAAGCACGAAGCACGACCGTTCCACGAAGCCGCCGCAGTGCGCTTGTGGACAAGTGTACGTTGTAGTGACACGATACGCCGAAACACCGGCCCCATGGAACTCAGTGCACATCCGGGGGGCCGCGCGCGCGCGTGTGGTGTGTCACTGTGGCAGAAGCCATCTGTCCACCGGGGATGTCGATGTCCCCCGGCGCGGACGTTCTGCTGATCCCCGGTGGAGGAATCAGCACTAGGCGGTGACGTTGTATTCGTCGGTGGTCGTTTCCTGACGCCTTGGTACGGCTTGCAAGAGGTTTGAATGGCGTGTGTTATCGATTGAGTACTGAGTACTGAAGGACTGCCAAAGCTTGAAGAGCGGGAAAGGGTTGCACTGCGATACAACTGAGGTGTCCGTCGAGAGGCCGCATATTGTCCTGCTTAACTGTGTTATAGGGGCCTCATGGGCGACAAAGGCAGAAGGCGATAGTCGGCAATTGTCGAATTTTTGCGAATGATTCTGTAGAGTGCGGTACTTGCATGACCGAGCCCTAACAGCCCTGGCTCATCCCAGACTGTCGGAGGTTGGTGTACGACTGCACAAAGGGACTGCGTACGTGAGCAACGGCTGACTGGACTCTCAAGCTAGCAGGATTACGTGCCAATGTGCGTGCGTAGCTACAGCAGCGGTCCATACTTAGAGACTCGCCTGCGCAGGACTGCGCACCGTCGCACTGTCGCCGCTCCACAGCAGACGATACATTCGCGGATACAAGTCGTATGTCATCCAGTGAGATCCGCAGTCCTCGAGCGTGTCATTTGCAGGCTGCAGCGAGCCGGTTGTGCCCAAGTCGCAAGCGCAAAGGCTTTATCACACTGCACGTGTAAGTTCGTATATCCATTTAGAAAGCACTTGCACACTCGCCTGACGATGTGTTGTACCTTTACACGGTACGCCGTGTACGGTGTTCGGGGCCGGCCATCGGCATCGCAGTCGCGGGTCTAGATTCTGCAGACAGAGCTCACATGGCGTGCATCCCCAGATGGTGGAGGTATGTCTTCAAGTTGTGCACCGAAATCTGGGAATATTTGCTGTGTCACTATCAATAGGCCACAGACTGAGTCGAGCTGCGGAGGGCAGGTGATTATTGAGTGGTCCGAGTATCGTGGACAATTGCGAACGGCGAGAGCACTTACTTGCAGGGATCGTATAACGGGATCATGCCTGCATAGGGCCCCCGGGGTCCTTGCAGAGACTGATGTTAGGCAGCAGGGATGTGCACGTGTCCACTGTCTGTAGCAGTACAAGTGCGCACTCGCTTCTTATCCCAGTTACGAATGCTAAGAGATGACAGTTGAATAGGTCTGTGGCCAAGCTAAAGCTTGAGCCCAAGCACCAGGAGAAAATAGAGCTTGGCGGATGTGCGAAGAGAGCACCCAGCGGGGATGTTTAGTCACGTCCGTACATATGTGAGTGCATGAATGCTAGCTGCTGAATCAGAGTGGAGGAGGATGTGGGCGGCGCTGCGGCGGATGTCGGAAGACGCTGGGAGAGAATATCATGACACGTCGCTGGTGATACCTATGTTCGATAATTCGTTGAGGTTGCAGGGAAAGGAGAGCCGCGGTGTATCGAATGCATGTATAGCCTATAGGAAACACGGCGAGCTCGGCTTGGCGCGGCAGCCTTGGGCACGGGCGGCTGACGGCTGTGCGCAGCCAAGGGTAGCCAAGGTCGCGGCGGACAAGCACAAAGGGTTGCTCTGCTGCTTGCTCTCAACCACGACCACGTCCTGCTCTCCGTGCTGGACACACGGCTGCTCTCTTCTTGCTCTCTGCTCTCCCCCGCTGCTCTCGCCCGAGGCCGACCCTACAGCTGTCGATCCCGTTCCAGTCCTCCCGCGCGCAGCATTACTCATCGGAGCAGGATCCTTGGCCCCGCCGCGCTGTGCGCAGCTTCCCCCCTTCCGACTTTTTAACTCCTCCGCTCCCTCTTCCGATACCCATCTCTCTCCCCCTGCTCCTTTCTTCCCCCCACCGCCATGCACCTCCTTCCCCACACCCTCGCCGTCTCATGTCTCCTCGTCGCCGCCCAGCAAGCCGCTGCCGCCCCCAACGCCGCTCCACAACCAGTGCCACGATCAATACCTCTCGTTCGCCGCGCACGTCCTGGCACCAACGGCCTTGACTGGCTCAAGAGTCAGAAAGCACACATCGAGTCCAAGTACGGAAGCAGGTCCGCACAGGAGAAACGCGCCAGTGGCTTCAACCTGTACGTCTCCCCTCCGTCCCGAATCCCATCGTCCCATCCTAACATTCCGTCAGCCTTACCAACCAGAACGCCGACTCGAGTTTCTATGGATCTATAGCTGTTGGCACTCCTGCTGTCTCGTTTGATGTCATTCTAGACACCGGTTCATCGTGCGTAATCTCTTCTCGTTGGCCCACATTCCCCACTGACTCTCCTTCAGAGACCTTTGGCTAGCTGCTTCCGATGGCTTGTCAGCGACCAGCTCCGACAGCATCCCTACTTTCGATCCGAACTGTGAGTTTCCTCCACCCAGTGCCCTCCCCCCTTCGTTGTTCTCTTCCCCTGTATATGTGACGTCGTTGGAGTATCACCCGCTCCCATGCCGTCCTGCACTCTGCTCGTTCACCGCGGACATGTTCCTAGTCGTATGCAGTACCTGGCAGTCGCGTTCAAAAGCTTCGCCGACCATATGTGTTGACGTCATGGCATGCGTACTTGACATCTTTCCAAGATTTGCACTTGATTGACGTTACAAACCCTGCGCATGCGGCCCCTTATATGTGCATCACCTGTGCTATGCCGTCGTTCTTCATAACATGCTGGTAATACCTCACCGTCCTCTGATCATGGATCATGCGTCTCCCTATCATGCTGACTTGTATGCATGTCATTATGTGTGCTGACACCATCCGACAGCATCCTCAACGTTCAGTGACCTGAACACGAACTTCCAAATCAGCTACGGCTCAGGTGCCGCTCGTGGTACCCTGGGTAAGGATGTTGTCCAGATGGCTGGGTTCCAAGTCAGCTCTCAAGTGTTCGGTAGGTGTGAACCACCATCCCTCTGAAACGTGTCTTACTCGCCGTGCAGGTGTCGTTACGCAGGTGTCAAGTGGCCTACTCACGTCGCCTGTGTCTGGCCTCATGGGTCTTGGGTTCCAATCGATCGCGTCCTCCGGTGCCACACCGTTCTGGGAAGCATTGGCGGACAACAGCGCCCTCGATCAACCCCTCATGGCCTTCCAGCTGACCCGCTTCGTCGACGTCCAACAAGCCCAAGAGAATGAGCCCGGAGGAACGTTCAACCTCGGTGCCGTGAACACCTCGCTCTTCACGGGCGACATCGACTATCAGGACATCCCCGGTGGTAAGGGAACGTACTGGATCCAGGAATTGACCGGTATGCCCGAGCGCTTCTCTGCTATGCTGTGCGAGGCGCTGACTGTCTCCACAACAGGCCTCACAGTGAACGGCAAATCAGTAACCCTGCCCTCGGGATCAGGTTCGTACGCTGCTATCGACACCGGCACCACCCTCGTCGGCGGCCCCACGGACGTCATCGACGCTCTTTACGCGCAAATACCCGGGAGTCAGGCCTTGACGGGCGACAACGAGGGCTACTATACGTACCGTGAGTGTGGCATCGCATCTGCGTCACCGCACGCGTCGCAGGAAGCGTTCTGACACCCCGCACACAGCGTGCGACACCGACGTGAACGTCACGATGCGCTACGGCGGCAGCACGGTCTCGTGGCCGATCTCGACCACGGACTTCTTGCTCACGAAGGTCAGCTCCAGCACCTGCGTCGGCGGGTTCTTCGCGCTCAGCACGGCGGGCACGAGCGCGCCCCCGTGGATCGTCGGCGACACGTTCCTCAAGAACGTGTACTCGGTGTTCCGCGCGACGCCGCCCTCCGTCGGCTTCGCCGCGCTCTCGGAGGCCGCGACGGGCATGAACGGGAAGCTCGGGTCCGCGCCGAGCCCGACGATCGGGGAGGTCGCGGCGAGCGTGACTGGGTCGAGCGCGGGCGCGGGGGGCAGCGACCGCAACTCGGGCTCGAACGGCGCGGCGGCGGTGTCCGTGTTTGGCACGACGTGGACCGCGCTGCTGCTGCCTGCGCTGAGCCTTGTTTTGTGAGGCGGCTCATGGCGCTTTGGCTCCTGACCTCCTGACCTGATGCGGCGGAGTGTTGTGGCCGTGGTCTATATCCCCTTGCTTTCCTTCCCTATCCTACCCTACCCTATCCGTACCCGTACTCGTACCCGTACTCGTATCTCTGCTTCTTCCTCCCTGCCCCTTCCTCCCTGCTATACCGGGCCTCCTCGCGAACACGCTCGCGGCGATGTCCCCCCTGTGCACGGTGCGTAGCGACGACGGACGCTGTATCACTATCCATACATACACACACACGCACGTAGTACTGTAGTTAGCTAGCTTCTCATTCTCATGATCACGCACAATCGAACTTCCCTGCTTGCGCATGCGTTAACGTTGCCCCAACAATCCCGCATTCCCTCGCCCTCGGACTTCGCGGACCCTTCGCCGCTAGCCACGAACTGCACTATGAGAATATGTATTCGTGCTCGGACGGTCGTCACGCGTACGTATACGGATATCGACGAGTACGTCATGGTATCCTAGGACCTAGGGCTGCGCAGCGCTGCGCTGCGACGCAGCCACTATATCATTATGCTAACTAGTGCATCTGCTTCAGATATTTACGGCCCAATATTTGCAATGATCTATAAATGTTTTTTTGCTGTTGTTCTGTTCATTCTGCACAATTGCACGTTTCTAGGCCTGGGCTTGCCACAGCGACTGTCGCCGTCGGACTGACGCGGTGGACGAGTCCGCCTGGCTGCGCACGACCGTCGACGTAGATCATGGATGTGGCCTGGGGCTGGGGCTCGGGGGGCGCGGATCAATATTGAATCATCAGGTTGGAGCGAGGATCGTGGCTCGCTGACAATTTGAATGCACTTGCGGTCGTGCTCGATGACCCGTTGCGCGAGTAACCTTTCTAGTACTTGCCACTGGTGCACCCTATCGCGAGTCCCCCAAGTCGGCATTGAATATATTGATATTGAATATTGGGCCTGGGCTGTCACTGGCACGGCATGCATCATGCATATGCATCGTGGCCCCTTCCTTCTGTACATGCATACGTACTACATGTATTGGGCTCGGCCATCTAGATGTGGGGTGTCGGAGTCGGCGGTGAGCCCTGCCATCCCGCGAGTCGACGTCCCAATCACGTACCAGATACCAGTCCGCCGTGCCCATCATCACTCCGCCGGGTCAGTGCCCCAGCCATGTCCTCATCGGAGTCGGGACTCGGTGTTCTAGTGGCTATTACAGCCGTGCACGAAGATTGAAGATTGCAGATTGGATGTTACATACCGGCCCCGTGTGCGGTATACTTACTTAGTTGCTCTGCAGCTGATACTTGCTTGTTGGGGTGCAGGCCGCCCCGGCTGCTGTTCTGGCAGTGGTAGGTTGTCGGGTTGCCTAACTTGAAGGCTAGAGGCCTGTCGGCTGCACAGTGCGCATAAGTGTATGCAGCTTGACGTGCGATATCGATGGCGCGGCGCACAGTACAGCGACGCAGAGAAAACTTGGAGCGTCGACGTCGTTCGCCCCGCGGTCTTCCGGAACGGCAAGACTTGAAGCTTGAAGCTTGATTGACTCGGGGCTCAGGTGAGCCTGGGTCGCCCTGCGGACTGGTGCGTCGAGTCAATTTGACTGTGTTCGCCTGCGATGAACGTGTGTAGCACTTGGTGAACATCCGCGCAAGGACTCGGAGGGTGGCTTCTGAGAGCTGTGGGCTGCCGGACAGCCTCGCGCGAGGATGATACTGCGTAGTGTACGTGTCCTAGGCCCGGCTGGTCAGTGATAGATCTTTGCCAGTGGACGAGGATTTAGTCAGACTTGCCTATCCGGAGGGGGCAATGTTTCTCGAATGTGATTGTTCTGAACCACGGGCGGTGAGCATTTGTGCTGTGCTTGAGATTCTCGTATAGCATAGTAAGTTCCCTTGAGTCGAAAAGCGCATGCCGCATGGGCTGTCCAGATGTGTGTCCAGATGGTGCGTGTCCTTGACGAACTGACAGTGTCTCGCTATTCTCCTGCGCCGCTGCGGAGAGGCGTTAATCTGTCCGCTCCGTCGCGTCGGAGCTCAGGTGTTCCACTTCCAATCCATGAGAGCCGGGACATGGAGCCTGGTTCACTGTGCGCCATGATGGAAAACATCCAGTGGATGCTCTCAGCCTCCGGGCGACTGCATCTTGCCCCTGCCATTTCCGTGTTATGAACGCGAAGCCTTGAGGTCTAAGCTGTGACATCGCTGTCCAGGTCAGCGTTGACCGACGAACCATAGTCACTGCCAGTGCCGCCCTCCGTCTTTTGCGTCACGGATTACGCTTGTCCACCAAAGGATATATTATACGGCGGGTTGTATGACTGAGATGGTACTCGGGAAGGCGGAGTCCACACGGGTGATCGGTCGAGCTTGAAGATAATCGAAAGTCCATTCGGCATTGCCGCAATCCTAGAGCACGGGCACGGTCTCCCGACCGTTAGCGGCTCCTTAGAGGTCTGGGATATCTGGGGTGAGTACGATGACAGCTCCAAAGGTCCGAACACTTGCTAGCTTGGAATGTCCTACCCTTGGGCATGCAATTCTATCGCAGGTCCCGAGGGCGCGCTCATCAATACGACCCCGCCCTACCTTCCGTATGGTACGCCCGGATGCACTGGGGACCCAAAAGCTTGACGGCGTCCGACCCGAGCTGCGACTGCGAGAGAAGTGCAGCATGCAGTCCACGACCACTGCCTACCATGCGGTCCTAGAATCCTCGGGTCGGACATAGTCGTCGAGCATGGTCCGGTCCTGATCGAATAGGCATGGCGACGGTCGACCAGAAGGAAGTCTACGGTGCGCATGCGGGGAAACGCGTCGCGGGACGGAACGTGTCCGTGAGGGTGCTCCTTGCGATCTTTGAATCGGAAGTCGAGGAGGCTATTCAGAATCGTCGCGGGATATCCGAGTCAATCCACATCTTCTGGCGGCAGACTCGGACTAGTACTTCGCGTAGCCTGCGACGTGTGCGTGATATTGCAGCTCTGGTCCCAGGACTCGCCAAGGTTGGTGAATAAGGAGGAGTTGAGGGCCGTTGCATGATATAAACGTGTATGACTGAAGACATGCCAGCAACGGTTGAGCTTTGGGCGTCGCCTATTCAAACTGAGAAGATCGTAGGTAAGGTATAGCACCTCGGAGTCGATCTGCTGTCGAGCTTACTACAGCCTATACCTTTTTGTGAATGTACGACATAGATATCTCTCCTCCGCCTGGCGGACGCAGAGCAATAAGTGTCAGAAGTACCCACAAAGACTTTGGCACAACGTGACTGCCAACGGGTGATCATATTAACAGTACATGGCATGCCTGCTTGCCAAAATTTACGAAACGCACCAGCTGGTTGAAACGCCACTGGCTCTCGTGCGCATGCTCAGTCTTTCGAGGAAAATGTTGTTGGTGGGCAGAGCGCAAGCTGTGGCACAAGGCGATGTAGCGCCCTGAGGAGCAAGTCGCATATCAATACAGTTATCGAGTTCAAGTCATCCCACGCGTGGTCCTCCCCAACAGGTACTTATGCTGGACAACCCTCGCAAACAGAGGAAACTGTTGTCGATGTTCCCTGGCGATAAGTTTTGAGCAAAAGAAAACACTGTCCCACTCTTACGGGCCTGGCCGGGAATTGAACCCGGGACCTCCTCCAAATGCTAACAGCCCTAAGAAGGAATCATACTACTAGACCACCAGGCCATAAAGAGACCGATTCATGTAAATGTACCTATTGATAACTACTTGATTCCTCACGGTCCCGGATGTTGCACCTTCCAAGAGGGAACTCTATAGTCCAGTGGGTTCGTGTGTCCAGACCGGAGTCGCATTGAATGATTGAGGCCCGGCTACACGGCCAGGACAATCGCCCAAGTACTGTGCGACCGATGGATGAGGTTAGTAGCGGTCTCAGGCTCGCTGGCATTGCATTCAAGCTTCAACTTCTTTGGGGTGTAAACTGGATCCACGGCCTGACCGCCATTTAAGTGAGCGTGTTAGCTCAGCATAGGGTGGCACACATGCAGCTGGTCCATCGGACGCCGAATGTTGCTCATACCCAGTCCAAAGTCCAGTCTGGCAGACAGCTCACCCACGGGGGACTCCGGGGGATCCTTGACCGTGACCATGCCAGTTTAGGATTCCGGGACCCTGGGATGACTGGGAGTCACAGCCGATGCGGCCGTTTGTCTAGACTCTGGCTCACATTCTGAAGCGGGCGGACACTGTGGAATATGCGCGCACGCACCGAGCCTTGCCCGCCGTGTGGTACAGTGTAAGGTGTGTGTGCTGCTGCCAGTTCCAGTACTTGGGAGTGTCGATCGGTCGATCAGTGAAGTATCGGCGTCGTGGCGTGTGTGCATTCGATAGCGTTCAAGCCTGCAGCAAACACGGCATGGCAGTGCGACTCAGTGGAGCATCCGCGCTTGAGCAATGATTAATGAGAAGGGGCGCAGACACGGACGCTGCTGAAGGATTCGCCGATGCGCGGGTGGACGTAGATCGAGTGTTTGCGTACGGGTCTGCAGCGGGTCGTTGTGTGCCGTGCGATCGCGGCGGCCATTTGCGATCGCTCGCAAGGACGTCGGGAAGGTTCTGAGGGGCCTCGTTAAGCACCGATGCAGCGAGGCAGCGAGGGCAGCTCAGCGGGAATGGGTAGGATGGACCGAGGGATCGATATCGTTGCGGTCAAGCCGCCGTGGCCTGTGCCACGGACGGAGTGCGAAGGGCTGAGGCCTGAGTGGGCCTGCTCAGACTGTCCCAGCGCATTCTCCGCCCACAGAAGAGCGCTCGCTAGCTTTCTGTCAAATCGTGCATAGTGCACGGTGCAACTTGAAGCCATGACGGCGGTGAGGGCCGCGGTGGGCCGTGCCCTGCGACCCGGGCCCGTACTGGACGTCGAAGGAAGACAAAAGTGCCAGGAAATGTGAATCGCGGAGCTTCCACGTACATCGGTGAATGCGAATGCCTGTTGACGGCCGAATGAGAGGGCGGGGCCCGACCTTCACGGTGTGCACTTGAATCTCTATCCGTAGCTGCGTCGAACAGTCGTCAGTCCAGCGTCCGTGTGCGCGCGCACGTTCCGCGGGAACACGAGTGCGCAGTGCACAGTGCACAGTGCGGCGGTTTGGGGCCGGAGAACGAGGACGATGATCTATTGCCGAGGCGCGTCTGGCCTCCTCAAGCGTCCGGCGTCCAGCAGCGGGTGGGGGAACGAAATAGAGTTCCATCCACGCCCAAGTCCGCGTCCGCATCTGCCATCCCGCCCCTTCTCCGCGGCCCTCCGCTCTGTCTGCAGTCGGGCCCGGTGGCACTAGCTAGTCCGAGACCCGGAGCGGGCTCTGAGCGGGCGTGCGGTGTGTGGGCGTCGGCACATGCGTCCTGCCAGTGGTCCGCTGCCCAGGGCCTGGACATGCGTACGCCTGCGCGGGCCCGGCGCGGACGTGGAACGCGAACTCTATCCCTCCGTGGACGCTCGGGCCCTCTCCATCGCCCTGGCGCGGGAACGGAAACGGAAACGGGATCGGGAACAGGGTCGAGCTGAGGCTGAATGGGCCCAGGGAGAAAGGGGGGCCGCAGAGACCGTACAGCCTCCAGCCCACGGACGCGCGCCGCGGTAGTGGCCCGGGAGTAGTGGTGGTGGTGGTGGTGGTGGTGGTGGATGTCGTGTCGTGGTGGTTATGAACGTGGGAGTCGAAGCTCGAGGGCGGCCCCTGGAGCGGCCGCGGTTCGATGGGCTATGGGCTGTGGGCTGAGGATTAATTGCAAGGTTCGCCGATATGCATTAGACATTGGAATCCTGGGTAGCGGTCGGGCGTAGGAGCGAGCCCCGTGTGGTGCACGGGCGTCGAGAGGCGATTTCTGGCTCGGTGCAAGCCCGGCCGAGCGACGCTGTCACTGTCACTGTAGCGGCGATCCGCTGGCTCTGGGTCTGGGGTCCACCGGGAGATCGTGAGAGTGAATAGCGGAAGATACGAGTACGGAGAGCTGCGTCCAGCATGTGTGCGCGAGAACGGGGGAAGCTGAGCCTGATCACGGAAAGAGCGCACTCACGGAGGCGTGTTTCGCGGCCAACAGTCGATTGTCGGATCGAGGGTTGCGATCTGCAGACACGCGCATTTGATAGTCCAATCCAAAGCGGAGCGTTCGACATCGTGTGTTCCTGTGCCGTGTGTGAGGTTGGCGCAGAGGAGCCTTTCTGCGCCGTCGCGCTCTTCCGCGGTCCACCCAACCCCCGAGTCCCCCAAGGCTCAGGCCCGCCCCGTACGTGTGCGCCTCGTGTACGTCGCGACTCGCGATTCTAGAGGCTAGAGCTCCAAGCGTCAGGCATGACTCCGCCCGCTCAATTGCGCTCGAGCGGATCTACTTAGCCCCAAAGGGGCCGAGGCCAAGAAGAAGGGGGCGTCACTATCAGGCGGCCTGGACGAAGACTCAGAGGAAGGGGCGCACCTGCGTGCCGGGCCGGGCCATCACTGGCGTCGACAACCTTCAGTGCCGCGCCGATATGCAATAAGACCCTGAGGCTGGAGTTTCGCGCCTCGCACATCGCTCCGGGCCCTGAGGCCTGAGGCCTGAGGACCGGAATGCCTCCGCTTTCAGGCCTCCGGCTTCAGCAGCCAGCTCCGTGTCGGATACGGTGAAGTGGTCCCGAGATTGAGATTGACGGCTGCGCGGGGGCGGCTGCGGGGGACGCTGCACCCGTGACTGCGTGCCAAACGCTGGATAGCGGATAGCGGCTGGGGCCGTGGGCCGTGAGGCAGCGTCGGCGCCGGGTGGAGATGCGGACTGTGTGGTGGACGTCTCGGAGCTAGAATAGTGCCACAGATTCAGAGGCATGTTCATTGAGAGTGTCAGAAGTCAGGACACTGGTGACTGAGGCACACAGACTGAGGGACGAAGTTCAAGATGCGTACCTCGAGGCTCGCGCTGCCGATTGCACGATCCGTCTCATCTGGATTGCGGCAAGCAATGAGCAGATGTGCGGCCAGATAATGCGGTCATCCTGCATGAGTACATGGGGCGCGGATAGCGAGAGGTCCGAGAGGCGGGCGGGCGAGCCGAGGGCGGACCTGGGCGGACGTGACGGTGGTGGGCGGCGTCGAGACTCGAGTGCGCGGAAAGCTGCGGTGCTAATCCACGAAAGTCTAAGCCGTGATATATTGAACATGTCAGTAATCACGTTCGACGGGACCAAAACGCCACAGACTGAGGAGAACAAAAGGAGGTATACTTACTTACTAGCGACCAGTTCCATAAGTGTTGCTCTTGTCCTCACGCTCGGTACTCGTTGCGGTTGAAATGTTGATAGCGTGAGCGTGCGTCCTGATGACTGACTTGACTGCTCACTCGGAGTGGATGTGCGGGTTATGATCCCTAAGACATGTGGTGGCCAAGGGCAATGCATACTGCGTGCAGGGAGCAAGGTGATGGGTTCTGGGGTTCGACGAGCTTGACCACTGTTCTCTGATTCTTCGCAGAGCCGGTCAAGGAGAAGAGGCACAACATGGACAGTAAAGCGCCGAGCGGAGCTCATATTTTCCAGACAACTACAAACGTCGAATGTCAGTATTTCTTACACCGTGTATGTGTTATGTCAAACGGTGCCACCGGTCAAGCGGGCGCAGGGTGCGACAGACGGCATGGAGCGGTGGCTACGACGTATGTCGCGTTGCTGCTGGTGAAGCTGATGTTCAACGCTATGAAGTTTCCAAACAGGTTATTTGTGCTCAGATACTTACACCGGCATAGAACAAGACTGAAAGTTGTCATCCAGGCCATTATTCAGCGCTCAGCTCGAATGCAAGATGAAGTCGGCAGTAGATGGGAGTCGGAATGCAAGTACAGTCAGCAGACGGAGTCGAAGAGCGGGCAAGTGGAATCTGGCCGAATCCGGATCTGGACGGAGTGAATGAGCTGGCGTTGAAAATGGAGCCGAGCAGCAACAAGCGAAGCCACGGCGTCGGGGCGTGGAAGACAGATTCCAGAAGGAGTCCTCCTTCCATGAAACGTGATCTCATCCGTTTCTCGAAATCAGATTGGAAGCTTACAGGGCGCAGATCCCGACTGCTGGCTCGGGCGCTTGCGAGCGTTTTTAATATTACCATCCTGAGCGATGAGCATGTCAGTCCGCCACAGCTCAACCACCTCCTCCAAGCGAATATCATACTTATCTGACAGTTCCCATCGCTCCCGTGAGTCCTGAGGAGGACCCTGGAGGACCCTGACCGTTCACAAACCCTTCCAACTCCTTCCCGACCTCGCTCCGGCTCACTACCCGAAACAAAGAATAACGCGGCCGCAATAACTGATGGCGGCTGTTATCGTGCTCGGATTCCGCCACCATGTGTTCTCAGCGAGGACATGCTGTCAACGGTCAACGTTCTACAAATTTCAAGGTATGGATATGTTGCTAGAACTACCCATACTCATAGCTACATGTACCAGCAGTGTTGCAGCATGCTCACCCTGCATGAGTCTGTCAGAAACTCAGAATACTCCGGGATCATTCGAATCACGTAGGACCGTCCCGGTGGGCCCTTCAATCCAGTCTGCGTAGCGGAGACCATCGAGGGTCCTTCCAAATTGCGTCTCTCACCCGTTCATACCAATTATTCTGCGCAGTCTATCACACATCTTTCGCCACTCTTACGTGAATCCGACCTTCTACTCATCCGAGTTCCCAAGGATATCGTAGATGCATCATAGTAAGTACTCGGTCGGGGTCTTCTCAGCATGCTTTCACAGCGTTGCGATTGTCTTCCCAAAGCCTAATGGTTGACCCTCGCACAACCACGTGAGACGAATGCGTCAAGGCCGATACTAGCCAATGCGATGATGATCTGCATCAGGCCAGGTGCGCCGGTGTGCTTTCGAAGTCGAACCATTTCGCTCTCCGACACGCTTCGACGGATGCACACACCATCTGTAACTTTTCAAGTTCTCAACGTGCCGAGACGTGCAACAGTGCTTCCTCGAGTCTGGATGGGAAGACGTAAGTGCGTAGGCTCCGCTGTCACTCTTCGGACACAATAACTTTGACTGTGCGTCTGTTTGACAGGTCATCTTGCGCCCTACCTTGTCTCGTGCCGCTCACACACTCTCTCGCTTCAGTTCCGTGTGCCACAATTGTGGACTGCGGAGGCTCGGGTTGTACTGCACGGATATGGTAGAAGTCGCTTGCTTGCAGCCCGCGTGCTGTGTCCCATCACAATCACCCTGGCGTGGCGGTCAGATGGCATGGTAAGCGTACTTATGTTGATTATTGGAGGCTATCTCCGCAGAGGGTGCTGAGACGGTATGTACGCCAGAGTGCATGCGCGGCCGCGTACGACATGACATCGTCGACCACCCTGTTCCAAGTCCGACCTGGCACCCTGAAGCAATCGATATTCATCACACGCTCGAAGTTTTTGTTAACCCCATTCAGAAGTCACACAGTATCTATCCGAATCCAGCTCCCCCAACCACACACCGTACAGCGTCCGTGACCTCCAGAGCACGTCGTGGGTTGCATCACACCCGTCCAGATGCAGCTCGTATCTCCGCGCATCTGCGCTCACGCCAACTCACGGTGGTCGTACTCTGCACCCACGCAGAGTACTTTCCGGAGCGGCGTCCCCCACTCCCCTATCGTGTCAAAGCGACTTCTATCTGATATCAAGCCAGCCGCCGCCTCTTCTGTTTGACTTCCCGCCGGGGCATCTCCCATGGCGCGCCACCCTCCGGTACCCGGTCTGGGGGCTATCGCATATGCCGATGACCCTCCAGAGCTCCGGCATCCAGACGTCCTTGGCTGGCCACGACAGTACTCGTCCAGCCTTCGCGCATCGCAGCGAGTCTCGAGACGGTTCAATTTGGCAGCTTCAGCACTCGGGGCGGCGCGTATCCGGGTGTAGCGCAGCGTGAAAAAGAAGCTGTCGACACAGCGATCTTACGGACGAGCCTGATCCGGGGAATTTCGACGGCCAGACTGAGAATTGTGCCCGAGATAGCTGCCTGAGATAGCTGCCTCCTCTTCCTCGTCCCCGTCTCGGCCTGCGACATCGCACCAGCACTGGGGGCACCCGACCGCACGCGTGCTACGGGGTCCTCCGTCTACTACACGTCCGTGTCGCGCTGTCCAGCCACGCTGCGCTTTTTTCCAGGAATATTTGCGCTGTCTTCCTTGCTTCCCGCTCGCGCCTGGCATGCACCGCGGGCTCGCGAGGACCTTCTTCCGTGGTAGGTATCACCTTCCCTCTCCCCACTTCCCCGCTTCCCCGCTTCCCCCACTCCCGGCCTTCTCTTCTCCGCCCTGCTTTTCGCGCCCCCCGCGTCCCCGTACACGTGTCTAGGTCGCACACTCCATCTCTCGCAACCGCAACTCGCAGCCCACCTTCGGAGCTTCAAAGCCTCACTGCTCACTGTCCGCTGCTCACTGCCAGTTCGGCCGGCACGGACATGTCTGTCTTCCAATCCATCCTCGCATCTGCCGAACCGTTCACGGTGACCACACGGGTGTGGCGGACAGGCAAGAACCATTATCGCGCGCCCGCGCGCACGTTCCCCGATCGCCCTCCCCGCACACCTCCACGTCCGCCTGCTGTCTCCTCGTCCTCCTCGCTCTCCGGCAGGCTGCAGACTGCCTGCGCCGGATCCGGATCCGGCTCCGCCGTGCACTGCGTCGTATGTACGTTGCTGGCACGCGGACAGCGTATCGCGAAGACGTTAATCGCGTGCGTGGACGTGGACCGCGAGGCCCGAGCTGGCACGCTGCACTTGGTGCATGGCGATCGGCCCGCTGTAGCCCCGTACTCCCTACGCGGACACGAAACCGTCCTCGAGCAGACTCGGGCGCGTGCGCGCTGTCCTCGCGCTCGGCCACGGTACGCTGGCGCGCCCGCGCGACAGACCGTTCGGCCGGAGCGGCCGCGCCCTTCGGCTCGCACCTGAATTCAAACTCCAGGCGAGCTCGCGCGGGAGCATGATCGCGCGCCGATGAGTAAGGGTGCGTGTGGGACCTGGTTGGCCCTCTCGACGCCGTGCTAACACCCTCGCGGGAGTTCAACCTTCACTGTCGACGTTCGGCGCGGTCAACGTTCAACGTTCAAACTCTGCGCCGTAGGTTCGCCTCGGGCCAATGTTCGTCTGACACGTACGTACGCGACTGCGCACACAGTGGAGATGAAACGTTCTGCGCCTGCGATACCGCAGTCGCAGATTCCGTCTTCGTACCCCTCCATTGCCGGTCGGGAGCACGGACCATGGCTCAGGCCTCAGGCCGCGGGCCAGTGTAGTCACGCGTCCGTCGCCAGAGGTTGAATGTCACTCGAACCCTCTGCTGACACGGTGCGCCCCTGCTCTTTCCGGCCTTGAGTTTCTAATAAGTCCAGTCGCGACCACACTCTCACCGGTCACCATCGATCTCCAGCGCGTCGATACGCACGCAGCACGTCGTGCGCACAAAGTTCGGGAGCAACTGACAGGCTTCGCCGCCCACGCGCCGGCCCATCCGGTGACCCGCCTGAGCCCCCGAACGGTGTGTGTGCGACGCGCTGCCCGTCTGGTCTCTGGTCGAGCGTGATGCATCGTGCACGAGGCTCGCGCTCGCTCCGCTTGTGATCCTGCCGCGACTCACGACTCCCGAGGCCTCACCGCCGCGGATGCAGTGAGAAGAACTCCAAGAAGCTCGCCGTGTTTCCGCTTTCTGCATGCACACTCCCACTACCTCCTCCTCCACGCCCGCACTCTATATGACAGTCACGGTGACGCTGCGAGCGCCGGGTTGAGTTTTGAGACAGTGATGCTTCGCCCGGCCGTGCGTGCGTCCGGGCGTGGTATCTTAGGGTATCTTGCATCTTCCGTTCGCATTGCCCGATCCGGGCTGCTCACGCTTCTTCTCCCAGCAGCCGCTCTCTCGTAACTCGTCCCTCTTGTGCTCGCACTTCCCACTTCCCTCCGTGGACGATCCGCTTTCTAATCTCGCCGCCACGCATGCACTTCCCCTCAATCCCATGCGTCACAACTTACCACATGCACTGGCGCAAGCGCAGCGTTGTCCCGGGTTCCCGCCGTCAAGCTTCTGCTTCCACTTCTCCGGAGGTGCCAACTCCCGCCTACTTGTGCTTGCTGGGCAGGAAGAGTAGGCACGCGTGCTCTGCGCTTCCTTGATCCGCAGGCGCGCGGGCTCCGGTCGAGCAGCTTGAAGGTTTGAGTCGCGATGCGATGTCACGACTTCGACTTCGCGCGTCCGACGGGCAGCTTGCGAGCGTCGCGCGAAGAGTCTCCGCCCTCCGCCCGCCCTTCTACGGACGCTCCCTCGAGCATCCAAGTTGTCTCTTCTGTGCGTCCCCGCACCCGCACCCCACTCGACAGCCGGGCCGGAAGAGGTCCATTCGTACGTCCGCGGACCGCCCATTCCTTCTCTTCGACTGACGTGCGCACCGCGAAACGGTGAACGCAATCCTGAGCCCCAGGCCTCATCACCATCATCACCACCACCACCATCATCGAAGCTCGCGCTTTCTCTGGTTCCAGCTTCTCTGACTCCCGGGCCGTCGAGCGCTAGGCGTCCTCGTCCCCGTCCCCGCCCACGCCTTCTCATCCTCGTTCTCGTTCTCACTGAGATTCTCCCATTCATGCTTCCAATACCAGCGACCGCTGGCGACGTGCCCGATCCCGTGGGCCGTGGGGACCCGAAGCGCGAAGCAGCACGAAGCACGAAGTACACGAAGCCGAAGCACACAGACCCACCAGGCCGGGCGTGCGACCGCAGCACACGTGCCACGCTGTGGATGCGTATGTAAACGCGAACCTTGCGCTCTGTGCATTCGGGGGTGCCTTCGCGCGCGCGGGTGCCGACGTGACTGCCGACTGTGGCTGCGCGCTGTGCGCTGTGCGCGTACGCAGCGTCGCCGCCTCGAGTGCATCGTGTTTCTCGACCTTCGGTGGACATGCGCGGAGCCGCAACTTGTATAACTTGCGCTTGCAAGCCTCACGCAACGAACAGGCGCCGCCGCACGACCGTTGCTGACACTGCTGGCTCCTCCGTTTCGGGCCTCTGCGTCGTCGACAGTGTACAAGGTCAACTGGAGGTTCAACGTTCCGCGTACGTTCAACGTTCAACGTTCAACGTCCAAACTGGGCTCCGGACGGCACCACCCACGGGGCCCCGCGCGTGCCAGCACTGTACGTATAGGCAGTTATAGGCAGTGCTGTACGTATGCAAGTAAGTACTTCTCCCGACGCTCTCAATGCTTCTCGATGCCAATCAGACTGACAGGTCTCAAACCCCCACCCCCACCTCCGTCTCAGCCGATCCCGATCGTCTCTGCGTAAGCGAGATGTCCTCTGTGCAGTGTGCACACGGTGTACTTACTCAATCCCGCCGTCCGCACGGCGCCTGCCCACGAATTTGTGGCCTCGGGAGTCGACTGGCGTTCTCAGTCGGTTGAGGCTCTCGTACGGCTGTCGGCCGGGCACGGGTGCTGCCGATTCCGGGACCGCGTGAACGTAGGATGTCCGCAGTCCCTGAGGATGTCGTTCGAGGGTGGGTACTTCAAGTTCATGCGAGGATATAGTACAGTTCGTTGTACGCGCTCCGAGAGGCTCCGAGTCGAATGTTTGACAGGTCAGTCAGAGGTCTTCGTTTCCATGGCTCCACCATAGGCGTCCCGGCCTTCGCGGCGCAGAGACAAAGACGACTATCTTCAGAAGAAGAGGACGATGTCGGGCGTATGTGGTGCAGTGTACTTACCACCCAGTGTGTAGTGAGTATTTCATATATTATCATATACCAATGCGCCCATCCACAAGTACAAGTACAAGTACACGTCGACATGGTTATGTAGTGTACGTACGTCAGTGTGCAGCAACGTGCGCGCGATCCGAAATCCGCGGCGCAGAGTCAGATTCTTCCTCGGAACACTCTCAGCTCTGTTTCAGCTTTCATCATCGTCGTCCCGGACTGCTGCGCGTGCGATCAGCACAAGTAAGGTAAAGTGAGTACCGTATCTGGACGCGGATCCGCGCCGAGCGACTGAGTCCTCAGTACGTATAAGTACTCAGTCCGGAATCCGGATGGGCGATCGCGAGAAAGGACTGGGACTAGTAGCTTGCAGTGAGACACGGGTCCACCGTCCGGCGTCCGAGTGCGTGCCGAGTCCTGAGTCCTGAGTCCTGAGTCCTGAGTCCTGAGTCCTGCATATTGTTGTCAGACCGTTCGCTCCAGACTCGGAGTCCAGTGGCAGTGGCAGAGATTCAGAATATTAATCCGAAAAGCCGCACAGAACGTCGCGCGCGCGATCGCGAGCTTCGGCGACTCAGACCGAGACTGGCTGTCGCGCACGGCAGGCAGCAGGGCGGAACGGCGGAACAACCGAACATGCATACTTATGTGCATGCGCATGCATGTGCACACGCGGGTCTCGACTTCCGAAGGGTCGAACGAAAGGCAGGCCGCAGTACGGTGTACGGCTTGGACTTGAAGCTCGAATATCGGAATGATGGCGGTACCGGTGGTGATACACTATATACATCTGGTACAGGTAACAAGGTAAGTAAGTAGGTAAGCGGATACGGGGCGGGGCACGGACACGGACACGGATTGGATGCTGTACAGTATGGACGTCGGCCGACGCGGGCGCGCAGAATCGAACGGGACGGGGACCGGTGCTTGTGCTTGTGCATGCATGCGGATCCGGCGCCCGGGGGAGGCGGGGGCGGGGGCGGAATGTGCGTGGTTGTGGTTGTGGTTATGGTTATGGTTAGCCGCAAGGGGGTCCGGGGCGGGCGAGTACTCGTACGTATCGTCAACAACAACAACGACTCGGAGTGCGAACGGGGCGGGACAAGACAAGACAGCACCGTCGCGGTCGCGGTCGGCCCGCGGAAGGGTACAATACAGTAATAGTAAGAGTAGGAGTACGGAGCGCGAAATAGGGCATGTACTATGTATACGGGAGACGAGCAGCGGCGCCGCGTGCGGGTCGCGCGGCGAAGGCGGGCAGGCACAAACAAACAAACAGGGGGGTTAGGGGGTGACTCGGTGCGAATTCGAACAGGTGGGAGAGGTTGAGACAGAGGAGGAGAAGAGAATGGAGAAAGAGAGAGGAGAAAGAGAGAGGAGAGGAGAGGAGAGAGAAGACGGTGTTGTGGGCACTAGCGATGAATATTGGAGCGGCGAGCGCAGGGGGAGATCCGAAGGTAACCAGAACGGGCGTGCGCGGTGTATGCCAAAACGACTAAGGGGGTGCTACCGTACGTGTACACAATAAAACGACTATACAGCGTCCGTACCATATGCGATGCGGGACGGGAGAGAAAATAAACAGACAGATAGACGGGAGGGACGGAGACGGGGCCGAGAGGGGGAGGGAGATTAGTGGGTCGTCGCAGGGCCGCGCCGCATCAGGGAGTAATTAGGATTAGGGCAGCTGTTGACGGGAGAGGGGGCGGCAGTGAAGGGCAGGAGGGGAGGGGGAACGGGCGACGGGCGACGGGCGCCGAGGGGCCGTCAGAACTGGCGTCGCCGCGGCGCACAAACCGCGGCAGCGTCCGTCGGGCGATAGAGGGGCGGGGCCGGGCGAGCCGGGACTGGCGGGCGGTGATGGGCGTTGGGCAGCGAGCCTGCCTGGCAGCTGGGGCCACGGCGTCAGTGCTCAGTGCTCCGGAGAATACGCAACGGGCGACGGGCAGCGGCAGGGCAGGGGGGCACGAAGCCACGCACGGTGGCAGGCGGCGGTGCGCTCGGTCGTTCTCGTCCTCGCTCGTGGCTTCGGCTTTGGCTTCGAGCGCCCTCGCCCTCGGCGGCAGCAGCGACGTCCAGCAATGCACGACGGACGGCAGCGGCAGCGGCAACGGCGGCGGCAGCGGGCAGGACACCCCAAGTCCGCACGTCCGCCCTCCCCCTGGAGCCAGGCTCGACTCTAGTCGTACTGCAGGTCGCGCCCCCCGCCCCCGCCCGCATAGAACCTTTCCCGCTCGCGGCCCCCGCGCTCGCCCCACGCCCGCTCGTGCTCGTGCGCGTGCTCGTGCTCGTCCCGCTCGCGCGCATACTCGTACCGCTCCCGCTCGCGGTCGCGCTCGTCCTCGGGCTCGTACCCGGGCAGCGGCGTGAGCAGCGTCGAGTTCGGCGGGAGGCGGTTCGAGCCGAGCGAGACGTGCGCCGCGAGCGCGAGCGCGGGCGCGCCGCCTGCCCCTGTGTCCCCTGCGTCCCCTGCCCCTGCGTCTCCTGCGCCTCCCGTGCCAGTCCCAGTTCCCGTGCCAGTCCCAGTTCCCGTGCTAGTGCCCACGGTTCCAGGGAAGCCGGCGAGCGGGCTCGGGTTCGGCGCAGACGCGGAGAGCGCGTGCGGCGGGGGGAGCGTCAGGCTGCCCGGGGGGTAGAATCCCGTGGGGGTTTGCGGCTGCTGGTGCTGACGCATCCCCCCATGCACGTGTGCGTGCGCGGGCGTGTGCGGGCTGCCCCACCCGCTGGGCGCGGCGAGCTCGCCGGGCTGCGGCTGCGCGGGGCCCTGCCGGAAGTAGAGGTCCTCCTCGGCGGGGTGGTGCGGGATCGTGAGCGAGGGGAGCGGCGGCGGGTAGCGGAACTGCGGCTGGTTTGGGTGGTGGGGGTGCTGCTGCTGCTGCTGGTGTTGGGTTGGGTGCTGCTGCTGGTGGGGCTGGGGCTGGTGCTGGTGCTGGTTTGGATGGTGCGGGTGCGGGTGCGGGTGTTGGGGGTGGACGTCCTCGGGCGACGGCAGGGCGTACCGCGCCTCAAAGCCGATGCCCGGGCCCGGCAGCGAGCCGTACGACGGCGAGCCCTGTCCGAACGCCTGCACCTGCACCTGCAGCTGTCCGGCGGGCCCGGGGCCTTGCCGCTGCATGGCGCCGTGCATGAACGAGTGGGTCGGGAGCGAGTGCGAGTGCGCGTGCGGGTCCGGGTACGGCTCGGGCACGCCCACGCGCCGCCGCACGAAGCTGTGGGGGTGGTGGTGGTCGTACTCGGGGACGGACGTGTGCGCGTGCGCGTACTGCATGTCGCGCACGGCGAGCGCGTGCTCGCGCTCCTGCTCGCGCTCGCGCTCCTCGGCCTCCTTCTTCTCCTGCCGCCACTTCTTGCGGAGCTCCTTGAATTCTGCGGTGGGGGGCGGGGTGGGCGAAGATGTCCGGCGGGCGGTCAGCACGGGGACACTTGCAGTACGGTGATGCGAGGGAACGTACCGTTGGGATTGCGCTTGGAGCCGTGCCGCTGCATGGTGACGTGCGCGTTCAGGTGGTTGAGCGTGCCGTACGCTTTGCTGCAATTTGGCCAGCTGTCACGGACGAACGAACGCACGGGGACGGCGGGGCCTCAGTCAGCCAGCTCGACGCGATAAGAACAGGAGGAGTGTACGGCACGGGCAGCGCAACGGGAGAAGGGAGACGGGAGATACGACGCGCGCAGAAGCGCGATCGAAGGGGTGGTTTACGGAAGAAGCGGGAGATCGACATGGAGACGGGCACGCACCTGCACTGGTAGAGCCGCTCGATCTCGTCGTACCTCCGGCGCGGCCGCTTCTTGACCGCGTTCCCAGGGAGCGACACGAACGAGTACGTCTTGCTGCTGTCCTGGCGCGGGTTCGCGCCCGGGCCGGATGCGGAGGCGGTCGCGGACTGTTTTGCGGGCGACGGGCGCGGGTGGACAGGGGGCGACGGGACGCCGGTCGCGGACGCGTCGGACCCGCTCGCCACGCTGCCGGCGTAGAGCGGGGAGAGCGGGGAACTCGCGATGGGCGGCTCCGGGTCGAGGTCCGCGTGCTTGAGCGGGGAGGTCCAGGAGGCGGGGACGGCGTGCGCGTAGGGGTCGGGGAGGTCGGACGCGCCGCTGCTCTCGCGGTGGTGGTCCTGGTAGGGGTCGTAGGAGGAATAGGGAGAGGACGGGCGCGGGGAGAGGGGGGAGGGCTGGACGAGCGTACCTGCGGCGGAGGAGGACGCGCTGCACGCGAAGGGGTCGTGGTGGGAGGGCGGGGGCTGGGGGAAGGACTGACGGCCTGCGCCGAGGACGGGCTCGGACATGCGGCGGTCGAGGGTGGGGTTGTTGAACTGCAGGCCGGAGAGGGCAGGGTCGGTGGGGAAGCGGGGCTGGAACGCGTTCTGGGAGTGTGGCGCGCTCATGGGCTGGGGGAACGAGAACTGTCGGCCGACGGACGAGGGTGGGGGCAGGGCGCTGTCCGGGGGGGATGAGGCGGGCGAGGGCGAGTATGGGCGCGAGTCGAGGAGGTTGTCTGTGTGGATAGACGGGGGCTGCTGGCGGGGATGGAGGGCGAAGCCCTGGGGCGGATTAGCGGGTGCGGAGTGGGGGTCGTCGTACAAATGGGAGTGTACATTGTGTTGGTACATGGTGTCGGGACTCGGGGAGCTCTGCACGGGGTGACCGCGGGGGACATAGCTGTAGGAGGGGTGGTCGTCCAGCGGAGAGTCGTGGATTGACTGCTCGTGGTGGTGGTGGAAGTGGGAGAGCGTGTCCAGGGTGAGTGCGCGGGGCGTGCTGGCTGTGCGGGCGGGGAAGGAGGAGGCGGGGGACGGGGAGTAGTGGTAGTGGAGGGACGAGGGCTGGGAGGGATGGAGGAGCATTGACGGAGAGGCGGAGCGGGGGACCTCGCGTTGTAGAGATCAGTAATATCTTGACTGGCCCAGGACGCGCGCGGCGGTCGCGAGCGGTCCCCTCCCCTGCCCGAGAGACGGGGCGGACAGGCGCCCGTCCCAGCCAGGGTCCTCACTCAGATCTGCACCCAATCCCGGATCTCATATCCCATCACCCATCTTCCCTATTCATTTCCCCTTTCAATCTCCGCAATATACTTTCCTCTTCTCTCCCACGCCCTCCCCATTGGCCCAGCCCGAGCTCAACGCAATCTGTCTATTCCCGGCTCCCCTGCGTCCTTCCCACCTCCAGCCCTCTCTCCGCGCCTTTCGGACGGTGCGCATCCCCTCCTCGACGCCCTCGACGCCCTCGCCCTCCCGCCGTCTCCCAGTCCTCCTCGAATGCGCCGCGCCCCCTGTGACCGTTATCGACGGATTGCGCGCGCCACCAATCTGCCACCAGCCGCCACCTCCGCCCCCTGCCCCCTCCCCCTATCGCGCACCTGCCATCATCGTCGTGCCGGTCCCGCCTCTGGCGTTCTCTGCGCACATCTGATCCTCCCCCAATTACATCACTGCGAAGCACGCACACAGACGCCCGCTGCTCGCGTGCCCATCGCGTGATCATCCGGCCGTCCACTCTGCCTGCTCCGGCTCCTCCTCCTCCTGGCCCCCTCGGTTTTCTGCCCCTCCAAGTCGCGATCGAGTCGCGCGCACCGACCCCCGCGCCCCCGCGCCCCCCTCCGCGCCACGCTCGCAGCCCCCAGCACCTTCGTGGCGTCCTCGACGCGTCCCTTCTCCCGCCCGCGCGTACACCCGCGTCTCCCCCGCTGATCGGCCCCGGCGAGCCGTGCGTCCGTGCCTTCGAAGTTCGATTCTCGAACCAAATTGAAACTGGCTGCTGACCCGACCGCTCCTTCCCGCGCTTCCTCACAGTCCTCCCGGCGCTAACCTCCAAGTTCCCTCGCTGCACAGTGCACAGTAAGTACTCACCTGCAAAGCTTGCAAAGCCCTCCCACGCGTCCCCATCGACATCGCCCAGGCGACGGACACCGTGACCTGCCACCGTCGACGTCGACGTCAGATAGCAGATTCGCGCGTCCCAGGGCCCACGCGCGCTCCTGCCCGGCCCTGCATCCTGTCCACTACGTAGTGACCGTGGGCCTCCCGCTGCACAACGTCCCCCGTCCGCTCGGACGTTGTGCGCGCGCCGCTCTCGAAAAGCGTCCAATTTACTTGCACCCCCGCGCCCGACGCCGATGCACAGTGCACATGTGTCCTGTGTCCTGTCCGCACCCGCACGCGTTCGACGCGACGGATATACTTATCATATTCGACGTCCGCGTCGGCACCACCCCTCTCCCGGCCCCGGGCCATCCTGCGATCCTCCGAACACGCGTGCAGTTGCTGAGTGTTCCTCGGTGCGCGGCGCCTGCTGTCGATCGAGGTGCGGTGGCTCCGCACTGCGCACTGCGCCAGGGCAGGGCGGCCAACAAGAGCCCAGTCGAACAAATGAGTCCCAGACACGGAGATGGCGCTCGGTCCGCGCGGCGGTACGTCGATATCGCTGCCCATACTTATCGAGAGACCCACTCACCCCCGCCTCACTGTCAGAGTCCGAGTGTGCGCATACCACACAACAGGCGCGTGCCACACCCAGCGCTAGCGGCCGAGGACGCGTCGCGGGCGCGCGCGCGAGGGCCGACGTATTCCCTTTGGGCATGCCGCGATACGAACTACCTTCGTCTGCGGCCTGCACGCGTTCGCCGGCTGCGAGAGAAGCGGGGAAGCACAGCTGGAGGTACGTGGGCGTACGTACGCTCACGTCACCGGCACACATCCCGCGCGTCGACGCGCGCGAATGAGTGGAAGCTCGCTCGTCCCCGGCGGGTGGCGACGGCGACGATCTGCGGTCACGGCGGGGGCTCGACGTCCGACGTCGACCTGATAGATGCGAGATAGCGTCGGGCAGCGTTCGCACAGATCGCGGTGCGGAGCGGAGACATGCCAGTGGCGACGAGCCGCAAGCACGTATACGTATACCGCAGCCAGATGCAGCGCGCGCGCGTGCTCCTGCACACGGGGCCTGGTCTTCTTCTCCAAAGCTTCAACGACGCCGCCGCCCCCGTACGCAACGGCGGCGTTGGCCATCGCAACGGCAACCTTCGGGGCGCACTACCCTCCACGCACGGCGCCGGCGCGACTCCCCGCCTGCGCCGTGCGGCCTTGGCCCGTGTTTCGCCTTTCGCCCGGCCGTGCTTCTCGACGTCGCCCGTCGAACGATGCTGTCACTGCGCCGTCCTGTCCTGCGTTCTGCGCTCTGCGTTCTGCGGTCTGCGTTCTGCGGACCGAGGCGCCGCGTGCCTTCCTCGAAGCTTCTGTGGCCTGTCGTGCGCGTGCGGCGGCGGTGACGTCTCGAGGCGTGACGGCGTCGCACCGAGCACGCACGCACGCACGCACGCACGTACGTACGTGTGTGCCTCTCGGATTCCCTCGATTCGACGCGCACGAGCGGAAAACGAGGCGTCCGAGGCCCAGGGCCACAGCACGAGCACGAGCACGTCTTCTGCGCACACGTATCAGAAGGTGCGTACGTACCCCCCTCGATCCTCTCTGGACCAACAGCGGCCAAAGTGGGTCCACCTAGGTGCCAGGTGGCACCGGCACCAATCGAAATCACCAATCATTGCATCGACAGTGCGCTGTGCACTGTGCACTGTGCGAACGCGCCGCACATGGGCAGGACGCACGATCACGCACCGTGCGATCCCGCCCACGTTAACGTTCTCCCTCGCAAGCTGTGCTCCCGCGTCGCACTCGGCCGCCTCCACGGTGGTTTCCGCCTTCGCGGTTCGCGGTTCGACGCTCGAAGCTCGCAGGGCGGCGGCTGCACGCTCGTCGACATCGACGGCGGCGGGCCCCGCCCTTCTGCAATATCAATATCCTGCATTCTGCACTGCGCCGCCCTACTCTCCTCCGCCTCTGCTTCGCGGCTTCGCGGCTTCGCGGCTTCGCGGCTTCTCAGCGATCTGCCGCCGCTGGTTCCTGCTCGCCGGACGGCGGCCGTCACCTGGCCACCGTGACCCTCCCGAAACGCGCCGCTGCCTGGCACGCGCCTTCGGGCTTCGGGCTTCGGGCTTCGGGCGCAGTCACGCACAGACGTCGGGCAACACGTGCGCGTGCGGGCTCGTACCGTCGAGGTGTGCACTGTGTATCTCCGGCTTTTCGACGTCGCTGTATACGTACATGTCCCGATCCCCTCCCCGAGGTGGCGACAGGAAGCCGAGCACGCACGGTGCCATGCGCCCTTGCTCGCCCCGGCATCGGCCCCGTCCCCGTCCCCGTCCCCCGTACGCGTCGCGCCCGTTCGAGCAGACAATGTACCTCTTATGCTCAATATGAATGCTTCCCCGCACGGCACACGGCACACGCCCGCCCGCCTGCTCGTCTCCGCCATGCCCGACTCGTCCGCGTCACTTGCACTTGCCAACTTGAACTAGTGCTGTTGAACGTTGAACGTTGAACGTTGAACTTTGATTTCATTCAGGGCGCGTCACGCGTGCTGTCACGCTTCCGTTCCCATTTTTTGGCCGTCGTGAATAAGTACTGTGGGTACGTACGTACGTATACGTCTGGCGCGCCCTGGGGCCTGCGTCGGCGCGCGCCACCATCTGCATCTGATCGTCCGGAAGCCCTGCCCTGCAGCCGACGCATGCGCCTCTGGATCTCCTGCGCATGCTTTCAGATGCTTTCCCCATCGGACGACGGACGCGGGGCGCAGCGGGGTGCGCACCGCGTCGCGTCCTGCGCATTATGCATTATGATTGATGCATGCGCATATGCATGATGGCCTCGCGCGTGCGCGTGGATGCATCACTCATTTGCATTTGTAAGTCTCGCTGGTCTCAGCTGGTCTCTCGTAACGGACGGATCTCTAATGGCTCTCGCAGTCCGAAGAAGGGCCGGAGCCGGAGGAGGAGACCGAGACGGAGACGGAGAGGGGCGCGGCGTCGGGCGTCCGGCGTCCGCGGGGCTTGCTGCGACATCTCCGCATCTCCGCGTGCGCGTGCGTGCGTGCGTCTGCTGCAGTCGTACGTGTCACTGCAGCTGTGCTCCGAGTCCGAGACGTCGCGCCCGCCCGCTCGCGACATCCCGCCGCGCGCATTCCGGAATTCTCGAAGCCGAGGCAGCCTCGCTCGACGGATCCCGCGCCGCGGCCGAAGGGTTCACGTTCAACGTTCATCAGTTCATCAGACTGGTTCGTCGCGGTGCACCCGATTTTGATGTCTCGCGCGATCCCGCTCTGCCCGTTCGGGAATCGGGGCGTTTGCCCCGGCCGCCTGCCGCCTGCCGCCTGCCACGAGGCTCGCACGTCTACGCGCTTTCGACCGAGCTCCGCTGTGGCTCGCGTATATATAATACTTACTGCCAAGACGTCATCCACCGCTGAGCGCTGAATATTGAATGTTGAATATTGGATGACCACCCAGGCCCTCCTCCTCCTCCTCTGGTGGTTCAATGTGTTGTGCACGAGGTACGAGGTATGAGACACGTCTTCATCCATGTATATCATTGGCTCGCACTTTGGGCTGCCCGCGCCGCGCTACAGCAACTTGAAGTATCTCGCTGGCCGCAATGTGGGGCCCTGCAAACCACACGCACGACGCGTCTGCACACCGCTACTAGCGCTCCCGGCATGTGTCCACGACCTGCTCCCAGCCCGAGCGCGCCCTACTGACCGTGACGTGCACTCATACAGAGTCGCAGGCGCAGGCGCAGGTGCGACAGCGTGCACGGTCCTCGGGTGACGCCGGCCAGTGGCTGAAGGCGTACGGCCGCGGGCCAGCGCGTTCGTCCTCGACATTGACAAGGTGACGGGAAGGCCATCGACATCATGCATCACGTCCACGGCCACGTCCACATCCACGTCCGAGTCCACTCTCGCGCCTCCCTGCAGCTCCCTCCCTTACCCCGGCATCCGCACCTGCACCGGTACCTCCCATGGCATCTCCGATCCGTGGCGGCGAACGTCCGTGATTTTAGGCTTTGGGCACCCAACCGTCGCTCGCTCGCGGTGATGGACGTGGACGCGGACGTGGGTGCGCCATCATGCATCATGCATCATGCATCACTGCCCGCGCTTTCAGAATTCCGGCTCTGGTGTGTGCGCGGCGCCGTCACTGCGACCGTGATGCACCGCTGAACGCCGAACGGTGTCGATGAGGACCCCCACGACCGTGTTCTCGTTCTCGCAGTCCGCCGCCACTGGTCGACGGTCCACCGGGCTCGTGCGAACCACTGCCTGCGACGTGCGTCGATATCTGCATCTGGGATCCACGTACTAGGTGTGTATGTGTATGTGTCTGTGTCTGTGTCCGACTTGTCTACGCCGCATCCTCACATTTGTCCGTAGGCACAGAGGCAGCTGCATACCGATGTCCGTCTCGTGCGCGCGCGCAACGTTCAATCCCTGTGGCATCCCCGCTGACTCTCGTCCATCATTGACAGCCTAGGCGCAGATGTACATTCCGCATGTACACATAGTCGCACTCGCAAGCGTGCGCCCTCGCGCACAACGAGCCCCTTCTCAGTTCTCACAGCAACCGGAGCGCCGCTCGGACCACTGCAATAACCTCTGCTGCATCTGCGCATCCTGGCTTGTGGACGTGCTTCTGGCAGTGGGCAGCTCGGGCCTTCCATGCCTCCATGCCTCCCACACCCCACACCCCACACTTCTCGACTGATACGTACTTACGCATCGCTCCCGAGCCACCGTGACGAAGCTCGGAAGCACAATCCACGAACGTCACAGCACGCTCGCGACCGCCGGCAGTAGCCCAGGACTCGGCAGCCGCTAGTACTTACACGCATACTCCATCCAACCAATGCATCCCTGCGCACCGTGACGGCGCGGCTGCCAGGGCCTCGCTACCGGGAGAGAGAGAAAATCTGTATATTTATACTGCGTAAGCAGGCGAACAAGCGCGCCAAGACGCAGTGTCACTTTGGTAGGTCTCGCTACCGGGAGACCGTGGGCCGCCCCACTATCCACTGTAACTGCGATCTGCCAGTGCCAGCAGCCGCACGATCAACGTCCGCGTCTGCGTCTGCGTCCGCGCCAGGGTGCGTGAGAGACAGGCCTCGGCTCGCGGCTTCTGGCGCGGGCCCGCTCGCTCGCGCTCCCACTCGACGTCCGAAGCTCGAACGGCGCCGGGGCGGACGCGCACGCCTCGTAGGCTTCGAAGACTCGAAGACCCGAAGGATCGAAGACGCACTCTGCGGCCTGCGGCCTGAAGATCGGAGCTCTGATCGTGATCGTGATCGTGGGCGAGACGAGCGACGCGACGCGCTGCTGCGACTCCGCACCGAAGGTTGTGCCCACCTCCCCGCCTCCCGAGGTCTGAGGTCTGATCGTACGGGCTCCGGGCTCTGTGCGCAGATCAAGCCCGGCGGTGTTGCTCCCGGAGAGGGCTTCGAAGGGCTTCGACGACGCCTACGTCATGGTACACCGTGTACCGCGCCTGCCGCGCTCGACTACCGCCGCGGCAAACCCGCGTCCGGCCGCGGGCGCACACAGTGGACACGGCCCGGGAGCTGGTATGCATATCATAGACGGCTGTGGAATGTGGACTGTGGATGGGCTCTCTCTGACCAGTGACAGATGCGCTGATCCCGTCAATTCGCAGCCTCAGCCTGAGCCTCACGCCGACGAAGTCGCGAAGTCGCGAAGCCCCTCACACGCGCGTGTTCTGCCGCTTCCGAGTCGAAGGACTGCAGACGAGCGTCGTGCTTATGCGGGGTTCGCGACCCTGCTGCCTGCGCGCCTGCTCGCCGTCGCAGCTCAGAGCTGTGGTTCTGGAATCTGGAGCCTGAGTCGCAGCAGCGGGTCTGGGACATTATCTCCCATTATCTCCCTCGAGCTCGACTGGGAGCACGCAAGCCTCCGGCACCGGCCCCATCGCTCTTGCCGCTGCCCAGTGTGGCACGCTTCCAAGCCCGGTGGACATGTATCACGATGCCATGAATCTGCTGCATCTTCGATTCTTGGCACGTCATCGAACGTCGCACACATCGCACGGTGCACACTGACACCAGATCCTGACAGACACCGACTGCAAACACGATGTCACCGCGCGGACTCGCAGCCGCCCGAGCCGCATAGGCGAGCGACAGTACGCGGTCGCGCGAGAGGGTGCGCGCGCGCCAACACCGGGCGTCCCCTGCCCTAGGCCTGCGCAGACACACCCGAGCTTATTCAAATGCGCGAATTCGAACGCTCCTGTCAGTGTCACCGGGCTGCCAGCCTCCAGGCGTGCGCGTGCGCGTGCGGAGGCGGAGGCGGACGCTAGTACTGTATCAGGCTCCGGCGCGCCCGATGGCGCAATACGCAAATTCGTCATCTGCGCACCCCCGGCTGGGCAGGGCCGGCGCCCCCGTCCCAATGCGCCGGTTGTGTGTACCTTCTGAACCTTGTGAAAGTACACCTTGCAGTACTTACTGCACGCGCGCGCGCGCGCGTCAAAGCGTCCGGGGTGCGGTGTGCGGTGTGCGGTGTGCGGCAGACGAGATGTAAAGAAAGGCAAGGTATGATCATATGTCAGGCGCGCGAGAACCGTCGAGCGAGCCTCCATGGCCAGGGGAGAGGGCAGCTCCATCGATCCGCTCTCGACGCGCTCCCTGACACGATGGCATCGTGCGCACTGGCTGGGATCGCAAGGGGGCTGCTTATGGGAGAAATCCCGGACGAACCACGCACCGTGCATGGACGTCGACGTGCGGGGAAGGGCTCCCTGTCGCCGCGCTGTCCCCGAATGTGCAAATGACCCTCGACGAGCCTGAGCGGCACCCGTCCACAGTCCCTGAGGCCTGAAGCCAGACTGAGGTGCGTGCGCGCGGCGAGGCATGCAGCGCGAACAACGTCGCAATTACTATCGGAGCGCACTCGGGTTGTCAGCCGTGCGGCTCTGCAAACGCATCATCAGTACAACCGTCTTGCGAACTTCGTGCAGACCTCTAACACGGTACGCGCTCAGAATGGAAATCACGCACGCCAGGTTCCCGTCCGCAGTGAATACTGCATGCCTCACCGACTACTTATGATGTGGCATTTAGTCCAGGACCCTATAACGCCAAATTCCACGCAGATCCACTCCCAGCTCCAGACATATGCATGTCACGGTGTCCGGCGGGCGCTCTTCGAATGTGCGTCCCATTTGGAATTGAAATTTGAATTCACCGACCGGGCGAGTCGCATGTGCGTGGGCGGCGCTGTGGATAGCACTTGGGCGGCCACCGCACTCAAACGGTCGAACGGCCAGGGCTCACCGGGAGCCGGGCACCGTGCACCGGGCAGTCGCGAGGTGGTTGCACGATGTGTGGGTCAGCAAGTAAGTAGGAGGAGGGGTCCGAGGGGACTCTTGGACTGATGAACACGGAGGCTTAGGTCCGTCGGCGTGGATCACCAAGCCCGAGCACTCGGCCCGAGAAATGCTTGGACGACGGACTGTGGACCTTGGGTCCGGGAGACCTCGGAGGGGTCAACTTCAGGTTGCGACTGCCCGTGGATGCTGCTCTTTATCAGTGCTAGCAAGTACTGTGCTGTCACTCACCATGTCTACGTAGCTCTCAAAAAAGGTCCTGATGCTCAGACTCGCGCTGCAGCGGCCCGTGCTCGCCCAAACCTGGCAGTTGCTCGGCCGTCCGCGAACGCTCGACACGCCGCACGGGATAACCACGAGCGTCTGCAAACGCGCGCCCCCTCGCTCGCGCGCGGGTCCGAGTCGAGCGGACGCGCCCATGTGCGCTGCTGCATGTCCTGGTACCCAGTGGCAATTCCGACATCACCACTCGGTGACCGTGCAGTCTAGCCAGATAAGTGCGGAGATGCATGCTGTTGTCGCGTGGTGGGTGTAGCTTAGCCTCTTCGACTCCAGAGATGAACACCGAGTGCCGCGAACTGCAATCAGGACGCAGTGAAGGTACGAATACTATGATAATACTTAATGTAGCTCGCGGGCCCTGGCTGGGGGGGCTTAGGGGGAGCTCGGTTCGAAGCGCACACGCCACATGCATGCCACGACCGTCTGTGACCGCCATCTCGCGTACGCAGATAGCTATCTTGATCCTTGCCTTAATTTCCCCATGGACGGGGAGGTCTCATCTCAGCAGATGGATGTCGGGATGACGGAACCCACCCGACGATATAAGTACCCGACGCGAGCGAGCCACCGGCTGCGCGGGCGGCCACAGATATTGGCAGGGCGCACTGTCATCTCGACATGCCGCGGGCCGGGGGATTGCCGATGTGGAGGCGCCCAGTCATAGGCATGGCGTATTGCAAGCAGTGCCGCCGAGCGGGACGGACTCGGAGTACTCGCGCGGGCGCTGCAGAAGACGCGACATTTCTGGCTTGCAATCTTTGAAAATGCGCACAGTCGGGTGAGTTTCTTCCCAGAATCTAGTTGCGAATCCCCCTGGATCTGATGCACAGCGAATTTCCGCATCCTTCAGTCAGAACGTTCTGTGCCGTAACCACGTCGCCACCTGCGCGCGCATTCGACAATCGACCGCGTCCGAGTCTGAGTCGTTGTTCAACTTGTTGCGTTGTGTCACTGTCGGTGCGCCTGAACGTTGTGCCCGTCGCCACCGTGCAGCTGCGGCAAGTTGCACCACTGGCACGGGTTGATGCACCTGTGCGCAAGTACCCGCCAAATCAGTGTCCCACTCGATGTCCGTGCAGGGAGATCACTTCATCCGGGAAACCACAGGCGTCGGGGAGAAACAATCGGTCACCGACGGCCTCCCGACCCGACGGCCTGCAGACTCTGCCGAGACCGGCTTTCTTATCCATGATCGTTCTCTATCACTCTCTGCTTTGCTCCGCGAGCGGGTATGGCCGGATCGCTCTGAGGCGAGGCGCAGGGTCACCACAAAGATCGTGGTGGGTATCTGCGATATCCGGACGACCCTCCCTTTTGCCGACTACACGCGGTTTGCGGTGCTCGTGGGGGCTGCAACCCTGAGCGAACATGTCGTGGCGTGGCATTTCGCTGAGATGGGCGAAAGTGCATGAGCGAATGTGCTGATCAACCAAACCTCGCTCGGAGAGTCGGACCCCGCAGTGGACAGAGGTCCTTACAGAAGCGACGGTTTATCACTGTCAACTTACGACGGCGCCATGGCTCCCCTTGCTGGTCGGACGTAGCGACCGTATCGTTATTGTGGCCATGCTATGCCGAGCCACACCGACGCCGACGCCGACGCTATCGTGGCTGGTAGGCCGTTCGTCATGTGATCGCCACCGAATCGCCACCAAACGCGTCGGGTCGTGACGGTTTGTAAACCGTACGTACTCTCCCGCTCAGAAGCCCCCGCTGCCCAGGACGGGGGAGAACCCTCGAATAATGCATCATCAAATGCCGAATTATATTCAGACCGTTGTCCAGCTCAAACGCGCCCTCGCGGCACACGCGGCACACGACGGCGCGCATGGCGCACAGGAGGAGGCGCATCTGTCACATCCAGGGTCCGGGCTGTCATGGCTGTCGCCGACTCGCCAAAGCAATGATTAAGTACATCTGGGGACTTCGACCGCAGAACTGCGCCTCCTAACCGCTCGTCATGTGTGTGGTTCTGGAAATGATCAAGGGCCGAACAACAAAGTACTCACTCACCCGACCATGAACGGCGTCCACCGCGCCAGGCGCGTGGTTCTTCGTAAGAACGGTCACCGATGTTGCGGGCTGGAAACGGCTACACGGCGTGGTTCGAGCCGTCCTTCAAAGCCCTTCTCGGCACCATGCCAGCCCGAGCAACGCCGTCCGTCGTCGACAGTTCGACAGTCGAATGGATGTCTTGCATCCGCGGCAACGGCGAACGCAGGGTTTCGCGAGCGGCGACATCGCTTGCGGAGTGCAAAGTGCGGAGTGGGCCTTGTCGTGGCTGCATCGCGCGGCGATAACTCGTCCGTCGTCCGAACTGTGAAACGTCGCGTCCAGGCGGGCATCCCAGTTAGGACGCACGCATCCCAGGGTCAGGGTCCTTGGCCCTGCGACGTGCAGAGTGTGAAGCCTATCCGACAGCGGGGAACACCTCGAGCGGTCGAGACGGGTCGGCCTGTCCGCGGAGGCGAGCAGCACGAGAGTTCTGCGGTCAAGTAAGTACTCGAAGCCACACGGGTTTCGAGAGTCAAAACACTGTTCGGCCTACACACCTCCGTGTGTTCCATGCCAGAGAGCTTCGTTAACGGCCACGGCGGTGAAGCCTACTGCTGGATGATCCGTTCGCTTCGCTTCGCTTTTGAAGAGCTGGTATCACTGAGGTGCACTCTTTCGGGCACCCGTGCAACTTCCAAGACGCAAGTCTCCAAGACGCAAGTCCTGCAAAGGACATCGTCTGCAGTCAGCAAAGAAGATCACATTTTGCTTGCGCCGTGAGTTAGCGTAATGAGCTTCAAGTTCTCGCTGCGCGTCGGGCGAGCATATGAGATAGACGCGATTCCCTGATGACATCTGAACAGTGTGGATGAGAAGAAGGGCCAACGTACGAGGTCGCATCAACGGCAGGATGCGCCACCGAAATCCTCCGAAGTCGAACATTGCATAGGAAGGCCAACGAGGATCAGACGTTCGTGATACCTATCACAGGCGGGAACTGTGGACAAACGAGATGAAGAGGATGGTGTTGCTATCAGAATTCAGGCTTCTGTAGGCGATTTAGCGAGCAATCAGTGCAATAATTGATGACGAACTGAACATCATGGATGGTGCATGACCTGTGCATGGGCACTGGTGACCGAATGACCATTGGGGTAAAACCATGGTCCAAGACTACACTTCGATGTACCACCGGGGTTAGGGTTTTCGCGAAGGTGATGAGCTCATACAGCGACTATTAGTGCTGATAGAATGATAGCGCAGTGCAGGCCGAGGCACATCTGCGCCCGCGCTAGCGTCGGACCCAACATGCCAATAAGAGTGTGCTGTCCTGCAGAGCTGCACAATAAGCATGCCCGATGCCGGTGCCCTCGCATCGTACGTCCGTCATCCGCAGAAGCGAAGGAAGCAGCAGGAAACCCCGCTCGGACATCTCGCCCCGTAGCCACGCGCGATACGTGCGTCGGATAATGATGTCAAGAGAAGGAAAAGACAAGAATAAAAGTGCGCCCACCACTCGCCTAATTCGCACTGTGGAGAGGTCCAGTGGGTGCCGGTGGTCCGGACGGCCGGGGTTGGGTGCACACGCTTCTGCACGTTCTGACAGCCCGGAAAGCGGGCACGGCGTGCACGGTCGAAAAGGGAGTATGTGAAAAAGGAACCCAATCCAGCCGTCTGCCGGCGCCGCCTAGCACTGACTGGCAGAGGCGTCCGCGTCAAGAGGGAGGCGGGAGGCGCGCGGTATGTCAGAGAAGCGTGGTCGGATCCAGTGCGCGGCGACATACCTGATCCGGAACTGCCAGCGCGGACGGGAGTGTACGCGTCTCGCGCAGACGACGACGGTCGGCGGGGGCTGGAAGGGGCTGGGGGGCACATGACCCGCGTATGTCGCTCGATATGTCGCCGGATGTGGTGACGCGCTGAGAGAGAGCCGCCTAAGGGGGCCAGCATGGCCCTGTGCGCGAATTGGTTCCGCAAAGACACACGTGTTGGGGTGCATGACGGATGAACGTGTACACGTAAGTTCGTGACGGACGCAGCAGGCGCACAATCTGGAGGACCTGAAATGTGGATCTTGACCTCGCACAGGTGTGTGGGCGGAGGCGGCTACGGTGACGGCGCAAGGGGAGCTGGCCTGAACAAGAAGGTTGCAGCGGGCTCTTCTGACAGTGCGCGCGCGACAAAGTCAGGGTCTCTTGCGCCGAGTGAATGTTCGACAAGGTACCTGGCTCCCTGCTGCCTCCTGTGTCTTCTGGAAGACATCGAGTCGGAATTCGCGCTTGAATGAGCTCGGGCTCGGGGGGGTCGTAATCAATTGGCCTCCTTGTGTGAATCAGACGTCAACTCAATCACAAACAAGCTCCTAAAGCGTCACCAACCTATTTCGGGGTCCTTCATTCGAACATAGAATTGCACATTGGGGTGTCATTGTACGGCAATACCTGGCCGACTGTCAGAACACTAGCGCTTGAGGGAAGAAAAGCTAAATTTGACAGGACGAATAGCATCCTCATTCTAGGCAATCTTACACCTAGAGAGAGACAAACCACGAAATGTGGACCAGGGGACTTCCAGGGTATGAACACAGCCCACACCTGTGTGTCAGTACCGTGCCAGCACGGTGGCACTTGGCAGAAAAATGATCTGCTGCATAAATCACGCACAAAAGGAGCAATGCATGTACACAGGATGTCGGAGACGGAACTGTTGAAATTCCGCCGCGTCGTTCAAGCATTGACTGCGCACACCGTGGCTGATATAAGTTCCCACCGCATCGTCTCACTCCGGGCGTAATTTGGCCGTGTCGATGATCACATCTGGGTAGGGAAGAGTACTCTATTAGACGATACTGTCAGCAAACCGGCGATATAGCTGACGCACCCGCTTGAAATCGGCACGCCGAGACAGCCACCAATGACAGTCGTTGTTCGCACTGTAGGAGGGTCATGTTACGGAGAAACCATGATGTTCTGCCCGTTATGTTCAACAGATGCATGGAAGAAGGGGAACCGGCATCTGAGCACGCCGAGATGCACTGCTATCGAAGAGTTCGTATTGTTGATGATTCGACCTGACATTGAGAATAATCAACACCCGCGAGTATCGGGGCCTGCGAGCTTCGTAGATAGTTCTCGGTAGCGCGTAGGGCCCGCGCCAAGGGAGGAGGTTTAATAAAAAGTACTCATGACATTCATCGTGAAACAGTGTAAATGACTTGTAGAACTTGGGCGTTCGGTCCGAAAGATTATGTTCTCTTGTTCATTCGTCCTACGCAATACTGGAGTAGATCTGAGAAGAGCCGAGGAACCTTGACACCATCAGCCCGACAAGCACGGCATAGAACAAACATACACACCAGTCTTCATTCTTCCGACATGACCGAGCAATACGAGCGTTCCTACGGGTGAACAGACAGACCCACCACAAAAGGTCAGTAAGCACAACCCCAGCGCTTGTACGTTCAGGCCCGAGCTGTCATAGTGTTCGTCGAGACACTTCCAAATGCATCGATATGAAACGGAATGGGCAGTCACATTGTCCGGTGGTTATCTTTTCCACGATGGACTCCCGCGAGCGTTCTGTAGTCAGATCGTCTCCGAAAGGGGGCAAGTCGGACATTGACATCCCGTGCTAGAAATAGGGCTCTGCGGGAGAACGACGGTCCAGGGGAGGTCAGTACAATGCTGTACATGTACATCATCGCTGCGACTCAGTGGGAGAGTGGCACCATAGTCGGCCCGAGAAGCCTCTGTAAAAGTATCGCGCTGTGGGTTGCGTACCGAGTCGGGACGATCGTCGACGGTGCAAGGCACGCGCAGGGAAGACTGAGACCCGGGGAAGCAGCAACCGCGCAATGCCCATAACAACACGCTGTGAACATCGGGATGCGCATTACGGTTTTGAGAGCAAGTATGTGGCGTTCTTGGCGCTTATGCGGCTGAAGAGTGGAGGTGACCATCATGAGACGTGTGGAGTGAACGCATTCGTCGCGGTTCGAGTTCCATGGCACTGGTCTGATGATGAGACCAAACTTGATCCTGAGGATCGCAGGAGACAACGTTTGCCCTGCTGAACACATGTCTTTTGGAGTGGAATGAGGCACGGATGTTGGGGGTCATATATCGACGTCGACTCGAAACGATTATTGCGGTGCGCGATAAGCCGTGGATAATCAGTGACGGAGCCAATAGAGTGGGAACCTGAGATCGCGTTACACAACAAACATCGGGCCGGAATAATGGTACCTTGGAACGATACTCACAGTTCACTGTTACAGTACCCTACACACTCCCCAGCTGCAACCAAAGGTCTCCCTTGAGTGCATTTGTGGTGATGTACGTGTAGGGGCATGCTGAAGCGCGTGAAGATTTGATGGCGTGGCGCCGTAAGTCCCTCTGATATGCAAATAGGCTCCCTGGAATGTCGTGTCTGCGATTTTTGTCAGTACTCAGGCCTCAGGAGTAAAACGGAGGTCAGGAGACGAGCGCGACGTCACCCAGGTCCAGGCACGGTAACGTCGACTCCTGAGAGTTGTCGTAAGAGAACGCGGTGCTCCTCAGATCTTGTAGAAGACATTGTATTTGACTCACACGCGTTCGAGAAAGGCAATCGACAGACGATGTTGTCCTCGAGCTTGAAGTTCGAGCGCTTTGAGGCGCGCAGAATCCTTCAGACAACCTATGGGGCCGTATGCATGTGGTGCTCTGTGAGCAATGCACCAAAAGGGACTGCTCAGCATTGCGACCGTCAAGGTACTGCAGCATCAATAGCATCCGAAAGGCTTCCTTCCTGAGGGTCTCAGACCCTCGCGCTCCGCTCATCCACAACATTCAGACCGCAGCCGCTTCTTCTCCTTCCACTCTTTCGCCGTGCATCAAGCAAAGTGTCGAGCTTATGAGCTCACCTGCGCCTCCAAGTAGTCGTCACGAAGTTGCTTGTTTTCCAAAATGACTAGACGGTGCACAGACGGAGCGAACGGGGTGGAAAACGAGGACAAGACGAGAAAGGACGCGTCAGAGGTAGCGGCGTGACGATAAAACGATCACGTGCGTACGTCACACTAAAGGCGCGAGACCGTGACTTCGCTTTGGTCCGCGACACTGACGACGTCGAAACTGAGCGGAGGTCGTCCACTCGCCATAAAGAACGATTCTCTCTTGCTTGTCCTCTCTTCGTCTTGATATATCTATCTCTCAAGATTTCGATGATCACCCGCTCAAATGACCGCCAGACTCGCTCTTCCGCCTCGAGATCTAAATCGAACAGCCGACTCTCGATGGCGCTATCTTCATCTTCAAAGGAGGTCTCGCAATCCAGACCGAGTCGCAAAAGGCCCCTTAGATGTGAGTTATATGCACATTGTCTGTGCCTTTGAAGCACCTCTGATTGTTTTGACAGCTGCTCGGACTGTCGAACCTCCCGGAGTTGCAAACAAACCATCGCGGAATGCACCCCCTGCCCGCGCGATAGCAACGGCTTCCACGTCTACCTCTCAAGGGACACATATCCGTCGTTCCACCCGTAGCCTCCAAAGTGCCTCTGTGAATACTGATGTCGTCGTGAGCCAATCCTCTTCATCTCGCCCGACTTCCTCTGGCGGGCCCTCCGGCCTTCGCTCAGCAAAGAAGCGCCCCGCCGAAGATGAGGACGATAGGAATGGCACCACCCGCGCCTCTAAGCGCAGACGGACTGAGGGCGGCGCGGAGATTGTAGAGACGCAGGCTGCAGCCCGCAACAAGCGTGAGCAAGAGCCCTCTGAACGAGAAGTTGCGCTCCACGAAGCCGCTCTCGAAACGCGCGAAGCTGCTATTGAGATACGTGAGACCGATATTAAGCAACGCGAAATCGCCCTGAAGAAACGGGAGACTGCAACGCAGAAGAAGCGGGACGCCAAGGGCAAAGGAGTCATCCGCGCAAGTACGTCAGAGAACAAAATCCAAGACCTAGAGGCGCAGATTTCGACTCTGACCAAGGAGCGGAATGAGTATATGCTGCTGTGGGAGGAAAAAGAATACGAGAGGGAGAAGATCATCTCCTCCACCGCGGTCAACCTGCAGTGGATACTCGCACATCTTGAAGATTCATACCAATGCTCGCTGTGAGTTCTTCGATCTCTCTCTATCCGTTATTTAGAATGACTGACCTATCTTTCGGACAGATGCTTCGAGACCCTGTGAGCCATCTTTCGTAGTGTCCGTCTCATCTGCGATTCGCTAACCAGACCTTTGTAGCGCGGTCTCGTACGCAGTCAACAATGGACACTGCGGGCACTCATTCTGCGCCTCCTGTATCTTGAAGTGGGCGTTTGCGGCCTTACATCGCGAGTGCGGCTATTGGCACGAACCGCTCGAATGTCCGCTCTGCCGGGCACCGCTCCCATACACCTCGGAGAAAACACCTCGCGCTCTATGCACGGTACCTTTCATCCCCAACCGCGTCGCGGACTCTACCATCGAATACTTCCTGGACCTCCTGAAGACCGCCGCTACCCGTCCGGAGGGGTCGTACGTGAGTGCAGCTGATGGGGAGTTGTGGTACGGCCAGATCGACGAGAAGATCGTCGAGTGGGGCGCAGGCAACAGCGCGAGAGTGGAATGGGACCGACGTGCCAAGTAAGTCGGGCATGTCGACGCAGTAATTTGTCTTCTAACGTTCCGGGCGTACAGAATCGGAGGCAAAGTGATGAAACAGCTGGTCTCACGTTGGGACACTCTCGGCGCCGACGACTTCATCAACTTCAAGGATCGGCTGGCGGCCGCTTAGGCACGCGCCGCGCTCATCGCCGAACTCGCACCTATCTGCAAGACTCCGTCTATGGATATCTTGAAGTTGAACAACCACTGTACATTGTAACCACCCGGCAGATTCGTTCGCACCATCGTCGTTATCGTTCACAGTTCGTCATTCATATCCTGCATATAATCTTTGTTTGACTCGCTTCTCGTGATAGGTTAAGAGACACCCCATTGCATTGGTTCCGTGGCGCCGTAGTAGCATCCTCACTGTAATTCTACTTTGCATCCAGCAGATACATCTCTGCTTTCGCACGATTCCGTGGCATCTTGTTCCGAAGCCCCTCCCTTTGTGTACCATGTAACTAATCCCGTCGTATCGCCGCTTTGGCTCCCCATGCATTCGATATCTGAATTCCATTGTCTCATGTGCCACTGTGTTCCCCACTTCGCGACCGCGTCGACGTAATGGAACGACGAACTCGTGCTATCCACACGTCGCACGATCCCAGGCCACCGCTCGCCCCGATGTTCGACGTTCCCAACAGAAATTCGCTGCTGGCAACTTTGAATGAATGTGTACTCCCTGACGTCTGCCAACCGCCCTTCTCCCGACGGGCACGGACTGTATTGCAGCTCGCAGTCAATCATGCATGCGCATGCCTGTCGGAACATTCGGATTCAGGGCCCCAGCCGGCGCACTGGCAACACACAATTAATCGCGGCGTCTCCGCCTCCCGCTATCCTGAGCCAGAAGCCCCAGAGGGGATATCCTGCCATCGATGCGGGTGCCGACGTCGATACGGCGGGCGATGGCCAGCGCACACGCCCAGTCGGCAGTCGGCACTGACACTGACATCGTGACGGAGCTGGGGACGATGCATGGCGAGCTCGATGTGCTTGGCCGCACACATGCTCGAGCTCGGGATCCGGCTTTGTGGTTCTCGCCGGACAAGTATCCAGACTTCCGTCCTTGTGATACCAGTAGCTTGTAAGTATCGTCGGCCTGAGGCTGATGTAGAGGCTATAGCCTTAGTGTCGACTGGAGATTCTGGATAAGAGGATACCCGCCATTGGTCTGCTGGAACCGTCCTGCCATATCGTGAAGGCTCAATGAGCGTGGCGCCACGGGCTCGTTCGGGGCGATGCACCCTGAGGTCTAAGGTCTGAGGCCCGCTGAGGCCTTCTGAGGTCTGGGGCGGTAAGGGTCCGGTAGCAGATGGCCATGGCTTCGACGACCATGCACATTGCATCATGGGTCGCGGTCGCATTGCCCGCGCCGGGTCGGCCGAGCATCGCTCGTCCAGCACCGCGCCAATCCAAGGGTCTGCAGCCTGTCGAAGGTGCGAACGGTCCGATACGGGACCCGCTGGTCGATGGCGGTCGTCGAACAGCGTCCGCCATCTCTGCACGCACCGTCTATCACGTCAATTGTCAGGATGCCGCCAAGGCGCATACCGCTATCGAGGTGCCACGGTGGCCGAGTGTCGGTACTGCGCCGTTACCAGTGCAAGCTCGCCCTCGAGATGGCGTGTTGGCCGCTCCCAGGTACTTCCAGTTCCAGGCACGCATCCGTTCGTGGGGTGCTCGACGCCCGTGCTGGACATGTTCCGGAGCCAGAAATGGGGACACCGTCCGCGCCTGTGGAATAACGATACTGCACCCGTCCAGCGCGAGCGAGCAGCGCACAACAAAGTTTTGATCATTTGACATAAGTACGAGGCACGGTGGCCGCCCCGACCGATGACGGGGTCATCTGCACCTCGGCACGACCGTACAGACATGCAGGATCATGAGCGAATCAAGTTCGGAGCGCAGGTGTGAGTCGACTCGAGGCTCGGCGCGCCGTCGCCATCGAACTGATCGGACGGTAGGGAAGTGCCAATTGAGGCATGCTCAAAGGTAGAAGCAGCGCTCCTTCAGGGCGCGCATCCCAAACATCTCCTGTTGGCAAAATAACAGCAGTGGGATGAGCATGCGTCGAGGCAGCGATCAGGAGGCCCGAGAATGGAGGGTATGAATAAGGCCGTCGGGTCTTCGATCAGGAAGGAGCTTGCGGGCCCGAAGAAGGGGATACTCGGAACGCGGAGACCGCATGTCGCACGGAGAAACACAGAAGCAGGAGCCCAGCAGCGCACAAGACGAGAGCGGCGGGTTTGAGGAGGAAATAGAACAGGTCAGGGAGGAAGAAGACGCGGATCCGAAAAATAGTTTCGGTGGGAGAGAAGTTGAGAACGCAGAGATCAGGCACTCACCCAGTCAGCGCTGGTCACCCAGAGGTCCGCCACGCCATCCATTTTGCCCAGGACTGCAGCGCCCTTCCATGCGAGTATGCGCGGGTCGACGTCTTTGGGCGGCGGGATGATCTGAACTTTTTCCATGTTCGGCACGAGCGGCGTAGCAATTGCTTGTAGCCTGTCGCACAATGAACATCAATGGATGCCCGCATATGTAGACTGCAATCCCGCAAGACGGGATACGTAGAACGGGGTTAACGCTGCATTACCTGCTTTCGAGGGCATGTGCCATTCCTGGGATGTGCGCGGTGCCGCCAATGACCAAGACGGCCTGGAGGTACTTGCGGATCTTCTCGTCGCCGCCTGCCGCCCGCGCGCTGTTGAAGATGGCGACATCGAGCGGTAGCTTGCTAGCTTCGAAGCTCACATCGATATTGAACGTCCCGAAGGCTACCGGGACCGGGTGAGGTGCATGCGCCGCAGTGGTCGTAGTCACGATCGGAGTTTTGCTGTCGAGCTCATCGACATCGATGATTTCAACATGCTTCTCTGCTTCTTGGCCTTTATCCTTCTCCGCCGAGTCCACTGACTTCTCCTTGTCTTTCTCGTCTCTCACTCGCGCGTCCTTCTCGTCTGCGTCATCCTTTTCTACTGTCGCGTCATTCATCTCCACATCTTCATCCTTGGCTTCTTGACCTCCGTTTGGTTTAGCAGGCGCTTCCTCTCCAGCAGGAGTGGCTGGACTGGTAGCGGCAACTACCCGCAGTGATATATTAGATAGTTATCCTCGCAGAACGGCGGAGACACGTACCACTTGTAGCTGGCTGTGGGGTTACCGCGAGCGATTGACCTTCGGTAGTCGCTGGGGTCTGCACAACGGGAGGAATTTGATCGAGCGTAATGGGCGGTGGTATGACGGGGAATAAATGTTGGGTGGAAATCATCATAGCTTGGGTCTGCATGATAATTCAATACCAACGGGGCTACTAGGTGACAAAACCGATCGAGCAACGCACATATCTCTCGGAGAACTTCTCTGCGCCCTGCTCGACCATCTCTTCGGCCATATCGGGGGCCCGGGTAAGGAAGCGCATTCCAGCTCGCTTGTGCTCAAACTCAATGACACGGGGCTCGAAAAGGCACTGCATGATATTATTCGTTCAATGAGGATGGAATGAGCACGGAAAAATACTGACCATAGGTGCAAGGATGATTTCATCGTATGCGCGCAAACCATATTTCTCGGTGGGCTTGCCCGGTTTTCTGACAGAAAAGTCGTACAGATTCAGTGCTACATCGCCCTACGGGGGAGCATTGTCAGTTTGAGGCTTCGTCCCACCGTACATGCCCTACCTCTGCCAGCGTACACAAGCGCGCCTTCAAGTCCTCCATGACTTTCCAGTCGTACGACCGCGCGAGATCAATGTCGCGATACGGGAAGCCGATCTTCTCTAACAGGACGTATAGGAACTCTGTGATGTCGTTACCTCCCATACTGAGCACCATCCTGTGGTCCACAAATCAGCACCAGTAAACCGGAGTATGTGAAGTAGGGATCTCATACCTGGTGTCGGCGATAACAAGCCCATCGTCCACACAGGCGATGCTGGTCTTAACTGCTCCCATGTCGACAACACAGGCATTGGAGATACCTGCACCGTAGGTTGCGGCTAGTGATTCCTGTGTTACATTGATGTTAGCATGTAGGAGTGCCGCGACTGTAGATGTCAGTACTTGCTGAGCGCATATCTGCTTGAAGCCCATGTCAATGAGCAGCATCCTCGCCAGTGTCTCCACGTAAAAGCGGTCATAGTAATCTGGAATCACCAAGACGATTGAGTACTCCTGAAGTCGACAGAATCAGCATCCATCTCGCAAACTACAAAAAGAACAGATATACCTTATAGGAGCTGGGTTCGATCTCTTTGCGCTTAAGAGTTTCGCGGAAGATCGCTTCAATATCACTAAGGACGAGCTGAAATGAAGGATAATCCCGGGTGTTGAAGTTTCCACCATAGAAGGGCCACCGAACAGCGTACCCCAACTCTTCAGGGCTGGCTAGGCGAAGGGCGTCATCGCCAACAAGAATAGACTCATCGGACGCAGTTATCCAATCGACGCTGTACGGGTCATTTTCCTCAGGGATTATCTCAGGCTTGAACTGCTCATTGAAGGTTGTGGCCACGCCGGCAGCGTTAGTCGTGACGCGCAGTTTGTAGAATCGCATACGGTCCCGGAGCGAGACCGTTATCGCTGCCACCTTCGCATCGAACTAGTATGATGCCAACCCTTAACTTCTTGTTCGTGGATAGGTACGCAACATCGCATATACGTACAAGATCATCTGAGGCTACGGTCACGGCGTACTCGTCTCCACTAGGTGCACTCGTTGATGGCGTCGACCGCTTCCTATCTTCGCGGGGTCGGGAGATGCCCTTGATATACTTGGGAGGACTGACAGAGCCTCCCGACTGCTTGCGAGCGACCACATTGGGGACGATGAGGGGATGCACGTCTGAGGCACGACCTATTCGAAGATACCGAGAGCCAGGATGGATGACTATCACTTTGGCTCCTCTCCGGTTCTAGATTCTGAATTGATGGGTGCTCGTTCACTGAAAAGCAGCATACGCACCTCTGAAGGAGTGGCCGCTCCCGTGTCATCCAACGCGTTCCGTGTCCTATGTGCGCGCACAGCATTCCTAGCCCATAACGTCTGTGAGTCTGACTTGATATATGTTGAGCCTACATGTTTCGGGTTCGGTCTACACGCAGCACATTAGCACATGTCGCACAACAAGAAAGCTCGGGAAGCTCACGCGAGAGGTACATGGAATGAAGTGTACCGTAGCGCAGACTCATCCCTTTTGGCGTTTGGGACTCCACGAGGCATGTTATAGTGCAAGACTTGGTTTGCACGGATGAACCACTGGTTCTGGAGGATGGCTCAGCAACACAGAAAGAGCACGGATCAGAGAAGTTGAATGGGACTCAGCGCTCAGGTGGTACTCATTATTATACTTACTTAACTGAGTACGCCTGCGGTCAGCTTTGGCGATCAATAGCTATTCGGGACTGCCGTAACTACGGCCTGGTGGTCTAGTAGTATGATTCCTTCTTAGGGCTACGTACCATTTGGAGGAGGTCCCGGGTTCAATTCCCGGCCAGGCCCTCTCTCCTTTGCCTACTATATGTCGGGAGAAGGTTTTTTTAGCACATGTAGCTCATTCTAGTGATGGGTTAAAGAAGGGGATAGATCATAGCGAGGGGCGAGGATAGACAATTGCAAGGGTCGTGTCGAACCGAAAGAGACTAATAAGTAAGAAGCCTTGCGCTAATCGTACAACATCGTCTTAGCAACAAACATAAGAAACTCGCCACTATCAAAATATCATACACCAGGTTACGAGCTAACGTGCCGCATCAGCGCTGAGCAGGCGGTTGTAATCCACGTCCTATACCCCTGCCAGCGAAACCAATTCTGAAGGGGGTGCCCCTTCCTCTTCCAAATCCAATCGGCAAGATGTGGGCCATCCCGGGCGGAGGCCCAGCCGTCGGCGGATCCCCCTCATCTTGGGTCTCGTCCGCAGGGAACGACCCCGGGATGGCGACTTCCTCCTGGTCGTCGTGGCCCTCCTGGTCCGGCTAGAGAAGGTATGGTCAACCTCCTAGAACATCCGCGACAGAATGACAAAGAAGCAAGGACTCACATCGAGGTCGATGACGAGCGCACCCGTGTGCCACCCCAGCGCCGCCGCCGCGAAGCAGAACTTCGGGCGATTGCGCCTCTCGCCATAGTCAAACCGCACCTCGGCCGGCTTCTGGACGTCCAGCGGCGGACGCAAGAGCCCCCACTGCTCGTGGACCGCGGTCCGCCGCTCCTCCTCGGTGCCGTACCCGCCGGGCTGCCCGACCGGGAGCGCGATAGGGTCCCCGAGCCCGAGTGCGCCCTTCGAGAACGCGCCCCAGGTTAGGAGCCTGCCGTCGCTGGTGAGCGCGCCGTAGTGGTAGTCGCCGAGGACGACGGAGATGACGGAGCGGTTCTGCAGCTCGGGGATGACGGTGGGGGCGAATGACGGCGGGAGCAGGCCGTGGTGCGGCCCGAGCGGGGGCTGTTGGTCCGGAATGTCTTTGCCCATGAGCACGACGGAGCTGGACCCGGTGGAATAGGCGAAGAAGGTCTTGAAGGAGGCGGAGATCTGTGGCGGTCATGTCAGCTTGCATCGTGAACAGACGTCCGGGCACAAGGAGTACTAACGTGGGTGATGTGAAGAGTCTCTGGGGGCGAGAGCGTCGAATCTTCGCCCGCGTAGACCACCAGATTCTTGATTTGTGAAATGTCGCTGAAGAGCGGGAGCTGGAGGCGCACATCAATGGCTGTTGAATCGCATGGCATGCAACTTACATATTCCCATCTCCCTTGCTGGCACTGGGCCTCTCCGTACAACTGCCCATATCGCAAGACGTGTCCTTTGTTGGTTAAGCCTAGAACATTGTTGTCAAAGGCAGCGATCTTGACGAGCTTGATTCCTTCGTCAGACTCGTCCTCCACGCCAGTCTGGGCAAGCACAGGAAGACTCTCCGCAGGAATTGGCGGTAGTCGCACAGGCTCGACGCCCATGACCCACCAGTAGCACGGGATTGTGCGAGGATCATCCTCTGACGGTCGGGCCTTAGCATTGGCCTTGAGTTCCTGGTTGTCCGAAGAATCGAGTTCCTCGGTCTTCTGCTCTACGACTTCGTGCATTCTGCCGCTGAACGGCCAATACACGAGCACATCCCCGGATTCAGTGAGGATGGAAGAGAACGCCCACCCACTTTCGACCTGGACAGGTGTGGTATCCGGGGATGACTTGTCGACGGAGGCCACGCTCAGGCGGAATGGGCGCCCCCAAGATGTGAATGTCCAGACTTGTGCGGCGGCGTCGAGCGCGGTAGTGTGCAGTCGTCCGCAACTGGAAACCACCGGCGGTGTGAGCGCGGACAACAATGTGAGGAATAAAAGCTCCGGTACCTGACACTGCGGAACTTGACTGGGAGATTGAGTCGCATGGGATGGTCGGCCTTCTTCGAGGGCTCGGAGAACCCGTCGCTGCGCAAGGCCATACTGGTGCCATCAAGGACGCCTGCGGGCGAAGGAACATGGGTTAGGTCGGAAAATTCGTCCACGAGAAAGAGTGAAGCCTTATATAAGACATCAGGTAGGCCTAGTATAGATTCAACCACTACAGCGCTGAGGCATTCGCCTCGTTCCTCCCTTAACCATAGACGAATTCAGCATACAGATTTCATGCAATCTATGCACACGAAACCTTTCTCGTCTCGAGAGAGCTGCTCTTTAGAGCACGAACCTCGAAAGGTTACGTGTAATGTCATGGTCGAATCTACGCTAAGCCTACCTTATCCGCCCTTGTAGTAGAGTATACACATGGGCTTGCAAGACGCACAGTTTTTAAACCGCTCGGACTTGCAAGCCCACACTGATGCATTTCAGTGCGCCCGTCGCGCGCGCTGATCGTCATATCAGTGCGTGCGCAACGGGCGCACTACTATATGAGTAACTGTCAATGTTATGGCCGCGCCGTGAATGTCGCCTCTGCCTGCCGCCCCCATATGTCTCTGCTCTGCGTGTGGGTTGTTGGACTAGGAGGGATGGTGGGAAGGCAGCGGGTAGGGGCGGTGGGCAGAGGTGGAGGCGGGAACACCGGCGGCGAGGAGAACGGGCGCGTTGATGAACGCTCGGCGCCCCCGCACAGCGCCCATCGCTTCCTGCCGCCGCCGCCACCACCTCTACCCAATTCGTAGATGATGAGAGCATCAGATGTTTAACATGAGCAAGCAGAGGAGGCGGACCCTCTGGCGGGCAGAGGCAGCGGGCGGCGGAGGCGGCGGGCGGAGGCGGCGGCGGTAAGCTCCATAACGTTTGTTCTCTTCTCATATGAGGATGTCCGGCATTTCCGGACATTTCAAGTGTGCATTACAGAGGTTACTCACCCCATACATAGATATCGCCGTGAGAGTCGATGGCGTTGAAGGACCTGAGAGATGATGAGAGTCCGTCAACTGTCCACTGCTTGACGTTGTACGACGTACATTCCACCTGCGACCAGTGAGACGATCCGAACACCAGGAATATCTAGTCGGATTGGGTACGGAACGCCGTCGCGTACGCTTGTCTTGGGAAAGTTCTTCATGCCAAGCCTAGACTGGCTCTTCTCACTATTATTGTAGTCGAACGTGAGGCAAGGCTGTTGATTGCTAGCGATAGAGTACTCACCCCCAGACGTAAAGGCTCGGGTTTGAAAGTCGCATGTACAGGAACTTCCAGCCTCCCCGACGGGCTGTATCGGATCCTGAGAAGTTGAAGTCCTCTTGGATCCGCTGGTGCCAAAAGGGCTCGTCGGTGACGATGTTGGCAAAGAAGCGATTGGTGCATCCGAGGTGGAGGATGTCGGGGACAGATAGATAGGTGAATAGTCCGTCGAAGAAGAGTTCTGCAGGTAGATCTGTGATTACTGCCATAGCGCAAGAAGAATACGAGATGTGGTATTGATGTGGGAGATGGCAAGGACTCGTAAGTAGTAAAGTACTTATACAAATATGAGTCCAAGTTAGTAGGTCGAGCTCGAAGCTGTGGCTCTCCATATGACGCAAGGAGCCTAGAGATAAGATAAGATCCTCAATCTAGGTAGCACGTGCACATGAACGCGTCCCTGCGTTAGGCTTTAGCCGTACTACTACCTCGTACTCGAGTACCGTCCTTGCGGTCTCCATTAATCTCCTCCTCCTCACTCGCCGCCTGTGGCGTCCGGCCCAGGCTTTCGTTGTGCACAATGGCGTCCACCGCACCACCGCCCCAGGTCGACGTCCTAGACCAGATCTTTCAAGGGCTCAAGAACAAGAGTTCTGAGGTCCGAGCACAGTCTGCGCTCGAGTTGCAACTCTATGTAAGTTGGCATCTGAGGACGTCTAATATTTGTATTCTGATATACCATAGATCTCCAACATAATCCCCGAGCTATCTTCTGATACCGCTGCGAAGCTGTTGGAGGAAATCATCAACAATATATCACACTTGGTTCACAGTCAGACGACAGTGGAGAAGTTGGGAGGCGTATTGGCCATAGGTGAGTGTGTTCAGCTGGATGTTATTACCCACGCATATATTGTGTCTCGTCGAAGATCATCTCCTCAAGGTGGAAGGCGAGATTGAATCCAAGAGCAACCTCTTCCGCTTGTACAACTATGTCAAGACCCTCCTGCCGGACACAGACATCAACGTCATGCTCGCAGCATCCAAGACCCTCGGTCAGATTGCTGAGATCAGCGGCCCTGCTTTTGGAGGCGACTACTTCATGGAATACGAAGTACAGAAAGCCGTTGGTCGGCTCCAGACGGACAAACCAGAGTTCGGGAGACATGCTGGTGTCCTCATTCTGAAGGAGCTTGCGCGCAACAGTCCAACGTACTTCCATTCCCATATTGGTCTTGTATTTGACAAGATCCTGGCGCCGCTCCGTGACCCACGAATTATAGTGCGAGAAAGCGCGGCCGAGCTCCTTGCCGCTTGTTTGGAGATCATCACACAGCGCGAGCGACAGTCAAAGAGTCCCTTCCTGCTCAAGATCCTGCAGGATGCTCAGATGGGTCTGAAGATGTCTCAACCCGAGATCATTCACGGTTCCCTGTTGACCTATCGAGAACTTCTCCTACATGGAGGCATGGTATGCTCTGCTGGTGTTCCTTTCTGCCGTCACTGACCCCATGATACAAATCTAGTTCATGAAGGAAAACTTCCTCGATGCTGCTGAGCAGATCCTCTCTTTCAAAGTACACCGAGAGCCGATCGTTCGGAAGATGGTCATCACCCTCATCCCGACCCTCGCAGTCTACGATACACAGACGTTCTCAGAACACTTCCTACATAAAGCAATGGCTCATCTTCTCACTCAGCTCGAGAAGAATAATGAGCGCTCGGTAGCGTTCATTGCTATCGGTCATGTCGCAACGGCCGTGGGTAGCGAGATGAAGCCGTTCCTGGAGTCTATCATGATCCATGTCAAGGCAGGTTTGCAGTCGAGAGGGTACGTACAGTTAGCCTCATTCGGGTACAGCTGAATGACTCGTGAATTCAGGAAGAAGAATGCGGTCCAAGAAGAGCCGATTTTTCAATGTGTCGGCATGCTCGCGCAAGCCGTTGGTCCTAATTTGACAAAGCTCCTGCACGATCAGTTAGAGCTTATGTTCAATTGCGGGCTCAGCGAGCCATTGCGTCAAGCTCTGGTCGCCATAGCTAGTCATATTCCACCTCTGTTGAAGACGATTCAAGGTATGAAACTCCCGTAATTTCGATGCCTTGGTCGTGGGCTCATTGCTTTATAGATCGACTGCTGGACACCCTGTCCGTTATTCTGAGTGGTCACAACTACAAACCATTAGGTGCACCTCCGGCTCTGCTTCGCGGTGACTCTGGGGCGGTAGCAAAAGAAGCCGTCCCTTTAGAAGCTGCGAACTCGGTGAAAGGACCAGAGCTGATCACGCTTGCCTTGACCACTCTTCATACGTTCGATTTCAGTGGTATGTTGCTGTTCTGTAATTGTCGCGCCAGTCCCTCACTTCAGCCGCAGGGCATGTCTTGAACGAGTTCGTTCACGACTGTGCTCTCCCCTACTTGGATCAGGACCATCCCGAAGTGAGACGTGCGGCAGCGTTAACCTGCTGTCGACTCTTCGTGCGCGATCCGATTTGCTACCAAGCCAGCAACCATTCCATTGAGATCATCAGCGATGTGATAGACAAGCTGATCACTGTGGCCATTGCGGATCCAGGTAAGCAATACATGATGTTCATAGCGAGAAAGTGACACTTATGGCAGCCAGATGCGAGCATCCGGCAGACGGTATTGTCATCGCTGCACGAACGCTTCGACAAGCATCTTGCTCAGGCTGAGAACGTCCGCTCGTTGTTCATTGCGGTGAACGATGAGGTCTTCGAGAACAGGGTGACCGCTGTGAGCCTTATCGGTCGCCTCGCTATGCACAACCCAGCATACGTTATGCCTTCCCTGAGGAAAGCGCTCATCCAACTTCTCACTGAGCTCGAATACTCGACGGTCACGTATGTATACGCATGCCGTAACTACTCAACGCGAGTGACCATGCTGATGTACTCTCTAGCCGCAACCGGGAAGAATGCACGCGTCTCCTTACTTTGCTCGTCAACGCGACCCAGCGTCTCATAAAGCCATACTCGATCCCAATGCTACGAGTTCTGCTGCCGAAGGCGAACGACACAAATCCGACCGTCTCAGCCAACATCTTGATGTGTCTTGGAGAGCTTGCCTGTGTTGGCGGGGAAGCCGTCATGCCGCACGTCCCCGATCTCATGCAAGTCATCATGGCTAAGCTAGCGGACCCCTCGCTACAGAAGCGTGACGCTGCCTTGCATACTCTAGGACAGATCTGCTCGAGTACTGGCTACGTGATCGCCCCTCTCATCGAGTATCCCCAGTTGCTACAGATCTTGAGCAGGATCCTGCGCACGGAGCTGAGTCAGACTGTGCGGAGAGAGGTCATCAAGGTTCTCGGTATCCTGGGCGCTCTGGACCCGTACAGGCGCAAGATCAAGTCGGAGGAGGAAGCTGCAAGTGAAGAGTCGTCTACTCTCGTCAGCGCGGCTTCCAGGAACCTCACTGGAGCGTCGACCGCAACCGATGACTATTACCAGACGGTTGCTATCAACGCACTATTGAACGTCCTCAAGGACCAATCTCTAGGCAATCACCACCACAAGGTCATCGAGGCGATTATGTCGATCTTCAAGACACAGGGCTTGAAATGTGTTACGTTCCTCCCCCAGGTGAGTTGATGAAACCATGTTGTGATCCTCAATCGAATGCATCTCTCCTAGATCATTCCAGCATTCGCCACAGTAGCGAGAACCTCGTCTTCGCGTATCCAAGTGTTCCACTTGGAGCAGCTCGCAATTCTGGTGGGCATCATCAAGCAGCACGTTCGGAATCACACCACCGAGATCTTCAAACTGGTGCAAGACCTCTGGGATAACGTCTTCCTTCAACTCCCACTCATGTCTCTGGTCGAAGCTCTCGGCAAGGCCCTCGACGCCGAGTTCAAGCCGTTCGTACCTATGATCCTGCCTCCGATCCTCAAGGTTTTCGAAGGGGAGCTAAATGAGAAGACGAGCAATACGCAGATGAAGATATTCGATGCCTTCCTCACGTTCGGGGCGAACATCGAGGAGTACCTCCAACTCGTCATCCCTCTCATTGTGAGGACGTACGAAAGGACAGACGCGCCGACGGTGCTACGCAAGAAGGCGATCCACACAATCGAGGGCCTGACGCGGCGCGTCAACTTCTCGGATCACGCGTCGAGGATCATTCATCCGCTTGTGAGGGTCCTAAACACGGGGAACAATGAACTGAGGATGGCGGTGCTGGATGCGTTGTGTGCAATGATGTTGCAACTGGGGTCGGATTTTGCCATCTTCGATCCTACTATCCGCAAGGTGAGGAAGCTGGACAGACTTCGTGCGCGATGCTAGTTCATTCTGACGGCACATCGTAGACTCTCACTCGTCAGCGCATTACCCAGTCGCGCTACCACACGTACATTGAAAAGCTCCTGAGGGGCGAACGACTCTCACAGGAGACGTCCATTGCCGATTTGTGAGCATCCTTTTTGATTATCGCAATTCAAACTTACCCATCCCTGTTAGGACGAACGACAGTTCCAAGGCGACAGATTTCCAAGCCCCCGCGGAAGCGACGAAGATGGCTGTCAATCAACAGCACCTCAAGCAAGCGTGGGACGTCTCGCAAGTCAGCACTAAGGAGGACTGGAACGAATGGATCCAGAAGCTCTCAGTCGAGTTTATGAGGGAGTCGCCCTCCCATGCGCTCCGTGCGTGCATGAGCTTGGTCGATGTCCACCAGCCTCTTGCAAGGGAGTTGTTCAATGCCGCGTTTGTCTCATGCTGGGGAGAGTTATACGACCAGTACCAGGCACGTCTTCTGCGCGCGTGGATGTCCGCCTAACTCATGAGTCCTACAGGAAGACCTCGTTCGTTCCATCGAGTACGCTATCACGTCAAGCACCGCCCCATCAGAACTCGTGCACAGACTACTCAATCTCGCCGAATTCATGGAGCACGAAGAGAAAGCGCTGCCCATTGAGAACCGCACGCTCGGCGAGTATGCGATGAAGTTCCATGCCTACGCTAAGGCGCTGCACTACAAGGAGCTCGAGTTCTTCACAGAGACGTCGCCCAACATCATCGAGGCGCTCATCAGCATCAACTCGAAGCTGCAGCAGCACGACGCCGCCTGGGGCACGCTGCTCATCGCGCGAGAACAGTACGACGTCAGCAAACACGAGGAGTGGTACGAACGACTCGGACGATGGCAAGAGGCGCTCCAGACCTATGAAGAGCGTGCAGACCACGACCCTGATGCGCCAGACATCGCAATTGGACGGATGAAGTGTCTCCATGCGCTGGGAGAGTGGGACCAACTCGCGAAGCAGGTGGAGGAGAACTGGTCAAACGCGAACGTGGAAGACAGGAGGGAGATTGCGCCAATGGCGGCCGCGGCTGCCTGGGCGTTGAACGACTGGGAGTCGATGGACGACTACATCGCGACGATGAAGCCCGACTCTGCTGACAGGCCGTTCTACCGAGCGATCTTGTTCGTGCACCAGAACCAGTTTCCAAAGGCGATGGCGCAGATCGCGAAGGCGCGGGACTTGCTTGATCCGGAGCTTACTTCACTCGTGGGCGAGAGTTATGGTCGGTCGTACAAGTATGTGTTCTTCCTTGACTATGCTGTGGACTTTTGATGTTGTAACTGACAACATGAGCAGCACGATGGTACGGGCGCAGATGCTGTCCGAGCTCGAGGAGATCGTCAACTACAAGCAACACGCTGACCAGCCCGAGCGCCAAACAGCGATGAGGAAGACATGGATGAAGAGGTTGCAGGGCTGCCAGCCTGATGTCGAGGTTTGGCAGCGCATCCTGCAAGTGCGCGCATTGGTCCTGTCTCCCGAGGACGACCCCGTCATGTGGATTAAGTTCGCCAACCTGTGTCGCAAGTCGGATCGGATGTTCCTCGCGGAGAAGACAATCAACTCGCTCCTGTTCCCAGATAGGGTACGACGACGTCCCTATCCTCACTTATTGCAAAGCTTTGTTCTAATTCAAGCCTTAGCATCATCAACCTCCGGGATACCGCGAGCAGCAGTTCTCTAAGGCGCCTCCCATGGTCATCTATGCACATCTGAAATGCAACTGGGCGAAGGGTGACAAGGAAACAACGCTGAATTACCTACGTGACTTCTCTGCCAAGCTTGCTAGGGATATTCAGTCAGGAACAAGCACGCGGGCTGAATCTGTCGCGAATAGCAAGCTGGAGGAGCTGTCGCGTCTCCTCGCGCGTTGCTACTTCAAGCTTGGCGAGTGGCAGTTTGCCCTCAAGGAAGAATGGGACGGGGTAAGTGCAGATATATAAATGTGAGCATCCTGCGAGCTGACCGGCAGCCGTGTCTAGCGCAACATCAAAGACATTCTGCAGTCTTACTACCTTGCGACGCACTATGATTCCTCCTGGTACAAGGCGTGGCATACATGGGCGCTGGCTAACTTCGAGGTCGTCGGGTTCCTGGAGAGCCAGCAGTACAACAAGATCAGCGACGTGCCTGGAAACGAGCTGGCTGCACATATCGTGTCCGCCGTGACAGGTACGTTTTGATTCAACATATGAGCTTACGCGAGGTTGATCGAGGCCATGCCAGGCTTCTTCCGCTCGATATCACTGAGGAACGAGAACGCCTTGCAAGACACGCTGCGCCTTCTTACGCTTTGGTTCAAGTACGGCGCTCATGACGACGTCAGTCACGCGATGAGCAACGGCTTCACCGATGTCGAGGTCGACACCTGGTTAGAGGTTATTCCTCAGGTATGTCCTCTTTTCTGAACGATACCGGCTAGTTGCGGGTGCCAAACCTTCTGTAGATCATCGCACGTATCCAGACCCCGAGCAGCAATGTTCGACGCAATATCAACAACCTGCTCACGGAAGTCGGTAAGAGCCATCCGCAAGCGCTGGTTTACCCCTTGACTGTCGCGTCAAAATCATCAAGTGCGGTCCGGAAGAAGGCAGCTCTGAATATGATGGACCGCATGAAGGAGCACAGTCTTACCATCGTCGAGCAGGCGCTGCTCGTCGGTCACGAACTCATCCGGGTGGCCATCTTGTGGCACGAGCTGTGGCACGAAGGTCTCGAAGAGGCGTCTCGACTGTACTTCACCGACCATAACCCCATGGGTATGATCGCGTTCTTGGAGCCTCTCCATGACATGCTCGAAGCAGTAAGGGAGCCTCTAATCCTGTGAATTTGTTGCTGACCCCTCATACCAGGGCCCCAAAACCGCTCGCGAGATTTCGTTCACCCAAGTGTTCGGCCGAGATCTTCACGAGGCACGTGAAGCATGCAGGAGGTACACGATTTACGGCGAGAAGCGTGACCTGGAGAAGGCATGGGAGATCTACTATGGAGTGAGTTGATCTTGGCGCCGTTAGCAGTCTCGGAGCTGACTAGTCGTTCTTCCTATCTACTAGGTGTTCAAGAAGATCGAAAAGCAACTACCACAGCTGACAACACTCGATCTGCAATACGTCTCCCCCGAGCTGCTGAAGGCTCGCAACCTCGAGCTCGCTGTACCTGGTGAGTTCGAGCGACGGCTCATGTCGTGTCTCTGCATGCTCATAGTTTGTCACTAGGTACATACCACAGCGGGAAGCCTGTCATCAAGATCACGAGCTTTGCGGCGAAGCTCACCGTCATCTCGTCGAAGCAGCGGCCCCGTCGACTCTCTATCAAGGGCAGCGATGGCAAAGATCACCAATTCTTGCTCAAGGGCCACGAGGATCTCCGACAAGACGAGCGTGTCATGCAGCTGTTCAGCTTGGTCAACGGTCTGCTGTCGGTGGACACGGATTGCTTCAAGAGGCGTCTACACATCCAGCGTTTCCCTGTTATACCTCTCGCGCCCAACGCTGGTCTTCTTGGCTGGGTGAAGGACAGCGATACTCTTCACGTGCTCGTCCGAGACTACAGAGAATCCAGGAAGGTGCTGTTGAACATCGAGTATCGCTTAATGCTTCAGGTAAGATCATCTGTCGATGTCGATTGTTTAGACCACCCGACTGAACTGTTGGGCAGATGGCACCGGACTACGAAAACTTGATCCTCCTCCAGAAGATAGAGGTCTTCGAGTACGCGTTGGAAAACACCACAGGCCAAGATCTCTACCGGGTACTCTGGCTAAAGAGCATGAACTCCGAACATTGGCTCGAACGCCGAGCGACATATACCCGTTCTCTCGCCGTCAACAGCATGGTCGGCCACATCCTCGGTCTCGGTGATCGCCATCCCTCGAACCTCATGCTCGAGCGCAACACCGGAAAGGTAGTGCACATCGATTTCGGTGACTGCTTCGAAGTCGCCATGCACCGCGAGAAGTTCCCGGAGAAGATACCGTTCCGTCTAACGAGGATGCTCACGCACGCGATGGAAGTTAGCGGGATCGAGGGAAGCTTCAGGAACACGTGCGAGATCAGCATGAAGGTGCTTCGGGAAAACAAGGAGTCCCTTATGGCGGTTCTGGAGGCGTTTGTCTACGACCCGTTGATCAACTGGCGGTTGATGCAACCAGACGTCGACGCGCGTCGAAGAGAAGGTGAGTGCTTTCCTTTTCAACCTCTTCATTCACGCGTGCTGTATTGCACCCTCCCTGCCCTCCATTCAGTCCGAGACAGCGATCCTTACGTGTATGTCATATTTTAGGTGACAGCGGACGGGCGGCGGACCTTGTCCGTGCAGCAGCATATCCCACCGCACCGATTCGCAAGCTGAAGGCGGATGAGAACGACATCCTGAACGGTATGTGCCGAGATTGGGTGATAGCGTTTTAGGTGTTGACTTGTTCGATGCCATTCAGAGGCGCAAGAAGTCCGGAACGAGCGTGCGCTGTTCGTGTACAGACGCGTACAAGATAAGCTCACCGGTACGTCATCTCACGGGTGTACTGCAGTCTCCTCGCTCATGTTCTCCTTCCAGGGCGAGACTTCAACCCCGAAGAGGTGCTCTCGGTGTCTGCGCAGGTCGACAAGCTCATTCTCCAGGCTACGTCGCTGGAGAACCTTTGCCAGTGCTTCTCGGGATGGTACGTTGTTCCTCCAAGTGGGTATCGTGCTTCCAGCTGACATCGCCCCCACAGGTGTGCGTTCTGGTAATTTGCTGGGCCCGTCTGATTGAGGATGGACTATGATCACACGCTTTCGATGTATTATCTTGTTTACGCTGCTTGGACTGTCATGCTCTCTGTCTATAATATGTATCTTAGGTACTGCGCACGCGAAGCGAAGCGTGCACGACGGGGCAGACGGCGTCGGGCGGTCTTAAACAGTGCGAGTGATGAGCGGGAAGTGACATGCGCTGACAGGTCAGACGGTTTGGGCGGGTAGCGAGAGGGCGCGACCGCCTGTCCCACGCCGTCGCTCTCGCTCGTCCAACCAACCTTGAGGCGGTGCAACGATGTCCGTCCCTTCCAACCCCGCCGCCACAACCTCTCAGCGTGAACAACAATGGGGCAGAGGTAACGCTCTCTGTTCTCATAGTCCTCTCCGTCGCTGAGCCGTCTTTTCCCCGTCGCAAGTGCTGCTCTGTGGAGGAACCGACTGGTGAGCACCTATCCTTGCGATTCCAGCCGCGGCTCCTCTGCCGTCGCGCGGGGCCGTTCGCGGGGATGCCTCGGACCTAGCGACGGCATCGCTCGCACATTGCGCGTGCCCATAGCTGACGGTGTACACAGGCCGCGACTGGGCAAGAAAGATAAAGGAGGGAAAAAGATCCAGGAAGACGGTACCTCGTGCGTGTTGCTTTGTCCTCCCGCTCCCCAGCTCCATACCGAGCCAAGCACGCACCCACAGCACCGACTTGCCGGAGCCCCACATCCTCCGCTCGCTGAGCGACATCAAGATTGTCTCCATCCACACCTCGTGCGCCGGTTGCCATTGCGTCGCGCTTGACGTCGACGGCGTCGCGTGGCTGTTCGGGCGGAACGACAAGTCCTGCCTCGGCGTCGTCGACCTCGACGCGATCTCGGAGAACGAACCACGCAGGCTGACCCCCCAGGAGCTCGGTGCGCCGAAAGGGACGCGGTTTGTCCATGCAGCGTGTGGGCGGAACCATACATTGCTCGTGGGAAGCGAGGGGCAGTTGTGGACGGCGGGGGCGAACCATGCAGGGCAGGTGAGTGCTCGTCTGTCTCGCTGGCGCGTCGATGTATGCGTGCAAACCGTGTGTGGCGCAGTGCGGCCACCCCGCTTGTCCGGAGATCCAGGCGTTCAAACTTGTCAGCGGACCGAAGCTTAACGGCGCGAAGGAGAAGGTTGTCAAAGCTGCGGCCGGCATCACCTTCTCTGTTGTGCTCACCGAGAGCGGCAAGGGTGAGTGACTCTGCGTGTCTGTCGTGCGTGCTTATTGTTCTAATGCTCTGTCAGTCTTTGCTTTCGGGAGCGAGGAAAAGGGTCAGCTAGGGAATGGTCAGGCTGGCGAGCGTATCGTGTCCGCGGGGAAGTCAGCGTTTGACTACGAGACCGAACCTAGTGAGTTCCGCAACCTGATCCTATTGCCACGGCGTTTCGTAATCTTCTATATAGTTCTTGTCAAGGGACTTTCCGAACGCAAGATTGTCCAGATATCATGCGGTCCTCAGCACGCGATCGCGTTGGACGCCGACGGGTGAGCTCCTGAACGTTAATTGCCCATTTCTACATGTGCTCATTCCTCTTGCGTCGTAGACACGTGTTCGTTTGGGGTTACAACGGCTACTGTCGCCTCGGTCTGGGGAATCAGCAAGATGTTCTCGTTCCTAAAATGGTTCCGCAGTTTGCGGGCCCGAGTGAGATCACTATGGGTGTCCACGTTAATGCAGGTCCATCAAACTCGATCGTGATCGACAGGCAGGGCATGTATTGGATTGCCGGAAAGTGGAAGAACACCGGGGATGGTACGTCAGCGCGGAATAATTGTGGTATTGCAACTGCTGGGCTTACACTCACCCTTCCAGGATCCGGTGGGCAACCGTTCTCAACGTTCAAGTGGATTCAGGATATGCAGTGAGCGCGTTGACGTGACGTGATGTGAATCAGAAGTTTCAACGAGCATTCACAGGGGATGTAAGATCATTCATGCAGCGTGTGGTGGCGTGACCCACTGGGCACTCGCACAGGAAGAAGTTGGAGTTATGACTATCGCTTTCGGTCAGGGAGCCCTGAATGGTACGCACGTTCACCCTACTAACCGCGAAACGTGGCTTATAGCCATCGAGGCGAACTCGGGCATGGCCCCGACCAGCCGAAGAGTGCGACGAAGCCTATACAGAACATGCCGCTTGTTGGGATTGATGTTATTCAGTAAGTACCGTCCCTCATACCTTCGAAGACTCATACTCAGTTCTACTATGCACGCAGGATCGCTGCCGGGCAGAACACGACCTTCATCCTCGCGCGACCGAACGAGAAGTTCTCCGACCTCCCGCGCCACCCTTACGAGATTGAAGCCCCCGAGAACTGCGTCGTATGCGACGAGGACCACGGTGATGACGACGCTCCGTTGGAGTGCGACAAGGTCAGTTTGAGACCGTCCACTCGCACTCTCACATTTGCGCTGAGCTCTGCCTACGTCTGCGCTCTCTTCCCATAGTGCGACTTCCCGTACCACCTGAAGTGCCTCGACCCGCCATTGGACGCCATCCCGGACGGAGAGTGGTTCTGCCCGGAGTGCGAGGACGACCCTGGGGCACCCATCTCGCTCGACGGCGTCCGCAGGAAACCCAAGAAAGCAAAGATCCAGGCGGGGGAAGAATCGCCTCAACCAGGCCAGAAGCGCAAGGCGGTCGCGCAGCCGGGGGGTGAGTCGCTCCCATGTCGTGTTTCGAAACCCCGAGGTAGCAGTGCTGATCATTTGTGTCGCGGCATGCAGCGGCGAAGCGCAAGAAATAGACTAGCGTGTCAGCCACGAATCCGAGCTCCTCCAGGATGCCTCATCGAAGTAGTGTATATACTGTTACAGACTGCTGTTTTGGTTCTGATGCGCGTCCATCCGTCGCCGCTCTCCAGTCGACGCTGGACGGTGACTGGGAGCACGCGGATCCGCACCTGACTGGTCGTCACTTTTTTCGAGTTATATGAGCACTGTACTGTAATCTGGGTATATCTAGTATATAGGCATCTTCCAACCACCAACGGTGTGAAGGACACACAATATGGGTGTAAGTGTAAGGGCGCAAACAGCGTCTCCACCGCCCTGGGCCAAGCCGAGCACGTTACATACATCCGGCGACCACCGTGGGCTCTTTATCCAACTGGCTCTATAGCCATGCAGCCCTCCTGGTGTCCTACCCTCGCTCCTCCGCCCGCAAGCGTATGGCGCAAGGCCGACGCCTGTGCCTACGCCCTGAGCTCGAGCCCGAAGTACTGCACTACGAGCCACGCCACGCCGACGCTGAGGGCGAGGAGGAGGACGGCGCCGGTGCCGACGTACATGATCATCTCCATCGCCGAGCCGTCGTTCGCGCCAGGGGCGTCCTTAACGTTCGCCTTGGCGACCCCGGTCGGGTACTTCTGGCGGAAGTCGGCGAGGCGCTTCTCGTGCGCGAGGTGCTGGTCGCGCGCCTGCGCGGCGAGGACGACCTTGGTGCGCGCGTCGGACGGGTCGAGCTGGACGCCGCCCTGGACGGACTTGAGCTGGACGAAGGACGGATAGTGCCGCTCGCACCAGATTTCGATCTGCGGAGGGAGGCCGGACACCGTCAGCGTCGGAGAAAAGAGAGTGAGAGCGGAAGAGAAGGGGGTGCCACGCACCTTGCCACAGGCTACCGACAGGCGGAGGAAGCTGGGGTCTTGCGGCACGGCGCGGGCGTGGATTTTGCGCGAGTAGTCGCGGAAGATGTACGCGACGTCCCGGGGGTTCGTCGACCGCATGATGAGCTACGGGAGGAACGGATTGTCAGGGACGTCGGAAGAGAGCGGCAGGGCGGGCGGGATGTGTGCATACCGAAGCCGCCGCCGCCTTGCGGATCTTGATGTGCTTGTGGAACATCTCGTAGTTCATGAAGCACAGCTCGAGCGTCGCCATCGCCATCGTCTGCGGGATCGCGCAGAACGAGAACACGGTCTGCTTCGTGAGCAGCCGGAGGTAGTCGAGCGAGTCGCAGGCGTGCGAGAGCGCGTCGACGACCATCGCGCTCTGCACCCACAGCGCCTGCTTCTCGTTCCCCGGCGCGTAGAGCTCTTGGATCTCCTTCATGCCCGTGGGCCGGCCGACGGCCTGCCCGTACTCAGCGCTGCCCCAGATTTCGCGCGGCCAGAAGAAGCGTTGCTCGTCTGCGTCCTCGCGGAAGTCGCGGATGATGTTCGTCTTCTGGAGCATGATGCCCATCGCGTTCGAGAGCTCAAGCTGCTCTCCGAGCCAGTTCGCCTCCTTGCCAGACGCGGACCAGAAGCGGGTGAGGCCCTCCCCGACGAGGCCGGCGACGTAATGGCAGTAGAGGTTGAACTCGTCGATGGTCTCTACGTAGATGGACTTCGTGGTCGCCGCTTTGTGCGCGTAGTCGGCCATCCCTGTTTGCATCTTCTCGCAAATGTCGATGATGATGTCACGATACCTGCGGAGTGTATATGCATGCCGAAGACGCGCGCGGAGCGAGTGGGTGAGTGCTGGCAAGTCCGCACTATGCGCAAGGACATACCGTGTGTCCAGCCGGTTCAGCTCTTCACTGACGACCGTCCATTCCACGAGCAGCTGACGGTCCTTCTCGTTAGGCCCGCATTCGTCGAACGTCCAGCCAGGCTGCACGGCAAGTTTGTGGAATTGGCGGAGCAGGGGTTGTTTTTTCTCGTCAGGAATCGTCATGTCATCCTCAATCGTGTCGAGGCCTCGTAGGACGAGGTAGAATAAGCACACCTGTGTGTCATTTTGTCAGTCGCAGAAACTTGCACAGAGAGGCTAGAGTAGAGAAATGCCTAGAGCTGTAACTAAAGCACGAGCTCCTTTGTACAAATCCCCTTTCAAGGACTGATTGCGAAGGGCGCGGCCGGGAACAGACGACACTCACCACTCTTGCCAGTTCACCCTCAACCTCCTTGATAACACCCGAAAAGCTTCGGCTTGTCAGGTCAAGGAACTCCCAACATCTCCGCATTGAAGGACGGTCCCATCCTGAAGTCGCATGTTCTGAGGGTTGTGAGATGTCGCGTTTTGGTTCGTGCCAAATCTTGTACTGCAGGAGGATGCGGAACTCGACTGGGTGAGTGAGGAGGAGGGTGATCATAGACGCGACGCCCATTATGTCGAGATTTTTCGTGTAGAATAAAGATATGTAGAGGGTCGTGTCGTCGCTGTCGTGGTCGAGGCTGGAAAGTGTCCGCGTTCTACCGTCCTCGACTCCAAGTCGTACCACATTAACGCTTCCAGTCACCTGACCGGGCGGCCCGTAGGTATATTTTCTTACGTTTCGGGACCGCCTTCCCAAATTTGACCTCTACCTCCCCCATGGATCCAGCGTTGACTCCTCCACTCCGTCTCCAAACTCTTCGTGCTCAGCCTATCGCATCGGATGTTGCTCAAAGGCGTCTAGACAACTTCATCCATCGCTTTCGCGCCCGCAGTCTCGCAAAGAATAGCGGAGAAACGACGACCTCGGCGCAACTACAGAAGCTCGCAGATGCTTTGAACGAGGAGAACACCAGCGGGCGTTGACGTCGATGGGGGTACATGAGGGGGTACATGATGTAGAGGTGAGCCCTTCCTTTAGCAGTCTCGGAAACAGACGTGATTGACAACATCTGTGGTCGCGATCTAGGGCGATGCATCCGTCCACCATCTGGCATCTGTGCGTTTGTGAGTGCCACCGAGTACGGAGTTAGTAGACCGTGTTGCTCCGTGCACCGTCTTCTGTGTCTAGTCTGATTAGTCCTGTACGATCGGGACTAGTCAGGTCCAGGTATACGTAGTTCCATGACCCAGGCAGGTCTCTGTTGAACCGGTCAACACGTCTGCGCTGCAGGCTGTTCTCGATCCGTACTGAGACACCACAACATAGCACATTCGTGGAGCAGTCGTCTCATTGAGCGCATTCATCTCGTGTCTGGCAAACTGACCGTCACACTCCGGTCCCCTAGGTGCGGTACCGACGGACGATGACCACTCCGATAGATGTCGGCCCCACCTCTGAGTACCGTTTCATCGGCGGAATTGCGCACAAACGTATACGCTTAAGAGCGGGGTTGGCTCCCTGTCTAGTTACAATGGCACGGGATGACGGTGCCAATAACAATGTTCTGCCTGGCATAATGATACAGTCTTCACCCGACAATGAGTGGGTACGGCCTAATGGACGCTCGACCGTGATTTAGGCGCTCAACAGTTGGGATATCTACGAGTCTCTGGGAGTCGGGACACTTTTCTTGCCGTGTGCAGTACACAGAGCCTGCATTTGACATCCCAGCATGCACGCCCGACGATCGTCCTCATCGACAGTCGGTGATAATGGAGGGCATACTTACTAGTATCGCTGAGGAAACAAGCGCCATAAACCGAAAGTCGTGCTTGTCCAATCAGATTTCATAGCGCTCTGACTATCGAACCCGCGGCAATTAGCTAATGCCTAGTTATTGCCGCAGTGTCATGATATCGCAATACGATCCCGATCTACGAAACCCCACCGGACCCCACCCCGCTCCCCCCCTAATGAGGAACTACTAAATTACTACAACATTCACGCCGCACGGTATACTGGGTACGGCGCCAGTAGATCTATAGACGCGACTAGTAAGCGTTGCTTCTGGTGCTCTAAGTCAAGGTAGGGTGCACTACTACTACTAGTTCCTACAATTACATTGATGCTATAGAACAGCGCCGGCCTGCATGCATATGCACGAGTTCGACCGACAGGTCCTCCTCCCGCAGGCGGGTAGTGTCTTGCCCCGCCATCACGCGTATCAGGGAGTATCTCGGTCTAAAACATGCGCACCGTACATCCTGAATCGTTGTAGTCTACTTATTATGACTCTCGCCAACCAGGCCGGTGTTTGCTGGGTCAGGATATAATACTGGCCAGTCTCCTCCCTCGAGACAGCTGGATCAGGATTCCAACAGGACCGCCTCCCTCCCTCATCTCCCCCTCGTCTACTCTAAATCTCTGTCAAGAATGCTCAGCCTTCTTAGCCTCTTTATTGCCGCAGGAGCCCGTGCTCTTTTCGGTCTTGATAGTAATACGGAGAAATCCTTCCCTCTATTGCCTTCTAGGTATGTATCATGAAGCTTCAAACATTATGTATGTTCGCTGACAATCTTCTGCACCAGCACTCCCTCTTCTCTGGAAAAACGAGCCGTTTATCATTTACCGCCCTCTGAGTCGAAGGTCAGATCATCTCACCATACCTTCATGTGAGCATATCTTAACGGCGGCGTGCATACAGGCAGCTCCCAATTCTGCGAAGGCGCATTCGAATTTGGAGGGAAAAAGCGAGCATGTTACTGACGTAAGTGTCATGATTTCACCTCAGGCTCAGAGACGTACGTTGACGCGTCGACAGCTCTCTGATGAGGCCTTCTTGTCGGAGGTCAAGCAGGTAATGCGAGACTTCCTGCGGGATATATCATACAAGCCGTTAGGGACGATCCCAAACCCGAGACTGCGTCAGGAGACTAAAAATGAGATTCTGTCGTGGAACTCTCCCGATCTCAGTCCGGACTACATCGAAGGCCTCACGGACGTGGCGGTCTGCGTCGCCGAGTTCTCGTACAGTCACACCAGCTACGCGCACCAACGCTACGTCTCCTTCTTTACCGCCTACCTCGTCGTCGCCGACCACCTCGGCCAGTACAACATCGAGGCGCTCGGCCAGTTTGTGCGGCGGCACACCTCTGGGCAACCCCAGCTCCATCCCGTGCTCGATAGGCTGGAGGTGCTGCTCCGTACGACGCACGATCTCTACCCGCCGGTCAGCGCCGATGCTATCGTCTCGAGCGTGCTCGACGCGGTCGCGTGGATGTACGTCGAGGTGCAGACGAAGGAGCAGCCCGTGCTACCTGCCAGTGCGACGAGATATCCGTACTACATGCGCGTCAAGGTCGGTGTGGCCACCAGCTTCGCGCACTTCGTCTTCGAGAAGGAATGGGCGGAGACCGCCGAGACCGGGTTGTTCTACCTTCAGTTGATACCGTGAGTGCACAGTCATCTCCAAGCACCTTCTTGCGTGATTCAATATCTCTACGTTCGTTCTTACAGAGACATCGAGGTCCACACCTGTTTCGCAAAGTACGTGCTGCGAATCTTAGCGTCGTCCGTATCGTATTCTGACCATGTCATCTTCATAGTGACATGTACGGTCCTTCCGTCTCCATCTGCGACGCGATACTGACCTTTGTGTTCAGCCTTTCGTTTTACAAGGAGGCATTGGCCGGAGAGAGCAATAACTACGTCCACCTGCGTGCCGCTGCTGAGCAGAAGCCGGTCATCCAGGTGCTCCGAGAACTCGTCGACGAGACCGTGACGAGCATACGCAAGGTCGGGGAACTCGCAGCTCTCCAACCCGGGATAGCTGAGATTTGCAACGACTACATTATGGTAAGGCGTTATCTGGATCTGTAGCACCTCGTCTTGCTGATCATGCCGCAATACAGGGCTATGTCGAAGCCCACTTCGTTGCGAAGCGGTATCGCCTAGAAGACCTAGAGCTTTGATCGGCACCTCAGCAATACCCAGCCCCACTGTATCATATCAAGTTATCTCTGCAACGCTGACACCGTTGCCTGCTCGGACAGATGTATGTGATAGTATGTAGTTGTGCATTAGTAGTACTTTGCGTTCAGCACCATATATTAGTACCTTGGCTAGTCGCCGATTTCTCCTTCCCCTCAAAGGGATGATGACCGGTGACCCTTCAAGCTTCAAGGATAGGCTGTCCCCGCTCAGACCGTGACGTGTAATAACCGTGACATGCACCGTGATTTATCCAGCGCTTAGCCTTCGGAGTGAGCGCCATACCAGCCGCAAGTTGCAACATGCAAGAGTCAAGACAACTTGAACTTCATCCTCTCTTGTGCGGCGTTTTCGATGTCGAGTCTATCACCAAAGCCCGTCAGAATAGGACATTGCTTTCCTCGATTCTCATCACGATGTACGATTCACGCTACCATGGCATACGTTGGGACCCCGGCCATTCAAGTTAACCGGCTGCCGCCAAGCGGCCGTCTTTGACGCTCTCGGAGTGTATCCGACTCGGATGCTCCCGCCTCTGGAGTTGAGCCGGACACACTCGTACAGGTCAGTTCCGCCCGGGCCCGTCCACGGTCGGCCGAGCGCACAGGTATCATTGCTAACAACATGCTTGCTCCAACATGTGCTTAACATTTAACGTGCAACATGGAGAACAGTTCCTGCGATAGACGCTATAATAGGCGTCACGCTGGTCGAACGCGTTCCTTCTTGCAAAGAATAGCCTGCTGGTGTTGTACACCTAAGCATGCATATACAGGAACAGAACGGAAAACGGTGCGCCGTTACAACGTGCTGACTTGTTTGCTCATCGCGGTACAACAAGTGTCCCTGTCCACGTTCATCCGATCGCTCCGGAGCGTGTGTACAGAGCACTGCTCATACACTCCGTGCTCTCGGCGGTCCGCCTCCGTCTCGCCTACCACCCCTCGGAGCGCGGACACTCGGTATCCACGACTCGCAGGGTTGTTCCGGCCATGGCGGGCCTCTACTACTTCCATTGTCACACCTGGTGTTGACGCCCGCCGGTGCGGTTATATACACTCTGCGAAACCCTCCGACGCTGTAAATCGCCCTCGTCCGACACCGCGGCCTCACTCACATCCTATTCCCTTCAGTGTCCTTATATCCTCCCATGGCTACCACATTCGGCCTCTGCGAGGTGTGCTTCCAATCCACCTTCGGCGTGTGTTGTGTCGCATGCAGCAACCTCCTCCGCTGCATCTCCGGCCCCGAGACAGAAACAAACGTACGCAATAGCCTACGTCGATTTTGTCTCCATCTGACCCGTATGCTATTATAGCAGAGGAAACCCTCCACTAGTCGTGAAGATGACGCGTCTTCGATAGTCTCTTCATCTTCCTCCGACTCGTACAATCCAATGGAAGTAGACCTAGACTATGAAGACGACGAAGGGGAGTACGACGAGGAGTACGACGATGAATACGATGAGGACTATGAGGACGAAGACGCCGAGATCATGGTGAGCACGCCCCCTCACAGCATGCCACACCGGTATGCATGAGATCAGACCACAATCTGACCCCGGTCTTCTATTGACGAACAGATTCTTGCCCAAGATCTGTACAGCAACGGCGTCACGCCCGGCACGGCGCCATTCCCTGATATCAAGGACAACTTCGGCTCCATGCTGAGTGTCCACCGTGCGCTTGCAGCCTCGGCGGCGGACGCGGAGAGTGGGAGTGCCCGTGCCACCGCAACAGAGGCAGACGCGGAGACAGACGTGCAGGGCACTCGCGGCAAGACCTTCCCCGAGCACGACGAGTCCGCGTTCTCCGACGACGTCAAACTCAGTCAGAAGATGTCTCTCCGGATACTTGTGAGTCGCCCTGTCTTTAACGCGTGGAGTCCAACTGCACCCCCGGCGCAGACGCATCTCCGTCTATCGCGCTTTCGTAACCTGCGGTGCACGCACATGCCGACGCACCTTCCGAGATGCGCCGCCGCTCCGGGCACGTTGGACACACGTTGATCATCCACACAGACCCTGACTGATGCGCTCGCTCTGTGCACAGGTCAAGGGCCACCAGCCATACGACCACCAGACGAATGGAATTCTCCGGGGCATTGCGGTTTATGGTGCGTGCCGAATAATCCGTCCCTTTCGTTCGTTCACTGACTCAATTTGTGTATCGACTCTCAGCTTTGTGAGTTGCAACACGGACATACGCTGAAGTATAACGACCGGGATATCGACCCAACACGACATGACATCATGATCTAATACTTCATTTTTTTCTGCGGCCTGTTTCACTGTTTTTGTCTCTATGACCATGTACATTGTTTGTTAACTTACTAGAGCATGACCATCGCATATATACTAATAGTACTGTTCGTATATGAGGATATAATAAGCCAAACATCTTCTGAGCCTGAACGCGTGAAGATTGGAAAACACATCTGCTAATGAAGAGTTGTTCACGCACAAAAAGTTTCCGGGCCTGGCCGGGAATTGAACCCGGGACCTCCTCCAAACAGCTCGAAGCCCTAAGAAGGAATCATACTACTAGACCACCAGGCCATACCAGTAATGACTGACGTGCCATTTACAGTACGCAGAAGGATATCCTGAAGCCGTTCTTACATTATCGTTCACTGCTACTGCAGCTAGGAGCGTTTGAACGACATGCATAGAAGCCCAGTAAATGATGATGATAACGAAGGGCGTAGCGCGATGATACATAGCCACGAACCTGCGTGCAAAGCCAGACTGTCGAATGTTCGTGGTATACGAGTCAACCCGAGTCAACTACTTGCATGTTATAACGGGTACAAACACACATCTATACAACATTGCGGGTCAGACGGGAGAAAATAAATCAGAACTACGGGATAGTGGCCGAATTTGTTGTCTTGCTGATTCCGTCTTGTTACTCCTGCGACCCGAACAACACTTGTCGCACAGTCAGCCGAAATGTGATATTTATATAGAGACTTGGGGACTCACGCATGCTCATTCCGGACCTCTTCATGGAGTACTGCACAGATATGATGATATCAGTGGCGAGGACCATCCACAACCAAGGCAAACTGACTCACCTCGAACACACCGCCTTCGATGACTAGCATATCACCATGGAAGAGGGTGACCACCAACATCTCATCCTTGCTCTTCGCCATTCTTGCCTTCTTCCGAGGCGGACCATCATCCAGCGACATAGGTTCCGGAGCATCCTCGCCGTCGACGTCCATGTTCTCCGAGATCCCACGGCTGGCGCTCTTGCCCTTCGGCGCGGACGCGCGGCCGGTTTGTTTGACCGTCGAAACACCGGCCTCTGAGACGCGGTTGAAGGACAGGTCGACGTCGGCGCCCAAGGCGAGGATGATGACTGGCGCGTGTCGCGCGGACAGCTTGCAGCCCTGTGCACGACGGAGCGCGAAACGGGAACCAATGTCAGTGTCCGTGGTTCATGGATGCGGCATGACAGATGGGTCGGAACGCAGACCTTCTTGTTCCCGGAGCGCCGCCAGGCGGTTATCGTCAAGTGGTCGATGGAGAGGTCGGACGTGAATTTGGGGAGCTGGCCGCGGCGCAGCATCAGCTCGCGCGCGCGAGAGACACAATCGGGTGTATCGGACGGCCATGCAGACTCCTTATCGTTCCCCTTGGATTTCCTATCCGGGGACTTTGACGGCGAGGAGCGAGGATATTTGATCGAATAGACCGTTTGTCCACCATGCCGGCCAACGCCTGCGCCTAGGGTCCCGGGCATCTCGACTTGAGCCTGGATGTCGTGGAAAAGCTGGGTAGGGTCGGCTTGCAGGTGTGCGTGATTGCGCGTGAACAGATGGTGCACGAGCGCTGTGTTTGAGTCCGATAATGCATATGTGAAGTCGCGCAGGCCGTCTGGCGCGTGGGACGTGGAGCGCCGCACCCCCTCATCGCATTTGTCCATTGGAAATGTCGTAGGATCCGTGCCACGAACGTCGCGAGCGTATTCGACTCTCATGGGAGCGAGTCCATTGGATGTCTGGCGGAGCGATCGCTGTCTCAGCTTGCGAGCTCCGTGGCTGATACGATGACGGGGACTTACGGAACAAAACGCGCACTGCTGTAGACACAAGTTGCGTTGAGCATTTATTCTGCCGCATTTGTGGCAATACCACCCCTGCGCTGAGCCTCCGAATTGCGAGGGAGGCGCGATCAGGTGCGACGGAAGCAGTGTGAAGGCGTGTGCTAATGCTGTTCCACCTCGATCCTCCGCGTCTGTGGATCGCTTATTGTCGGAAGCCTCAGGCTCTAGTTCCTTCATCCACCAAGGGATCGCCTTCGTCGGAGAACACGCATGTGGGTCCTCACCCCCTGGCGTCCACTGGAAAGTGCAAGTCCAATGCCTGGTACCATACACGGCCAAGCCCTTTGTGTCCTCTTCTGTGAGCTCTATCGTCTAGCTCGGTAGGGGCGTCAGGAAATGTCACGAGTTAATTGACATGCAGTATTTACCTCGATCTTCAGTTGCGTGATAAAGAAGAAACCCAAGTAGGCGCACCCACACCCTTCGGGGGGCGTGAATGGAGAAATGCTGGCGTCACGACATAGAATCGCGCTGACCGGAACCTTCGATTCACGTGCGTGAAGCAGAGCTAGAATTTCTGGAGGGGCGTCACTAACAGGTAGTACTGGTGGTGAGTCCGATGCGACAGCTGTGTCGCGATAGAGGCCGCGTGTATCTCCGGGTTTTGCGATGGGGCCCTGTGGAAATAGATATAGGCCGTCTTGTAACACAACAGAATGAGAGCGTTCTGATATGTCCGAAGCGATGTGATGGAGATTCTGGTCGGGGTAAAATCGATATCTCCTAGTGCTGCGGATGGGGAGATTGGACGGTCTGTAGCAGGGAAAATTGTCGCAAATTACTCACAAAACCAATCGTAATCTCTTCCCGCCATCCCACTCATCTACAATATATTTAGGCCCGTCGAGGAACAGGACCGGGGTCTCAGTCTGTTCATAGGCGATGTTATGCTGCATATGCCCAAGCTCAGGAAGAACTTCGCATAATTCTTGGCGGCTCTGTAAACCATGATCAGAGTCTACGTACGAGGCATGTATCTAAGACCTTACCGGGATCCAGATATGCGGTCGAGTCTCTGATGATAATGGTGGTGGTCGGTCTTTGGATGCTCGTGCTAGAGTCGGTTTCACGAATGTCCACTTGATTTCAGGAGTTTGCTCTACGTCGGGAAATGTCGGTTCTAAAAAATCATGGTCAACAGGAAATAAAGATGTGCATACAATGAGCATTTACGCATGTCGTTGTTGCCACTATTTGAAGGCTCTGATTCCCGCGACCTCTTTCTCTTCAGCGCTACGGAATGCTTCACAACAAGGTCATTCGACACCGCATTCTCGGAGGATGTCGGTCGCGCTTCAGCTACAGGACAGGCCACGAGAACGGCATTGTCATCCGTCGCATCGTCGCCCTCATCTGTCATGCTGGAAGAAAGTCGAGATGTTCTCGTGGAATTATCTCGGCGCCCCCGTGCGAACCAGTGGTAAAACGCTTCGGAGACTGCATGCAGGGCATTGGCAACCCCGTACACATGTGAGTCAAAAGGAAAATGAGAAGAAACACACCCTTCGCCACATAGTATAACATTACGGAGAAGGAGCCGACTCTCAGGCGACAGTGCGCGAATCGGAGGAACAAGCCGCTGCCAGAGGTCGTAGAACGTGTATAGAGCGGAGGGACAGTGATCCAGCAAAGCAACGACGTCAGTCTCTGAGTTGGAGAAGGGACACGCCCGCAAGACTTGGAGAGCAGCCTTGTAGAACAACATCTTGTAGCCTACAGGCCCGCGCTCTGTTATAGACACCGCTTGCTGGATGCATAACGATACAGGACTTACCAGTCATCGTGACATCCAGCTCGTCACCATCCTCTGAATGCTGCAAGCCAGACTGGAGCATGCCCTCCGCCGATAGTTCCCTCAACGTTGATTGCACGGACGACTGAACACCAGCTCGTAGGAGCTCTTCCGAACCAGACAGAGTCAAGAGCGCGGGAGCTGGAGCGTCGCCGCCCATGATGTTGCAGCCTACACCAGTGGTTGAAAGTGCGAACGCTGAGGAGAGCATCCGGTGACAGTTTGTTAGGAGAGATGGCTCCCAGTTCTCAGGATTTTACCGCGAACGCGTCTTGCATTTTGGACACGGTCACCTGAGCAAAACTTAGCTCTTAGCGCTCCAGGCGCTCGCGGCGAGGAGCGTATACTACACAAGTGACAAGTACCCCATGTTAGCTTCCGAGTCAGTGCATGTTGGAAAAGGAATTCACACTATGATCACCTGTTCGGCACTGCGGGAGAGGAGTCCGTTCCAAGTGGATTTCTACCAAAATAATGAAGTCTAGAATCACTGATGAGCAGGACGAGTACAATTCTCCAAAGCTACATACAACACCAATCACTCTCGAACCTCAGCGTCCGAGCTGTCAATCTGAAGAAGAATCTATTGGATGCGAGATACATTTAGCAAACCGAGGTCGAGACCGGCTGCTGGGTGCTCAGCCGGCAATACCCTCGTAGTCCGATGCCGCCGTTGACGATGCGTACGGCGACGCGAGCTCGGTATATCGTACTACTCGGAAACGTTGTGCAGGAGGAACAGACTTGTCGTCGAGGCCGTGCTGCATACCTCCGTGGAGGACACCGACGCGCATCATGGACAACAGCTGCAAGAGAATCAGGTCACCGCCATATCTTATAGACCGAGGGTGTATACACGTACGTTGTGCGCGGCATTAGAGTGGTCATATACACCGCCGAAGAACGCAGTCGTAGCATCCTTGCCGATCATCTTCACCACGAGGTGGCGGCCACCGGGGTGCTCGTCCATGAACGACGCGACATCGTGAATGAACCCAGCGATGACGACAAGGGGGCGCTTTGTAGCCTGCTCCTGAAAGGTACTCCAGCTGACGACAGGCAGATTGGTGCTTTCCGGAGCCCAGACCAAGCCCTCCTGCTTCTCACGGAGACGCCTGAGCTGCATCGTCAGCTGGCCCTTCGCGACTTCGTTGTCGGGGAACGTCTTCAAGTGGCTAGCGAGACCGAGTTTCGAGCAGACCCAGATGAACCACTTGGTGGGGTCGTACTGGTACCATTTGATCGCGTTACGGTAGTCCATGGGGAATTGGTGGTGGAAGTTGTGGTAGCCTTCGCCAATCGTGCAGAAAGCTGTGATCATGTGGTCACGAGGGGTGTGCTTATCGTCAAACGGCGTCTCTCCGAGCCAGTGCGCGAGCGAGTTCACGCAGAAGGTCGACTATGCACGCAAGCGTTAGAACACAGTCTACGACGAAAACGATCGATAAATGCTACGCACATGGTGAACGAAGCAGAGCCGGGCAGCACCCGCATACACGTACCCGCCCCAGAAGTCGCCCCAGCCGAAGTAGGCGACGAGTGTTGGGACAATGAAGCCCCATGTCAAAATGAGAGGGCGGTACCAGCGGTGCTGCCACCTCACGACCTCGTTCTTGCTCAGGTCGCTGACGTCCGCAACACCGGGCCGGCGGCGAGGTTTGACGAGCATCCAGCCGACGTGCGAATACCAGAATCCCCGGTGTGCGTTGTAGGGGTCGAGTTCGGTGTCGGTGTAGCGGTGGTGCGCGCGGTGGCCGCGCGACCACCACTTGATCGAGCCCTCGACCGCGCCCACGCCGGCAACCGCAAGGAAATACTGGAGCGGCTTGGACGCGTTGTACGAGCGGTGCGCCCACAGACGGTGGTAGCCAGCGGTAATGCCTAAGACCAGGTCGGTTCAGCAACCGAATACTAATATAGCTAAACCAGCCACGGGCCCCGCCGCCAACACGCAGAGAAAACACTCACCGAGACCGGTGAAGAAGTAGTAGAACACGCTGAAGACGGCCGTCTCCCAGCGGAGAGGCACGTGCAGCGCGCCATAGATGGCAATGCAAGGCGTGAAGGTGAGGACGGCGATCGATATGTAGTTGAGCTCGTTCCACCAGTTGTTCCAGGAGATGGGCGGGCGCGGCTTCTGGTTCTTCAGTGTCCACGACACATAGTTGTCGGGAATGTCGATGTCGACGGGCGCGTCCGACTTGCCCGCCTTGGCCCCTACGGGCGGGGACATAGGCGGCGTGAGCGTGGCTGGCTCTTTCAAGGTCGTCGTCCTGACGGCGAAGGACATAGCGATCGAAGAGGGAGGAGGGGATGGAGAGTTCTGCGAGCCGTCGCTGGATACTATATACGACCGTCCTTTCTGTTTCGTTGGGGATGCTGCCCTATGCTGCCTGGCTCTCGAGCGCGTCCGGACTGCCTTAGGCCTAGGCTGGACCTCGCTAAATACCAAGTAAGTAGTCCTATCATTCTGGAATGACCTCGCCCCGCTGGAATATGATGCGCATAAAAGCACGTCTGCACGATTATGTGGGTCGGACTCGATTTCGATTTCTGCTGCGGCATAAGTAGCGGGTGGAAATATACCTATAAATATACCCGTGTCATTTGGGGGTACGGCTGTTGGGGGTCGACTCGTATCGCTCAGGGGATGATAGCACTGCGCAGTGCGGATACGGTTGGGGTCGCGCAGTGCGGATACGGTTGGGGTCGCGCCGTTGGGGTTACGAGGCCGGGTTCAAACTGTCAGATAACGGAAGTGTGGACAGATTCAGAATCACAAGGAAAACATTCTCGCCGTAGGCCCGCACTTTCTACTGCCACACCACGTCCGTTACGGCAAGTTGGGCAAGTGTATGTAACTTTGTAAGTACCAGGACATGGGCGCTCCGAAGGCCGAGGCGGGGATATCATGATTAGTACGTATTACGCGAGCCGACCCGCCGCGGCAATGCCGCCCCCGACGTCCTTGGCGCGCGAGCGGCGGGAGATATTTCATGCACACCGGAGGTCTCCGAGTCTGAATGTCCATAATTCACTCCGGAGCCATCCAGCAGGCGATACGCCAACTGCATAAAGGAGGAGTGAGCTTTTGAGCACCTGAACTTGCAAGCTTTCATTGCGTGACACCGGTACCGATATCAATGGATAGAGCAAGGATGGAGTGAAGGTTACGCCAAACGACCGAGGCGTCCTCCCACTGGTACGAGAATCACGACAGGCAACGGCTAAAACCGGGCACTGGGAAATTGAAGGGAAATTCTGTGGAAATGTTGAGTTTCTGACAACTGCAATCAGGCTATCGTCCAAAAGGATACTTTGAATGTCCAATACAATGTTCTTGGCGACGAAATGATAGAGAGCAAGAGCAGTGGATAGTCTACAGCTATCACGAGGAATGTTTAGCTGTCTGTAGCATTTCCTTTGACTGTACCTTGGTAGGACAGTGACCTTTATTTCCCTATCTACGAAACCTGTAAGAATGTCATAATTTCCCGCAGTGTCGGCATTTCCCATCAACGTCCTCCGCATTTCCTCTCGATGGATACAAAGATCATAGTCCACCGGTAGGAAATGCGGGGGATACACAAACTATGCTCATCATTTCCTCAAGATGTCGGAGTGTCGTGACGGTCAGAGTCAATCCCTGTCAAAGGATTTCTTCTAGCCATTGTGTAGGGTATTCAAGATATCCTTGACATCGATAGCCTGATTGGACCTTAAAGGAATCTTACATATCTGACAAATGCCTCAAGAATTTCCCTGCCATCGGATTTCGCCCTTGCCTGTCGTGAATATACTGGTAGGGATTCGAGTGGTGAAAACAAAGATGCCGGGATGGTCTGAGGTAGCTGAGGCTTTATACGTACTGGCGTCTCGCTACTATGGATCGACACATTCGAGTTTGAGTCGATCCAACCCCTCCTGCAGTAGCCTCATCTGTATTTCTGTAACTTCTTCCCCTTTCTGTAGCTCCCTCAACCACATGTCACGCGTATCCATCATTGCAAAGAGCTCCAGATAGTCGCGATTTCGGATACCCATCTTGTCAAAGAGCATCTCAATGTGATTTGCGTCCGAGGCCGGGATCCTCAGCCCGGCCAGAAAGTCGTCGACAGTCCTATCCTTGCCGGAGTATAAGACACGGATATCGGGCGGCACTTCGAGAGACGCTTCGCGAGACGACTACAGATTAATGAGAGGAGATTTCGTCGAGCGTGAGCATGAAGTGCAAACCTCGTCAAGTTTGGCTATTGGCACGTCAAATGATGAGCACAATCCTCACAAAAGGTGATGGACTATACGTACTCAGCGGAGACATTGAGTGAACGTTGGGATTATGTTCAGGATCCGGAGAATCATCCCGGGTAGGCACGAAACCAACTGAATTCCGACCGGGACCAGGGCGTACTGGCCTCTTCCCCTCCTCCTTTCCGCGAGCATTGGGATGGAACCGGCCTTGAAGTAGCGGGGGATTCTGGATGAGCGAGTGAGAATCGATAGGCATCGATCGTGATTCATTGAGTGTTGCAGTGAGATGCGTCATCGTTACCTTCGCTTGGCTTTGAGCGGTGCTTTTTGGGGCAGGCTGAGACGTCCCTTTCTTTGGGTGGTAGTTCTTCAAGTAAATGCTGATATACCGCGACACGGGCCATCCATCGTCATAGTCCTCCAGGTCGGTGCAAATTCTCAGAACCTGCGGCCAGTTCGGTGAGGGACCGATTTGCAAACAGTCAAAGACAACATTCCCCACCTGTTCCTTCACAGCTTGCAGTGCATCAGGCTGTTGCTCCCGGTAGTGTACCGGCCGAAGATCAAAATGCTGTTCAGCCGCCCTTCGTGTTGCAGCCTTGAGATGAGCGTTCGAAGTCAGAAGGGTAGCATGAAAGGTGTATGAGTGCGCACCGTCATCTTGTCCAATTTATCCCGGTCGTTCTCTAGACCCATCTGAGACTGCAAAGACGGTTTGCGTCTACTTTTGCTGTGATACAGGTACTGGGCCACTACCGGTGGCGCTGGGATGCGCCTTCGTGGATCTGCGGGCAAGGACATTGCAAATTAGTTGATATATCGTATGCCTCCGCAAATCACAGAAATTGAGCGATTTGAGGAACTCACGCGAGTGCGACATTATTTGGTGGGGGCGATCAGAGACAGCTTTAATGGGGACAGGATGCGAGTCTGTACAAGTCTGGTCGACGACACGATATACGCTCGGCTGCTAGTAATGATGCATGCAGCCAGTCACCCTGAGCGGCCTCCTCAGATAGTCCTCAGGGACGGACGACGGCGAACACAGCCTACGGCCATGTGTGTCTAGGGTTAGAACAAGGCTGTCTTAAAGTGAACACTGACTAGCTAGGCTTGCGAGACCAGTTTGGCAAAAGGTCGGAGATCCTTGTCGGGACTCTGCGACTGTGTCATCCCTGCCTGATCAAGTTATCGGTCTATGTCTATTATGTCGCTGCCAGTCTGAGTACATCTTGCTCTTAGAGTGAGTTAGCATAGTAGACATCCTGGGACTCGGAGAGGCGAAGCTAGCTGTTCTCTGAGTCGGTAGTCGAGAACAGACATGCACGGCGAGAGTCGACTCAAGTGCAGTCGGAGCCTATCGGAGTAGTGCGGTCCGGGAAAAGACACCGGTCCGGACAATTTCACTGGGCGCCAACGCTTCGACAAGGCCCTCAGGCTGCGCGTAGCCTATGCCAATAACTCTGGTCCTTCGATACTACTACCAGGCTGCACCAAGCTCGTCATCAGCAACAACACAGTTCTCTACTCGCACATGGATGAAGTGGTCACAAAGCGAATACACATATCTGGCCTCAACCCCGCCATCACAGCCAAAGACCTCTCCGATCGTCTCACATCCTTCGGCACAGTCACAAGCTTAGACGGGTTCGGAAAGCTAGATGGGGTCGGACAGCCGCGCAAGTATGCGTATGCTACGCTAGAGACGACTAAGGGGAAGCTTGCCCGATGTGCGTTGACCGACGCTATGTCTTGTCTTCACGCTTACCTAGCACGCAGGTATGAACCTGCTCAGTGGTGTTACCTGGAAAGGCGCGAAGCTCAGACTTGGAGAGGCAAAGCCCGACTTCCGGGAAAGGTACGTCTTATGCAGCCTTGGCCTTGTTCTACACGCCTCATACATGAAGACAGAATTGCAAAGGAGCACGCTGAGCTCAAGCGGGCGGCCGATGAGGCTGAGGACGGCCCATCAAAGAAGCGTCCCCGTCTCCCCCGGGGCGTGCAAGGTGTACATGCACGAGATATGTCGCTCGTCACTCCAGAGAACGTGTCGACGCGTGGGGGCTGGCGCGTCACTCCGACGGGGCGTCTCATTCGACCGATACGCATGCGCCCTACGCACCCACTGCCCGAGCCCTTAGTAGCTGCAAAACCTAAGGAGAAGGCCAAAGGGAAGGGAAAGGAGGTGAAGAAGACCCGGAAACGAGTCCGCGATGCTCCGACGCGTGCAAGGAGGAAGACGATTGACCCTACCAAGTGGGGATCACAACATCTCAAGGGTATCTTCCTAGAGAACGCTGCTACTTATATTCCGCCAGTATCTTCACGTCACGCTGCACAAGATAGCGCCGTCGATGAGCAAGTTGAAAGAACGGAGAGCGAAAGCGGCGACGAGTCTTCAGAAGGAGAGGAAATCTCTGATAGCTCTACCGAGAGCACAACCTCGCCGCGTCCGGAGAACGCACCTGCCCCGCAAAAAACTCCAGCTTCCGTAGCAACCTCCCAGTCGTCTATGCCAATTTCCTCTATTGCACTTGAGCTGGTGGAAGAGAAGAATCAATCCTTGGGTCTCCTACAGTCGTTATTCGGCGATCACGAGGACTGGGGTGGCGCAGAAAGCGTCGGTTCGGACGTAGAGGTCGACGAAGACGCTCCGGTTGCACGACACTCTGAAGAGCTCGATGCTACTGAAGCTGAAGATGCTGACGCTGCGATGGACGTAGACGAACTGGACGAACCTGAACCCGGGTCTCCCGCACCACAATCGCAAGACGGCTTGGTTCCAGCAGGGGGGAAAGCGAACCTGAAGGATTTATTTGCTCCACGAGAAGAGGAGGGTACGTCGTAGAAGCATCTTGATGACCTCGTGTGTTGGCTCATAGATCATCTCTTATAGGTGGATTCTCCCTTCTCGGGCATCTGGATCTGGATCTGGAGCTGGACGACGACATCCCATTCGACCTGCCGGCTGCGGTGCCTGCCTCAACACTGTCACATCCTGTTCAGATTGTCCAGCCAACTGCGCACGTAGCCCACACGACTTCTCTCGACCCAACGCGGCCGTTTTTCTTCCCGTCCGATCATGTGGGTGCGAAGGGTCGCGTCATGGATCCTACCTATTGGAGAACGTGGTTCTACCGCACAGACTCTCCGGAGGCTATCCGTGCGCGTTGGGAGGAGACGAAGGGAGAGCTGACGGCTGGTTGGAAACGCCGGCATCGTGAAGCCATCAAGAGCCGTAGGAGAAGAGGTGGAGGTGCCGGTGAAGTAGATTAGTACCGCGTAGTTCCGCATTTCTATATCTTACCCAGAGCCCTGTATTGGACTTATAACCGCGCCGTCTGCCGTCTGAATGAGTGTTTGGCGTAGATGGTCGTGTTTCGTTGTATCACTACCTCTGACCGCGTTGCTGACATGAATGCTCTGTTCAGTGCCAGCAGGCTCCGAGGCAGACTCACTGGCAGAGTGTCATAATTACAATAAAATCCAAATCAGATATTGCCCTGGCCGCGGAAACGCTGGGTGCAGTCACCTCTTCCCGTCCTCTAAGCTTTGCTTCTTCCTGTCATCCCCACTGGCTTGCGCGTACTCTTCCCTATCACGACCTCGCACACAGGACTGCTGTCTTCCGCTCTCGCTTCACCTGCAAACCGAACGGCTTTGGGATGAACCAAGCCACGAGTCGGAGACGATGGGGACCCGTTCGGTCACTGCTATGTTTAGCGCCCCTCTTCGTCCTTGCACCGTTTTACACGTACAGGGACCACTACGGTGCGCGTCGCATTCACATCGTATACATGACGTCCAGCTAGAACTAACATGCTTCGTCTCAGCTCTGCCTGAGCCTATCGTCGACTTGTGAGTAGTGCACGTCGCGCGGCGGGAGCTGGAGGAGATGGTGACGTCGTGACGCGTTCTCTCAAGATATGACCCTGCGACCTCTCTCCCTCAAATTTCTGAGGCCCAAATTCTTGCACACGCAAAGTATCTCTCCGAAGACATTGGGTACCGAACAGTGGGCACGCGCGAACATGCACTGGGAGACGCATGGATGCTCAAGCAGGCGGAGGCGCTAAAGACAGAGTGTGAGGCAGTCGTGCGTGCACACCCGGAGCGGAAGTTGCAGTGCGAGGTATGGCATCAGCAAGGCAGCGGGAGTCATAGGTGCGTCTCCGTCGCTCGTTTCCTCGACCTTCCGGACCTGGGTCAGTAATATGCGCCGTTCTGGCATAGGTTCGACATGATGGGCAAGCGGCTGTACAAGACATATGTCAACTTGACGAATATCATCGTTCGTGTATCAGACGGCACGGATGAGGGAAAGGAGCACGCAGTGCTCGTCAACTCGCACGTCGACAGTACGTTGCCCTCCCCTGGCGCAGCCGACGATGGCTTGGCCGTTGGTGTTATGCTGGAGTGCATTCGGGTGTTGGTGAACACGCCAGAATGGCACGCAAAACATGCTATAGTATTCTGTGAGTGATCTCCCAACTTGAGGTAGGGTCTAAAGATGACATATGTTCTCTGGAAGTGTTCAATAATGCCGAAGAGTCTCTACAAGATGGCTCGCATTTATTCTCTACTCAACACCCTGTCGCAAAGACGTACGCAGTCATATTATCACTACTACATGGATCGTCATTGACATGATGCGCACAACTTGTCGTAGTATACGTGCGGCCATTAACCTTGAAGGTGAGTCTGCTGCATCCTCTAGTAGTGGACTACTCAATGCTCAACACTTCAATCGTTACTTGTCGTACTATAGCCGCCGGCACGACTGGTCCTGAGCTTCTCTTCCAGGCTACTTCCGAGCAGATGATACAAGCATATGCTACAGTGCCTAGGTCTGTCATTTGCATTGGATCCGGGACCAGTCATTGATACTCGAGGTGGCTGGTCAGACCTTTCGGCTCCGTCATTGCCAACGAGATATTTAGCTCCGGTATAATCCTATCCGAGTAGGTCTAAATCTACAGATATGTGTCCGCGGTGGCTGATAGTTCAATTTCAGTACAGACTTCAGACAATTTCAGCTTTACCTGAACGTCACTGGACTAGATGCAAGTCATTCACTGAGATTGTGTCAGGTCTCATGCTGAGTTCCCGCTCCTAGATGGCTGTTGTCGGAAACAGTTACCTGTACCACATGCGCAAGGTAGGTTGATCATTCATCATTAATGGATGGCGCTTACAGATTCCACAGGATCTAGTAGAGAACATCGAACCCGGTGTTGCTCAGGTATGTACATTTCCTTAACGCTTGAGGGCGACGATGTCTTAATGGATTTGCAGCACATGGCCGAGAACACCCTCGCTATTCTACGGCACCTCACCTCCTCAGAGTCACCGCTCGCGCAACTGGCATCAACAGGTTATTCCGCGCCACGCACCGTCTTTTTCGATTACCTCGGAGTCTTCCTAGTCTACTCATTCAGCACTGCAAAGCTGATGTATTCGATCTCCTTCGTGCTTGCTCTCCTCGTTGCTCGGTTGACTTATGTTGACCCTGCGCCTGCTCTGAAGAAGGGCGGCAGGTTTGTACCTGAGCATCTTCGAGGTGCCTTCGCGGTTGCTGCGGCATTCGTCGGCGCAGCTCTAGGTGCCAACGTTGTTGCCTTGCTGATGGATAAAGTGCTCGGCAAAACTTTGAGCTGGTTCAAGTCACCTTTGGCCTGTCTCTTTCTATACGGCCCCGCCGCGCTATCAGGTATGTGTGCACGTGGGTTGAGTGCACTCGCCGGAACCTCGATACTCATCTGATCCAACTCAGGTGGTCTGGCTTCGCAGCTTTTGATCGGACGCGCCCGTGAACACACAGTGTTCGCATCAACCATGCTCCTGCAAAGCTTCCTGGCAGTTTGTATACAATTCGTTGGGGTCGGCGCCAGTGGCACCCTCTTCTTGTCTTCGACACCCATGATCCTTTCCCTCTTGCTCAACACTCTTCTGGCTGCACCTGGCGATGACATCTCACTCTGGAGTTATGCTCTGGGGCAAGTCTCCCCCCTCGTCGTTGGCACCACATTATCTTGCGCCGTGTTAGATGTTTTTGTACCTCTGGTGGGTCGCGAATTGTTGGCGAACGGAACGAAACTCTGACATCGTACGCTTCCAGACAGGTCGAATTGGGGAGGAAGCCCCAGCTGAATACATCATCGCAAACATCGTAGCCATCAATGGCGCGTACATGGCTCCCCTCGTGGTGTCATTTGTTCACCGCTTCAGCCGCCGCACCCTCGCCCGCACGGTTGTCTTGCTGTCGCTGGTCACTGGCGTGGCTATGGCCGTGTTCTGCTCGCGCTCGCCATTCGATGCAATGCATCAGAAACGATTGTTCGTCCTCCATATGGAGAATGTGAGGTTGATCCCGATGCTTACACCTGGCCATTACTGACACTCCCACAACTACTTACCAGATCACGAGCCAGGAACAGCACCTACATATCGCAGCGGCCGATGCGGCACCAGGCTTCCACAGTCTCGCCGTGGACATCGCGAACGAATTCAGTGTGCCCGGAGTCACTCCATCGTCCGTCGTCATGGATGACTGGAACAGTGATTGGGACACCATGTATCCTTTCTCTGCGGTATGTGGCTTGTGCGTGGCCTCCAGATGTGACTTATAATCTCCCCTGTAGTTCCTAACGCCATACAAATTTGACTTGCCGCTACGTCCGGAGCACCAAGAAGCAATAGATCATGATTTCACCGTATCTGCCATCAACGACAAGGTCGATGCCGCAGAGGGAACTAGGAGCTTCACTCTAGTCATAAACCATCCTGGGATCATTTGGACCGGTGCGTGTCACCGTTCAGTATGATGGTTGCTGAGCTAACGGGACTCGGACTGGTGCTCCAGCTGTCGCGTTCGACGCACACGTGCTCAAGTGGACGCTCGACAACAACCCTCCGGACGAATATGCGCGTCATCACATCAAGGAAGGCTCGTTCTACGGCCATAACACCTGGTCTGTCGACATGGTCATCAAACTGCAGCCCGGGGCGGATGACGGCAAGCTCAAGGTCAACTTCATGGGCATTCACGAGAAGGCGATGTGGCCTGCCAAGCGTGCGGAGAAAGCTCTCGGAGGCCGGGCGATGAAGCTTTTCGAGGAGTTCGATGGATGGCTGGAGCGCGAGACGGGCGGGACGGTTGACGCTCTCCTCCTAGGCTGTGTCGGTGGGGTCGCCGATGTATGAACTCGGCGGTCATGGTACATGCGGGCTGTATGTCTTGTATTGTTCGCCTTGTCGTTCTCTGACTATCGAAAGGGACTCGTCGTCATTCTTATCGCCGGTCAGGGAAGTGTGGATATCACAGCCATTTGGGGGTTCAGGCGGTCCGTTTCAACCGGATGTCTCTCAGGCAATCCGCCATCGGGTTGAGTCCTGTTGAGTCGGGTGCGATCTTTAAGTCACGGTGCGCTCCAGTCTGGTACCGGACCGGGACTTTTGCTGTTTGACACCCACCTTCTGTCGTCCTGTGTCGTGTGTACCATAGTGTACCATTCGCCTCAATAGGCGAACACCTTCGATATTGATATTGTCAGCACAGCACAGAACCCTATCTACGGTATACGGCACGCGTACGGCTTGACGTGTCTCGACACCGAGCGTTTCCGGGCGCGAACGTCGGTGCATTAGTATGTGCGTGAGACTCGAAGATAGCGGTCACGCGCTGGCGGATAGCATGGTTTGGGGAACCTTGAAGGCAAGCATACAATATCCCATGCCTCCCGGTTTGTCGAGTAGGCGACTCTACGAGGTGAGCTCTCACCTAACTCACCGCTTCTTCAGAAACTGAATGGACGCGGGGCGTTGCAGAAGACGGGAGTAGAACCAGACAAAGTGGTGCTCCGTGACATTCTTCATGTCCCCAAGGGTAGCCTGCAGCCCATCATCGGTGTCCTTGGAGACTGACCGAGGATTGCTGGAAGTGGCGACGGGCTGTAAAACACTTTCGCATGACTCTGCAACCCTTGACATGCACCCAGAAGGGAGGCACCGATCTCTAAGTCCTCGCTTCCGGCCGAGTCCGATATCTGCACGAGCAGAGGGTGTGTATACGGTGGGTCAGGAGGTCGGTAGAGAGATAGTAGGGCCGTCACACACCGGCAAACGGCCCCTAGTGGAATATCGGTCGCACAATATCCCACTGCCAGGCTCTCTTGAGACTCTACGAAGGCAACTACGGGAATCAGAAGCCATAGTGGGCAATCATCGACGTTGATTAGGGCAGCAGTTGCGAAACGGATGCGAGCGTGTGTCCGGGAGATGAGGCCGCAGTCCGCAGACCCGGAGCCTGAGGCCTGAGGAATGAGCGACAACAACTACTGAGCTGTGAAGGTGCCACATGCATCGCATTATCCATCATGCATTAATCCTAGCATACCAAGACGACCTCTACGAGATCTTGATGATTGAGACAGCGGGACTACTGAGCTTCATCATGTTCATGATGTATGGAACGGGGTAAAGGGTGTCATTACTCTTGGGAAATCTCATCAATGAGTGGTGGTGTGAAGTCGAGAGGAATGCTATATATGTCGTATGTTGGCAGCAGAACGCACAGAGAAAATGGAGTTTCACACGGAGGCCTAGGCTCTAGCTACTAGGCTATGACCCCCGATAATAGGCGGCGAGGATGTCTCGCCATCCGGTCAAAATTTGGCCGAAAAGACCACTACTAGGCTAGGCGAAGTTATCGGGCCGCGTTTGGCAACCGCAAGCTGTGAGGAGCCGGTAAGACAATATTGACTTGAACCCGTCGTTCTGGACGTCTCTTCCATTCGTCTTGCAGGTCGGAGATCTTGGTATCATGCTGCTGAGAGCAGGTTGTCACCCGGATAAGTCCGAAGAATACTCCCGCGGTTCGTTGGGGCGAGCCTGGGCGAGCACATCCGAGTCCGATCCGAGTACTTGCATATGTATGTACTGGTACTTCTACTTCAACTATCATCACGATCCAACCGTCTTAGCCTTGGGGACAATCTCTGTATAGATGAAAACTCAACACCATGCAACGGCACTAGTATTCGGGCTTCAAGTTCATTTCCTCGGCACTGGCTCACCATGTGACGCACAGTAGTGCTCAGCGGGGTCCCCTTTTTAAACTGAGATTTTATCAGTGGTGAGCGTACTGCAGGCGTACTGTGTCATGTCGGGGACTGGGCAGCCGGCATGTAGGCAATGATGCTGACATGCGAAATGTAGTCGCCGTGTCCGATTGGAAGCTATTCACTAGCAATTATAGCTAGGCGACGCCTGTTCACGTAACCTCCGAGTCCAAGCCCCGGGTCACAAAGCGCAAACACCCTTCCAAAAGAACATGTGATTGCCGCATGCTGTATCCAGCTCGGTAATACGTCCACTCGAATTTTCATCTCCGTGCGACTGCGCTGTCAATGCGGTCGTAAAGTCTTAGCACAAGGACCACCCGTCCAGGCCGCTCGACACAAGTGCCAGCTTCGTTAGCGAGCTCGTCAAGCTTCCCTTCAATTACCGGTCGATCATCCTCCCGTCCCCGATCCGGACCTTGATGCGGTCATGCATGCCCATGCACGTATAAAAACCGTCCCGAGGTATGCCAAATCCTTGTCGACCAACGAGCTCGCCGTCCGAGTTGTCCTCCAGCCGCCTACAGCGACATGGCCCACTCTATGCGCCTCTCTCTCGCTGTACTACTTGCTGCTGCACTCGCTACCCAGGCTATACCTGCTCCACCTCGCGCTAGTTCGATCGTCCGTAGGCAAAGCGCGAGCCAGATCTCTCCGATTTCTCTTGCACAAATCGAGTCCTTCAAGCCTTACACGCATTATGCTAGCACGGCGTACTGCAAGCCATCCTCGACTCTCAACTGGACGTGTGGGCCTAACTGCGACGCCAACCCATCGTTCATGCCGGTGAATTCTGGCGGAGACGGCGCGATTACGCAATTCTGTCCGTGTCGTCTCCGTTATCATGCTGGAAGTATTCGCGCGCTCATTCCCCGCTCTGACACTTGTAGGGTTCGTCGGTTACGACCCGGTCTTAAAAGAAGTCATCGTTTCACACCAAGGGACGGACACCTCGAAGATGTGAGAGTTCATCAGTATCCGGTCCATACGGCTATGGAGCTGACCGCACGTATAGATTCGCGGACCTGACTGATGCGGACATCCCGCTGGTGCCGTTGGATCACAAGCTGTTCCCAGACGTCAATCTCCCCGTACTGGTGCATATGGGCTTCGCCGCAACCCACTCAAGGTCCGTTGCGCCATATGCTTGCAATGTGCATGCTTGGGGAGAGTATCGTCTGACCTGACTGGCAAGGTCTGCTCCCGGCGTTCTTGCTGCTGTTAAGAATGCATTATCCAACAACCAAGCCGAGAAGGTTACCGTAGTCGGACATTCTCTTGGTAGGTTACCCCGAAGTCACCAACGTGCCTGCTCCCGTGGTCAAAGTTTACTCACGCCGTCCGCGGTAGGTGCTGCAATTGCCCTGCTCGATACAGTGTTCCTGCACATCCAGCTTCCGAACACGACGAGTGTTCGTGCCGTCGTGTATGGTTTGCCACGCGTACGTATGCTTAACCCTTATTCTACTCGAGTGGGCGGCTGACGCGGCTCTTAACCTCCTGCTCGGTCCCTTGATTCGTCTCAGGTCGGCAACCAAGCTTTCGCGGACTACGTCGACGCCCTGCCTACGTCCATTACGCATATCAACAACAAGCAAGACCCGGTGCCGATTGTTCCGCCCATCCTCCTTGGCTTCCGTCAGCCGAGCGGTGAGATACACATCGACGAGTCTGGGGAGTGGCTTGCTTGTCCCGGTATGTGCCCTGTGCCACACAAAGTAGTGCTAGATCCGCTGACTATGTGATGTGGACGACAGGTCAGGACAACCCGAGCAGCCAGTGCATCGTCGGCTCAGCCAATCTCCTTGCCAACAACGAAACCGACCATGATGGACCGTATGACGGCGTGGAAATGGGGTGCTAGTAGACTGTCAAGGTTGTGACTTCGAGGAACAGCGCGTGCTCTTCGCATGCGGCCGCGCACTCCATGCAACGTGGTCGTGCCATTGTGATGATACTCCGCAGTGTGCAACGACAGCTTTAGAAGCAACACGGCAAGAAATAGTAAATTCGGACTGTAAGTGTACTTCACTGCTGGAATCGTGAATGGGTGCGCCCATCGTTCTCTTATAACGAAGGGCGGAGATGAAATCCTTCCTAGAGGGCTTCGCCGAGAACCCCGAGATCTTCGAAAGTTATACGCTGAAAGATCTATACTTTACTCACGGGATTCATGCTCGTCTGAGGGCTTGGTACTCGACATGCTATAACCGGAGTGTCTACCTGGTAATGGGACGATGAAGACTTCGAGTCCGAGTTTGTCTCGGCTTCGCCGAATAGATCAGAGTACTCTCACTGAGGTGCACTAGACACGACGTACGTTCCGACTGGCACATTCTTGACGATCGTAGAAGTAATAAACACTACACAATGAAGGAGCGCTAGGCATATATGAGATAGTCATATCTGACGCGTGACGAAGGACGTTCGTGGCCGTAAGATCGCGATGCAAGTGGTGATAAATTTGATTCAGCACCGTTCCTGATATGCCGAGTTTGATAGTATAGGGACAGGAGCTGCGAATTCAGTCAGCGAAGGCGGCATGGACAATGAGGATACTTACTACTCGAATCTTGTTACACTGCTGTATAGATTCCGGCCTGGTGAAGCGTCGCGAAGCGGGCTTGAAGGCTGTGGAGGGCCATCCGGTTGTTAAGTCGGCCGACCCCAGCGGGAGAGTCATCCTCCACAATCGGAGTCCACTCCCACTTCTTGTTTTTCTTGATGTACCTCCCAGCCTCAGCCAAAGGATGCTCGGGCGAGGTTCGCAGCGAGATACCATCGTTGACGAATGCTACGCAGAGATCCGCGAGCTGTTCTGCGAGGGCTTTATTCGCCGGACTCCGCATCGCTTGGGATTCTTGCAACGCCCACATAGGGTATTGCCTCACGATGTGAGCATGCGTGCCCTCGATGGAGAACCTCGTCACGACTGTCGAGACGCGTTCTCGGCCTGCGCGACGGCTCTCCGCCGCGCCCTCTCTGTGTCGTCAAGATCGGGATCATCTTCCGGTCGCGATTCTGCAGGTCCAAATGTGTACTCCCTGAGTAGCCACTGGTTGCTGCCGTTCGGATCGGGTACTTGGACGGGGGCCAAGAACTGGCGGTATAAGCATGGCCTGTCTTTGAGGCTCTCGACCCCACCGCGCTCTGCCAGAAGGAGATACACCCTTGCGCGTACGATGGTTGCCATTGCCCACCTGTGGTGATTGAGGAAATCGGTGAGCTCGGCACAAAGAGCTGTCGGGTTGGGAAACTCCGAGAGTCGGCTAGGTAGATGCATAGGGGGTATGACACGCGAGGTATCTATCCATGCCTTCACGTTGTTGGACTGCGTGGAGTACTTTGGGTGGCACAAAAGCCTAATAATCAGTGAGTTATGTGGGGTTGCATCGTTGTCGGTCGATAACGCACTTATGCTCAGACCACGATGCCTTTTGGCACTCTTTGCTACAGTAAACCAGAGTTCTACACCCAGTGCATTGCTTGAGCTTCTTTCCCTCAGGCAGGATACGCTCATCGGCACCACAATGATGGCACCGGGTGGTTACGACAAGGGGCGGTTGACGACTCTTGATGGGTTTCTGGTATGGCTCCATGTCCAGCTGAGTTGTTAGCCAATCAGTATTTATGCACGTTCACAACTCTCACTGAATAACCCACGTCACCGATTGCGCTGGCAAGAAGTTGGTGGATGAGTGGCGAGAGTTAAAAAATGGCACCAAGGCAAGCTTCAAGTTTATCATGATGCATGCACCAGTTCAACTTGTGAACCGCCCGAGTGAGTAATAATCACGGCATGTGCACGAGCCGGCCGTATATCCTGAATTTCAGTGACCTTCAAACCTCGTCTAATGTAGTAAGTTAGGGTTTACGTCGCGCTGATACAGTTATCCGATAGAGACAACACAAACTACTCCCCTGAAGGCAATGTTGCCTTCCGCCCCGAGGGCCGATATCGCTGGCAGTTGAAGTGTACACTCGGCGGCAAGGCTGTCACTGGAGACTCGACCGCCCGCTGCGTATACACGCAGCGTGCATTGGTGCTCGGAAATACACTGTAGCCGGATGGACGGAAAGCTGCCGAGATGCGTCGTAGAGAGCGAAGGCGACGAAGCAGGGGCATGATTACGGAAAACTCATTGAAGGAAGCAGGTGCCGCAAATTTCAAACTTCAGCATGAACGTAGATACAACGAGTAGAGTCGTACCGCGCAAGCTTGGGTGTATGATGCGACAGAACGTCTCGCTGTAGGTATCCGACTAACGTGTATTTAATGCGTAAGATAGGGCCTGTACGAAGAGTCAATTTCAAAGACGCGCGGTGAGGACGGAAGAGTAGCCTACTGAGAGAGTGTGCACGTTGTCAGAATAGACCATGACACTAAAGCGAGTGGAAGTGGTTATAAAGCTCATGGAGAGCCTCTCGCTTGATACGCTCGTGAGTTCCATCGCGAGAGTCATCCTCCACGACCGGCACCCACTCCCGCTTCTTGTTCCTCTTGATATACCTTCCGATCGCTATCGGGTCTTGCGGCGTCGACCTCAGCGAGACACCGTCATTGACGTAGACCTCGCAGAGAGTTGCGAGCTCCTCTGCGACCCGGTGATTGGCGGGATCGAGCATCGCGGTGGGGTCGCGCAAAGCCCACACTGGGTATTGCACGATTGAGGTGAAGTTCGTGCCCTCAATGGAGTACCTCACAGGGATTGACGCGATGTATGACGGCCCACAGATCGCTCTATAGAAGGCGTCTTGTTCTCTGAAGGACGCTTGTCGTTGAGATCTCCTCGGCTCTTCCAGGTCGGGGTCGTCGTCCAACCTGCGGGACCCAAGGGGATCGAGATGCCACCGTCCAAGGATCCATTGGTTGCTAGCGTTCGGAGAAGGGACCTTGACTGAGATGACGCGCTGTTGCATGACATGCGGTTCGTGTAGAAGTTGTTGTGCGCCGCCGTCCGCCGCCAACAGATAATGCACCCTAGCGCGCATGATGATCTGGATCGCGAAGATGTGCGACTCGAGGAACTCGTCGAGGTCAGCGACCAGCACCATAGGCGCAGAGAAATCTTGCAGCCTGGTCGGTCGCTGGATGAATGTCGCGTTATCGGATGCTTGTCGGAGCCAAGGTTTTGCATCGTCCCCGTGTGCCTGGGTACTGTCGGAATGCTTCCACAATTGGCACAAGAGCCTGCATCGAGGGCGTCATATCAGACGGACTTTCATAATACACAGAAATTGTCAAGGCACTGACTTGTGGTTCGGCCAAGCTGCCTTCTGGCACTCCTTGTTGCAAAAGACGAAAATCATGCATCCCCCGCATCGCTTGAGCTTCGCTCCTTCAGGCAAGCTACTGTCCTCAGTGCCGCAGTGCTCGCAGCGTGTACGAGTGAGGTTTTTGAAGTCGCGCTCCATGTGATAAGCAAGCACGACGACGACGACGACGCGGTCCGGAGCTCGATGGAGGGGGAGAAAGGAGCCGCAACTTCGACTCCATGCACTGTCAAGCGGCGCTGAGACAGGCTCGGGAATCGGCGCCTGGTTTCGGTTAGTAGCGGGCCGGACACACCCGGCGGCAGATCGCCATCGGGCAAGGCTTCTTCAAGAATCGTTGGAGGAGTCAAGTTGATGGGGCAAAAGCCTAGTACAAACTACTACATCCAGCATGCTATGGATCGACCCACTTCGTGCTGCTATCACTGCACATTCATCGATGTCAAGGAACAACCCACCGGGAGGAACTTTACTGCTAATGGAGAACAGTCGATGAATTGCTGGACCTTGTGGGCAGCAGTGAGCAACGCTGATGGAAAGTCTAGGATATGCATGACGCATGGATGCACGTTATACGCTAGGATATAGTGGCAGGTGAGTTTGTTACTTGGTCATTGGCTAGAGCGATCACCGCTACACAAAATGCAGGCCATAGCGCACTGACACGCATATTCCGACAAGAAATCGCTGGTGCGATTTCTTGCGCAGAATATGTCTGTCACTGCCGGCCTGACTCCCTCTGTGCAGCCCTATTGGATCGAAATTGAGTCCGCATCTATACATAGATATGGCCCATCCGGGCAGACCTGGACACGACGGCACACGGCAGTACTAGCACAACGACCGACTCCCGTGGTAGCGGCGCGGGGTTGAAACAGTCATCATAATCTCACACGTGTCGCACATGCAGCTCGAACAACCCGCATAACTTAGAAAGGAAGGGTCTCGCATGATCCGAGAGTGGTACACGATGCAATAGTTATAATACGCAATGTCTCTTGTCCTGGAATGCAGTGACGAACGCCCCTTAACCTGATGTATACAACGGAGTAACACCACACTGACGATGCAAGGAGCGGTGGCCACAGGGCCACGTAGGAGTACGTGTACAACACAGGAGCGAGTACATCGAGGAAAGTACAGTGCCATCTTAAACGGGGGGGAAACGTACAGGCTTGGGAAGCGATGTCGCGGAAGGCAAGGCACAGGAAAGATAGGAGGAACGCGGCTGAGTGGTGGTTGGGGCATACATAGTCGATACGAAAGAACTGAGTGGAGAAGTTGCTGGAAATGGGACGTGAACGGTGTATTATCGCATTGCCGAGTGAACGCGGGAACTGTTGCTGTATTGTAACGGGATGGGGCGAGCACTACCAGCGCCGGACACCGAAACCGACCGACGCCGGGTACCCGTAATGGACGACTCAGGATGAGCAAGACACACAGACAGGGTCCGCCGGCGCATCCGAGCAGACCCTGTCATCGACCTGTGCCTTGTCGAGAAGAATCCCGCAATATTCTGCGGGCGGGCCGTCGAAGCCCTCCCCCAGTGCCTCGGTATCAGGTTCGTCAGACTCACGCCCTGCGTCCTCGCTAGGCGTTACGGATTCCAGCGACGGTGGCTCCCCATCGGACGAGTCTCCGGAGGGATCGACAGCACACGTCAGAGGAACGCCGTACAAGAAAGGGAAAGTCGGGGCGCGGCAGCGTAGGTAATAAAGGCCGGTCTTCAATCCACGCTCCCAAGCGCGGATCTGCAGAGCCATCTGCGGACAAGGTGTTGTTAGAGCAGCGACTCAAAGGCGACACATATGCTCGGTAACACGCACCAAATGCTCAACATCCGGCCATGCGACGTAGAGCGACATGCTCTGACTCTGATCGATGTATGGTCCACGATCTGCAGCCATGTCAACGACGTGTTCTGGGGCGATCTCCCATGCAGTCCGGAAAACCGCTTTCACGTGGTCTGGCACGCCAGGAACGTTCGCAATGGAACCTGCGGAGAGGTTAATGCAGCCGAAATACTCAACAACAGCAGCAACTCACCGTGATCGCGCAAAATCGCAGCGCGGACCTCGGCGGTCCATAAGCCGTGATTAGTCAACGCCTTTACGAGCCAGGGGCACACCTCTGTGAACTGCCCGCTCAAAACATGGTGCGTGGTGATGTTACTGTAATAACGGTAAGTTCAGGAAGGTCAGCGACAGCGAGACGCGAAGAAGGAAACCCTCCACACCTAGTACGGGGCTCGGTACCCTCAGAATTACCGAGAATGTGGCCGGTGGCGGCCGTCGGCATCTGAGCGGTGAGCATGGCGTTCCGCAGACCGAACTGTCTGATGCTGTCACGTAGCTCGCCGAAGTCATACCGGCCGGTAACGGACATGCCACTCCACATATCCATCTGCAAAATACCGCACGACGCCGGGGACCCGGCGTACCTAGGATACGGTCCGAGCTCCTTGGCGAGATCGGCACTTGTCTGCAGCGCCGCATGGTAGATCGTCTCGAACACATCTTTGTTGAATTCGCTAGATTCGCGGGAACCGTAGGGGATCCCGAGCTCCCGTAAGCAATCGCCGAACCCCTGAACACCAACCCCGAGAGCGCGCGACGCCAAAGCCGACTGCCGGGTCCTTTCAGTCGGATAGCTTCCGCGATCGATCAGGAGATCGGTGTTCCTAACCACCATCGTCGTGATTTCGTGCAGAGCGGGGAAGTCAAACGTCAGGTCGTCCTTGACGAAGCGAGGTAGCGCGACAGACGCCAAGGTGCAAACCGCGGTCTCGTCTTTGGACGAGAACTGTACTATCTCGGTGCAAAGATTGGAGCACTTAACGACCCCAAGATGCCGCTGATTATTCTTGGCTGTGAACAGTACACGTTGAGCGGCTCGATCATACGGGGTTCTTGAACAGAGACACTACTAACCGTTCAAGATATCCTGGTACAAGAGAAAGGGGGTTCCAGACTCACGCTGCGCATCGCAGACGACCGCGAATAGAACACGCGCTGGCAGCGTCTTCCGCGGCACGTCGGAAGCCTCGTACCCCTCGTAGGCAGCTGTGAAGTCATCTCCGTGGAGGTCGAGGAGGAACGGGACATCCTCGGGATTGAACAAGGACCACTCGCCATCGTTCTTCAAGCGACGCATGCTGTTTCATCCGGGCAATCAGCATACCGACGGCACAGAGCAACGGAAATGGGGAGTGGAAAGGGACCTACAAAACGTCGGGGATCCACACAGCCGGAAAAATGTGGTTCACCCGCATGTCTGGAGCAGCACGTGTTGTGCGACACACCACGTGGGAACGGATATCGAGGTGCCAGATCGGCAAGTAGACTGTCGCCGCTGCCGGACGCCTCATCCCTGCAGAGCCGACGAACGTCGCATGGGCATCGTACAGCTTCATGAGGTGCAAGACACCGGGATGTTCAGGTCCACTACGACGGACGTTAGCGCGTTAACGCACAATGAAAACGTGCGAAGCACACCTGTACGCAGGCACAGAAGCCATGGAGAGCCCCACACCGCCTTGGGCGAGCCACAAGGTGTCAAGATCAGCGACCGACTGTAGGAGGGAAGCCCGAGACGACGAGTCCGGCTCGTATAAGAAGCACGATGCGTACTTCGCATCCAGCGTCCCGGCGTTGCACAGGATGGGGGTAGCGTGGCTGTACAATCCTCTTGACAAAGCATCGTATGTGCGAAGGACGTTGGCCAAATCGGACCCGTGAATGGCAATGGCTAGCCGCATGTACATGAACTGCGGGCGTTCACAGACAACGCCTGAGCACTTCGCGAGATACGTTTCAAGAACCCGTTTGATTCTAAAGCTGTAGGCCGACAGTAAATTAATATGGATACGGGGTCCACGACGAGCAAGTGCCACTTACTAGGACATATCATAGTCGCGACTATGAACAAGAGCATTGTCCAGGTCTGGACCATGCATTATCACGACGTCGAGAATGTCTGGATGCAAACCGACCGCGGATCCTTGCACCGTACTGGTGAGCGAACGTAACACAACGAGCCACTTAGCATGACGGCACCTACCATACGCGTCTGCCCAGGCAGCGAAAGACTTTCCGATCCCCTTATGAAGGTCTGCAACGAGCATCCGGCCGGCGAGAACTCCATAGTCCGGGTGTCGCGGAGTGTGCGACGCCAGTACGGACGCCGCGTAGACCTTCCATCCATACAGTCATTGGACCGCTGCTGTCGCATTCGCATACCCACTTACTTGTAGGTCGTGAGACGAAATTTGTGTGCACAGTCTCCCGGCGAGAGTGTCGACGACACTGTGGAACATGGTTTCAGTATCCTGCAACGCCGGAACAGCAGGTCAGAGACGGACCGTGCAAGGTCCTGCGATGTAGTGCTCAGCTCCCACGACAGCTGCGGGGGAAAAGCGAACGATGTTGAGGATCATGACCTCATAGCTGAGGGGGTGTTCACTGTGAGGAAATGACTGGGCTGCACACGCACTGCTTTCAAAGTATGTAACAGCTGATGGAGCGTGGGCGAGAACGAGAACAGGTCATCAACGCTTGTCCTGTACCCCGGCGGAGCCCAACAGAACAGCGAACATACCTTGGAGTGACGGAACGGCTGGAGGAACCTTGAGAACAGTGAGCCGAGTGGGCCCAAGAGGAAAGATGGGAGTGCATACCCGTCTGCAACCTCATGTTAGCGTATATGCACCGATTACGTGCGCTATAGGTAGAAGAGACTCACTCCTCTTCACGATGTTCGGTAACACCTTGAGCTGTTGCATGTCAGGACTAGACGGAGTATGTCCAACAACGTAGTGTTGCGCGGTACCTCCCCATCTTATATTGCGGCATGACGGGCGCTCGGGCGAAAATGGCGAAAGCAGCATCGAGAGCAAGAGATTCAGTTGTGAGTAGAGCAACACGGCGTCGTGCTCGGCAGTTTCACGCCTACACCACGGGTTCGGAACCGGTCGAAATAACAAGGCAGCCGGTCGCAACGCACATCGCGGAGTCCATGATCTTGTCTGTCGGACCGGGAGACTTGAAAAGTGGGTGGCGGGAAATGAACGGAGTGTCGGGAATAGGGAGGACAAATTGTCGGGGGGGACGGTGCAGACGAGAGGGATAGACAATGGCCACCGATTCCAACGCAGCGGAATAGATGCCAGGGCTGAACAGCCGAGGCATTGAGACGGGGCCATCGGTGACAGAGCGTCACAACGTACGTTTCCGGTTACTGTACGGCGGAGTTGTAGCACCGTATTTCGATACCGGGCCCGACGAACTATAGCTGTAGTCTGAGTTGAACTATTCAGTCGTTACGCTGCGGCGCGGTGTTGCAGTAGACGGCAACATGCCCACAATTGCGGCAGCAGGGATGCTGCGGCGAACCCATGTCCCCTTAACGTGCCGTAGACGGAGAGCTTCGGTGAAAGAAATCGCCGGTGCACCCAATATGGGAACGTGCCAGTGCGTACGGGACTCCGATGCGCATGGACGGTGGGGAAGCTCACAGGTGTGGAAGTTGCGGGTCATTCTTTACGCGGAAGCTGAGTGAGCGAGGGCGCGTGGTATTATCGCAAGAGAGAGATTTTCGATATACATAAACAGTGACGGAGCGGGGAATTGCAAGAACGAGTGGGTACGCGAAGTCATCGGAAGTGACTTGGGCAAGGTCAACGACAGAGTCATAGGTGTGAGCAGTGAGCACGAAAACTCACCGGTCAACGACAAGGTCAACGAAACGGTGCTCCGCTCGCTGAAAACTCGTGATCCGACGGCGGTTCCGAGCGGAATGTCTTATCACGATCACGTTGCCACGGACAAAAAGGCCAAGCGTCTGATGGACAGCCATGTTCGTGGGGAGCTCGGTGGAATATCGCGAAGACAGGATCGTGTAGGAATTAATGAGGGGGAAATGCCAGCCTGGTACGTTGGTGATTTGGTCGATGTGCTGTCCATGGGGAAACCAACGGGTCATGTCAATTCCAGCGATCCAAGCGGTCGCGTCAGGGTTGCGTATGACCGTCGGCACAGGCAGCAAAATCACACGAGATCGCTCGTCTGATATGGAGTACAAAATGGCCTTCACCAACTTGCGATGGCCTATCTGCTGAAGGAAATGCCATAGTCAGATTCACGGTAGGGAACCGCGAGACTGAACGGAGACGTACAGGATCGGTACTGTCTATCATGCGTTCGTTCCACCTGGCCAGCGCGGCGGGGCGGCAGTGGAAAAACTGGCTCATAGTTGAAGGCCGCTTCTGCAGGAGAAATGTTACTTTCCTGGCGGGTGGGACCGAGAAATTAGCGGGGGCGGAATGTACCTGGGACCGCGTCCGAACCATTTCGTGAATAGTAGCCACTGGTGCGAGAGGATGCGAATACTGTCGATAGACACTACTCGCGGGAGGGTTTTAATGACCGGATGGTGACGAGATTCCGACGACACCCGAGGTGTGTGCGCCACAACGAGGACAGCCGGATATTCGAGGGGTCGTGGCAGAAGGTGTGCGACCGTCCGAGGATAAGTGCAGTTGCGAGTGGATGACGGATGCATACCGACGTGCATGCGCGGTGATTTCCCGCAAAAAGCGTTAGCATATGGAAAAGCGGCCGGAAAGCGGGAGTTCTGAAACAGTACCTTTCTGTCGACCAGCTGACGCGGCGGAGTGGCGGCATGAGCCTCGGACCGACCACGGCGCGGAACGTTGAAACGGGTGCTTCTGGGAGGTGACAACAAGGAGTTGACTTTCTACATCGCACGGGGAAATACACGAACTGTGTGGTCCGTCCCCCCGTGGAGCAATTTGCGCGCGACTGCACATGGATATATAATGCGGGGCAAGTCGAACTGGAACGGACGTGATCACAGCTAACGCGTTGGAATAGGTACGACGGTTGGAATGGCCGCACATATCATCGACGCAGTCGAGACATGGCGAAAGCGGGCCCTGCATGACACGGACCTACCACTGGACGATGTATGCGCATCTATCGGAGGAGAAAATCAGATGATAGAAGCGAAACGCGTGGGGACTGTAGAATGGGCGGTGGGTCAATGTCGCTCGTCACAGCTTTACAACCGCTCACCATCGTCACAGGTCTGCGTTGCAGGTACAAACACACCAGCAGTATTTAGCTATGCAGCGGTGTTCGCAATGTCCGATCCTGAAGAAACAGGCAACTTGTTGATGGACGAGAGCAATCCACCGGCGGGTCTGGATGTCAACCGGGCGTGAGTCACGTGGCGTAGTCGTGGGAGGAACATGTACTGACGCTCTCCGCGGATCAGTGAACGTTTCCCGTCCTTCAAGTGCAGCTATTCCTATGCGTTCGACACGTATCAAGACTCCAACTTGTATGCCGTGCAGTCGGTGAGTACCGGCTATTTGAGGTCTCCACTGGATCGTATTATATTAAGTGCCGGATTAGATTCTTGACGCCTACATGGAGACCGTGCCGGGCTTCAACCACCCGAACCCGAAACCGAGACGTACCTGGCAGTCTGGCAACAACCCTAGCGTCCAGCACCGGTTCTGGATGCGAGTGCCGATGTTTCTGCGTCTGAATGAAGGCGAGCGACGCTCCGAGACCCCTGAGAACCTGCATCAGTGGGTGAAGGATGCCGCGCGCATGGCGCGTATGTACCGCGCGAATCCGGCCCGACCGGTGGTCCTGGCACTCGAAGGCGATCGTCTCCAACGAATTGCCAACGGCGACCCCCCTCACTTGGTCCGTGGAGATGCAGTGGCGATCACGTTCTCCCTGACTTATATAGTCGGGAGGAACGACTGGTACCCAGTTTACAATCTTATGGACGTTGTGCGAGTGGCTCGCGTGAGGATGCAAGATGACAATGATGCCGAGAACGACCCACAGTTCGTAAGGCTGAGTGAACCCATCCGGGGTGCGCTCTCGCATGGACTATCTATGAACGGTATGTCCTGCTACTACCCTCCGGATGTTAGCCACTGACAGACGAGGGGGGGTCTCTTACCAGGCGCTTTGGCTCTCAAGGAAGATACCGTCATACCAGACGCTGCTGCGCACACTCGCGTTGAGGACCTCGAACGCGCCCCCCCCGCCAACGATTGCATCGATGTGGACGGTGTAGCAGCCGGTCGAGATGATTTCGTACTCGTCGGCGACGATGAGCGATTTATCGAAGCTGTGCCGCTCGTGGCAGATGGATCGTCGCCAACTTCCACGATATCGTCGGTGTCCTCGGTTACGAGCAGCTCCGGCCGCTGGAGCGACGGCGAACTGATGAAACACCCGGATGATCAGGGGACTGTCTCGGATGGGCACTACGGATCCGTAGAGGAGGCGGAGTCGAACGATGTTGCTGTAGACAACAAACTTCCGAAGCGTCGGCCTCGCAATCGCCGCGGGATGCGTGTGGAAGATTGACAGGAGGTACGGCGGTAGCTATTATCGACGTCCTATGTGCTTTGTGCATTCTAATTTCGAACCCTTAAGGCTGTGGACGCATGGAGGGAGTGCTAGCGGAGGCGCGAGGCAGGTCGGGTGTGGTGAGGATATTATATAGAGACCGACGTCTGGCCCGTTAATGGCGGGATAATACATACCTCCACTCACTCGAAAGCTCGATCATGAAAGGAGGGATGGTAGCCGGTATCATCTGTGGGAGCGATGCGAGGCGGCCTAACCGACGTCGCATTGCGACGCACACCGCTTCAGATACGCACCGTCGGTCAATCGTGCGAGCGGTGAGCACAGTAGGCCTGTGCGAAGCCTTCATGGGCGCAGCCGACGTGGTGGAGCTCTGATCAGCACTCGCGGCACTCACTCCATCCACACACCGCTGAAGATGTTGGGTCGCGTGGGATCGAGCGGGCGTGGTGACGCCTTCCATGCAGTCGCGACGGTGAGTCTTCCGTACACGGGACACGAAGGGGGTCGTACCGTACTACTTGGACCTGCAGGCTTGTAAGACAAGCCAAAACCGTAGGACACTCGCGTGCTCATCTTCCTTGCCTAAACATCTTTCCTCGTCCTCCTCATCGACGGAAAGCTGCCCGAGCGGCCGGACCGAGTCCTGAGATTCGGGACTATGGTATTCGATGTGCTCAGCCTTGCCGCCGGCTCGATGGTCAGAGCGGACCCACTCCCGGTCATGTTTGGGGGAGCAACAGTAGGAGCACGGAACAAGAGTAGCGATGGAGGAGGAGGGGGAGCAGGGTAGGTTGAGCCGCCATGCGTGGCACACAAACCAACATTCGGCGGGTGTTGGCGGTACTGACTCCGCGCCACTGGAAGCAGTGCAACACCGACACATCCGTGGCGTTGTAAGCTACCGGGTCGAGTTGTTCCTGATCAAGAAGTGGTGTATACTGTCGCAGCAATAACAAAAGTACAAAAATACACCGAGACTGTCCACAACGCACTAAGTACCTACTCTCAACCACCCGGACAATCCGCATTATCACAGTATCAAAGATCGCAAGATCTCATACGCGCACAGGTCACACGGGCATGCGACGTTCGCCTGATGTTTCGGTCATTAGAGCAGCCGGCCAGTGCAGCTGGATGGATGTTGACTAGTAGCTCACCAGAATCACGTTCTTCTCCGCCTCCTACCTGTTCGTACCACCGATAGCGACCTATGGCAGTGCTATCTACGGTGTTCGGTTCCCCTTCGCGACGCTGAGATCCGCTGCGGCGAGATTTCTACGGCGGCGTCGTCAGCGGAATTCTAGTCGTGATCGAAGCAATCACCTTGCTTCCATGCTCGAGGCGTGGTGTCGGGGAGAGACGCGGGAGGCACCTCGTGGCGCTACGAGACCGTGCACACCTTCAGGCAAGGGTGTCTGGATTGTACGACGCACTGTGAAAGACGAGTAAGGTCGCGAGGCATGGAGTGGACACCGAGGTATCTGACCATGTGCAGGACCGTCTGGTCCTATCGCCAAATGTTCGGGTACAGGACGGCAGGGACGACGCTCGGAAGAGCGTCGGTTTCGTTGATTCATGGAACCGATGCTACTTGCAAGCCCGAGAGCACGCGGAGGACGTGGCGGTGCAAAGGGGGGACCGTGGGGCAAGGAGGGGAACGAACGATCGTGGAGGTCCTTGCGAGTCTTCGAAGACCGATTGATATATGAAGGAGCGGGGACTACCAGATAACACTCACTGCGCTCGTATCCTCGTCCACGTCGCCTCGTCGCAAGAACGAAGGAAGTACCGGGATCTTGAGGGGAACCGGTTGATGGATCGTCCAGACGTCGGAAGGAACGTTACGCGTGTGTCCATACAACGCGTTTCCGACATCGACAGCGCCCGGAGACTGTGTGGACGTGCAGGGCTTCGCGGTTGGATGGTTGTCAGAGAGGGGGCAGGCTCGCGCAGGATATGCACCGTGGAGTAGTTGGTTATACTGAGCCGCTGGCAGCGTGGGGCCGCCTGCGATATCAATTCGGGTTTTGTCCAAGCGAGCAGCAGCGGGACCGCGGTCGCAAGGTACCCTCAGTCCTTGACAGCGCATGCATGGACGGTGGATGGATCCGAAGCACTACAGGAATCGTCAGGGGGAGTATACGGTGATCAGACGATCAGCCCGACAACGTACAGGCAGAGAGGCGTTGGCACAGCGATAACAAGGCTGACGGATGGACATGTCCACCTCTAAGCCCAGTATGTCGGCAGACGAGGGGAGGAACCGCTGGATATGCAGATGTAAGGGCTAAGCACTTCAGACAAAGGTGGGGCACCGACGGTATAGTACAAGGGCATATTGCGGAGCAGCTGAACGTGTGATGTCTCGCGCACCAGCTTATATGTACATGTCGTCCACACACAGCAGGAGGTGCAAGACGGAGGTCAATGTCGCGCCAGCCGTCGTGGCCACGCCCAGACATAGTACGGGCGTTTTGTGACGGGAATTAACAGCACACGGCCAACTACGATCTGACTCATCAGTGCAATATTGCCCGAAGCAGATGAAGAATGTTCGAAAGCGCACCTCGTGCGATTCAGAACCACCGGAGCGTGGAAACCTTCGAAGATAGATCGCCTCCTCCTCATTGAGAAACGTGCTTGGTCGGATAGGGTCGAGGGGGGGGGTGGGGCGCACCGGTACCATGAACATGTCGCTCTCCCGATAATGCTCGGTGCGGAGGAGCACCCGCGAGCCCGTCACACCCCGTTCTATCCTGCGGCGAGGTTGAAGAGCTTTCTCGGGATGCGTGCTTGCATGCTAGCGGCGACAGTGTAGCCTTTGCAGACAAGCGCATGCTGGTCGCTATTGGGTGCTCTTCATACGAGGAAGTCGGTGATATTGCAGTCGCTTGTAGAGTAGTGGTTATGCATTGCATCAAGTCCCCAGCAACAACTGTACCCGGCGACTGTAAGTAGTAGGACAGTCATCATCGTACGGGGACGTAGTGCTTTCGTTTCGCCCCCCCATTCATGACAGGCAACCTCAAAAACCTCGAGCTCCGCGAGCCCGGCGTACAACGTCGCCGCCGTAAGTGACGAGCTGCACACGCGCTCTATCAGCCCGGTCATCAATGTCAGCGGAGAGAGTTCTGACCAGTGCAGGCGGGTAAGGCCTAATGATGTACCACCCAACCGTCCCGCGAACCACTGGAAACGTCGGCTGACGGGCGTCGGGGCTGGCCTTGAAGGAAACAACGGCGGCGCGGGTGTCTCCGAAATATCGCTGGAACCCCGCACAAAGGGGAATTGCCTCCGACCAATGCTCCCTGTCCAGCAGTTTGAAGGCCCGCGCGGAGTATTTCGAAATTGCCCGCTGATCGGCACGACTTAACATACCCGCTTTGACGAGACCACGACGGGACATCGTCGACGACGGGAACGCGCAAGCTGCACCGTCAGGGGTCAGGAAGTTTCTAAGCAGCGTCGACCAGAAGCCATGGAGGGGGGTAAGGGGGGTATTGAGGGGACTCCGTATGATATCAACGGATCGCCCCGTGTCGGAAAGGAAGTGGCGTACTTCCTTCACCAGCGCGGTCCCGGAGGGCCCTGAAGACACCCGGCGACGGGTGTTATCGTGGTCGAGGGAGAACATGCCCCGTAGTACCACCGTCTCGGCCACAAACTGGTCGAAAGTTTGGTCCGGAACGTATATATCGAGATCACTGGGTTCCCACGTCTCGTCCGGGAGAAAATAGTAGAGCGCTACAGAACCGGAGATGACTGCCCCATGACGGCGCAGAGCATCGTCCAGACTACGCAGATCCGTCACAAAAGGACGGAGGACCTCTTCGTAACGGCGGCGTAGCAAAATCGCTGCGGCGGCCATAAACACTCTGCAAGTCTGCCGCCAGACCAGAAGAGTGGAGACAGGACTATTCTGGACGATAACGTACAGTATATCGATTGGGATCCTGAGTGGAGGAAATCAGTCCTTATCGGATACAATCATCACGGACGGGGGAACATACGAGATCGGACCGTGCAACATCTGTTGCTCGACGGCCTCCGTCGCAGACGCACCAGCGAGTAGGTTGTGGAGGGGACTTGGTTCACCACGAGGGGGCAGAGGGGGACGGGAAAATGGTGCGCTAGACTGTAACAGCCTGAAGGCCATGCCAGGCGTGAAGGGCGAGAGACGAAGTGCCTGGAAAGCGCAGACGGTTGTCGCAAGCCATGATGAAGTACTGGCGCGCCTTCGCACCTCGGCTCTCACAGTTAACAGGAAGAAGGGTGGACGCCGGTCGCGAAGAAGCGCCCAAAGAACCGCATCCGAAGAAGCGTGGAACATAGTCGGATCGTTAGCACCCACACGCGATCGGGTGTCCTACAGGATCTGAACCTACTTACATACCCAATCATCGGCACCCGTGGAAGACGCAATTAAAGTTCACGCCCGGAGTCACGGAAGGGGGGGTAAATTTCCTATTATCTACCGCCTATTTCAGATCGGGTAAATATGGCAGCAATCTATCTACATCGTGAGCCGGCGAGGACGCCGAGTAAGGGGCTTTGCATCACGTCGGGGAGTATACCTCGGATCCGTTGGAGGCGCAAGCGGGATTCGGAAAGGTGCAGCGTCGTCAGGTGTAAGACAGGACATGGACCGTATTCCCTTCGTCAAGACAGGATCAGCATGTGCACATCCCCCGTTGCAAACGGTGGACGTCCACAACCGCCACACGGGCATATGGCCAAAGGGCGGGAGATTGCGCGCCTGAATGTCGCTGTACCCATGGCGCAACGGATCGACGAACCCGACACACGACCCTGGATCTCCGAAGAACCGCCCCTGGTCCGGACAGACATACTTGTCCCTCCGACACGAGAACATCGATTTCGGAAGACGACGGCCCTGGTTCGGAACTTCCTGATACTCCTCCCAGCGCGTGGGGTTAATCGCAAAGCGAAATCCTGCTCTGATCAGCCGACTGAGCGTCCGCCTTTCGTGGACAGTGAAGGCCTGCAAGGAGAGATCGGAGTACAACGCCCTGCGGTTCCCGAGGAGAGATATGTAGGCACAGCCAAACGTGAACTCCGTAACGAAGTTCATCAATGCTGTATTCCAACAAAGACTGATAGGCCCGCAAGGGCTCATCGTCGAGGACTGATAGATGATGATGTGGCGACCGGAACGGGTAGAGAACACGGCGTGGCGGCGGACTCCACGCAGTTCCGCGAAGGCTTGTGGGACCTCAGTAACACGGAGGAGTGAAGTATGGGCCTGGTACAGTCCAGAGTAGGAAATGATCGCCACAAGGTCATGGAACCAACCCTCCGCAACGTATATCTCGAGAACGGAAGGACAAAACCCCGGGTCCCGAAGGAAATAAGCCAGGGCCACCTCACCGCCAACCACCGCGCAGTTATCGGATAACAAGCGCAGGAGTTCCCGCGTACACGGGAGAAACTCGAAGATGAGCCTCGTCAGGCAACGACGGTGAGCCGTTACGGCGTGGAGATAGTTGGCGCGGCACGTTGTCTTCCATCGCACCAAGGTGTTGATGTCCATGGCGTCGGTGAGCAGTGCCGCGAGCGAGCATTCACGACTGCGTCCAAGTAGTAGACGCAGTCCGACGACGATCAGCCCAAGCGCCATGTGAAGCAGTTGTGGACACTCACACAACGATTGCGGCCGTTGTTTGAACCTCGCAGGCGTTCGCAACCGCTGGACGGCCGAAATAATTGTAACGCGTCATTGACGGTGGGACCAAAGAACCTGCTGACCATAGCAGTCGGTTAGGGGCTCTCTTCATATACACGCAAAATGCGCACCGCCGGTATGCTGTACTGGCGTTGTACGATTCAGAGCTTGCTGAGGTGACCTGTCCGAGTCATCAGTCAAGCAGACATAGACGGAACGGCAGCGTTCAATTATTGAGACTTACGTTCGACGTCGCGAGCCAGAGGTGGATCGAATCTAAGTGGGATGGCTGATTCGCGTCGCCAGCCAGTTTATAGCCACGCTTCACACCTACCGCATAACCTCGGAATCTCTCCCACGCCCGGGGGTCCTGAATAGCCGAAGGAATGGTGGTGAGCTAGAACACATGATATCGGAACTACGCCGGTCACGAGCGTGTGAATCAGACGTCCTGCGAAAGCGGCCAATCCTTGGAGGGAGTGCTTGTGAGGAGTGGCAGCGTTCGGATACTTGTCGTACGTAAGTCGAGTGGATAACCGCCTGACATCGTTCTCCAATGGTAGCTGGGAGCGTGACATCGCCGGGATTCGTCGTGCGGCAGGGCCCGGCTGGTTCGCTGAGACATGTAGACGAACGATATGGCGCGCTGCATGAAGATGGACAAGTCGTTGTCGACGCAGAACCCGGTTGGTAGTGTGCACTGCATGCAAGGGCAAGGCCCAGTGAGCGAGTGGACATGAGGTTGGCTTGGACGTACATGAAAAGCTACGTTTGAATCCCGCGCCTTCGTAGACTCCTTAACCTTGCTGGTGTGCAACGACGCACATCCATCGTAGTTGCGTAACGATAGAATGGAGCGAAAGCGGGGAAATTGCGCACACGTTCGTTGCGTTGCCCAGCCTGCAAGGATTTATTGGATGCGTCGATTCCGCCAAATCCTGCGAGTGAACGGGGTAACTTGGCCACTGCTTCAAAGTTGCTGTGCATGTTCATGAGGCCGTGCAAGTGTTACACCTGAACGAACACTTACGAAGTAGTCCGAAATGGACGTTTCCCGCCAAGTCCGCGACTGTAACCTCGGAAGCTCGGGTGGATCTGGCCCTGTCCGGTTGTGTCACGCAGAAACTCTCCCTCTCTCCGTACACGTTCCTTTTCCCCACACTGAAAACGCGCTGTCCTGATATTCCCGACGCTATTCCTGTGGCCCCTCGAAAAAAATTACTGAAGCATTCCGTCGCGAAGTAGCGCCACAGTCGTCCGATGATTGCAGCAGATTTTCCGTCATCTCCCGACGCTATTCCTGTGCCTCACTGCCAGCAGGGACCGAAGGACGGAACAGTTCCGCCGCAAAACAGCGCGACAGTCATCCGATGACTGCAGCAGTGTTTCCGTCGTCTCCGCGTTTGATTGCCTGAATGTCTAGGTCACCTGAAATTTGGGGTGCAAGTCAAGGACATTGATCAGCACTGGAACCCGCCGCTGCAGGACACAGACCGCAATGCGTCCTACTCTTCATGGGCCAACTTCTGGGTACGCAGCTTCAACACAGTGCTTCGTACTCAGTGCTAGACTATCTCATGTAAGTAGGGATCTCTCGGACAATGACTTGCGGCTGCATGTACCGCAGATGGAAGGAACAGCGACATAGGCGCCGGCGACGCCTACCCTAAACGGGTCGGTTGACGCCGATCCCTCCGGGTTGGGACTGTGAGCTGTTCATGTTGATCGTCGACGACATCCGAAATTGCCCGTGGAGGACTGCTCGGGTGCTCTGTCGCACTCTAGTCAATCGTTATAGGCCTAGAACCGTATCGCCTCCGACATCCGAACCCGTCCTACGTCTGACACAACATGCCGCACCTACGACACCACTCGTCATTTGGAGCTTTATGATTCAGCGTTCAAGGTTGAACCTGCGAAACCTGATGCTATCTATACAGTTCGGAGCTGATTGGAAATAGAAACTTGGCGAGTACATATCGTGTGTGCAGTCGCTGAAAGACATCCCGGGCTGGCAGAATCATCGAATGATGCGCACGCCCCGCTCCACAGCTCGTTTGCACATGAATGTATTTGCATGGTGAGCGGTTCTCATTCCTTTCCGTCTGAGTCCCGTTATTCTCAGAGACGAGACGAGTACGAACATCGTTCTTGAGGCTGAGATCAGACTACCGTGTTGTTTAGTCCGCCGGCGAAGCCCAACTTGCTGGTGGATCTAGCTAAATATGTGCTACCGCGTTGCAGGCTCTCAGGAAGTCGATATGGATACCAGTACTGAAGGAAAGCCGAACTATAACGACCGCCACGAGACAAAGGCTCACCTATACGTCACAGCTGCACCCCAACTTTACACAGCACCGACTTTCACTCCGACCAAACATGAGATGACGGCAGCGTAGACAACTAGGTGCGTGCTCCCAGCCGAAGGCGCTGTATATGACCATAACCCTTTCAATATGTGTTAGCCACCGCAGACTTTTGGGCAGCGTCGTTGGTGCTGTTGTCGACCGCTCTTCTCGGCGGGGGGTGACTGTCCGCAAGAAATGTCGCCTGTTACGGAATGCGACAGTGTCAGAATGCTGCGGCCCTGGCTCGTGTTAATGGTCAGTCATTCGCTCTTCATAGCTCTGAGATTGTAGCTCTGAGATAGACATTGCACGTCATGGTGCCGGGACACAACGGGATACCAACCTGGACAACATGATCTGCTGTGCGTCGACCACCTCGTGTTCTTTATCTTCATCTTCGTCCTCACACGCATCTTCATGGTTCAGCGTAGATCCACCAACTGTCGTTTACTGGTGATACTGACTGCCATCGCCTCTTCCTTTCCCAACTCTCTCCCACTACATGACGCGTGCAGGTTTCCGTGTGACCGGCCATGTCACGTCTTTCCTCTATCATGCTCCCTTTCGCATCCTCAGATGCCACTGTATTCACAGTGGTAGTACATAAGTATGTCCTTCATCTGGTTATGCACGATACATCTGTATGTTGCATTGAACACGCCCTCCCTAGGTGTCGCGGGAGAGCATGGCTTTGGGCGCACTTACAGCGTTCCGCGTCACCTAGGCGTGTTGGACGCGCGTGGTTGCCGTGATGGGAGATGAAGTTCGAGGTATGCAACTGTCCCCCCCCGCGGGCCCGTGGAAGACCGCCGACCACGGCGTTCTGGGTGATGTAGCTCGATGAACGGACGGACAATCGCGGCCGTTGCTGGCTGCATGGACGTCCCGAGGCTGCGAGCTCCCTTCCCTGTCCGCGCTCGGGGGCGGTCTCGTCTCGAATCGTGCCCGAAGCGCGGGAAGAGACGGGAGAGCGAACAGTTTCGGGGGTCGTGTGTGCGGGCTCCCGAGTACTGGACGAGGACAGTCTCGCGGCTCGTGTGTGCGTGCTGGCAAATACTGGACGACTACCCTGGTCGCAACTCATCTGGCATGAGGGTATGGCAACCCTCCGTCAAGTTTGACGCTCCAACTTAGAACCTCCGGAAAGCTTATTCCAGGCCCAGCCGGATCGGTGTCGACGGCGAACGTCGCTCCTCCATCTTAGCCGTCGATCGCAATGCCTTGCGGTAGATTCGTTGACCTCACATTAGCCCTGACTAGACCGTCCCGTCGATCGTCGCAGCCGCGTCGAGCATGTTCCCCGTCATCCGAGCGTCGCGCCTACCCTTGCTCACCGCGATCTCTCCCCCAAGCCGTTTTTGGTCGGCCCGACGCCTCCCTCGAACGTCGACACCGGTCACAACGTCGCCTCGCCTGGACCTCGTGCAGTGCGGACGTAACACTATTCTGGGGCGTACGATACGACGCTCACACTGGAAGTTACGCGGAGCTCGGAACAGGTGAGCTGTGCCCTCCTATCCTTCCTTCCATGCAGCGACCGGTCACCGAGGTACCTCGTCTTTACAGTCGCGCTCGTGCTGCGACAACCTGTCGGCCGATGTACTCGATGCGCAGTCTTGGGCAATTGCTCGTGAACCCGATGATTTGCTATCCAGACACTCCCAAAAGCTATCACATATGGGCTTCTTGGGAGGGAGTGCAGGCTATTTCATTGTTCATCGGTGCGGCAGTTACTGTCATACAGCGCAACGTACCGCCCATGTACTCCGGAGCGCTTTCCGATTTCTAAAGCACTACTGAAGCTACGACGAAAGGGTCGGTCAAACACAATCCGGTCCTCGGTAGCCGGGTAGCACTGAAGATCCCTCCGGAACATACAAGAAACATCGGGTCGCAATCAATCGTTGAATAGCTCCATTTCAAACGTGTGGGTGGCGAGCCGCACTTGCGATTTTCCTTCCCCACCGTCGTCGCGCATTGCGAGGTGCGTGCATACCCAGGCGTGTAGCAGCAATAGACGGCGAGACACTAATATTCACATATGGCAAACATCTCAGTCGAGTACCGTGGTGCACACGACCTAAATCATCAAGTACATACGGTTCAAACGCACATTTCGCAAGCCCTGTCACTGTGGCGAAGCCCGAGGCAATATATCGGTGTCGAACGCGTCACGCAAGTCACGCTGCAGTCGACCTTGCAACTCTGCGGCGAAAGATGACCCGGGATCCTCCACTCCTACGGGACCGGGATCTGTGCCCGAGAGGGGCAGCACATTCACGAATGGCATGACGTGTCCGTCCGACGAAGCCGCCAAGTGAATGAGCACACGGAAAGTTTGCTGCGAAGTTACTCGGTCAGTGCCTACGTACAACTTGTCAGACATACCAAAGAACTCACAGCCTCGCCGAATACAAGTACACTCAACCGTTGCTCCACCCGGATCAACTCAGCCTGTACGGTAGAGACGGAGACTCCTCGCACACCGATCACCACCACCCCAGCGCCGTCACCGCTATCACGAGACCCGCGAGAGCGGTGAGTGACAGGATAAATGTGACTGTATGGACCAGTAAGCACCACATCAACGCTGCAATATGAGGCATTACGAGGGCCCGAAGCCGTTTGTTCGCGGTGCACTGGATTCCCCGGGTTGTCGGTCCACGATGTTCTCTCTGGTGTCGGATCCCAAGACAGCCCGCTGTCCCGGAGCGTCCGGGCCGGCCGTCAATGCGTCTCGACTGTACACACCTCGTGAGTCACGGTACAACGAACGATGGCAATGTGGCACATGTACCTCGTTCCAATTTCGTCAGTAGGTGGTAAAGCACGCACCGGATCCATACTGACGTGACGGCACGACACAGTGGGTAACAGCAACGTGCCGCCAGTAAATGGTACTGGTGTCTGGAGGAACGGGACCGCACCGTCCGTCTCCTTTATGCGCCGCCCCTATGATGAGGAAAGAATACCGGTCCGGCGACAAGCCGACAACAACCCAGGCGTCCGGCACAACGACATACACAAACCACTCACATCGGCGCTATCACCGTCCCACCGGTCGACTTTACCAACAGCAACGCTGCCACGAGATTCGGACTGCGAGGCCTTTCGCCGACCTCCGAAGAGGTTCCACAACTATACACGCACGCTCCAGTGATCGCAAGGCAGTGCCGTATGACTGAGAGTGGAGAGGATAATATTCATACAGAAGGAATTCTCGGACGGGCCACCTCCGGCCATCAACCGACTTTCATCCTCCCTGGGGACACAACGCGCGGTCGTCTCCTAACCACCTACACCTACACCAGAGTCACAGTCGCACCATGATATTCACTCACTGAGCGCTCGAAAAAGTTGGTCTTCGCATCCATAGCAGTACGCTGCATGAACTGGAACTGCCACACGGTGAGCAACGAGCCATGGGCAGCAGGCAACGAAGCTTACCGGATTCTCCTTACGATACATCTCGGCGTACCCCAGGCGCCGTAGTAGGAAGTCAGCGATGTATTCGACGTAGTCGCACATCAGGGCCGCTGTCATCCCCGGGAGCGGGTTAGGGAGTGCTTCTGCACGCCCGTGATTCGTTTCGACGATATAGAGCATGTAAGCAACGTAACACTCACCCGAGAAAAACGCTTGCTCCAACTTAACGGCCTCTCCAACCATCTCGTACACAACAGCCGTGGCGATGCGCACGTGTAAGTGTGCGTACAGCAGGCACGCGAAGGCCGTGTGTTGCCCCTCGTCCCGAGCGATAAGCTCATTCGAGAATGTGAGACCGGGCATCACGTTACGCTCGCGAAGCCAAAACAACGCCGCGAAGGAGGACGAGAAGAAGATACCCTCCACAATCGCGAAGGCGACAAGGCGTGTAGGAAGATCGACGCTAACGTCAGAGATCCACCGCAAACACCAGTCCGCCTTGGCCTTCACCACTGGCAGCCGCTCGACAGCAGAGAACAGGCGGTGCTGACATTGCACGTCCTCAATCAGCTCCTGGACGAAACGGCTGTAGACTTCAGCGTGCACATTCTCCCTTCGGTGCATCAGATCGTGTTATCTGCAAAAACCGCCAATACTACTCACATCATCATCTGGAATGCATAAAAGCACCGCGCCTCGGGGATATCAACCTCGGCACAGAACCTCTGCGCAAGATTGTCCACAACGATACCGTCGGATGCTGCGAAGAACGCAAGGATGATGGACAAGAACCGTCGATCGTCGTCCGTCAGGACCTCTCTCCACTGCACCGCATCATCTCCGATGTACACCTCGTCTGCAGTCCAGAACGACGACTGCGCCAGCTTGTAGGCGTTCCAGAGCTTTCGGTCGTGTGAGTAGAGCCGACGATCTAGCCAATTCCGTAGCGGTGACTCACGTGAGGGTATTGTATAGGGAAGAGGACGTAAGGGGCTCTCCCCCCACGCTCGACACTGCTCCTGGTGGGCTCTAAGGAGGCGGCCATGTTCGATGACGAGAGTGGATCGACCATCGAAGCGTATTTATCGGTGCAAAACACAGCCGCGACCGTACGGCATCGCAGAAGTCCCGCGCGCGCGCGCAGCCTTACGCCCACTATTCGAAGCTTCAAGACGTGGCGGAGCGTGGATACTCCGCGCAACGGTCCTATCGCGATATAATTGAAAGACTTCGGGGCGCGAATAGCCCGGACGGGCGAAAATCGCGGCGACCCCGGACTCCATACGGTGTCAGCGATAGTCTACACGCCGCTCAACCGACACATCCGGGTACACTAATAATGGTTCGAAAGGTGAGGGTGAGGCACCCGCTCGCAACCGCCTTTCATCCCTGCACCACTGCCATGACATCCTCACAGCACGAGACACTGCTGCGGGTTTCCCGCGAGCTCGACTTGCTGAGTCCTATCCACCAGCACGGAAAACCGACTGGTACGAGCCTCCACAGCCGTTCTCTAATCACATAGTCTAAACCGGTGAACCACATAGAGTTCGCCGACGGCGACTACGGTACGGACCGTGATCCAGCTAGCGGCCGCGCACGTGAAAGGACAGAGGGTGCGCAATTTCACCTAACCGACATTTCATCGTCAGCTTATAGTTACCCACAAACGTAGATGTATGGACTACGCTGAGAAACACTCCAACGAATGTGGACCACCTCACATGTGGTGAGCTGCTATGCTTAACACAATCGCGATGTCTAAGCTAACGGGCGCACAGTGACTGTGGCTTCCCTGGCCGACTGCATGATGCTTGACTGGTATGGCGAAGACCCAGCATGCCTAGATTTCACCCATTCTTTCAGACGCACACTGCTCGCGACGGAGCAAATGTCCGTGTCGAGTATGGGGCTACAACCCGAAGACGTGGTGCTCAACTGCACACTAAGTCGTGTTTTGTCCACGTACAGTATGTGGACGGCGGGTGACTTGCGCGAACTTGCCCACGCACATGAAATCTCGGTCGCCGTGCGGGACGGATTCGCTACTCTTCGTGAGAAGGTCCTTCGACATGACTGCGGACAGCGATGCCCGCATACCTTGCACGTTTTCTCAAGGCTTATGGAAGCGCGACTGACACATGTTGTGGAAAAGAAACGGAACGTGTGGACCACCGGGGCGGATGGCTACGGAAGAGCTTTCATGCACGCCGCAGACGAGAAGTTGAAGAACCGCATCATCTCCGATTGGCAGACGAAGTTCAAGACAGAACATTTCAAGCGAACCGTCTGCGCGGTGTGTGCGCGCTGGTCGGATTCCGAGACCTCACACTGGATCGACCCCTCGCGGTTCGATCTCACTCTTTTACGAAACGATGGCCTCCCGCAAGAGGTGTTACCTCGAAACTACGACTTCCCGCTATATCGCTGTGCTCTCCTTGACCCACTAGGCATGCAGAACTGCTGGAAACTCGCTCCCCTCATGATATGCAGAATATGCGAACGCGAGCTGGTCGACCGAGGCAGGATGCCCAAGCTTTCACTGGCCAACTGGCTGTATTATGGCTACGATGCATTGCCGGCCTGGGCACGAAGCGCGTTTGACGGAAGCACACAATTCGAACGGCTGCTGGTGTCACGCGCACGTTGCAGCCGAATATCGTACCGTTTCAGTCAGGTTCGGACCGGTACAAGCAGTGGCACTGCCGAAGAATTTCGAGGCGAGCAACAATTTCTCCGCGGCAACGTTCTCGTCATGCCTCAGAACTCGACGCATTTGAATTCAGTACTCCCGCCACCTCCGTCTGTAGTGCGCGACACTGCGTGCGCTGTATTCGTGGGCAAAATCCCTCCGACACGAGAGACTATCAAGAAGTTGAGTCCCGTTCTTGTAAGACCCTCGGTCGTTCGCGCCATGATCCAATTCCTCATAGATCGGAATCTCCACTACATGTGCAGCACTTCATTCCATGGTATCAGCGAACGCAATCTGGCCCTGCTACTGGACGAAGAGGACACTGCGGCAGGGGTCGGTGTACCGTGCGCCCTCGACGTCGGTTTCATCAAGGAGAGCGTTACTGCAGAGGATGCTGCGGGTGACTACAGCACACGCAACACAGTCGCCGATGGTCCGGTTGAAGGCGACGACTTGCTTATGGAAAGCGTAGGTTACACCGGTGGAGACGATTCACCCGTCTCTTATCGTGATATGAAACTGAAGGCCTTATATCACTGTCTGCATCACGGTAAGTTCGTTCGTTCCAAGGCCGGCGAGCGTTTCGTGCCCGATTTTGAGAACGACAGCCTTCTGACGTGGCTATTCCCACATCTGGACCCATGGGGCATCGGGTCCTTCCACCACCCCAGCCGAGAAACCTCTATAACGATGGAAGAACAACTGAAATATCTGTTACAGGTCCATGATAGCCCTTTCGAACAAGACGCCGACTTCGCGTTTGTGTACTACAATATACTTCAGAAGAAGCAGGTTTGTGACTCGGTCAGTTTCCGCGTCAAAGTATCGCAGCAGCAGGATATCGTACGCCGTCTGCTGTCGATTGACAGGGCATTGCTAGAGCAGACGATAAAGCGCTTCTCGGCAAATCCGTTCTATGAGGTCGAACACGACAAGGAACGTGCATTAGTAGCACTCGTCAACAAGGTAAGTGCGGTACTCCATCATTTGCCCGGTACCACTGGTTATCGATTACGGCTCAGAAACGAAATCAGGTCTCTGGTGAATTTCCATGGCACCCCGGCATTCTTTGTCACACTCAATCCTTCTGACATCAACCATCCTCTAGTGCAGCTGCTCGCAGGACGCAACATCGACCTCGAGAACGTTGAAGCAGGTGAACCAATGACTGAATGGCAGAGGCGACTGCTTGTGGCTCGGAACCCCGGTGCCTGTGCAAAATTCTTCCATGTCATGATAACTTCCTTCGTAGATATAATTTTGCGGCATGGACGGGACGAACCGGGGCTGCTGGGGAGATGTAATGCGTACTATGGGACTGTTGAATGCCAGGCAAGAGGAACGCTGCACTGTCACATGCTGATATGGATCGAAGGGCATCCGTCTCCACAACATCTCCGGGACATGATGATGTCCTCGGAGCAGTACCAAACCGAAATGTTCCAGTGGCTGGAACATATCATTAAAACAGAGTTCCTCGGGACACTGACCGTGCAAGAGAACGTGAATGACAGCGGCGCACCACGGCAGAGAGCGACTGAAACCAGTGGGATCGTGCACCCCGGGACGGTGACCGGCCCACTCTTAGCGAACTTCACAGATCCCGAGGAATTTTCAAGGCGGTACACCACCTATGTCAACGAATTGGTGGAGCAATACAACTGGCACGAACATACGGAGACATGCTGGAAGTACTTAAAGTCAGCGGAGCCACGCGTCGACGCTAACTGTCGGATGCGTATAGATGGCTCTACCAGGGCAAATACGGTCATCGACGATGAGACAGGGTCGATATTGCTCCGTCGTCTACACCCCAGGATCGCTAACTACAACGACTTAGTGGTGTTCCTCATGAAGTGTAACATGGATATAAAGCACATCGGTTCGGGTGAGGGTGCAAAGTCCTTGATCTACTATGTCACCGACTACATCACCAAGACACCGCTCCCGACACACCTAGGTCTCGCCGCCCTTCTGTACGCTATCGACCGCACCAGTCTGAAGCACGCCGATGTGACAGACTGGACGGCGAAACATGACAGTAGTGCCCTGACAATTCTGGTCAACAGCATGATAAGTAGAGTCGAGGTCTCCCACCAACAGGTCATGAGTTATCTCGTAGGCGGTGGCGATCACTATACCAGCCATCGCTTCCGCATATTACATCTAGCGTCCTTCAGACGGATTGTCAAGGCATACTGGAGCAATCGGGAAGCAGAGATGAGACGGGGAGACGAGATGCAGCCACCCCATCACGCTCAGGACAGCGACGCCCCCATCTACACAGAAGCTGCCGCAGGAGGTCACAACGCACCAAGGAACCGCGCAGACACCCCGGAAGATAAGGAGGCCGAGGCAGACTCTGAAACTGTCACCCTGACGCTCGCGAACGGCTCGATTTCCGCGGTAAGTCAACAGCATGACTACCTCCAACGACCAGTTACAGAGCCGTTCTTGAGCATGGGGCTATACGAGTTTGTGGGCCTAACTGAGAAGATCTCTCGCACCAGTGAGCAGCTCCGTCTAGCCAGTCGGACGAGTCAACGAGAAGCAAACTCGCCTCGGATGGGTCGTCCCGAACAGACGCGAGGTCGTTTCCATGCAGACCACCCACAGCATGAGACACACTTGATAAGGAAGCGCGTGCAATGGGTCGTCCCAGTTCTGCTGGACGACCACATCCGACGGCCTGACAGGACCGACGAGGAAAGAGAGGAGTGGGCTGAAGCCGTCTTAACCCTTTTTAAACCGTGGCGCAGCCCTTCGGATCTCAAAGACGAAAGCCAGTCATGGAGTGCCGCCTATGCTCAGTACAAGGACTCCATCCCCGCAGAACATCACAGCATAATTGCCAATATAAACGTGCTGACCGAATGCAAAGATGCCAGAGATAGAGCCTCTGCGCGACGTCGGACTGCACGAACCGAAGGGCCCGATAACATTCCGCCCACGACACGGCAGCCATCGGACGACCACAGTAGTGCAGCAATGATAGACGACGACATGGATCCTGATGCCCTACCGACGGTACCGGAGCACGAGCCCGAAGAAGAGGGAGACTTACTTAGACGGCTAGACAAGATGATTACTTTGCCTGCACGAGTCGCGTTGGACCGCGTTTTCTCTGGCGAGCATTTTCTCCCCCCGAACATAACGCTCGGGACAGCGCAGCTCATGCAAGAAGCTGAAAGATCGAATATCGCGGATCAACAGAAAACCATGGTTCGTTTGAAACGTAAGAGACGGCCTGCGACTCACGAAAACACGTCTACCTCACCCGCGAAACGCCCACGGCTCTTCGGCGGCAATGGTGAAGTACCCAGCATCGATTCGGCTCGAATATCTGCGGGTATATATGCAGGTCAGTCGCCGAATGGATCTTCCACTGCATCCCGTACTACACCGAATGATATAATCTTGCGCGTGGCCGACGAGTTCCACCTTCGGGAAAACCCTGAACAGAAGCGTGCGTTCGAGTGTATTGCTCGCCACGTCTGCTCTGGAGGTGAGCAACTTCTCATGTACATTGGCGGGGTCGGGGGAACCGGGAAATCTCACATTATCAATGCGGTTCTGCGACTGTTCGAGCTCCTGGGACGTCGTGAGGAGATATTGGTATCTGCTCCTACAGGTGCAGCGGCTATACTGATTGGAGGCTACACCTTCCATTCTCTGCTAATGCTCAGACAAGGAATGGCGGTGGATATGCAGGAATTGACTCGAATATGGGACAAGGTGAAGTACCTGATAATAGACGAAGTATCGATGGTAGGCGCGCCAACCATGTACACCATCTCCACGAGGATGCAGCGTGCGAAAGGAATGTCGGGGACAGCCGAAGACAAACCTTTCGGAGGCGTAAACGTCATCTTCACCGGAGATTTCGGACAGCTCCGGCCCGTTTGTGTCCCCTCTCTATACACACACAAGCTGGTCAAGAATCCCCATTTGCACACGGCATTACAGCAGTCGAGACCGGGTGTCGCTGCTCTCAAGGGAGTATATCTGTGGCGACTAGTCAAAACCGTCGTACTCCTGCGAAAAAACCAGCGCCAGAGCGGGGACCAGAAATACTCGGAACTCCTAGATCGAGTTCGACTGGGGCAGAGTGAGAATGCCTTCCGAGCAGGGGTCGCAGATGACCACGCATCCCTACACACACGGCTCATGACGCGTAATCTGGCGAGCGCGATTCCGACATCAACTACCTTCAACGACACACCAGTCATCGTCGGCTTAAGGAGCACACGAGACGTCATCAACAGCTTCTTACTCGCCAAGCACGCCACGGCGATAGGCGCAGAGGTCAGCTACTACTACGCAGTCGACCGGATCAACGGGGCGAAGGCGCAAGGCAACGACATAACCCGTCTTAGAGCGCTGACCTCGAAAGAGGCAGAGGACACCCCGGGGAGGCTCCCACTATTTCCGGGAATGAAAGTGATGGTGCAAGAAAACCTCGCCTTTGCTAACCATGTGGTAAACGGCGCCATCGGCGAAGTCACGGATATTCGCTATGAGATACAAGACAGCGTACGGATTCCGGTTGTCGTGTACGTCCATATTTCCGGTTCTGGTGCCGTGATCGATGGTGCTGACAACGACATTGTCCCGATATTCCCTTCCACGACGGCGTTCTTGTGGACCCGAACTCCCGAGACCAAAGACCATCCTGGAGAAAGGGTCAAGGTGATCAGGTCACAGGTTCCGTTGCTTCCCGCGTACTGCTATTCTGACTACAAAGCGCAGGGTCGCTCTCTCACCGCGGCGATAGTAGACCCGACGTCGGCGCGATCATTACAAGGAATATACGTAATGCTGTCGCGAGTGCGGAGTTTCCAAGGCATCACCCTCCTCAGACCATTCAACCGAGCTCGACTCGCGTCTAACCTTCCAGAAGATTTGCGGGCTGAACTCGCCCGCCTAGACGTCCTCGACAAAGAATGCGTATGCCGATATGAGCAGGATCCAGAACGCCTTCTCTAGCATCGTCTGACCGTCGTATCCCGCGGTGTACAATACATCGACACACGGTTTGCATGTGGACCTTCTGCATACCACGTTCCCCCCGGACAACTCAGGACCGTAGTTCTCACCTGACACGGGCGGAAACATCGGGACAGTGCAGCAGGCAACCATCACCGTAATCTCTCGCAAGTAGAAGGTCTGCCGTTCGGCCGCGGAGTGCCTGTAGTACAAGCGCAACGACCGTCGTGCGGTTATTATCCGGGATATAGGCATGACCTCGAGCGGCACGAGACTTCCTGCTGTAAGAGCGCGGCTCAAACTTGCCTGCTGCCGTACGATATACGATATATTCCTCGTCGGACTACCTCAGATGGGACTACCCACCACTCCACACCACCCGGCACACCCTTTGCACTCCGCACGATGAAGGACATGGAGCTCCGGAGTACATTCGCACTCCCGAGGCCCGCTAGACATGTGTTTCAGTAAGTTTTTCCACCGCGGACCACGACTCACCGGCGACTAACGACGGACGCATTCACAGTCTGCCGGCCGAGCTACACGGCTACATTGCAGACATGCTGGACGTCACAACGTCGCTGTACTGGCGCTCCACGTCCCGACTGCCCTATGCACATGTATGCTCTTCGCTACGAAGGACCTTGCTACGGCTCCTGTTCCCGTTCTTCAGCCATCCTTCCGATTTCCTCTGCCACCTCACCCAGCACAAAGCTGCGATCGGGGGTGTGACTGCCACAGCAATGTTGCTCCGGGACACCACGATACGCTGCCGGGCTCTGCAGGTCTACGCTCCCAAGTCAACTTATGACGCGTTCGTCACGGCCGTGCGGACCTGCGCCTCGAACGGGTCCGATATCCGACTCGCACAGGCTGTACGTTTACCGCCACCGTACGAGGCTCAACGAGAGACCTCCGCGATCACGTCCATCGTCCTCGAGAACACTCGCGTGATCATCATCTATTGTTCATCCACCGAGACTCCTCTTTCGGGCATCGTCCATTCCCCTTCTACCGCCGCGATGAACTTTGTCACCGAGCACTCATTTGCATGTGCATTCCCTTCCCTCACCCTCCGGCGTCGAAGCATACTCTGTGACGGCCTTCTCCGGCATCGGTCCGACGCCGACACCTTCTCCATGGATAGTTACCTGGCAGCGGGCTTCCATTTCGCGGTGAGCCCGACTGCCTGGACAGAACACTCCGAAGACGACGAGCCCGACAACAGCAGATCCCCGAGTCCCAACATGCACAGGTGCCTCAGGCAGCACTATCTGTGTCCCCAACAAGGACGATATTTCGGAGACGCCGGTTCTTTGGTAGCGCTCTTCGATCCTCTCAGCCGAGATGTTGTTCGCGCGAGGGAGCTAGGAGTACCGCCTTTCGGACCTATGGTCGCATGGCGTTTGTTTACCACATTCTGCTGCTTTGAATCCTGTGACAACCGTGACACGGTTCTCCATGAGTGGCTACGATCCACAGTCATTCTGATCGTACCTACACCCTTCTCCCCCGCACCTATTCGCCATCTGCCGGTCGTTCGATCCTCCATAACCACGGAACCCCCCACGCCGGTCGGACGTAGGAGACGGTCAGCATCACTATAGAATCATTTCTGATACGGAATTGTTTGGTTCTCCCTATTTATATATGAACGTAGATACATTGTGATACAAAACTGAACACCTCCACTCACCGTATAACACTTGCGCTCGTTCACCGGCGCCCCAATAACTGAGACTGCTTTTTGCTTGACTACTTGTTGGTGTATTGGTGTATTGTGCGTACGAGATCTGAAGAACGGCCTTCGAGGTCACCATAGTCTGAGCGGACTCGAACTTGAGACACGCAGCCCGTTCACTGCAAGCCATCAGCGTCTCCGGCCACCCGGGAAATGAGGTATCACACAAGCCAATGGCTCCATACTTTAACTTCCGATTGGTAAAGCGAAGCACGATACATGTGAGTAATTCCCGACTTCGTCCATCCTCACCGTTGCGACTCCGCTTCCCCGGGGGTATCGGCCACGTCGATCGGCAGCGACTAACATGTAGATCGAGAACGTAGGTACGAGGCTATGCCACTCATGTCCTACAACGAAGCCGTCCTCGCCGATAATGAAGTCCTATCCACAGAAATTGTCAGCAACTACGACCCGAGAATCAGAACGCACCATCGCACACTCGGCCAGTACACCCAGAACCTCCGCGAGACGCGTCTCGATGCGGTTCCGTGGGATGTGGGGCAGAATGTCGCCCCGTATCGTCGCAATCGGGACGTCTGAGTATGGGCGCAACCTCAGGCTGCACGTCAGCTTTTTCTTTGACTTCGCAGAACGACGGTGAGGGAGGGACGGGGCCGGAGGCGCCCTTCGACATGCAGATGGGGTTCGTCGACACGCCGAGCTGAACAATTTGTGAAAATACAGCCCGGATTTTGCGGACGGTGTCGTTGTAGAGGTCCTCTACGTGTCGGCAGACGGAGCGGGTTCACGACCATCGAGTCCTAGTGCTGGACCGTCTCGTCGTCGTTCGCGTGGACCGTGTCGTCCTCGTCCGCGTACGGCCCCGCATCTCCTGCACGACGTTGTCCGTGATCGTGTAGAACGACCGGATCTCGAGCACATCGTCGACGAGCGCCGCCGGCGTGGGGTACCTCACTATGTCGAGTTCCGGCTTCTCGCCTGACGTCGACTGCCCGGAGAGCACGTTCCCCGTCCTCGGTGCGAGATGGTCACGACCCTCAGACGGGTCAGACCGGTAGTGAGATGGAAGAGACGTCGTTGCGCTCTTCGGCCTACTTCATATACGAGTCTGATGTGGTGCGGTCCAGGTGGTGTTAGGGGCAAAAGATCTGAACAGCATGACTCACGGAGCGTTGACACGATGGTATGCATGCAGGTGTTAGAAGCACATCTAGTGAGCTACGCACAGCGCTCATAGCCATCTTCGCGAACATCCTTGAAGCCACCGAAGCCGCATGAACACCCACTGTGGCCTGTGAAGCCCTGGAACTGGAGAATATCAATGTCAACGACGACTTGGAACTTGTTGCAATCGGTACCGATACGTACGATCTGCCCAACCAGTGCCTTGCAGTCCGGTTCCCCGTCACATCATCGACTTACCTGCTGGTCATACCCCATGTCTCCACTCTGGGTACGTGTACTACGCTAATGAAACGTACAGGAGCTGATTCTTTCCATTTCTGTGCGAGGACAGGATCAGGAAGAGTTACAAATTCGACTGTGACCGACGCTCACCAATGCAAATGAAGTATGCACGCTCGTGATGAACAGGAATATCTGTCCAGTATGACCAACAAAGTGGCGCAGAGGAAGAACGCGAACACGCACAAGTATTCTGAATTTAAAATTACCGGCAGACTCTCCGGTGACCCTAGAGCTAGGTTAGGGGCATGTGCATGGGTGCCTGAGGCGTCCATTCGGACTCCGCTCGCAACTCGGTCGTATGCTCACTTAGACTATGTCAGCAATCTTCTGGCCATTAAATCAACACTGCTACTCACTCTCTGTCTTCTACATCACTATCCAGCGCATTCCACTACTCTTCCTTCAGGCATACGCGCCCTACACAGCGAGTGGCCGGAGAGGTTTGGAAACGCACAAAAAGTCCACAGAAAGCACCCTGCCCAATATCATGCGGGCCCGCGCGACTGCCCCACCCCACACGCAAGCACATACCAAGCTATGGTGCACGGGTGGCAAAGCCTACCCAAGGCGCGGCGCCTTCGAACTTCCCGAATCTCAAGTTACTATCTGACTAGAATTCATAGTGAACTAGTCGTGTCCAGGTCTGCCCGGAGGGCCCTATGTCAGTGTACAAGTAAGTACTCACTGCAGCATCGAGCCTACTTGCTATGGCTATATGGCCTCCACCTATGATTGCCAGGACTGCACAGAACTGGGACGAATCGCGGATAAACATGCAGCGGACCCCCTTCATACACATGCGCAGCTCGACCACTCGCGGCCGTGAACGATCGTCTCGGTGGCATCACCACGCTGCCTTCGCACCCCCCGCTCCTGCGCCCCGGAGGCGACGGACAAGGAAATCCAGGCGGAGCAGGCATCTCCCTTCCCCCAAGCGACCGCGCCTGGCAGTACGCTTCTCTCGATTCTCCTCGGAGTTTCGGCCTCGTTCATACGCATACGCAGGACAATCCCGTCGGACACCTAGCACGCCCGCGCACATCAGGATCCTTCCTCCCCCGATCGCGATGGAACTCCTGGGCCTGCCGGCAACCTCACGGATCCTTGGGTCGTTCCCAGCCAGGCCTGCAGGGATCGCATTCCGACGTTCGACGTTAACGTTAACGTTGTCGACTCAGGCCCACTGCTCCGGCTGGGCCGATCGGTCGCCCGTGGGCCGTTGGTCGAGTCGGGTCCGGACTCTACCCAACCCCACGCAGCGACTAGTAGCAGCAGTTTCCATCCCGTGCACACCGAAGAGCCATCTCAGCCAGGTTCCTCCGAGCCCAAGGTTCTGCGCACGAACGCACGAGTCAAGGCCGCGAAGCAGAAGGAAAAACAGAGCCAGCGGACCCCCCACGACACCCAGCATCCAGCAGCATCGTCCTCCTCGAAGCGTTCTCGCGACAACAAAGGGAAGGGAAAGGCAACCGCTGACGACGCCCGAACCAGTATAAACGGTGGGTGTTCACGCATGGTTATATGCGTCTCGGAGCTTATTTTGCACTGCAACACCCGCCGCACCACTCTACCTATCACCACCTCCCTCTCCATCTCCGAATCCACCAAAGACCCCAAGGGTAAGAAGCGCGCGGCCCCCGAAGACAACTCAGACGAAGACGACATCGCCGCAACAGCCTCCGCCTCCAAGAAGTTGCGCCGTGCTACTAGTGCTTGTTCACTGAGACCGAGGGCGGAACATCAAGCATCATCTGACATGAACAGGAAGACGCGGTGAGTCGCTCGTGCGTTCACGGTGGTCCGTACATTCCTCATGGTGTGTGCCACTTTCAGAACATCCACAGGCAAGAGCAAACTTACTGCGAAGAGCAAGGCGATGATATCGGCGGCCGGCTCGTCTCGTGCTGGGGACGAAGATGTAGACATGGTGGATGCTGAGTGCATTCGTGACGATGAGGACCACCAGGATGACATGCACTCCGACGACGAAGGGCGGGATGATGGCGGCGGCGGCGACGTCGACGGTGACGATGACGATGAAGAAGCAGAGCGGAATATTGCCAACACCCTCGCAGCCATCGGGCATGAGCCGTCGGCGATGTCCATCTTCGGCGACTACCGTCAACTCCGATCGTACATGATGGGCATATCCGGGAGGCTCAAGATGATGCTGAACAACATCAAGCCCACCGCGGACCCTACCACCCGACTGTTGACGCTCCAAGTGAATATCGACGTCGCAGGGTCTCACAACAATAGCGAGGTAAGCATCTCATCCGTACAGCTCCACGATTCTCCTGCTCGTACTGGGGGACGGTTCCCGTCCGTATCCCCCTACATAGCTCGCATCACTGTCAACACGCTCGGAGCGTCGGCATTGATGGGCCCGATAACCTTTGCAGGACGACAAGTACACAACTCGTGACGAGCACAAAGCTCGCATGGAGCCGCCGCGTCAGGACTACGTACTCCTTGGACGGTGCGTGGAAATCGCGATGTTTTCGAAACCATCCTCTGACGAGCTGGTACGAACCTGGGGCTGTGGAGCAGGAGATGCTACACGGAGCACTGCATGATTGAGAAGGAAACAACTAGTCTATCGGTACGTCCGACCTCCCCCTGCACGCATCATTCCAAGAAGCATTGGGCTCATAAGCTCATGCACGCCGTGTTGTCGGTTCGCCCATGCAAAATGTACCCCATAGGTCGTAGGTTCGGAGACGTAACGCCACGAATGCTCCTGTACCGTCTATTAGAAGAATCGAACGATCTGCCCTTCCAGTTCAACAAATCACATATTCTCCACGAACAAATTTGTACGAAAATCACCTGGCATGACAGGAGACCGTACATCTTCTGGATACCGGTGAAAACATAGGGTGAGCGGTGTGTATATTCATATGAAGCCGTCGTCTTCCCCAGCCGCTGTACGACCCGCGAGCAGTTCTCCTCAGGGTCGTATAAACACACGAGGCTGAAACCTCGTGTAGAACTCCGGCTTTTCATGGACCGGAGAAGAACGCCGACGTAGCAGGGAGCAAACAATTCACTGCGGCACGTAGTCCCACCATGGATGGGCGCATCTGAGCACGGTGGGGCAGATAACCAGTGAGGCAAGCCTGCCGGAATCCTCGACGGTAAAGTCACGTATGTGTCAATAAATCGACTACAAGATCATGTCAAATCATACGTGGCACTCCTTGACAATGTCCAGTCCAGGTCTCATGATTCACGTCCGTGCTGGCCGTCCGAGTACGTCTCCGCCCATACGTCCATCCCTACCCCTTTTCACCGTCCACGCATATCAGCATGGACTGGAGACACCCGTGAGTACCTCTAGCACATACCCACACCGCAGTTCTTCTCATTCCTGCCCCACACGAACCATTTCTGAACGTCAATATCCGCCCTGCTCCGACTACACTTCTATTTCAACATTGACCAGGCCGGTCTTCGGTGCTCCGTATTCGAACGTCCTCAATATCCCGCCCGTCAAACCGCAAAATCAAGGGGCATCCGTTTCCATGGTGTCAGTACATTATCAAAATCAGGCACGCTCGTGTCGCTTCAAGTTTCCCAACTGTTGCAAATCCGTTCACCGATGATGCCGGATCTCGAAACGATCCAGGGTGACAGGTGCGTCGGTGGACGGGACTGCACCCAATAACGGCGTGCAACAGAAAGGGGCGGCTCTGAAGCTTTGTCCACGGCAGGGCACCTTCATTGCGAACTGAACCACCCTACCGCTCAATCAAACACACAGCACAGCTTGCAGCGAACTAATAGCACTACAATACACCTCATACCAACCCACGGTCACATCCATACCCTTTGCCGACCAATGCAATGTGCTCCGTCAATGCCGCCACGGGACCTGCACAAACTGCAACACCAGCCGAGACGGAGGATCGCCTGCAGACCGCGTGGACAGTATCGCCGGCCGAACTAACCTCCCATCCTCCAAACACCCCTTTAATCCACCGGAAACATAGCACCCACGCAGCTCCTCGCACGCATAGGACGTCCGCAATCTCCAAGCAACTACCTCTCCGTACGGCACCGTACCATCGATCTCCATACGAGCGCGCTCGTCCGACAACGGATCGAAGAACTCCACGAGGGACATGTAGTCCCCGAAATATCGGCACTGCCTCGGACACATGTCATGCTTCACAAAACACGGACGCTCCGGATAAGGGGAATCCGACCACCACGCCGCCCTGTGCCAACCAGCAGGCGCGCCCCAACTGCGCCGGAACGGTGATCTCGCAGTCGCAGGACTGTCAAGCGCCCGACTCTCGGGGCAACCACGGACGAGCCCGTCGGAACCTGTCTCCGTCAACCCTCGCCCGTCCGCCCGCGTACCGTGACCGTTGATCCAACGGAGACGAGGACTCCAGACGATATCGAACCCATGTTCGGTAAGCGTGTTCATCGTGTAAATGTCGAAAAACATCGCACGTTCCGTAGCCATCATCGAAATGTCTCCGAGAAGACCGCGACGATTCAACGTCAAGCGAGGATATCCGCAGCCAAACCCGTTCCAGCTAACGTAGTTGAACAGCAGAGTGCACGGCATCTGGCAGATCGGCGTCAGCGGCGACCAGTCGACGGACTGGAATACCGCAACGACCCGTCCGCTACGAAGACGGAATGTCGTGCGAGCACGGACCCCTCGGGAGGGGTACATCCTCTCCGCGAGCGACACCTCCGCGACGTGGACCGGTCCTCCTCGGATAGCGTCGCGCACCTTCGGGAGAAATTCGTCGTAGAGAGCGTCCGGTACGTATAATTCTATCTCGTTTAGTTGAGTGCGACTGGGGTTGACCAAGAACATCAGAGCTAACATCCCCCCGAGGACAGCGCGACAAGCGGCCATGCTTTGTAAGAACCGCACTGGATCTTCGAAGAAGGGGGCCAGCATAACGCGAACGCGACGACTTAGATGAGCCGTTGCCAGCGAGTATGTGTGGCGGCATATAGCTCGAGAAGCTAACACATCCATGATGTTCATCCCATCCAGAACACTGTCAAACAGCTCAGGTGGCAGACTGCACGAGGTGCATGAGCTCCGTCTCTGTCGCATAATCGGAAAGCTCACCGCTGTATTGCTCCTTTAAGGAGCATCGCAGACCTGGAGAATGCGTCGCCAGAATACTTCTGATGAGTCAAGACGGGTCAGAGTCACGATGTTACTCGCACTACGAAGACACGTACGACGGCCACAAACCGGGCTCGCAATGGCGGTCGCGATGAGGCGGCCGACATTCCATGACATCGGAGTCGGCTCCCATTTGTAGATCGACTGACACGTTCGCCAAGACACGTGGAAATTGAAGGCTTGGAAACCTCTGCGCGACTTCGGAACGACTACGACCCCAGCCTACCCCGACTTCAATGCTGTCCGACGAACCGGTCATTCGGCGTCCCTCGTCATTCAAACCGTTGAAAGCCCGTGAACATCCGCTCTGTGGGCACGATAGACGTCGGGTACCATGGCCCGTTGTATACATGCACTATGCACCCTCGTGGTCCACAAACACACTAACAAGCCGGACGTACCAGCATGTCCGCATCATCTCGACTCCACAGTATTGCCGGAACAACACACCGGAAACACACAGATAAGTGACCACTTAATTGAAGGCAACATGGTGCACTGACGATCCGGAGCATCGCACGTGTACCGAGCACAATACGCAGCACATTATCCCGGGTGCGCGCGCATGAGCGTCTAGCACACAACAGTCCCCGCACACCTCCATACCTGTACAGCCTTTCAGAGACTGCCGGCTACGCGGCTTTCCTTGGACCTTTACCCACGCGGTAAAGACACCACACAAAGGCTTTCGATTCCTAAGTCACTCTTCTACCATCCAGGGTTAAACAGCACTCGGAACGTAGCACCATGTCTGTCACTACAGTCGAAGACATTCCGACCTGGCAGTGCAGGAAGACGAAGCACATCGCACGAAAACATGTCACGGTAAGCATCAAATGGTCCGCATTTGATCCCCATCTCACATACGTAAGAACTCCACATCCTCCAAGCGACAATAGTCCCGTACGGAGTGATCCCGTTGTCAAGTGCGAACTTCGGGTCCTCCGACAAAGGATCAAAGAAGTCGACGAACGACCAGCAATCCCCGAAATACCGGGTTTGCTTCGGACACATCGCCATGTCCGCGAAACAACGTCGAATAGTGGCGTCTTCCCCGAACCACTCCGAATCCCGTACGCCTGGAACGTTCCACGCCTCTCGGAAAGGATGACGAGGGCTAACGACCGTCTCCTCCGCAGAGCCACCGACGACTGCCATATCGTGGTTTATCGGCACGTCCGCCTCCTCCGCAGAGTCACCGACGACTGCCATATCGTGGTTTACCGGCACCTCCGCCTCCTCCGCAGAGCCACCGACCACTGCTATATCGCTTACCGGCACGTCCGCAGCGGCAGCGACGACGCCTTCCACATCGACGGCCGGAGGGATACCGGAATGTCCCTCACTACTCCCACTCGTGGACGACCGATCCTCGACTACAGCTCCTTCCTTTCCTTCGACCTCGGTCCCGGCAGCATCGGTCCCGTGCTGAACGTCGAACCCGGCAGTCCCGGCCCTCTCCGCAACATCGTGGCTGTCAGTGAGACCGCGGCTCTCGGCAGCGGTGTGGCTCTCCGCAGCGTGTTCTCCGTCGGTCTCAAAATCGCTCACACCGGGTTCCTCGGAAGAACGGTAACTGTATGAGGATGCATCTGCAGAACCTGGAGCCCACACAATGTCGTCACAGTCGTTGTCCACGAACGGACGGGGCGTCCACGACACGTGAAATCCTCGGTTCGTGAGCACATTCATGACCGTGAAGTCGTAGGGCATCGTCTGGAACATCGCGCGGTCGGCGAGTAACCCACGCCTCCGTAGAGTGAGTCCAGGGTAAGCACACCCGAACCCGTTCCACGAAACGTAATTGAACAACAACGAGCATGGCATACGGCATATTGGAGATAGCGCGCTACACGTGCTGGATTGGTACAGGACCACCAACCGTCCCCCAGAGAGTCGGAAAGATGTGCAACCGAGAATGTTCCGCGCGGGTGCTCGCGTAAGCGTGTTGGCGAATGTCGTGATCGAATCCACAGGTCCGCGCATATAGTCCTCCGCCCCGTTCAGGAGATCTGAATAACGCGCGTCTGGCACGAATATTTCCAACACCTGGCAATCAACGGCCAGGCGATCAAGCATGAACTCCAGCGCGATCAGGCCGCCGATCAAAGCGCGGTGGACGAACAGGAACTGCATGAAAGCATCCGGATATTGTACGAAGGGCGCCAGCAAGACGCGGAGACGTCTACGGAGATAGACCGAGACCACCCCGTATAGTGACCGGCAGGCCGCCCGCAAGCCTGCCACGTTCTCGATGGAAAGCTCCTCGAGAACAATGTGCAGCAACTCTGTGGGGAAGCTGTCCATGCCAGTTAAAACCACATCGCCCGTTCTGACATGTAACACAGAATCACTCGCCTATGCAGCCCCGACCGCAGGGATCCCACCGACCGAGTAGACATGGAGGCCATATTCACCACCTTATCACGATAACGCACGTTCAGCTGACTGAACGACAGTGCAGTCGCAGACGTACATTCGCTAAGTGGGCTGACAAAAATGAAGGTGCATAGGAAGACGGCGCCACCCGCTTTTATAGCTTGCCTCCCCCCGTTCCATTCACATCTCCACAACAACTGTATGGATCAGAATATACACGGGTCATCGCGCCGTTGCCTGGAATGACATGAACAGTAGCCGAACTGTTCGGTACACGCGATGCGGAAAAACAAAGACACCACCCAGCGAGTCCCATCAAGCATATAATTCTACGGGTCACCGGATTTGTGCGATGCCAAGCCCAGGTCTCATCCTCTTGCCACCACGCCCAACGCTTCGGGCTACCTCTCTCTTTCTTTTGCTTGAGTCAGTACATATTATTGGGCGTCCCGACGCTCCAAATCATCCCGAGTATCAATCCCCTCTCACTGTCTCCGCCATCTCCACGCTGTTCCAGCTCCCCAACGATGGGAGACATGAATAGCATAGAGCGTTCTACAACTCCGAACCATCTCCGGGACGCACGGCTACACCTCGTCCGAACTCGCCTCATCCTTGTATGTACATACTACACGCGACATGAATCATATTAACTCCGGCTAGCCGGACGCCACATTCCTCCGACTATTCATATGCATATTTGCCGATATGACATCCACCTCGATGAGATGGTGTTGTCCCCCTCACAATCCACCGCTCAATTCTCGCAACACTGTCTCTACGTCGGCCTTTCGCTCGGAGATGGGCGGAACAGAGCGATACATTCGCCGGCCACTGCGGCACACGCCCTGCCACACCACACCGAGCTGGTAGTTGGATACAACACCAAGAACCACGAGGGCTTTCGAACGGCCCGGTGCGCAACCGATCGGCACGGACAGTACTTTCCCGCCGTACTGTTCTGCAAGGCACCGTGGCACACCCGTCGGGGTGTGAAACTGCCGCGTGGCTCGGTAACAAGCTCACTGCATACCCAGTCGAGCGCAGAGAGGAAGTCGAACTCGCCAACAATACATTAGGGCAGAACACAGGCGACCTATCTACCGCCGCACGTTGGCACCGCTAGCACTGGGTCCATTGATTGCTAACACGGGCATCAGCGACTTCGCTATGTGGCCGCCGAAGTCGTCTATGAAAGGGATGCAGAACCATGTATGTCAGCGCCTACTATGTCGCTTGAGTAACCTCAACGTTCGACCCCCACTATCAACTTACCGCAGTTTGACCCTCTTTTCCTCATGGATTGGTTCTGCTATATATAGGTGAGTGACAATCGTAACCTACCAGTTCAATCACGCAATGACATTCAAGCTCGCAAGTGCCATCGTCGACAACTTCATGTTCAGCTCAGTCCCAATCCCAGCGTGCAATACACCCCCGGATAATGCAGGCCGCCAGTGCATTACACGCCATTCCAGACCATCATCAACACCTTCTTGGTCCCCCAAAGCACAACACACTCCTCTCCTCGTCACGGCACAGCGAAGGGCATGCAACCCACCTGTGAGAAGTTCACCGAGGTACTGAGTTAACACGTCTCCACCGCCTCTGGGTGAGACTTCGACGTCCCTGACGAACATCCCCGGAACGATGTTCTCCCTGCACAACTCGACAGCGTAGAATTTGGCACTGCTTACGAGCAATTGCAAGACACAGCCCGGGCCAGCACTGGCAGCATGATGCACAGGCCGTTCAACGTTGTGCTCGAACACAAGGACATTCTTGAGCAATGGGCAGACAGCATCATCGACAATGACGGCAACAAGCACCAGCTTTCCGAATGGTTGCCATACAAATAGCAGTGAAATTCGCGTCCGAGTGTGCATTCACGTTCACGATGTCTTTGTTGCAAGTCTGCATGACATTCGTCCGTGCTAGACCATCGAAGGTCGACACTAACTAGGTCGTAAAGCGGAAGGAGAACAAGTGTGGACTGCACAAAGAGGAACAGCCCTGTCGCTCTCAGCCAGTGTCGACTCATAAGATCCGAGTGGTACCGGGCTATGCAGTTCTTCTCTGCTCTGCGGACGGGTTTCCCTCCCTTGCCAAGCCCAGCAATTGCACAGTCGTTGTCGCACTGCAAGTCGTGGTGGAGCTTGACTGCTAATCAAACTCGATGACACCCCGCTTGGTGAAGTGACGCAACGGGAAGGTACATGACGACGCACACCTGCCCCCCCTCCTCGTCTCTCACCGAACAGACGTCGCACGAGAAATACCTCACCAACCTAAACATCCGCACATAGATGACCTCATGTTGCGTGCCGGACTGTACCACCACAGGCATTGGGTCGGCCGGTCCGTGTTCCCAAAGAACCCGGACACATCAATAGAATCATAAATCCCTTAATGGTGTTATTGCCATTAAACAAGAGTGTTAATGCCGTTAACGGAGATGATGTAATAAGGGTTGAGCCGAGTTCTGAGATTGTGAAGTTGTCATGGCTAGCACCCTTTATGCTATAGATTATACTCATACATGTCTAGCTATCACATTAGCACTTGCTGTATCATGTACAACAATGTTGAATGAGGGTAAGCATTGTGTCGAATATTGCGCGCTAAAGCACCATGGCTCTCGACTTTCTCGGATCTACAGTCCTTTCTTTATCTGTGTTTATGTCCAGTGTCTACATCACCCTTGCCGACCTTTCGAGTCTCCAAGTGCACTCTGCCAGTAAGTACTCTGTCAGCCCATGCCTGCTTTGGTGCCCTCTCTTCCAGCACTTTCCGGCTCAGAATACATGCCCTATCGGCTTCAGGCACAAGACTAGCAGCATGAAAGGAAGTGATAAGCTGGATGGGCAATGAACTAGATGGATGACGCTGACAGACCAGCTAGTGTAGTGTATTTACCTTGAATGCATCTCCATTAGTGATAGTGTGAAGACATCTACTCGACCATTAGCTGGTGTGTGATTAATTTCCGGAACAGCGGGGGCTCGCTGCAATTTACACTAGCTTTGGACTAGCACTGAGCAGCCATTATTACCTTTACTGAAAGTCCATTAACGAGCCGCTTTTGGGCCCAATCATGTCCCGTTAATTGCTTGTTAAGGACTGATAATGGCCGTCAATGGCCGTTAAGGGATTTACCATTCTACTGATGAAGTCACCATGGAAAAAGATGTCTCCAGTGCCGTGAAGAATGTGTTGCTCACTGTCGTCGGTATGCGTACATGACAATCGCTATGGGTCTGCGGTACATGGCTCTAAAGATCATGTTGCCTTTCCTTTCCCAGGTGCACCTGAAGACACATTTGTGGTAGTTGAATGTAGCGAGCGAGCAGGACATTGCGTACATATTTGCTACGGAGACATTACATCACACCCCGTACCCGAGAATCTACAGTCGCCCTGACGGCTTCACCCCACACCCCCACCATCCTGTGGCCACCATCCTGTGGCCACCGAATACCTCTCCATTATGTTATGGTCTGCACTGACTACAACAGGTGTCGCAGTAGCTAGATGTCACCGGGTCCCCCGACATCCCCTGCTCTCTGCTCCCTAGTGCTCAGTATAAGCCTGTTATCTGCGCCACCGTTGTGGGCACGATAATGGTATGTTCTTCTTCCATGGTTGCGCGTACAGTTTCGACATGCCAAGCGGCGGTCAGGCCGCTTCGTCATGCGCCACACTGACCAGTCGTGTATTGTGCTTATTCATATCTTCAAACACTGCACGCGGTTTAGGCCTTGTTATCATTGGGTATGTCCAGAACTCTCATCATCATCTTCTGCACGCTAGTGCGCCGGAACGATTTCTTTCCGGAGGAAACTGGGTCACGTGTGTCACCTGACTAAAGCTTCTGATTAAGTCAGCGGATATTGATGTGCCAGCTCATCAGTCCTCGTCCTGTTGTTCTGTAACAGTGTGATTGTTTCTGTATACTCTCTACACTGCTAGCGGTCGCCCCCTTCACACTACCACCTGCTATTGATTATTTGATGCCTGGTTTGAGATCTATTCCGGTGTAGCCAATCACTCCTAACTCATTGCGGTGCCATCTCATCACTGGAGAACTGCACTCTGTCGATCCAGCACCTTGGTTGAGTCGCCGTGCACAACCGAACTATAGAATGGTCTGTACACATCATGATAGTCGTCATACATCCATCACTTATGAAACATCTGATTATTGCAGGACACAGTGGTTGGCGATAGATACGCGTTCGTCGGCGACGAAAATGATAGTGTCCTTGGAATGCAGCATAAACAAGATACTCTATATGATCGCATGCCTGAGAACTGTGAGGATGAAGAATGGGTACTGTCACAGATTACTTACTGCCACGTATCCCAACCCACTCATGTCTCAAACTTTATTAGAACATCCAACACAGACCGTACTTGCAACATGTCGCAAATTCACACGACAACACTCACATTTCGGCTTTCCTTGCGTTGAACACATCCATTCGTCAAGTATGATCATACCATGTTCACTACATGCTAGTGCTGAGGGATGAGGCGCTTTAGACATTTCCCGGGCTGTCTGCCAATGACGTTAATGGATGGTGCCATCACTTGTATCAAGAACTGGACACATCGGTACGCTATCTCATTCTTCCTGCCAATGCACTGTCAGCATGCCCTTCCCATCGATGATCAACTGTACACCTTCACAGGAAGAAATCACGAACCATGCGCAGACACCAAGCAGTGGTTATGTAGACGACAGTACGGCAAAGGTACGCGGACAACATTATCACAATATGATACAATGTCTGAAGCCGACGAACATGAAGGGTATATCACCACGTTCTATTACAGACGTCGACGTAATTCAGCCACAACTAATCACCACAAAAATCAACTAACATGTGATTGTGTTCGCATAGATAATACATGAACCATCTAGAACGTCCCCGGTGCTTGCAGAGTCCGCGATGTTAACTGTAAGGGAATGTGGTTGTCGCAAACACCGTAATCCATCTAATGTCTGTTTAGCCATATATCTACAACCAACCGGTGCAAAATTGCAATCCCAAGCTACAGATTTCGGTGACGGATGTCACGGTGACAGACACACCGACACAGAATAACACATTCGGCGTAATCGAGCGTACAGTGAGTGCTACGTCTCAACACATATGTGTACATATATGTTACATTCTCCCGAACTTTTGAAACGAACCAGGTATGCCCACCAAACCCCCGCCTACGCGCTTTCAAAGAGGGCACTTTCAGTCCATGTCGTACATGCGCAGCAACCCTGGATGTGCGTTACGGCCATCAGGCTTCCATTGATCGCCTCGGAGGTACAGCGTTGAAATGCAGGTAAACAACTCACCCTATATTCTAACAAATCTTTTAAAGCATGCACTGATATGCGTACAGGGCCTGCATTGACCGAAACACGCTCACTCAGCCAAATGTTCCTGAGTACTTACATCATTTGTTCCTGTTAACTTCCAGGTGTCGTCACTGCACAGCACGGTCCTATCAATGTCGTGCCGACTTCGTTGATCGGACATGGCGATGCAGGTTGGTCTTTACTTCCATGTCCGAGTAGCTATATTTCGATGATAAATGTTATGCAGGCGTTGCGTCTTGTCGGAAACCCCTTGCGTGGTGACCGTTCTGTACAAGTGTGGTCTAGACCCTGCCATCAGAAACATATCCCGCTCAACCATACCTTCTGACGACTTCAACATCCATATGACCCGCGAATTCCCAAGGTACTCAACAACATATCGCCTCACCTCTGTGCTAATATTTGCATACACAGCAGTGCATCTACTCGTGAACACATACCCTACCAGACACCTTGGGAGCAGGATCTTGGCCTGCCTGCATCATGCGTGGAATGTTCACGGTTAAGCGTCGAATGTTCCATCAATATTGTGGTGCGGGATGGGGAACTCAACGTACGCAGTGCAACCAGTTGCGTGTAAGTAGTGATGTCATCTCGAATGCTGTCATATCCAGAGGATTTACACATTTCCCGTTATACGCAGGGCATGCCATCTTCGTAACATTCCGTGTAAACTCTTTGTGTTCATGAACATTGGATAGTCCCTGTACGCTGTTGTCGCGTGAAGACTAGTCGCACTGGTGCAGATGTAATTTATATCCCTACCTTTCCATGTAATAGTTTACGTTGTAGTGGTTGCATGACTACACAATCCAACTTACACGCATGGAATTGAACATATATTCGCTGACTAAGTAACTTCTGTTGTAAGTGGTTACAGATCGTCAACACTGGTAACTGATCCCGGGCTGCAATGCTGACACCACGGAATGACACGTGCATCAATTGGCGCTGTAGTATATAAAGAGGGGCCACATTGGTGATTGTGTCAATAGACCGTTACTCCTACGCCTCTCCACAGCATCCCTTTCACCAACCTTACACTCCATTGCCTGCTTTTCCTTTAACATGGATTCTGCAGATGTCGCCCGTATTGGAGCTGATGCACTACGCGCATATGTCAGCAGAGTGCCTCAGCACACTCGCCGACCTGCTTCCATAGTGTGCCATACCACAGATGCTCTTGACCACACAGCACATCCAGTGTCAAGCAACACTGACTACAAGTCATCGCTGCAGCCTTTCACCTCATCCATAGTATGTTTCTGAACAACCTCACATCGCTGCTAACCCAACATCTATCTTTCTCAAGCCATCCCTTGGCCAATTTACGATGAGCACCAGTTCAGTGCAGGCACTCAACATAGTGCAAGTACATTTGCTTGCTGTACGTACCACTTTCCCATCTTCTCTCCACAATGATATTCATTACATTCCATTTAGAACCCTACCCTTGACACCGCTGACAAGTCTACCTCCACATGTATGGAACATTTCGAACCGCAGTCCAATCACTTCAACACTACACATGTGAGTTCCTTGCCTGGCCAGCTTATGTGTGGGACACACTCTCAGCATGTTACCTTACCATCACTGTCGGTCATACGCACCTGTCATGTGTATACACCGCTGTTTTAGAAGATCATCAACGGCACCGACATATCGAGTGTATTTACAGTCGAAGAACTCACAGTGGGTTTGGCCATCAGTCACTTCTGTGATCACACTAACTGCAGGTTCTAGTGCCTACATCCCGTCCGGTACACATCGAGCTCACTCCTCCACACGTTCTCGCAGTGTAAGCAGTGCCGAACCAGATACGGTTTACCAGATGCATATAATACTATGTGGTCGAACGATCTTATGTTGGCAAAAACATCGTGCAAGTGAGTCCACAACTTTTTCCGCAATCACACATGATGTCTCACTGATGTATTGATAGCTCTTGCATCGCGCGAAATACACTGTGCACCCCAAATGTGCCGCACATGTATCATCCGTTTTTCGAACTGGCTTCACGGTGTAAAGTTTGCATAGATACACACAAGAGATGTTTCTCTTCCAGTGTAAACAACCGTTCAGTTTGCGAGTGAGTCTACACACATCTTACAAACACCGCTGAAAGCTAATGATGGACAGCACCTGTGCGCGAAGGGACATGCAATGCATGCAAATATACATATACACGTGTGGCATACATCGCACATTCCGCATGCTAGATCTCACAACACACATGTCACACTCCTTACTGGAGGTGCAGAAACCGTTATCTGAAACACCACAGTATGCTATGCACACGTTACACAACGGAAAGCTACTGATAATTGTGTTCAAAGATTTCTCGTCCACAGCACTGTCCGCTACCAGACCTTATGGGAAGAACAACAACAGCTCCCTACCAGCTGCGTAGAATGCACCTTACTAGGTCTTTCCTGCAAGGTCAACATCGCTGTTACCAACGGCCGGTTGTGTCTCGACGGTCTCACCACATGCATGTATGTCTTATGTCTACCAGTTCCCCTTGTTCCCCTTGAACGTAAGATCTTAAGTCCGCTTATCCCAACTTCCTTTGATAGTGCGTGCGATATGAGGAAGACCCATTGCCGCAAGTTTGTCGTCACTAGATGCTGAGACCCACATGTCTTGTGCTTACTGTACAGTAACCTATCGCATGTTATTCTTACTTCCAACCTGGTGCGGTGGTCGGCCGCCACCGTTGTCACAAATGTTACAGTTACTAGACTTTATATAACATGGATGGGTCATCGGCTGTCTGCAAGTACAAAGCCTCACCAAATAATGCAGAGTGAGACCGCGCTAGAGGTGTGAGGGAGACCTGTGGGTGTTGGGCAACATTGCAGCAACCGCTGTGTAGACAGTGGGACACTCATAAGTGGCAGAAGGCAGCAGTACTGTTGTCACTAAAGACCACAGATGACATAGAGTGCACACCACACATGTGTCGTCGAGCTTGAGCATGAACTCCTCTATGACGGAGAATGGTGAGGAAGTAGGCAGCAAGACAGAGGACATGGACATGGAAACAAACATTAGTAGTGTAGTCGGTTTCACTAAATAAACATGGACTGGGTTTGCTGTGCTTAATGCTTTTCCACAGAACTGCTGGCAACTATGCCCAGACTATACACATTAACACGTTATGATATGCACCCTCACATTCCATTGCAGAAGTCTGTGGACTGAGGGTTTCAATGAACACGGCTGTTTTGATCTCGCGGATGTGCGTGCAACTGGAAGTTAGTATTCTGCTCGGAATGGAGGGCGTGCAAAATGCTGACAAGTTGAACGGCAACTGTGGGCAACTGCAACAGCAAAACACCAACAAATATATGCTGCTCTCAGAAGTGCACACATTAATGAACAACAGGGTACTGATGTTGCTGAAAGCTTGTCGTCCGCATGGAGCTGAGGTCGAGAATTGCCCAGCCCAAATATCACTGTTACTAGCGACCTGGATTGCGGCGGTGTCGGAAAGGTACCTGCCATTGTCTTTAAAGCACGTGCACTCTTGCTGAGATTGGACTAGGGTTTGGGAGCGCACATATCATACAAGAGATGACAGACAATAGATGTTTAGCACCAATGCCATACACCAACAGCTCTTTCCCCATCCCCAACGGGACATGATGAGAGAACAGAGCCAAGTTGTATTGCTATGAGATGGAAGTGAACGACACTACAAGACACAAAGCGACATCATGATCAGAACACACCTGTCTGACAGCATCATAAAAATCTCAGCCACCCATGGCTTCGAACCGATGTGTGTGTGTCTCAATACAGTCATGCCCGATGATACAGTTAGACTATGTTGCCACAGACACCGACTGGGCTGTTATTCTATAATGATGGGTATCGGCTCGTTGAAATCGTATGCGAACATTTTTCTGGCTATATACTAACACAACCACTGTTCATAGTGTACCTTCTGCGCCTGTCACTACTCTCCCCAGAACCACCCAATGACTGACTCTTACGTTGCCTGGAGTTCTGACATCACAAATCCACAATGGAGGAATCAACAGGAATCGAAAAATAACCTACAACCGGAACAACCTTTCGGAGAACCCTTGGCAACCGATCCCCTCCTGTCAACACCAACTCATCATGACAGGGCAGCTCATGTAATCTCAAAAAGCCATTATGTTCCACCCAATGTTGAACCGCAGCTAACATTCCTTTCGGTCATGCAGGATATCAGGGCCGAACAATGTCATGATATCCACGAGTCGGTATGGGTGCCCAACGACAACATCATTTCCGACGAAGATTATCGCTACACTACAACAGCGGATGGTGACGTACGTGGATATCCTTGACACTTCTGATCGACCTGTGACATATCTATCCGCCTGTGGTACCAGCAGGATGGGTTGGGCACCTGTGAAGCATCAGACTTCATTGATGTACTGCGTAACTATGTATGTGTGCCCACACCACCACATTTTCTATTACATTTCGGTAACAACTGCTAGGAGCTTCGTGGATCCCATCCATCTCTAACGGTCAACATCCACGGTGAAAGGGACATTAGAGATCTACTTGCATGCATGCGACAGGTGCGGCAGTCGTCCCCATGGATTAAATATGCATTGACATTAAGTTCACAGACATTTCCTGCACTGTCTAACGACGACCTCATACAGTGCTACAACATTGTTATCGATAATGCACCAGACAATATGGAGAAGGTAGGATGCACAACACCATTTGCACCAGAGATGAACGTAGACTCATATAACACAGGTGCACAACTTCAGCAACCGTTACTGTGATGGCCATCGCCATGATGCGAGCCAAGTCGGACAAGCCCTGGGCAACTTAGCCTCTTCGCAGTACGAAGTGCGAACTGCCTTTCGAAATGTATGGAGACATTACTAATATGGCCACTATGACAGACTGTACATAGTTCTCCGGAGCACACGAGCAACGACAACACTATACCCACCATTTGTCAGCCTGTATGTTATTGCAACACGTGTGGATGGATGTTCAGCCATTGTACATGCTGATGTCCTTTGTAGGCTCTTCACTTACAACATGCTGCAAACATTTCAATATGCACAGACACATGTTCGTTAACGATGGTAAGCAGCAAGGATCCCAGCTTGATGCTCTGTAAACTCATCAATGGCATAATGCAATATTGCGACTGAGCATATCAGGATCATGAATTTGATGGGTTACATGTAACTCTCGATGGTAACCATTATCATAACTTTGTAAGTGCACAATGTTCTCCGCTCAGAAGCATTGCTGTTACGGTTTTTCCATACAGCCAGCGCAATCGAACGTGAATACTATACAAGTGTGTACTTGATAACAGATACTCAGCAATGACTATCTACTGACATTGTGCACCTCAAAAGCATGTCGAAGCACAGCAATCACGTACATCCTCAACAGTGGTTGCTGGTCAGGTACTACACAATGGGCATCACGTAAGTCATCTCTTAGTAGTTGCGTCACTAGGAGTAATAACACAACAATTGTCTGGCTTAGCACACCATACCATTGTTAACTCAAAAACCGCTAACTGGAGTCGGACGAATCAATGTCGACACTGAGACAACATATCGTGAATACACAATCATGCCCGTCAAAGTTAGAACAATATTCTAGTCTGTTGACTCTGCTGCTAATCCGCCTTAGTCGGGTGCACCCAGCCTTACGATCGAGATGTATAACAAGAATACATTTAGCCCTTGCCATTCATGTGCAACTACACTCGACGTACGGTATGGACGCCACATACAACTTCGCCGACTACGCAAAGAAGGAATAAAGTGCAAGTACGTGAATGTGCAGTTCATACAGCGTACCACTCTGATAAGCCGATCTTAGAGATTGCATCGCACGCAATGCACTTCCCCGTCCCAAAGTTCCACATGGATTACATCATCTTTTCCGCCTCGCACTGAAATGTACTCACTGTGAAGAGGTGCATAACCACTGTCAGGCGTCTGAAACAGAACCGTCACGATGCAGGTAGATTTGCATACTCTCAAATGTTACACATGTTCTAACGCAAACCACAGCTGTTGCGTCGACGCGCGCCTTAGATGCCATCTAACCGTTATCTACCGATCCGGACTCCACCCAGGTGTTCGGTTTCTGGATGTCTCCACAATCCCCGAGATTACAGGCAAAATTCAGTTGCCAATCGAGGACATTGTTAGCCCGTACGTCCCTTCATATGTTCCTTCCCATCGACTATCCCGTAAGATGTTGGTTTGTGTGAGCTGAATGCAAGGTACAGGATACTGAGCTACCGGAGTGCACGATATCAGACGAGATGGGAGGTTCAGCGTAAGCTACCGGCATCATGTGTAGAGTGTACGCGGCTTGGTGCGGATTGCTTCATCCATCTTCCCGTCACCGATGGAGAGCTTGATGTTGATAAAGCGACAACATGTCTGTGAGTTGTACTCATATTGTTCTATACCGCAACACCATTCAATAGCACTAACTGACACGATATGTAGTGGTTGCCGTTGGCAAAACATACCTTGTTATGCATTTATATTTCTGAACTAATCCAATGTGTTCCAAACGTGAACATTAGATAAACTTCACCGGTTGACGCAGCAGGACGACAAGATCAGTGCAAGTGTATTTTCAAGCTTCTTCACTTGACACCTAATACAACAACACCTTTAGAGGTGCCCACTTTTCCCTCCAAATGCATCGCACACCTGGCCACATCAATTCTTTTTGCACAGTGTTCCGGGATGAAACAGCATGCTCACATTTATGCAACTGTTGGGCAATACGTCCGACCTGTAACTATGATGCTTCGTTCACAACAATCCGCTATCTCCATATGTGTGGATATGAGGGCATCAGCGATCTACTAGAAAAACCTAGCAGACACATCGCCAGGGAGACTCTCCAAATGATATGAGGTGGACCTCTGCATCCCAAGTGGCCGGAACCAACACCTACGACAAGACACACACGTCGAAGGCCTGAGAGTAGCGAAACGAAGGGGAGACAATAAACTATGGCAAGCTCACCATGTAGAAGTACAAGCACCCGAAGGAGATCACCCCATCGACAGGTGCGATGGATAAGTCGTCCAGTGCATCATAGTACTGGACTCACGTGTGTGTGGATATCAGGGATCAGCGATCTACCGTACAAGCCTTACAACCAAGAACCCCATCTACTACGTCCATCCCGCGCTGCACCCCGAGCTTTACCACCTCCTCATCGCTCCGTAATGCCGTTATTGCAATGTTGCAAACATATGGAACCGTGGCTAAACCCTCAGCCTGGGTGTCAGTCGCGTTGTAGTGCCTGGTCTCATAGAACGGCCAGGAAAGACCACACATTGACCCCTGCACTGCCACTGCAACACCCACCCCACAGGTACAATTAGCCTGTTGTACGTCCCGCATCACGCATCTAACCTAAACCGTGGCCCACCCCAGTCTTTGGCATCGGTATGGACTCGCTGCTCACATTCATGCTGGAATGGCGAGGACCACTCATGAGCCTGCCATGGGTGCGCCCATTGATGGGCAGTACATTGCATCCATTGGTGGGCTGTGGGGTCGTGCACTGTGCATGCGATGCATGGGGTGCACAGTGTGACCGCATCGTTGGAGGGATGTGTATGGTCCAAGAGGGCAAGCGCGGGGGCAGGCACTCCGTGTTGGCCGTATCGTACTAGACATTACTGCTATTAATGATGGCTGATGATTCATACCATCATTTTCCACAGAGTGGAAGGTCTCGCAGCTCTCAGTGCTACAAGGTCTGTCTTGCCTACCACAGTACATAGGCACTCATGGCGCTCTCCGATTAGGCTGATCTACCAATACACCGTCCCATATATGTCATGTATCAACAGAACATGAACGAAAGACACAGTATCTTGCGTGCTGAACAAGCACTGGTCAATGCAGCCCCCATTAACGATCAGCGACAGAGAGTTCATAACCTGTTGACTACACTCACAAGCAGCTCGACGCACTTGCAACGTCGATATGGCCATTGAAAGCACGCAAGTTGACAAAGCATCCTACACCCCACCGCGTGCATTCAACGCACGAGGCAGGTAGTCCGTGGCGCACTTCCCACTCTGTCTGGGCACGAACTGCAGTTGCATTGGAAATCCTGGCACGCACGTCAGATGGACATTCACCCAAATACAACATGCTCTTACAAACCTTGGCATTGCGCGTAGCTTAGCTATGTTGATGTTTGTATGCGGTACAGTAGACGCTGATATGCCTTGCACTCCAATGGCAAGTGCACATCGATAAAGAAATGTTAGCGCACAAGTCCCCCCCACGTTGACGCAGTGGCTGTAATATATGTCAACGTGCTGCGGTAAATTACTTGACAACATGAACATACCTGCATATCCACGGCTGACCACCAGGGTTTGCAGAGCATCGGTAGGAATGGATGTTGCAATGGTCACATCTTGCCGCCAGTTCAAGGTGGTCACGGACTTCATCAGGTACATTGAGATGAGGAAGAGTGTTGCGCTCAATGCATTCGCTGTTTTACATGCTGTCAGGCAACGCAACACAGAGAGCATACAGTGTATACATCACCTGCATGTTAACCCCTTCGTGCCTAGATGGAACAATGAGATGTGATGTCCGAATTTCACCCGCAACGTGACAGAACACTGGTGGCAAGGACTGAACGTATGTGTCTTGTAGCCACGAAGTTTAGCATAAGGTGGTTGACGCTGAAGACAACGAAGTATATTACATATATAGCCAACATTTTGACAAGTATGAATAGTCACTGACCGGGGTGTGCACAATTGTGTACGGCACAATCCTACTTGCTGATGCAACTCGTACTGATACATCTCCACCTGTTGCTGAAACCTCCCGCATATCCTACGTGTGATATGTCAATCGCGCTAGGGACAAACACTTTTTCTTATCACCTACGTTGTCGTGTTCCTGCTGACGGTCCTCGACGGCAACACCAGGGGTACATACGTCTAACATCGATGCTTCTGTATCGGTGCAGTCGAGTGTCACCTGAGTAGACTGTCAGTAATGTTTAGTTCAGACACTACAGCTTTTCCATCCGTGTACCGTATCTGCCAAAACCGGACTCTGTGTGACCTGTGATAATCATTCAGCGAAGACGTCTAATGTGAAGAAGTCAGACATACCCCATCCCCACTGTGTACAGAATCATTGTCCACATCCTGGTGTTCATGTGCATATCCATTTAGAACTGCGGAACACAGAGCTGCATTGTTCTGTCGACGGACCATTATAAGTTTCGCACCAGTTGATCAAAGACAATTTCATGCTCACGTTGTTCATGCTCGCTTCACCAGGAGTGACCTCTTGCACTTCGATATGGTTTTCCTACGTCCATGTGATGTAGTGAGTACCAGTGCACCTCATTCAAAACAGCACATAATACCAAACACTCGGTCAGTGTCACAGCAGTCTCAGTCGGGCTCTGCGACCTCAGTGAGAGATAGCCCCGTACGAAAGTCTACATATTCTCTACGGTTAGCATCGAAAGACGGTCAAAGTTACACACTTACATTCGACGACATTCCTACATTGATATCTGTGACACCGCCATTCTGTTCCGCAACACCGCGAAAAGGAAGATCCTAGTTATGATGTTGTCAACCTTCAACTCGACATGATACCTATCGTGGTAATGACAGTCAGGATGACAGTGAGACACTTACATCATAGCGGGAGCTCTGGGGCAAAACTTCATTTGTTGCAATGGAAGGGCTGTCATGCTGTTCGATCATAGCATAAAGATGACTTAAGTACACAACAACAAGATGTATATGGAACTTCGTGTTTCATACCTGCAGTACGTATCCGATATCCACTGATGTACATGCTGCCAGTGGCAACGACGCCCAGTGCAGATCAACTGGGTCACACTGTGCATATGACATCACGTTGTTCTAAAAGCGACAAGTACTTAGCAAATGTGCTCGATTCCACAGATATGCATGCCTACATCAACAGGGATGTGCAGGTTTGAAATGGATGGTGTGAACTCCCCAGTCACAGCATCGAACATGCTTGACGACACGGTCCGTAGGTCCGCCTGCGTAGTAGATCAGTGAGCACCAGGAAATATGTGACATAGACTGACTGCACAGACAAGTGTAGATGGATGCAACAATTCTCCTTCAACCACATCTTCACTTCTGTCCAGCTCTACATTTGCAGTGAAAGGCTACACGCAGATGAGTGTGTCGACCTTCACACAACACAGATCACCACAAGACGCACCACAATGCCGCTATTGTACTGCAACATGCAAGGATCAAACTGATGTTGAGGAGATGAACCAGCACATGAGTTGTCTTGCACCATGAACGTGCATTGCTGGGATTGATGCTCCTGTACACATTCGTCGGTGATCAACTGAAACATATGTTAATGGTGTCCAGAACATACTACTCACATGTGTGAAGTACCATGCAGATGCATCGGCATCGGTGGACGTTGGGTCTGTGACCTCTTCGATGTCTTTCCCATGCCATGAGTGTGTTTGTAACTGCAGGACAGGTGTCGCTGTTAGTGCAGACTTATGAGTAATGGACTGCACATGCCTCATCATCGGTGTACAACTGTGCAAGTGTATTGCCAAAAGGTGGCAACACTTGCTCATCCGATGCGAAGTTGTCAGACATCTTAGAAACATATTAGCCAACATGCGACCTTGGACAACAATCCACAATGGCTGCATCATCCTAACCTGTCCGTTAACTGGCAACGGCGGGGGTTCAAAGGGGTTTCCGAATCCCACCAACGTTTGCATGAGGGACCCCGGGTCGATAGACATCTGTACAGAAACCAATATTGGTTAAGAAGTGGGACGGTGGAAGCTCGATAACTGTGCTCTCATTCTAACCTCGCAGTCAAATGGATGGGGTGGGTGTTCGAGGATGTTCTCGATTACACGCGATGTCGCTTCTAGTGTGAATTGATCGTCCGCTCCTCGGTCGATGTCCCCACATGCATACTGTAATATAACACTCGTTAGCCCGTGCTGTTTGCTCACAGGTCAAGTTCACGGGCGAAACATACCTGCTGCTCATGACTGGAAATCAGGTTTTCGCATGGAGCACCCATGAAGGCAAAAGGTGCAGCGATGTTGTTGGCGGTCTTAACATTGAAATCGCTGACGTGAACGAGTTGCACTTCAATAAAATTGTCTACACAGACGCACCTGAGCAAGCGGTGCACCATATCTATGAAGAACATCTGTTAGAACATGCACATCGTCTAACAACATATGGCTGTCTCCTCCGTCTACAGTGTTGCCATATGTAAACTAACACGAATGCACGATCAGCACATGTTGCGTGTACGTTAACACCATATAGGCTGCTCTTACCTGAACCCAGCCACTGTTCCATGTATCATGTTCGGTAGTTGCATTCACAGATGCGCAATCCACATCTACGTTTGTCGTAGCAACCTTGGTTGATACAACAATTTATTCAAAGCGGATCTGTTAGTGTGCTTAGACATGTTTACAAATACACCTCTACTCACCATCGGATCAACATCCAGCGAATTGAACCAACCATCGTATGCATCAGTAAGTGCTTGAAATGCTTCCTCAACGTTCTTTGCATGCTACAGACGTGTCCATGTCGTCGGTCAGTCATATAAACAAACATGTTGATGCATATATGCAACTTACGTAGCATTCTTGTGGCTGATTGGCAACTTCTATATCAGAAGTAGTTGCGTTTGGCTGCATGGTACTGTATGCAAAGTCCAGACAGGTATCTGTACATTGTATATCACCCTGTGAAGTTTGGCATCAGAATGACATGTACATGGCAGTGCTTAATTAGGCACCTACAGAATGCATGATTGGATGCACAGACCAGTCGCTGTTCCATGTTCCAGGGAGCTGATGTCGGTGGAAGCGGTTACAAAATTTGTTAGACGATCCTCCCAATTGAACTGATCATGTAACATACGTAATGAGATACCTGTTCAGACAAGATGGGTATCACACTAGACAGTACTATCGCAATAGACAACTTACCGCTACCTCGTTGCGACACGCATCCACTTCTAAGTGAGACGACTGAAGTAGTACGGAACTATGAAGGCTGTCGGGCAGCGTCGCAGTCTTCAAACCAACATGTACGTCAGCCCGCAGTTGTTTTGTACACTGCATAGATGACACCGTCTCTGCGCACCTCGCTCGCAGCAAATCCTATCCCTGTACCATCATATGGCCGTGCAGGGGGTGAGGGGTATAAAGACGCCGATGAACACTAGTAACACCATGTTAAACAACGATGTTGCTATGGGGACACCTTCACTCACCTTGATGTTGTGTTCAACCCCGTATTGACTGTCCTGATAGAAGCCGTCCATTTCATTCTATTACATGTCATCAGCAAATGCAACACTGCACAAGTATGAACATGTGAAGTACCTGTCTATCTTCATATAGTACGCTTTCCCCAGCAGCAATAGACGGTGAAGAGCTGTCGAGACTCGCTGAACCCTACACATCTAATCAGAGGTGTTTGTAGACATGGGTAGATCAACCTACCATAGCTTGCGTGGTGGGACGGTTTATCCACTGCAACCAGTGTTCATCGTGCATACATGTTGCGCACTTCTGGGACATGCTGTACCCAACGGTCGTCGTTACACACACGTGTGGGGTCATGTGGTCGACGGCGGGCATGGAATGCCCGGACATGGTTACCGAGATGTTCGAGGCAGTGCAGAATGGATAGATGGAGGTTGTGGGTGTAGAGGGGCGAGAGATCGATGTGGTTGTGGTCGCTTTTAGAGTGTGATGCCTGCACCAAGTGCGGAAGAATCTCGGCTCGGCTCACGATATATCCGAGACTCTCCGGCATGCCGGGTCCGCAGAGTTACACGTAAAACACGAGGAAAATCTCTGACTGAATTCCAGCGCCCGACCCCACATTACCAATCACTTGTGATAAACCCCCAAGTATAGACCAACGAACGTCTAGGACAACAGTATTTTATTACAAACTTATGGAAGGAGGTATGCAGCGATCTACATCTGTGCTCCTTGTACCAGGTAACAGACGAAGCGTCTACATGTCTATGTGCTACTTCAGCGCAGAAATTAACAGCGAGCCTAAACGTGACCGATACATATTAGTGATGTCTCAATGACCAATATACATGCGCACTGTACCATGATCAACGCCACCCTAGTCGACGTGTGAATCACATTCCGAAGGGTGATCAGATGCAATCGCTAAAGCGCATCCGTCAGCACAACAGGAAGCAGCATATATGTGCAACAAGCATATCGTACCTTGGATGGTTGGAGACAAAGCACGGGTTTCAGAAGCGTCTTCCAAAGGCGATGCAGTGGTTGCATCGTACACAACATACATGCCCAGTTCTACTTCGTCATCCGTGAAAGTGATGTAATCCGTGGTAGTGCCGCGCAACGTCGACGTGTGGAGGTCGACCTCGGAGGATGCGAGAGACTGCAGTGGGGTCCCTGCACCGTAGCGAGGCGTGCAACAAATACGATGGATATCGTGATCCGTGAAAGGTCCGAATGTCACAGAGGTGAAGATGTTGGCCTTTGTGTATAATGGTGGTGTGCGTGTGTTGGGCAATGATTGAAGGCAACGCCAAAGACGTATGAATGGGGTGGGGTTGATGGTAACACGGGGGATGTATCGGATCGTGATGTGAACATACGCAATGGATGTGTGGGCAGCTGCAGTGTTCTCCACAACGTAGGTGACGCTGAACATCTCCACCGCAAGCAAAGAAGTGACCCGACCCTCCGCATAGATGTCTCCCGCGACAAAGGATGGTTCCAAAGTTGGGATATCGAAGTACGCAGAAGACGGGGTGCCAATGGGAATGATACGAACTTGCTGGCCAATTGCAATCGGGATAATCGGTTGTACGACAACATCACATGCGAGAACACAATTGCAGACAATAGTGTTGGCGTGGGATGCAGTATGAAGGAGATGAGGATATTGAACGTAGAGGTCGACGATGTCATCAGCACAAGGAAGGCGATGTCGACGGGTCGTTGGACGGAACATGTGCATCCCTAGAGGCATGGTGAGCAGAGGGTTCAGTGATGCACTTCCACAGCAAGAGGCGACAAGGAGGTGATTGGGATGTCGATGTGCTGGACGAACAGTTGATTGGATACGTATTGATGTCGGCAACTCAAAAGTGCAGAGCATACAACAGCGTGTGAACAGAAGGTGCTCGTATGCCACCAGTAAAAGCCCCGTGTGCACATGACAGTGGCGGAGTTATCTCGAACTCTAGAAGCGGAGTAATTCATACGCTGAGTTTGAATGTCTGGGATGCGACACAATGCATTCCTTCTAGACACTGATGTGTTGGGAATCACTATACAGGACTGCTGACATGTTTACATGCAAGGCAACACGACATCAGCATCGGGGAGCTCGCTCGAAAAGCAAGTTGCAACTGCGGCAACTGTGAAAGGGATTGACGTCACCTTCATGAACCACATAGTGCCTGAGTTCTGCACAACAGCTGTGTTATGAATGCCCTAAATCTCTCCAACGATACATGGTGCTGCAGAAAAGGTGTTCATGGGCACACGAGACACCTGATTGCATGGTGCATACGGCTGACTGAAACTGTGAGGGACCCTTCACTTTAACCACAGTGCGGCTGTGTACCGGTCCATACCGCTGTCATGGCTTCATGCTGTGGTTATTGACGATGTGAAGCATTTGAAATCATATATAAAGCATATGGTCGTTCCATCAAACATTATCAAGAGCAGTGTTACTCTGACATGGACAGCTGCGACATTTCGCCCATCATCACAGACGCTATTAAGGCATACTGCTCCATCCAAGCACGCACAGCACGTTGTCTCACGCGAGTAGAACCAATTCACGAAGACAACGTAGTCATTCGCAACAACACAACAGTACGTTAATTCATTCCCTGACATCCAGCTCTGAATGATGACATATATGAATGGGATTTCATCATCGGCCAGATTGAAGCACAGGTCACTGCACCACAATGTTCTAGTGATTTAAAACACGACACCGTACAATATTCGCCAACAACAAGAGATGTAAGTACTCATGTTATGAAGGTTGCTGCATGCATTCTCATGGATGTTTGTGGTGTAGCGTCCGAACCCGCAGAAGAAAATACGTCCATACATGCCCTACACATTCGCACCATGCAAGACCTGTGCTGTATCCTATGGGATTATGTTCGGAGAGCGGGTGCCAATTGTTGGCGTAGCAAGACACTTCGCGACATGCCGGTCAGTCCCAGGCACGTGTTGGTTCTACTTTGCACCAGTGTTAACAAATCAATGCCAGCGACTGTGCTTCACAAAACACACTCTGTCGTCCTAATATTCCGGATGACGAGTGCACACATTTCCAGCTACTCAGTGTCTGTCGCAGTTGTTTAAAAGCAGCAAAATCCTGCAACGCCGCGCCCGGAACTGACCGTACACGGTGCAGGTAAGATAACAGCACTACATACGTGTTCCTTACTAATGTCCAGTGACGGCAGTGTTTGTATGCGGAAGGAGGCACCATGTCAACAGCTGTTTTTGTACATCTGTGCACTACCCCCCCAGTGCCCTTGTGTTGAACATAGAAATATATGTGATACTGTTGCAGACATAAAGAATTTCAGACGACTTCCTATGTGAGCGCACTTTTCTGTCACAACCACTTGCAAAAATCTGCAACCTACTTAGATTGGACAATGCAGGGACCTTTATCATCATGCCGGATTGCACAGCCCTCGACACCAGTCAAAGTGGGAGACAGATAATCAGCTCCCAGTAGCTTGCGTAGAATGCACGAATTGGGGAATCCGATGTGCTGTGAACATACGCGCTGTTGATGGGCAGCTCGATTTTAGCAGCATAACAAAGTGCGTGTAAGTGATCAGACCCATGTCATACTTTAATTTCAGTAACTAACATCATTCATATACTAGGGGCTGCTACACACGTGGAGTGGAGTGCCGCACTTTTGGTGTCAGGTAGCCCGAGGCAGAGCTCTTCATGACCTTTCTGCGGCAGGAAGGGGGCAGCACTGTGATACACTTCGATATCACTGTACACTGTATCAGAACGATGACAGGTTTACCCTACTCAACGCTTCAGGCACTGAAACACTCTGGAGCGGGGAAGTCGCACCGTAGATGTAAGTACTGTTGCTTATGTTTTATTGCATTAGATTGCTCGCGCACACAGTCGTTTCTACGTACGTACAACAGTGTTCTTGTTTCGTTCTGTTCTGTTGTATCTAGATACATTATCTTGTCTCCTACATGTACTTATACGTCCACAGGGCTCTGTACTCCGCACGAGTTTGCAACGGTACAAATGCAACCGCTCATTTCTTCCCACGCACGATCTCGCTAGTGCCCTCCATGTTCGAGCTCCAAGTACAATTGGTGTGCTCCAACAAAATTGAGCTCCAGGAAGGCCTGATTCCACCAGTCCAAATGGAAATTCCGCCACAAAACGCCTGATCCAAGATCTCGACAACTTTCAGTGCAAGGGCCCTCCCAGGCCTGGCTTTTTCCGAACATAAAGGAAACATACCCGACGATAAGAAGGCCTAAACCGCGTGCACAGTTTGAAGATATCAATGGCGCATGACGAAGCGACCTGTCTGCCGCTTGGCATCTCAAAACTGTAGGCGCAACCATGGAAGAAGAACATACCATTATTGTGCTCACGACTCTACCCCGCCCGATGACTGCATGCTCACTACGTCATGACCCGCCTCGTTAACGAGTCCCGCCTGATTTTGACTGTGCTTACTGCCACACCCATTCCCGCTGACGCCGCGTCTCCGCCCTCCGCCGCTCCTGCCATGCGCGTTCACACGCCCGTCGACGAGCACTACCAGCCCACCTGTCCCGAGCTGAAGAACGGCACTGCCGCCGCTGCCGCCAAGGTATTTGAGGCTCGCTTGAGCACTAACATTCAGGGGTGGACGGATGTTTGTCCTGTACTCATCGTGTCCTTTCTCCCATTCAGTGACTCATACCTCCCCTCGCGCTGTCTTTATCATTCACATAGCTCGCTGGCACCGGGGTTTGCTCCACGCCCCCACACGAGTCTGTCTTGATCACCGACTTTCTACAACACTGTCACGCGACACTATCCACGGCCGCAATCCGCAACCTGCCAACCGGCCAGAAATACTACATCCCACCCACCCACGAACACCAACGACAGCGTAAGCTGGCGTGCCCGAGGGAACCGCGGAGATCATGGGATGCACGTCAACAGCCAGGAAGGGAAGGGGCAGTGGATGACATGCAACAGTCGGAGAAAGGTCTAACAAGGAGCGGGCCGGAACGGGTGCCAGGGGGACCTGGGGTGCCAAAAGTCACGTGAGGCGGACTTGAGTTACCCATGGAGAGACCTGGACTACTTTCGTGTCCAGGAACACGCCCTCCGTCTCATATGACGGAGCAGCGCAGCCTCATTCAGACGAGGGCAGAGGTCAGCCTAAAGGCCGCCTCTGGCTGGCGGAAGAGGCGTCACCGGTCTGGATCACAGTGTCTCCATGGGTCCGTAGTGCGAGGGGGCGGTTCTGGAGGTGGTGGAAAGGGGAGGAGAGAAGTGAGGGAGGATGGTTGGGTGGACGGCCTGGGGGATAGCTGCCCTCGAAGGAACGTTCTTTTATACTTGAGGCCACTCAGGTAACCGGGTGATCGGGCTCGGACCCGTCCGCGCTGAGGATTCCGACTCAGAGTCTCGCGAATAAACCGTCTGATCGGTCGCATCGATCCGGATACTCGCCCATCGGGCTGAACAGCGTGTAGTGTTGTGTGGCACACGTCATTCCGAACGGTCACCGGCCATTGACACTCACCTTGGAGAACTATCAGCCCTCCTCCATCGCGGCAGATGAACGACCCGCCCTATGGCCCCCTTCTGATATTTCCTTCGCCTCTCGGTCTCTGTCTATTGGACAATCACGAGGCCAGAACTTGACACTGACAGCAGCCGCAGACGCGTCGACGACCGGTCGGCGGTGACGGGTGCAGGGGTAGGTACAAGCGCATGTACGACCTGCCCCGACTAGCCACGAGGTTTCTCCGATCTCCGCCATGCTGTAAGTAGGCAGAACGGATCAATAAGGCGGGTGGTTTGCTCGGTCGCTTCCTAGATTTTACTGACCAGATACTATCCCAGGGAGGCTCAGCAGATGTGCCGTCGTCCAATCGATGTTCCGAGTGCAGGTCGAGTGGCAGTAGACGCAGGGCGACAGGTTGTATACCGTAACAGAAGAAAGCAAGTGCGCCAAGGCCGGTGACCGGTGACCGTTGAGAACGCGCCCAGCTCCCATGGCCCCCGCCCGTAACCAGACAGCAAATCCCCAAGATGTCGTCGACAGTCACCGGACGCAGGGCAGATACGAGTACACACAGCCAGCTGGGCTGCACAGGCAGCAGGCCTCACGGCATGGGGGAAGCACGCAGGCGCGAAGCTCGAACCTAGAACCAGAACCGCACGAGAGGTGCCGGGGTTGCGACTGGCGCGGCGCGCACCGGCCTGGGTCGTACGTATACGTATACGCGGCGGCTCAAAACGACGTACACCGTTGCCTCCCTGCTCTGCTCGGGTCCCACGCCCTGCCTCTCATGACGTCTCTCTCGCTCCCTGCGGCCCGTGCGATTGCCTCGTCTGCGTCTCGGTCGCCCGGGGGCTCCTCCTCATCCTCCCTCGCGTTGGAGGGCAAGCAATCTGCAGACAATCCGGGCAATGCGACGGACGAGATAGCCCACGGCGAATCGCGTCCGATCCAGGGGCCTGCGACGACGAGCCGCTGAGAATCGAGATCGGACGCGGCCGCGGGACGCAGGGGGGAGAACCACTGCAGACAACAGCTGCCGAGATGGATACACCGCCGGCATGCCCATGTGCCGCCTGGCCCACGGGCCTGCCTTCTCCTCGGGCGAGGGCACTGGCAGCAACCTTCTAGTCCGGCGTATCGGTTTGCTGTCCGTTGCCTCCACACGCTGGCCCACTGCTGGACAGCCGACGTCTGCGTCTTTGGAGCCTTCAATTCCGCCGTCATGTCGGCACACCCATGTCGGCAGGTACCACCCTGCTCGTATCGACACTGCGACCACGTTCGGGGGTGCTCGTGCCCATTCATGTGTCTCGTACAACGACGCGACTTACCGCCTCCCCCCAACCCCTTTCCACCGCGAAACTGCACTAACCGCTCGCGTAGATTGTTCTGAAATGCAGGCGCTGCTTCTGGATGGGGTCGGTGGTCCGGGGGATTTCCGCTGGAGACATGTACTTGTACAACACGAGCAGGACTCGGGCCCGGACGCCGTGAACCACTCGTGCGCCGCTCCTTGCGCACGCAGGTCGAAGGGGCCGGGGAACAGCTGCGTACCGTCGCCTGCCACGCCTCTACCGATTGCAGCGGATCGATGGCGATCGCGAACCTTCCCGCCTGTTGGGCGAATTGTGCGGCTCGCTACGGCCGCTACGGAGGTCTCAGCAGCACCAGCCAGCACCAGCCACTTGGTCGTCCGCGAGAACAGGCATCCATGCATGCGTGCCGGTGACTTGAGAGAGTGACTTATTGATATTGAATATTGCATGTTGAGTGCTGATCGCCGACTGTCAGCAATCGCAGTGGATGCCTCCATAACGGTGTCGTTGGCAGGCACTTACAGTACTTACTTGCGGTCGCTTGTCCGAGTAATACTGGCAACACGTGGGCTGGGACGACGCGAGCTGTGGCCCGTGGGTCTGGCCCACGATGCCTGCGCACATACGCCGCGTAGCGGTCTCTGAATACGCCGCGCCTCAGAAGGTGCCACCCGATCATAAGGTGCGATCTGAACGCAGAATGAGGTACCGTAAATTTCTGCTGCGTGTGCGTCGGTCGGACTCGCGCGCACCTCCGCTCAATGGCCAGTCGCCCTCGTCTCGCGCGCAATTCGAACCTACAGAATTACTCGTGCACGAGCGTGCACGCCAGATAACTCGTCACGTAAGACAGCGATGACGCACAAGAGTACGACGCGCATAGGGCGGCCTCGCGCCCGCCATCTGTCATTTCCATCTCGGAGCGCCTCCTATACAAACCCTGGGCATTCGCGCGGCGCGGACGCCGCGGTGGAATTATTATTCTCTTGAACAATCTTGCCAGTCTTGCCCGCCCCTGCTGCCTGTGTGGCGCGTAAGTACATATCGTGCAGTGGCGGACCTAATCATCACAAATTCAGTACTCTCATCCCAGCCCGCAGATCATTGATATTTCGCACCAGCGCCGACAGATGGGACGCAACGCCTCGAAGTGATCGAGAATCCGAGATCCAGCGTCCCGGGCCCACGACGACAGTCTCCGCGAAGCGAGAGTGTCCGCGAAAATCGGCCTCGCTCACATGCCTCGGGGAAACCTCCGTGCGCCGGCCAGGGCTCAGAACCTCCCTCGACAAAGGGATCCCGACATGCCGGCGCCGGAGGTCGATCAGAAGGACCTCAGGCTACCTCGGGTCGAAGTTGTGAGTAAGCTATAAGTCTGTGTAAGTACAGGTAAATACTTACGTAGGTGCGCACCACGCGGCGCTGGTTATGTAGAACGCCACGATGCAAGCACGCACCGACCACACTGGACGTCGCATGACTGTGAATCGAAGACCTAGATGTGAGACCTGGTTGGCAGCGCAAGAAGGTGAGAAGGGGCGCAGTCAGCAGAGGATGCCTCAGAAGGCCACGGAGCACATGTGTGTGTTTATATTGCAGAAGCCGGAAACTGCGAAAGGAGCGGGCGAAAGGCACGGATGACGTCTCATAACGCTGCGAATATGAAGAGCACCCGGCGTATAGAACACTCTCGAAGTCGGTGGCCAGATAGCCGGGGAGCAGAGAAGTAGGTTCCGAGGTCAGCTGGGAGCTCGAGGGCTATCCCAACGTTTAAGGTCGCGAGGTGGAAGAGATTGTGAGTTTAATAGACGTTCGACTTCAAGTTGGCAAAAAGTCTGGCGAGCGTGGGAACTCGGGATCGGGAGCGGATCTGGATACATACTTACTTGCAAAAGGCGCCCTCGAAGGAGACGGATGGCTTGTTCCGCCGTTGCGACTCTTTCGGTTGCGCAGCGGTGCGCCCGCCGCCCTCGCCGCTCTACCCTCTGACACAACGGTTGCTATGTGTATGGCTCTCGCCGCCGAGATCGCACCCTTGAAGCACAACGAGCGGCGGGGCTCTGAACTTGCCCTATATGGCATCCTCTGTTGGTTGCGTGAATCGAGATCTGGGATCGCGCCACCATCGCACGACATGGACTTCCGTCCGACGTCGTGCAACTCTTGGCTAAGTAGCTACCACCATCTTCATCTCCGACATCCTCAGCAACACGACATGGACGCCATAGAGACCACACCGACTTCAGCGGACTCGCATACGTACATAGTGTTGCGTGAATCTGTCGGCGCGCCGTGCGGCATATCAGGCCGCCGCACAGTCGTGGCACCGTACGTATACCGATCAAATCGTATGCACCAAGGCCAGACACATTCGTCGCCGGTCCAGTCATCGTCCGCTGCGTACCGACTGACATGGTGCACGAGGCTGAGGTGCCAGACAGTGAGAGTGCTACACTGGCAGGGACTTGCGGCTGAGGAAAGGTGAGCCCGCGATCGCGAGGTGCTGGCTGATACTTATGCCCGCATGTATAGATCTTGCGCGCCGCCGTAGTGCGATGTGGGGCAAGGTGACAGCGGGGAGGAGACCGTCTGAGCGAGAGTCGAGCCTAGTTGAGCTCGGGAGCTTGTTGACAATGTCCAAGTGGGGGCTCGTCGTGGATCAGGTTCAGCTTCCGCGAGCGCCGTGACACTGATAGGGCGCCGTCGCACTCCGTCCGTCGTCCGCCACGCTCATCGACCGTCGCCCCGAGGCTCGCACCGTCCCAAGATTATACAATGTGGCGGACTTCCAAAGAGGTATGCGTACACGGGGCAGCGCGCGAGGAGCGCGCATCCTTTTGCCCGGCTGCTGAGGACTTCGCCAGATCAAACTCCGCGTGCCTCGCACCCAGCCTTGCCGCTTGCGGCCCCTCAGCCAGGCGAATGGGCAACGGACATGCTCCCTTCCGACCAATTCGTGTGAGTCCTGTCCAAAACCCGCTCCAGCCCTACCCTTCTTTCCCGACCATGCCAGGGTCCGTCTCCCAAACCTTGCTGGGTCCTCCGCCGCTCTGCGAGCCTCTTACCCGGGTGTCAGAGACTTTCCACCCCTCCTCTTCCTCTTCCTCTAACACCTGCGCGGTAATAGCATTCGTGCGTTCCCTCCGCCTTCTCCTCTCCCACCATCCTCATTTCATACGCTCCCCATGTGTCGTCGATCAGAATAATAATGTGCGTACACGCTCCGCTCGGCTTCCCTCCTTTCGTGGCGTCTCCCTGAGTTATATACTTCTTGCTCGTTTCAGCTCCCTCCCATACACGGTACCTGATCCACCTTCTACGTCTTCATCTATGTCCCTACACAGATTCCGGGTCGCGATATGGTATTTCTTCCTTGTGATCCCTCCTAAGCATACCAGCCCTGACGTCGTACCCCCTTGTCAACAGCGGCGGAGGTGTTGGCGGTCTCGTCTGTGCCGTCGCCCTATCTCGCTACCACGACATCGCCGTCGACGTCTACGAAGCCGCTAGCGCTTTCACAGAAATCGGCGCGGGCATAGGCGTCTGGCCCCGCGCGTGGAAAGTCTTGTGCTCTCTCGGACTCGCCGACGAGCTCTCCAATATCGCCATTGTGCCTCCGACTGACATACATCGTACGTACATCTGCCTTCTCTCTATACTCCCCTGCTTTTGCACGGTTCTGAAGTCGTGTCCCACATCTTACCTCCAGAGGTTGCTTTCACTTTTAGAAAAGGCGACCAACCCGAAGGCGTCAACTTTTACACACTCTCCACACCAGGTGCGCGACTCTCTCACATATGTCTCTCGTGCATAGTCGTCTAAGTTAACCATGTTTGTCACAAAGGAGGCCTGCTCACCTTCCACCGCGCGGAGTTCCACGCAGTGCTCCTACGACATCTGGGCCCCCAATGCCGCAAGTTCACTAGTAAACGACTCCTCTCGTACACGCAATCCACCACCCACCAGCCCAGGATACGACTGGAGTTCCAGGATGGCGAGTCGGCCGCCTGCGACGTCCTGATCGGCGCTGATGGCGTGAAGTCGGCAGCGCGCAACTGCTTGGTCGAAGAGCTCGCGCAGGTCGCTAAGGCAGAGGGCCGGTACCAGGACGCGGACAAGATCTTAGCCGCGGCACCCCCGAGGTGGAGCGGGACGGTCGCTTATCGCACGATTATCCCCGCCGACGTCCTGCGCAGAAAGCTCCCACACCACCGCGTCCTAGAGAACCCGATGCTGGTGCGCGCCCCCTTCTATACTCAACGCCCTGCATTCGATGGCTAACCGCGTGACGTACCAGTACCTTGGCAAGAACTCTGTGCGTGCATATGCATCCTGCGCGCCTGGCAGGATGGTCGGAAGCGACGTGTGCTGACGCCTGCGGGTGCTGGCCGGTGCCCCGTCCACAGGAAATTACCGTCTATCCGATAGCGCACGGAAAGCTGATCAACGTCGCTGCCTTCCGGGCGCGATACGACGCCGAATTCTCCACTTTCAACGGACCGTGGGTGCACGACACGCCCCAGTCCGAGATCCTCGCGGACTTCGACCAGTGGGAGCCCGAGGTGCGGGCACTTCTCCAGGTACGGAGCTCGCCGGGTTTCATGTGCATACGATGCGGTGCGGGGCAGCGATGAACACCGGGGCTGACACCCTTGGCAGTCTGCAGAACGGATAAATCGCTGGGCGGTACACACAACATTACCGCTGCCGTCGTTCGTCGCCGGCCGGGCTGCGTTGCTTGGTGACGCGGTGAGTGCGCCGCTGCCGACATGCTGGGAGCTTATGCTGATATCTGCACGCCATCGTATAAGGCCCATGCGATGATGCCCTACCAAGGGGCGGGGGCCGGCCAAGCGATCGAGGTGCGCTTCTTCTTCCTTCTCCTCCTCCCCCGTCTCCTCTTCTTCCGCTCACCACCACCACCCACCCAGGACGCGTGCATCCTCGCGGCCGTGCTCGGAGACCCCCGCACGACCTCCCGCACGCTCGAGCGCGCGCTGCGCGCGTACGACGCGGTGCGGCGGCCGTTCGCGCAGCGCATCCAGGCAGTCTCGCGCGAGAACGGCGTGCTCTACACGCTCAACTACCCCGGGCTCACGTTCGACCGGCCGACAGCGGCCGCAGCGGGCAGCGAGGACGCGGCGAAGCTCGCGGAGATCTGCGACCGCGTGCGGCTGAACTGGGAGTGGGCGTGGAAAACGACGCTGGACGGGGACGTCGTGCGCGCGCTGCGGATGCTCGACGACCACCCGTCAGCGGGGAGTTGAACGTCCGTGGGGCGGCCGTCCGTGGAGTCGGGGAGGTGATATATCTGGCCATGGGGGTGATCGATGGATGTCTGGCAGAAGCTTCTTGTATATTGGTGCGTGCTTCTCTCCCGACCGTCGCCGCGCAGTGCGGCTGTCAGACCGTGATGCTCACGACGCGTGCTCCCTTCCCTTCGCTTCTACACACAGCCCGCCCGCTGCGCGGACCCGACTCGTCTAGACCATATACGGCTCCTCGTATTAATTCTACACACCGGTAATGCTGTTGTATATCACCACATCCACCGAGATCGCCGAGCGGACGCGGCCCAGCCGGGCTGCCACGGCAAGTGCTGCCTCCATTTTGCCGCTCGGACGTTCTCTACGCTGCGGGTGGACGACGATCCGCCGGAGACATCCCCGCCCGGAGAATCCGAAGGTACAGTTCATGTCGGCGGACAACTGGCCAGGCTGTCGCAGTGGCACGACGTGCTCTCGGAGGGGCTCAACCCCCCGGGAGGTTTCGAATTCGAGCTCCAACGACGTCATGCTGCTATGTACTGCTAGCCCATTGCTGACCGGGACCGGCGACGCCGCGGGGAGGAGGCCGAGTCCGAGGAGCGACGTGGAGGCTGAGGCATCTCGAGCTGAACCGCATGGAGGATTCCGTCACTGTCGCGGGAGAAGGCGCGGCGCATCGTGTCACCACAGCAAGCATCCGGGGAAGTGCCGACGCTAGACTGCCACTGGTAGCCATGTATCGGGCGGATGGCGCCACTAGCAGGCTACGTTAGCGCAGTTGGCACGTACTCTAGTGCGTCTGTTGTGCGTCGGGTGGGGCTAGGACCTGCGCGCGGACTTATCCGGCCGCCCGACGGCTTCCATTGCACTCGCCTAGTCCAAGCTAGTCCACAGTCGAGTTATCCGATCTGAATCATAAGAAATGTCAGTATCGGGTATGTGGAGGATGAGAGAAGTATATGAGCACATGCTATTTTCCAAGTTAAACTGTAGAAGGAGTATACGTATCATTACACCCTATGGCATACACATGCTACTGGCAGACGATTAATCTGAGAAGAAGAAGACGACCATCATACGATGAACCACTCGGTCAAGACGCCTTGAGGCTGAAATAGACACAAGTGTTGGTTAGCGTGTGCGCCGCATCGGGCTAACGTACAAGTGTACATATAATCTGTGGGTTCTCGACTCCCTTCGCTCGCTCTTGCTCAAGCCAAAGTCTCTGAGGTTCTTCCCAGCTAGCGCGGAACGACGGAAGGAACTCGATCTTGATCTTGCGAAGGATGACACCTTCCGCTATGCTGTCGCAGGCCTGTATTAGTACTAGTGTGGTACTCAGAGTGTCGACAGTGAGCTCCACCTCTACGAGTGCGAAGGGGATCAAAGCGACTTGAAAGTGAGCCAACAAGTTGAAGTAGGTTCTTGAAGCGGATGATTTTGAGCGTCTAAAGCTTTATCTCAAGTTCATGTTCGGTTAGCGACATTTGACGCTCGCGGTGTTGGATGCTTCCGCACTCGGTACCACCCCTACCACCCCTACCACATCCTGCCCACCATGGTAGACCCCTCCGCACCCCGCTCCAACGGACCGTTGCAGAAGATGGATGTCTGCACCGCTGGGTATCTCCTCACCGTCGAAATGATCTTAGAGCTATGTCGTCGCAAGTACGGTGTCTCCGAACGGAAACTTGAAGACTGGAGCCCTGTCGACTGTGCTGAGATGTATTACCAGCAACATATCGCCATCGATGCCCCCAGCCTGACCTCCTTCGATATTCCCTTTCCTCCGTCCTGAAAACCCGTCGAAAGGTGGCTTCTGCCTGCTCGCGTGGCGTTCTACCCCCTCGGTACCAAAGCTCCCGAGCTCCCAAGGACACCGGAGGTCCAGGAATACCTAGACCGATGGGTACCCCGGGATATGCTAAAGTTGGACGTCTTCAAGGGTGTCTTTTACGCCCAGCTGCGGTGGCCTCGAGGGCATCTACGTGCGTTCTCACAACAATTGTTCCCGCTTGACTCCTAACAGCATAGCGTAGCGGAAGGCATCATCCTCCGAAATTTCAAGCTCAAGTTCCTTCCATCGTACCGCGCTCTAATGAAAAAATCCCAGGAGAAATGGCTAGCAAAGGAGCGAGAGAAGGGAGTTGAAAATCCTCAATTTGTATGTACACCCGTGTAGTACATGTGACCTGACGCGCACGCTGATCAACGCTTGTGTTTGTTCCAGCCTTCCGGTATTTTGACTGAGTGGTTCATCAAATGACGGCTGTGGTCTTCCTAGATCGATCGTGCAAGCGTGCATGCCGTGTCGAGGTTTGTCATTAATTCGAACCTCATCAGGCTTCCATGTCATCGCTCTCTGTCGTCGGAATGAAAGCTTCTATCCAGCATTCCCACTTGATCACGCATCCACCAGCATATACCATGAGCTTACCGCCTCATTGATCTTTGTTCCTGTCTTCACATTCGGCTCGACGATCTGTGTTCTCAGTGCCCGATCCATACTCTCGCCCTCCCGTTCCTTCCTTCCCGATGTCCAATCCTTCCGGCGGTTCGCGCACACCTCCGGGCTGCAGTTCAACAGCTCATCGAGCTCCTCGTCGCCGATCACACTCACCTTGCACTATCAGCCTCAGCATCAGGCACGACCTGCATCCTTTCACCCTTCGCCAGCGCTTGCTTCCCCTTCCGCTCGCCTCTAGCGACCATGAGCGCTCGCACCCCAGCTCAAATTTCGTCGTACGCAGCGTCTCCGTCTCGCTCGTATTCGCGGGTAGCAGCCGTAAGAATAATACCGGTCACATCTCAGATCCACTTCGGCATTCTGCAGAATGAGGCACTTACCCAGGTCTGGTCGGAGAAGATGACGGGATCGGCTGCGATCCCGAATCCACCAGACAAGTATTCACAGAACATCTGGCGCATCTCCGCCTTAGTACTGGAAGTGACAAATGCCCTTCTTGCGCGATTCCTTGAAAACATACATGTACGAAGGTCTGGTGAGATGTAAGAACTCTTCTCATTGACATTGATCATAGATGATATCCTTCGTTCAGCAAAAAGAGTGCTCCGTATATCGACTCCAAAGCAAGTTCTGTCTATGTCGAAATGTACGTCGCTATCCAGTAGAACGAGGAACTTGAGATCACTTATCACACTGAATGTACACGCCGTCGAATGGACCCGAGTGGTCCGGTCCACTCCAACGCTTGTGGGCCACAGCACCTGCCGCGCATTCCGGACTCGGATTGTCCTGACCTGTATTTACGCGACAAACAATGAGCGGTGCTGATTGCAATCATGTTTGGAGGAGTTGCGAAGACTTACCAGGGCACACCAGCCATACGTCCTTCTTGTCTTTCACTGTGACGTGGATCTCTCCTCGAGGTTGGTGATATCCGAGACATATGGGAGGAAGGGAGGGAACTGGATCCAGGTTCCGTGAAATGTGTGTCACTGGCGTGATATCACTGTGTCCATCAACATAGTCCGCAAACTCTTGATTGCCAACCTGTGTCGTCGTGCAACATGTCAGCATATGTCGGGTATTTGCTGGTCCAGTACTACGCAAGACGTACCCGCGGAAGACCATAGACAATCGCGCGTACCCGAGTCGTATTCGGGAGGTGGAGAGGCAAGAACACTGAATCCAAGAGGGCGATTGCAGCACCTGCTCATTAGTGAGTATGTATGGCTAATTTAGCTAGATGCAGTGGTAGTACTCACCGAGAGATACTCCAACCACAGTGACTTTGTTGGCTTGGTACGTCTCTAGTGTCTGTTGTACAGCGGACAAGACTCCGGGTGCAGATCTACATGATCAGCCCGCAATGATCATCAATTGAACGAGGTTGAGGTTAGTCATTTCCCGCCGAAGCGCAAGATCACAGACCCCCGGGTCGTGCCCTGCGTACCTTTCATGAGTAGACGCAAACCCGTCATGCACTTTTATCGACCGATCTATCCCTGGAAAGAGATCCTCATCGAGCGGTCTAAGCCAGATGTCGAGCCCAGTGAGGACGGGGAATCTACAAGCCCGAAGATCAAGAAGTGTAAGTGATGGATGAAGTCGATCCATTTCCAGGACTATACACACATCTCTGAAGCGTTTGTGCCTTCGTGTGACACAATAACCTCTTGCAAGATGGGATCGTACCCAACGAACCCTGGCATGGATATGGAAGCGTTAGTGAACATCAATAGATGCAAGATAGTACCCACAGTACTGTGTGATATCTCCATCGCCACCGCTCTTGACGGGAATGAATTTCGGGTTCGCATCGCAGTTTTTGCCACAGGTCCATGCCATCGTCGCATCTGGCTTACAGCCTCCCGCACTTGCATACCAAGTGTACGGCTTGAAGAACGAGACCTGTTCTGGAGAGAGCGGGGTTATGGGCTCTGCAGCAGCATCGTACGTCTCCAACTTGGAAGCAAGAGGAAGTTGGGAGCTTGACAGGACGGCCATAGGCAAGAGAAGCACTGGCAGGAGAAGCTGTAGCATATTGACAGTGAAGCCCATTTGCGACCGAGGCACGAGTGAATCGAGGCAGTATCGGAGGGACTGCTTGAGTAGCGCACTGGACGGTCGGGCTTTTATAGTGAAATGCGTAGACGGGTGAAGAAATGCAGAGGGAAAGCGGTCCTGTGCGACCGGTGGGCTGAGTCATCTGCACTTCATGGCTCCGTGCAACGTGTCGAGTTGTGTGGCATGAAAACAACATGATTAGAAGGTGTAACTGAAGAGAGACGCTTAATTTAGTTGAATGAGGGATGTTTCGAGGAGTTGGACAACCGAGAAGCATGGGTCCGCCGGCGTGACCATACTGCGCGACTCAGGCGAACTCGACTCGGAATGTCCTCATCTTGTCTCGGAGATCCATTCCTTGCATGACAGGTTAACGTGTCGAGTTGTACGGCATGGAAACAACATGATTAGGAATAGAACTTGGTGTAACTGAAGAGAGACGCTTGATTTAGTTGTATGAGGGAATTTCGAGTAAGTAGTTGGACTACCGAGAAGCATGGGTCCGCAGGCGTGACCATACTGCGCGACTCAGGCGAGCTCGACTCGGAGTGTCATCTTCTTGTCTCGGAGATCCATTCCTTGGTTAACGCGTCGAGCTGTATGGCATGGAAACAACATGATTAGGATTAGAACTTGGTGTAACTGAAGAGAGACGCTTAATTTAGTTGTATGAGGGGTGTTTCGAGGAGTTGGACAACCGAGAAGCACAGTGGGTCTACCGGCGTGACCATACTGCGCGGCTCAGGTATCTTGTAAACGAGCTCGACTCAGAGTGTCATCATCCTGTCTCGGACACTTCTTCCTTGCCTGGCAGATAAGTTGCTTAGTGAGATACACTGATATATACAGCTTTTGTGCCACCGTGAGAGAAGATACGCTAACTGCATTTGCCATTGACGAAACACTCTGGCATTGGAATAGCTGACGCGAGCACCTAGCATCGAAGGAGCACTCCGTCATACGGACCGGGATGATCAGTCGCATTGTTATGCATGAAGTTGACCGCGCCAGCCGTGCATTGGGTACTCGGATTGTCTTGGCCTAGTTCATAATGTTTCCGCAAGTAAAATGAGACTTTGTAAATTACAGCTAGAACGTACATACCTGGACACGATACCCAGATACCATCTTCCATGATGTGAACTTCCCCGCTTGTTTGACGGTAGGGGAGATAAGGAGGGAGCGAGGGTGGAAGGTCTGGCACAGGATCGAGCTTGTTCCCAATGTGTGTGACATTCACGTGGGCATCCACGTAGCTGGCAAACTCCTGATTGCCCACCTATGAACAGAGGATGAGACATGTAAAAGCAACAGTATTAATACACTGCGTCATCTGCACGTAGATGATAACATACCCGGGGAAGGCCATATACAATCGTGCGAACGGTAGCATTTGGGATATGGAGGTTTAAGAACACCGACTCTAACAAGGCGATGGCACCACCTAAGAGACCATCAAGTATGTCTTGTCACAGCCTTGTACGCTCGAGAAGACATTTCTAGGGGACTCACCAAGTGAATGACCAACCACCGTGATCATGTCAGCATTATGGGTCGATATGGTATTCTGAACGGCAGTCAACACATCCTGCGCTGATCTTCATAAGGTCACCATAATCAGGTCGAGTTCTAAATAATAATTTCACTGATAACACACTTCTCATGGGCAGTTGCAAAGCCATCGTGTACGAAGATCGGCGAGCCGACCCCGGGAAAAAGTGCATCGTTGAGCGGTCGGAGAATAATATCTATATCCCTCAAAAACGGAAGGCTATGAGTGAAGAATACCGCCGCCTGTCAAATTCACGGACACTCGACTCGAAGCAGAAGATACTCACATGCCATCACCCGGTCCATGTCCCACAATGACTTCCTTCAAGGTCGGATCGAACCCAACATACCCTGAGTGTAGAGGGTGAGCGTCGCATTGCTAAGGCATAGGGATGGTGTCACTCACAGGGCTGAACCATCTCACCGTCCCCACCGGACGCTTTGGGAATGAAGGTCGGATTCGCTTCGCAATTGTCGCCGCATTTCCACGTGAGCGTGGTATTGGGGAGACAATACGCCGCACTAGTATACCAAGTATACGGCTTGAAGTAGGAGACCGCCGATGGAGAGAGCGGGGTTATGTCGTCCCTGGAAATGTCGGGCCGCACATTACGAGTCTCATCTTGGCTCGCGCCTCCCACTACTCCTGCAATGGGCCAGGAAAGAGGGGTCAGCGCATGGCTTGAGAGTGCGAGTATGAGGACAGTGATAGGGTAGAGTGGAGACAGCGGAGTCATGGCGTCGCAAACAGCTAGAATCAACAAAGCAAAATACGAAGCTCTGCCTTGTGAGACAGAAATGAACGCTTTTATATCTCTGCGTTGCGGATACGCGCCACGAAGACCCCATGTTGAGTTCTGGGGTGCACCTCAAAGCGCATCGGGCGATCGCGTGCCATGCCCTTACGCAAGGAATCGAACAGCAATACTTATCATGGACAGGAAGAAGGGAATTAAAACCGCCGTCCACTCTCTTGGATGAACTGTCTGTCACCTGTCCTAGTACACAGACGCGCAGCCTTCAACAGTGCCCATGCGCGAAACATCTAGGAATGGTTGCCTTACCGCATGGAACAGAGTGCCCGCAGAAAGAGAGACCTGCTGCATGCAGTCTATGAACTTCGGCTCCGGCGCGTCCGGGATTATTCTGGACTTAAGGGCATGAGATCGTCGGTCTGACCCGCATGAAGAAACTGACCATTCATCATTCAGCGCTCAGTCATGACAGCAGGCCTGGTAGAAGAACGCAGCAGAGACACGAGGCCGATGACATGTAGCCGCTGCTTTCTGCAACCACAGCTACCCGTCAAGTTCAAAAGCGCCAATGGTCGTTCGCAACCGCTAATGTGACTTGAGCATGGTGGATTCGCCGTCATGACCAAGTTTCTGATGCTGAGAAGGACTGGTTATCACCGCATGCTGGCATTGCATCAACGTGAAGCAGTGGTAATGCATAACGGCATGACAGCAGTGCGTCTGATTTCCTACGGATAGTAAATGAGCGACGTACTCTTCGATTATTTCATGTCAAGAGGATTGAGGGAGCATGTCGAGGATGTAGTATATCGTACACCACGAAAAAATCACAGTGCAGGAGATGAGACCAATGGGTGATTGACATGGTAACTAAAAGCATACGTACTATGAACGAGGATTCGCTTCGGGACCTTACGCTCTGCCGTTTCCAATGGGCGCGCGATCCCTACCTTTCGGCTCTATTCTTGTGTTGACTCCCGACCTTCAAAGCGCTCCAGGACCTCGCGCACGACGCGCATCTGTATCTCGCTCATCTCACCTTTCTCACGCAGCTCGTTGAGCCAGCTATCGCGTGTACCCATGCGCGCCATGACTCGCAGATACACGATGTCGTCGACGCCCTTGGATTTGAACAGGTCGACCAAGCGTTGTGCGTCGGCGCGCGGGAGAGCATACGCAAGCAGAAGATTGAGGATCGGCTGGAACGACCCTCCAGCGGGGGTTTCCATGTTCGTGTCGGGCCCAGTCATGATAGTCGCAGAAGACGCTGTCGCTTTCGTCGTTGTTTTCATCGTTCTCCTGTACTCTGCTCTTGGGGTAGTTCCGGGAATCTCGACGTACGCGCGGTTAGGACGGGGCGGTCTCCGTATATGGAACGCGGTTCCTTGGTCGAGAGCTCCGCCGCCGACGCCCGCGACAAGTTGTCGTGAGCGAGTGGGTTTGCCATTGCGCTATATAATGAATCAGAGCTAGTGCACAAGGTAGAGATATACCCGCATACCAGAGTAGTGCGCATGTGGGGCGGCTGATTTGCGACGACCAACGCACTCTGCCCGCCACGCAACTTCAGCTCCTTCATGAGGTAGAAATCGATTGGCCAGGCATTCTCGTACTCGTTCAGCATGCTCAGTTCTGACAACACCTAGTATCGAAGTTAGATATTGGAGTGCTTGCAATAACAAGTGTTTCTACCTTGTTCTTTACAAGCTGAAGTTTTTCTCTACTTTGTTTACGATACGGAACATAATGATTGATGCCATGTTCAACACAGATGCTTCGAATCAGAGCCTAGAACGCAGATCCCGATTTCTGTGAGAGACAACGCTGATTCGGAAATACGATGTTCACGTACCAACATTTCGACGAACTCCTCATTACACTCTGTCATACACATTTGTTCTTGAAGAGATGACCCGTCGCCATGGTTATTATGGATGCGCTTACAGTTGAAGCGTGGTGTTGGGATGAGTTCGTCTTCGCGATACAGCTGGTCAGCACAGCTCATTTCTTATACGCCGCATGTGGTCGATTCCGGGAGGTGTGCTGCCGGTGCTATTTGACAAATACATACCACTTGCCATTGAGATAGTGTTGATGCAATCACCGAAAGGGTAAAGATGCCAGCGCAGAGAGCTCTGAGTACAAGAGTGAATACGAGCTCGGAGTACTGATCATCGTGGTCGCAGACGAAGGAGTAGCCTGAGGTGTTCTCGCGCACGGACCAGCGTGACGGCTTGGCTGATATCATAATCATGTGACCGTGTTTGACCTCAGGCTCTGAGTGAAAACCGGCCCGTTCTTATAGCTAGCACGCGTACGATTGTCACGGTCATCGCCTGACTTCTGACTGCGAAGCAAAAATTGTGCTGCTCACCCAGTAGGATGCAAGCGAGGCAGCGTGGACTGTGCAACATACTCTTCCTGCAGTGCGCGATGTTTCACTTCCCTCCGCATAGCCTACTAGAGGCATCTCCAAAGGTGGGCACAACTGAGCCCGTATCAAAGCAATGATTATCTAGGGAAAGAGAGCATATTGAAGCGGCTGCGAGGTCTCCGAGTACTACTACATACCAGCAGTATGTACAGAATCTTCTCTACGGTTGGTTCCCATTCAACATTCAACACTGTCCCTTGTCCTATGTCTGATTTACAGCAAAATGAACGAGTTGAGCAACGAGCGGGTATGGTTCTGTATCAATAATGATGTGTAGCAGAGGGAAGAGAGTCTGGCGGGGCGGGTGACCTGTATTAATAGACAGATATAAGGTTATATGGTCGGAGGCTTTATCGACTTTATCGTAGAGGCGGCGTGCTTCGGTCTAGACGGGCAGAGCATGTAAATGAACAACGGGCGCAGGTCGGGCATACTGTCGTACCGAATCGTGGCTCGAGGGGTCTGAGATCGCTTTCAATCCACCGCCCTAGCCCTTGATGAGGTCCGCAGCACGTTCGGCGAGAGCATAGGTCGGGACCATCGTGTGGCCGGAGGGAATGAAGGGCTGTAATAGCGAGACGATCCATGTCAGCGCCTCTCGCATGCTGACCCCCCGAAGCGAAGTCAAAGTACGCACGAAAGCAGACGCGTCGACGACACGCAGCCCCAAGGTGCCCTTGACGGTGAAGTCTGGGTTGAGTGCCCCGGAGCCCTTCGCCGTGGTGTTCTTCTTGCCCATGGCGACCGTGCCGGACACGTGGTTGACGACGAGCGCGTTCTTGCGGATGAACGCCTCGATCTCCGCGTCAGTCTGCGCGGCGGCCCCGTCGCCGACCTCCTCGACGATCCAGTCCTGCCACGCGGGCGCCTGGAGGAAGCGGCGGCCGGCCTTGAGGGCCTCGCGCATCGTGTAGAGGTCGAAGCCGCCTTGGTCGCCGAGGAGGCCGGGGTTGATGATCGGGTAGTCCCAAGGGCTGCTCGACTTGAGGGTCAGGTTACCGCCTGGCCGAATACGTGCAGGGTCAGTCTCGGACTAGAAGTGGACCGGATGCATCGACGTACGAGAGGCCGGGGAGTAGAGATTGCTGATGAGCGTGAGGTAGTTGCCAGGGGGAGATGCAGCACCGCCGAACGCGATGAATAGATCCTGCAGTCAGACTGTCAGTCTCTCCGTTCCAAGCACTGCCATGGTCTCTCCAAAAGACTTCCGAGACTTACCGAGAAGATGAGCTGGTAGTGAGGCGACGTCGGGCCAGCGCTAGGATCGGTGACGGTTTGGAAGATCGGATCGCTGGACGGGAGACGGCCCCAGGCCCACTGGTTGCACGCGCCGAGAGTGAAGTCCCCGGTCTGGGACTCCAGCCACTGGTCGAGCTGCTCGCCCTGGAGCGTCGCATTCGAGATGAGCTGGTCGAGCGTGTCTGTGCTGCTGACTGCGTAGTTGGTCGTCAGCAGCGGGTGGTCCTGCATGTTCTGGCCAACGTCGGGCAGGTCAACGAGTGTCGAGATCTTTAACGCCTTGGACTGCGCCGAGGGACCGATGCCGGAGAGCATCACTGGCGGAAGTTCGTGAGAAGAACGGTATTAAGGTTAAGAGAGACCGCCGGGCCTGGGGGCGAACATACAGATCTGGGGCGTGCCGATAGAACCTGCGGAGAGGATGACCTCCTTCTTCGCGACGGCGCTGTAGACCTTGCCAGTGGGACCGCTCGCGAACTTCACGCCGCGCACGATGGGCGTCCTGAGCGAGGTGCCGGTCTTGTAAACCTGAGTGACCTGGGTGTTGACAATGACGTCGAGGTTGCTACGCGAGAGAGCGGGCGCGATGTAGTTCCTCGCCGAATTCGAGCGAGCACCGTCCTGGATCTGAATTCCGAAAGTCCGTGCCACGACGAGATAACGTGCGGACAACACAGACGCGTTACGGGAGGATCGGAGATTAGGAAGAAGAAACCAGATGTAACCGCCTGATCAGAAGATGTCCGGTCCCAGCAATGGTGGATCGACATACCGCGAACGGAGTCCAGCCTGTAAGGAGGAACAGGACAAATTACGTCAGCCGTTGGATAAATGAGCGCGCCCACATGGTTATGTGCGTATGCGGTGAGAACGATGATCGTCCGGGAGTAGATACGTACTGAAACCGATCATGTTCCCAGAGTTGACGTCCAGATTGTACGGGAACTCGGCGGAGAGCTGCGACTGCGCTTCCAGAGCGATCTCGTCTGTTGCGAGCGCGACTTGCGGGAGGCCGGCGCCGAGGGGACCAGTCGTGCTGTGGACCTGTGGCACGTACTTGCTGCGGGAGTCGGTGACGGTGGAGGAGACGGTGAAGTTCTCCAACTATAAGCACAACGCGCCGCTTGAGCAGGGCATCCCAGCGCTACGCCGTCGCTAGTGGATGGGATAAGACGCACCTTGCGGAAGTACTGGTTCATGTTGCTCCAGTTCCAGCCGTTGTCGCCCGTGACGCTCGCCAGGCGATCATAGTCGTCCTTCGATCCACGCGTGTAGATCATATAGTCTGTCCGTCGGTCAGCGCGACGCACAGATTGACGACGAGGTAGAGACCTACTGATGGACGTCGAACCTCCGAGAACCTTTCCACGCGCGTAGCCGATTGAACGGTCGTCTAGCGCAACTTGGGGAGCGGTCGTGTAGTTCCAGTCCTGTACGCCATTTGAGACTGAGCCGCAGCAGACGATGGGTGAGTGAGCGTACAAAGTTGGAACCGGTCAATACAGGCGCGAGCCATGGAATTTCGATGTCTACGTTCTGGTAGTCGCTAGTCATTTCATGAGCTGGAGCTGTCCAACTTTCTTGAACGCGTAACGTGCTGACCTGCTGCCTGCCTCGATCAGCAGAACCTTCGTGGCGCTGTTCTCCGACAGCCGGTTTGCCAAAACACCACCGGCAGCGCCGGCTGCACCGCACGACGCAAGTTCGTTATTGTCTATGTCAGAGTCAAGTGCAAGAAGGGGGCAGAAAAGGGACGCACCTCCTACAATAATGTAGTCATAAGAAGTTTGCGAAAGCTTGTTCTTCGCGGCATCTGCACTCTGGTAGAGGGCACCGAGGGCAGACTGAGGCGCGAAGAGAGAAGTGAAGAGCAAAGCTGCCTGAATATAGTTCCGGGAGATCATGGATGCTACCGTTCAAGCTAGCGACACGATGCCAGCGTTTCGTTAAGGAGTGGATGATGAGGACTAAAGTCCCTAGTCGAGGTGGTGGAGGAGGAGAAGAGGGAAGGAAAGCAATGGAAAGGCGTTGTGGACGTCCGTAGACACGCATATATATCAGCGGGGCAGCGGTACACGCAGCGTTGCATATTGGTACCCATACGGACATCTGTGATGCAGGTCATGCCGGCGCAAACGAGCGACGCGGTTTCTTCTGCCAGGAATTCAATCAGAACCCCTTGAGCATGAGATTAGCAAGTCCGGCGGCAAAGTATTGATCAATTTCGTACGTTGTATCTCGCCCTGTGTGTGCATCCTCCTCCAAACCAGGATCAGACTAAGTACGCTTGGAGCAAATGCATCACATCAAAAGTAGTTCGTGCCTGTAACTGAGAGTGAGGAAGCGCTATAGATCGCCAGGATCAAGGACGACCTGAATGGGATCCTAGTAACTCGATACTCAGTGACGAATGTTACCACGAGCTTCGCATCAGAGCAGTTCAACAAATCTCCGCAGCGTAGATGCATGCAGTCATGATGCACGTATGTCTCCTAGAAACACAGCATTAATAATTGGTAAGGCAAGACGACGAGAACGTTCTGTACTGTTGTCATACCACAGGATAGTAGAGTTCATGTACTTACTTGCTACAAGTTGAAAGGTGGTATACATGTCTAACTTCATGTTTTGCGGGATAGAAGAGACGAAAGAGCCAAGTATGTATCGCAATTACATACCGCCATTGCGCAAGATAAAGAAGGTTCGAGTCCCATATTTCCAACTCGGTTAGCCACGAAAACTAGCCAGTAGCCGATGCGCGCAGCTCAAACGACCTGGGACCAGCAGGAGAACCAAGGCACATCAAATGAACGAACGAACCGTCGCTAATTCCGCCGGGCATCTTGCAGTCCCGAGTCCCCTTGTAAGGCGTCCATGTCAGCGTGGCCTTACACGAACGTCCGTCCGACCCCACCACAAACGCCACACGTCTCCTCGTCGAAAATGAGGAACGACGTCTTGCCCCGCCCCCCACACCGCCAGCACATCCGGCCCCCTATCCGTGGATCCCCAGGAGAGAAGACCGCAGAGGTCGCGGGTCCCGGCGCGGGCCCCGCCTGCCACGAGTTGGGCGGGAACCCGGACCCGGCGCCCATTCTGGCCAGGTACGGGCCCATGGGCAACGCCCCGCCTGCGATGGGGATGACGCGAGCTGATGCGCCCGGGTACCCGGAACCGTACGGGGTGCTGGCCCGGGAGGTCGTCGCTGCGCGCGCGAGGCTTGAGATGGGGCCGGACCAGGACGAGCTGGTCTGATGTAGTGAGGATTGGGGCGGGCGGAAATTCGGCAGGGGTCGCTGGAACGATGATGAGGACGACGAGGACGTGCCGTCGGGCGTCCATGTAGCATATGTGATAGCCCCCGCATATGGCTTGGAGTACTTTTCCCAGCAGCGCGAGCAAGGGTGGGATGGGTCGAAGTTCTTGTAGCCAGTGTTGCGGCCTGGCGGAGATGGTCCGAGGCGGAGATCATGCAGTTGTCAGTACCCCGATACCATTGTCACGCTGCGCAGGAGTAGGTACTCACATTTCTGACATTCGTAGCCGTGCGGATAGACCAAAACCTTCCCCTGACGCAACAAAGGGTGCCCAGGCACAGGACGATCAGTCGGACGCCCATCATCTGGCACACCGTTGGAGCTGGACGAGGATGCGGAGGGCCCAGGGGAGCGAGGGGACGACAGTCCCGCCTTCTCAGAACGATTCGGAGGTTCTCCGGGCGGAGGTGCATACCTCGGTCCCAACGATGACGACGACGCACCGGGGGATCCATTCTGATATTGCGCGCTGACCCCGCCATACAGCCCAGAGTCACCTCCACCAGCGGCATAGAAGTCCCTCGTGAAGTCTGATAGACGCGCCGCGGGCGTCGAGGACGGACGAGAAATTCCAGTCATGTCTGGGTGCATGGGTGGGGGAGGAGGCGGAGGAGGGGCATACGCAGTCGTATGAAAGTACTGCTGGGAGTGTCCCGGCTGGCCCGACCAGTTGTTGCTCGCGCCCGACGGCTGTGGCGAGACTCCCCATGACTGAGGCGGGAATTGAGATGGGAATTGAGATGTGTTCTGTGGCGGGATGCGTGCGGTTTGCTGGAAGGGGCGGCGAGGGCCGACTTCAAGGGTCGCCTCTCCCTCGTAGAAGTTCGGAGAAGGCGTGTACGCCGGGGGCAGCTCTTCAGAAAGGATATCGCTCACAGATGTGTCAATCGGAGCAGGACGAGAGCTTGACCCCGAGTCTGACTGCGCATGAGTACTTCCGCCATTGGGACCTGCGCTAGAAGAACCTGATGGAGGCGTCGTCCCAGTCGGAGTGGGTGTTACCGCTTGTGAGCGGAAGGGATTGTGCGACGAAGTCATGGACGATGGAAACGGATTATGGTGTAAGTAGGTGCGGTCAAAGTTGACTGTGGCCTCTTTAGCTCGTACGCGTATGTCCGATATCTGATACGTCAGTAGCGTCCAGTGCGGGATGCTGTTGGCTTCGGAATGGTCCTCGTCAACGAGTCGTCGTCGTCACGTATTACAGACGATGTGTAGTGGGGGCGAGGGTGAGTATGAGTGTGAGAGAAGGAAGCTGCGGGGCAGGCAACGAGCATGTCAAGCATGAAATAGGGCACTAGGTGCGGTGCAAGCTCAAGCGCAGTCGGCCGAGCCCACCTGTACAATTTAAGGCGATACGTCCGCCTGCGCGACCGAGTCAAGCACATCGGCGTAATACAACAATCGGGATAGTGTACAAGTATGCTTCTATAGCACATCGCGTGCAGGATCTCCACACTAGTGACCTCAGCAAGTCTTCCTAGTACCACGGATGCTCACGAATGGTCTTCCTTACCACTCAAGCTCCTGAAGAACTCTGCATACGCATGCTCGATGTCGAACGACAGCTACAGGACGCCTGCTGAGCAAACCACCCCCAGGACACAGCTCGTCGGGACTACTCACCTGCCGCGCTTGCTCTTCTGTCAACTCCTCTGACGCCTTCATCCCGTTGAGCGTAATCAGCCTAGCAGCACCGTCAACTCCTCTGACGCACGCGACCCAGCAGGACAAATGTAGGGAACGCACCAGCCAACCATCTTGCTGCGCCCCTCCCAGTCCTTGCTCCCCTTGAACCGCGCGTAGCTCGTCACGAGCTCCTGCAGGATCGGGTGCAGCTGGTCCTTCGCGCGCATGCGCAGCTTCAGCGCGTCCACGAACGTGATGAAGTTCTGTGGACTTGTTATGAGAATGCGCACTACAGCGCGATGGGGAGCAAGACGGACCTGCGTGGTCTCCGCGACCCATTTGGACGTCTCGGGCCCAGCCTCGCTCGAGTGCTCGATCGTCGCGGGCACGCCGACCTGTATCCTGTGCAGCGCAGCTGGGTGGTCCATCTAGGCAATGAGAACACCGCGATGAGTAGTCAATTGCTACTGAGCTAGAGCGGGGGTAGGGCTCACCCGGTATCGCGACATAAACTCTTCGATCGACTTCACTTCCTCCCCCACGAGCTTCGACATGGTCTTGTACTGCGACAGCAGTCGTGTACATGCTGGAGAGTACCTCTTCGACAGGGCCGCTCAGCATCTGGTCCCTCTGCCGTCCTGCCCTTTTCCGTGCTCGGAAGAGACGAGGTACTCACTCGACTGCAGTTACCGAGTCCCGGACATACGCACGTTCGAGGTACTCCAGCGCGACAATGATGCCAAACAGTGTTGATAAGAGACCATACTTCTCGCGTTCTGCGTTGGTGGTGTAGAGCCGGACCTCTTCGTCGAGGTTGAGAGGGCCGGATAGAGACATGGACATTGTGGCGGAGGACAAGGTGTATAAGCGCTCACCTTCTAACTCGTAGGTAACTCAGGCAGCCATAGCACTATTATACTTAATTAGCAGGCTATAGCTGTAGTTACTCGCGCCGAGAGCGAACAGTATACGTACACAAGCACAGTATCCAAAAGCATGAACATCATGAGATGATCTAGCTAGAGCTAGAGATACAGAGAGTATTCGCAGTGCTATTATGGCTGTGTATTATAACGATGCAAGTCCAGGATTATCATAAGTGTGCAAAGTCCGGTTCGTGTGTGTCAGAAGTTGTTGCAGTAATGTCTTTTCTTTGTCAGTGAGGTCGAATGCATTTTCACAGATTGAGATTCTTCTGGAAACCGCAATGAGTTAGTTCTGCATAAGACCTTTCTAAAATCGGACCAAGGACGCACCTCACGCGATCAATACCACGTTCGCATTCGTCGCGTTCTTCTCGTAGATCGTCAGCTCGTTCGTCCGGTTCGTCACCGTCTCGTTGATCCCGCACGCGCCCACAAAGTCCCCATACACGCCCGCCCTGCTCCCCACGAACTCTGCGAACCCGGCCATCGCGCACGACGCCCCGGGGCCGTCCTGGCAGTCCGGGAGCGGGATCGGCGCGCCGTTCACCAGCACGCGGACGAACGCGCCGCTGTTCAGCAGCGACTCCGCGCCGTTGTCCTCCCCGGTCGAGTTCACGAACGCGCTGGCGCACTCGAGCCGCTCGAGGCCGACGTGCCCGAGGAAGGGGAGGATGAACGACGTGCGCCACGCGCGCTGGCGGTTGATCCGGTCGGTGGGCATCGTGCTGTTCACGTCGAGCGCGGGGTAGTACGCGGAGTTGTTAAACAGGTTGAGCGCGGTGATGACCAGCGGGGGCTCCTCGCGGTGCGAGAAGGAGACGTAGAGCGACTGGTTGTACGTCGTGGTGTCGTTCGCAGAGAGAATGTCGAGCGCTGAGCGGACCCAGGGCATGCCTAGTTGCGGCGCGATCGGGTTCCCGTATCTGTACGCTCCTCTATCAGAGTATGCACAGCAGCCAGGACGGCAGCGACGTACCCGATGCTGTAGAAGTACATGAGGTCGTTCGCGTACTCGAAGTCGAGCCACTCGTCCGCAGTGAAAACGTTGCAGAAGTCGGTGCGATTGCGGATGACGTCGTCGTACCCACAAAGCTGCTGCATGCCGACGATGTCCGTGTCGGTGAAGTTGAACCCTGGCACGGCCTTGTTGAAGCGTGCGATGAGCGGAGCGGTATATCTCTCAATCCATGCGCCGGATTGGTCTGAGCCCATCGCGGCGTCGAACACAGGGCATGAGACCTAGTGAATATGGTCAGGTAGGAGTCAAACAGCGTCAATTGGAGGCACCGTACATGAGGAGTTAGCGAGTTCGCGCTATCGTTGTCGCCCTCGTTGACGACCGCAAGACTCGCGCTGCTACCAAGACCTCCGATGAACGCTTTTGCGGATTCAACGTCTCTTTCCGCTGAAAGCGAGCCGTCAACAGACACGCCACAATAGACAGATGGTGCGGCACACCTGAAGCAGCCCATACTCTGAGAGCGCCTGTGAGAGCATCGGTGTTGCCGAGTAAGTCCGGGTAGAGTTGCTTGATGACGCCACCGAATGCAGACGCAGCATCGAGACCAGATGGGGTGACTTTCTCTACTTGCTCCGTCACGTTCGTGATCGGCGAAGTGTAGTTGGCTAAAAATGTAAGATCCGACGTTTGCGTGAAGACAGACTTGTTCGTGTAGTTAGCGAGCTTGGAGAGGAAGGGCTCCATATACGTCTCGTAATCGAACTACGGAGAAGCGTGAGCAGGGAATTTTTCTGCAAATTGTCAGGGCTAGAACGTACGTCATTGGCGTAAATGTTCGAGTGACGGACGAGATAAGTGGCCTTATTGACATGGCACCCTTCGGGAGGACTTGGGTCGAGTTGCACTCCAGGGGAGTCGAAGTAAGGTGCTATGCCCGCTAGATGTTCCAGTACGTTGAACTGGTATCCTCCGGGACCCTCTATGATCTGCCTCTTGTCTACAAGATGTGTGGGTGTCTGAAGAACCGAAACAGTATGGAGAGAACTCACGATGAGGGATCCGCACGCCTCCAACAATCGCAGGTTCGCTCGAGACTTCTTCTGTGCTCCAAGCTCGGGGAGTCGCAGCTGCATAGCGCGCTGCGAGTGCACATCCTAGAGGCAACAAGAAGGAGCGCATCTTGCGGGTTCGCAAACGTCGATGGTGGATGCAAACAGAAGGGAGACTGCACAGTCATTTCACTGGGTCGAGCTTCTTATATAGCCCAAACTACGTCACGGCATGGGAGGAGATGAGATGACCTCACCTGCGCCAATGTATGATGGTCGCATCCTCTGACTCCAAATGAGCGCATGGGGAACGGCTGGATCGAAGCGCAGGCGTTGTGGGGCTTTCAGCATCGTGGGGTAGACTTCTGCATTTGCATGTACGATAGACAATCTGAAGCAGGAGTTACATCGAGGACAATTGAGTCGTGGCAAGAGAATGTTCAAGTTGCACACAAGTTCATGGATCTAGCCTGAACACCTTCGGACGTCGGATGCTTCAAAGTGAACTGAAAGTGATAGCAGCGTTGTCTCCCCTAGGCAGACGATGAGGACCTATTGAACGGGGAGAGAGACGGTAATAGCAGCGTGAAGCTTGTGGAGCGCCCAGCACCACCTCGGCTAATAACACGGTCACGTTGTGCAACGCGGCGGCTAGACGCCGGCTCCCAACATCATCCTTCTGAATCTCCTCGTCTCTAGACGTCTTCAATACAGCAGGCTTTCAAGATCCTTCTAGGAGCTCTCCACAATTACCGTTTGCCCGGCTGTATGCATATCCACAGGCCTCGGTTGGCCCTTGCCCATTCATTTTCAGAGTACTAGGCCTCTTCATTACTTGTGCTCACTGCTCGAGAGGTCCACCTCAAGATTTCCTATCGGGCGCGTGGAACGATGCACGACTCCGTCTACGCCGGGTCAGCTGTGAACTTCACCTGAAGATGACGGATCTGGCAACAGGTACCTCGTGGTTACACAGGGTTACACTGGGTGCCTAAGCAGCCGCACGCAACTCGTGGCATGTGTGCTCTCCGTATAGCGGTCCCGGTACGTGTCTATGTTAGTCACCGCTCCCTGTACACACTATGACTCACATTATCATCTCGCCCTTTGCGGCAGGCTGAACTCTCATCTCAATTGCGGGCGCACGGTTCCCATAATCGTCGCGCTGTTGCCTAGTGCTGTGGGTCTCCGCTCGAGGAACAGCATGCTGTAGCACACTGCGGTGTCGTGAGGAAGTTTGGATCCTTCAGCACTATCTGAGGTAGCGAACTATGTGGGTGATGCACCCATGGGATAAAAATCAACATCTTCCCCCACGTTTAGGATTCGACTGCCACCTCTTCTACGAACGCCAGCGAGTCGTTACGCAGTATCGCTCGCTCATTCTTGCAGTGCTCTCAAGGCTATATTCTCGGCAGACGACAATGCGACAGAAGAAACCGCGGCCCACACATATGCCCAATCGCGTTTGGCATTCGGATGGTTTACCTCCCTCTGCCTCCATTCAGGGTGCAATGGATCTGCTGGACGATAACACAGGCTTCAATGATATTCTCGTAAGTCCCCATATGTGTCCCAGAGCCATGAGTAATTAGCTCAGTATACCTTGCTTCGACTGCGAGACATCGTAGATGCATATCCGTCGCACGTGTTTGGATCACAACGTCAATCTCAACGTTCGCTACTACGCTCAAGACCCTACGACCCTCCAGCAGATCAAAGATGAAGTAGTTTTCTCTCTAGCCTAGCTGCTAGCATGGTAGCTGACCGCCTCAGGTCCTTGCCAGTGTGCCCTTCCTCCGCGGTTTTGAAGACGGTTGGCCGATTACACTGTATCTGAAGAGAGAACTGAAGCCTCACAACAATTATCACGCAAAGCACGTTAGGAACCACACCGAGGCTCAACAGAGGTCCCGTAAATCTGTGGGCTTTTTCGCTCGTTTGACTACGAATGGTACACGTATATTGATTGATCAACAGACGCGGGGCAAGACCATTACAACAAGTCGCGTCAAATCCGGCTGGAAGCGTGAGGGCAAGGGGTTACGCTCAAAACGGACCGCGATCAAATCGACAGTGAACTTGAGTCGCGCACGAGAGGTTAGTATCCTCCGTCTTTTGTACTCTCTTCAGCAACGTTACTCACCCTACTCATCCGAATTAGGTGGTCAGTCCGCTAGAAGAGATGCCTGACAAGTCGCCGTCGCCATCACAGTCTAGGATTACACCGCTTTTGATTGAGGCGACACGCTTTGAACCGCACGAGATCATCGACCACCTGCTGTCGTTCTCCCTTCCTCTGGCGGATGCTGAGCGTATCACAGCGTTGTTTGATTCCCTGGGGATTAAGGATGTGCAACACCTTCGCGTCTTGGCGCGAATGCGATCCCGCGATACATGGCTGGACGAACTTCGAGTTGACAACGAGCTCAGCGAGATAGAAGTCAGGGTTGTTCGTGAGATGCTAGAGAACTTCGTGTAGGGACGCGGATGGGTTGACAATGGTAGTCTCGGGAGTTTGATGTCAGTCTAACATACGTACACACGAAGAGTCTAAAAGGGTCAGTACGCCCTCAACCTCATCACATTCCAATGTCAAATCTTGACAATTACGAGCTGCCCAGACCGGTCGTGTACGCAGTACATGAAATGGAGTGTCTTCTTTACTTCTTTACCATACGAGTTATCTCTTCATTGAAGATCTAGATACGTCATGAATCTTTGTTTGAAGTAAACCGCGAATGGGATCGGGACGACGTACAAACTCATTTCTCTGCCTCTACCAAGCGGTGTGTTGCTATGTACTTCACAGCTAAGCTGTACCTGAGCGACGCTGAGTTCAAGAGCCTCCTGATGTGGTACATTCTGAGAGGAAGAGCGTAACTTATCCGTTTACGCACCTTTTCACCACCCATCAGCCTGTATGTCCAATATCTCCGGGAGTCGATTCCATAGCCCTAGCTGCTCCGAGCGAAGGCGACCTAGAAGGGTCCCTTTGCAGGACTTGCATATCCTCGCCTTCGGCGACACCTCATCCACATGGGACGACCAGTCGTAGAACGGACTCGTGCGTGCAAGGCTACTCGGTAGATTGACCATGGCGCAAAGCATGGCAGTCATCCGGGTGACGCATGCCCTAGAGCCGTACGTGCTTGTACATGCCTGGTGGTCGAAGGGCGAAAACGCGCGGGCGACGGCGGCACTTCCTTCCCGCGTGAGGTCAACCTTGGCCTGCAAGCATTGCAATAGGTCGCTCTCGTCCAGTCTCTCGTCTGACCCATCCTCCCGTTTGAAGCCATGGATTAGAATCCCTGGCTTGAGCTCACAGCAGATGGCTAATGCCGCGGGGAGGACGGATCGGCAGTCGACGAGGCGGGCGATATTGACGACACCGATAGCATGACGATTGTTCCACCCAGGTGGAACGACGGTATTGTTCGAAGAGGTCGACCAGCGGGAGAAGTCGTCGTTGAAGTAGGTCTTCAGGAACTCGACGGCTTGCGTCATCAAATGATCGATCTGGTATTTGTGGCCGATACGAGCATATGCGGAGATGGCTTGAAAAGAGAGGCTCGGGACTTCGTTGTGCACTAGTCTTCACGTATCCACAGGGTGAGTCATACACAGGAGTATCTGAACTTATATGAAAGCGTTCACCTTGTTTTCTTCCTCGGAAGGATAGCTCGCAGGACATGGCGGAGATCCTCCGGGCTGTCATCAAGATGCACCACGGGACATCCAGGGGGTACTCCCGGGGTAGAGACATCGGCGGCAGGCTGAGGAATGCAGAACATGTCGGCAAATATAGTCGAGTGATGCGCCAAAACGCCCTTGTAAATCCTGAAACCGACGCGCCGTGCGAGCAGCACGACATTCCCATCGTCCTCCCAGAACTCATCATCTGCTTGTAGCCCAAGATTGGTGTCGTTATCCAGCCGTGCCTTTTTTGTATGGAGACCTGACTCATCGCATGCACCGTCGCGACTTCTCTTGCTTACAGTAGAGGATGGCTCAGGCATCGAGAAGGTGTTGCAAGCTGTACGACTCAGCGATTCGGGGGGTACTACGTACTACGTAGTAGTACTAGAGAACCTAAGTATGAGGGATCGATAAGATTTTGGTCACCCTAGAATCAAGCTTTCTGCATCCTAACGTTAGGTGGGCTGAAAAGCAACATACCTGTAGCGACTTTGAATATCGATGTCACGGAGGAGGAGATTGGCCTTGGATTGGCCTCACGAGTCACCGCGGCATTGGCAGTGCTCAAGCGCTCGAGACCCGTGACCAAATAGTCCACAACACGTCTGTGGCAAAGCTCGGCTGGACTTCGGCCTCGGACTCGAGTCTCGAGGCCTCACTGGGCCAGCAGCACCGTTGAACTTGTTGGCTCGCTCAGGATGCCATAGCAGCAGGTTCTAGTAACATCTCAGACGAGCACGGTGTGTGCGAAACCTTCTTGACCTGACACCTTATGAAACTTCTCCTCCAGCCCTGTACTACTACGTAGTGGAGTTCGCTGCGGCTTCGAAATTTGCGCCGCTGCACTCACTCAAAGTTTATTGTCTTTTGCTTCCTCAGATACTGCTCTTGGACAAGATGAGGGATGGATGTGTCAGAATCCCAGACCTTCGCAGCTTCGGCGAACGCAAAAACGCAACAGACTTATCCCCGCCGATGCAAGCACAGGCGAGCTGTGGCAAGCCACGTCCTGAACCAAGTTACCTGACCCTGGAGTCGCGATCTCCTAACAGAGATGCGCTCTTCCGGAAGGTTGCGCCCTTCACTAGCGGGAGTAGTGTGAATCTAATGTGAGTACTCAAAGATACCATATAGGTGTGCGCGGGGTCTGATGTTCCCATCATTGTGAGTCTACCCATATCTAAGTCGGGTTCGCTGTGTGGTAAACACAATAGCAGGTAGCGCTGGGGGCGGTAGCTCAAGACTCCAGTGCGCTTCTGACGGAGCTCTGGTGATTCAGTGCTTAAATCGCACTGAGATCGAGGTCAGGCCAGTCTTCGCTTTCACTATCCCTTAGGACGGCGAGGTTCTTCTTCGCATCTCAGAATGACAGATAACAGACTTCAATGGCTCCCTACTACCTGTGAGCATTGTAATTCGTTGACTTCCACTCGTACTACTAGGTCTCACACGGAGTGCGCAGGTGTACGGAGACCTGCACCGTCGTATAGCCCTGGAAAATGTAGGTTATACGATGCGGGCAATGGGGAGAGATCCCTGCAAAGCGAAATGGGCTTGCTGGATGACACATTTAGCAAAGTATTGGTGAGTATAGGTTCATCGTCGTATGCACAATGCTACTCACGAACCTCCAATTGTCGTTACAACAGGCTTTGATCCGGGAGGTTTGGCGCAAACATGGCATCGATAGGCGGGTTCCGTTCAGTCGACAGAACCCCGAGATTATGCGCTCTATCGAGTCAGAGGTAAGCACAATGATGTGTTTCAACAACTACACTATCTGTAATGAATATATTACGGTCAAATGCCTGACCTGGTGTTGTTACGATTTAATAGGTCATCAAGCGTCTACCTGTCCTTAGAGTCTACTATGAAGACGCTTGGCCGGTGAAGTTCTACCTGAAGGTAGCACTGAGGAATCGTTGCCGTCTACCCGCGGACTATGCCGCGTGCAACCACTTTGGCGGTTTCGACGACGTAAGTTGGTGATTAACCGGGATACTTGCACGAAGTACATTATTCTACCCGTCGCTTACAGGTCTTTTAGATGACAAACTACTTTTCGAACGAGCTACCTAAACCTAAGAGACGAAAGAATCCTGCGCGCGTTGCACATCATACAGATTATCCTGGGTTTGATCACATACGGCCTTTGTCACCCGTTCGACCTGACGAGCTGATCCCCGCATGGAATTCAGGACCGCGACGCAAGCATGTACGTTCTGTTCTGTAAGACCAGTATCACTCATCAAATACTCATCGCTTTTATTCCAGTCTACACACTGTACTACTTCCTCTGGTGGCAGTGAAGCAACCTCACGCACCCTACCACCATCTTCTTCGAGGTCGCGATCGGCATCGCCACGGTCCTCGGTGCCTCTGTCCGACTGCCCGTTGTCGTCCGCGAGTCCGTGCTCTTCTCGCACGCTCGTAGAGACAGCGTATATGCCTGCGTTCTCCGCCGATCTGGGGTCGCGCACGTCCGGCTCGCCGCCGACATTCCTCGTTCCCCGGACCGCAGCGACGTCCCGCTCAACTAGTACCATCCAGGCCGCGCCCTCGACCCCGCCCTCAACCCGGAGCGCCGCGCCGTTCCCGCCGCAGCAGAGCTCCCAGATCCTGGACCTTCTCCTCTCGCTTTCCGTCCCATACGCAGAGGCAGAACGTTTCGAGCAGCTGCTCCTCTCGTTCGGGATCACAAGTATACGCTGCCTCCGCATGCTCGCGCGCATGCGCACCAGCGACGGATGGTTGCGGGAACTACGGCTGAGCGGGAGGCTGAGCGAGAAGCAAGCCCTCCTCTTGCGCGAGTTGATGGAGCGCGTGGCTGGTCGAGCGTGTCTGTGCTGCTGACTGCGTAGTTAGTCGTCAGCAGCGGGTGGTCCTGCATGTTCTGGCCAACGTCGGGCAGGTCAACGAGTGTCGAGATCTTTAACGCCTTGGACTGCGCCGAGGGACCGATGCCGGAGAGCATCACTGGCGGAAGTTCGTGAGAAGAACGGTATTAAGGTTAAGAGAGACCGCCGGGCCTGGGGGCGAACATACAGATCTGGGGCGTGCCGATAGAACCTGCGGAGAGGATGACCTCCTTCTTCGCGACGGCGCTGTAGACCTTGCCAGTGGGACCGCTCGCGAACTTCACGCCGCGCACGATGGGCGTCCTGAGCGAGGTGCCGGTCTTGTAAACCTGAGTGACCTGGGTGTTGACAATGACGTCGAGGTTGCTACGCGAGAGAGCGGGCGCGATGTAGTTCCTCGCCGAATTCGAGCGAGCACCGTCCTGGATCTGAATTCCGAAAGTCCGTGCCACGACGAGATAACGTGCGGACAACACAGACGCGTTACGGGAGGATCGGAGATTAGGAAGAAGAAACCAGATGTAACCGCCTGATCAGAAGATGTCCGGTCCCAGCAATGGTGGATCGACATACCGCGAACGGAGTCCAGCCTGTAAGGAGGAACAGGACAAATTACGTCAGCCGTTGGATAAATGAGCGCGCCCACATGGTTATGTGCGTATGCGGTGAGAACGATGATCGTCCGGGAGTAGATACGTACTGAAACCGATCATGTTCCCAGAGTTGACGTCCAGATTGTACGGGAACTCGGCGGAGAGCTGCGACTGCGCTTCCAGAGCGATCTCGTCTGTTGCGAGCGCGACTTGCGGGAGGCCGGCGCCGAGGGGACCAGTCGTGCTGTGGACCTGTGGCACGTACTTGCTGCGGGAGTCGGTGACGGTGGAGGAGACGGTGAAGTTCTCCAACTATAAGCACAACGCGCCGCTTGAGCAGGGCATCCCAGCGCTACGCCGTCGCTAGTGGATGGGATAAGACGCACCTTGCGGAAGTACTGGTTCATGTTGCTCCAGTTCCAGCCGTTGTCGCCCGTGACGCTCGCCAGGCGATCATAGTCGTCCTTCGATCCACGCGTGTAGATCATATAGTCTGTCCGTCGGTCAGCGCGACGCACAGATTGACGACGAGGTAGAGACCTACTGATGGACGTCGAACCTCCGAGAACCTTTCCACGCGCGTAGCCGATTGAACGGTCGTCTAGCGCAACTTGGGGAGCGGTCGTGTAGTTCCAGTCCTGTACGCCATTTGAGACTGAGCCGCAGCAGACGATGGGTGAGTGAGCGTACAAAGTTGGAACCGGTCAATACAGGCGCGAGCCATGGAATTTCGATGTCTACGTTCTGGTAGTCGCTAGTCATTTCATGAGCTGGAGCTGTCCAACTTTCTTGAACGCGTAACGTGCTGACCTGCTGCCTGCCTCGATCAGCAGAACCTTCGTGGCGCTGTTCTCCGACAGCCGGTTTGCCAAAACACCACCGGCAGCGCCGGCTGCACCGCACGACGCAAGTTCGTTATTGTCTATGTCAGAGTCAAGTGCAAGAAGGGGGCAGAAAAGGGACGCACCTCCTACAATAATGTAGTCATAAGAAGTTTGCGAAAGCTTGTTCTTCGCGGCATCTGCACTCTGGTAGAGGGCACCGAGGGCAGACTGAGGCGCGAAGAGAGAAGTGAAGAGCAAAGCTGCCTGAATATAGTTCCGGGAGATCATGGATGCTACCGTTCAAGCTAGCGACACGATGCCAGCGTTTCGTTAAGGAGTGGATGATGAGGACTAAAGTCCCTAGTCGAGGTGGTGGAGGAGGAGAAGAGGGAAGGAAAGCAATGGAAAGGCGTTGTGGACGTCCGTAGACACGCATATATATCAGCGGGGCAGCGGTACACGCAGCGTTGCATATTGGTACCCATACGGACATCTGTGATGCAGGTCATGCCGGCGCAAACGAGCGACGCGGTTTCTTCTGCCAGGAATTCAATCAGAACCCCTTGAGCATGAGATTAGCAAGTCCGGCGGCAAAGTATTGATCAATTTCGTACGTTGTATCTCGCCCTGTGTGTGCATCCTCCTCCAAACCAGGATCAGACTAAGTACGCTTGGAGCAAATGCATCACATCAAAAGTAGTTCGTGCCTGTAACTGAGAGTGAGGAAGCGCTATAGATCGCCAGGATCAAGGACGACCTGAATGGGATCCTAGTAACTCGATACTCAGTGACGAATGTTACCACGAGCTTCGCATCAGAGCAGTTCAACAAATCTCCGCAGCGTAGATGCATGCAGTCATGATGCACGTATGTCTCCTAGAAACACAGCATTAATAATTGGTAAGGCAAGACGACGAGAACGTTCTGTACTGTTGTCATACCACAGGATAGTAGAGTTCATGTACTTACTTGCTACAAGTTGAAAGGTGGTATACATGTCTAACTTCATGTTTTGCGGGATAGAAGAGACGAAAGAGCCAAGTATGTATCGCAATTACATACCGCCATTGCGCAAGATAAAGAAGGTTCGAGTCCCATATTTCCAACTCGGTTAGCCACGAAAACTAGCCAGTAGCCGATGCGCGCAGCTCAAACGACCTGGGACCAGCAGGAGAACCAAGGCACATCAAATGAACGAACGAACCGTCGCTAATTCCGCCGGGCATCTTGCAGTCCCGAGTCCCCTTGTAAGGCGTCCATGTCAGCGTGGCCTTACACGAACGTCCGTCCGACCCCACCACAAACGCCACACGTCTCCTCGTCGAAAATGAGGAACGACGTCTTGCCCCGCCCCCCACACCGCCAGCACATCCGGCCCCCTATCCGTGGATCCCCAGGAGAGAAGACCGCAGAGGTCGCGGGTCCCGGCGCGGGCCCCGCCTGCCACGAGTTGGGCGGGAACCCGGACCCGGCGCCCATTCTGGCCAGGTACGGGCCCATGGGCAACGCCCCGCCTGCGATGGGGATGACGCGAGCTGATGCGCCCGGGTACCCGGAACCGTACGGGGTGCTGGCCCGGGAGGTCGTCGCTGCGCGCGCGAGGCTTGAGATGGGGCCGGACCAGGACGAGCTGGTCTGATGTAGTGAGGATTGGGGCGGGCGGAAATTCGGCAGGGGTCGCTGGAACGATGATGAGGACGACGAGGACGTGCCGTCGGGCGTCCATGTAGCATATGTGATAGCCCCCGCATATGGCTTGGAGTACTTTTCCCAGCAGCGCGAGCAAGGGTGGGATGGGTCGAAGTTCTTGTAGCCAGTGTTGCGGCCTGGCGGAGATGGTCCGAGGCGGAGATCATGCAGTTGTCAGTACCCCGATACCATTGTCACGCTGCGCAGGAGTAGGTACTCACATTTCTGACATTCGTAGCCGTGCGGATAGACCAAAACCTTCCCCTGACGCAACAAAGGGTGCCCAGGCACAGGACGATCAGTCGGACGCCCATCATCTGGCACACCGTTGGAGCTGGACGAGGATGCGGAGGGCCCAGGGGAGCGAGGGGACGACAGTCCCGCCTTCTCAGAACGATTCGGAGGTTCTCCGGGCGGAGGTGCATACCTCGGTCCCAACGATGACGACGACGCACCGGGGGATCCATTCTGATATTGCGCGCTGACCCCGCCATACAGCCCAGAGTCACCTCCACCAGCGGCATAGAAGTCCCTCGTGAAGTCTGATAGACGCGCCGCGGGCGTCGAGGACGGACGAGAAATTCCAGTCATGTCTGGGTGCATGGGTGGGGGAGGAGGCGGAGGAGGGGCATACGCAGTCGTATGAAAGTACTGCTGGGAGTGTCCCGGCTGGCCCGACCAGTTGTTGCTCGCGCCCGACGGCTGTGGCGAGACTCCCCATGACTGAGGCGGGAATTGAGATGGGAATTGAGATGTGTTCTGTGGCGGGATGCGTGCGGTTTGCTGGAAGGGGCGGCGAGGGCCGACTTCAAGGGTCGCCTCTCCCTCGTAGAAGTTCGGAGAAGGCGTGTACGCCGGGGGCAGCTCTTCAGAAAGGATATCGCTCACAGATGTGTCAATCGGAGCAGGACGAGAGCTTGACCCCGAGTCTGACTGCGCATGAGTACTTCCGCCATTGGGACCTGCGCTAGAAGAACCTGATGGAGGCGTCGTCCCAGTCGGAGTGGGTGTTACCGCTTGTGAGCGGAAGGGATTGTGCGACGAAGTCATGGACGATGGAAACGGATTATGGTGTAAGTAGGTGCGGTCAAAGTTGACTGTGGCCTCTTTAGCTCGTACGCGTATGTCCGATATCTGATACGTCAGTAGCGTCCAGTGCGGGATGCTGTTGGCTTCGGAATGGTCCTCGTCAACGAGTCGTCGTCGTCACGTATTACAGACGATGTGTAGTGGGGGCGAGGGTGAGTATGAGTGTGAGAGAAGGAAGCTGCGGGGCAGGCAACGAGCATGTCAAGCATGAAATAGGGCACTAGGTGCGGTGCAAGCTCAAGCGCAGTCGGCCGAGCCCACCTGTACAATTTAAGGCGATACGTCCGCCTGCGCGACCGAGTCAAGCACATCGGCGTAATACAACAATCGGGATAGTGTACAAGTATGCTTCTATAGCACATCGCGTGCAGGATCTCCACACTAGTGACCTCAGCAAGTCTTCCTAGTACCACGGATGCTCACGAATGGTCTTCCTTACCACTCAAGCTCCTGAAGAACTCTGCATACGCATGCTCGATGTCGAACGACAGCTACAGGACGCCTGCTGAGCAAACCACCCCCAGGACACAGCTCGTCGGGACTACTCACCTGCCGCGCTTGCTCTTCTGTCAACTCCTCTGACGCCTTCATCCCGTTGAGCGTAATCAGCCTAGCAGCACCGTCAACTCCTCTGACGCACGCGACCCAGCAGGACAAATGTAGGGAACGCACCAGCCAACCATCTTGCTGCGCCCCTCCCAGTCCTTGCTCCCCTTGAACCGCGCGTAGCTCGTCACGAGCTCCTGCAGGATCGGGTGCAGCTGGTCCTTCGCGCGCATGCGCAGCTTCAGCGCGTCCACGAACGTGATGAAGTTCTGTGGACTTGTTATGAGAATGCGCACTACAGCGCGATGGGGAGCAAGACGGACCTGCGTGGTCTCCGCGACCCATTTGGACGTCTCGGGCCCAGCCTCGCTCGAGTGCTCGATCGTCGCGGGCACGCCGACCTGTATCCTGTGCAGCGCAGCTGGGTGGTCCATCTAGGCAATGAGAACACCGCGATGAGTAGTCAATTGCTACTGAGCTAGAGCGGGGGTAGGGCTCACCCGGTATCGCGACATAAACTCTTCGATCGACTTCACTTCCTCCCCCACGAGCTTCGACATGGTCTTGTACTGCGACAGCAGTCGTGTACATGCTGGAGAGTACCTCTTCGACAGGGCCGCTCAGCATCTGGTCCCTCTGCCGTCCTGCCCTTTTCCGTGCTCGGAAGAGACGAGGTACTCACTCGACTGCAGTTACCGAGTCCCGGACATACGCACGTTCGAGGTACTCCAGCGCGACAATGATGCCAAACAGTGTTGATAAGAGACCATACTTCTCGCGTTCTGCGTTGGTGGTGTAGAGCCGGACCTCTTCGTCGAGGTTGAGAGGGCCGGATAGAGACATGGACATTGTGGCGGAGGACAAGGTGTATAAGCGCTCACCTTCTAACTCGTAGGTAACTCAGGCAGCCATAGCACTATTATACTTAATTAGCAGGCTATAGCTGTAGTTACTCGCGCCGAGAGCGAACAGTATACGTACACAAGCACAGTATCCAAAAGCATGAACATCATGAGATGATCTAGCTAGAGCTAGAGATACAGAGAGTATTCGCAGTGCTATTATGGCTGTGTATTATAACGATGCAAGTCCAGGATTATCATAAGTGTGCAAAGTCCGGTTCGTGTGTGTCAGAAGTTGTTGCAGTAATGTCTTTTCTTTGTCAGTGAGGTCGAATGCATTTTCACAGATTGAGATTCTTCTGGAAACCGCAATGAGTTAGTTCTGCATAAGACCTTTCTAAAATCGGACCAAGGACGCACCTCACGCGATCAATACCACGTTCGCATTCGTCGCGTTCTTCTCGTAGATCGTCAGCTCGTTCGTCCGGTTCGTCACCGTCTCGTTGATCCCGCACGCGCCCACAAAGTCCCCATACACGCCCGCCCTGCTCCCCACGAACTCTGCGAACCCGGCCATCGCGCACGACGCCCCGGGGCCGTCCTGGCAGTCCGGGAGCGGGATCGGCGCGCCGTTCACCAGCACGCGGACGAACGCGCCGCTGTTCAGCAGCGACTCCGCGCCGTTGTCCTCCCCGGTCGAGTTCACGAACGCGCTGGCGCACTCGAGCCGCTCGAGGCCGACGTGCCCGAGGAAGGGGAGGATGAACGACGTGCGCCACGCGCGCTGGCGGTTGATCCGGTCGGTGGGCATCGTGCTGTTCACGTCGAGCGCGGGGTAGTACGCGGAGTTGTTAAACAGGTTGAGCGCGGTGATGACCAGCGGGGGCTCCTCGCGGTGCGAGAAGGAGACGTAGAGCGACTGGTTGTACGTCGTGGTGTCGTTCGCAGAGAGAATGTCGAGCGCTGAGCGGACCCAGGGCATGCCTAGTTGCGGCGCGATCGGGTTCCCGTATCTGTACGCTCCTCTATCAGAGTATGCACAGCAGCCAGGACGGCAGCGACGTACCCGATGCTGTAGAAGTACATGAGGTCGTTCGCGTACTCGAAGTCGAGCCACTCGTCCGCAGTGAAAACGTTGCAGAAGTCGGTGCGATTGCGGATGACGTCGTCGTACCCACAAAGCTGCTGCATGCCGACGATGTCCGTGTCGGTGAAGTTGAACCCTGGCACGGCCTTGTTGAAGCGTGCGATGAGCGGAGCGGTATATCTCTCAATCCATGCGCCGGATTGGTCTGAGCCCATCGCGGCGTCGAACACAGGGCATGAGACCTAGTGAATATGGTCAGGTAGGAGTCAAACAGCGTCAATTGGAGGCACCGTACATGAGGAGTTAGCGAGTTCGCGCTATCGTTGTCGCCCTCGTTGACGACCGCAAGACTCGCGCTGCTACCAAGACCTCCGATGAACGCTTTTGCGGATTCAACGTCTCTTTCCGCTGAAAGCGAGCCGTCAACAGACACGCCACAATAGACAGATGGTGCGGCACACCTGAAGCAGCCCATACTCTGAGAGCGCCTGTGAGAGCATCGGTGTTGCCGAGTAAGTCCGGGTAGAGTTGCTTGATGACGCCACCGAATGCAGACGCAGCATCGAGACCAGATGGGGTGACTTTCTCTACTTGCTCCGTCACGTTCGTGATCGGCGAAGTGTAGTTGGCTAAAAATGTAAGATCCGACGTTTGCGTGAAGACAGACTTGTTCGTGTAGTTAGCGAGCTTGGAGAGGAAGGGCTCCATATACGTCTCGTAATCGAACTACGGAGAAGCGTGAGCAGGGAATTTTTCTGCAAATTGTCAGGGCTAGAACGTACGTCATTGGCGTAAATGTTCGAGTGACGGACGAGATAAGTGGCCTTATTGACATGGCACCCTTCGGGAGGACTTGGGTCGAGTTGCACTCCAGGGGAGTCGAAGTAAGGTGCTATGCCCGCTAGATGTTCCAGTACGTTGAACTGGTATCCTCCGGGACCCTCTATGATCTGCCTCTTGTCTACAAGATGTGTGGGTGTCTGAAGAACCGAAACAGTATGGAGAGAACTCACGATGAGGGATCCGCACGCCTCCAACAATCGCAGGTTCGCTCGAGACTTCTTCTGTGCTCCAAGCTCGGGGAGTCGCAGCTGCATAGCGCGCTGCGAGTGCACATCCTAGAGGCAACAAGAAGGAGCGCATCTTGCGGGTTCGCAAACGTCGATGGTGGATGCAAACAGAAGGGAGACTGCACAGTCATTTCACTGGGTCGAGCTTCTTATATAGCCCAAACTACGTCACGGCATGGGAGGAGATGAGATGACCTCACCTGCGCCAATGTATGATGGTCGCATCCTCTGACTCCAAATGAGCGCATGGGGAACGGCTGGATCGAAGCGCAGGCGTTGTGGGGCTTTCAGCATCGTGGGGTAGACTTCTGCATTTGCATGTACGATAGACAATCTGAAGCAGGAGTTACATCGAGGACAATTGAGTCGTGGCAAGAGAATGTTCAAGTTGCACACAAGTTCATGGATCTAGCCTGAACACCTTCGGACGTCGGATGCTTCAAAGTGAACTGAAAGTGATAGCAGCGTTGTCTCCCCTAGGCAGACGATGAGGACCTATTGAACGGGGAGAGAGACGGTAATAGCAGCGTGAAGCTTGTGGAGCGCCCAGCACCACCTCGGCTAATAACACGGTCACGTTGTGCAACGCGGCGGCTAGACGCCGGCTCCCAACATCATCCTTCTGAATCTCCTCGTCTCTAGACGTCTTCAATACAGCAGGCTTTCAAGATCCTTCTAGGAGCTCTCCACAATTACCGTTTGCCCGGCTGTATGCATATCCACAGGCCTCGGTTGGCCCTTGCCCATTCATTTTCAGAGTACTAGGCCTCTTCATTACTTGTGCTCACTGCTCGAGAGGTCCACCTCAAGATTTCCTATCGGGCGCGTGGAACGATGCACGACTCCGTCTACGCCGGGTCAGCTGTGAACTTCACCTGAAGATGACGGATCTGGCAACAGGTACCTCGTGGTTACACAGGGTTACACTGGGTGCCTAAGCAGCCGCACGCAACTCGTGGCATGTGTGCTCTCCGTATAGCGGTCCCGGTACGTGTCTATGTTAGTCACCGCTCCCTGTACACACTATGACTCACATTATCATCTCGCCCTTTGCGGCAGGCTGAACTCTCATCTCAATTGCGGGCGCACGGTTCCCATAATCGTCGCGCTGTTGCCTAGTGCTGTGGGTCTCCGCTCGAGGAACAGCATGCTGTAGCACACTGCGGTGTCGTGAGGAAGTTTGGATCCTTCAGCACTATCTGAGGTAGCGAACTATGTGGGTGATGCACCCATGGGATAAAAATCAACATCTTCCCCCACGTTTAGGATTCGACTGCCACCTCTTCTACGAACGCCAGCGAGTCGTTACGCAGTATCGCTCGCTCATTCTTGCAGTGCTCTCAAGGCTATATTCTCGGCAGACGACAATGCGACAGAAGAAACCGCGGCCCACACATATGCCCAATCGCGTTTGGCATTCGGATGGTTTACCTCCCTCTGCCTCCATTCAGGGTGCAATGGATCTGCTGGACGATAACACAGGCTTCAATGATATTCTCGTAAGTCCCCATATGTGTCCCAGAGCCATGAGTAATTAGCTCAGTATACCTTGCTTCGACTGCGAGACATCGTAGATGCATATCCGTCGCACGTGTTTGGATCACAACGTCAATCTCAACGTTCGCTACTACGCTCAAGACCCTACGACCCTCCAGCAGATCAAAGATGAAGTAGTTTTCTCTCTAGCCTAGCTGCTAGCATGGTAGCTGACCGCCTCAGGTCCTTGCCAGTGTGCCCTTCCTCCGCGGTTTTGAAGACGGTTGGCCGATTACACTGTATCTGAAGAGAGAACTGAAGCCTCACAACAATTATCACGCAAAGCACGTTAGGAACCACACCGAGGCTCAACAGAGGTCCCGTAAATCTGTGGGCTTTTTCGCTCGTTTGACTACGAATGGTACACGTATATTGATTGATCAACAGACGCGGGGCAAGACCATTACAACAAGTCGCGTCAAATCCGGCTGGAAGCGTGAGGGCAAGGGGTTACGCTCAAAACGGACCGCGATCAAATCGACAGTGAACTTGAGTCGCGCACGAGAGGTTAGTATCCTCCGTCTTTTGTACTCTCTTCAGCAACGTTACTCACCCTACTCATCCGAATTAGGTGGTCAGTCCGCTAGAAGAGATGCCTGACAAGTCGCCGTCGCCATCACAGTCTAGGATTACACCGCTTTTGATTGAGGCGACACGCTTTGAACCGCACGAGATCATCGACCACCTGCTGTCGTTCTCCCTTCCTCTGGCGGATGCTGAGCGTATCACAGCGTTGTTTGATTCCCTGGGGATTAAGGATGTGCAACACCTTCGCGTCTTGGCGCGAATGCGATCCCGCGATACATGGCTGGACGAACTTCGAGTTGACAACGAGCTCAGCGAGATAGAAGTCAGGGTTGTTCGTGAGATGCTAGAGAACTTCGTGTAGGGACGCGGATGGGTTGACAATGGTAGTCTCGGGAGTTTGATGTCAGTCTAACATACGTACACACGAAGAGTCTAAAAGGGTCAGTACGCCCTCAACCTCATCACATTCCAATGTCAAATCTTGACAATTACGAGCTGCCCAGACCGGTCGTGTACGCAGTACATGAAATGGAGTGTCTTCTTTACTTCTTTACCATACGAGTTATCTCTTCATTGAAGATCTAGATACGTCATGAATCTTTGTTTGAAGTAAACCGCGAATGGGATCGGGACGACGTACAAACTCATTTCTCTGCCTCTACCAAGCGGTGTGTTGCTATGTACTTCACAGCTAAGCTGTACCTGAGCGACGCTGAGTTCAAGAGCCTCCTGATGTGGTACATTCTGAGAGGAAGAGCGTAACTTATCCGTTTACGCACCTTTTCACCACCCATCAGCCTGTATGTCCAATATCTCCGGGAGTCGATTCCATAGCCCTAGCTGCTCCGAGCGAAGGCGACCTAGAAGGGTCCCTTTGCAGGACTTGCATATCCTCGCCTTCGGCGACACCTCATCCACATGGGACGACCAGTCGTAGAACGGACTCGTGCGTGCAAGGCTACTCGGTAGATTGACCATGGCGCAAAGCATGGCAGTCATCCGGGTGACGCATGCCCTAGAGCCGTACGTGCTTGTACATGCCTGGTGGTCGAAGGGCGAAAACGCGCGGGCGACGGCGGCACTTCCTTCCCGCGTGAGGTCAACCTTGGCCTGCAAGCATTGCAATAGGTCGCTCTCGTCCAGTCTCTCGTCTGACCCATCCTCCCGTTTGAAGCCATGGATTAGAATCCCTGGCTTGAGCTCACAGCAGATGGCTAATGCCGCGGGGAGGACGGATCGGCAGTCGACGAGGCGGGCGATATTGACGACACCGATAGCATGACGATTGTTCCACCCAGGTGGAACGACGGTATTGTTCGAAGAGGTCGACCAGCGGGAGAAGTCGTCGTTGAAGTAGGTCTTCAGGAACTCGACGGCTTGCGTCATCAAATGATCGATCTGGTATTTGTGGCCGATACGAGCATATGCGGAGATGGCTTGAAAAGAGAGGCTCGGGACTTCGTTGTGCACTAGTCTTCACGTATCCACAGGGTGAGTCATACACAGGAGTATCTGAACTTATATGAAAGCGTTCACCTTGTTTTCTTCCTCGGAAGGATAGCTCGCAGGACATGGCGGAGATCCTCCGGGCTGTCATCAAGATGCACCACGGGACATCCAGGGGGTACTCCCGGGGTAGAGACATCGGCGGCAGGCTGAGGAATGCAGAACATGTCGGCAAATATAGTCGAGTGATGCGCCAAAACGCCCTTGTAAATCCTGAAACCGACGCGCCGTGCGAGCAGCACGACATTCCCATCGTCCTCCCAGAACTCATCATCTGCTTGTAGCCCAAGATTGGTGTCGTTATCCAGCCGTGCCTTTTTTGTATGGAGACCTGACTCATCGCATGCACCGTCGCGACTTCTCTTGCTTACAGTAGAGGATGGCTCAGGCATCGAGAAGGTGTTGCAAGCTGTACGACTCAGCGATTCGGGGGGTACTACGTACTACGTAGTAGTACTAGAGAACCTAAGTATGAGGGATCGATAAGATTTTGGTCACCCTAGAATCAAGCTTTCTGCATCCTAACGTTAGGTGGGCTGAAAAGCAACATACCTGTAGCGACTTTGAATATCGATGTCACGGAGGAGGAGATTGGCCTTGGATTGGCCTCACGAGTCACCGCGGCATTGGCAGTGCTCAAGCGCTCGAGACCCGTGACCAAATAGTCCACAACACGTCTGTGGCAAAGCTCGGCTGGACTTCGGCCTCGGACTCGAGTCTCGAGGCCTCACTGGGCCAGCAGCACCGTTGAACTTGTTGGCTCGCTCAGGATGCCATAGCAGCAGGTTCTAGTAACATCTCAGACGAGCACGGTGTGTGCGAAACCTTCTTGACCTGACACCTTATGAAACTTCTCCTCCAGCCCTGTACTACTACGTAGTGGAGTTCGCTGCGGCTTCGAAATTTGCGCCGCTGCACTCACTCAAAGTTTATTGTCTTTTGCTTCCTCAGATACTGCTCTTGGACAAGATGAGGGATGGATGTGTCAGAATCCCAGACCTTCGCAGCTTCGGCGAACGCAAAAACGCAACAGACTTATCCCCGCCGATGCAAGCACAGGCGAGCTGTGGCAAGCCACGTCCTGAACCAAGTTACCTGACCCTGGAGTCGCGATCTCCTAACAGAGATGCGCTCTTCCGGAAGGTTGCGCCCTTCACTAGCGGGAGTAGTGTGAATCTAATGTGAGTACTCAAAGATACCATATAGGTGTGCGCGGGGTCTGATGTTCCCATCATTGTGAGTCTACCCATATCTAAGTCGGGTTCGCTGTGTGGTAAACACAATAGCAGGTAGCGCTGGGGGCGGTAGCTCAAGACTCCAGTGCGCTTCTGACGGAGCTCTGGTGATTCAGTGCTTAAATCGCACTGAGATCGAGGTCAGGCCAGTCTTCGCTTTCACTATCCCTTAGGACGGCGAGGTTCTTCTTCGCATCTCAGAATGACAGATAACAGACTTCAATGGCTCCCTACTACCTGTGAGCATTGTAATTCGTTGACTTCCACTCGTACTACTAGGTCTCACACGGAGTGCGCAGGTGTACGGAGACCTGCACCGTCGTATAGCCCTGGAAAATGTAGGTTATACGATGCGGGCAATGGGGAGAGATCCCTGCAAAGCGAAATGGGCTTGCTGGATGACACATTTAGCAAAGTATTGGTGAGTATAGGTTCATCGTCGTATGCACAATGCTACTCACGAACCTCCAATTGTCGTTACAACAGGCTTTGATCCGGGAGGTTTGGCGCAAACATGGCATCGATAGGCGGGTTCCGTTCAGTCGACAGAACCCCGAGATTATGCGCTCTATCGAGTCAGAGGTAAGCACAATGATGTGTTTCAACAACTACACTATCTGTAATGAATATATTACGGTCAAATGCCTGACCTGGTGTTGTTACGATTTAATAGGTCATCAAGCGTCTACCTGTCCTTAGAGTCTACTATGAAGACGCTTGGCCGGTGAAGTTCTACCTGAAGGTAGCACTGAGGAATCGTTGCCGTCTACCCGCGGACTATGCCGCGTGCAACCACTTTGGCGGTTTCGACGACGTAAGTTGGTGATTAACCGGGATACTTGCACGAAGTACATTATTCTACCCGTCGCTTACAGGTCTTTTAGATGACAAACTACTTTTCGAACGAGCTACCTAAACCTAAGAGACGAAAGAATCCTGCGCGCGTTGCACATCATACAGATTATCCTGGGTTTGATCACATACGGCCTTTGTCACCCGTTCGACCTGACGAGCTGATCCCCGCATGTAATTCAGGACCGCGACGCAAGCATGTACGTTCTGTTCTGTAAGACCAGTATCACTCATCAAATACTCATCGCTTTTGTTCCAGTCTACACACTGTACTACTTCCTCTGGTGGCAGTGAAGCAACCTCACGCACCCTACCACCATCTTCTTCGAGGTCGCGATCGGCATCGCCACGGTCCTCGGTGCCTCTGTCCGACTGCCCGTTGTCGTCCGCGAGTCCGTGCTCTTCTCGCACGCTCGTAGAGACAGCATATATGCCTGCGTTCTCCGCCGATCTGGGGTCGCGCACGTCCGGCTCGCCGCCGACATTCCTCGTTCCCCGGACCGCAGCGGCGTCCCGCTCAACTAGTACCACCCAGGCCGCGCCCTCGACCCCGCCCTCAACCCGGAGCGCCGCGCCGTTCCCGCCGCAGCAGAGCTCCCAGATCCTGGACCTTCTCCTCTCGCTCTCCGTCCCATACGCAGAGGCAGAACGTCTCGGGCAGCTGCTCCTCTCGTTCGGGATCACAAGTATACGCTGCCTCCGCATGCTCGCGCGCATGCGCACCAGCGACGGCTGGTTGCGGGAACTACGGCTGAGCGGGAGGCTGAGCGAGAAGCAAGCCCTCCTCTTGCGCGAGTTGATGGAGCGCGTGGCGATCGAGTAGGCGGACGACCTCGTATGAGACACAACACAAGCGTTCAATTGGGTTGAGCGGGACGACCAAGCTATTTTGCAGAGTTGGTGTCCCCCCGACCCACCGACGCGTTCGGAGCCGTGAGGGGGGACACTGGATAAGTACGGGCACTGGTCCGAGTCGGAAGGGCTTGAAGCTTGAAGCCGCTGAGTCGTAAATCGCAATTCTCTATCTCCAGTTTACAGCAACTACAGGTATCTTGCATGATAGAAATTGGATATGTCGGACCTGTTGTCCTACGCTATCTTCTCCAGGGTGCGACAACCCTCAGAGGACCGCTAGACGTCAGCGTCTACCTTAGCAAGCCGAGCATACTCGCGTATGAGAGCCTCAGCCCGAGCTGAGCGTGGCTTGATGTCGCAACGACAATCCACAGGATACCTGTGCGCGTATTTTGTGAGATCAACAGATATATATACGCAGTGAACTGAGACACGTACGACAGGAATCCACCCGTCATGTCCGGTACGACTTTAATGGGCTTCCCGTCCTTGTCTAGTGGGGCACTGATGTTGTAGACATGCAGAACCGACGCTGCGTTCAGGTACAATCCTGCATGGGCAAAGTGTCTTCCGGGACAGATCCTGCAAAGCTCGCCGGTCAGATAAAGCAGGAGATGCGCAAGAAGGACTCGGGTGATGCAAGGGTTTGACATACCTTCGCCCGAAGCCAAAGACGAAATTCATTGGATCGCGGACATTCGGGTCGATCTTCCCATCTCGGATGAACCGTTCAGGCCGGAACTCCTCCGGATCTTCGTATGCCTCCGGGTCGTGCATGCAAGCCCTAGCATAAGGTACTACTCAGTTCTGACAAATTGCGAGTGAGATAAGGAAGTCGACGTACCATACGTTCGGGATGACGACCGTACCAGCGGGGATGTTATAGCCCCGGAGCTCCTCATCGGCAATGGTCTTATGAGGAATCGCGAACGGGACGATGGTTTGCCAGCGCATAGTTTCCCGGAGTATGGCGTTGATATAGACCAAAGACTCCATATCGTCGAAGTCCGGCATGCGATCCGGGCCCACGACAGCGTCCAGTTCCATTTGCGCTTTCTTGACGACCTCAGGATAGAGAGACAAGGCCAGGAACATGACTTGCAGAGTACCGAAAGTCTGTCCGCGGAACATGTATCAGTGGATGCGTCGTCGTAGGCAAGTAGCCATATATGCTCACCGTATCGGCACCAGCTGCCAGTGTGAGTAGTATATTGGATGTAAGTCTCGGGCGAGCTTGAAAGGTCAAAAGGAGAGCTGGACCACTGACCTTCGTACATCACCGCACCAACGTTTTTGATGACTTCTTCCTCATCCTGGGGGGGGTTCGATACAGATGTAAGGTTTGTGTAGAGCTGTCCTGTGACAGAGTTGGCGACATCTGCTCGTTTCTGCACCATCCATCAGCTCTCGATCAATAACATGAACAGATGTTTGCGGGGAACATTACCGAGATGTTGGCCTTCATCACCTCGTATGGGACGTGCTTGAGCTTCTCAGCTGCGGCCATCCACTTCGCGAAGAGCCGCTGGGAGGTCGCGCCAGGGAACCAGGTAGGTATGTACCGCAAGAAGGGCAAGTACTCAACGAGGAACTTGCCGGGGATGAAACCTTCGACGACGCCCTCGATGGCCTCTTCTCCCATGGTCAAATATGTATTGTCATCATCCGCGACGTCTATACCGTACCCAACCTTGACGATAGTGTCAGTGAAGGCGCTGTGGTCGACGACCTAGTCAGAACGCTGTCACAGGTCCGAAAAGATCATGAGAGGACATACCGTCGGATGTGGGTCGTGAGGGCTGCAGGATCTTCGAGAAGTCTCTCTAGGAATTTGTGTACGTTTCCGCGCTGGTCGCCACGGTACTGGACAGCGGCGCTTTGATTGAGGTGCTGCCAGAATAGACGGCGATGACGACGCCACCAGTCACCGTAGGGCATTAACCCCAGGCTGAGGCCAGACCCAGTGCTAAATCGCAGCGCCGTTCAACCCGGCTCTACAAGTAGGAACAGAATAGATGCACTGCACTCACAGCTCTACCATTGGGGTCTGCTGCCTGTCCGACGTGTTTGCCGACCGCTTCTCGAGAAACTCGACCATAGCTCCTTCGCTACCGAGCACAAGGAACGACTGTCCCAGCGCCTCAAAGTACACGACATCCCCTGGACAATGATGTTACTTACGTCTGCCGATAGGGAACGACTCGAAGGAGTAGACTCACCGTATTTGTCGCAAATTTCTTTATACCAGTACCAGATCTTGTAGGTTGGAATTTCGAACATGATGCCCAGGATCGGAAGACCGCGAGGGCCGGGAGGGCGCGGCCCATTCGTGCGGGTCTTTTGCCATCGGATCAAGATACGGAGGGATACGAGTAGTAATGCTGCAAGCACCAGACCCGGCACAGAGAGGATTGATCGGGGCACGGTCAAGGATTCCATGGCGGGGAGTTAAAGGAGAGCGTATAGAGGACATGGTCGCCTCTTATACGATCAACGATCTCGCGCATAGTAGAAAGAGGTTAGTAGCTGTAGCCTGTTAACGGATGACCAATAAGGTCTCAGAGACTCGCTTCATCGATGGCCCTATTGAATAGCCCGGATTTGACGGGAGAAATCCTTTGACAAGGCTTAGAGGTGGCGTCCATACGCGGGATGCGTGTCTTGACTCTTGAGCGGTGAGTCGACACATCATCTGTTGACCTGTAGAGTCGGAATTCAGTAAGTACGTGTACTCCAACTCTATTGAATTTGCCTCCCGAATCGATCTTTTACGATACTGTAGTAGTCTGTACTTACTACATATTGTGTATCCCCGTGTAGCCATCCGCAGTAGATACCAGTACCAGTGGACCTGTGATCATGACTATAAGTACAGACTTATACAGAGTACTTAGTAGTTTGTCGGGATGTGCAGACGGCATCACGTACTTATGTAGGCACCGGCAGAGCGCAATTTATCTACCTATATGTTGAAGTCCAAAACCATCCACCGACCTGATCGGAATCTCACGCAAGTACTTGTAATAGTTGCTATGAGCGCGCTGAATAAATCCCGAGAGTAGAGGTTTGGTATCAGTCACTGTTCGTACTAGAACCAGCGGAACGCCGGAAAGAGATACAAGCCGGTGTCTGTCTTAGATGTGAAAGACGTGCAGTCTCAGTATCCGGCTAGTTGAGTGAAATGCTTCCGCCAGAGTAGGCGGTAGCATGAGACCGCCTGTAATGAGACGAGCCGCGGTGACTTTCACGGCAAGTTGAGTGAAATGCTTCCGCCAGAGTAGGCGGTAGCATGAGACCGCCTGTAATGAGACGAGCCGCGGCGACTTTCAATAGGCTAGTAGGTACACATCGTTCAACGAATGCTCACCGCGTTCACCCCAGTCTATGCACAGTTCCACGTTCACTCAGTGAAGCCACCTCAAGGACCCCACCGCCGTCCGAGGTCGCTATCAGCATCGCCATAGTCCTCAGTCCGTCGACCATAGTACTAGTCAGTTCATGATTTTCTCGCACGCTCACTGCAGAGACAGAGTACATACCTGCCAGTGCGTTCTCCGTCGATCTGGAGTCGCGCACGTCCAACTCGGCCCGTTTCCCTTATCGCCGGGCCACAGCGACCACCCGTTCGACCACATAGTAGCATCCGGGGGAACGCTGCCTCGACCCTAGCTTCGGTCTTGAGCAGGTCTTGGCGACGTGACGGTGTTCGCGTGGCAGCAGAGCTTCCAGATCCTGGACCTCCGTCTCTCTATCTCCGTCACACCCACAGACGCAGAGGGTTTCAAGCACCTGATCCTCTCGTCGCCGACGGCTTGTTGGGGAAACTGCGGCTGAGAGGGAGGCTGAGCGAGATGCAGGTCCGGCGGGGCTCGCGCGAGATGGTGGCGACTGAGGAGGCGGACGATCTCATGAGAATATGACACAGCAACGTGATTCGCGCACCCTAATTCGGACCAGACTATCGCCCGCTCAAGTCCACCCTTGTGTGATAAGATTGTGTGTTTATGGGGCCACTGGCCAGTGACACCAGAGTAAGTACTTGCAGACGCTGAAATATGGTTATGCGCTGGCGCTGCTGTCGCTGTCAGTGGCTGTTCTGCATAGCTAAGTAAACAAATCACAACAACGCGTCTGTGGCACACATTTTCGCTGAAGCGCTCCCTGGTGGAGGTCCATGATACACCAACGCCATGGGGCTTGTAGACGTGGTGTGCGCTTAAATTCAATCCCTCCTCCTCCTCCTCCATGTGTGTAAATGGCAGGGGCAACGGCCTGGAGGAAAACGACAAACAGTCATACTAGATATCCCAAGAACTACGCCTCCAAAATCGAGCCGCAAGACTTTGTGAAAGGCTCAACTACATTTCAATTTACGGCTCATAGAATATCTAGTATGTTCTTCTTTTGCTATGCCTCCATTGCTGTGTTCTCAGACTTAGTGCGTAGATGATTCTGGTCGAGCCTTATCCGTTGACCGTATACATCTATCTAGGCTTTAGATCCTCTCGACTGTCCCTTCTATGAAGATATCCCTCAGGACTCGGATGCGCTCAGTGCGGATGGGATTATGCATTAGGGGACCTAGAAGCGAATCCAAGTCAATCGCCTCAGGCCAAATGCTCGAATCTCTCATGAAATTTGCCAGCATGATGTCCCGCTAGCTTTCTGAGGCGTCCCTACGAGGAAGTCCAGTGACTCGACGGCGATCCAAAGGAAGCACCTAATGTGGTCAAGAACTATCCCTCTGCGACATCGGAGGCCGTATACGGAGTGATCAGTGAATGCTAATGGCCCTTACTATGAATTCGGTGAGTCACGTTTGAAATGCTTCACTATCTTCGGACACCAAGTGCCAGACGGAATAGCCAATCGCACACCCCATGTCATGTCGCATGTTGTGCTGCGGCTAGCAGGCCCTCCTAAAAGCCCGGCTACAGCTGGATCGAGGTTTGACCCTCTCACCCCGACCTACACCTTTGACTGGATATCTGAACATGGAGCATCCGGATGCTCACGACCGCGGTATGTATCCCCTCAACAGACGTCGACATTGAGTCTTGACCGTGCTCACGATTTGCGTCGTAGACGAGCAAGTACCCGTACCATCTTTCAATCCCCTTCGGCTCTACGATGCAGAAGATGGAGAAGTCACACTTCAGAGCCAGATGGATCTCCTCGACGAGATTGACACCTTTGTCGATACGCTGGTACCCTAAAAACCCTCTTCTCCAAAACCCCGCGCTAACCAGCCCTCACAAATTCTAGGACGTGATCCGAGAGGTGTGGCGTGAGCACGATATCGACATACAAGTTCCGTACAAATGGCAAGATCGAGAAGTCATGCGCTCTATAAAGCAAGAGGTACTGTAATCTCTACTCTTAACCTCTGGCCTCTATTGAGTGGTAGCCTCTTGGCGTCGGTCTCTCCACAGGTGATAAGACGCCTGCCATATCTTAGCAGCGACTATGAGGACGCTTGGCCGGTGACGTTCTACTTGAAGAGAGCTCTCAAGAACCATGGTCGCGTACACTCCACGCCGTCACGGTATACGCCTGACCCCGATGTATGTGGTCTACTGTGACTTCAGACGGAAACAACGAAGCCGACAAACTGATGATGTTCGATTCCTCCAGGCTGCCTACAAGTTTTATGGCCAACTGCCCAGGCCTAAAGGTGGCCGCAAAGCACCAGCGCGCGTCGCACATCATAATGACACCCCCGGCTTCTATCGCATGCGGTCTCTCTCTCCCATCCACCCTGAGGACCTGCTTCCGCCGCGCAAGACCTGGCCCAGACGGAAACGCGTAGGTCTCGAGAGCACACACGTAGCAGCGCGCACCCCGCATATGCTAACACCACCCCTCACAGGCACCTCGCGCCGAAACGGTCTCATCGCGAGACTCGTCCCCCTACCCCTCGTCCTCGTCCTCGTCGCGGTCAGGTTCGGCAGGCTCGTCCCCTTCCCCGCCGGGCTCGCCCCCGCCCAGCTCGCAGTGCCCGCCCTCGTCCACCAGCTCCCGCTCCTCTTGCACGCTGCCCAATCTAGGGCACCCCGAGCCGCACGCGACCTGCCCGGGGCCCGTCTTCAGCTTCACCCTCGACCTCGAACGCGACAAGTCGGCTCCGACGACACTCGGCCCCTTCGCCCCGCCGCCCTCCCCTTACCCTTCACCCTCTCCCCCTGCCCCCAGTAACGCCAGTGTCGGTATCGGGGCTGGGGCGGGGCCGGGGTCCCGACCCCCAGCGTCCTCTGGCCACGGGGGGCCGATCCTCGCCCTCCTGCTCTCCTTCGCGGTCCCGCCCGCGGACGCGCAGCGGCTCGTGCAGCTGCTCGCGTCGTTCGGGATCACGGACGTGCGCCACCTGCGCATGCTCGCGCGCATGTGCACGAGCGACGGCTGGCTGCGGGAGCTGCGCGCGAGCGGGCGGCTGAGCGAGATCGAGGTGCTCGTGTTGCGCGAGATGATGGCGCGCGCGGGGGCCGAGAACGAGTACTGAGACCTGAGGTCTGAGCACGAGTACTCCGGAGGTTGGGCTTGAAGCGTTGGAAATCGAGCGTTGAACGTTAGGACGGTTGGGCCTTCGAACGGTGAATGAGGTTGCCGCGCACGTTGTGCCAGACTCGGAAACGCGGAGTTCTCGGACGCAAGACTTGGACGCCGCATCGAATCGGGACAAGGACCAGGGCGCATGCATGCGCGACACCGATAGCGGTATGCAAGCGTCGCAGATACATATAGTAAACGTGTACTACTAGCCTTATACAAAGTCCAGGGTGCCTATAGTTACGGATGTACAAGTTGTATGTATACACAGCATCACGACGATTACGGTTCTGGGACTGGTGCGAGGTGCGAGTGGCTGGGCGTCGGCCCCGTGCCACACCTGGGGCTCTGCGAACGCCGACAGCAGCTCTACAGGTGCTGCAGTGCCTCGCACGCATCGCGGGCAAGCCCCGCCCGTCGCCCCGACAGACAGCGCGACCGACCACGCGCGGCAGCTGGCCCTCAGGCCTCCGAGCGCACCGTCCTCTCCCAGTGCTCAGTGCCCAGTACCCAGTGCCCAGAGCCCACGCGCACTCTCCTCTCGACGTGCCGCCGCGGCTAGCTCTTCCTGTCCCCGCCGTTCACCTCGCCGCGCTCGCGCTCTCTCCGCAGCTCGTCGCTGTCCCCGCTGTCGCTCCCGACGCCCTCGTCGCGCAGCCGCTTGCGGCCCATCCCGGGCGACATCCCGAACCGCGCGCTGTTCAGCGGCGGCACGGGCGGCGGCAGCGCGAGCCCCGACGCCGATCCGCCTCGTCCCCCTCCCCCACCTCCTCCTCCTCCGCCGCCGCCACCGCCGCCGTCGTTTCCGCCGTTTGTGCTCGTGGCGGATCCGCTGAAGATGTCGAACCAGTTGCTGTCGTTGGACGTCGAGCTGTGCGACGTGCCTGGTGTGAAAGGGGAGAACGTGGGGGTCAGCGATCAGCCTAGTACGGATGCGCCCGACAGGTCCAGGGAGGAAGGAGGCAGGAGCCCCAGACAGGAAGTACGGAGCGCCCGCAGCCAACGGCGAGCCAACGCAAAAGGAAGCGCGACGGGGACCGTAATCGCGCACCCCAAACGGGGCCCGGACGGAACCAGCGCCGCACGCGCATGCACGCACATCCACAAGAGAGTCTTCCAGCCTGTCAATGACTCATCGAGAGCCGCAGACGGAGACGGAGATCTGGAGCAGCCGCAGCCGCACACGCAGAGCCCCGGGAAGAAGGCGTGCACGCACACGGGAGAAATTGCGAAGCGGGTCGCTGTGAGAACGCGCGCGGCCAAACGGCGCACGCATACGTCACTCGCGTCGTGGCCGGCCTCGCGCCCTCCCGTTCTCGTGTGCTCCGCTCTGCGCACGCGCGGGAACGTGCGGGCGGGAGAACGGATGTCCCTCGCCCGCACGAGCCCGCGGCTGCGCGTACACAGCGCAGAGCACAGGCCATGGGAGGACCGGCGGGCACGAGAACGGGGCGCGTGAGCGGTGCGTGTGTCGCGGGTGAGGAGAAGAGGAGGAGAGGAATGGAGGGGGCACGGGTATGTGCACATGCGTGGGGATACGAACGTGGAGCGCGAGACGGGGGGCGGAATAGCGGATAGGCTCAAGCAGACCCAGAGCAGCCCCACGCCGCTCCCGCGCCCACGCCCGCGGCACAGCGGGCAGCGAGCGCCCTGGGCACCACCGACAGAGCAGAGCAGAACAGTCGAAGCGAAGGCCCGTCGAGGGCGAACAGACACGGAGCGCGAGGAGTGCGGCGAGTGAGTGAGCGGGTACGTACCGTTCTCATGCTGTCCCTGCGTCCCCTGCTGCGACTGCGCCGAGTGCACCGGCCAGTCGAACCCGGGGAACTGGCCGCCCCCACCGCCCCCGCCGCCCGCCCCCGCGTGCGCGCCCTCGCCCGCAGAGCCCAGCAGCTCCGCGAAGAGCCCGGCGCTATTCGGCCCGTGCCCGGCGTTCGCGCTGCGCCCGAACAGGCTCTGGGCCTGCGGGTGCCCGTGCGGGGAGAACGGCGACTGGGACTGGGACGGGTGCGGGAAGGTCACGGCGCGGAGCGTCGGGGCCTGGCCCTGCCCGTGCCCTTGCCCCTGCCCGAACTGCTGGAGAAAGGACGCGCCGGGGCCGCTCATGAGGTTCGCCATGCCCCCGGGGTAGAGCGAGAGGCTCGGGTGCGACGAGTGCAGATGCGAGAGCGAGGGGATGCTCGAGGACGAGTATGACGACGGGAGGTCGACGCTCAGCTGGAAGGGGAACGTCGGGCTGTTGCCGGCGGGGTGGTGGTTAGAGCCCGAGGTGAGCGAGGCGGGCGCGGAGTGGAGGTGCCCGCCGCCGCCGCCCCCGTCGTCAATGCCGAGCCGCGGGCGTTTTGCGGTGCTGCTTATCGGCACGCTGCGCGTCGCGGAGGTGATTGCGGACGTGTGCCGTTCGCCGGAGATTGGCAGGGAGGACGATGACGTGCTCGCGGTGGGCGAGACGCGGAGGTTGGACCGGTAGTCAAGCTGGTCGTTGGAGCACGGATTAGCATGGGTTCGCAAGCTGCGTGTATGCGGCCTTTTCTCACTTCTGGGCTCGTTGAGACATCGGGTCCTGGCCGTATGGGCACGATGCTGTTGTTTTGGGCTTCTGACTTGACCTTTACGCTCTTCGTGCCGTCGCGGCGCTTTTGTGAGGGGTCATCGTCGTCCATTTCATCGTCCTCGTCGTCTACGGGTTCGTCGACACGCTTGGTGTTGTTGTAGTCGGGAGGACCCTTTGTGTCCCGTTCTCCGTCAAACTGATAAAAGGGCCGTGTGATCGCATGAGAGATGGTAGAAAAAAGCCACTTACGCGGATATGGCGAGACACCATGCCGTTGACATCGGTAGAGCAGTACTGATAGAGCTTTGCATGATGACCAGGCCGTTCCTCTGGTGACAGCGAGAATCGTCAGTGTCCTGTACAAAGCGGTGCAGTGCCATGAATGCGAGCAGGACGCGTGCAGTCAAAACTTCTCAACGGGCATTCCGGCTAACAGCGATCTGGAGAAGGGCCGCGACACATGCCTGCCATGCACGGTGAGAGGGGGCTGCGACGACGACGACGACGACGAACAGTGGTCGGTCGGGGCAAAGACGGGCAATCTCGCTGCCCCTCGGAAACTAGGGGCGAATCCTGTCGCGATGGGGCCAGGCTGTCCGCAGAGATGGGAAGACGTCGTCGGTCGTTTAACCATGGTTCTGGGGTGTTGGAGATGGGCGCCGGACGGCTGCGCGACTGCGGTCGAAAAGAAAGGGGTCGGGGCGGGGTGGGACTCACCGAAGATGATGACGGCGACGTCGACGGAGCAGAGGACACCGAGCTCGTACGCCTTTTTGAAGAGGCCGTTCTTGCGCTGAGGGCGTTGGCGAGGGACCGCGCGTGCTAAGTAGATGCCAAGAGAATGACATATTTATAGCGACAGACCTTTAAAAAGGTGACAGAACGATTCCGTTCGTGCTATTATGAGCGGGCAAGAATAAGCAGCGCGTCGGCGAGAACGAGAAGGCACCTGGACACGGCGTCGGACAGCGTCTTATACTTGGACACCGCCGCTGCGCTATTTCCAGGCGGACGAGGGACGTACCGTAATGGGCTGAATCTCAATCTTTCGTCTCCCCATTGCGCTGTGCGGGGTGCTCGGAGTGTGCGGGAGTGTGCGCGGGTGCGGGGCGTGCGGGACGGCGGGGGCAGGGGGGCAAGGGAGAGAGGGGGAGAGGGGAGCTGGAGGGGGAAGATGAAGAGAGAGGAGATGACGCTCGGGCGAAATGGGACATATGGATGGGCAGCGACCGCAAACGCCGTGGTCGGAGCTCCTTCGATGCTCCTGCCAGTCACACAACTGCAACCGCGCAGATGCCGTGAATGCGCAGCAGCCGCCGTCCTCCCTGCGTTCTCCCACTCGCCCCCGTCCGAGCCGTGCCCGACGCCCAAACGCTGCCCAGCACCGCGCCAGCCGCTCTCCGTCGCCTCCCGAGGCCGCCGCGCGCGTAGATCGCACTCGCCCCCCCGGCTATCTCATCAAATCTTCTCCCTCTCCGGCCCTCCCACCACACGAACCCCTCCGTCCGCGCTGCGTCCAGCTGCATTCACACCGACCGTCCACCGTGCCTCGTCGAACTCTCCTCTTCTTCCCCGCGATCTCGTCTGCTGACTTGGCTTTCTCATCCCTATGGCCCGTGGCATCCACGGCTGCTAACATCCCATGTGCCCCGGGAGATTCCCCATGACGCTGTCTGTCCCTTGCGAGCCCAAATGCTCCCTATCGCCGGCCCAGATCATCCTCTTCGTCCCAACCCGCGGCCTCCTGCAAGCTCTCGGCATCCCTCAGCCCCCGCCGTCCGTCCATGCCGCTGCGCAGTCCCGCCTCTCCGTCATCAGCCCGGCCCGGCCCGGAAAACTTTATCTTCGGCACGGGGCGCCGCGGTGTTCGGCAAGCGAATGGTGGTGAGATCCAGATCTGACACGGCGTCAGTGCCGAGAAGCAGCGCCGGTGGTCCGTGCGCCGCTACCGTGGCCCCGCAGTCATCCGAATCGCCCACAAACCCCGTCTCTTAGTACTTACGGTCTTCAGATGCCCGTCCTTCTGCTAACCCCAGTTTCGTATTTTTGCCGTCCAATGGGTGAGTGCATAAATTCAGACGAGGTCTATTCTTGCATCACCGTGTATTTTTAGGGGCACGCTTACTAAATATATCGCAGGACAGCAAATATTCTTGTCTCACTATGCCGGCGACTTGGACCAGAATATGCGACGATCGCGCTAGCCACTCCAGCGCGGCTCCGCAACGTCGCATCGCTATTTGCGTGCCAATACCAAACCACCCGCTTCTTTCAAGCGGGTCCTGGCGCAACACTCAGCGTCGCTTCCGCGCAGTCGTCGCGCGAAGCAACTTGAACGCACGCTGCGTGCGATCAGAATAATGCGAGCCGCATGGTTACTAGCAGGTACCGCGTTTCTCGTCTCACCTCTATCATGTCGCTGATGCATTTGCAATCCGCGCGTCTCTCCGTCGTAAGTTCTAACACGCCGCAATATCGACCGTCGACGCGCTACGGTGGCTACACGAACCTTCCGTGCGACACGCCTGGCTATCGAGGGTTATCGGCGGTGCTAGCTACGGACATCCGACAACCAACCTTGAGGCACCTTCGACGAATGGGCGTATCGTCTTTCTTTCTCGATGACTATGAAATGTCGTCACCGCGCTGTGAGTGATCTGTTTGAAATACAAAGTCAAGCAGAAGGTCGGCAAAGACGGTTCAAACGTTCAAACGTTCATGGGCCTGGCCCAATCGACCTTCATTGCTCTGCCGTCCCTGGCTAGTGACTGGCCACTCTCGCGGCGGTTCGCTGAAGCCAACTTCGCCACGACTTAACTCAATGCGCTGGTGAGTATGTGCTATCTACGGGCGCCAACATAAGCTTCGGTTTCCCTCATTGCAGCTACCCAGACTCCAGCGGCCGCCGGGGGCACGGGCGACGGTCCCCTAATGCCTCCATGCCCTTCCGTTCGCGCTCCTGCGCGTTCGTGATCTTCTCCTCTGGGCCCGCGCGCCCTTCGTTCCGCATCTCGCCTAATTGCACTGTGCCCTCGGGCATCGCAAGTCAGCGAACCCCCCGCGCGCGCCGTCCCGCTCCCGCATGCACGCCCCATGACGCACGCTGCATGCCCCTCGCGGCCGCAGACGGCAGGAGTACCCCCGCGGTGGCACGCCGGCCTCGGTGTGCCCGCCGAAGCTCCTGACTGAACAGCGAACCCCGGAGGCGTCCGCAGCCTCGGACTGCCGGTGGGGCCCTTCCTGCCACCCTTGTTCTCGCTCGCGCCTGCGATGGCCTGCAGCAGCGTACGGTGTGCCGGAGCTAGTGCTGTCTGTGCTGGGCTGGCCACCGTTGTGCACATCCCCACACATCCCTAAGCTCTAAAGGCATCTACGCCTTGTATCTCGTCGCGAGCCTACGAAACAATCCTCTGGCCCCAGGCCTCAAGGGCGGTCCGATATCGCATGTCCTCATCCCGACATGAATTTGACAGTGCACAATTCAGTACCGTCGGCATCCGTAACGGCGGACCTCCCTGCGCCTGGTCCCACGTGTGCTGAGTGGTCCGCCATTCATTGACGTCCATCGCCCGCCCCAGGGTCGTGCAGCGCCGTCCCATCCACCGCCTGTGCATCATTGTCAATGATCATGGGCGACCATCCGCACGCGAGTCCATGCTCGATAACGCGGGCGGCTGCCGAAGTCCCACACGGATCCACGCTCGCCGCACTCCCGCCTCAAGCCGCGCACGGAGGGTCCGCGCTTTCGGACTCGTCGGCTCGCGTGGCATCTCGCACTCGGGGCCCGTGTCGGCCGAGCTGTGAGCTGCCACTGACCATTGGCCGTTGACTGAATCTGCGACTGCGTGTGGTTGTGCGCGGCGGGCTGTATTACATCTGCAGTCTGAGGAAGCCACAATCGGGGCGCACAGCGCATCGGACTCACAGCTGGTCATGCCCACGCAAACTGGCGTCAGGAGGCCCCTCCGCCTGCACCTTCTCTCGGACGCGCCCGGCCTTGTGTTATGGAGTCCCCTCATCTCCGTTCTGTGCCATCGTGCATACACGTCCGCTGACCTCTCCTCGCACACCCTCGGTCCCACATCGGGCGATATGCTCGCACCAGAAGAAACGTGCGTACTAGCAGCGAGCCCGTCTCCTCGTCAATGCGTCCGTCCGCCAAGCACGCGAAGCAGCTCGCCACGGGTCCCTACGCCTCGGACCCGTCCGACCTTCCATTCGCCCCCACCATCGCCCTCGCCCTCCCATCATCGCTAGGCACCTATCCTACAAGCTCCTGGCTACTCGCCCAGACAGGCACCGCGTTCACACCGCGACGCAGTGCGCCGAGGCGTTCCCCCGCCGCCCCTGCCACTGGCAGGGGACCCAGGGAGCCCGTGCATCTCGCTCAGTCCAATCACGCGCAAGTGCGGCCGTCCGCGCTGACAGAGCGCTGCGTTCTTCCGCGGCCGTGCGCGGTCTGATCACGCCAAATTACCAGCACCATGGGGCAGTTTCCGCCGGATCCGGCGGACTTCCGGCGGATGATGGCGGATACCAGGCACGGGGGAGGAGGAGGCGGGTGGGCGGTGATGGATTGATGGAGGACTCGAGCAGCGCGGGAATGATGTCATAGGACTCACTTTGCCTCTCCCTTCTCCTCCTCCTCTTCCTCAGAGCGTCTCTCAAAATCCTGGTGTCCTTTACGAGCCCTTCTCGCATTCCTTAAGGTGTCTACGTGCATGCCAGGCATGTCTAGCAGGAGTCAGTACCACCAGCAAATGCTCTATCGCGCGACCTGTGTCCATGCTGCTATGCACGGTACGATGCTACCCAACAGGTTTTACACATTCCTGCGAACTTGTTGAATATATCGACGTGCAATGTCAAGTTTGTGCCGATACCTCGCCAACGTCCACATCGCAGCATTCCGTCTGATAGTACCATCGCCGTACAAGGTGCGTGGACTACGTTTCCTAGGTCTAAGGGATTAGTGCTTAAGTGATTCGAACTCTTTCACTCAATCGTGTTTCCCTCGCACTTGACTCCAAGGATCGGATTAGTCCAGGATGGTCTCCTACTTTCTCGGCGTCCTAACAGTAAGTGCTTAAGTGATTCAATGTTTGAACGAACGAATCTCATCCCCCTCGCACTACTCCCAAAGGACCTGTGTCGACCGAACTAGACATCCGTAGTGATGCACCCGCCTCCAACTCGCAGTATAAGTATTGAGGCTGCATAGTGAGTAGCATCAGTAGCTCCTTCACCATGTCCGATACCCTGTATAGGCCTCGCTACTCACTCATCCGTCCGGGTACCGGATTGCCATCAGTAGTCGGCCGTAGTGCGCTCATCACCTCGATGCAGTTAAGTGACTCCAGTTGTCGCTTAAGCGCCTCAACTGCGAGTGTTGCTTAAGGCCAATGGGCACCCATGTCTTGTGGCAGATCGTGGATATGACCATGCAACTTGGTCGTCCAACTGCGACAGAGTACATATACGTACTTTCAATCGCAACGCGCAAGCACGCTGTAACGGCGAGGTATGTAGTAGTATCTAGATCTCATCCGTCACCCTCAGCAAACTTATAGACGTTGGTTAGCTCAGGAACCTGTGGACATACCAACAGGGCCCGCCGTTTGGACACTGGCTTCCTTAAGTGCGCCATCTATGCCTTAAGGGCTTTATACCTCTCTCTTCTACTTTGACATTGTTAGCGTGACAACGCTGACTTCTGAAGTGTGCGTCATCAATGGGATGACCTTATTTCACAGCCATTGCCCTCTAGTACCGTAAAATGGATAAGTCTTTCCTCCTCGATCATCTGATTACATGCTGAGCTTTAACACGATCGTCGCAATATATAGGACCACGGGTTCTGACCTAATATTCCCTGCTCTCACACATCCCCCACTCGTGCTATGTCCAGCTCCTCCGACGGCGACTTCTCCACCATCCTCTCTCACCTCAAGCCATGCCCTTCCTGTGAGAGCGGTTGGATCAGTGTCCCTCTCATGTGTCACGGCTCAAACGATCTCAAACACAAGTTCTGGTGGTACGAGTTGGTGAGTTACGCTTGTCGTGTTCCAACTCATCCCCCCGAGCCGCTCGTCAAACGTCGTACTCCGCTGCTATCTAGTGCATCAACAACGTGCAGCCTGCTGTGAACGCCTGCAAGTACATCCGATGGCGCAAAGACATCAAGATGGGCCGCGAGGGTAGAGATCAAGCTCGCGTGCAGAGTTGCAACGGTCCGGGGTGTCGTGTTAGCGGTGCTGGGGGTCGCAAGGTCAACGCCGACTGCTTTTTCGGGTTCTGCAAGGCTTGCTGTGTGTCCACGCACGCAAAGTACCCCACTCTGCGGCAATGTCGTGTCTCGGACCACAAGAAGGGCGCCAAGGTCAAGAGCACGAAGCGTAAATGCCTGTTTCTCCGTACACCCGCAGCCGTTGACATGTATTATACACTCTCAGGTCGACGCTTATCCCCCAATCCGGACGAAGATGATGCGGATATAGCAGAAGAACCGGTCCTCGGGGACGCGAGCGATGACGAGGTGGAGATCGCTCTCAACGGCGGGCCTTTGCCAAGTGCGCGCGCGTCTACACGCGCCACAACGTCTGGCCCGCCCCGACGAACGTACGCCGTGTCAATTTCCCCTCGCTATCAAGAGGATCTGGTCGCGTTGAGCGTGAGCCGTCGCGAGCGTATAGAGCGGGAGGCGCTACGGAGACAGCGGTCCTCCGCAGCTGCGAAGGACATCATGGTGAATTGGTGGGCGGAGGTGGGTGTTCTCTAACCTGTCTTCACGTCGTCGTCCTGACACTGCGTCGAAGAACGATAGCCCTCGCCAGATCATTCCGGTTCGCGTCATGGACACACGGTGGCCCGAATTCCACCCTGTCGACTCCGCCGACCTCGTCAAAATGTTCAAAGTCGACTCCGAGAACTACCAGTATTACGACTGGCAGCTCGCCTATTGGGTGCACGGCTCGTCAACGTCTCCACCGCGCAACATCCTCAAGGCCGGCGAGCTACACTATCGGACTATCGGGGTCGTCCGTGCTCCCGATATGCCCGGCTCAGTCAACCCGCGGAAACGCGCTGCCGACGTCGCGTTCGACGATGTGCGCTCGAGCGACGTTGATTCTCATGACGCCAGGTCAGTGCTGGGGGGTGCTATCGTACCTTCGCAATGATTCTGACACTCTGGTGTCTTGTAGCTCGGTTCCTTCGACTCCGCAGACCATTCCTTCGACTCCGCAGACCGCGAGCCGGTATGATACACCGAACGACTTAGACGGTTCGCTACCTGGTACCCCTTCCCTCTGGTCTATCGCTGGCAGCATCTTCTCCGACTCCGATTTCTCGGCGGCTTCGTCCGACGCCCTGTCGGAGGTGTCGGAGGTCATTAGGTCTGGGTCATCCCCTCCCCCACCAACCCCTCCGCTTCCCCCGTCCACGTCATCGTCATCAAGTTATGCGTTTTACGCTACGCGGGCCGAGCCACGTCTCGGCGCGCTATTCCCGGGTCTCCCTTCCGGTTCCACCGGCACCAACAGCAACCCCTTTGCTTCGGCAACTGCCCTTGATCCCAACGTCCCTCGCCGGGCCGGTGGGTACCCCTTGCTCTACGTCGTCGACATGGCAATTGGCTTCGGGCTAGTGCAGAAGAAAATTCAGCAGCAAGTGCCTCGTGCCAAGGCGTTTGAGGAGGTATTCTCTCATAAATACTCATCTTCTAGCTGGAGCGACCACACGCGCGCCTGGGAGGCTGCGCAGAAGCTCGAAGGCGAGGTAGAAGACTGGATCGCACAAGGGCGCACAGCCCGCGGTGAGTGGGCACTGTTCTGGAGCCGTTGGAAACAGCCGCGCCGCACGCGGACCCGGGGCTAGGTAGTGGCGATAATCGGTACCATTACCATGTTGTCGGACGGGTGGCAGTGCCTGCTAATGAAATCTGATCAAAACACACACATGTTCCGTACTCCCGAAGGTCTCAGCAACTCGGGAACGTCGCGAGTCGTTGCGTATGGGCGCTCTATACACCATATCGAGCACTCGTGTACCAAACACCTCCCTATTTCTGGCCATTAAGCAATCCCTTAAGTGCTCTATCGGAGTCCGTCCTCCTGCGTCGATGTCCTCACTCAACGGACCCGCCCCTTTTGTTATCTACTCTATCAGAACATGATGTGTGGGTTGACCCATATGATCTTCAGCCACAGTGGACCGTGTCCAATCCTACGCCCTCGCCCTGGCACACCACTTTCGCTCCATCACCTTCGGGTAAGTAAGGTCACTAGCGCCATTTATTTTCCTCCCGAGCTGAAACACATCAGAAGATCGGAAGAAAATAGACTGCTCCGCACGTTGCATGGCGGGCTTTCTAGACATGAGTCTGTCGAGCAGGTGTTCACCCCAGAATATTGTACGCGTCATCATCTTGGCCGCACCGCTCCCACGAGTCCTTCCAAAGCTATCATTGGGAGCCAGCGCCCGCAGGCACAGGGTCCGTTCAGGCAGGTCTGTGTGCGAGAAGTCATTTACGAAGATTCGGCCATGGGCCGCGAATCAATGGAGTATGCGCGCATGATCTAGGTGAATGCTTACGCTGCGATATAAATATAACATGAACATTTATGATGGGTGAAGTTCTGGAAGATCTAGGTTCCAGTTCGTCCCCCAGGGGGCCGTCGTAGAAGTTTCATCTGTTCTGTGCCAATGGGATTCAGATTAATTGGTTCTCGAAAATGGCCCGGAAAACACGTACGAGACTAGATATACATTTAGCGTGACATGATTAGGTTGCAAAGAAATGCTATGGAGCTGGTGCTGAAAGGAAAAAAAGGCAGACGTCAGGCGTCGCATACCAACAAGGGTTCCATATATAGCAGGCGCACCTTAAGCGCTTAAGGTATTTTCACTGGCGCCTCGATACTTGACCGGTTGACCTCCCACCATGTTGAAGTACCCCAGTGATGACCACACTCACGCCTCAGCCCTCTCAAATCCATCAGAATGTATTGCTGCCCGGGTTCCACTGCTTAACATGGTCACTATTCGTACTCCGCCGATCAGAACAGTGTCGTTCCGTACTTAAGGGCCTGCGTCGCCGTGCACGATCTGTGTCCCTCTACCTGTTGAACCTGTCCTTCGACTCTCTCATTGCTCCTCGTGACACTTCGCAATTCGACATGGAAGCTCAAGATTACCCCCGCGTGCCCCTCGTACGCGCCGCTATGTAGGTGTATGTCACAGGCTGGTGTACGCTCGATGTTTACTTGTTGCACATATAGCGCCCATCTTTCGCTGGATCAACTTCGAGTACGACATTCTCGTCTCATATGGGTCTATCAACCGCAGCTGATGTGTTCACTAGACTCTGCTCCGCGCCTGGTTGCCCAAGAAGGAGGTCCCAACCGTGAACTTCTTGGGCGATGTCAACACCGCTCTGGCCCGGATCGAGGAGAAGCATGTGACGGTCTCTTGGCCCCGCGTTCGCGAGCTTCTCGATCCCAGTCTCGAAGGGATCCGTCGAGCCTACGAGGGGCGAATCACACGAGAGAAGGCTGTGGATGTGTACATGGGATTGCTTGTGAAGAAGAAACGCATGCTGGTAAGTTCGAACTTGCAAGTTGTGCATTGTGCACCGATCTCTCACATTTCGGTTGGTGCACACCAGGTTCCTGAGGAAGTCAACGTCGCCACAGGCTCGTCCTCTCAAGACACCGGTCTCGCGGTGATCAGGCGCCCTCGCGCCGGGCCTATGGTACTCGCGCGCGCTGGGGCGGGAACGGATAACAAGATCATCGTCCGACGCCCCGCCCCCGTCCCCATCAGCGAATCGACTCGCCTGATCGCGCCGGCCCCATCCGGCAACACCTCCTCTTACAATAGTGCGGTTGTCCTCTTCAATCGTCGCGGTCCTCCCACCGTCATCCCGCCCCGTCCCATCGGCCCGCCCGACGAGGGCGTGGGAGCCTCGTCGTCCTCGCGCGCTCACGACAGTCACACTGCGGTCGGCGTTGGAGGTCAGGCGCACGCCAACCCGCACACGCGTTCAATCGCGTCATCATCCGACTCGTCAGACTCTCCCGAACCTGAGGAGCATCCGCCCGCTTGGCACGCACGTCAACGGTTCTATGATGTGTGCGAGAATATTGTATTCGTGAGTACGCGAATACCTCGGACTCGATTGGATTCTAACTCGTTGTGCTGCCCTCCAGAGTGGATACGACAGTGATGAAAACTATGTCGTAAGTCTCATGTCTCATCTGATTAAGTAACCAATCTGGATTGCGCTGACATTACGGGGAGGGCTTGGGGGGTTTCGCCAAGGTGGATATCGTCGCTTTCGGGAAGGATCACCGGGTCATCGGGCCTCAGAGCGAGGGTCTACCCCTTGTTTCGCGCCTGAAGGCTATCCAGGTCCAATTGCACTTCGAACAGGAGCTCTTCACCGCTGGCGCCGAGTCGCTCATGGCGTCTCTGCTGCAAGGTGATTTATGCCTTGAAAGTGAGTCATTACCAGTTACCCGTGCGCTGTTGCCCTTGCTCATCTTGTGTCATAGAAAACATCCATATTAGTGTCCCGGTCAGCCTGGCCGATGGCATCCATAATCGACGAGTCGCTGGAGTTGATGCGAAAGGAGTCGCCGTGTGCTTCTGCCCTGAACAGGAGGTCATCTTGGAGCCGATCGAGCCCAATGATCTCCCCCCGTTCCATCATGGCTTATGTCTCGCGCTGACGTACCGCATTGACAAGGTAAGCGACGCTCGCTTGAGCACAAGTTTGCTTAAGTTCAATGCTTAAGTGTTTGACTTCACGCAGGGTTCAGACATCGACCATGACACTTATAACACCCTCAAACGCCCTCGTGACGGGTCCCCGGGCGAACCCAGCAATGCTACCAAAAAGCGCGGCGTGCACGACACGTCTGCCGCGTCCCCTCCTTGGCGGGCGGGTGAGGCGAGCGACGCAGCCCCCATGGGCGGTGAGATCCCGCGTGCTGGCCCGGTCCCTGGTCACGCGCCTTCCCTTCAAGATCTCGCCGCCTTCATATTCTCCGCCGCCGCACTGGGTGGATCGGGACCTTCTCCTGCTGACGCCGGGCTCCATCAGCAACCGCCGCACTCGTTCCATCCACAGAGCGGGGTGCCCCCGGTGTTTCATCCCGCGCCGCACATGATGCCGCCGCCCCCGTTCTATGCTCCTCCCTTTGCCCCTCACTTTCCCCCGCCAGCGTGGCCTCCTCACGCGCATCCGAACCCTTACCTCGCGGGCGGCGCGCCACCGGCAGCTCCCTCGAACCAGGCCGCAGCCATTCAACACCCGCTCCCGCACGCGCCACCTCCTCCAATTCCGCACGCTTTCGCTCCCGCCCCTCCCGACATGAACGCGCCCGCGCCTGCTCCTGCCTTTCAGAACATGGACGCGCCCGCGCCCGTGCCCGCCCCTCCTAACATGAACGCCGCTCCGCCCCCTCCTCCGCCTGTCCCGCCCGTTGTCGTACCTCCCGCCCCAGTACTCCCGGCAGCTGCGCCGATCGGAGTAGCGGGCGCGGGCGGCGCGCAACCCGCTCCGGCGCCAGTCTCCACGCGCGAGGAGAAAGACGCGGCAGTCGTCCAGTGGCTGTACAGCGCGCAGCAAGGGCGCTTCGAGGCCGACGAGCGCGTGGGCCAAATCCGGGAATCGGGCAAGACAGCGCAGTTCGTACGCCGCATGCTTCGTTGGATCAGGCTTGTCGAGGCCCTCCTGGCCCTCCATCACGTCCCTCCCAATGGTCCTCCTCCCGCTGTCGGTCGTCGCATCACCCAAGTCCTCGTCGGCCGGTATCTTGAACGCGGGCACGACTGGGTTCGCGAGGCTGTCAGGGCTCGCAAACTCATCGCGGACAACTGGAATCACCCGGGACTGCGGGCTACTCTTCGCACTCTTCACCGTCGCGGCACGCTAGTAGGCATGAAGCGCCTCCTTAACATCATCAACGGAGCGTTAGGCAACAGCAGCGTATCCGCGGAGGTCATCAATGTCGACTCATCCTCTGGCGAAGGTGAAGAGTCTCCCGACGACGAGGAAGACGGTGCGAGCGTGGGCGCGCCGAGCGACGATGGGCAGGAGTACAACAGCGAGGAGCAGTCGCTGTTCGGGGACTCTGACGACGAGTCCGACGACTCATACGTCCCCCCCGAACACACCCCGCCGACTACGCCAGTGCCCTACACTGACGATCATTCCGCGGACGACGCCAGCTCCACGGACGACTCGTACGTTCCCCCACACCAGACGCCGCCGACTACGCCTGGCCCTTCCAGCGACGACGAATCGCCGGATGAGGACGCCACCGACGGCGCGGCCTCTCCAGTTCACGAGGACGGCGAGGACGCTTCGGGCGCAGAGGGAGAGTCCGACGATGATCTGTTCGCGGAGGGTGCCGAGGACGATGCGCGCTCGGAAGTCGACTCAATCTTCGACGAGGACTCCGGGAGATCCGACGACGATGACGGCAACGAGGATGGCAACGAGGACGAGGACGGGGACGGGGAGGACGAGGACGGGGAGGATGAGGATGAGGACGGGGAGGACGAGGACGCCGAGGGCGAAGACGACGAGGATGCCGAAGGCGAAGAGGACGTTCAGGAGACCTCGGCCTCTGAGCCCGGCCCCGATGCAGACGCGGACGAGGACAAGGACACCGACGAGGACACCGACGAGGACGCCAACGAGGACGCCGACGCGGACGGGAACGAGGACGGGGACGGGGATGAGGACGCCGACGAGGACGCCGACGCCAACACCGGTGTCCCCTCCGAGTCTGACAGCACGGGTACCTGGTCTGACTCTGACTAATCTGGGTCATGAGGTGTTGGATCAATGCCCCTTGGCGAATGTTGACTTGTCGTGTGCGCGCGCGCAGATTAGTGGTAGATAGAATTGTCGTGCCTGTGAGAAGATGAGGAATAAAGCGCTGTGGTCATCATTTGTATAGTCAAGAAATGATCGCTGCTGTCACGAGCAATCAAAACCGGGTTTCAATTAGGTGATCTAGGTGAGCTTGTGGTTATCACACCATTCCATCAGGCTTAATTAGGGAATGCAGACGCCCAGGGACAGCCCACCGAGGTCCTCCTCGTCACATTGACACGACCCGGTACGTCTCATCAGCTCCAACCGCTGTGCGATACCAAGATGTCATCACGCGATGTAGTTCCTTTTCGACCCATCAGAACACCACTGCATCACACCACCATCCCGGGAGCATGTGAGACGATTCTGAACTTAGCACCGTGGCGTCCAGATTGCTGCCAATTGAGTTTCCGAGGATCTCGCACAGGACCCAGTCGGGCCGATGCTATGATATTCTGCACATGAGGCCTGTCGGCGGTCGCTCTCCCCGGTCTCGGTAGCACGATCGTTTCAAAGACAAGGGTAGTAGCTGGTAGTAGTCTGACATATCGAGCTGCCCTCGGGCGGCCGCTTACCTATCTGATCCGATAGCAAGTCCAGAACGATAGAGATCGCGCGAAAAGAAAATTTGCACTCGGTACGTCTTGATAATCTATTCCTTTCGCGCCTTTGATCCTAGACCAACCTCCATCCTTTACTTTGCTCCCGCTCCCCTACCAGTCGCCACCACCCCCGCTCTCTTTGTTCTCTTCCTCCTCCCTTCAACAATGGATGAATCACCCGCGGAGTGGACTTGGGGCGCCCCTACTGGGGTGGAAGACTGGACGAGTTCTCCCCGACCGCCCGACTCACCCACCCAACCCGCCGTCCGCCTCGTTTTCGACGGCGCTGCCTCGCAGCGCCATATAGGCCTGCCAGACATTCGTATCCGGCTCGTCACCTCCGACATCATCCGGCGCGACGATGACTTCGAGGGTGAGATCGACGATCCCTTCGAGGGTGAGATCACGGTACATAATCAGGACATTACTTCGTGAGTGTGTGCCCTTCTGAGCCGTTTTCCCCCCAGTTCCCCTTTCCACCCACGCTTGCAGCCACCTCGGCATGGCGAGATGGCGCGCCCGCCGGCATCCGTCGACACAACATGTCGGAGGGTGTCCGCAGGACATTCGAACACCTCGAGTGCATCCTCCGCTACTTCGGAACCCCGGGCGAGCCGCGTGTGGGCAGGACCATCGAGGACGACTGGCGTGACTTTTCCGCGGTCGTCCTGGATGTATGTCGCGACGAGGAGGTATGGGAGATCGACCGGACTGACATGGTGCTCAGATTCGTCAACCCGTTCTTGCCTGTAAGTCGTCATTGCGCTCGTACTGTGAGAGAGCACGATGACTCATCGCGATTTGGAGCAGAGCATTGCCTACACGTTCCCATTCGCCGACGACGACTCCGAGGGGGGTAGCAGGTCTGGCGAGGACAACGGGGACTCATGTATGTCGTACTAGCTGCTGTGCCTCCAAGCTGTACATCCTGTGTATCAATACAGACCGTTCCGGGGCCTCCATTGGTTCAGAGTCGACCACTTCAGTGGGCCCTGACAGCTGAAGCGCTTAAGGTACCACTGAAGAGACTACTTAAGTGCCTTAAGCGTACCCTCCCCACATAACTGAAGTCAGCCGTGCTACTAACACTGTTCGGCCTGGGATCGAAAACGAGGGCCGCGTGTGTGATCCACACATCCCTCCTCAAATTTAATGCTAGCTTTTCCGGAGCCATCCACTTGCGACACCCTCTAAGGCGTCCAGCATGCTTAAGGGAGTACTTAAGCCATGCGCGGTGTTTCTAATGCTTAAGCGTGGACTTAAGCAATGTCTTAGAACGTCACGCGGTGAATCGCCGTACTGGAGGGAGACACTGTTCGTAATGATGATACACTTGTATGCTACTTACTACGGGTACACATCTAACTAGAGCCACGCAACTCATCTAAAGGTACAAGACGAGGGAACTTGCCGCGCTTCTCGAGAACCGCTTCCTTGTAGCTGTTATGAATAGCGATCATTTCATCCAGAAAGAAATTGAAGTGGATCTCGGACATCTCACGCACGACTGGTAGAAAGCGTCCGAACCACGAGTTGACCTGTTCGCACACCGACGAGTTGAAGATCCATTCGTTCTTGTCGTCGTACAACTCAGGAAACCCAGCCGGATTACAGTGACGTTGGCAAAACTCGTCGCGGTCGGAATGTTTGCTCGTCGCATGGAAGACGTCCACAGGCATTCCAACGTCGTCGAGGCCGTGTTCTCCCGAGGCTTGTATGTGTGCCAGCAGCTTGCAGTTATTATCGTAGAATATAAAGGACGGCCTCGCGTTTGGGTATTCGTCGGGTGGGAAAGTGCAGAGAACGAAACGCTACAAAGCCTAGAGTCAAATGTCTCGCTCCGGGAGCACGAAATGACCGTGCCAGTGACGTACCAGAGCATTCGAAGGGGATTCGGCTTCGAAGAACGACGCGCGCGACACGATGATACCACATGGGCGAACTAGGAGCTGCTCATTGTGGGTCCACTTGCGGGTGAGGCAAGTCTTAGTCTTCTTCGCCTTCTTTCGACGGTTGGGAGTCGAGTGATGGAGGCGAGGATCGGATCCCAACACGTCAGCCACGTCTGCGCGATCGAGCATATCCATCTGCGAAGGGGCGCGGCGCAATGGGGTAGCCGAGGGAGCCTGCCGCTCTCCAATCTCCTCGTCCGGGTTGCCCCCACCCGCGTCGCCGTCCAAGTCCAGGTGATCCTGCAAGGCCTCGAGGACCTCGGAGTCGTCAAGGGGATCGCCGTCGTCGCCCGGTTGCGCCCGCGCCAGAGCGGCTGCTTCGCGTGCCTGCAATCGTCGCTTGAGCTGGAATATCGCGCGGCCTCGCTCTCGCAGACTGGTCTCGAGGTGACGATGATTGGGGATGCCACAAGTTCGAAAGCCACGGGAGACCCGATTGGTGCAGCCGTCTATCGCGCACTCGTCATTGAGCCCCTCGTGATCAGGACAGAAGCGGTGGCGAGGTGAGGCGAGGGGCACCACACATCGCGGAACGTTACAGCGCGGATGACCGAGGGTTACTCCGTCCATAACGACGGCGTTCAGACGAGCTGTGCGGCGCCGAAGGCCTGTCAGCCCAACTCTCGAAATGCTGATAACAGAAAGATAGGCTCACACCAAGGCCCATCTGGAGTCTCGTGGACACGCTCACATTCGTCACAAGCGTGCGCCCAAAGTGGTTGACCGACACCCGCCATAAGATCGTTGCGCTCGGTGAGCGCGCGAAGGAAACGGTCATCCTGGCTGCAATTGTGCGGGACTTGCAGACGTTCACCATGGCGAGCCTTGTCCTCCAAGAGGGCGTGTACATAGAAAGCATTCCAGACATTCTCAGCTGTAATCGGGCGAGCGCTGACGTCCGCACTTAAACCCAGGTTGTATATCCTTGCAACGGTCTCTGCGGAAGCACTGGGAGGATGATAGCGTGGATTAGCGCGAAATTCGGAGTGAGGAATAACAGCAGCGTGTACACACTGTGCGAGAGCCATCTGGGCACGAAACAAGACCATGAGATCCTTCTCGACGTAAGTATGCTCGGCGACCTCCAACGCATCGGGTACACCCTCGTAATACTCACGAACTGCGTCGGTGTTCGACGCGTTGCGCACAGACCAGTTCGGGCGATACGAAGTGTTGCACCCTGCAACACACAATTTAGTATGCGCATACCGGATAGTCTTTATTGGACCTTGATCGTACCTCGACAATATACCGTCATGATCTGAATGGGAAGCACGCCTCTTCGCCGTGTGTAGAGAAACCCGGGATACATCTTGTGATCGCGTTGTCCGAGCCTGTGCCCGTGGTGAGAACAGCCTGGGGTGAGACATTGATTGGTGGTCGTGAGCATCATCTCGGCTCCTAAAGCTCCCTTAAGTAAATGCTTAAGCAACGTAGAGATATGACGAACCGAGGCGGCTCTGCTGCCCTAGGGTTGATAGTGTTTCATCAGCTTGCTCCATAGTACTGACAAGCTCGCCAGGCTCGGCGGACATAATTATCGAGCCTAACGCTGTCCAGATGTCGAAGATGTCGTCGAGAGAAAGTGTCGTATGGACGCTGAGGATAAGAGCTACATTGTCCGGGAGTGGTGGCAACGATTCATGTGGCCGGTGTCCTCGTAGAGAGATCAAAGGGACAAATCGTGAAACGATGTCGAAGTAACCAATGAGCTGTTGGTGGGTGATACGAGCATAAAGATCATGATAGGACGCGAGTCTAGCAGATATATCGGCAACCAGAACCATGACCAGATGCGAGCGAGAGAGAAGGGGCAGACAAGGTTAGAGGCAAGCAAGGTGGGGCCTCAGGCTGACGCCACACACAGCGCTTGCCTTGGGCGTCTGGATTCCCTAATCCGGACATTGTGCGCAACGTCGGGGCTAATCTGCCGGAAAAACGGGAAAAACGTGTCATTGACACAGTTTTCGAGAGGAGAGTACTAAGTCGGGACTAGTGCCACATGATAGACAAGCATTCAAAGTCTATTCGAGCATAGGCAGCCGTACATGAGCTATTACATATCTACGACAAGCACTAGTTATCGCCAATCACGGTAGGTGACTCGGCGAGAACATGAACACATTCGATGTCAAAGAAGATATCCTCAACAACACCCGGATTCTTTACTACCGTAGCCTCGACGTACACGAGGTCTCCGCGTCGCAGCGTCGTGAACTGCCGCTGTTTCGTGGCGCCCCGGGGATCGTTCTCTGGATCATGGACGTCGTCGAAGGCCGCGTAAACGGGCAGGACCCACTAAAGGTGTCCAGTGTCAGTATACACACAGCCAAAGAAGATAACGATGCGAACCGGATATCTACGGCAGGTCACGAGGCCGGTCTCGAAGAGGTCGTGGTCAGGCACCTCCTCTATGTGGAAATGGGGGCGGTCAAGACTAATCGTTGCACAGGAGGAGGGAGATTACATACGGCGTGGCGAGTTATATCGGATTACTCGATCGCGAGCCTCACGATCGTCTTGCGACAGGAGTTCGATGTCCAAATTGTATGTGGAGAACTCCGGATCATTGCCGTCGAACTCAACGCGTCTGATATGCCCGACGACAACGACAATGGCAGGGCGACCGTGGATGTGCATGGTGGTCGGACTCCATTCCACGTGCATGAGCGGGACATTGCGCAAGGAGTACAGGGACTTGGCGGCGATCGCGAGACGAGTGTAACGCACCAACCGCCTGATAGGCATGTAGTAAGGGCAGAGCAGAACATAAGAGAAAGACACATACCTCATTAGACGGACACTACCCTTCACCCACTCTTCCGGGTTGAGACCAAGAGTGAATGCGTCGACGATAGCTCCAATGATGGGAGAATCCACTATAGTGGCGTCGTCGTCGTCCGAGTCGTCCACTGCCTCGATGTCGTGGGCGGATACGATAGCAGGAGCTGAGGCAACGATGTCCGCTGGCTCAGCGGACGCAGTACGCTGCTGAACCAGCGCGCGGGCAGAACGACGGGGGCGCAAGCGGGGGGGCATGGTGCGGGGAAGGGAGAGACAAAGTCGGTAAGACAAGGTCGGTGACGGCGCATTTATATGAGTCGCACGGGAGAACGGAGCCGAACTTTCGAGTAATCGTGATCTGCGTATCTGGAGATCAGTAGATATATGCAAATAGTATGCCACACACGATGAGCGAAAGCGAACGAAATGCTTAAGAGGGGCATGTAGATGTGCGTTTGACGAGAGGAAGTCGGCCGGTGGACAGTACGGTGGAGAACTGAGACACGAACGGGTGAGCTGGAGTTTGTGAAACTTAAGCACCTCCGGAAAACACTGGTGGCCTTAAGCAATTCCCGAGCGCACTTAAGCACTTAAGCACTTAGCGCGAACCCAGTGGCTAACAGGATACCGGGGAAGTTCTAAGCGCCTGACAACAATGACTTACAGTCATTATGGCGTGCGTCAGAGTCTGACGGTCGCCACAAATATTCCTAAAAGCCCATGGGTTATCTGTATAGAATGCATTAGCATGACTGCAACTACGGGTGTCACACTTTGAAACACACTACGTTGCTTGCGACTTGTGAGTAGCCCTATTATAAGGCTTGATGTTGACGCTATGCCAGGTGTCGTGGTGTAACGTAGTCATAATAAAGAAACGGTAGTGTATGATGCCTGAGGCCTGAGGGCCAACAAGGGTTAAGTGCTTAAGGAATCCGGGCGCAAGGTCAGTGGCGGCACGACACCAACCGAACACAACTTCAACTCCAACGCACCCCAGACTGGCGCCTGATTTAGTGCTTCGCTATTTCCCACGCCACTCGTTTCCTCCATCACCGCCCACCCACATGGCTACTCCACTGTACCTGACGTCCGCCATCATCCGCCGGATCCGGCGGAAAGTGCCCCATGGTTCTGGTGTCCTCGATCACGCGCGTCCCGGCTCCTGACCCGCAGCCATACGGGCCCCCCACTTCCTCACTTCCTCGCCTCCCCCTCGAAGCCCGTGCGGCGGCGGGAGCTCTCAGGGATGGACGTCCCGAAGCGCGGGGCGTGCACCGTTCACCCCTTCCTCGCCCCCCTCGGCTCGTCCAGCCCTCCGGCCTGAGTGCGAACATCCCGCGAAGCCATGTGTGCATTCAGTGCTCGGGCAGACTCTCACAGACGCATACAGACGATCCTCCAGCTCGCTCAAGGCAGCCACACCCGCACCTGCTCGAGCCTTCCCTCATCTTTCAAATCGTGCGTGCCCACTGTGCTCTCCACTCGCGCTGTGGCTATTACGCCTGATTCTCGAGTTGCTTCCTTTTCATTACCAAGGCACCCTTCGCGTCCTTCCCAGGGACTCGGAGTCAGACGCCCGTCCCCGCCCGGCACACGTACGGCGGCGTACGCCGTCCGCGACTCCTCGTTGGCCCTGCCAGCCAGCCAGTACGACGGCACTCCGCGTCTGCTCCGACCGCAGGCGGAGTCCGTATCGGGCGCACCCAATTGGACGGCCGTCTGCTGCGAAGCTCTGGACGAACCTCGTTCCCACCGCACTCGGACACGAGCTCGAACACGCGCACGCCCGTCAGGAGCCTCAGAGGCCATTCCGTCATCTCGATGGCCCCCCATGCCACTGCAGCGCGCATCGGCCGCCGCCGCTGCTCGTCGCGCGGGAAGCCGAAGCTCGGGCCCACCGTACAGGCTCGACGTCCTCGAAGCCGTGCGGGAACGCGCACGGACAGGGCCCCTGGGCCTGCGCCGGGTCGTCGACCGTTGGGGGTTCGAGACGATGGACCGTGAGTGCAGGAGCTCGCATCGATAATCGCGCGGGCTTCTCGAACCGAAGCTTGGTGCGGCCCGTGCCCATATGCGGCGCGGGGTCTTGCAGGCTCGCATGCGCCGCCGCCGCGCCCTCCGTTCCGCGTCGGGAGCTCAGAACGCCCCTGCCGCGAAGCGTGCATATCACACCGCGAACATGGACCGTGGACCACGGACCACGGACCATCAGGATGCACATCGACCGACCGTGCGCCGTGGGTTGCGACAAGCGGACAAGCCAAACACAAACGCCACCATGCCCACGGCCGCGCGTGTGCTGTGCGCAGGACGGCCGCAGGAGGCTTGGCCATCGCCCCCTCCCGGCGGCAGACGGACGCGGGCAGGGGGCGCTGGCAGCAGCGGCCGGTGAGAGCGAATATGACCGCACTCGTACGGGTCGCACAGTGCGAACGCACCCAAGCTGAAGCTGCGCGCAGGCATGTGGCAGACGGCAGCCCAAGGCGGCAGGAAGCGGTGGAGATACGCTGGCGGACGTCCTGGCCGTGGCCGCCACGGTCTACGGTCCTGGACCCTCGAAAGGCATCGGGAGTGGAGCATCTGCAGCCCGAGCCAGAGTGTCCGGCACGGTGCGCAGTACAGATCACTTGCATCCGTGTGTTGTGCGTCCTTGGCTGGGGCGCGTGATGTTCTGCAGAGTCAAGTCAGGAGACAGATGGAACGCTCGGATGCGGCCACGGTGTGCTGTCTCCTGGGACGGCGGACGAGACTCCCAGCTTACATGCATATGTCTGCAATGCGCCGCTACAGCACGTCCGATCCCGCGGCGACCATCAACCTCTCAATGTCCGACAACAACACCGCCCGCATTCAGGCTACTAGAGAAGTCTGCAGACCGCCGACCGACCGACCAATCCGAACGGGTGATCACAACGCGACCCCGCACAAAGCTCGACCGGCGAACACGTAAAGCCCCCTATCAAGATCTCTCGCACCCACCAGTGGAGCCTCAGACCATAGCAGCCTCGCTGCCAGGCTTCCAGGCCTTCCGTGAGTTCTCCCGCCTCATCACGGAGTCGTCCAGCCAATCGCAGCGGCCACACGCAGCTTCAGCATTCACCCATGCTTCAACGTCAGCCCTCAAGCTCGAGACTCACGGCCAGGAGCCCGAGTCTGCGTCCTCTCCGCGACCTGCACGCCCTCGACGCTCGACGGGCCTCCTTAGCCTGAGGCACTAAGGAGTCTCGCTCCGTTCCCAGCCCCGGGCCCCATGCCTGCTTCCCTTCCGCCATCGCCCGTCGCCCGGGTCCCCTTTCCCATTGGCCCACACCCACAGGACACTCGAGCACTGGCAGCCCAGCAGCCCGTAGCACACGCTGTCGCTGCCTTGAGAGCGGCTCGCCGCACACACGCACGACGCAGATCGCTCCGGCGGTCATTATCCCACCCTGGGGCTCCCCACCCGTGCCCATGGCCCGCACGTGCGCTCTCGAGTCTCCAGTGTCCACTGCACTCTGAGTCTCCAGTGTCCCCTGCGCTCTCCCGCCGTGCTCGCGTGTTCGTGTGTCCGCACGGGGCTTTCCACGGGCCCACGGGCGCGGGGTGCACGCTGCTGCGCAGCCGCATGCGAGCGGACGGCTCCCACCCAGGCCGGCGGGCGGGCTCGCTGGGCTTTCGGCAGATAGGCTCGCTCGAGGGCTCGTCCTGTGCGGGTGGGATGGATGCGACCCGGGAGTTTCTGCCCCGAGCGGGGTGCGTGTGGTTATCTGCCAGTGCGCGGTGTGTGGCGGACAAACGGGCCCCAAGCGCCGGGAGGACGAGAGTCGCGCCCAGAGCACTTAGCTGGGCTTGATAGTCTGCGGGGTGACGCGGAAGTTCGTTCGTGGGTGGATGATATGAACGGTGCTGGTTTGTCTCGGCCTCGTGATAGATGTTTGTTTGACTTAGGTTATCATGCGACGTTTCCGATATGACGGTGGGCGTTATGATAGAACAGCGTCCCTTAATCTAGCTGCAGCATCTCTGCTCCGCCGTGTAACAATCGCTGACAGCACTCAGAAGACGAAGACGACATAGTTCAAATACACAACCAAGTTCCTCTACAATCCCGAGAACTGATAGAACAGAACAACGTGTTACAGTGTCTCACAAAGCCAGTGATCCCCATGATGCAGATGAGTCCCTGTCCCTTCTCCTGAGTTCTCCGTCCAACCTCGTCCAACCTGCTCCTGACGGACCCAGAAAGGAGGATAGCTATCCTACTATCGAGCGCCCGCCTGTCCAGCTTCACGCTGCGCTTCCTCGGCCGCCGCCGCCCGCTCCTGTGCCCGCCGGTTCCACAGGCTCTCCGCAAAGATCCTCTCCCCGCTAGACTTGGACTCGACCGCATCTGCATGGCGGTACAGCTTCTCCTGCCAGCGAGTCCGCGGTTGCGTGTCCGTGGTACTAGTAGAAGAGGACAAATAGCCAAGAGTCAGTACAAGCTCAACTAGGAACATCGTGAGCGTGTACGCACCTCATAGCACGTTTCAACCCTGATCCCTGTTGGCCTTGGAAGTATGGTGCATACTGTCTGCGTTGCTCGTCATTTGCGGTCCCCTGCCCGCCAGGCGTACCCGCGCTTGTGGAAGTAGCGCTCACTCGCCACTCCCTCTCCTCCAACCCGTTCCCGGTCCCGTTCGACGTCACGGGCTGCGGAGGAGCGGTCGTCTGCCTGCGACGGCCGAAGCCAAGAGAGGCTGTAATGGTCCCGGGCATCTTCATATTGATGTTCGACATACGAGCACGGATCCCGCTCGGGAAGTTGCCTGTCGCATGAGCGTCGTCTGCGCTCGCTCCTCCGTACTGCGCATGCGACTCGGGGATAACGCGGGTCTGCGATCCAGGCCTGATGTCAGCGTAGGGCATCGTCTGGCTGCACTCCAGGGAAGGCCGAGCTCGAGAGTTGTTTGCGCGCGAAAAGCCGATCGGCAGCGGGGGAACCTCGTCCTGGGGAGGAACGGGAGCCTCCATGTGTAACAACGGGCAGCTAGGCGGCAGAGCCTCGAAATTGTCCGACTGGCTATACGGCGAGGGTGAAGGCGTCGCGAAGTGATCGTCATCGCTTTCCTCGTTAACGATCTCGACGCATACCGCCTTTTGTCTCTTGCATTCACTCTCGACCTCCTGCTCGTCGCTATCTTCGCTCTCCGGGAACGTCGCGACAACTGGACGGACCGACCCCGGCTGCAACGAGTCCCAGTTGATGGCCCCGCTCAAGTCGGGACTCTCCGTAAGCGTGGTGTCGTTGCCCTGCCTGCGGAACCAGCCGGTGAAAGTGCCGAGGATCTTGCCCTTGGTAGTAGTACGCCTGCGTGGACTCTCGTCTGTCAGTTCATGGGGATTCCGCTTTGGTAGGGTACAGGCCCAAGTCGCCGTGCGCTCCTGAGTCTCGGGTACCTCAACACCCGAGTTGTTCAAATAGCGCATGTCATCCGTAACAGGGAGCGGCTCGACAGCGTCCAGCGGCGTTTTGTTCTCAGGAATGGCGGCCGACCTTGGGAACTCGTCGTTGCATCTGGAAACGCGTGGATGTACCACATCGTCGCGTTCTCCGTCCGATAGGCTCATTTTTGGAGGTGTGTTACCTACCCCGACTGCGCATCTAACGTTGATCTCGGAGCTAACGCCAAAGCCAGTCACAGGGACTGCCTCCAAACCCGAGCGCGACGCAGTTAGAGATCTAGTATGGGTGGAGGACGGGCATTTGAAGGCGAGTGTGGTAGCATCACCATCAGCTGTCGGACGCGGATCCCGAGCCATCGGCAGCCCAGCGCGAGGCACCACGACGACACTCGCAAGAGCGACGCTCATGTCGATCCTCTGTTGCTTCAATTCCTCGATCTCGGCTTCCGCACGCTCGAGCGCGCATAGCGTTTGCGAGTGGCGGTTGTGGAAATCATCGACCTTGAACGCGAGCTGGTACGCGCGTAGCCGGAACAGATCGCGTTCGCGCGTCATCTTGTGTAGCTCGAGCGCGTGCGGTAGCGCCTCTTCGGAGAGGGATGTGAGAGATACGGGCGATTCGGGGATGCATATGTGGAAATTCGGCGGCAGGTCGTGCGTAGAAGGATAGGATGTCTGACGGAGGGATAGCGCGTACTGTGCGTCGACACCAGAAGTGAATAGGTTCGATGTGATGGAATGAGCATCGCCTTGGGTAGAGCTAGACACTGATAGAGAAGCCGGAGAGAAGTCCCCAGAGCTAACACTCTGCACGCTGCCCTCTCGCTGAGACTTCATATCGGTCGACGCCGGATATATCTGCTGTGACAAAGCCAATGGAGAGAGTATCTCCACCTCTTGCCGTCTCTCAAGCATCGTGTCCTCATCCATGCCAGTTTGAGTGCTCGCCTCAGAGGTGCGAAAGGCTGCTGCTGCATCACTAGAAGACGCCGTGGAGTTGTCGCGCGTAGAGAGATAGGAATTCATGAAGTTGTTCCGTACGTTCGCGTGGCAAGACAAGATCAAGATGGCGAAACGAGCAACGCCTGTGGCTTTCGTCACGTCCTTCCGAACGTTGGGAAATACCGGTCGAGGAGACAGTTCAGGGGAGTTTGCACAATCGTCCCGGAGAGCATCGGGGCGTTTCTGGGATAGGAGAAGAAGACGCATATAGTCACCAAGTATCAAATATTGCATTAATCGAAGTGCGCACCAGATTTGATCGAACGAATCCTCGAGTAGAGCATATCCCAAGCATGACCACAGACCATAGGAACCCTGCCAGTGGAACATACGCTCGTTGGATCAAACATCCCAACCGCGTGAGAGTGCGCAGGTAAAATGCTGTGAAGAGGTTCATCGCATTGTACATGGGAGTCTAGGTGTGTGTATTCAGCGACTTGTCATGCTCTGCGTAAGAACAGACATACCCTCAAGGTGCGGTGAAGAATCCAGGGTAGCCTTGACATCAAGACGGCAAGGATAACCTGCTTGTAAGTTGTAAACCAGTTCCGAGAGAGCCCGAAAGCAAGAACGACATCGCAAAAAAGGAGCACCGGGTCGACATAGATGATGGCTCGGGCGACCTGAGTAGAGACCGAAGTCATGCCAGAGAGGGAGGATGTGGTGGCAAGAGGGAGACGAAGTGAGCCCTTCTGAGGGGTATATATGCTGAACACGCACGCGATGGAGACCGTGCTCGGCTCCCTGCAGACTGAGATAGTGTGATGGAGTTGCCTTTCCCAGAAAAATGGGTGCAACGCGGTCGACAGAGCCGGAAGGACGATAAATGAGTCCGTATATCGGTTCCCTAGTAGGTGAAGGAGTCCACTGAATCTATGCTACACGATGCACCACACCGACATGATACATTGACCAGCCGAGTCGAACGAAACATATGCTACAGCAGGAGAAATGTCCGCTTGTGGACGAGTCTCAACCGCTTCGTCCAACCATCGGGGACTGATAAAGGTAAGTCAGTGCCAGGTACAAGTGGGAGGTAATAAAACGTACATTGTTATGTACATGGGCTTGAGGTGGGGAGTTAGGCGCAATGAACCCACCAGGCCTGGGCGGGCCCTGCTCGGGGGCATTGGGATAGCCGTATCCACTGTTCTCTTCGCCGCCATAGCTCTTCGGCGGCCCAGGGTACGGAGGAAGGACAGAGCCGCTCTGAGGGGGAGGGCCCGGGGGAGGTTGGTAGTGCTGGGGCTGCTGGGAAGCCATGGGATAGGCACGGTATGGACCCTGGTTCAGATTCTGCGCGGCACTTGCGCCCTGGCCCCATAGGCCTCCGTGATAGGTTGGTATGACGGTTAGGCCGCGCCTGCGACGACGGAAAGCCATGCTGAACATGCAAAGCAACAAGAGTGCGATGCATATGGCTTGTTAACGTCGTAGTGTCAGCTCACATTTGTCTCGTTCAGATGGAAAAAGTGGAAACATACCGATGACGATACCAGCGATCACGCGTCCCGGAGTACTGCGGTGTCGATTGTAGTACGGGTCGTTATACTGAGCAGCTGCACAAGAAGCTAGGCAGAGCAACAGGATTCCATGTCGACGCATTGCAGTTGCTAGAGTTGTTGCCGAACGTGAAGTCATCATGAAGGATCGTGATAGTAGGGAAACAAGAGAGGCTGGGCAGCGGCTTGCAAAACCATAATGGAGTTTCGGATGGAGCTCGTCAGCGCGTCCGTCAGCAGCGCTAGCCACGCTCCATCAAGTGGGCGTGACCTGTGTGTTGGATCCGCAGCGTGACTGTGACAGCATGACGTCTCCGTCTTGCTTCCGTTGGGCGCTTCGCTGCGCATTCCTCCTGGCATCGGAGTTCCCAAGTTGTATTACTACAGTCACCGTCCAACTTGGCCGTAAGTTCATCTCAGAGCTTGGAATGCGGAGATGCAACTAACATTGAACACCTAGTAGGTATGCGCGGACGTCAAAAGGGTTCAAGCTTACTTATATCGATGTTTGATGGACCCCACTTTCACTCCGAGGGTCACTAGGTCAACTACTAGGCGGCAGCCCCTGCGCATGCTCGTCACAGCTGCTGACGCACTCGGAAGTCGGATGCCGCGTCCTGTCGGCATCGTATGGCCCTAAGCAAGCGGAAACCCGGTCCATAAAGTTGCCAGTGGCTGCCTAGAAAATGAGGTTCATGATTCGCTCATATACTACGCAGCTGCTCAGGAAGAGCCTCGTGAAATTACACACACTGCATCTTAGCATCGGACCCCCGCGAACACAACACAAATGACCGTTGTAGACTCGGTTAAAATTGGTGGCTCTGATGTTACCGTCGGGCGCATCGGGGTACGTTCCTCGTCCCTGTATGCACGCAGTCTTAACTTACGCTCGCTTATTCGTAGCACGGTCTTATGATGATGACGTACGTATTGTCGAGTTTGCAACTCCTTGAAACCTTTCTGTTGACATCGACAGGCAGTTGGAGGGACCCGAACTTTCCGCTTCCGGACGAAGAGGCCTTTGAAGCCATAAAGGCTGGCATGGACGCGCTGCCGTCTGGGGTGAAGATGATGCTCAACAGCGGTACGTGATGCGGCGAACGACAACTACATCGCGCGATACTCACCGGGCCGACCAGGTGAATTCTACGGCCCCGGCGGGTCTTCCGCAAACCTCGAGCTCCTCTCGCGTTTCTACGCCAAGTACCCTGACTACGCAGACAAGACCTTTCTGTCTGTCAAGGTGCGTGCGTGCGGCGCCCGGGAGAAATCCTCCTGATGACACTGATGACACTGAGTATAGGGAGGCACGAAGTCCAATACCCTCATTCCGGACGGATCGTGAGTTGGAGAGCGAGATAGCTAGCTAGTCTACCCTGACCTTCTGCGTCACAGACCCGCGAACCTGAGGCGCTGTGCTCAGGACATCAACACCAAACTAGGAGGGATTAAGAAGATGGACCTCTTCGAGCCGGGCCGGATCCCCAGGGAGGTTCCCCTGGAAGAGACGATGAAGACGCTCGTTGAGCTGAAGAACGAGGGCCACTTCAGCTTCATCGGCCTGTCCGAGTGCAGTGCCGCGACACTGAGGCGGGCATACGCGGTATGTCATCGCGTTGACTCTCAGTGCACTAGAGATTTACTCTACTCACATTTTACCCCTTCAGATGCACCCTATCGCGGTAGTTGAGATTGAGATCAGCTTGTGGTCGTACGAAGAGGAAACTAAGAAAGGTCAGCACCTGGACTCGGAAGCCCTTCTTTTGGAACGGGATCACTGACCTATCAAATCAGTAATCGAGACCGCGAAGGAGCTTGGCGTATCTATCGCCGCATATTCGTACGTAGCATGGTCTGAGTCCGAGAATGTTCCAGCGCGCACTCACTTACTGCATGCACAGTCCTCTCGGACGTGGAGTCCTGACTGGCACGATAACGAGCCCGAAGGACCTTCATCGTCAGTAGCCGCAGCTGTGTGGAGCTCTTTTGCTCATCAATTTTACCTCTCTAGCTGGGGACGCCCGTCACATGTTGACGCGCTTCCAAGAGGAGGAATTCAGCCATAACATGGCTCTTGTCGATGCGGTCAGAGCGATCGCTGAGAAGAAGGGTGTCACCCCTGCGGAACTCGCTATAAGCTGGGTCCTCTCACGCGGCACTCACATCATTCCCATCCCGGGCTCGTCGTGAGTGAAGCCCTCACCAGTCTTCGCGCGCGGTGGGCGATGATCTGATGTTTCTCCCTTCAAGCAACAAAAAGCGCAACCTAGAGAACATATCTGCCGGAAGTATCGGGCTCAACGGGGTAGAGCTTGCTATCATCGATGACATTCTTGCGAAACATACGGTCAAGGGCGGTCGATACAACGACGCGCACGCTGATATATTCAATCTCTGGGGGTGAAGAGAGGGTATGACCTATCGCTTGTGAAGGCTATAACCGGGTGATCTAGTGTACCCAGCTCTGTACTCATGTTGCTGTACCCTTCACGTCAGTGCAGACTGTAGGATAAGAGTGAGGAGGAGTTCTTGATGATTGAGCAAAGTTTAACTAGGGGGCGATGAGGAAGGGGAGATGTAACACGGCTGTGCGTAAGCATCCCCGACCGCTGTTGCTGATATCTGAGCCAGAAAAGTACCACAGTCCTCCTGGCGGGTGGTCCGTGAGCACGCTGTTGAGAGTGCTTGCCCCAATGTCCGGTCATCGGGCTGGGGAGGGGGGTGTCATTCGGGCGGTAGTGGTCGATGATCGGAGCAGACAACGGCCGGTATGCCTGCATTCACGCCGCCGACGAGTCTTGCAGACGAGGCGAGGTAGTGATAAGGGTGAGAGGTTGGACCCGGAGCCTTGAATCTTGATGCACGATGGCCCAGACCTACAGGGACAAGCGAGGAAGGACGAGATCCGCGGGTTTGAAAGGGTGCGTACCGCGGTGTATCAAATGGCGCGCGGCGCGGAGGTAGAAGGGTTTGTACACTGTCCAGGGTTTGTGGTTTGTGTACTGGTAGAGAACTAGTATACGCGGCGGACCGGGTCACTTTACAGTGAGAGACCATGTTTGCGTCTTCTCTTTTCCCAGAACCTTGAACGGCAGCTCTGGGGTCCCCGAGCCACATGTGGATATGGTTCCCTCAGTCCTGGTGGTCAAAAGCGGCTCCCAGTGCCACCAGTGGAATCGTACTGGTAGTCGGAGATGTGCTGAAATCCGGCGGCGTTTACTGCCGGTTTACTGCGTTACGGCGATTCCCGGTGGCGGTGCATTGCGGATCAATGGCACTTACGTGCTGCTACTTACTACTGGCGCTATCCAGATTCCACGTTATGCCGCCGCGACATGGTCACAGTACTGCTTTAAATTTTCATTTGCTCAAGAGACGTGTTCACTCAAGCTATCCTCCCCTCCTCTTCCTCAAGCATGAAAATGGGTGCTTGGTCTTACTGTCTCGCACCTACCGGGTTGTCCCACATCAAAGTCCGTTCCATGGCAGGGACATTTCGATCACTAGCAGTACTTACCAGTCAGCAGTTGAATACTAGGCCCACATCGTGTCCGACGCAAGGACGCTAGACCCGCATCATGTCCGACGCGTCCTTGGGGCTATAAAGAGACACCTTTCTCGTAGTAGAGAAGACATCTTCACCAGCACTTATCCGTGACATCATTGCTATACTACGCGCGTACGCCCCCGACCTCTCTCATCATGGCCCCGTCAACACAGAAGGCACTCGTCATTCCCGAGCCGAAGCAGCCATGGAAGCTTGTCACAGACTGGCCTGTACAGGCCCTGGGCCCGAAGCACACCCTCATCAAAATCGTCGCCGCCGCACTCAACCCTGCCGACTGGAAGATTCAGGTGTATGCTCCCCCTTTCCTCACTGGCTACCCTTTAGTCGGCGGTTTGGACGGTGCTGGGATCGTAGAGGAGGTCGGGTCTGAGGTTACGAATGTCGCGAAAGGCGACAAAGTGTGAGTGCACACTATCCGGTCCGAGTCTGGATTTGATGGCATGCGTGCTGAGAGCGTACACTATAGTCTGTTCCCTGGGGGTGGGGCGTTCGATAAGACACAAGCCACATTCATGCAATACACGGTCGTTTTAGCAGACTTTGTTGCTAAGGTTTGTCGTTTGTTCTATCACTGAGCTTCTGCTAACGCTGGCAAATCGGCTACAGATCCCGGATAACATCTCCTTTGACGAAGCAGCGTCAATTCCTCTGGCGCTGAACACTGTCCTTACGGGTATCTGGAGCCACCACCCGCAAGCGAGCTCCGTCGATTTCACCGCAGCCTGGGAGGAAGGTGGCTTGACCAAATACGTTGGACAAGCCGCCTTCGTGATCGGCGGATCGTCCTCTGTCGGACAGTTCGGTAAGAGTCTCTCCTCCGTACTCATACATAGTATTTAACTGGGCCTGTCACGCAGCTATCCAAATAGCGAAGCTCCAGGGCTTCTCGCCCATCATCGCCACCTCCTCGCTGAAACACACGGACTTCCTTAAGTCGCTCGGCGCGACGCACGTCCTCGACCGCTCACTCTCATCCGAGGCTATCCTCGCCGAGCTCTCGACGCTCACGGCAGGCAAGCCGCCCGTGTACGCGTACAACGCGGTCGGAGAGAGCGCCCTCCACCACCTCGCTTACGACGCGCTCGCCCCTGGCGGCGCTCTTGTCGTGGTAGATCAGCAGATGGGCGGCGTCCTCGACGCGAAGATCGCGCGTGACAAGGAGGCTGGGCTGGCTCCGAAGAAGATCGCGAAACCGTTCGCCGCCCTCGGGCTCCCGCAGAACTACGCTATGGGGGTCGAGCTGTACAAGAGGCTCACGGAGTGGTTGCGCACGGGCATCGTCGTGGTAAGTGTTCTTGATGTGGCCCTATCAACTTGCGAGTGACTTGCGCTCTACTAACCCGCGCTGTTCGTCCATAGCCGAACAGGGTCGATGTGCTCCCTGGGGGTTTGGCGGGGATCCCGGAGGGGTGCGACCGCATGCAGGCCAACAAGGTCAGCGGGGTGAAGTTGATCGTTCGTCCCCAGGAGACGGCTTGAAGTCTCTCGCGACGGTGTTGTTATCAGAGGACACATTTGGTTTCATGTACTATTAGTGACTTTGCGTGCTACCCTGATGGGTCGCAGGTACTGTCAAGCAAGATGTTGTTTTCAGGCTATAGAAGAGAGTCGTGCTTGATCGGGATGTGGCGACACGCGAAGATAAGTGCTAGCTTGCAATAGCTCTAGCCTGCGAACTTGACGGGCTCTCACTTCTAGAACGGTACCTCCAGTGGTGAGCTGATCTACTGGTAGTAAGTACTACTGATTGAGAGTCGTCGCGTTTCCGAGTCTGCCCGCGATTTCTTCAAGTTATAAGTTTACTACAAAACTACACCCTTCCTTCTCTTGCTATCGTTACGCAGCCTCCGGCGTGCGATATCGCACAGTCCAAACTCACGGGTAGTATTGGCATAAGTATATAAGTCACTGCACCCTGATCCAAGGTAGCAAAGGGTAGCAAGTCGAAGTAAGAACTGTATGTACGTACTTAGAGTATGCCATTCATGTTACACTGCACCGCAGTTGCACCGCCCGCGTCGCACGACGCAGGTGTCACGACATCCCGGTGATTTGGTAGTACACTAGCAGTTCAATATTTATTAAGTATACAGTCATGATCAAGTCATGATACAGTCTGATACAGTCCATGGGGAAAGGCAGATCTTGGCCTGACCAGGGCAAATTCAATTCTGGCGAACTCAAGAAAACTTCCCAACTAGCGCCAGCGCCAGCGCCTGGCCGACTCAGACCTCGGGCCGGACTTAGTAGTTCAAGTTGTGCTATCTTCTGCTCTTGCCACGACAAACTGCGACTGATTTTATCGGGAGACTCATGGGCAAGAGGAAAGGCAATATCACCGGGCTAGCGCGGTTCCTCTTCGACACTGCCGAGTCTGACCATGGAACGGCTGCCAACACTCTGGATTCTGCTCCCTCTACCTCGGAGACTACTTCACATCCACGTTTATCCCGAAACGATGAAGACGTGGAGATTCAGCGAAATCTTGACGAGTTAGAGGATAGGCCAGCGAAGAAGGCGAAACTACAAACAGGTCTCCTAGGTCCCAATCTCGAGAAATATGACGCAACCGGGCTGGTACCTTTCTACATGGACGCAGAGGAGGTGCCGGAGCATCTACAGAAATGTGAGCGCACCCTTTCCCTTCTTGCAATACTACGTGGCCTAAATAGAAACTCGGCTTTGTCAGACTTTTCGCAAAGAGAGCGCTTTTTCTCCCTCTACTCGTCCGGATGTCTTCTGGACGAAGAAGGCTGGTATAGCGTCACCCCGGAGGCGATAGCGAACCAAATCGCTGAGAGATGTAGATGTGACGTGATACTGGATGCGTTCTGCGGGGTGGGGGGTAATGCAATCGCGTTTGCGAAGACTTGCGAGCGAGGTACGTGGATGTTCCAGCGGGCAATACGGCCGCATTGTGCGCCAATGACACGGCTCATCCAACTATCATTCAACAACCCTCTCTGTCCCTGTAGTGATCGCACTAGACATTTCACCAGTACGTCTGGCACTCGCGCGTCACAATGCCGCGTTGTACGGTGTCCAAGACCGAATAGAGTTCATCCTGTGCGACTTCTTCTCCTTCGCACGCACACTCAATCAGCATTCCAACCGGAAGATCGACGTAGTGTTTCTCAGTCCTCCTTGGGGCGGCCCGTCCTACATCACTAGCTCCCCCACCAAGCAACAACTCTCCAATTCCGGATTAGCATCCAAGTTGGTGCCCGATAGCGTGGGGAGTATTTACTCCGAATACGGCCTCGACAATATCCGTCCGATCCATGGTGCAGACCTGTTCGGTATCGCGCGAGGGATCACACACAACATCGCATATTTCCTCCCTCGGAACATCAGCATCATGGAGGTATCGGGACTGCTCGCCGATGTGCCGGCGGAAAAGGTTGAGGTCGAGGAGGAGTGGATGGGCTCGAAGCTCAAGGCGCTCACGTGCTACTTTGGGGGGCTGGCTTCTGGTCAAGAACACCTGTTTGACCGATAACCGGTAACCGGTAAAGGTTAGGCGGTGCACGTTGCAGTGCTAGTACAGGCTAGTACGTCCATGATCTCGATCACCGCTTCCGTTCGAAATCTTAGAACAATTGATTAGCTGCTGCAACACAGAGCGTGCCTCAATTATCCACGGCCTCGGGCAGCCTCGGGCATCACAACTAATCACAACCCTCTTCCTGTACCCATTCAAATGTTCACCGTCAGAATGCAACGTCAGAACAATCCTCCTCACGATCGAAGACAGGTGAGACTAGGCAGGGCCTGGCAGGGCTCAGTCCGCTGTAAAGGTTCCTGTAAGTATCCGGTAGGGTCCGCGGATCGTCGAAGCACACTGACCATATGGGGCTTACCTACATAAATACATATGCATTCGACCCGGAGCTACAGACTCGTCCTCAAGTAAAACAGGATGTGTCAGCTGCCGAACCTTATATGAGACAGCTCGCTATAGTTAATGTTCTTAAATGCGCGGGTCCTGTATCGAGGACACTTCCCCTTTCCATCCCCAGCCCCCGCCATGACCTACGTTCCAACCATCTTATACGCCTTGCTCGGGTTGGCGGCTGCTATATATGTGTACAGGTGGCGGACAGACCCGGTATGGCATCCTACTCATGTCGAAGTACTACCCTGCTGACCGTCGACGCAGCTCAGCGCGATCCCAACTGTTGGCGGTCCATCGGCGCCAATTCTGTCCTTCTGGACTGCCTCGAAGTTTATGCTCGACTCGAGGGCGCTGGTCATGGAGGGATACCAGAAGGTGATAGCGATCTCTTCGTCGTTACACTACGACTCGCGTTGATCTCCCTCGGGCTGTCTATGCAGTTCCACGGTTCTGTTTTCAAGATAGCGATGCCTGATATGTGGCTCGTTGTCATGAGCGGATCAAAGTTAATGGACGAGCTAAGGAAGTACGGTGACGATGTGATGTCATTCACTGGCGGTGTGGAAGCGGTGAGCTTTTAATGTTTACCGTCCGACATCAAGCTCTGAGACTTGTAACAGCTCATACAAATGAGGTTCACTTTGGGGAGCGGCGCCCTCGACCAGCAATTCCACGTGGAGATCATCAGGGACAGACTCATGCGGACTCTTGTAACTGTCATGCCGGACGTGGTCGACGAGCTAACCGTCGCCGTCTCGGAGTACTTTCCCGAATGCGATAACAGTGAGTGTCTTGTCTTGGTCGGGGACACAAGGTGTGAACTTGCAGCACAGAGTGGGTCAGCGTCAAGCCTATGAAATTAGTCCAGCGGGTGGTGGCTCGGACGAGCAACCGCGCCTTTGTTGGCCTTCCGCGATGTACGTCACGATCTTCATGCATCCGAAGACCCTACCCTCATTTGAGTATAGGTCGCAACAAGGAGTTCCTGGAGTTGGCCATTGCGTTCACCTTCAACATCTTCAAAGACAAACTGATCATCAATGCTCTCCCCTTTGAATTTATGAAGATGTGAGTTATGTAGCAACATCGTCTATCCAACGTTCGTCGCTGACTTAGCTACCAGTTTTTATGGAAAGTATTTCAGTCAGGCTAGGAAGAGTGTTCGGGTTGCGACCCCATATCTTCAGCCACTGATCGACGAACGTCGTGCCCTATTGGCGGAACATGGCGACGAATGGCCAGGTAAAGCGGTGAGTCGTTCAGGAGGTGGATCAATATTCAAGTATCTGAGTCCGTGGTAGAACGACTTGCTTCAGTGGACCCTCGAGCAGGCCATCCAACGGAAAGACAGCGACGAAGACGTTGTGACGCGAGTCCTCTTGATCAACTTCGCGAGTATTCACAGTACCTCGACCGTACGTATGCGTATCAGCTCCAAGGACGGTGACGGACGGTGAACTCATTCGAACGCATTTTGCAGAGCCTCACGATGGCTTTGTATGACCTCGCCGCGGCTCCCGAGTACATCCAACCACTTAGAGAAGAGATCGAACCTATCGTCGCCGCGCACGGCTGGCAGAAGGCCGCCATACACAAGATGCACAAGGTCGACAGCTTCCTGAGGGAATCGCAGCGCGTGAACGGGATCGGCCTCTGTAAGTGACATTAGCCTTTTGTTTGAAGCCGTGGCTAATGGTCTGCGCAGTCTGCATGACGCGTCAGGCCATGAAGGACGTGACATTCAGCGATGGAACCGTCATCCCTAAGGACACGGTCGTCGTGGCCGGTATGTATCCGATGCACCAAGACGAGGAGCTCTACCCGAACGCCGCCACGTTCGACCCGTTCCGCTTTTCGCGTATGCGGGAGCATGACGGTGAGGGCACGATGCATCAGTTCGTGCACACGTCGGTCGAGTTCAGTGCCTGGAGCCATGGGAAACACTCTTGGTGCGTCGGTCCCTCGCCGCCTAACGTGTCCCGTTCTAACGTTCTGCGAACAGCCCGGGAAGGTTCTTCGCTGCTAACGAACTTAAGGCTATGCTCGCGTACATCGTCGTCCATTACGATCTGAAGATCGCGGGCGACGGCCGCCGCCCAGAGAACCAGTTCCTGGGAGCGAGCGTGTTCCCCAATCCAAACGGCGAGATTATGTTCCGGAAGCGTCAAACATCTGTGTAATATAACGAACCGATATCTCCGTAACCACTAGCACACTTATGCAGGACCGTGACCCATTTGTACTTGTCACCGATAATTAGTAGTTGAACTAACAATGGTGAACCATCAGACAATCATGCATTCTCCCCCTCTGGCGATTACGATGCACCAAAGCTATGCACAAGCTGGTCTATATTAAGCACAGGCTGCACAGAGCATCGAACTTGAGCTGGAGACTATGAGTGACACGAGGCGAGGATGTTGTTCAATCTAAGCAAATCGAGAAGTAGTGGCCACGTTCCACGATTCCTTCCTCGTAGTACTCGGTAATCGGGCTACCAATGGCCACTTTAGTACTCACTAACAGTCCATGCGCGTAGTGCACTCACCAAGTAGACAGCATACCTCGTAGCATGCGCAGCTTGCGGAACACGTCCGACGGTGTCCATGATGTGGGGAAATGGTCTTCGTGGTCCTCGACAAACTCAGCCGCTTCAGCGACAGTTAGAGAGCAGTTCAGACTACATAAGCCACGACTGTAAGCCCGAGTTTTGATATGGATATCGATGAGCATACGTACTTTTCGAAGAAGACTCCGACAACGTCCTGCACAATAACGCCCTGTGCGTTTTCTACGAGGCTTTTCGGCATTCTATACCCTTGTACCAGCCCGAGTTCAAGTACGCTCACGGGGATGCTCGTGGCGTAGCTGCGAGTTATCAGCGGATGAGCCTCCAATGTGATCGCCAAGTCTGGCATATCCTGTTCCGCGTCCTCTTCTCCCGCGTCCTGTGTCCGCGCGTTCTCAGTGTTGGGTCCACGGAAGAACACCTGCTGCAGCATTCCAGCCTTCTTGTTATTCTTCCATAAATTCTCGTCCACAAAGGAGATCTTGGTAAGGGCATGATGCATCCCGAGCCTGGGGTGGTGGCACGTCTGATACTCGTCGCATTGTAGGACTGTTAGCGGTTGGACGGTGCTTTTCGCCTCGCGCATACGAACACCTAACGCATTGCATAAGGTAAGTAAGAGATGGTATACATTATACCAGATTAAGTGCCATCACTCACGATTATACTTGAGCAGGGCTTCTCCACAGCCCGGATGGGTGCAGAACCCATCACGACGGATCAGGTCGAGTGCAAGGTCTCTCCAGAACCAGGGGCGGGTGAGGTATACGCCACCGTAAGTCTCTATCCACGTTGCTCCAATGCCGCATTTCCAGCACAAATTCGCCCAGAACGTGTCGTCCTCCGGGTCCGAGTCGTACAGCGCAGCGATGCGGGGGTCGCTGTCGTAATAGCACACGTGCGTGCGCAGGTCGTCTTCAGCAATCTGATCCTTCACGAGGAGGTATATCTCCAGTGGAAAGTGGGGGACGCGAAGCAGAGAACTGCTAAGGGGCATATCGTTCGTCGTGACGGCGAAATTCACGTTCAAGTTTCGGCGCTTAGAGGGCTTGGTACATACGGCACGTGACGGCGTACTTGGAGGCAACAAAGTTTAAGTTGAACGTTGTACGTTGGAGCTTGACGAGAACTTGAACGTTTCCAATGTCGCAGTCAAGTATTGAATATCATTGCTTGTCTCGGGCATATCCTGTCTATAGCATCAAACTTGTACATATGGTGACCAAACTACGACTATGGAGCTCAGTCGGTGAGTGACTCGGACGGCGTGAAAGTGACCGTGTGGAGGAGATACCATGCAGAGACACCGTGCCAGGTCCCCGTCGTCTGCACCTGTACGCCAGCGCTCTTTGAGCTGAGATACAGCGTATATGGCACCGACAAAATGCCCTGGTTGACAACCGATACCGCGTGGGCGATCTGGTGGGGGTTGAGTTCGATAGGGAAACTTCCGGTAAGTTGCATTGTGAATTGAGTGGACCAGCCCCAAGTGTTCGCAGATGCGCCTCCGACGCTGAACTTGCTCTCAGCGCTGTTGTAAAGAGGTATCCCGACTAGAGTCATCGCGTATGATTAGCGAGGGAGCTCTACACCCGGAGCACGGTATGATAGGGACGTACCGCTGAACGCCATGCCGAATGTGATGGGGAACCCAGCACTATACCCGAACTCGGACGAAGTCTTCACGGCCTGGTCGACGACGAAGTTGACCTCCTTCTTCGCGTTGGAGTCGTTCGTGAACGTCTCCTCCGAGAGGATGATCGGGTTCGAGGACACGATCGTGCCGGCGTCGAGGTTGTATTCGACCTTGTCGACCTGCATGTCCTCCCAGACAAACGTGAAGTATTGATCGCTGTAAAGCTGAGTCTCGTTGATATTGGCCAGGAAGGGCGGCGGAGAAGTGCGCGAGTACACCGCCATGCTCTGCGAGGGGGTGATGAGGCGGAAGGCCTTCGCGTGTGGCCCTGTGCCCGGCTCGAACTTGAACCAGCTGTATGTATAGAGTCAGTTGTTGTGGAAATATATTAGATTTTATGTACACGGAGCTGCTTACTTGTCGTCGTATGTCCCATTGCCGGCGACGTGGTACACACGGGGCTCGGGAGCAGTGCGAGAATACAGCACATCCCCAGATTTACGGCCCTTGATAGCGTAGGTGCCGGCACGTACCCCGGTGCCGTGGAGCAGTGTGAAGTACTGGTCATCGTGGACCTCGTCCGTGACTGGGACTTGTCCCACTTGCGGGTTGCCATCGAGGCGGGAGAATATGATGCTCTGGCTATCGTGACCCAGGATGCGGAATGCCAGACCAACCGGGGGGATGTAGACCTCGTCTGCAGAAGTGCTTGTGCCTAGAAGACATTATGAGTTGGGGGTATTCAGATATTTAGAGAGAGACCGTCTTACCGTTGGAAGAAACTTTGACGATAGAGGACATAGTAGTAGCTTGGACTTTTCTGAGGAATCGCGGGGTTGAAGAGAACTCAGATGCTGCTGTTGTGAAGTCACCAATGGCAGAGCCTTAAATACCCCTACCCCAAGACCTGAGTAAACCTTCGTGATGTGAATATTCTGCATAAACCCATACGACTTAACCTCTTCCAGGCCTCTATCCATCTTCCTGTCAGTTCTCGCCCGGGAATACTGTGTATAGCACGCCACACTGGTCGCACACCGATACATCGCGGAGAGCGATTCGCCCAGTAACAGTCTGTCTGGAGACAGTTACGTGCACTGTACTCGCGTCTGCATATGGGTCTACGACGTGAACGTCAATACTGACTTCCCCAATGGCAGGCGAGCATACCGTCGTCAAATTGATATGACCTTCAAGAGCCGGCATTGGCATTGTGATGCCGAGCAAGAGCAAAGTCCGGTGCCAGACGTCATAGGATGTAGCTGCACTTCTCAGCAGGCCTGAAATCCCCGTCGACAGCTCCTCAGGCCTCAGGCCTCTGCGCTCAGCTTGCGAAGTGGCTGGTTCGTCTGGGCCGTTGAACATGAGGGTCGGAACTAAGCCTGAATGCTATATACGTAGTGACGTACCCGTGAGAGTAACTAGACGCTTGGACCACGTGATCGCGTCATTATATCCCGATCCCGAGTCCCTCCTCTATCACCAAGAGCAGACGTCCTCTTCGTCGAGATATTAGTGCTGGTGGAGTTGGGCGCGCTCAGCATTCCGAAGCCGAAGACGCTGTCATTCTGACCGTAGCAATAGAATCAGGATCAGATGCGTGACATTTCCTGTGTCTTCACGCGCGCGGTGGTTGCGGTGGTACGACCATTTGTGGTCGAATTTCCCACGCAGTGGTTTAGCGCCCCCTGTCTAGGGCCTTAGCGACGCTCGCAATATTAATGGCACATATGCGCACGGTGGGTACCGTCCGTTGGCCGCATACTTATTGTACCAGATAGCACAAGATGGTACAACCACGACTAGCTACCAATTACTGTCGTCGCTTCCCAAGTGAGTGTATGTTATCCGCTCAACCTCACTACTGATCACAAACCCATCAGAGGAAGCAAGATATTCGGTCATCCATCGCAGTTGAGTGCCGGAAGTATTCTCACAGCCGTGCCAAGGCTGGATACACGCGGTACAGTTGGCCGGCACACGCTCAGTCCGCAGTATAACCCAGTGCCGATAGTGCCGCTAGCGTCTCAGGTACAGTAATATGTATACCAACGAACTCATCACACGACCGCCTTTCGCGCACCCAACTCCACCACGACGCTCATGTCGACATCCTCTACGAGCTACATTCCCCTCACCCAGATCTCTCCTTCAGAGTTCACCTCCCGACAGCACTGGCACCCTTACCAAGCTTCATCTAGGTCTTGTTTCACTCGCAGACACGCTCTCCTTGTCCTCGTAGCGGCCACCTCCCTCATCACTCTGGTTGTCTTAGTCGGCTTTCACGAAGATGAGCCTGAATACCAAGTTCCAAATGTTAATCCCGCATACCAACCATCCTACATTTCCGTCCCTGTTCCCGACGAGTTACCTCTAGCCGCTCGTCCAAGAATACGACCTGTGCGCGAACTCCCAACGCATTGCTTAGAACAGTACTATGCGGATGGGCTTCCATGTCATGATGGAAAGGGTCCTATACCCATCGACATCGTATGGACGTGGACGAACGGCTCCGACTCTCTGTTCCTCGCAGCCAAAGATAAGGCTGCGCAGTCTTACGATGAGAACGACCCTTACAGACCGATCGAGTCAAATAACGCTGCCCGCATGTTTCGGTATGTTCCATCTCACCTCGCTGCTCCCCCCCGTCTCTTAGCTTCGCTTTACCCACAGAGACCACGACGAGCTCAGACACTCAATCCGCTCGGTGCTTGAGAACTTCCGCCCATATACCACACGCTTCCACGTCCTGACTTCGGACCTCGATTACCCAGAGCAGCGGGCAAATCTTACCTTGCCGTCTCCCGGTCCTGGTCGCTGGCGACTCGGCCTTCACCCCCAGTGGCTCGATACTGCCCACAACGGTTCCTTGGAGTGGCGCGACGGCGACGTTCAGCTCTCCCTCACCCACCACGCGCATTTCTTCGACCCGTACAACCACAGCATATTCAACAGGTGTGGCATCTCACCGTCGCTGCTCGAACGCCCGTGCCCCACGACTGATCGCCGTCGTCGCCGTCGTCTAGCTACGCTATTGAAACTCAGTTTAGCCATCTACAGAACATATCGGAAACTTTGTGAGTGGTTTCGTACAAGCTGTGTTCGTATCATTGATTCGCGGCTGCTCCACTAAGCATCTATATGGTGCGTCCCGTACATTGTCGGGAACTGCCGATTATCGCTTGGCTCATGGAGTTCGGTTTTACACAGAATGACGACTTTTTCATGACGCTGCCGCTAACCCCCTACAGCTTCTATACTCATCGTAAGCTGGACCAGAGAGGGAGAGTTCGCCATCCGCATCACTGACCATGTGCGTCAGAATACGGCCACGTACTGCGCATACAGAAGGACATGTCCGTCGGCCCCGACTTGCCCAAGGGCAACGACAAGGGCGAATGGCGCAGCATGGCGCTCACCAACTGGCTTCTGAGTACGTCCCCCGTCCCCCTCTCTCCTTGTGCCCGGCACTGGCATTGACCGAGACCATCCGACCGTCCCCCGGCAGGCAAACGGTTCGGCCGGCGGCGGCGCCCGTACGTCCAGCACCAAGCGAAGGCGGCCTCGTTCGCGCTCGTGCAGGAGCTCGCGCTCATCTGGCCGTCGTGGCTCGCGCAGACGGCCGCGCACGCGTTCCGCGAGACCGCGGGGGGCGACGGCGACTTCTACCACATGTTCGCGTTCGCGCACTTCCTCGTCGAGCGCGCGCGCGAGGCGCTGCTGTGGGCGTGGGCGGTCGGCCGCGTCGGGGGGCTCGACGACGGCTGGGACGCGGACGTCGCGCGCCGCGCGTGGGTCGAGCTCGGGGGCGCGTGGGAGGACGGCGATAGGGCGGAGATCCATGTCGAGTCGGGCATGCGTGCGACGCTCGAGGAGGACCGGGTCGGGTACTACCTCAAGGACGGCGGGGTCGAGGGCGACTCCCGGACACACTATCAGTTCTGTGCGTGTTGAGGCAGCAGACTCGGACGTCGACTGTCTCCGCTCACCGTGCATTCTAGCGTCGCTGGATGGGTATGCCTATAACGATTTTGGGCGGCGCGGCGAGGGGGGATGGCCGACGTTCGGCACGGAAGAGCTGCCCCACCTCGAGTGGCCGGCGGAGAAGGATGCCTGGGAGCGCGAGCGTGATCGGCGCAAGTGCACGATCAAGCGAGATGAGTGCTTTGGGTTCCGGTCTGCTGACGGCGCACCGCCAACAGCCAGTGAAATCTTTAAGCACATCGCGTTCGAGAACACAAAGTGTGGTGATTGCGGTAAATACGCGCCGTCCATCCACTGTTGCCGTCTTGCGACGTTCCGCTCACCGCTTGCCGACAGTGATTCTCGCCCTCGTCAACAAGAGCGGTCCATTAGGTCTGTCGGCCTTCTTGCCTCACCACGATCGTCGTGCACCCAGGTCGGAAGCATACGCCTCAGATGAGTCGGAGACCACACCGCATCTTCCCCTCGTCGACGACTGGCATGACGGCCAGTTCGCATTGTCCGAAGTCATGAAGTATGCCCCCGAAGCAAGCGTTCGGGAGTGGAGCATGCGCCTTCTCCAGCGGTATCGCTATGTGATCGGTATGTGTCCGGTCTTGTCCGAATTCTCTGAGCCTTCTGAATTGGGAACTCATCTTGACTTTCATTACCAGCCGGGACCCAATCTGCGTTCGAACGCCTTGGGTTCCCCCAGCAGGTCCGGAATATGCTCGAGAAACTCGACCGGGCCGAGGGCCTTGCGCTGCTCTGCGTCAACGACGATATTACGCAGGATGAAAAGCAGGTGGACAGCATCTTCCGCCAGTGGCAGGACAAGAAGTGGAACCGTCCTGCCGCCTGGGAATCCGACTCGCCGAACGGCCACTAGGCATTGCTAAGTGCTGCTCTCCCACCCGTCTCTTTCAGCTTCCACATCACGGGTACTTACTGTTTGGTCTATCATTATTTTCTTGAGTCGTAGATTAGTTGGTTCTAGTAATCCTCCATCGCTATAGTTACTGCATTCGCTGCACCGCACAGTCGTAGTACATGTCCATACCATTCGTGCACTGGCAATCGAAGCAATCTCGGGCGCCTATGACTACCCTCTGGCTCGGACTTGAACTGGTGAGAGACATTCGACGCGTCCAAAGTCTGAGATGTGCAAATCTGACATTACAGTACTAGTAGCTGTCCCGAACACCAAGTATGCGACATTATGATTAAAATCGTGATCGGCAGCGTACACACCGCGCTCGTCAAGACGTCCAAGAACAACCGAGACCCTAAGACACACACTAACACACTACGTACGTATACAGTCGTCCACTACACGTGCTCCTGCGACGCCTTTTCGTCGGCGACGACGCCCTCGCGCTTGACGTCCGCGATGTGGATGTCGTTCGCGATGAGCTCGCGGCGGTAGCGCGCGCTCGTCAGTGGCGTCGAGTTCTGGTAGAGCACGTCGATCTGCTCGAGCGAGAGCCCCTTGGTCTCCGGGATGCAGAAGTACGTGAACACGAGGCAGCCGAGGCACGTCGAGCCCCAGATGAAGAACACCTTGACGCCGAGGCCCGCGTCGCCGGGGTCGCTGTTGACGAGGTACGGGGTCGCGAACGCGATCGCCCAGTTCCAGAGCCTGCGCGGACGGAACGGCGCGTTAGGGTCGTGCGCGCATACGACGACCGGGATAAGGGAGGGACTTACCAGTTGGACGCGACGGAGAGCGACATGGCCTTCGCGCGCACGTTAAGCGGGAAGATCTCCCCAGTGATGACCCACGCGATGGGGCCCCAGGTGGACGCGAATGCGGCGATGTAGATGCAGACGAGCGCGATGAGCGCCTGCTGGCCGGACCGGTTGTTGACCGAGATCGTGACGCCGATGATGGCAACGAGGTACTCGCAGATGCACATCACGGCGGCGCCCCCGAGCAGGAGCGGGCGACGGCCGAACTTCTCGATGCCCCACATGCCGGGGACGGTCATGAAGACGTTGACGATGGCAGTGGCGATGGAGATCAGGAACGGATCCGAGATGCCGGATGCCTTGAAGAAGTTCGTGCCGTCTGCGACCGGTCGTCGTCAGCGCTGTGGTCTGCGGGAAAAGGAAAGGAAAGAGCGGTCACTCACAGTAGAAGATGAAGTTGATGCCGGTAAGCTGCTGCCAGGCCTGGATGAAGATGCCCGAGAGCGTGCGGAGGAGGATCTTGTTGTGCGAGGACTTGAAGCAGTCGAGGTAAGAGCTTTCGCCGAGCTCCTGCTCCTCCTTGAGGGCGGCACGAATGTCCTCCAGTTCGATCTGTACTTCGGGATCGTCGATGGGGAGGGACGTAAGACGCGACAAGGACTTGGCAGCGTCTGCATCGCGGCCCTTCTTGATCAGCCAGCGAGGGGTCTGACAGAACGAGGAAGTCAGTTTGCAGTAATGGCAACTGAATAGGAGAAGCTTCCTTACCTCCGGGAGCCAAAACATGCCGGCAAAGAGGACCAACGCCCAGACAAACTGGACCGCGATCGGGATTTGCCACGCGGAGTGGTTCTGGCGATCCTTCGTAGCGTTGTTGATAACGTTGGCGAGGAGAATGCCGATGGTGATGGCCCACTGGTAGCCCGAGACGACGGCACCACGGATCCACTTGGGGGAACACTCGGATTGGTACATGGGGATGAGAGTCGAGACGAGGCCAACACCGAAACCGGCGAAGAAACGACCGGCGACGAAAGTGGAGAGGTTGTCCGCACCGGTCTGGAGAGCGACACCGAGACAGAAGACAACGCATGAGGCAATGATACCCATACGGCGACCGAGAATATCAGCGGTAGGGGCGCCAGTGAGAGCACCTAAGGGAGGGAGATGATGGGTGAGTGCGGGTAGGGAGGAGAGGGGGGGTTGTGGAGCGCACCAAAGAAGGTTCCGGCCGAGAGAATGGAGACGATGAGGGACTCGTTAGAGGTACTGAGAGCAAACCCGAGCTTGTTCGTGTCGGTGACGGCGACCGCCTGGCCGAATTTCCTGAGCCAGTCATCCATGGCGATGATGCCGGAGATGGTACCGGTGTCGTATCCGAAGAGGATACCACCAAAGGCGGCGAAAGCGACCATGAGGATACCGGCGACGTTGGACTTCTTGGGCCCGGCGCCGATGCCTGCGCCTGTAGCTGCTGGACCACCTGCCATTGTGGACGTCGAAAGCGTGAGCTGGGGGAGGGAGCGACGCAGACGCGGATGGGCGGGGAGGAGGTGGATGCGGGGCAAGGAAGGGCAAGGGCAAAAAGGTGGGGATCAGGGGTTTAAGTAAATACACCCCGCGCTTGCTGTCAATGGAAGCACATGCAACTGTCGAGGGATGGGACACATGGTCGATGGATCTGTTAGCGGGGATGATGGGGGTTGAAAGTTCCGACTCACGAGTCGCAATTACTGATCTCGCAGCGCGCGACGCTGGCCATGGTGATTGGCAGCCGTAGAATGGAGCAATGTTGTGCACAAAAGAGAGGAAGCTGGGTGAGTGCAGAGACGGAAGTCGGTGAGCTCCGACTGGGCGGCCACCGCGGACAGCATCCTGTGTATTCCGCTCAACAGCCATGGGAGCATGGATGGCATGAGGCTATCAGTCCGGGGCCCCAATCAAGCAATGGGACCTTCCAGATTGAACATCGGAAGCGCCAGGCACGGGTTTCACGCTTGAGAACGATCTCATTTGCGGAGACGCGTCTGGCGAGTGGCCAGTCGGCTCCAGTCAGTCCTCCAGGCGCACTGCGCCGGCCCCGCGTGTGACCCCGCCCTCGATCCACGGCTCCAATATTGTTCCCTGTAGACGTCTTGTCGACCGCACCGTTCAGCTGCACGAGCATTAACAAGATGTTGAACCTTGTGCGCAACTAGACGGACCTTGTGCATCCATGGCGCATCAATCATTTTTACCAACGTAAGCTTAAGTATTGGCGGTATTAACGCCATCATTCGTCAAGTTGCAAGCGACGGGTGGAGCTCACTCTGATTCGTTCTAGACCTGGTCACCTGCTTCACTACTTACCGTCTGAGCATAATGCCCGATCCCCCGCCAGCGTGCTCAGGGGACGACAGACCCGGGACAGACCAGTCCATAAACAGCGTCGTCCATTCGTCCACCTACAGTAGTTGCAACCATACTACGTCGGAGTCTGTGTAGCATTGCTCACACCAGCTTCGCTGCAATCATCATCCGCTCAAACTCAGCGAGACCCATCGACTTGTCCGGTCTGGTCGAGAACACCTCCAGCATCTCCACCGTCTGTGCCATCCTTTCATTTCGCCACCCGCATTCCCGAGACTAGCATGCACAAACTCACCTCCTCAGCTGAAATCTTCTCCCTGAGCAGACCCGCGGCCTGCGTGATTTCTCGGATCCCGAGCCGCCGCTGTCCCAGGTGCTCGTCCGCGACGTCGGGGAAGAACAGAGCGAAAGCCGCCCGACATTCCCTTCTTTGATGCGCGGACAGTCGAGGCTCTCCACTACTGCTTCCGTCGCTGTCCGTGTCGGGCTCATCGTCTCCCGAGGACGGTGCAGCCGCCTTGCGTTTTCCGCGACGTGCGCGATTCTGAGCTCCATCTCCAGCCTGCGTGGTAGACTTGCCCTTCGAGGGGACAAAACCGCCCGCTTGATAGTCGTCGTCCGACCCGACGTCGTCCTCGGTGTCGGACGCGCTGCCTCCGGACTGCACATATTCTTCGGCAGAGTCTTCTTCTTCGTCATCGTCGGGCACAGCTTCGTCATCGTCAGCCACAGCATCGTTCTCGTCGTGCATGTCCACGTCACTGTCTCCAGCACCAGAGTCGAGGAGCGCAGCGCAGACAGCATGCCAGTCCTTGCGACTGACGAGCAGTTCCTCGGGATCGCCTGAGGTAGCATCGGGGTCCCGGGACTGGCTCCAGCCAGTAGCAGCGTTGCGGAACACGGCAAGCACGTCTTCGTCGTCTGGTTGCAGATCGAGGAGCCGGAGAGCTGAAGGGATCGATGAGAGAGGGATGAATGCATTCTCGCGATCAGGCCGTGGTGCATCGTCTGGCAGAGTGAACCCCCCGGCGGAGGGAGTGTCGGGGATGAACCCGCCGGGGGAGTCGACGATGAAGCCCCCTGGCTGGGGATCGTCGCCGTCTAGCTTTCGTCGCTTATGGGGGGGACGGGGAGAGCGAGGATGATGGGGAATGGCCGAGTCAAACGCGTCGTCTATTCGGAGTCTGAGACTAGATGGGAGAGCAGCATACCCTGCATCGTCTTCGTGGTCGGACATTTCGAGGCCGAATTCGAATATGGTGTGTGGGCAACAAACAAATCGACGTTTGAACGTTGTCTTAGTCAGGACGTTCAGTATGTATTTTGACTTACCCAGACCGAACGCGCCTCGGCTCCGGGGGCGCTTACGTGATGATGTCACGTGTAGCGCGTCGACGCGACCGTGTTGAACGCGCTCCTCGTCTCCCCTCGCTTCCTACCACGGCCACCTGCCTCTCCTCTTTGTCGCTGCCCCCTCCTCCACCCTTCTCAACACGCTCGCGCACGATGTCAAGACGCATCAGCGAACGGCTCGGCTCCGACGGCAGCTTCTCTCTCGACAACTCCCCGACAAACGGCTCCAAGACCCGCCCTCCTCTCAAGAGCGTCAACATTAACGACGATATCGCAGAGAAGCGACGGCGCAGAAAGAGTGCCAAGATCACCCTTCCACTAGATCCAGATGAAGAATCGGAAGCTGGCCCCTCCTCAGGCCCGCATGCCGCTGAAGCGGAACCCGCCCCCGACGCCCCTAGAGGAGGCAACCTCGCCAGGCAAAAGAGCCAGCTTCTCAGCGTCCCTCAAGCCCCCAAAGTCAACGTTCCAATCGACGTCATGACATCGAACTTTGACCAATGGATGAAGATGGCGACAGATAATGTACGTTCTCACTTTTGTCCAGTCTCCATTCAGCGAACTATCGCCCCACTCCGTCTAGTGATATAACCACCCGCCTACTCTGACTCTGCTCGCAATGCACACATCATGTCTGGTGCTGAGCGCTCATCCGATACATCATTGCTAACCGTTCTCCTAGAAAATCAATGCAGCCAACTCATGGAACTTCGCTCTCATCGACTACTTCCACGACATGTCCCTACTCCGCAACAACAACGACAATTCCATCAATTTCCAACGCGCTTCGTGCACCCTCGACGGTTGTGTCAAGATCTGGACGTCTCGCGTCGACTCAGTAGGCACCGAGACGGGCAAGCTCTTGAGCAATCTCGCCAACGAAGGCCGCGACGACGACGGCAACGGGTCAGACAACCCAGACGGCGGCGAGCCGAGCCAGACGCAGCGCAAGCGCAAAGGCTACCGCAGCGAATCTACGCTTGCGAAGAATCCCGCACAGCTCCGAACCAAGAAGCTCGACCTCGAGTTCAGCGTCGATCCGCTCTTCAGGAAGACCTGCGCCGATTTCGACGAGGGCGGCGCCCAGGGTCTCCTCATGAATCATCTCGGCCTAACCGTCACTCCGGACGGTAGCTTGCGCGTCGTGTTCGACGCGAGCGACTCGGTGGCTAAGGATGACGAGGAGGAGCAGCCGCTAGAGGAACCTCGGGATGATGTCGACCTCAGCGTTCTACGAGGTTCGTTCGGGCTCGCCATTGCTTGCTGCTGGATCTTGCTCACGATTCCTGACAGCGAACTTCTTGCCCAATGTGGATGCGATCAACGACTACGAAATATCCCATTCTATCGAGGGGTTCGCATTCGGCAAAGACACATTCTCCGTGGATGATGCATCGCTCTTCCGGGAGCACACACAAACTCTCGATGACGACGATGAGGACAACGACGGCTTCGGCGACGTCCCAGACTTCGGGAACCCCATGGATGTCGATGGATTTGCTTCCAGCGTTGCGCCCGTAGAAGACTTTTTCGTCGGCGACCACGCGGTCCCCGACGACTACGCTGCGGAAGCCGGGGCGGAGTTCGCCGGGAACGGCGACAACGTTTCCGTCAATGGCTCAGACGGCTCAGGTGGCGAGGCAAGAAACGGGCCGCTCGTCGCCTTCGACCCCCGTCGGGTCCCTGGCGAACGAGAACGGGTGATGGCCATCAGCGAGGACGGCGGCGCGATGATGGACTACTTCGACCCGTCATATCTGAAGAACTGGGCCGGGCCCGAGCACTGGAAGCTGAGGAAGGTCGTCCGTCGACGTGAGTCCCCGAGGGGGGATCTTCGACGCCTGCCTCACACTGACACTGACGACGCACTGCAGCCGACGCTTCTGAAGCGACAGGCCCGCGGCAGCGGCGCGAGAAGAAGGAAGCGTTCAAGATCGACTTCCTCGCCCCCCCCGAGGAAGACTTGAAGACCCGCAAGAACAAGCTATTCGCCCCCGTCACCCGCGGGGCCGGCATCACCCTCCCCGGCCCTTCAGGCAGGACCGCGAAGAAGGGCGGTCGCGGCCGGAAAGCGAAGGGCAAGGAGAAGGAGGAGAAGCGCAACGACCAGACGTTGCCCGACGACATGCATTTCTCCGCCAAGCAGCTCGTCACGCTCTTCCTGAAGCCCAAGTTCTCGGTGCGTACTCATTCAGCGCGAGACGGTCGGTGCGCTCACCTGTTTTGAACAGCTCAAGATGCGCGGGCAGCGCGGGCGCGCGGACGGTGCGGCCGAGGGCGAGATCGACGAGGCGTTCTGGGCGAAGGCCGCCGCGGACCAGGCAGCCCCTGGTGCAGACGACAGTGCGTATCTCTCCCTCCCTCGCGCCCTGTCCCGCTCGCTCACCCGTGCGCCCCAGCGATGGACGGCGACGCGATGCCGTTCGCGACGCAGTTCTTCCACGACGACGACTACGACGACGGCGCCGGGTTCGACGACGTGTTCGATGGGGGCGACGGCGCGGGGCCGGCGGAGGCGGGCGAGCAGGACCTGCTTGCGGCGACGCAGTCGCAGACGCGGCGCGTGAAGCCGGAGGCGGTCAACTACGCCAAGCGCGCGAAGCGTGTCGACGTGCGGAAGCTCAAGGACAATATCTGGAAGGGCCTCGACATCGTCGCCCCAGCGGTCGAGGACAGCGAGGACGCGATGGTGAGTGTGCTGCGTCTGCGTCCCCGTCCCCGTCCCCGTCCCGTTGATGCTTGATGCGCGTCCCGTGCCTGACTGACATGTGCGTCCCTCCCCCACAGGACACCGACGACCGGCCGCCCACGGACCCGAGCGACGGCCGGTCGTTCACGTCCGTCATCTCCGGGCTGCGCAAGAGCTATCCGCGCGAGCGGATGGAGGAGATCAGCACGAGCTTCTGCTTCATCTGCCTGCTGCACCTTGCGAACGAGCGCGGGCTCAAGCTCGAGGTGGCGGGCGAGGGCAAGCTCGAGGACGCGGAGGAGGAGATGGAGACGGAGATGGAGACGGACGCGCACGAGGAGCGCAGAGTCGGGAATCTGTGGGATCTCAAGGTGCGTTGCGTTGCGTTGCGTCTGTCCCTAGCTCGCTCTCGCTAACTATCTTCCTCCGTGTCCGTGCAGATCTACAGGGATCCGAACGCGGCTCCGGCGTCATAGCGATGGCCCACGCTCTGCTGGGAAGAGTCGTTTGTTTATACTATTACCTATCTTGTGTTTATCATCTCCGTGCCTTTTTGCTGTTTCAATAGGTCTTGAGTGCAGGCAGTACGATTGCATGTGCTGTCTCGCGTGTGATAATGTGCAACCAACTTATCCGACGCATCTGTTGCAGTTGGTAGCAGCATGTCCCGTTGCGATCAAGAGACCCGGCAGGCCGAGGCTGCGTCAAGGGCATACGAACAAGCAAGCACGAGTGTATGGATACAAAGCGGAGACGATACAGGACACAGAGGAGACAATCCAGGATACAAAGATACAGGCTACAAATACAGGGCGAGGCGAGGTATGATGATACAGGCGACGCGGAGACAGTTATCGATACAACGGACGGAAGGGAATGCAGCCATCGTGAAGTCGTGACAAGGGACCGTCGCCTGACGGTCCACGGTTAACGGTTAACGGTGCGCGCACGGCACATCTCCTCTCCAGTAGAGCCTAGAAGACCACCCGCCGGCGGCGCGCCTTGCGCGACCACGCGCTGAACAGCTGCTCGTGCCGCTGCTGCGTGCGCGCGCTGAGCTCCATGTACTCCGCGAACGCGCGCGGCGCGAGCTCGAGCATCCCCGGGGCCGGCGCGCGCGCGTCGCCGGCGTCGTCCGCCCCAGGGAAGACGGCGAGGACGTCGCGCGGGGAGATGCGCGCCTGCGGGACGGGCGAGGCGAGGAAGACGCGCGCGCCGAAGCTGAGGGGCGCGTAGGTGTACACGTCGAGCCACGGATCGCGCTGGCTGTGCGTGCGTGCGGCTGCGAGGGAGGAGGAGGAGGAGGAGGAGAGGGGCGGGGGTCGGCGACTCGGACGCGTGAGTGTGGGTAGGGGGCGCGCACCTTGCACGATCATGACCTGGCGCTGCACGACGGCGACGGCGAGGGACCCGTGCTTCAGCATTTTTGAGATCGTCGCGTGGGGGAGTGGTTAGCGAGCGGCAAGGTATAGTTGAGGTATGGGGTATAGGGCCCTAGGGCTCGGGAAGGAGCTGGTAGTGTGTATGATGGAAGGAGGCTATCCTCGAGACTGCTGGACATCGGGATCGACAGAGCACTTATAAGTGCGTGGACGAAGGGCGCCGCCCTGAAGTTATTGTCCGGGACCTTGCCAGAAGTTCGAGAGCCTGAGTGTCTAGTATCTACATACCGGGCTGTCTCATTGTTCGATGCACTACGGTGTGCAATCGGACAATAAGGCAGTCGAAGCACGCGCAATGAACGTGGTCAGAAATTGTAGAGTGCAAGGTTGAGAGACAATAGCGCACCCATATGCGGCTATCCCTTGGTGGCCAAACAACAAACTCCTTCCTTATCCGTCTACCGACGCCCGTCCAAATATGGAAGGCGTAGTGGTCGACGGCGTCAATGCATCACAATGCACCCAACGTCCCGCCCACCCTTCGCCAGACCATACTAAGCATAACTACGCAGTTATGTCTGTTATCTATCTATGCAGAAGCTGAGGGAGACCACGGGAAAGAGGTATGGACTGCGTGTGTGATGACTCCCAAACTCCAAAAGAGTTCACGATTTGAACGGACATCCTGCCAGATTTCAAACAGCTGAGTTTCTCCAAAAACCTCGAAGGATGCATATGATATCCAGTAGGGCTCCCAGCTCCGAGTGCGTATGTCACCGATCACAACTAAGCGTTCGATATTGAACGTTGAACGTTGAACACGCGACCTCTATTCCGGGCTTCCAGGCGGCGTGTGGTGAACGAAGTTCTCACTGCGGCGCCATGTCGCGTGTCCCGCCGAGGGTTCATCGGACCACGTTGTCATATTATATCTGGATATTCAGGGGGGCTCCCATGCATGCGCGCGAGAAGATCTTCCCGATCCTCAGGCTCTTCTCGAGCTGCCGGCGGGTTCACAGATCTAGCACCGACTGTGCCATAACTGCCGTCGCTGCGCATTCCAGGCGCGCCCCGCTGGGCTCGGGTCGGGTCGAGGGCATGGAATGGAAGTGCAGGAACCGCATGCAAGGGCGCGGAAAAGACATGATCCCGCCTCAGGCCTCAGGCTTCAGGCTTCCATGCCAGTGTCCCGGCGACTCGGATGGCAGGATCGTGCGTTGGGGACACGGTCTCCTGAACGAGAACTGCCCCGTCGGCGGGAGTTGCTCTTGTCTTGATTGAATAGCATGACGTGCGTGGCCGCTGGTCCGTCGGCCTTCCGCGGCTGTATGTAGTATGACCGGCGTTGTCGACAATGAAGATTTGGATGGCGAACCAGGCGCGGCCTGCCTATGTTCAGATTAATACGAGGACTCGCGGAGATGTGTTGCTGGCGACCTTCTTATGCACGGCATGGTGTCACTGGCAGTGCTTCTCAGGTGCCGGTATTCGGATTATCTTGGCGAACCTGTCTCTTTCTGAATCTACGATACAAGCACATGAGCCCTGCTACTGCTGCCGAGCAAAGGGATACGTGCCTTCAAGTTGTCAGAGTCGACGAACGCTTGTTCTCAAGTCCGTGAGATAGTGCTTCGGCGGTGGGTCCGCCGCAGAGAATTTGAAAGCAGCGCGTGGACCAAGGCCGGAGGTGCCGGATGTCAGCGGACTGGTAACAGCTGCGGTAGCCTGCCATACTACTACCCTCAGGTCAAAGCGTGTCCACCGGAGACCGAAGACAAGAAGAGCCTGAGCGTGCCGTCTTCCAGAAGATCCAGTCATCAAGTGCTCACAGTACTGGCCTTGCGGCCGTGCGGGGTAGACGCGGAGAAGACCTGCAAGAGGTGCTACTCCGCAGCCTGATCAGGCGAACGATGACTTGAAGTTTATTGCGTTCTTCGTCTCCGAACCCGGACGGTGTTTTGATACGGACACTCTCCCGTGGACATCGTAAGGGTCGCGCAGAATAGTTGACTGGCATGTTGAATTTGACACATATGAGATCGCGACCTATCGCCAATGCGAATCAGCCGGCGCGGGGGGGAGCAATCCTAGGCACTGAAAGGCTTCTGTCGGACATGCGATCAGGAGGGGTTGTTGGGCGCAGCGGCTCTCGCAGAGCCACCTTCATGACGCCGTCGGCTGCTCTGCGTAACCTGTACGTCAGACGCAATCGTATGAGAAAGGCTCAGAAGTCCGCAGAAGACGTCACATATGCCACCTACTAGTACGCTGCCTCAAATCTCGTTCTGGCATAGCTCCCCTCGCCGCAAATAACCCGGTCGCCGCATGTCCGCGCGGCCCACGAGCAGCGCAAGGCCACTGGCATGGCACGCACATCCGACCGAGAAGCCAGGCACACAGCCGTGCGCGCCGCTGTGTGCGCCGCCGCCATCGGAGCTGAGGAAGAGAAGACCGACCGTCGACTGCGCGCCTGCCACAGATGGCCGAGTCAAAACGCAAGGACACCAGACGGACGGAAAGCCATGATGGCGAGCTGCAGCTGGGGATGCTGTCAGTGTCAACTTCGCAATGCGCCAGAAGTCCTCGAAGCTTCCGGTCTCTATCCGGACTCCGCACGCGTTCGACGTGCCGGCGGCGCGCACGAAGTTGCATAGTTCCCACCGCGTTGGCTTCGGGCGGCGGCGGGCGGCGGCGAACGGGTCACCCTCTCCCGACAGAGCGGCGACTGGTAGCCCACCTTCAAGTTTCACGGAACGGAGCTCGCTATCTCGACGCGGAGCCTCCGCTTTTACATACAAATCCTTGCCGATAGTCCAACTTATCCACTTTTGTCGACGTCGATCTCCAGCTGTACAGTGTCCGGTCATGGATCATGGGACAGGCCGCACGGCTAGTACTGTGTCACGGCGACTCTGCGGCGATGCTGTCAGTGTGAGCTTTTGGAATCATAGCGCTAGAGGTAGCGCCAAGGCAGGGCAGGAGAGACGTGGAGGACGTTCTATTAAGGATATCCTGGAGGGAGGAGGAAGGTGCAAGGTGGTCACGGTGTGCACCCTCGACACGCGCCATGTCCGTCTGGGACCCGCGGCCGCACAGGCTGTACGCGGCGGTGGCCCAGGTGACAGCGAAGGCTGCCGTGTCCACCGCCGGTGCGCACAGCTCGTACGTGCGCGAGCTTCGCGGGGGTCTAGCGATGGATCAGATAGCGGGATGTTGGAGAGTGTGTGCACTGTCAGTCACGGTGTGTATGTGCGCACTGCGATAGACGTGCCGTATACGTGCGCGCGCTGTCGAACGGGGGTGCTGGGGAAGCGTTCGATGGAATGCACCAGTGGCACGGGCGCGCGCATTCGTGCCTTCAAGCTCAAGCTGCGTGAGCGGAGGACGGATCGCGAGAGCAGCCTGAGGCTGCACAGCCGTGAGCATGCGCGCGGCAGGAGGAGGGGGTGGGAGCAGGGTGTGAGTGGCGATGCGGATGCGGGTCGCAGCTCCGGAAGTTGGAACGTCGACGTCGACGTCTGCACGTAATCGAACGCACCCGCGCCCAGTCCCCCAGTCGCCTTCGATCAGGAACTTCGCCCATCTGCCTTGAGGCTCGCCCCCGCGCGCCGCCTGACAGCGCTGCACCGGTACTGTGCACTGCAGGCCCAACAAGCTCCGCCTTGCGATTGCGATTGGGGGTTCTGGTAACACAACATCCGATTGATTGCTGGTTGGCGCGATCGGGGCGCACTGTACGTGTGTGTATGTACAGCGTCGTCGTCGCGTATCCGGATCCGGGGCACGTCACAGGCGGAAAGCAGGCACAAGCACAACACTATCAGCGCAAAAAGATGGCAGAGCAAGGGGCAGGGCATAGATCAAGAACGAGATGGCGAGAGCGGGGGTATGGCGTCGCGAAGTCGTAGTCGTCTCTACATAACGGTGATGCCGCCCCGCGTGGGGGGCATGTGGGATCTGGTGATGCTTGGGGCCGAGTCGAGCACGGAACTAAACAAGACAAAGAGAAGAGGGGGGCGGAGAAGAAAGCCAATGGGTACCCGAGCAGGCACTGTCGTGCTCTCCAAGGGCACGCCTTACATCGCAGCATATGTAAGGGAGCGGGACAGGTCCGTGCAGAAAGATTCACGCCATCCATAGTCCCGTTAGTAAATAGCGCTGTCCGTCGATGCCTGTCGGCACCGTGACCACCGCAGACAGCCCGTCGTGCGCGTGCGCGTCAAGCGCAGCGCGCCGCCGGTGTTGTGTGCGGTGACCTAGGTCAGCATGCGTGTGGTATCAGGGCGCGTGGGCCGTTAGCTTGAGGAGCGCCGCGTCGATGATGGGCAGGGCGAGGGGCGCCCTGCAGTGGAGGAGAGAGGCGGGAGACGGGAGCGCGCGAGGTCAGGCCGGTCAGAGTCCGCGGGGTCCGAGAGCGTCTTGGGCTGGCGATCAGTCCAAGGCACAGGCATTATGCCGTCATCCTCGGCGAGGGTCAGTGCCGCCGGGGGATGAGGCGGACGTGGGCCTGCCACGAGCCCATCGAGACGTGCTGCAGGCCGACGAGCGCGAGGTCCTCGAGGCGGATGGCCCGCGAGCCGACGCGCCACCGCGCCTCGAGCGGGTCTTCCTGCTGCTGGTGTTCCATCTCCTGCGAGCACGCCGCGCGGTCGTCAGCGGCGTGGAGCGGCTCACAGCGAGGATCAGCTCACCTGAATGAAGCGCATAACCGTCTTCGCCACATTGCGCGCTAGTTTGGCGCGCGTGATGGGTTGCGGGGGGCTACGGAAATCCCGCGTGGGGATCTGTCGGCTCCAGGGCGCGTAGCCGGGCCACTTTACGCAGGGACAGGGACGTCAGTGTGTGCGCCTGTGCAGCGAAGCAAAGGAGAAGATACTGACGTTGAGCCTGATGGATACGGAGGGCCCGCGACCGGCGAACATCGAGTCGTCGCGGCCTTCGAGGGCGCTGAACTTGCTCGCGAGGGCATCCCGGAGGAGCAGGCCGCACCCGATGGGAGAGTGGGTGTAGAACATGATAGGCTCGTCGAGGCTCACTTCCTCCACGTACCGACGGCGGTCGCTCAGGGTGTGTGGGCGATAGGTCTTCTGTGGGACTAGGACACCGCCGAGGGGGTGTCCCATGCGTTCAGCGATCTGAAGGACGCTGGAGTCGCGCTTAGCCTGCACGTCAAGCGGGTCCTCGCCATCGAATGAGGGGGAGTTCGGGTTGATGTGGGGGGAGACAGGGGAGATGGACCCGTGGTTGATGAACGGGGACGCGATGGGAGAGATGAAGAGTGCCTCGGGTGTGGTCGGCGGAGCAGAACCGACGCTGGAAGGGCTGCCGGAGTGGGGGTGCCTGAATGTAGACGGGGAGTGACCAGTGGGAGAGAAGCCGTAAGGGGAGTTAGGGTCGTAAGAATGATTGACGGGGGCTTGATAGTCGGTCTCGATGTGGATGCTGGGACCAGCCCTGACAGCGACATGGCTGGAGTAGTACGGGCGGGGCCAGTAAGAGTCGTGGAGACCAAGCCCAAGCGTGGACGAGGATGGAGATAGCCCCAGTTCTGTGAGGGTGGAGGCCGGGTTCGAGAATGCGAGCGATTCCTGACCAGCCCATGCTACGGTAGAGTCCAAAGGTTGGTCTATGGCGTTGTTGTTGAGTTGAGATGAATGGCCAAAGTCATCGACGACATTGAAGGTGAACGGCTACAGAGGGGGAGGATGAGATGTGAGGGTAACGAAGGACGGAGACAAGACTGACCTCATAGTTGAGATTGAGGTCAAGGGCGTTGTTGAGGTACGGAGAGTCTTGATGGATGCCGGTCCCGAGGAAGTCGGGGTGTGGCGCACCGGCGCCAGTGTGGATGGGTGAGAGTTGGGAGGAGTGGGGGGATGGAGAGGACGAGGAGGTCGAGTGGGGGGCCGGACGACGAGAGGCTTGGTGGTGCGGAGAGTGAGTCATGGTGACAGACGGTGACTAGGGAAGCAAGAGAACGGCAGACGGGGGGAGGGCACGAGGAGAGCAAGAGCAGTGGAACTGGGTAGACTTTATAAGTGGTTGGGCGCTGGCCGGAAAAGGCAAGTTGGGCGAAGGCGTGTGCAGGCTGTGCCGAACGGGGCGAGCTGCTGCAGCGATTGGGAACCGAGGGGGGTCTATATACTTGTCCACGCAGCGCCCGTAAGGTGTAGACGAGAGAGAGCGAGAGATATGCGCGGGGTGACCAGGGGTCGGGACGCCGAGGAGGGCTCCTAGGAAGGCAAGGGAGAGCGTAATCGGTCTCCCAGCAAGCAATGTGGGGGCAAAAGTAGTTAACGTGTGGAATTGGGCCGGAGAGAAATACTGACCTGGAAAGCTGGAGTGAGTCAGGCTGCGAGGGTGGGACCGTCGCCCGGAGCCGGGGGAGGAGAGATTCGAGAGACGCTCCGAGCTCTGTCGGGGCAGTACACCTCTCCTTCTCTCGAAAACATCGATTGCGCTCATCAGTGGACGCACGGCTGTGAGCACCCGTCTTCTCCCAGTCCACCTCCGGGAATGGAAGCTCGCTTCGTGCGAGCCCAGCGGAGCCAGCACATTTCACCAGCACGCGTGGCCGAAGCCGACAAGACACGCCACGCAGTTAGTCACCAGCACACGCACTGCAGATCCGCACACTGCACGCAGACGACTGAGAGAGTTAACCAGCAATAAATTGGCAGATCTGTTGACCGGAACACGGAGACGGACGAGAGTCCGCAGAGTCCGTGAGGAGCAAAACAGGCAGGCGAAACACATGCAGCAAGTACAGATGAAACGTAGCACAACGGACCCTTGTGTCCTGACAGGAGCGTCGGGTCGCTGTGCGCGACTGGCACTGATAGTCAAGGCAAGGGGGGTCCATGGAGGCGATCGCAATCGATGTTAGGAACCCTGTCTAGTTGCTCGCGTAGCTAGCCGAGGAGTGCGCAGAGCGTGTGCGCGGAGCAATCGCAGCAGCGGAGAAGAGGATCAGAGTTTGTTAGAGACGATGGTCGACGGAGCGCAGACAGTGGAGGCAGAAGTCAACCCGTCGGCGCCGGGCGCGCCCCCGCCTTGAGGCATGCGTCGAGGGCCGAGGCTACTCTCGCACGTGCCCACACTCTTCTAGCGCCCGACGCGTTGGTGGCGGGAACCGCGCTCGGCGACTCGGACTCCTCGCTGGTTGACTCTCTCCTCGACGTTCATCACTCCTCATGTCTTCTCTCGCCGGCGCGCTCGTTCCTCCGGAACTCGACGCCTACAACGATCAATCCATGGCTTCCCCAAAGACCGAGGACGACCTTGACAGTGCGCAACCCAATCTCCACTTCCAACCCGGCGACTCCGCCGACGAGGATACCAAGGAGGAACTCAACGATCTCTTCGGTGAAGATGAGGATGTTAACATGGTCGAGCATGAGTATGCATGCTTTCCACTTATCCAACTGCGCTATGCCTCATTGAGCTTTCGCGTATCCTTGCCCCATTTCCAAACAGGCCCGAGTCCTCTGCACCCTCGGAAATCGTAGACCATGACGACCGCTTATCCTCTCCGGAGCGACGCCGCAGGGAACAGCTAGAATATGCGGAAGAAGACCAACCAGAACCATTCGAAGAACACAAACGCGAAGCCGACCTTCCTATTCCTAACATCCCCGTTCCGAAGAGTTCAGACGGCAAGGTTAGTTATTTGTGCTGATTCGTCTGGTAAAATATTCCCTGACCGTCTGGCCTTGTCAATTAGTACTGGGTTATCAGGATGCCCAACTTTATCAAGGTCGATTCCAAGCCATTCCACCCGGATACCTATGTCGGCCCAGAGCAAGAGGACGAGGACGCCCCCCATGCCGAGTCCCGGGAAAAGAGTATGACCATAAAGCTTAAAGTGGAGAACACTCTCCGTTGGCGTTGGTCGAAAGACGAATTTAATCAGGATGTAAGTCTCATGTGTCGACTACCCGTCATAATTCTGTCCTCGGAAGAATATGCTGACGTACAGAAACCTCCTTCTGCGCTCTCTCTCTCGTTCCCTCGTCGTGACACCTGTCCGCAACTATCCGTGTCGGCAACATGCGTGTGTCCGCTTCTTCCGTTCGGGACGCCGAACATATATGTCTCTTCTTCCGACGCGTTCAATTTCCCTACAGAGGAGGCAATCAAACAGCCGAATCGTCAGGTGGTCAGACGGCACCCTTAGTCTCCAGCTAGGAAAGGAACTATTTGACATCACCCAGTCCATTGACACCTCCGGCGCCGTTTCGCGACAAGCGATCGGGAGCACCGCACCACCGACGCTCTCCCTATCGCAGTCGCAGTCGCAGCAACACGCCCCTTCCCAGTCGCAGTCCCAGCCCGTCTCCGGCGCCAGTGCCGGCCAGCCCGCGCAGGGTCTTACCTATCTCGTCGCGCAGCACAAACGCGCGGAGATCCTCCAGTGCGAGGCGCTCGTCACGGGCTACATGTCCCTGCGCCCCACGGGCATGCAGTCGGAGACGCACCGGATGCTCGTGCGCGCCGTCGGCCAGAAGCACACCCGCGTCGCGCGGCTGCACATGGCGCCCGACCCCACCTTCGACCCGGAGCGCGAGAAGCTCGAGCTGGCGAAGGCCGCTGCCCGCAAGCCCCGCAAGTCGCGCGGGGGCGCGGGCGAGGAGGACGGGTTCGGCGGCGCGCGTCGGCGGCGGTCGTACACCCGCAAGCGGACGGACGGGATGTGGTCCGACGACGAGGACGAGGACGATGACGTCGGCTTCGTCCGCGGGGGCTCCGAGGATGAGTACGGCGAGGAGCTGTCGGGCAGGTCGGGCAAGCGGAAGAAGTCCGGAGACCAGGGCGACAAGAAGGGCCCGGGCGAGTACCAGACGGACGACTTTCTTGTCGCAGACTCGGACGAGGACGAGGAGTTCGCCGACGAGGACGCCGGGCGGCGAAAGCGGAAGCGGGCGGCGCGGGGAGACGGAGACGCCGACCAGGACGACTTGGACAAGATCGAGGCGAAGATCAGCCAGAACGAGGCGCAGGAGCGCAAGCGCCGCCAGCGGGACGGCGACCCCGGGCCCGGCGCCGAGGACGCGGGTGCAGACGCGGACTCGGGCAGAGAGGACGCGATGGATGTGGAGAGCGAGGACGACGACGACGACTTTGGCGTGCGCCGCTCCCGGGGCTCCTCCGGCCGCAAGAGACGAGTGATCGGGATGGAAGAAGAAGAAGACTAGTAGCTTCGCGTCCTCCCCGCCCGTATTCTCAGCCCAATCTTCAGATGCTAGCGCTGCTTCTCCTGCTACACTTGGCTTTGCCACGGCGGAGTCCTAGTGTCATGCGATGTAAGTTACATCCGTATACCGTCAAAATCTTATCTGCGTGTACACCGTCTATCGCCACAATGTGGCATTATCTGTACCCTTTCAGGCTACGGGCTACGCCTCCTCCGATATCGCACCGCCCCGGAGCTCCTGCAACACTTTGTCCTCGTCCCAGCGCCCGACCGGCTTCACGGCGTCCACGACAGCCTGGTTTTCCAAATTTCCGTGGAGCAGGTTTCTCAGCGCGAATATGGCATGTTCGCGAAGGTCTGGGGGACGACGCGGTCTATTAGTCCCTGTTCCAGGCTCCAGCATTAGCGAGCCCACAGGCCGCTTCAGCCCGACGCCCCAACGCGCGCGCGATGGGGAGAGCAGGCCCGGGGCCTCGGCTCCAACTGCAGCACTTACAAGGGTTGTAGTCGTCGACCACGCAGAGGTTCATGACGACCGGGATGCCGCCGCAGGCGCGCACGCGGTCCTGCACCACGCGATCGTGCGCGGCGAGGATCCCGAGCAGGCGGACAAGGTCGCGCTTGACGTGTGCGAACGCCTGCGCGGCCCCGCGCGCGCTCTCGTCTTGGCTCGCGTCCTCGGTTGTCGCGTTCGCGTTCTCGGGCGCGGCGTGCGTCTCGGCCGGGCTTCCGGATGCGCTGGGCGCCGCGCGGGCTCCGCTCCGTTCATTTTGCGCGAGCGGTGCCGAGGGGCGCGGCACGGGCCTGCCGTAAGTGATCCTGGGCACGAACGCGTCGACCACGCGCAGTGTCTCTGGAAGCAGGTGTCAGCCACACGGAGGCGAAGGTGAAGCTGGCGAGGCGGCGGCCGCGAGAGGCGTATGCCGAGGGACGCATACTGGGTCGCGGCCGCCGCGACGAGCACTTGGGACTTACCGATCAGACATTCGACCGCGCCGTCCCCCGAAGAAGTCCTTGCGTCTGCCACAATCCGCCTTGGAGATTGGGGGGGCGCAGGCCTAGGGGGATCGCAATCGATTGTCGATGTCGCCGCAGGGTGAGCCCCGGCCTCCTCAGCCCGCAGCGCTATCGTCGTCAAGGACTGGGTTACGAGGACCAGTGCTTCGCAGACCTTCGGCAACAGCAGGTCGAGCTGCTGCAGCGGCGGGGGCATGCCACCCGCTTGGGAGGGTGCATGGGACGCGTCCTCGGACGTCGTTTCCGTTTCCGCGGTCGTGTCCGATGTCGGACATTGATTCACATTGCTTTCGCCTGCCAGTGGGCCGTCATGTGGGCGAGGGCCCTGTGAGCCTAGTGCCCGTCGTATTGACGATTGCACGAATGTCGCGAAACGCAGGAGGTGACAGGTCAGTGTCGCACACAGGCATCCGTTCCCGTCGTCAGGAGCTGGAGCGGTTGTCAAGGCGACCTCGCACGCGCGGGCGGACCCGTGCAGGTAGGCATCAAGGAGCTTCAGCAGGATGGTCTGATGGGGTGTAATAGGCTCGTCGTCCCTGCAAGACGGGGGTGAGTGTTGCTCGTGCGATCCACCATTCAATCCAAAGAACCCTGCCCCTGCGGAGAAGGGCAAAGGAATAGGCTTACACGGTAAGCTTGTCGTATAGCCGTCCGAACTTCGCGGATTCGATGACCCGGCTCGCGATCTCGTACCTGTTGTGTCGACATGAGCGGGCGCGGGTGGCCAAGAAGCGAGGTCACGCTGCAATGGTCTGGCATACCCGATGTCGAATGCAACGCCGTCTTCGCTCGATTCTTCCGCGTCGAACAGGGACGCTATGCGGTCCAGTAGGCCGATGCAGGTTCGGGGTCCCGCAGGGCCTTCCACGAGAAGTTCTCTGAGGAGCATGGTCAGGACATGCCGAGGAATTGCTGTAGTTGTGTTATCCACGTACACCCTCTGGTCGCTGCTGTTAATGCAATTGAGAACTAGCACGAAAGCCGATGAGACGGTACGAGCGTCTGGCGAAGCAAAAAGACGGCTGGAAGGAGGTTCAGATTGGGTTTGGCGACGATTGATACGCTTGCGACACACGTTAGGATATTTTGCTCTTCCGGCAATTGCATATACGTGGACCACAGGGTCTGAGCAAGCTGCTCGTTGTCAGTAATGAGATTGGACAGAGCCTGAGTCAGCATCCGCGCGACGGGGTGCGCTGACAGGGTAATGTGAGAAGACGAGGACGGACGGATGAAGGTAATTACCACTTACTTCCGTGGTCATGAATAGCTGCGTGAGAGGAGTAGTAATAGACAAGGCTTCGAATCGACATTTCATTAGAGCTATGAGATCATTGATTTAGGAGACCATATATTGACAGCGATGAAGATCGGAATGAACGGCGGAAGTGGGGCGGAGAGGCTTACTATGCGCGTTGCTGATTGATAGGAACGGCAGCAGCAAGGTTCCGAGTAAACTTGGCGAGGGAGACTGAGAGGGCTCTCAGTTCTGCGGCGTGCTCGGTCTCGAGATCGGGGTCCATGTGGACGGACAAGGTTTTCGTCCACAGAACGCCGAGAGCGGGCCAGATAGAGGGATTGGTAGCATTGCCAATATTCTCGCTAGAAGCTGGTCAGTGATGGTATGCGAGAAGAAGGAGAGGAGCGAACCCACCGGGCAAGTGCACTCCTGGCGAGCAAGGTTGAGGATTCGTCAAGGACGCCGACGAGCGCGGACAGATGGCCAAGATCATCAGTGCCAGATGCGTTAGCAGCAGAGTGTATTCTGAGCAGCTCGGGGATGCCGAGCATCATCGACTCGGGCGCTGTCTCCGTGGGTGAGGCAGGCGGGCGGGGAGACATGCTCGTCGCGGTCGTCGTGACCGTCGGCCCGCCCGGGCGGCTTGGACCAACAAGTTCAACTCGAAATTAATGATCGATCTCATTTGAGGATCTGACGCCCACAACCTCGCTTCGGCCGACAGCGTCTACGGCCCTGAGGAGGCACTGCTCAGCGCTCAGTGCTCACCGTCACAGACGACGAGCACGACCCCGCACACGACACCCACACACCCCTCGCCACCCACCGACCACATGGGATCTGTAGAACGGAATGCCTCCGCGCTCAACGTCTCGTTGGAACATCATCTGGTGGACACGCTTCGACCATTGACCACATTGCTCCCAGAAGCTCTCGCGGCAGAACTCACCTGCGTTCTCGACAATGCCTCATCTCCCTCGACACCCTCCCACCACGCATCGCCTGCCACTATACCGTACGCTCTTCTCACCGCCATCTCGAAATGGGCTCGGTCTTCTGCCGCAGAACACGCCCTCGCCAGTCACGAGCCCCCTCTTCGCGTACAGGAATACTCCATGCTCGCTCTGCTCGCTGGCACCACCACCTCCCCGGAACGCAAATACCCCTCTGTGCCCCCGCCTAGCCTAGACCGGCAGGCCTCCCGCAGGCGCGAACTAGGAGACCGGCGCGCCGTGAGCGCCGTGCTCAACGCTCTGCTCAGCATAGCCGGGGCTGGGGTCGCTACATGGTGGGCTGCCGGCCGTCTGGCCTGGAGAGACGAATGGGTGCGTCGCGTTTCATGTCCTCGTGCCCCGCATCCGTTGACCGTACACGTCCCCCGTCTATCTGCGTCTGCATCTCGTACACGCACCCCGATCCCGTTCATCTCCCGGTCCTGCGGCCCCGTCAGAAAGTGCTTCTAGCGTTATCGGTGGCTATCGTCGTCGCAAGCTCCGAGGGCATCCTGTATCTCATCTGGGAGGACCGGCGGAGCAAGTCACTGTCGGGCTCCTCCCGGCCCCCCCTGCGCCTCAGGGCCACATCCCCCTCCGCCGACGCCGACGCCTCCTTGCCCCGAGCGGACAAGAAACACGAGCCGGATGATATGCACGCGTCTGCGCCAGATGGGGGCCGTCATGACGCAGCAGTCAGCTCCGCGACGTCCCAGGCTGTGACACACGGCGCCCTGCGCGGACGGACGCTTGCCGACGCCTCCCGCGGCGACCACCCGACGGGACAGGATCAATAGCGACGTCAATGATGGGGCCATTAACTCCGTGCCCTGCGAACTCCTACTCTATCTTTGCTTCATACCCCATACGCTGTATAGGCAGCTGGCTGAGGTTAAGTGGCATACCCATCATCCATATCAGGGCTCATGCCCCTGCTACCGAGTTCCGTGTGCTTTTTTTCATCGATGCGCTCTCTAGCTTGTCACGAACAGACGCGTTCCTAGGAACACCAAGAGTGCCTCATCATGCGCGTACTATCGTATCCACACGTTTCACACCCATGGGCGACCTTCCGTGTGCCAAGATGTCCCTCCGGCGTTCCACTCTGTCCATGGCTTCGCATTCGGCTTCTAGTATGTGCGGCTTGGACTTCTCCGCCTGTACCATCTCCGATCCTGATCTCGGCCACAGTGTCTAATTTGATTCATTCAATGTGTATGTACTGCTGTCACTCGTACAAACGCAATATACGCATGAGACTGCACAGATACCAGCCTGTCAGGCCCCACACCTCGAGCCTGCCCTCGCGCCCGCCTCCGATCTCGTCCCGCTGTTGGGGGTCGTCCACCCAGCGCACCTCGGTATCTCCGCCTGAGTGCACTGCGCCGGGCCCTGTGACGATATCGGCGACGCTGACGGCGTAGTATGGCCTGGCTCCGCGAAACAAGTACGAGTGGAGGCGCGGGGGAGATACGAGGGCGGACAGCGGCAGGTGAAACGCGTGTGCGACTTCCCTCGGCGAGAGGGCCAGGGATGCGAGCGGGAGGGACGGGAGGGCCCTGTCCTCGTCTGCACTTTGTCCGTTGCGGTCGAAATTGCTTGTCGGATGCACGAAGCCCTGTCACGGTGTCAATTACGAGCATATGAGGGTATGGGGGCGGCCTAGTCGGAATACACACCACGTACGGCCAGACCCGCATCCCGCCCAGCGACTGCTCCGGGGGCCCGAGGCGCCCGAGTATGTCCACCTGTGCGGGCAGGATCCCGACCTCTTCTTGCGTCTCACGCAGCGCCGCCGCCAGCGTCGACTCATCTGTCTGTACATGTTCGCCAGGTACATTGCGATTCCGCAGCGTTCAATCTACAATGGGGTAAATGACCGGGCCGGACACTGACCTCGTCGACCTTCCCGCCAGGAAAGCTGTCCCGGCCCATCGTCGTGTCGGACCGCCTGAAGCACGGCACTCACGGTGTCAGGACGCACCTGACCTCGCCGGAGTGCGTCCGCAGCTTGCCGCGCACCTCGAGCAGTATGCCCGGCCTCCCGTCGACGTTGCAGAGCGGGACGAGGACGGCGGCGTGCGTCTCGGACGGGCTGTGTGCGTTCTCGGACTGCGAGAAGGACGCGGTGAGGGCGTCGCGGATGATGTTGCACGCACGCGGCGTGAGCGGGTCCGTGAGCGAGATGAGCGGCTTTGAGGACAGACTGAGGGAGGGCGCGGTGGACGACATGAAGGCACGGAGCATGGAGAGCACGACCGACGTCACCGCGCCCGCCGAGGCACGACCACGGGCGTCTGATGCTCTTGTGGCCTGCTCACCGCTGCTCTTGACCTTGACCGCCATCGTGGACATGTCGCTGCCCCAGCAATGAGAGGCTACCACATCCGCATTGCCCTCGCTGCTCCGAAATCTTCCCCAGGATCTTCCTCGACCTCCACTTCCTACAAGCAACAGTCCCCAGCTTCTAGTGCTACCGGCACGCAGCCCTTCGTCCCAAACTCGCTCTTCCAGCCCCTTCCTGCGCACGGTTCGCGCTTCTCGGCGCGGCGCAACACCCTCTCTGCATACAAACCCCCCTCCGAAGAAGAGAAGCCGCAGGAGGACTCTTCTGACCGCAGAGACTATCGAGTCGGCCCCATTCGCGTCGACTGGGTCGACTTCTCACGGATGGACCCCCCAGTCAGCAGCTTCATCAAGGTTAGCAGCGGAAAGGAACGCGAGAAGCCGGCCCAGCGCAGAGGTAAGCCCTTGAGAAACAAGCTCCGGCACATGGGACATTCCGCAGGGGAGGTCAGAGTGGCGATTCTGAGGCGATCTTGAACGGATTCTGAGGCGGTTTTGAACGGATTCTTGGGAGGCGATGTTTGCAAAATCACTTTCGAATTTGTTCGGGAATCCTGCGCTATGGACGATTTTGCCCAGAATCGCGGATTCTTCTAGAGCGAGCCGGGAGGAGCTTTTGCGACCGAAACGCGCGGCTCTGCTAGCTTTCAGGATGCTCGAACGGACTGAAAAGACCTCACAGAAGAGTTCAAAATCAGAACTTGGCACCAGACAATCGATTAGGGAGGTCAGCGAGCCCCGATTTTGAGGGCTGCTTTTGCTTTTGCCAGACCAAAAGCTTCCTAGCATCCTACCCAAAAGCTTGCCAACATCGCCCACTCTGACCCCCCCTAATGTTTCTATGATAAACATGTGGAAAACATCCGCGAAGCTTAAAAACTATATCTGCGACATTAATGATGTAAACAACAACCGGTAAATGTGCTGTATGACTGTTGTAGAGATAGTTTTTCTGCTGCCCGGATGTTTTCCATATGTTTACTCTGGAAACATCGGGACACGTCCCCTGTGTCCGAAACCCATCATACACCTTTCGTCCTCACTTGAGATGCTATTGCTATTGGACGTCCCTTGTCGTAGGTGAACCGGCCACCGCGACCTTCGTGCCCCACGCCTCTCCCCACACCAAGACCGGCTCCTCCGTCCTTCCAGAAGGTGTCGTGCACATATTCCGTGACTACCCTGCACAGTCCGGCGAGCCGTCCAAGAGCCCATCAACCTCCGCATCCTCTGCTGCGAATGCCCCCGCGCACCCTGCGGACACCGATGCCTCGGACGCCAACGTCGAGTCGGACGATGTCACGCTCGCCGTCCTTGCGGTACCCTCCTGGATGGCGCCCTCGGACTTTCTTACCTTTGTCGCTCCCGCGGCCGATGGGATCGCGCATCTGCGGATGATTAGGTATGTGTTTCCTGCGCGTCCCCCCGCTCACAAGAGCACTTCTGATCCCATGCATCACCACCGCTCTCAGGGACTCTGCGCCAAACAGATCCATCGTTGTCATGAAGTTCCGCGAGCCTGGCGACGCTGCGGAGTTCACCGAGGTCTACAACGGGAAGCAGTTCAACTCGATGGAGGTTCGCATCGCTGTTGCACTGCTGCTGTCCATCCGGATCAACTAAACCGCTCAAGTAGCCTGAGACGTGCCACGTCGTCCGCGTTCTATCCATCGCCATAGACGTCGACGACCACGTCTCGCAGAACATCTCGAAGATTGCTGCTGCAGGAGTTAGCGGCGCATACGAGCTGCCAACCTGCCCTGTGTGTTTGGAACGCATGGACGCGGCCGTTACCGGGCTGGTTACCGTGCCGTGCTCGCACACCTTCCACTGTGCCTGCCTCAGTAAATGGGGTGACAGCAGGTAAACGAGTACATTCCCAATAGACGTTTCACATTGACATTCGCCCTGTTACTGTACTCTCGCAGGTGCCCGGTCTGCCGGTACTCGCAGACCCTGCTATCGTCGCATCCGACGTCTTCCAACACCGCGCGCGCTGCGCGCCCCATTCCCTTCTCTTCGTCGCCTTCCACCGCGGAGCGGTCGCAGTGCGCCGACTGCGGGGGCTCCACGAACCTCTGGATCTGCCTCATCTGCGGCAACATCGGCTGCGGCCGCTACGGGCGCGCTCACGCGCACGCACACTACACGTCCACGACGCACCTCTACGCGCTCGAGCTCGAGACGCAGCGCGTGTGGGACTACGCGGGCGACGGCTACGTTCACCGCCTCATCCAGAACAAGGCCGACGGGAAGCTCGTCGAGCTCCCCTCCGCGGCCGCAGCAGTCGGTGTGCGGAGCGAGGGGGGCGGGGGCGGCCCGACTGCAGCCGACGCGCTCACGGCCGAGAAGATCGAGGCGATCGGGATCGAGTACTCGTACCTGCTCACGTCGCAGCTCGACTCGCAGCGGACGTTCTACGAGGAGCAGGCCGCGCAGATGCGCAGCCAGCTGGACGACCTGCGCGCCGTCGTCGAGCAGCTCGACGCGGAGCTCGAGCTTAACCGGACGCGCGCACGAGCGGATGCGGAATTGCGCGCGCAGGCGGACGCCGGGCGCATCGCGGAGCTCGAGCGGGAGCGCAGCAGGGCGGAGAAGCGCGCGGAGAAGGCGGGGGAGCTCGCGCGCGCGCTTGCGAAGGAGCTGCGCGAGGAGCGGGCGGTCAGCGAGGGGCTGCTGAAGAACCTCGCGGCCGCGAAGGAGCAGGCGGAGACCGCGGCGCAGGAGGCTGCGGGTGTCAAGGGCGAGGTGCAGGAGCTCCGCGAGCAGGTCAGGGACCTGATGTTCTTCTTGGAAGCGAAGGACAAGATCGAGAGTGGGGATGGCGTGGCTGGAGAAGCGGCCGGGGGGACGCTTGAGGTTTCGCAGGCTGCTGCTGGTGCCAGCAAGCGGAAGAAGGGGAAACGGTGACCGGAAACCCCGTGCGGCATAGTGGCAAGCCCCCGTAGATGATCCGATCCTCGTATCATTGGTAAGTACTAGACAATACGTTGTTATTTGATATGCAGTCCGTGGCTCATGCAAGATCTCCCAGCTCTGTTTGACGCATGGACTGGTCGGTCGTCCGTCGACTAGGAGTCTCACGATGGCCGTGGAGAGAGACCGGTTCGTAAGCAGTTCTGGAAGATGCTGGACGTATCGACACCTCTTCGGCGTCGCTCAGCGCCGGCTTGGGTTCCACGTCCACACTCGGCGGCCCGCTACGTGTACTGTGGGGCCTCTCCGACTCGATCTTGACAACCATGTCGAAGATGGGGTAGACCTCAGAGCTGTTCTTGATATTATAGATCCAGGCATCTGGGGGTCGCACGAATTCGACGTGCACGGTCGTAGTGCCGCGCCTGAACGTCTTCGCGCCGTTCTTCCACTGTCGCACATGTATCATTTGACAGCCCTCCTCCCCTGTGATGACGACTGGGTCCCTGTCCGGGACGAACGAGAGCGCGGCGCAGAGCCCGTCCGCTTCCCTGTCGTACGCGGGCGGGACCTCGCTGTCCTCCGACACGAACAGGTGCTGGTTACGCCGTATGCCAGTCTTCAGCGGGCATTTGCCGACGTGGATCACGATCTTCTCCTTCTTTCCCGTGAGGACGAGTTTGAACACGTCCCGCGAGTCGGGGAACCCCATCCGCATTTCCATGCTTCTGTGCTGCGTGCGCGGGATACCCTTCACCGCCGCGCGGTAGCCCAGCTCTTGTAGCGTGTCGGCGTTCCAGCTGCGAAAGACTACATGGCACGGCAGTCTCCAGATGTTCTCAGCCAGGCGGCCGGGGGGCCCTGGCAGAGACGGGATCGTGGATGAAGTAGCGGTGAGGACAGGGAGATCGGGACGGTGGGTGATCCAGATGCCAGACATGCTTGCGAGCTTTGCAGGAGTGTCCGCCCCGTTTCCGTTGAACATGAGGGGGAACGCTCCGCTAGATGACAGGCGAAGGACGCGAAAAGAGGGCATGCCCTTGGGTTTGCTATCCTCTTCTCGCTCTGGAGGGCTGACCTCCGAAGCGTACGACCAGAATCCGCGGGGGATATCTTTCACACGGACACCCACTGTGAACCTATCTGAGCCCTGGGAGTTCTCCGAGAGCGGGCTGAGGAGGAGGCCCAGCAAGCAGCCTTCCTGGTCTTCGCACGCAAGGACGGCGAGGGTGACGGTACCCCGCCCGGATCGCCGCAGTTTCGTGACTGTAGGGAACGTCGAGCGTATGCCGTAGCCGGTAAATGTGTACTCTGGGACCGGGGGCATGACCCCGAGTCTCCTCTGCAGCTCGTCGATGGAAATTGCGTTGATCCCCGCGTTCTCGCGCTGGAACTCTTTCGGAGAATCGGCGAACAGGACCCGCGACACGGAATTATTGCTAGTTTTCTCCTCGTATGGCCAGTTTGCGGAGACGAACCCTCTCTGCGCGGCGTCGTCCCATATATTGCCCCACACAAAGAGGGTCTGGTCGCAAGTCCTCTTGAGTATCTCCTCCTGCAGACGGACGAAGGCGGAGCGGCCTTCTCCATAGATGGTGGGCATCTTCACGCCGAAGATACCCATGAGACAATATGCTTCGTCCTCCAACCTGGTTGTCTGCCGCTGGGACGCCCAAGACATCCTCTGAGCGACGCTGACAGAGTCGAGTGATTTCCTGTGCACGAGGATATCGGCGTCGATGCCCGTGATCTCTTCGATGAGGTAGGCGAGCGACTCCTTCGTCCCGATGATGGTCCACTCCTTTGACAGGAACACCAGGGTACCTGGAGCAATGAGCTCCTGCAAGGTCCAACCTCGAGTGAACCAGTGACTGCGACGGAACTGAGAGTTGGGCAAGGTGACGGGATGTTCCAAATCGCTCACGTCACTGAGATAGACGTAGCAGACGCGTGCTGTGTAGTACCAGTCGTACATCGAGTTGATCGCCTCGGACAGCTCCGCGCTGCTGGACTTGTCGATGCAGCAGGTATCGACCCAGACCCTGCTGTGGCCATGCCTGCGCGCGAAGGCACAGAAGTTCCGGATCTTGTCGGTAGTTTTGTACCAGATCGAGCGATCGTGGCCCACTACACGGCCAGTGCGAGCCATAATGGACTTCTGAAGGTTCTGTATGTCGGCGAAAGACTGTTCTCCTTCCTTTTTCCATACATGAGAAAGAATAGCGAAACCCTCGTCTCTGGCGTCGTTCACTGGCTCGAGTTCACATGTCTCGGTGTTGAGGAGCCACATGATGTACTGTGAGTTCGACGTCAATATATGTGCATGCTTCCCACAGGCCATGGATACACGAACTTAAGATCTTGGAGCGGACAGCAGTGAGGGTTAGTAGATTCGCGAGGTCCAGATAGAAATGTTTTGCGTGTCCTCCCGTGACAAGCACTGTGTTCTAGTATTAGACTGTTGCATCGGGCTGATGGAAGGGCCTTGCCACTTACCAGGAGCTATTACTTGAATTCAAGTGCCCGTGAAAGTACGTCTGTGAGCTGAAGGCGCAGTATATATATGAGAGATGAAGAACAAAGACACCCTTGTCCTACAAGAAGACAAAGCAACCGGGACGTTTCAGTGAGCGCGCTGTGCAGGCGGCATCGGCTAGCCGCCTCGTGTGCAGTGTCGCTCAAGTTAAAGCAACCGACCGTGCATCGGAAAATCGGAAAGAGGTTCACGATGGATGTAAGTACCCAAGTAGATCCCAGCCACCCTGGGGTCGGGTCAAGGTTTGGGCGCCTTTGCCGCGTGCCAAAAGAGGAAAAGGGTGGGGTTAACACCGTAACGACGGAATCGTGGAATTGAGAGTGACCGTCTTCGAGAGGTCTCTGGTCTCACCTAAAGCCAAAAACATACCTCCTACTTCAGCGACGGCCTTCATACCAGACTTAGGTTCTCGGTGGATAGCTATGCTACTACTAACGAGTAGCTACTAATTATAATGAGTACACAAGCGATATGCGGTGACACGACAATCCCCGAAAACAAGTCCATGCATATGCATGTAGTGCATGTATCTACCAAAGCTCACCCTCGAAACGCTCGAGCACCGCGTTCCCGTCTTCGACGTCCTTCTGCGCCTTCTTCCTCATGTAGAAGATGGGGCAGTCCTTGCTAGTGCACAGTACGTCCTGGTGCAGCGAGCCCTGGCACCGCTGGCATTGCGTCCAGAGCCGCGAGAAGCGAACCTGCAACTCCGACGTTGACGACACTTGTTTCTGGTACAGCTCGCCCAGTCGTGGTCTGCAGTTGTTGCACACCGCTCCATCTGTCATTAACTTTGAGCATCCGACCGCGCATAACAAAAACAGGAGACGCACTCTTGACGCTGTTGTTCGGCCGCAGAGGAGTCTTGCATCCAAGGCAGGTCACCGTCTTCACCGCGAACTTCATGAGTCCGCCGACGGTAGGCGTAGCAATCTGGATAGTCCGCGTATGATCACCCGACACTACATGCAGGGTTGTTTAGCAAGCAGACTATCGGTGGAATCCATCTGTAACGCACGAAGAGTGTTGGCCCGGTCTCCCAGTATGGGCTCGAAGATGCGCATGAGTGGATTTGCGAGTTGGTTGTCGAGGTAGTATTTGGTATCGATCGGGATATTGTTCTCGAGGACGTAGATCGGATCTTCAGACTTCTCGTACGCGGCCGCACCCTTGGCACCCTTGACAATGACATAGGCTACACGATCGCCGAGGGTCGGGGCGGAACCCAAATCTCGCGTCTTCATCCGTTCCGCGAGCTCTACGTGCGCTTGCTTTACTTCATAGTCTATGTGAAGGAGGCGATACTCGTTGAGAATCGTCTTCAATTTCAGGATGCTGAATGCGTACCAGCTTTCGCGAGGGCCTTCGTGATCACGAGTTGCGACATATCAATCTTGTTCTGCAAGAGATCTGAGATCACTTGCTTCACATATCTGCACGAGTAGCACAATGAGCACACTTCGAGAGGTCGATTCTTGGCCAAACACGCACGACAACGCTGCCTCGTCATCGCGATCGATCAACATCTTATGCAAGCATGTTTCGATGACCGTCGACACAAGTCGGCAGTTGTCTCGGCGGACAGTCTACAGCTCATCAGCAACTCCCGGTGAACATAATAGCGCGAGAGCCTACCTCGATACCCTTCGTGTCCATCTTGTCGTACTTATCTGGTCGTGTATAATACAACCCGGCATACCGCTTCTTGCTGATCAAGAGGTACGGATAGTACACTTTCTCGAACTCCAAATTGATCGGCTTGATGAACTTGGCTGTGACGAACTCCGCCGCCTCCCTCCCTAATTGGTAGAGTGCGTCAGGTCAACATGGCAACACTCACCAAGGTGAGCGACGTACCCATCTGCATGACGGTAGCCAAGTCGGTCGGCCCGAACCGTACCATGACCGAGTCCGTGTCGCCGTAGATGACTGTCGCGTCATGCTCGTAACCGTTCGCGATGCAGTACTGAGCCTCGACCTCCTGCTTCGTCTTCTCGATCATTTGCCTTCCATACGAAGTGGTACTCGACGAAATAGCCAAACACGGCAGCTTCCCGATCGTGGCGCCAGTAAACCCGTACACGGAATTTGCACTGATCTGCAATGCAAGTCAACTAGTGAGCAGTAGTCCAACGCGTTGCTCTCCTTACTTTCAGAGCTAGTTGCCGTCCATCTAAGACGGCGCGCTTGAATGGGTCTGTCTCTTTCTTCAGGTCCGCTTTAGCTCGCTTACGAGCGCTGATAAGCTCTTCAAGGATAGTAGGAAGCAGGCCTCTCCGTTTTGTCGCCTTCACGAATAGGTCTGCCACGATAAGACAATGCAAATGAGTATACAAGTGAGCGACCAGGAACAAGCACGTAAGTGTACCGTTGTTTGGCGTTTGGATGTAGTCCACGTCTTTCACCAAACCCAGGCGATCCACAGTTCCTTTGTCAAGCAACGTCGTGTAGCACAGATTGTGAGCCATCATGATTGAGGGGTAGAGGGAGCTGAAGTCGAGGGTCGCGATGGGCACTTTGTAGTATCCCTTCTTCGGCTCAATGACGGTTGCACCGACGTATTGCTCATCCGAACCTATGGCGTGGATTAATCACAGAGTAGCACAATTGGAACAGGAGGCCACACCTTCGCCCTTCAGCGCGGGGACCAGGTAATTGTCTTCATTCGCCTTCCGGAACAACTGCGACAAGACTTTGATAGACTGACCTCGTGACAGCAGGTAATTGAAAGGAACGCCTGTCACTCGAGCCATTTCGGTGTAGTTGATGAAGCACATGAGTTTGTCCATCAACCGCTGCGGCAGGTAGGCATCCTATGGACGAGTCAGGATTGCGACACGAACGGATAAAACAATGTTGAGAGCAGACCTTCAAGCAGTAGACGGCGAGACGTCGGCGCGACTCGGGAGTACCATTTTGGAGATCCGTGATGACCGAGTAGTGTACATCCTCCTTCTGCTCCCCAAGGAACTGTGCACAGACAGAGTTGAGCGTGTAGCTACGCAGCTTGTACTCTCGTTGCATATACTGCAGGATATCGATCTGGAGACGTCCATCAAGTGCAGTCTCTTTTGACTCTCGTTGACCAAACGCTTTCGATGAGAAGTGCGCATCCTTCGTCTGAGTTTGACGGTCTATTGCCATAGATGAGCGGTGCCGAAGCGGAGGTGAACAGCGTTACGCACTTTTGATCCTGCCAAGGTAAGGGAACCTCTGAGCCTTCAAAGCCTTTGCACGATCAAGCAAATATGGCAGATCGAAGTTGGCTATGTTGTATCCAATGACAATGTCTGGGTCGACCTCCTCAACGAAGTTACGCCATTGAAGGAGCAGGTCTGACTCATCCATGCAGGAGATGACCTGCGAGCCCACAATATGTGCGCACGTGTTGAGCGTAAAGATGTTGCGAATGAAAGGCTTGCTTTCGCCTACAGAGTACGTCATTGGTATTCATCGTAGTCTATAGAAACTGAGTAGTCCAACCTTGTCGTGTCACCATGTTGGCGATCTGGATCACAGGGTCGACCTGCGCTTCAGGGAAGATACCTTTGCGGCCCGCGCACTCGATATCGAAACTGAGGATGCGCAAAGGAGCAGTCTTCGACCATTCGCCTTCTGGAGAATGCGAGATGAACTGGTCCCATCTAAGGACCAGTTCTGGTCACCTCTTGTCATCGCCATCAATATCACGAACGAATCGCACCTAACGGTGAACTCAATTTGACAATGCGACTTCTTGTCCTTGTCCGTGAGAAGGGTGTATTTGCCAGCAGGTACTTCAATCCAGTTCATGCCCACCACCTGAACAATTTATTAACATCCATGTGCGAGGCGAGATGTTGCTGAAGACATATATACCTTGGTGTCTATCATGAAGCGAAGTGTATACGCGATGTTGCTCTCGAACGTGGCTACTTCCTTACTGAACAATTCGTGGAACCTGCACTCGCCCCTTTCGAGGTGACGTGGAGAACGAATGCAATCAGACGACGGTTGTGAAATCGAAGGAGCAGATCGACTTATCTCTGACTTTTGGCAGACTCCTCTGGTCAGATATAGTGATCTTAATGAAGCTGACCCAGTCATCGCCTTTGTATCCCCACAGACTGCGTTTGTGAACGAGTGCGACGTCCCTCACACAGCCTCCAGCGACAGAGGTCTGTGGTGACCTTGAGCGTTTGGCTGAGGAATAATAAGACGGACACTGACATTGAGATAGGTCTTGAACGATTCCATATCATCATTGTCAAATCCTCTTGGTGTGGCAATGTAGAAATATGGGAGGAAGTCGGTGACATGGGCCAGAACACTGTGACCGTCCTGCAGACGTGCGGTCGCCTGAGTGTTAATTGGAGCGTAAGAGGGAGTAGGCGTACCTGCGTGACCCCGAACATTCTCAAAGTAGTGTGGCCCGTTTGCGGATCAACAGAGTCCTCGATATCAATCTGTTGGAAGACTGCACAAGGTCTGAGTTGGAGTGGGGGATGTCTCGAGGCAAGCACGAACTTACCGACACTGTGACGCTTCGCGTCGATAGGCTGGAGAGCAGGACGAGCCCACGAGTCTGCGCCGCCTTCAGCATCTATACCAGATGCTATTAGATGGAAGAAGGATGGATAAAGGGCAAGACGAGCCTTTAGAATCGTCAGCTTCGTCTCTGAGTCGCTGGAGGACATCGGCGAAGGTCGACTGGTTAGGTTGCGAGTTGACTGGACCGGAGGGAGTGAGTTTGCGCCTTTTAGCAGCAGGCTGAGAGTCCAAGTTCGGCTTGAAGCTAGTGTCGCTATAGATGGACGTGGTGAGCGGTCAAGGAGTAATACGCGGTGTAGGAGAGGGTATAGTACAGACCCGCCGTGGAAAGGAATGTTCTCCTTGGATGATGGTGATACGGTAGCCATTGTGTTAAATCGCGTCTCTCGACGCGTCAAAGTGTGTAGTGTTGAGTATCTGGCCGGTGGTGGGGGAAAGAGCGCGTCGTGCAGGCAGCAGCGAGAGACGCGTGAGACGCGACTGTGACGCGCTTGGTCTTGTTTGGATTGTGGCGTAGCGCAGTGAAGTCATCGAGATTCTGTCGAGATCTCCGTCGAGTCCCTTAGGCCCCGTTCGGATACCGGGTTCTGAGCCAGAATCCGGGTTCTCACGGGATTCTCAAAATATATTCCGCGTGACAAAATACGAGCGCCAATGTCGGAGCGCCCGGGACATCATCACTCTGGTGTCACCCTGTGTCACCGCTCACTAGCGCTGACTGACGGCGTCTATGTGTACTCTGATATTGGCATGCCTCCGTTGTTGTCTGTCCATATAAATGCATGTTTAGCGGTATGTTGTACTTTATAGTATAGAGGGGAGCTAAGAAACCTCAAAAAGCAGTCACCTATATGCTGACCCAATCAAAGTACGGACGGGGTCGCATGCAGGTCACGCACATAGGCGCTCTATCATACGTTGAGCGCCGGAAGTGTCACACATCAGTCACTTGAGTAACCCATCAGTCACGTAGACGCCCGCATTGGAACATATTTTGAGAATCTGGTGAGAACCCAGATTATGGCTGAGAACCCGGTATCCGAACGGGCTCTTAGATTTCACGGCTCCCTCGAGCTCGCACTCCTCCGGATCCTGGACTCGGACATCGTGTTCCGTGCTCTTTCTTGCTCACCGCCGCTTTCTATCACGCTTGGTCATCGTTGTCGACTGTATTGATAATCTGTGCACAGAGTCAGAGTGAGTACTCTGGTTCCGAGCCGTACCTGTGCCCGACAAGAGTCATCTCGGACGTCTGCAGATATATAACATCTCCCTCCCATCTCGAGCTCTCAGTACTTTTCTTGCGACCAACTGTATCGCTAGCCATGCCTCCATACGATCAATATCAATATCACCTCTTCTCTCTTCCCAAGGAAATCCTTGACACCCTCGTCTCTCGCAACATCCTTAATCAACCATCCGTACCGCCTCAACCACAAGTGCCAAATGATTCTCCAGCTCCCTCCGCGCAGGCTACTGCAGGCTCTCGCGCATGCAATATATGTCTAGGGGCTACCTTCGTTGACGTCGAAGACCAGCGCGCACATTTCCGCTCCGACTGGCACCGATACAACGTAAAGGTTCGTCTCAATGGCGGAGATCCCGTACCGGAAGCCAAATTCGGTCAACTTGTCGATGGTATGTTTGTTCTATATGTCTCGCATGTCTCCAAACCCACACACAATGTTCAAGGTCTCGAAGACTCCATATCGGGTTCCGAATCCTCCTCCGACGCTGACACTGACGACTCGGATGCCGTGGATGCTCTCGTTCACAAGACACGGAAGCTCGCGCGACCTTCGTCCCCCGCCTCCCCCGGACTCGTGATTCCTCAAACTCCCGTGGTCTGGTTCCACTCGCCGCCATCCACGCAGATCGGGGTATACAAATCTGTTTTCTCGTCAATTTCTTCACCTGCAAGTTACCTCTCGGAGCTCAGGGAAATGCAAATTGGCGGCGAACAAGGCCGTACGTGGGCCATGTTCATGACTGCGGGCGGACATTTTGCTGGCGCAATTGTCCGTGTCAAGCGACCTGATAGTGACGAAGATGACGGAGGACTCACGAAGAAGGGCAAGCCCAAACGACCCAAACCCGAGATTGAAATTCTGAAGCATAAGACTTTCCACCGGTACACCAGTATGTCTGCCTACGCCTACCGCCTTGAAGTGTAGCAGGCACTCAACCTGTATTGTGAACAGCGCGTCGCAAACAAGGAGGTTCTCAAGGCTTAAACGACAATTCGAAATCCAAAGCTATCAGTGCGGGTGCTACGCTCCGACGATACGGAGAACAGGCCCTCAGAGACGTGAGTCAGAAACGCGCTGGGGTTGTCCATTGCTAACTACGACTAATTTGTAGGATATCAGGAACCTTCTCCAGGATTGGGCTGAAGAGATTCACGATAGCGAACGCATCTGGATCAGAGCCAGCGTGTCAAACCGCCGTATATTCCTCGACTACGAGGACGCGATCATACAGAAAGGTATTTCATGTGATATATAGTGCTTGGTCTATTGTGTTGCTGACCCTCGCAACCCATCGTTCAGGTGATGAACGTCTTCGTACCTTCCCTTTCCCGACCCGAAGACCGGTGAGTACACACAGGCACTCGGGCATTACCATGACTTCTAACTTCTGAGACAGACACAAGCAGAACTCACCCGCTGCCTAAATGAGCTTGTCCGCGTCAAGGTCTCGCACCTAACCGAAGACGCTCTTCGCGCCCAGGATGAAGCTCTCCTCGCTTCCTTGCCCAAACCGAAGCCTGTCCCTGCACCTCCTCCACAGCCTGACACCACAAAACAAAAGGACAAACCCACAATTCCACTACTCACGCCGGAAGAAGAGCAGCTGCGGGATAAATGGAGCCGGGTGCTCGACATGACCAAACGCGGCCGGTTCGACGCCCTGAAGGCATTCTGGGAGCGCGAGGGACCTTCTCTCGGAGGCGTAGATGCGCCGGTGCCCGAGTGGACAGACGAGAAGGGCGGCACTCTTCTCCAGGTCGCCGCGCACTCTGGCCAAGAGGAGATCACGAGGTGGCTTCTCGAAGACCAACGTGCTGACCCCACACTCGACGTTCCCGCCATCCGTGCAGGGGCCACAGGCGAAGAATCTGGGGTCGAATCCGACACCGATGCCCCCCGCCTCCCGCGCGGGGGCCGCCGCACCGCGTACGACCTCGCCCGCACCAAAGCGACCCGGGATGTTCTACGGCGTTGCGCCGCCGCTCACCCGGACTGGTGGGACTGGCTCGGGACGGAACGCGGCGCACGTGTACCGAGCGTGCTGAGCGCGGATATAGAGGGCGGGCGCGACGAGAAGAAGAAGGCGCGGAGGAAAGGGCTGAAAGAGAAAGTGAAGGAACGCGAGGTGAGGGAGAAAGAGCCGGCTGTGCCTCTGCCTCCCCCTGTCGCGGAAGAGCGTCCGCGCAAAACGAAAGATGAAACCATGTTGGGTCCACGCAAGCTTGGGGGAGCGTCTGGGGGCTCGGAGAGTGTGGTCGGGCTTACGCCTGAGATGCGAGCGAAGATCGAGCGGGAGAGGAGGGCGCGTGCAGCAGAGGCGCGCATGAAGGCCCTTCAGGGTTCGTGACTTTTACTGCTGACTTCCATCCTTCTTGGAATATACTGGGTGGCGTCCACGTTATCGTATGTGCATGCATATGTGTCGTCTACGTGTAAGTACTGCGGAGTATTCTTGTAGCCTGTACTCAACGTGTGCGATGTCGTGTTTCGCAGTCGACGACACGCTACACGTGATTTGCTTTAGATCGAATTGCGAGATCTTGATCTACGCGCCGCCACATTTAAACAGCTCTCCTACACTCTTCACCTCTGACCGCAACCCAGGACTCCTCCTAACTCATCTCTCTTTCTTCGCTCGTCATCATGGTCTCTGCCGCATTTGCCGATCGACCGCTCAAAAAGCTCGTTCTTTTCGATGTCGATGATACCCTTACGCCTCCTCGCCAAGTATGTATTTGCACCACCGCAGTAGCTATTCGCACATTCATGGCCCGCAAAGAAAGTTTCCCCTGAAGTTGTCGCCCTGCTACGCGCCCTGCGCAAAAAGGCGGTGATCGGTGTGGTCGGCGGGTCCGACTTCGTCAAGATCTCCGAGCAACTTCAATTGCCAGGGACAAATGGTGCGTCTTCAGCAGCACAGTACGCCGCAATCGAGACAGAATGTGACGATGCGTATCTTAGTACTCGATGACTTCGACTACATGTTCGGGGAGAACGGCTTGACCGCATACAAGCTGGGCAAGCAGCTCCCTTCCCAGTCCTTCATCTCGTTCGTCGGCGAGGAGCGGTACAAAGTCCTCGCGAACTTCATCCTGCACTACATCGCCGACCTGGATATTCCCATCAAACGGTGTGTCCTCTCTGTCAGACCAGCATATCTCGCGAGCTCTGATAATCGTATCTCCATTGTATAGAGGCACGTTCATCGAGTTCCGCAACGGCATGATCAACGTGAGCCCTATGGGTCGTAACGCTACGTAAGTCTCCCAGTCGGTCGATGTTCGCCTCCTCACATGTGACGAGACACCTCACAGTATTCAAGAACGGAATGATTTCGAAGCGTATGACAAGGTGACACGCCTTTTGCGCCTGCTCCGTTTCGCTCATCTGACTCGCTGTACAGCAACACGGCGTTCGCGTGGCGTTCGTCAAGGTGCTGAGGGAGAAGTTCGCCGACTACGGCCTCACGTTCTCGATAGGCGGCAAAATCTCCTTTGATGTGTTCCCCAACGGATGGGACAAGACTTTCTGCTTGCGGCATGTCGCAGACGAGCAGTTCGAGGAGATCCACTTTTTTGGAGACAAGACTCAGCAGGTAGGCGTTCGACTCTCAGAACCCATGTCGAGATGCTGACGTGTCCTCGCAGGGAGGTAACGATCATGAGATCTTCAGCGATCCGCGTACCATTGGGCACTCTGTCACCGGTCCATCCGATACGGTCAAGCAAGTGAAGGAAGTCTTTGGCCTGTAACTTGGAGTTGATGTTTTGATGTTGTGAACAATGAGATTGGAGGACATTGGAACAGACTTCTGTACAGCAAATGTAGCTATAACCTCAGGGAACATTCGCGCAGTCAATTCCGAATCGTAAGTACCTCAGGTACTCCCGCCGTACCTCTAACTACAAGCGCCGATTCTTGTTCGCGCCCGTTTTTACCGGTTTGATGGTAAGTCCGGCGAGGCCGGTCCGTACCGGGGAGAAATGTCAGCGCTTGCGGTAGGGTTAGGCTCCACGAGTCGTTTTCGCAGGCTCCGCTTCAACCAATCCTGCATTCCCCCACTTCCAAACAATGACCATCGCGTCGGAACATGAAGTGTGGCCATTGTTTTGAAGTCCAGAACACTACTATTGTTCTAACCCTAGCCTCCTTAGAATATGTGACCGACCGGGCCACTGCGGCATCCAGCTCAGAACCGCCGCCACACAATCTCTTTCATCACCCTCCTCCGAGTCCCCTCTCCGGGTGGACCTGCACATCCTCCTCCCTTCCTCAGTGGAGCATCAGGCTGATGGGGTCCACTGACCGCAAAACCGATGTTGCAGGTCTGCATGTATCCCATTTCATGCTCACTGCCGAGTGGGCCACCCATGCTGCTCAAGAAGCGCTCCATCTCACTCACTGTGAGTGGAGACGATGTCCAGCGGAACTCAACAGCTGGTCTGCATTGCAAGAGGTGTGTTGAGTTCACTTGTCATCTTTGAGCAAGTTTTGACCTCAAAGCTTGTTGGCAATCATGCATGGTACCCAGCATGAGTACCGTGCATGTGTGTTGACAATCTCTTGATTGACTTGGTAGGCTGGTGCTTGCTGCAAGTCTGATGGTTGCTGCAGTGCATTCACTACCATAAACGAGCCAATGCACTGCAGCAGCCATCAGACTTGAGGCAGGTACCAAGCTCATCCAGGTCTGACTTTGTGCCCATCTCACGAACACACTGTACTAGCATGTTAGCTGACGTGCAAGTCCTCTACTTTTAGCATCTCCACCGACATTGTCAGCGGCAACAGCCATCTTCAAGCCAGGTGAGCTGTCTGTGCAACTTTCCAGCTTTACAGCGGCTTACTATGATGTGTGTAGCAGGGAGTGTTTGAGTGTTGCTGCACAAAATGCTCTGGACGGATTCACACAAGTCTTCTTGAGCTCCGGGAGCACCTTGATCTCAGCCACCTGAGTAGGGTGGCGGTCCCTTGTCCTGTAGAAGGTAATTGAGCTCTCTTCTTTGCGAGCCTAAGGGAGTATATCACTCACCAGCCCTTACCCAGGATGCGCCACCACATTCCCTAGTGCTCGAGTCACCACAGCCATCCCAGGACATATGCAGGATGACCACGCCGACCTGCTTAACCAGAGAGTCTCAATCACATCACCGAAGCTTCGCCTGCTTCGACGCCCGCAGAGACCACCGCCTCTCTCCAAGCCACTCCCTGCACTTCCCGCCAGTCCCGTCCCCTCCTACGTTCTCCTCACTCCCGCAGTTCGAGAACCCCGGCGCCCGCACGGACTCACCGCATCCCAAACGGCACGCCGTGGCCGGTGGAAGCGGATGGGGGCCCGTGCGACCGTCCCCGTCCCCGCAGACGAAGAAGACGGCGACAGGGCCGAGGCGATGCCGTTCGCAGACCTCGCGCCGGTCAGCATCTGGTCCGCGGACGGCGAGCTGCACGAGTTCCACGACTGGCAGGTGCGGCGCAAGCCCCCGGAGACGTTCATGCAGCAGGCGCGGCCGCAGCCGATGATCATTCCGCCTGTCCCTGAGAAGCGGCCACCGAGGAGCATGGGCTACCCTGCGTTCGCGGACAAGTTCGCGGAGCTGGAGAAGGCGGGCATCATCGATGGCTCGGGGCAGTGGCCCTCCGAGGAGGCGGCGGGTAAGTAGTATCTTGGGCGCAAGAACGTCAGGGAAGTCGGTCGTATGCTGGAGAGTAAGGCTAGCTACTAGTAGTACTGGAGAGGTTGGAGTTGCTGAGGTTGGGTCGCAGCCGCACGATGCCGGACGCAGGGTCGTCGGAGGATCGAGAGGCGGAGTCCGTCAGAACCGTAGTAATTCGCATAATTTAGCTGTCTTGCAATCGTCGACCCTTGTTTTCTCTAGCTATCGGACACTCCTTGAAGTTGGCCTTACCCGCGTTCGAACCCGCACGGAGAGTTGAGCGCCTAGAAGGCGACGCGTCTGACCGTTTGCGGGATCGCGCGAGAGCTAAACGCGTCTTCTCACCTCCGTCCCGTACGTATACCCAACTCCGGCGCGATGAGTAGCACCAGCTTTCGCGACTCGACCGTCGTCATCATCGAGTGTAGCCGCACCCGGATACGCGCTGGACAGGGCTTGCACGACTTGCTGAGACTGCCAACTATCGTATGTCGCCCTCTCCACTCCTCGGTTGAGTTCGCTAAAGGGACTTGCAAAGGAAGTACCTGCGCGCGTAGGAGTCAGGCGAAGTTTGTACACGCCGGTCGGCGAGAATGGTGCGTCGACAGTCTCGCGGGCTTTGGCACTCCTACAACTCCTACCACAGGCTCTTCGACGTCGAACGCCGCACCGTCTGCGAAGGTGACCGACTACCTCGTCGGTGCACAACTGGACGACGCCCTCGCAGCAGGACAGGATCTCGTCGTCTCGTGGCCGTTCTCGGACGGCCATATCAGCGACTACACGCAAGCAGAGGCTCTCTGGTGTGTTATCCTCTATTTACTTCCCTCTCCACTCCCCAGCACTCAACACTGAACATGCCACCCCGACCCCAACCATCCCATAGGAAATATGTCCTATTCACCGAGCTGAAGCTCCGCCGCGCGCAAATGGAGTCCCCCATCATGCTCTCCTTCCCCGCCGGCCTCTCTCGCGACGCATACGAACGCGTCTGCCAGACGTTCTTCGAGCGGTTCAACGCGGCCGGCTTCGCGATCCTCGAGCGCCCCATGGCGCAGTTCTACGCGGCGCTCTCCACGCAGCTCAGCGGCCTCGTCGTCGACATCGACAACGAGCACACGGACGTCGCGCCGATCAACGACGGCTTCGTCCTCCACGCCGCGCGCACGCACGTCCCGCTCGGGCTGCAGGACTGCGTGGCGTACCTCGCGCACCTCTTCCGCGCGAACACGTCTGTCATGTCTGCGCTCTCCCCGCCGGACAGCCCGCTGTCCCCGGATGCACTCCAGGAGACGCTGATGGAGCTTGCGCGGCATGTCTGGCGCAGCGGGCTCATCAAGGTGCTCGCGGAGGGCGAGGCCGCACGGGACCTCGAGGACGAGGGTGTGACGGACATCGCTGCGATCGTCGTCGCCGGCAAGGAGCGCGCAGTCATCGAGAGCGGCATGAAGCGCCGCCAGAACGCCAAGGCGCAGCCCGCCGAGCAGGCGAGGGCGAAGGAGATCGAGGCCCTCGACCTCGTTACGACCGAGTTCAGGGGGATGGAGCTCACGGTCGGGAAGGAGAGGCACCGGTTCTGCGAGCCGCTGTTCGACCCGAGCCTGCTCGATGGGATCCCCGGGGTTCGACCCAGGGGCGAGGCGGACCTCCGACGCCCCATCCAGGTCGCGGTGGGCGAGGCGGTGGCGAAGACCGAGGTCGACCAGCGCGCGTACATCTGGCAGGGCCTGTTCGTGACTGGGGAGATCACGAATAACGTCAAGGGTACGCCGGCCCTGGCTCTTCTTGCGCCACTGGATGCTGTTGCTGACCTTTGCCTGGATTCCGACAGGACTGGGGGTGGCGCTCTCCGCCCGGCTCTCTCCATACATCCTGAGTTACCCCGACGTGCAGAACAACGAGGTACAACCGCGTTCGATCAAAACGCTGCGGGTCCCCGACTACTTCGCCGAGTATCGGGACAAAGGCGATGGTCTGGCGGCCTTCCTTGGCACGAGCATCATTGCGAAGGTGAGCCTAACACACCTTGTCAAGTTGGGGGCATGCGGCTCACTGTTCTGCTGTTCATCCAGCTCGCATTCAACGACTCGGCAGGGAAGAACTACGTGTCCAAGAGCGACTATGCAAACAAGGGTCCTCGTATCATACTGGGGATGTCACCATCTCTGCTCTAACTTTATTCCATGTATTCGTAGTTGCTGTCGATGCTATGTGCCTGCCGTGATGGCATGTCCGTAATGATCTCGCAAGAATACTTCTGCAGTCGGAGGCTTAGGGCTAGGCCGACTGGACGGCGTTGAATCGGGGACTGGCCAAGCCTCATGAACTATTGCGAGCGATCATTCATTCCTCGCGTCTCAGAGTCAATACGAATGATACCAACACAAAGATGCATAAGATACTGTCTTGTCGCCAGTCACTGAACGAGTTCCGGGGCTGATCGGACGGAGTGCACGCGTAGATTTGGTGTGAAAGTCATGGCGGTCGCATATATCATACAATGGCCTGGTGTACATGACGGAGAGCGTGCATGCTATAGTATTTTTATGCCGCGGCCTCCGCAACGGTAAGCAGATCGCTGTCACCGGGGTCGGAGACGGTCATCACACTGAGAGGTAGAGGATCAGGGACGTGAAGCAGTAAGATCCTACGGCGGACGCACCCAACACGGAACAGCTTTCCAGCAGCGGTGCCGAGCGCGACGTTGGTACCCGCAAAGTGGTGTACGGACGTCTTGGAGAGCATAGCATAGTACTCCAGCTCGGATTTGCGGAGTGGGGGGCAGTTGCCGGCGATAAGGACAAGCTTGGCTGCAGGATCGCAGAGAAGAAGAGAACGCGGTCAGAACAAGGGACCTTCTCAGCCTCACGCTCCAGTCCCCGGAGAGAGAGAGGGAGAAATGGACGAACCTTTGCCGTTGCGCATCTGCTTGAGTGCAGACTTGTATCCGAGGGAGTACTTGCCCGACTTCACCACGAGGGCGAGACGAGAAGCGATGGACTCGGAGGACTTCGCCGCCTTGGACTTCTTGGTGGGGGCCATTGCTGACGGTAGTGTCGGGTGCAGGGCGCGGGCGTCGGTGTCTTGAGGCTGTAGAAAATGTTGCGCTCGCGCGTCGGTATACGGGAAGTGCAGCTAGGCAGTTGCAGAATAAGGTTCAGAGTCCGCTGATTCGCCGCGAAACCCTAGCTGTGGACAAGCCCTAACCCTGATCTAGGGGCGGACAAACACCGGCAAAGGGATCACGAAGGGATTGTGTGCTCTGCGCGCGACTGAGGATTTTGCTCATCTGCTTGGCTGCGTGAGATGGACGGGTTGAGCACACAGAAGCGTTGGCCCTGTCCAGGAGCTCTCTGTCAGCTGGCGCAGACCGACCCGGCCACACACGCCAATTCCGAATTCGTTCCCTAATTCCAGATATTCACCGTCGAATCGCTGCGAATACATTTTGTGCGAAGGAGCCCCTCTTAGAGCCAGCCCAGCTCGCGTCGGACTCGCCCAACCCCCTTCCACATTCCCCCACCTTGTCGCACAGACTCAGAGTACCGTCGGACAAGCCCCTGAACTGGTACGCCGGCTAGTGCTTCTCCCAACTCAAATTCGCCGCTAACCAATGTCTGTCCTGCCATTAATATTAGCTTGCTGAGACCGACCATGTCTCCATCACCTTCGCACTCCGTGGCCGTCGTCTCCCGCATTGCCTACCTCGCATCTGATGTGGTCATCAACTCCCTCCAGCCATCTGGCCCGTCCTCCTTCCAGGCCGCCTTCACTGCGCTCTCCGCTGCCCCGGAGACCAGGGCGACCGTCACCCACCTCCCGTTCGGTGCAGACTCAGGTGCTGCTCTCCTCCGCAACCGCTCAGCCCGCCTTCTGTCCTACACCGCCTTCGCTCAGCACCAGGCCCTCAACAGCCTCCTGCTCCATCTTCCCGAGCTCTCATCTACCCCCACCGTCTTCCACATCGCCGTCGGCTCCGACTTGTCGGATGCTCTCGTGCTCCAGTCTTCTCTCCCTTTCGTCCTCTACTCCCGTACCGCTCAGCAAGCTCACGACCATGCTCTACTCGCTTCCAAACTCGCCTTCTCCGAATCTGTCGCCGTTCTTCATATTTTCCAGTTAGAAGACGAGTCCGAGACCGTTAGCTCCGTCCAGGATGACGAGATCCCCGCATTTCTATTTGCCAACACTCACGCGCCTCACAGCACACGCCAGAAGCCTACGGAGTCCCTGTTCCTGGCCTATCAAGGCGCCGCCGCGGCCACTGTGTCCCTCGTCCGCAGGCCCCTCCGCCCCTTTGCTCAGCACGGCGCTTCACAACCCCACACCGTCGTTTTCTCCCTTGGCCAAGCGGACTTCGAGTATGATATTGACGGGGTCTCCTTCGTCAATGTTGTCCTCCTCAAGCCTCTTCCACCTGCGAGCATACTGAGCGCTGTGTCACAGGCAGTCACCCGTGTCATCGTCTTGGAGCAGATCCATCGCTGGTCGGTCAAGTGGACGCCTCTCTACTTAGAGGTCGTCAGTGCCCTCCAGCAGAGCGAATTCAGCCCGCCCCCGGTCGTTCAGAGCGGTGCCTTGGGCGATGCGAAGACGATCACTAAAGCCTATGTTGCTCACTTGATCCAGCACGCTGCTTCCGAATCCGCCTCGACCCGTCTGTCCATAGGTAGTCCTCTTTCATCCCACACGTCTACGGCAACACCTCACGTCCCCAAGCACGAAGCGGCCTACACGAAGATGTTGCAGAACCTCTTCCCCGATAGGCTCAACGTGCTCAACGCGCCCGAGTTGGTCGCTTCACAGGGTCAGGTTGCCACCACCCCCGAGTTCGCTCTCGGTCGTGCTCGTGGTGAGATCGAGGAGCGCGAAGAGCTTGTGTCCGCTGTGCAGCAGCTCCTCCGTGACCCTACCGTATCCTTGGACATTCATTCGGTGCTAAGCAGGTGGCTTGGGGCCAGAGACGACGGCATCAAGAGCAAGCGCCTCGGGGACGATCTTGTAACCCTGCTTGAGAAGGAAAAGCTTTCCAACCCTGCAGCGGACAAGGTCCTCCTTCTCCGCCGCCTTCTGCCTGCCCTCTCGCGGTGGATCATCGGCTCGGACGCGTGGGCATACGATTTGGGGGCGTCTGGTCTGCACCACACCATTGCATCGAAGCTCGATGTCAACGTCCTCATCCTGGACACTACCCCCTACACCACGCGGAACACTGTTGACCCCCACCGCAGGAAGCAGGACGTCGGGCTCTACGCGATGAATCATGGGGATGTGTACGTCGCCAGCACGGCGGTGTACTCCTCATACGCGCAGGTTCTCCAAGCCCTCATGGAGGCAGACCGCTACCCCGGACCCAGTGTCGTTCTCGCCTATCTCCCATACAGCTCCGAAGAGACTCCTGCGCTGGAGATCCTGAAGGAGACGAAGCTCGCCGTCGACTCTGGCTACTGGCCACTGTACCGGTGGAACCCCGCGAAGGAGCACGAGGGCAAGGAGGCATTCACTCTCGACTCGGACTCTGTCAAGAACGAACTGCAGGCCTTCCTCGACCGTCAGAATCACCTTTCGCAACTCGTGCGCTCAAAGCCGGAGCTTGCTGCTGAGCTGGTCGGGAGCTTGGGCGAGAACCTCAAGCAGGCGCGCAAGAAGCGCGCCGCGCAGGCCTACAACGACCTGCTCGCCACCATCGATGCGCCCCCACTGACCGTCCTGTATGCTTCCGACGGCGGCAAGGCAGAGAAGGTCGCGAAGCGTCTGGCGACCCGCGGCAAGCTCCGTGGGTTATCGACGACTGTTGCAGCGCTGGACACGGTGTCCATCGACGACCTCGCGAAGGAGGAGATGGTCGTGTTCGTGACGTCCGTCGCGGGCCAAGGCGAGTTCCCCCAGAACGCACGAACGGTCGTGAAGACGATGAACGCGCTCGCGGCGCGCGGCGAGCGTCCGCTCGCCAGCGTGAAGTTCTCCGTGTTCGGCATGGGCGACAGCCACTACTGGCCGCGGCCGGAGGACGCGCACTACTACAACAAGGCCGGCAAGGACCTCGATGCGCGCCTGGAGCAGCTCGGCGCGACGCGCTTCGTCCCTCTCGGGCTTGGGGACGACCAGGACGCCGACGGCCCCGAGACTGGGTACAAGGCATGGGAGCCGCTCGTCTGGAAGGCACTGGGCGTAGACACCGTAGAGGTGACGGAAGCGGAGCCCGAGCCGATCACGAACGAGCACATCAAGGTCGCCTCGCAGTACCTCCGGGGCACGATCGTCGAGGGGCTTGCGGACACGACGACGGGCGCGCTTCCCCCCAGCGACACGCAGCTGACGAAGTTCCACGGGATCTACCAGCAGGACGACCGCGACATCCGCGACGAGCGGCAGGCGCAGGGCGCGGAGCCCGCGTTCAGCTTCATGATCCGCGTGCGCATGCCCGGGGGCGTGTGCAGCCCCGCGCAGTGGCTCATCATGGACCAGATCTCGGACGAGCACGGGAACGGGACGTTCAAGATCACGACGCGCCAGACGTTCCAGTTCCACGGCGTCATCAAGCGCCACCTCAAGTCGGCCATCCAGGACATCAACCGCGCGCTGCTGGACACGCTCGCTGCGTGCGGCGACGTCAACCGGTGAGCATCGCGTACGTCTCGACTGTACTTGTCGCTGACCACCCCTGCAGGAACGTCATCGTCTCCACCGTGCCCTCGCTCTCGAAGCTGCACCGCCAGTCTTACGAGTTCGCGAAGAGGGTGAGCGAGCACCTGCTTCCGCGCACGACGGCGTACCACGAGATATGGCTGGACAAAAAGTTGGTCGCGGGAGACGCGGTCAAGGATTTCGAGCCGCTCTACGGCGAGTTCTACCTGCCGCGCAAGGTACGTCCACGCATGTCCACTTTGAGTTCGTAAGAGCGGATCTGACCCTTGTTGCAATACAGTTCAAGGTCGCAGTCGCCATCCCCCCGAACAACGACGTCGACGTGCACGCGAACGATCTTGGCTTCATCGCGATCACGGACGAGAACGGCGAGCTCGCAGGCTTCGACGTGGCCATCGGCGGGGGAATGGGCGTCACACACGGAAACAAGAAGACGTACCCGAGGGCGAGCAGCGTCATTGGCTTCTGCACTGTGGAGCAAGGAGTCGAAGTCGCGGAGAAGGTCATGCTTGTCCAGAGGGACAACGGCAACCGTGCGGAGTAAGTCTGCATTGCTACTACATAAGTCTATGAGTGCTGACCGTGCTTCGCAACGCACTGCAGCCGTAAGGTTAGTTCACCACAGATCAGATTCACCGGGGGATCCAAGTGGGCATGGCACTCACCCAGTCTCCCCTTCTAGAACGCCCGTCTGAAGTACACCGTCGACCGCATGGGTCTCGACGCCTTCAAAGCGGCTGTCGAGGCACGTCTCGGCTACCAGCTCGCGCCCGCGCGGCCGTACACGTTCGAGCGGAACGTCGACGAGTTCGGCTGGGTCACCGGCGAGGACGGCCGGCACCACTTCACGTGCTTCATCGAGAACGGGCGTGTGCAAGACGAGCCCGAGCGCAACTTCAAGACCGCGCTGCGCGAGATCGCGAAGGTGCACAAGGGCACGTTCCGCATGACCGCGAACCAGCACCTCATCATCTCGGACGTCCCGCCCGAGGAGCTGCACACGATCAAGCGCCTGCTCGCGCAGTACAAGCTGGACAACTTGGCGTTCAGCGGGCTGCGGCTGTCCTCCTCCGCCTGCGTCTCCTTCCCCACGTGCGGTCTGGCGATGGCTGAGTCTGAGCGGGTGCGTGTCGACGTCTCGCGTGTCGTTCCATCTGTTGATAATCCCGCCCGTAGTACCTCCCCCTCTTGGTCGACAAGGTCGAGAAGATTTGTGAGGAAAACGGCCTGCGCAACGACTCAATCGTCATGCGTATGACGGGCTGCCCGAACGGATGTGCTCGGCCTTATCTCGCTGGTACGCAGAATGCTCCCTTCACCCGCGCACGGACGACTTTGCTAACGCTAACGGTCCCCGACAGAGGTCGCATTCGTCGGCAAGGCACCCGGCACGTACCTCATGCTCCTCGGAGGCGGGTACCACGGCCAGCGGCTGAACAAGATCTACCGAGGTACGTTCACCGTCTCGCAGCTCTCTGCACGTACGCCTTCCGCCCCCTGACGCTGACCTGGCCCATCCCACTGGCAGAAACCGTCACGGAGCCCGAGATCCTCGCGATCCTGGGGCCCATGATCAAGCGCTACGCGCTCGAGCGCCATCAGGGCGAGCACTTTGGGGACTTCGTGATCAGGGCGGGCTACATCGCGCCGACGACGTCGGGCAAGGAGTGGTACGACCGCATGGGCGGCGAGGGCGTGTACCGGGAGGTCGCGGTGACCGCGTAGGAGTGCTGTTCTACCCAGTGTGATTAATGAAGTATGTTGTATAACACATGCGTTGAAAAGAGCCTGTACTGTATACAATTTATCACATTTGCATCCCCGCAACCTGCGACTGCGTACCGCACAAGTCGTCGCGTCGATATTGAGCCCGCTGTTGAGTTAATGTTGACATGTCGACAACGCCAAGCGGGCCTGTCCCCGCACAGTCTTCCCATACATGTAGAATGGTTCACTATTTCTTTACAAGTCTTTGACTCTAGCGAACGTATTGACCCCCATTCCTGCTAGACAGCTAGGGCCTACAAATGGTCCCGCAGCGCTCGAGATAACCCCAGAAGATTCAAATTCATCCAATCACATGTAACATGCAAGAACCGACTACATAAATTGCCAAATTTCCAAATTCCAATGAGAACAAGCACATATGCAGCAGCAAACGTCGTACAGCAGCACAACCCATACTAGTAGATCTAGCGAATTCCTATCTGATCTGCCCCACGGAGATCTGGAGAGATCGACATAGGTCAACGCGGTGTGCGATTGGTGGAGATAACGACGACACTCACCTCCCGGGACGGGGCGCGGCCCACCGACGGAGCCCCGTCTATACGGATCCGGGTCCGGACCTGGGCAATCGCTCGATCAGCAAGCGTCGCTGAGATGAATTCCGGGGGGCGCAATCACATTTCACGCCCTCCTCTCACAGCCGCGCTGCGGGCATAGAGCGGGGCAGGTCCGACGGCATCGTCGCCCGCGTCGCTCTTGGCAGTCTGTTTTCGTTTTCGTGGGACGCGTATGTACGCGTGCGGGCGATTGCGATTGCATTGGCAAGGATTGGAACGCGTTAAGCGGTCCGCGCGGGAGTCCGTGTGATAAGACGGAGACGGAGACGGCGACGATGCGATGCGATGACAGATGTTACAATGAGCTCAACGGGGCACGATCTATTACAACAGGGACGACGTCTTCCTTACGCGTTCGAGTTCGAGTTCTTGCTGGCCTTTGCTTCCGCCAGGCTTTCCTTCAGCGCCGCGATCACCTTGTCTATGTCCCCGCGCGTCTGGTCGACTGCCGTGGCGCCCATGTGCCTAGCAGTAGCATCCCGGCGGTCAGTACCATTACGGTGAGCGGAACGCATATCACAGATCCATTTGCGTCGATCCGCGAAGATGCAGATGCCGCGAGGGAGACGTGCACGTACCCGATGCGGATGTACTTGACTGTTGGAGCGTGTGAGCACGATGATGATGCAATGGGCACGGTGTACAAGGCTGCGTACGTTTGTAGTCCTTGTGCAGGCCAGCTGCGATAACCACATCCTTCTTCGCGAATGGAGGAAGAAGATCGGACGCCGCGAGCCCGTCGGGCACCCAAAGCGCGGTCATGCCGTTCGCTGCGATCGAGGGCTCTAGTGGCAGCTGCTTGAACCCGAGCTCCTCTGCCGCCTTCTTGATCCGTTTGCTCGATTCTTTGTGCAGACGGAAGCGCTCCTCGAGTGTGGGCGACTGTCTCGTGATCTGCTTCAGCGAAGCGTGGTAGGCGTAGATCAAGTTGACCGGAGGGGTCGCGAAGTACGCGGCGTTCCCGGACTCGTAGGCCTTCATAATTGGCAGCCACCTAGATCGTAAGTTTCAGTCATGCATCGACAGTCATGTTAGTCAGCGTCAACTCACTTCGTCCAGCTTGCATAGTACGACGTTACCGGGGTTTTCCTCGTCTCGAACACCTGCATGATTCGTGAGCGGAGAGGTCCATATGTCCATATGATTACGTACCTTTATAGCCTTCTGGCTGGCGACCAGGATGCTAAGCCCAGGAGGAGTACTGAGGCCCTTTTGGCTAGCAGTAAGGACAACGTCGAGGCCCCATGCGTCGAAGCGAATTTCTTCGCTTGCAACTGAGCACACACAATCCGCGATTACCTACACACGTCTGAGTGAGGAGGCTCGGCGAAATACTGCAGCACATACGAGAGTGTCGGGGGAGATCTTCTTCACAGTCTCTGCGATGCTCTTTGCGTCGGACAAGACACCTGGGCGACAGTCCTCAGTACTCCATTGAATAGCATTGACCATACCGGTTTGAGTTACCTGTTGACGTATCCACGTGTGTGAACGTGACGACTTTGTACTTCTTGGACTTGAGAGCCGCTTCGATGTCGGCAAGCGCTACGGTAGCACCAAAGGGCGCCCTGATCTCATCCACGTTCGCGCCGTACGTGCGAAGGCTGCAGCGTGCGATAATAATGTCAAGGGGAGCGCACAGGCGGGGCACGTACGCCGCAGCTTACCAATCGGAGAAGCTATCACCAAAGTAACCGCTGTTGAGGACGAGCGCGTTCTCGCCGGGCTCTACGAGATTGGCAGAAACCTAGGGTCGAGCCGGCGTGAGATGCGAGGTTCCAGGCTTGCGGAGAGGCCGGTGCAGCCTAAGGGAGGCCCATACCTGGTCCCATCCGAGCGTCCCGGAGCCCGCGATGAGGAAGGGCTGAGCAGTCTGGGTGTAGAGGATCTCCCTCGTCATGCGGATGGCATCGCCAAACACCGGAATAAAGTCCGGAGAAATGTGGGACATGGCGGGGTGCGCGTTGGCGTAGAGGACCTGGGGTGCGCGATCAGTGTCCGGTCCGATGACTCGAGCGGGGCGGAGAGGTATACTTCATCGGTAACCTCGATGGGACCGGGGATGCTGCAATCGCAATTAGCTGTATCGCGGTGTGCAGAAACGCTAGGGAGACGTACACAAGAAGCCTTGGGAGCGATGGCGAGGAGAGGAGTGAGAGAGAGAAGAGAACAAGCGGAGAGGAACTCACTTGTGCGGTTCCTGCACGCGCACAGCCGCGCTGATCAGTACGCCAAGATAGAGCTCGGGTGCTGGGAGGCGGGCGTACCTGGGTGAAAGTGGACATGGCTGACGCAAAGAGAGAGGGACTTGTGCGAGAGCGGGAAAGTGGGATCGGGCGAGAAGAGGGGAGGAAGAAAGAAGAGGGCTGAGAGAGAAGAGCGCGTCTGGGGGTAACGCGAGCAAGAGCGTGCATTTGATCCGTCACCTGACCAAGTATCTCCGTCCTGGCCGCAGACGGTGTCGAGAATAGCAGGCAACGGTAGTACGGTACTCGCGGAGGTCGTGGTGGAGCCTGTACATCAGACACGTCGCGCGCGTTGCTTGTCTGGCAGACCGGCGGAACTAATCACGAGAGCGGAGGCCCGACAGCGTCCCTTCCGCTGCAGAGCGCACGAGAGCGGATCACAGCACCAACCACGTCCTCAGAGTTATGCACTTAGCCTTCGCGGTGGGACAGACGTACGTCCAGATATCAAACATGCTCAGTGCCATTAGAGGGAACAGCTCCCGGGTATCCGTACGGCACTCCATCGCCCCTCCTCCTGCCCTCAGCGACCAGCGACCACCCGCGCAGAGTCGTCCCCGGTCCCATTCGCCTGCCCGCCGCCCATGATCCCGGCCACCGTCCGCTGCATGTCCGTCCACTCGGACTCCCTAGGGAGCGCCATGTCCCCGATGTCGTATATATAGAGTCTGCCGTCACTTCCGCCCAGCGCTGCTCTCCGCCCGTCCTTCCGTTCCCAACGCAGTTTGTTCAGCGCGCGCCCGCTCCCAACGCTCGTGGAAACCACCGGCACCTAGTCGCACCACCAGCACCCCGTCAGCCACGCCCGTGAGCGCACCAGCAAGCAACGCACCTCCGTGTCGTGGTTCAGATTCCACACGTCAAATTTACCCGCCCCGTCGACCGTCCCGAAGACCGCAGGATGTGTCGGGTGCCACTTCACGTCGTACACGTAATCGTCCGCCTCGTCGAACGAGTACACCGCAGGCACATGGTTCACCGCCGTCGAGGACTTCGCTAGCGACTTGGCCCGCCACAACTTCACTGTCCAGTCCACCGAGCACGACAAGAATAGGTCGGAGAAATCCACAGGCCCCACGAGCGGGTGGAAGTGCAGCCCCATGACAGGCCCCGAGTGCCCCTTGTACACGTCGTACTGGTTCAGCCCTGCCTTCGCTCCTGCACGGTCGTAGCGGTTGGCTTGATAGATGTTCCCTTCCTCCGTGCCGACCCAGAATGTCGTCGTCTCGTTATCCGGGAAGTTCAGCGCGGTAATCGCAACTTCGCTCGTCTTATTGTGCCCGGCATGAACCAACTCTAGCGTTTCCTATCATCAGCCTGTCAGCATCATGACTGCCATCGTGAGAGAGTATAAGGCAGTACCTGCGGTTGCGCAAGCATATCTACCAACCAACTGCACACCGTACCGTCCGTACTACTTGTGATCAAGTTGTGTGCGTTCTGGGTTCCGACCATCTGTATTGCGTACACTGGATGTGTATGGCCAGCAGCGGACAGAGGAGTCTTCAGTACTGGCAGGTGTTTTGACCGTGTGTCCCATAATAGTATTTGGCCAGAGTATGTGCCGCCGAAGATCAAGTTAGAATGGAACGGGGAGAATGTGACCGAAAGAACGTCTGACTGTGGAAGATCAGCAACATGTCCCCGTCCTCGTCACTTCGGTCGTACCTGTGAGTGGAACACGAACTCTGGTCGTTCGAGCAAATGAAGATTCCATACGGCGACAATGCCATCCGGTTCATTCATAGCAGCAGGATTCTTGTTATATGATGCGCAGCTGAGTTCTGGGTACTGTTGAATGTGTTAGTGCATGTCACGTTTGTCTACATCTGCCATACCTTCGGTGACCAGTCGATATCCGTGATCGACCGATTCTTCGTGTGACGCTCGTCGTAGAATGAGCACACACACTTGGTCCTGCCTTCAGAAGCTTCTCTACATCAGGCATATGAGCGCACCGTGCAGACATACGATCCCTTCAAGGACCTACGCTCCACTCTCTGTGCCGATGGTATAGTCCCTGATATAGTCGTAGTTGTCATTCAGTGCCCGCTGAATGATCTTGGTCGACTGCTCTACGAAGTCTAAGAACTCCGGCGCCGCGAATATGCTGATCTTCTCGTCTTCCGTCATCTCTATCAACGTGGTTAACGTGGGTGCAACACCGAACATGGCAGCACAATGCAAACCTCTGATCTCCTGCGCGATCTCTTCGTCCAGCTTGTGGCTCTCGGCTTCGAGTTCCTGCTCTTGCGCCAATCGCTCCGCTTCTGCTGCTTCTCTTTCGCGCAATATGCGTTCCCGTATCCCCTCCTCGTCCACTTCTGCAGGCTCTGTCTCGACCTCCATCGTCTGCACCTCCTTGTTGTAGACAACGCGTTCCTAAGAGACGGCGTGAATAAACAACTGCACGATATCTACACGCCTCTGGCGGACAAACCTTCTGTGGCAACTCAAACAGCTCCTGCTCAACGTCGATGAGGTCAGGGATCACGCGCGGCGTCATCTCTCTAAGGGACGGGAAATCGCGTGCATGAGACGTTATTCTCGTTGACGAAACAGCAGACGCACCGCTCTATGACACTCTCCGTAGCCCCATTCTGCGACTGTACGAGAGTTGTCCCGAGACTGTATCTGTCCGACGCCGACGCTGACGCTGCATCGCTCTGATTGCTCAACCGTCTAGATCGTGCGGATGAAGGCCCGGGTAGCGATATCTGGCCAAGAGCGGGAGTCCCGGGAATGGAAGAGAGAGGCGTATCCCCGGCACTGACGATGCGACTGGTCGAGCCTGTGAGTACATTCACGAGTTCGTCGATATCTCCTCGGCGCGACGGCGCTGTGGTCTATGGTCAAGTAAGAGCACCGATGAGATTCGAATGCCAAGTTGGGCGGATTGATACACGCACCTCGGACAACCGCCTCTCCTGGTCTGCCTTCTGCCGATCCACTCTCGCCTTTCGCAGCTCCGCGAGCTTTGCCCGTTTCGCCTCGATCTCAGCCCTCCTCTTGTCAGACATTACGAGCGGATAGTGTGTGAGTCAGGTTGATATGAAGCAAGTCGGGCCAGATGAGAACGAGCAAGTGGGCGGATGGACGCAGCCGCAGGAGGAACGCGCTCAGCTACCGAGACGCGTCGCCCAAATCTGGTCAGTGCATCGTCTGTCCCGACGCGCCGAGTTTGACGCTCTGCAGCCTGACTCCTCCTCCCACTCTTTCGACTCTGAGGCCACTATTTCTAGGCTGAAGCTCTGGCAAGACCATGTCTCGCAACTCCCGGCAAAAAGGCTCACATAAAGGGGGCGCGCGCCGCGCGGAGCTCAACAGCACCTACGCGCACCCTCTCCCACTCGTTTTCTCCGCGCCCGAGACGAAAGGCGGTTTCGGCCATGTCCTCGGTGTCTTCGGCTGCGCCAGCACAAGACTCGAAAATCCGCACTGCGAAGGCATATTCGACCCCGCGACGCGTTCTGTGTGGATCACGAACGAGAGAGACTCCTCCATTCTCTGGCGCAGGGGTTTCTTCGGCAAGGGCGATCTCTCCCGAAGCGAGCCGTCGTGGCTTGCGCGGCAGATCAACGCTAGACAGGCTGCGGGGAAATGTGCGTCCCATCATGAATCCCTCAGCGGCGTGCATGTTGAGGTCGCGCGCGTTCAGACATGACCTCAGAAGAGGTCCGCGAGAAGCGCAGGGCCGAGCGGAAACAGTTCAAGCGCGACCGCGCCGCCGCTATAGCTAAAGCGGCAGCAGAAGCAGAAGCGGCGTTCGCGGAAGGCAGAGAAGCTGCGCCCGCCTTCATCCCATCTGGTGCGACGTGGAAACCGCAACAGTCCTCAGAGATCAGCGCGCTGCCCGAAGAGCCTCCAGAAGACGAGGACGACTTGCCCGTAGAGGAGCTGGAACCACTCGAGGACGTCGAGCACCTCCAGCTCACTCTGCAAGAGGCCTTCTTCCTTGCTTGGACTCTGGACTGCCTCACTGTACTCGATCCATATACGGTACCCATTTCATCGCTGCCGAGCAATATACCTATTTCTCTGATTGCGCCCCTGTTACATCTGGTAGAGCGAACCTTTGAGCCTTCGACAACTCTGGCAAGCGTTTCAAGAGACCCACTGCATCCCGGCAAATTCACCTATCTATGCCGGTCGGTTTGACAACCCCTTCCTCGTCAACTACGCTGCATATCACTACTACCGCTCCCTGGGGTGGGTCGTGAAAGGAGGGATCAAGTTCTGTGTGGACCTGCTCTTGTACAAACGCGGACCTGTCTTCCATCATGCCGAGTGCGTCTGTCGCTGTGCGACGCCAGATCCCCCAACGCTGATGCTGAACTGCATGCAGGTTCGCCATCGTCGTCGTTCCTGTCTACGAAGACCCGGCAGATCAAGAGTCGTCACCCTTCAACCTCCCGAACTCAAACACCTTCTCCTGGACGTGGCTGAGCACCATCAACCGTGTCAACTCACAGGTCCAGAAGGCGAGTATACATTGAATATAACTATCATGATAAACTAACATCATCTGTGCAGACCTTGATACTGACATATGTGACCATCCCCGCCCAATCTCGGCTGTCCGCCGACGTGCTCTCGTCACCCGCCTGTTTGGCCCACTACTCCGTCAGGGATGTGGTTGTACGCCGGTTTATTCCTGCCCGCATGCGAGACTGAGGGGAGGGGGACGTCCGAGTTCGGTATGTTGTACTTATACACGACGCATCGTTCTCTGCGCTTAGTTTTCTGAGAGGCTGGGGGGGTCTGAGAACCATTACCCGAATGTAATCTCAGCAATGGTCTACTGCTCGTGACCGTATGTTGACGCGAACCTAGTGAAGCGTCACCCCAACTCGCGCTCATGCCGTGCATCTCTGAGTCGTCGTGCGCATCCAGTCTCCACCGTGATGTGCTCTGTGACCCTCGTCCTGATTGCTAGTATGGCTCTGGTACTCTTATTTGAGTTTCGTTATCGCACAACTCTTCCCGCCCTCCACTGCTTGGAAATGTATGGGAGGTGCTGCAGAGGAACCAAATTCTGAACCGCCACACGCGGCCCGCGACTCGGATGAGCGGAAGGAAAAGAAAGGTGCGTAGACTCCACGTTTACACACCGTATATGTTGTTAATGCCTGGATTACTATGCGCATAGGTGATGTCGTCTGCGTCGATATGCTTATACATCCTATCTTCTTGCTAGACTTCAAATGAGGTGTTGGGGTTCGAAGTAGTACCATACCCATACCCTGGACTTTGTCAAATTTAAACTCTTCCTGGCTACAGGCTGCCTCGACCAGCGCTGCTGTCGGCTGGTACCGGGAACGTTAAATCTGACAACCCGCAGGATGAACAGGTCGCGAGACCGATTCAATTCTGCGAACCAAGACACAGGGAATCGCGGAGGCCACCAGGGAGAACGATCCTCTCGGCGTACCCGGCACGGCCATTCCTGTAATAGCCATGCGTCTTCGATGCTACTCTTTAATTCGCATCTGCTCAGCAGTCTTGCGATAGGGTCGCCCAAACTTTTCCCGCACCGAATACCATTGGTATCTCCGCCAATGGCTTGCTGCAGCATAGCGATAGTAGCTTTAGCGATCCAGGTACCGTACACCCTCAGTCCAAGCAACGCTGTGCAGTTTTGCAGGCTATACTAGTAGCCTCGAGCTCTCTGCCGCGTCACTACCCTACAGGTAGTAGTACGTGAATCTCCGTATTAGTACCGTAATGTGGCTAGCCAGGCGACTCCGACGTGGTGTGCGCTTCAATTCAATCCCTCCGCCTACGATATTTCTACCTCCCAGTGACTATCAACGACGTATACGTAGTAGACTTGCTAAATTCGTAGCGCATCGTTCGAGATACGAAGACAGGGGAGTGCATATACCCGATTTGCGGTCGATGCATGACACCAGAGGACCTTTTCTACGGATGCTGGCAAAACACAAGAGGGGGAATGTGCATCTATATTATAGCCTATAGGGGCACAAACGACGGAGTACACAAGCTATCCACAAGGAGGAAAGGGTATGCACCCCACAGACGAAGTATAGCGAATAAGTAACGGCAAATTACCTGCGGGCGACGAGAAGAGAAAAACGGATCCGGAGCAGACAAGAAACAGAGTCGACGTCCGCCGTCCGCCACCGCACACAGGCTGCAGTACGACCGCACCAACACCAACAATAAGCTAGACCGCGCCCCTTATCTGCACCTTCCGGTACTTCTCCTCGAAGACGGACGCGAGCGGCGCGCCGGCGGGCTTGCAGTCGAGCACCTTCTCCGCGTCCGGGCTGTTCGGGTTCTGGAAGAAGCCCGCGCGGTGTTCGCTGAGGAACTCGCGCGCGGCTTCGAGCGACTCGAACGCGAGCTCGTTCTGGACGAACGCGAGCGGGATGGTCCGATACCTGTGCGTGCACCCGACGTCAGCAATCGCGATCGGCAGACAACGTTCCGGCCTCAGCCCGGAGGGAAGGGCGCAGAAAAATGGGGGTATAGGAGAGTGAGGAATGGAAGGCTGCCGTGGGCCGCGCGAGCCTCACGAAGCGGAAGGAGTGTGGTCAAGGAGTACTCACGCTTTTGTCATGACCATGAGCGCACGCATCCTCTCCCTATCAATGAAGTGATCCATGATATACGCTCCCATGTTGGGAGCATTCATATACAAGTCAAAGAGAGCATGATAATTCCCCATTGCCACCGCTCGCTGGACGCCGAGCGCGTGCTGGACGGCGGGCGAGGTTTTCTGCTGTGGTGTTAGCTGACCTACGTAAAGATTCAAGTCTGCACATCGGTCTTCAGTGTCAGCACCTCGCGAGTGAGATAGATGAGAACTAAATGGCTGCGTACCACTTTGATTGCGACCGTGCAGAAGCATCAGTATTCGGTACGCCGTGAACTCTTCCACCTTGCCGGGTATGCAGAGCTCGTAGAGGTTCCGTAGCATCGCTTGACACTGGTTATACTCGACCATGTCGCCCTGACGCGCGTAGGGGGTGAATACGGTGAACCTACGCGCCTGCGAGACGCCGAGCAAGTTGCATACCACTTCGAGCGCCATGCGCGCATGAATCTCGTATACTGTCACGGTAAACTCGTTCTTGATGCGCTGCACCTGGATGAAAACAATAAGGTGCGAAGGGGCTGTCAACACGCTCCCCGCCGCCAGCGAACGGAAAGAGGCGCACGGTTAGGTCTTGCCGTAAACTCTTGAATTGGCTGCATATCCAATTGTACGTCGCCTTCTCGCGCCACCTCTTCTTGAGCTGATTCAGGGTCTCTTGCAGGACGTGGTACGGCCGGATTTGCTCGGGTTTAGGTTCCTGCCCGAACACGCAGCGGTCAGCTTCGTTTGTGGACACAACAACCGAGGTGGGAGCTCACGGATGTCAGGCGTAGGTAATCCTTGAATATCTCTTGCGACGTCCCAACAATAGTGAACCGGTCCCAGTTCGGTACGTTCTGTGCCTCTGTCAGCACGCTCGCGGCAGAACACGCCCGGGGGGAAACCGACCGAGTTCGTTTCAGGCTCGTCTCCGTCATGCGTCGCAGGGGTGCCAGAGCGGGATTTGAAGAGGTGGGAGTTAGCGTGCGTGCCGTACGAGGAAGAGGAAAGGTGGGTGCTGGGCTGACGCCAGCTTTTCTGCCGTTCGATGTCATGCTCTCTTTGAAAACGGGCGGCCCTACGATTCAAAGCGGCGAGCTCATCCGGATCCAACGCACTCGATGATGACGCCTTCGACACGGCGTTCTTCTTCTTCTTATTGCTTGCGTGTGTAGAGTCGTTCCTGCAGCAAACCAGGTGATGGCACTCGTTCACTTGCGCACGTCCCGGCAGGAACAGGGGATGCTCACAGCTTCCGCTTGAGACTGGTGGTCGGGAACAATGTTGGCGGCGGTCGGGGTAGTAGACTCAAGGACCATTCTCAGCCGTAACCAGTCAACGGCAGTTAATGTGTGACACACCTTGTCAATTGCACACCAGCCCAATCCGTAGTCCACAAAGTCTTCGCCGCAAAAGAGTCAGCAATCACCTGTTTCAGTTCTGCTTGGGCTTCTGCACGGTTTCCGTCGGTCATTTGTCCGAGACATTTCGCAACCCATTCTCTGTTCGTGTGTAAGTACTATGAGCCCGAGTCTAGAGATCAGTGCAACACACTTCAGTTGTGGCGGCCAGCTCTCAGCAGACATTGTAAAAGATTGTCGTCAGTGTTTTGGGAGCAAGATAAGTTGAGTTGAGGGATCTCAAGGTGGTAGCGGTCAACAAGCAAGCTAGCGGCCAAGTCACGGTCGGAAAGCAAGGCTCGGGATTTGACCCGGCCGTTTGGGGCATTTGGGTTTTAGAATATTTATGGTATCTCTGTAACCGATGCACCAGACAGTTATTTAAGTGCGTCATCCTTCACGTTCAGGCATTATATCGCATTATTGATCTACGAGGAGAGCAGGGCCCATAGTGATAGATGGGATTCTCGTGCACACACACGCAACCAAGCTATATGAAGTGAACGGTCCGATTGACTCGCGACTATGTGCACGCTGGCATCCCCACGACCCCAGGTACGTTCTGTACTCTACTCTAGTGGCTTTCAGTGCTTCTCCACGGGAGGAGTGTACTCTGTTAGGCACACCAGGACGTTAGCGTCGCAGTTTCTTCGTAACGGTAGGAGGAAGAACTCACGGATCTTCCTGGTCTTGATCAATGACCACTTGTGGCGCTTGACCCAGAGAGAAATGACAGTGAGGGCGGAGAACAGGATGACGGCCTTCAGACCCGCCTTCTTGCGCTCGTCGTGTTCGGGTTCGGCGGCCCAGTTGAGGAAGGTCACGACATCCTTAGCCATCTGGGAGGTGGTCGCGGGGGTTCCTGTAGTCGATGTTGGACGACGCAACGAAGGTAATGCGATATTTTGCACTCACCATCGTCATATTCGACAAGACCGTCAAAGAGAACCCGGGCCATAGAGATGGCGTTACCAGGGAAGTACGGGTTGTAGTTCATGCTCTCCCGAATCTCAAAGCCAGCCGGGGGGTCCCTGTACCCAGTGAGAAGGGCGAAGATGTAGTCCTGGCAAATTGGACGTTAGTGAGTTTATTTGCGGGTACCAAAAGGGTGAGCAACGCACAGCAGCGCCGTGGCGAGCCTTGACGATGAGACTCAGGTCAGGGGGGAGTGCTCCGCCGTTGCCGGCACGCGCGGCCTCTTCGTTAGGGTATGGAGGAGGCATGTAGTCGGAGAGCTTGCCGGGACGCATGAACATCTCGCCCTCGTCGTTGGGTCCGTCCTGGTACTCGATCTCTTCGGCCATGGCCTTGACCTCGTCGACGGTGTGAGAGACACCGACGAGATTGCGCCAGGCAATGCGGTCTAAGGAGTGGCAGGCAGCACAGACTTCGCGGTAGACCTGGTACCCTCTCCGAATGCTGTAATGGTGCATAAGACGCGTGAATTGGAGTGTGACGTGAGCGCGCTATAGCTACCTGGCATGGTCGAAAGAGTCAAGCAATCCTGCGTGGGACCAAGGATAGTGGGTCGGATGTAGGCCCTCTTCGGCGGGGGAGTTCGCGTGTACCTCGCCAATGAAAGGGAGAGTGCCATAGAGGTTTGCGTACCATGCGACGGAGCCAACAGTCAACAAAGTCGCGGAAGCCAAGGTTGCGCGAGAGTTTACGAAGGACTACACATTCACGATCCAAAGTAAGCTTCGGGATTTGGAAGAAGATAAGCAACTAGTGTATACCTCAAACGCAGAGGAGGAAGCTGAGGAAGTCGAGGCAAAACGGACACGCTGTAGGGTTTGTTAGCGCGTCATCGGACGAGAGAGAGCACTGTGCGCACCGGAAGAGAGCGTGCGGCGTCGAAAGCGGCCGAGCGACCCGCTTTGAGGGTCGCGACGTTCTTCAGGGCACCCGCGGGCAGCCTGGCGAGCATTTTGAGGATGGGCACAAGTCGGTCGTCGTCGACGCGGATATTCGAGTGAGCAAGCCTGCTCCGGCGCCTTTCTCGCTCTCGCCTCTCCCGGGACAACCCGGGGTCTCCTCCGACAAATCACAGCCCGCCCTTTTGCGACGCCGGAGCGGCCCCGGCTGTTCCGGCCCACGGCCGAGTTCTCCGTGGCGTCTCTCAGCCACACCGTGTAAGTACACTGCCTCGCGGCACAAGCCCTCCCTCGCCTGGACCACCAGACCCGAGCCACAAGTGCTCTGCGGACTCGAGACTCTCGAGTGCGGGGCATCACGTCGAAGTATTTCATTTTATGTCTCCGTGTCGATCGTTCTCCGTCACTCAATCGTACATTGGTCAAATTCGAGAGAGTAAAAGTCATCGCGGTCGTGCACGTATAAAATCATCCTAATGTACATCCGGGAAACATACACAGGACGTGACGAGGCTAGGCTGAGGATTCCGAAGATGGAGGGGGGACGCAAGCCGGTGCGGATAGTGGAACGGACTCGTCGTACGACATCTAGTCGCAACAAATCTCTGCAGCGCACAAACCCCAACGGCGCCAGACGTTAATTCCCGACCTTCCGGCAGTACAACAGATATCATGGACGACGCACCTTCAGCGCAACAACACAGACATGCACCCGCTAGACACGCCATGCAGCCTCCTCCGCCGCCGCTCTTCTCTTGTTGCCTGCGTATCCCGATAATACAGGGTGAGCACTGCACTAGAAACAACAAGGCACGCCACATACACATAGACCGTCTGAGGTTGAGGTTGAGGCTGGTACTGCTGGTTGTAGCCTGGCTGGGGCTGGTTGTACTGCGGCTGCTGCTGCTGGTACCCGCCATAGGCTTGTTGAGGCTGCTGAGGGTAGTATCCGCCCTGTCCTGGCGGTGGACCTATGAGACCAACGTCAGACTGCCAGTGCTTCCTCCGGCTGCAGATGCGTCGGTAACGGACCTTGAGGTGGGTAGTACTGCTGCTGCTGGCCGCCGCCGTAGTAGTCCTGAGCTGACATGATGGGAAATGCAGAGAGAGGTTGGAGAGAGGTAAGAGGGCAACGATGGAAGTGCCTTCTGGCTTATAATAGGCTGAGCGAAACTACCGCCACGTGACTGCCGCTGCGCATCAGGCGGCACGGTCGCTCGGCCACAACTTCGCAAGTGCTCTTACATCCATTCTCTGACCAACCCTGCCTCCTTTTGCATCCACGGCGCACGTTGCGATGAGCTCCTGACTGTTAGCAGAGCAGTGCGCCAGACGTTCCGCAGCGCAGGCGGTGTTTTGAGGTCAATCCGCCTTTGGACGTTGTGGCCAGTGTCCGGAGGCTGTACAGCTTCCAGCGGACTCCGACGACATTCGACCCGGCTGCGCGACTTACACGCCTTTCGGCACGTAATTAAGCCACCATGGTACTGGTGCATGGCGATGGTTATAAAGCGCAAGCTCAGAGCGCCTGTTCACATTGCGGTAAGTAAGTGGCGTAGATATCGTAGATATCGGGAAAGAGATTGTTCCAGGATGTGGACATGTGTTCAATTCTCCGATACTCTGCTTGCGCCGTTCACAGATATCTAGGTATCCCACTGCTCGTTCCATATCTACCTGGCGATGAACCTGCGAACTAGTGGCTTCCAAGCGAAGTCGGATGCCAGTGGCATTACTCTATACACCGCTCCATGCATCACATTAATATCATGATTGTCCTTGGTCCAAACAACTAATCGCGTGAACGTCCAAGGGGAGCTCAGTATCGTAGAACGAACGAACGAACGAAAAATCCAAACACGCGTAAGTACTCGTCACAGTCACTGAGATTAGACGGTCAGGGCGCGAACAAACAACATATACCACAACAACCGGAGAAGAACACATCAGCATGCGGGAAACGGAAACAAGACCCGGAACGAGACAGCGGGTACAAACAGATACAGATTATCGAAGAGCCAGATGCGCGTGGCGTGGGCTCTGTGGGATCAAGTGTGGTTGTTTAGCTTTTAGGTTCGGGATCACAACGAGCGCGGGGGCGGCGGGATCCTTGAGGAGAGGGGTCAGGAACTCAGTGGCGGGCCTCGGGCAAACTGGGTTACAGTAGCGAAAGCGTACATTCGGGCACCCTGTTGCAGGAAATACTGGGTCAGGGGTGTCTGCGCTGTCGTCGAGTGGGGTGAGCATGCAGGTCTCGCAACGCCAATTAGAACTAGCATGAATTCTCACCGGGTGCGACATAGTCCCGGAGCGGATAGACGTCGAAGGGCAACGACCGCGCTTCCGCCACTATGGTTTCTCTGGCCTGCTCAGTCAGACTTTGCGGGCTGTCGAAGCTGGGCCATGATGAGAATACACTGAAGTAGCCGCGGGGGGTGCACGCACCACGGTAACCGCAAGAGGGTGACCTTTAACTGAAAGCGGCCCCTCTGCCGGATGCTCACGTCTGGGAACACGAAGTACACCCCGCGACGTCCTTGGAGGTTGCGGAGAAGATGCGGCGAGGAGACCAGATTGCCGTAAAGTAATCTCTCCCGGGAGCTTCGGCCGTCCCCATCCGTTACGTAGTCCATGGGCGCGGCCCCGTCCGAACTGAGCAGAGACAATTGGGCGACCAAGAACGGAAGTTCCGCTTCGCTGTCGGGGCGTTCAGCGGTGGGCGTACATTAACCTCACTTTCCCGCCCGCGCACTCACTCAATAATCGCGCGTCCGGCGGAGTCGCGCATGACGAGCTGCGCTATCAGAGGCGGCGCAAGAGGCAACCGCGTTAGAGCGGACGAACCAAACTCTGCCGTCCTATCCGGGTGCTGCACTATCTCCAATCGGAGTGACCTGTGCAAAGAAAACCATCAGTCGGCAATATAGAGGTTGTACATCCGCGATGAGAGATAGATCACCTTGACTGGCCACTGGTGCTCTCAGCGACCGCGATTTCGACATCCTCTAAATTGTGAAGTATGGTCTCCGGTCGGTTGACGCCTCTAGCACGGCTTGAGAGAGGAGAGGGGGGGTGTCGCGTGTACGGAGATGTCTCTGCACGGGGACTGCCATTGGACAAGTGATTGATAGAGAGCTTGGTGCCATCTCTGTGGGACACGGGATCACCGAAGGCCTTCGCTGCACCACTACACAGCACATCTGGAGAGGCGCGGCGGTCGAGGGGGAACGGATGGGTGAGCTGCATCAAGGGGTCAGAGGGTGAACCCATCGCAAAGGGTGAAGTCTGGGAGATGGTACAGATGCGCACCATTCCCGCACTGTCGCAGTAAGCTGAGGTCCTGCGGGGACTCTGTGCAGCGGGAGGGTTGCGCGGCAGTGGTCCCCTTTTGAGACTACCGAGGGCGTGCGGCGCTTTGGGGGTGACTGCGCGAGCGTCCACGACCAGGCGGGTCATCCAGAGGAGGCTCGAGACAGTCGCGTGGGTGGTACGTCAGCGGCAGCACACGGAGGGTGCAGGCTTAGCCACATCCGGCCGAGGACATAAATATGAGGATGAGATGGAAAACTTGACGGCAAAATCGATGTAGAATGGCTTCCGATCCCAGGGACGGGGGCCATAGAGGTTGTGTCAGTGTAATGGCGCCGATGTCGACCCCCGACCAATGGCCACGTCACTCCCAAGGTAGGAGGTCGTCTAAACATAACAGCAGCCATTGAGGAGCATTGGAGAACGGGGCAAAGACTCACATGAGATTAGCGTACGATAGATTATACATGAAATATGCTATACTGCCCGCTTAACATAACTCCAAATACCAGCAAAACTCGACATGAAGGCTGCCGCGGCAAGTGCGGGCTTCACACCGGCTAGAACGAGGCAAACAATAAGAGCGGATACTCGCGGCGAAGCGGATTAGGAAGGCGTACCGGTTGACTTATATAGGGCGCCCGTTAGTGCTCCAGCAGCCATACTCCCGTATGAATCATGCTGGCCACGGAAATGGTCTATGGAAGAATTGAAGGCATTGTATACGAGGGCTAGACGGTGATCAATCGGTAAGCGGTACACGTCAGAAGAGGATGGATTCGTACCGAGACAACCGGCGGAGTTGCCTATGAATGTACCTCGACGGGTGACGGAGTTGAGGACGCTGTTGACCCTTAGGCGAGCATTGGACACCGCCAGGGGTCTGCTTGCGCCCTCGCGCAGTCCCCATACGCCGCCAAGGGCGAGTCCTGGAGGCACGGTGTGAGCATGTGATGGCGAAAAACAATAAGAGGAGATAAGGTGAGACGGCTGAGAATGACGTGTGGTCATACTAGCATCATCGCGCCGACTCATCTGAGAAGCAGAACGGGAGATGGAAGGGGGTGCGGACGTGAAACCCGATAAAGAGCACGAACCACTGAGGTACATCGTTCCCGTGCCATAACACAAGTCATCGCTCCAGCCCCGCGAGGGAATCGCGGTCCCAGCTCCTGGCAAGTCGGTCGTCTTGTCATCATCGAGCAACAAGTAATCGAGCTTGTCTTCTATGCCAGCCAGTGGGTGAAGTTTTGAAGGATCGAACGCGCCTAGGAGCAGGTCGGAGCCTGAGCTGGGCACGTCGTCCATATGGTCGTCCTTGAGCAACGAGTAGTCGACCTTGTCTTGTGCACCGGCCATCGTGGCAAAGATGACGAGAACGAAAGCAAGGAGGAGAAGAGGATGAGGGAGTGAGTGAGAACACTGAGGTCTTTGGAAAGTCCTCAGCTCGCTGGACCCGTCATTCTCTCTCGATTATGTAAGCTGCCTCGTGGCTCCGGAGCGCCTCGCCCAGTCAGCGTCCATTTTAACCTCGAGCATGAACCACAACATTCCTCGCGACCATCCACTGTGCTGGAAGCTCTAAGTCACCCCACATGGTGGAACTGTGGTTGTCTGGGCCCCTTCGAATGTGGCTTCATTCTCACTGGGGTGCGAGCGGGTGGGCAACCCGCTGTGAACTTATCTTTGGAACAGTGATCGTCCACGTACTACTTACAGTTTACTACTCACAAGCACTGATTAAGTCACTTGCTAGTGCGCCGTTTGAGAGTCCTGAATGCTACGCGACGGTCGCTATTGTGCTCCCATGTCATGGATACGCGCCGTGCTGCCACAAAGACCATCTCGAGCCAGCATAGCATCACCTTGAAGCACGGCCCTCCGAGTGTCCTCCCAAAACTAGTATCTTGTAGGTGGGCACCATTCACTTTTGTCCAACGGCTTCCACTTATAGCGTACTATAGTCTTGCGGTAATGCTCTGATCGATGTTCATTTAGGCTTCCACCGTCCATTCTCCGCGTTAGGCTTCTCGGACATGCAAAGACCGGGAGTCATATGGGTTCAATCAACCGGTTGTCTAGAATTACATTACAGGTACATTTACGGCCGTCTGTGTGCTCAGGCACGCTGCCTGCTCAATCGCATCCGCACGACGTGGGTGACGTGCGCATCTCTGACTGACAATTGTGAAGCTCAGGTTCTGCCATCGCGAGGTTAACAAACCTCCATTTAAACAGCTCATCCACATGGTGATCATCCCCGAAGCCCTTGTCTGTGAGTGGGCCTTTTGTTCGTCTTGCTTGTGAGTTATCGAGAATTGCATTACGAAAAGAGGCAGTGATTAACCTAGGAGAATAACTCCTTCGATAGCAGTGCTATTAGGAAAGTGGGCCCTCGATCGTATCTAACTCTATGCTTAATGAGTACACATCGGAGCGCGTCAGCCATGCGCTGAACGTCAGACGGACTCTCCGAAGACCACACACGAATTCCTTCGATCCTCCTCCCCATGTCGCAACGTGCCCCGTGGGACATCGAGGTGTGAGATTCTGAGCTGTAGGTCCGACCGCCGCGCGGCGTTTCTTCCCGAGTGAGGATAGTGACTTTGCTTCTAGTGCATCTAGCGCACCCAAAGTGCTCTCCGACGACATGCTGCCCGAGGGTGTCAGGCCCGAGAATCCCGAGCCAACCACAGATGCGCTCAGGAAGCTTCCCAAACAAGAGCATTTCCCAACGTGCACTTGTATCGTTCCCTCCGCAGTCCGGATGAGCAGGAGGCACGAGGATACGGAGGTCGTGTCGGGGACGTGCAGCACCAGATGGTCTTCGCTTCCTTGTTCCATTGTGATTGCGAACCCCTCCTGGCCGAGTTTGGATATGTTCCAACCGGGCACAACGACTTCGCAAGGAGTTTTGAACAGCGGAGGCGATATCATTAAATTCGGCGTTCGATTGACCATGGTGGATTGCCGATAAGGAACACAGACGTCCTGCATCTCCACTGTCTGCAGCAGCTCTGCGCCCTTGGGGCTCGAGATGCTGACGGCGCGGAAATATGCGTACGGGGTAGTCTGGGGACGTCCCACGTAATGCCCAACGAATAATCGACCTGACGTCTCCTTTTGAGGGTAGAGCAGTAACGCGAGAAGACGGCCAGCAACGTCCTCGCAGGCAAGTACGGCTAGGAAAGTCGTCTTATCGGAGCCATGGTGGATGGGGATGAGAGGAAATCGCGAGCGCATTCCGTAGCTGGTGACCGTGTACTCGGGAATGACGAAGGGAATCCCCACTCGTTTCTCGAACGCTTCGACCGTGATGGAACGGACGCCTGCCGAGTTGATGAACGCGTCAGGGGACCACGCGAAGAGGTTCCTCGACTGCCAGTACCGGCTATCGTCGCTGACGAAATGAGGTCCGATGTTCTGGTACAAGGCCTCGTCTTCTAGCAGGGTCGGTCCCCACGCGAAGATGCTCTGGTCCGGCACATGCTTGAGAATCTCCTCCTGCAGCCGGATGAACGCGTTCATGCCCTCCCCGTAGATGGTCGACATGTTGACCCCAAAGATGCCCATCAGCGAGTAGGCCCGGTCCTCCTCCCGCGTGGTCTGCCGCCTCGACGCCCACGACATCCGTCTCGCGACGCTGACCGAGTCGAGCGACGTCTCATGTGTGAGGACTCCGCGCTCGATGCCGGTGATCTCCTCGACGAGCTCGGCTAAGCTCCCCTTCGTGCCCAGCAGCCGCCATTCCTTCGAGAAGAACACGACAACCGCCGGAGCGATGAGCTCCTGCAAGGTCCAGCCGCGCGTGAACCATCTGCTCCGACGGAACTTGGAGTCCTTTAGCCGCGGGTCGTGGTCGTCCTCAACATCGTCCATGAAAGCGAAGCAGACGTCGGCGGCAGCGTAATACTCGTACATCGAGTTGATCGCCTCGGATAGCTCCGTGCTGCTCGTCTTGTCGACGCAACAGGAGTCGATCCACACCCAGCGGTAGCCATAACTTCGCGCCAGGGCGCAGCACCCTCTAATTTTGTCCGACGCCTTGGAGAGGACGATTCCAGCGGAGGATTCTCGAGGCCTGAACTTCAGCAGGCGGTCCTTCAGGCGTATGTGAGTCTTGGCCGCTTCGGCTTGGAGAGCTCGGAGGTCCTGGAAGGACTGCTCCCCTTGTGTACGCCACACGTGAGAGAGAATTGCGTAGCGATGTTCGCGCGGCCGATCGACATGGAGGAAACTCCCGGCATGCGTATCAAGTAGCCACATTAAGACTCAACTGACAATGGCAAAGTCAGCATGATGTACTCGTACTCTTGAAAATCAGAAATCGACTCGCTCACTATGAAGAATCCCTGAGCATAGTACGCGGCTGACCCTAGGCGGCCCGGTTGCTACGGCGCCGTCAACCTTTAATTGCGCTCCGAGAGAGTTTGTCTCTCCGAACTTGCCAGACTGGCAACAGCTGACAACATTCTTGATGTCAAAGCTAACCTTCAGAGGAACAAATCTAGCAGACTTACTGGTTTACGTTGGGTTCACGGTGCTTTTGGACGATGGTGGCAGCCATACGCAAGGGCGCGCTATAAGGCAACCAATCTATCGCTTCGGAACCAATAAAGTTGCCGCTGCGCACCGTCACTGCGCAGACCCGTGGCACTGCGCGCTTATAGTAGTACAGTGCCTCCAAGGTCATGGTACGAAATGCCGGCGGTGTCTTTCCGGGGATCGACATATAGAGCTATGCGTGTGTGGTTAACAATGGGACCAGGGGGCCAAGCGGCTGGTTGTTGAGCGAAACCGCCTCAGCATGTCGAATGGATAGACACGAGTAAACATGCCTGCACGGTATTAGCCGCACTGGGCTTGAAGCTTTGAAGCTTGAAAGCCCGACCCGTGAGCCTGTACTAGTAAGCTACTACAACAGAACGATATCGTACACTGTGATCGTTTGAGGCATCTTCTCACCACGCCACGGACAACTTAACCATACTTGATTCATCCACGGAAGCTCTCAAGGATCACCTTGACACCCCACGCCCCCGGGTCAGCCACCCTCTCCTCCTTGAGCCTGTCGCCCTCGACATATGCGCTCCTGCCGGCCTTAGCCTCAAGGTCCCGCGTCTTCAGTGCAGCATCGCTCGCCGCCTTGGCCGCACCCGCGAAATCCTCGCCCTTGGTAGCCGCGAGCGCGTCGATGAATGCCGCGAGCGGGTCGACGAGCGTGCGTGAAGGCGGACGCGCGCGCGTGTACGTGTAGAGTTTCGTGAGCGCAGAGGATAGCGCCGCAGACCAGAGTGCAGGGGTCAATGTCTGCGCGCCGGCGTGGTGCGCCTGGAGACCCTGCGCCAAAGCGGAGAAGAAGATTCTAGAGGGGAGACACATTGCGATATAGTCAGCGTCGGATGGGAGGGGAGGGTTGCAGAGAACATACGAGTACAGCGCACCGCTCGTGCCGCCCATCTCCTCCTCGGCGACCTTCGAAACCGCGATCACCGAGTTAGTGACGTCCTCGCCTGAGATGCGACCATCATTGAGCGCCTTCAGTACCGCTAGATACAGCATGATCAGTCAAGCCACACCGAACGCGAACAGAAGGATCCTTACAAGCACCACCGGCCTTCAGAGTGAGACCGCAGTCGCCGTCACCTGCAATATTGTCCATGCGCGTAATCTCGGGTTCGGCGTCGGCGAGGGCCTTGCATGCACGTTCAACTGCCGCATTGAAGGCCTTGGGGTCTTCAGCACGAAGAACCGCAGTATCTGTAGGAGCAACCGTGGCAGCAGCCTGCTTCTTCGTTCCAGTGGCAATTTGGTCCTGAGGGGGAGGTACGCTGGTTGAGGACCACTTCCAGCCGGGAACATTGGCAGGCGCGTCGAATAAGGAGAGCAAGAGCGAGCTGTCTGGAGCTCCAGCTTCTGACTCAGTGGGGAGGAGAAGGGTGGTGATCGAGAAGCCCGGCATATTCAGGCTCGTCTGGGAGTCGTTGTCAGTCTGTGTCTTCATGCAAGATACCACAATCAAGCACGTACCATGAACGTTCCAGACACCAGTCGCTCGACTTTGACACCTTTGTTCTCCAGCGCACGACGCGCTTCCCCGGCAACATTAGCCAGCTCGAGCTCGCTCGCTCCACCGAGATTGTTCACCAAGAGAACAACACGGTCGCTGCCATCGTTCTTGAAGGGCAAGAACGAGCGCTCAGGATCGGTAGTGACAGTCAAGAACTCGACGAGCTGGGGCAGCAGGTCGCGCAGGGGGGGAACAGGAGACAACCGTCGGTGACCCGGCTCATTGTGGATGCCCATACCGATTTCGATCTCGGTTGGGCCTAGATGGGATTCACCATCGGCAGTTCCGGGGACCTGTTAGGATGTGTTGTGAGATACGCCAGTGTATATCGTTCATCGCGAGGTACTCACATGGCAATGTTCCAACCCGACCCCGATGGTGCCAACGCGCGATGCCACCCATTGTGCCGTGTTGTAGACCTCGTCGAGTCCCGCGCCTCGTTTCGCAAGAGCACCAGCGATTTTGTACACGACGCAAGTTCCCGCAAGACCTCTATGATCGACAATCTATATTGCATGTATTGAACCGAGTCGATGTGATTCGCACCTGCGACCAACGATCTTGCCCTGCGTTTTGCCGACAGCAACGTCGTCTCCGACAATCACGAACTTGACGCGGTCGGCCTTGTCGGGATGCAGAGCAGCGTATTGCTCTTTGGCCAGACCGAAATTGAGGATATCTCCGGTGTAGTTTCTGATCAGCAATGAGAACATTCGGGAAGATGCATGAGCGTCGTGTACTCTCTGAAGAACCACGATACACACTTGACTATGATGACCGTTCTGGAAGGGAGATTAGTGGTTGTATGCGGGTGGCTACCGGACAATGCACTCACCCCGCTTCATTCTCCACGAGGTCAATACCGCGCCGCACTTGAGCGGGGTTTGGGGAGGCAAAGATACTTCCACAAACGGCAGCTGGAGTGTGTACATATGGGTGAAGGAAGATAGGAGGGAAAGGTGTGTGGATGCTTACCAGTGAGGATACCATCGCCTTGACTGGGCATTAGACCTGAAGGCCTGACATTCGATAAAGAGCCTAGTGCACGACTCACCGACGAAGCCAGCATGCGAAGGTTCATGTCCCGAACCCCCTCCGCAGATCAATGCGACCTTCGAACGATCCTGGGATGCGACATATACGACTGGGACCCAGTGCGGTTTTAATGAAATTGCCGGCAGCACTGGTCGGTGTGGGCTTGCTCACCCTTATTATCCGTGTCAAGGTCAAGCTGGGGATTCAAGGAGCAGAGCCCTTGCAAAGAATCGATGACAAGAGTCTCCGGGTCGTTCAGAAAGTGCTTTGCTGCAGCATGGAGGACCCCTTGTCAGCTGCAGTCAGGAGAATGCGATCACGTACTCACACTGTATGGACATGGCGACCAAAGGGGATGTTTAGATGTTGTGAGGAGGTGCGGGGATGCGGGGTACGTGGGGCGGTGGAAGGGTATATATAGGGGAGGGGCATACGCTGGACCAGTCATTAATATTGTAAGAATACGTTCCTGTGACCCTCGGCATAATCGATGAGGCAACGGTTTAGAGCCCGTTCGGATACCGGGTTCTCAGCCATAATCTGGGTTCTCACCAGATTCTCAAAATATGTTCCAATGCGGGCGTCTACGTGACTGATGGGTTACTCAAGTGACTGATGTGTGACACTTCCGGCGCTCAACGTATGATAGAGCGCCTATGTGCGTGACCTGCATGCGACCCCGTCCGTACTTTGATTGGGTCAGCATATAGGTGACTGCTTTTTGAGGTTTCTTAGCTCCCCTCTATACTATAAAGTACAACATACCGCTAAACATGCATTTATATGGACAGACAACAACGGAGGCATGCCAATATCAGAGTACACATAGACGCCGTCAGTCAGCGCTAGTGAGCGGTGACACAGGGTGACACCAGAGTGATGATGTCCCGGGCGCTCCGACATTGGCGCTCGTATTTTGTCACGCGGAATATATTTTGAGAATCCCGTGAGAACCCGGATTCTGGCTCAGAACCCGGTATCCGAACGGGGCCTTAGACGGACGCACTCGTACTTATCCTCCCGGCCCGCCCCCGGGTACCGTCTAGCCGAGTTTGTGATCGAGACCCCTAGAGGCCATCGCGTCCACGCGCTGGTTCCAAGTTGTCTGTTCGACCGTTCCAGACTAACCAGGTCGCGACCCTCCAAAGCGTGGACGTACTTAGTACTTAGCAGTCTGGAAGGGTCTATCGCTCACCGGCACCCATCGCATAGGAATTCGAATATTAATAGCCAGCTGTCGCACGCAACCCATTGCGATAGTTAAGGACATTACATTTGCGATGTGATCTACGACATACGCATTAACAGAGTCTAGCTAGCTATTTACCACGCACTCTGCACTCTGGTTCCATCTCAAGCTAAACGCGCCCATGAGCGATCGTGCGTCCGAGAGTCCTCATGTTCATCTCGAAGATGAGCTCTCGTTCTCGTCCGTCTCCGATTCGGCTGGCGTCATCAGCACGTCCGCCGAAGTATCAACGCCCTCGTCCTCCTCTCCAGATCCCTCGTGTCCGGGGAATCTCGCCCGTCGCAGCCGCACGGAGGTCTCCGAGTACAACCGCATCCCATCGTCGTGGTCGGAAGGGTAGAAAGACCCGTCGTTATCCGTCTCGAGGTCGGGCTCCGCGTCGACAGATGACGGCGACCCTTGCGACGATGGGTCAGGGAACTCTAGCTGTGACGTCGAGAGCGGGAGCTCAGCAAGTGACACGGTCTGGAGGATTGGGTCAAAGAGAGCCTCGTCGAACGATGGCGGGAGGTTCTCAAGCGGGGGTGGGGGCGAGCTCGGTGATGAAGGGACCATCGAGTTCGGTGTTGGCCACTCCAAGATAGTGGCCGGGACACTCCCGCCTGAAGGGTCCCCGCGCGACACGGATCCCTCGCTGGGCGGGGTGGGAAGCTGAACATCTTCGCGAGGGACGTTGATCTCCACCTCATGCTTCGGGCGGGCACGGGCAATCTCAATCTTCTCATGGCTCTTGCCGCCGAGCGGCCGGTTCGTCCGCCTCCTGTAGAACAGCAGATACGCATTGGCGTTCTGGCCACGGTCCGAGTCAGCGCCGCACTTGCCCAAGTAGGATTCCAGGAATACCACTCACCACAGCGGCTTCTGCCCGAGACGACGTGACGTAGGAGTCGTCGAAGTGATACCACTTGCCGGTAACATGGTTGAGCGCGTACGCGCGGTAGTGTCCACCTCCCAAGCCACCTAGATGCTCGTCCACCGCGAACAAGTCATAGACCAGTGGTTCTTCTAGATCCGTGAGCCCTAGGGCCTCGACATCCACACCCTGCTCCTTTAGCCTCTTCCCTACCAGCCGCTCGCCGATCATCGAAGTGAGGTCCAATCCTTCGATCGGGAAGTCCACGAAGGTGTCGATCTTGTCGCGAAGCATCCTACTGTTGCTGAACCGCTTCAGATGCACGACAAGCACATCTGGCACCTTCCATAAGTCGAATCGCTTCGTCGCCTGCTGGTGCTTCTTGCAACGCGGGCAGTACCACAGGTCGTCCTCCCCCAGCTTCTCCTCGCGGGTGAACTCGTCCAGGCAGTCCTGCAGAGTGATACCTTTCTGCTTCATCGTCGACGACGCCTTCCGCGAGGCCACGAGCTCCGGGTGCACGAACTCCTCCCAATTATCCCAAAGGGCGTACTCCCACTTGCGCTCCTCGCCAAAGTAGTAAGCCTTGACAGGGTCGTCGAACTCGATGAAGAACGCGTCGTCCCGACGGAGAAGCACGCCGTCCTTTGCCGTCGCCTCGCGCTGATCCCAAGTGTCGTAGCGGGGCTGCCCGAACGCGTTGTAGCTAATGCCATACGGAGTGTTCCCGCGTTGAATCCGGATCTGGAAGAGGTCGTCCTTGAACCCAACCATGCGAGGAACAATGTTCGATTCGATGTCCATGTCATCGTCCACCTGGCGGACGACACTTGCCTTCTCGTCGACGATGTCGCCCTCTTCAGGCACAAGATCCATCTCGACAGTGACGACCTCGCCATTTTCCTTGATCTCGGTCAGAGACTCCTTCAGAGACGCTCCAGCGATGGGGATTTGCACCGTTCCCACCTCGTCCGTCGTACCTGCTTCCCATTTGTAGAGATCGCGAGCATTCGTGGTCCAACGTCGTAGACGATCCACGACAGCATCGTACATCACCGCGGCGCTCTTCGCCTGCTCTTGAGTGAAGACTACGATGAATGGATACCCGAACAAATTTGACCCGCGGCCGAAGCTCGAACGCGACGGCTGGGTTTCGGCCGCAAAGACAGCAACAATGAATGGATCATCAGGTTCCGGTTTGTACGTTCTGCTTTGTTGGGCGTGGCAGGGAAGCTCGAAGCAGACGATCGCGTCGCTCTCAGACATATCTTCGCACAACACGGTGTCATCCAGATTCTTGTAGAATCGGTGATTGAACACTTCGAGAGTGAGCAACTGAACACCGCGAGCCGTAATGAGCGTGGATATCCTGAAGTAGCATTGGCAGTACACACATTGTCCGGGTTCGCACCCATCCACCGACCTAGAAGCTGCCGAACCTCCTTGAAAGAAGAGTCACGATTCACCTCAACAGGTACCTGAAACCTAGGTTAACTCATTACTCTCAGTCGAAGATGCGCAGACATACCTTAACATGTGGCTTCTCAATATCCCATGGAATGTAGAGGATGGTATGGTGCCACTTCTTCTGCACCGGTAGAGGCAAAGTGAGGTACATGAACGGATCAAAAGTGATCGACACCTGTTGGATTGGTTAAGGCATAGCGTCCAAACACGCAACGTAGGGCAAGACCTTACCTTCTCGCATTCCGGACATACCAAAGTGCTTTGATATTGACCCTGGAACAGATCGACTACGACGCTATCGTTCCGCTTCATATATCCCTCCCATGACACGTTCGCAAGTTCCACGAGCTCCTTGTCTCCTCCGCTCTCCCAATCCGGTTTCTCGACGTACGGCTTCTTCAGGACGCGGTTCAGATCTTCATGCAAACCGTCCAAAAGAAAAGCGACGAGTTCCTGCGAGTCGTGCTGCTGGTAACCGCTGAATTGCGGCGCGAAACGCTGCAGCGTTTGCTTGAACTCCCGCGGCGTATACGACGAACCAGACTCGGGGTTCCATATACGTCCCAGAAGTGAGCCGAACGCCTGCGCTATCAGACCATGCATGCCAAGGGGGTTATCAGGGTTGAGTTCCTCCTCAAAAACGCCCGTGAGGAAGTAGTCCATGAGCTCCGGAGTGTGCACGAGACATTGCAGCGCAGAGTTCATGAAACACGTGTTGCCCCTTCAACAAGCTGTGTCAGTATGAGGCTCGTTTAAACGTCAGTAACGCCATCACTGACATGTTGCCTAAGCCCATGGTACCAGGCTCTAGTTGCACTTTTGGGCGTGCAGAAGAACTCGGCTTGCTCACGGTTGCAGGTTTGAAAGGAGAGACGGCAGTTGTACCGACTGATGGGGTCGTTTTCTGTTGCATTTGGGTGAAGAAGTCTGTACCAGAGTTAAACAGAGGTGCAGGTTGGGTTGGAGGTGGAGGTGGTGCAAGAGGGGCAGAGGAGACGATGGAAGTAGGACCAAGTTCCGAAGCGTCGATCAACCACCCATCCTTCTTCATGAATTCCACTACGAATTCTTCGCTCGAGTCGACGAGTTCATCTTCCACATTGCTCTGGTCGTTCCCTAGCAGAATTGCTCCGCATGTTCGGAGTGACTCCACCGGGAATAGTAGCTCCTCCGACGATGCACTAGATGGTATTCTCCATACACGATAGTTACCGGTACCAGCTGTGGCCAGCGACTCGGCGAAAGCCTTGCGTGCGTCTGCGACACTATCGGTCGATGACACAGTGATCGTCTTGACTGGTGTATGTTGCCCTGGCAGACTAGATGGGACCAGGACATGGACGTTGAACTTCGGTGGTCGGAGCTCTAGCTTCGCCTCCTTCATGATCCCGCGCTCGATTACTTTCCGTGGTAAGGGGAACTTGGGTGGGCCATACCTGTGAAATATGGTTCTGATCAGCCTTCGCACTCGTAGCATACCATCTCGGAGCAAGCTCATTACGTGGTCAAGTCTGAAGACATCAGCCTCAGAATGACCATGCCGTTCCTGTAGCGGAATACACAACATCCACGGATACGACGCTGTACCGCGTTTTCATGTGGTATAATGCGTGTTTGAAGGGCAGCGCATGCAAGGTCGTGGGCGGTTAAATGTTGTTTAACCTCGCCACCCCGACGCCCGATTACGCTCCGATGACCCGGACGATGGACGCACCATTGCTCTAACAACTTCCAAACATCTCCAGGAATGAACTCGCAATCGACGTGTTCCAGCAGGGAAGACGTAACCTCGCCACTTGAGCCACAGAGGGAACTATTGTCCACCGGGCCGACGTCTTTCTCTTCCACCCTACCCTCCTTGTCTTCTTCTCCAGTCATTGCCTTCCGCCATCGAATATACCATCTCCGCGACACGATATACCACGTCTCTCCCACCACCATCGATCGCGCTTGCGCGTCCTCCACATGTTTTAATTTTCGCGCCGGCGTCCATTCCGTCGTCGCAGCTGTGGCAGAAGCGGTGACGGGTACACCGTGGTCATCACCTTGTTCGTTCATGTATGCGTCGATGTCATTGTCGGTGCCCGCGCCTGGAGCTGGAAGGGAAGGGGGGGTAAGGTCATTATGGTTTTGAACAGCCTGTGGGTCTTGAGATGCCGCACGTTTTGGCGAAGAAGTGGAGGCTTCCGATTCCATTGATAACGAGCGCTGCCTCTTGCGAGTACTGGCCGCGTCGGGCGTGGTTGATGGAGGAGAGCTCGACGGTGAGGATGGGGTCAGCATGGCATTGGTGGGTGGTGGTAGAAAAGTAGCGGTACAATGGGGACGCTTCTCCAGTCACTCGACGCGTACTTGCTCGTGACAAGCGCCGTTAAACGCCCACAATAATCCATTGTGTTCGGCTTTGAGCCGGTTCTACTCGGACGCGTGTCGCAGCCTACGCAGCCCGGAAGAGCCTGCAGAAAGGATGGCGGGGGAACTAAATCGAGGAGGAAATACAACATTAATTGAGTCCTAATGGCCGGACGGACTTCCTCTAATGGCCGCTAAAGTCTGCCCAACGAACCTCCTTACCACTCCGGCCAGCTCATTGTCGACGTCCGTCAACGTCGTTTCCTTACGAGCAACCTCCATGTACACTTCACCCCCAACGCAATCTCCACCTGCGTCTAATCCTAGTCCATGTCTTCCCATATGCCAATGCTGGGGGTTCTGACCACGGGAGAAGAACTCGTGGATGTCCAATTCGCTGTACCCGAACTCGTAGTCAGCTCCACAATCACGCTAAATAGTCCACGACGCCGCGTACCTTCGAAGTAATTCTTGCCCGTTGTACAAATGTTCTGAGTGAGAGGTGAATCCAGCGGGAGATGTCGTAGTACACTCGTCTTTCGATATGATATACGTGTCCTTGGGTTGCAATATGTTCACAGCGGAGGGAAGTTGCTGAACCTTCAATCTGCAATACTGTGAACATGTACGGACTACATAAATGGACATTTCAACATACTGATAACTTGCGTGAATGGCATCTTGAATCTTGTCTATTAGCGCAATGATATTGTCGACAAAATCTTTCAAGTCGAGCCTGTGCTCAACCTCCGCGACCAGCACGACGGTGCAGTCACCTTCCTGTAGAGCAACTCAGCCACAGTCCTTGTATCCTATTTGAAACCAACCTACCGTTAGGCGATAGACTCGTTTCATCTGGCAAGTGAGCGCATCATCTCCGCTAGAATGATGAAATATCACCATCGGAGGAAGGAAAGAGCGACTGGTAGGTGGCGATATCTCTAGCAAGGGTAGAGGTAGCGATTCGACAATGTCGGGGTTCGGGCCGTCGACGCCTTCGCTCTGTGTCTCCGCACGGGTAACACCATCGTCGATTGGCGAGACGCTGCCGCTTGTGGTGAGACTTTGAGTACTCGATTCTCCGAGTTGAGAGCTCTTGGATAAAGCGGACGGTGTAGGAGATGTAGCTCTCGTATAGGACCCAACACTTTCAGTCGACATGGCTTCCAGGAGAGACGCTGTATCCACGTCCAAAGTATCCCGTCGCTTCATGCTCTTGTCAGGTGTTTCTATGTCCCTTGGCGGATCGACCACGGCAGCAAGACTTGCCGGTATAGGCGAAGACGAAGACGAAGACGAAGACGGAAGGGGAGTGCCTGTCTTAGCTGTACTCTCACCCTTGCCGAACATCAGATACCCTGGCCAGTTCAATTTGACGTTCTTGTCAGATGTTTCCGTATCCCTTGGCGGATCGACCACAGCAGCAAGGCTTGCCGGTATGGACGAAGGCGAAGACGGAAGGGAAGAAGCTGTCTTGGCTGTACTTCCACCCTTGCCGAACGTCAGATACCCTGGCCAGTTCATTAATTTGACGTTCTTCATGTCGATACTCCAGTTGAGATTCGGCATGGCAGGCATGGTAGGCATAGAAAGTGGCATAGCAAAGCCCGGGTCATTCGGGACTGGCTTGCGTTCACCAGCGACAGCAGGTCGCGCAGGAGTAGTGAAGGTCGGTGGCGGGATTACGGGAGGGGATATCTTATTTCCAGGGACTGGGGTCGCTGGAGGTGGCAATCGGGCGAGGATATAACGCACAAGAGCAGGAGGGTATTTCTGTGTGCGCAAGGGTATGACGTAGGGCGGGATTAGCGCAAAAGCTGTAACCTCCCCGGGGAGAGAAGAAGCGAACTTGTCGAGAAGCGGGGCAACCTTGGAATACAATGGATGGAGTGGTGTCCCTGACCATCCTCAGTGTCAATTGTCGAATATCCTACAATTTGAAGCCCACTCGCCTAGCTGTGTGCCAAAGTCATCGTCCTCTATATCCCATTTCCAAGCCCATACGGTGAAGAAACGCTCTATTTGGAGCTCCAAAGCTTCACGACCCAGTTTCGACAACGCGTAGCTGAAAGATCCATGTAGCAGCTTACAAGAGGTCAGATTTCGTAGACCTATTCTGGAGATACTACTATGACGACTGACCTTGAATTCATCGTAACCGCGTTGTAAATGTGTTCGCAACGCAATGTCATGCAGGGAGCCATCATGATAGTCATAGAGAACGGCGGGATGTGGCGTATCTCCCTTCTCCTTCCCTTTGCCTTTTCCCTTGGGTTCCTGTACCTTCTTGCTTTGCGGCGCAGGGCGAGGGGTCTTGGCGACTTCATAGCACTTTGCGCGCAGCGATGGTGAGCCCGAGTAAGCTATTCACAGCCGGCACTGCGCAGCGCGCATAAGAGGCAAAGATACAGACTCACAGCATGTATCCAAAAGTTGGGCTCCGGGGAGAACATAACCATACGTCTTGCTTGCGAGTGTACGTTTTCGCAAGGTACGCCGGCATTGAACATTCTAGGACAATCACACATGAGGACATTGTCAAGAACACCCACTCAAGAGCACGGCTACTCACTCACTCTGAGAAGTTCACAAGTGCTTTGGCAAGACCGAGGTGTCTAAGCATGCGGTCCCGCGAGACGGCATGCTCGCGCGCAGTATAATATAAACAGTGTGCTTCTTCATCTGCGTCCTCGTCGTGATCGACCTTGTCTGTGTCCTTGTTGTAGGGCTTGAGAGTAGGATTGTATATGGTGAGGTACAGCAGAGATGGAGGTATTCTGCTCATGAATCTGAGCTGAGGAGTGGTAGTGCAGACGGGAGGGAAGGAGGTAAGTATGACCGAGGAAAGCGGCGGGCCGTGGCTGAGTTCCAAAAGCGGTCACCAGGCTTGCACCAGGCCTGGTAGAGCGCAGCGCATCTCTTTCTCCACCCACCACCATGGACACGCCCTCTACCTCTGCAGCCGCCCTCAAGCTCGAAATCGAGCGGCTCACAGGTTCGCTTCTTACTGTCCTCGGCGAGCACTCGACTGATCCTCTACAGGTGTGATAACTCGTCACAAAACTGGAGAACCGGTTCGTCCCACAGGCCCTACCTCAACTGCGGTTCGTCCGCGCAACAATGTATACGTCAATCCAAACTACAAGCCACCCTCGAAGACATCTGGTCCACCCATCTCGATTGCTACCCAGGCTAAGCCTATCTCGCGAGCGAGTACAACGGTTTCTCAAGATAAACACGATGTAGTCATCGATGGTGTCGCTTTCAAATCATCGGGGCGTTCCCTCGTTCGTAAAGATCGTGAGTATCTCATCTCATAAAGATTCGTGCAAGGCGTGTGTCGATGTCCATGCTTAAGTTAGCTGGACTGAAGGAGGGACGGAGGTGCTGGACATCATAGTCCCAGGTATCTTCCCCTCACGAGCAACACAAAACAACTAAGCGTTTTCTATAGTGCCTATGTCTTCGTATAAACCGCCTTTAACAGGCGCAGCGCCGCCTCCCGTTACATATGTGGCAAATCACTCGAAAGCGTTCATAAGGAACAACGCGGGTATGCTACTAGGCTCCAGTCGGACATACAAGCCCAAAGTGTCCCGTAGAGGACGCGGCGCCGCCCGTGGTGCCGCTCGTGGTCGCAACATGACACTAGACAACACCCGAAGACCGTACCAGTCCGTCCATCCGCTCCGCCGCTTCTCTCATAACACATTCACCTCTTGCCATAGATCTCGCCGTATCAACCCCAAGCGGAAATATTCTGACAAACCTTGTCCACGCTTTACGACGACAGGTGAGTAACTACAGCTGCGCTACAACATCTCTCACATCTCTCACGTAACGATTCCGGTCCGACGTCTCTCCTCATCCTCACTAACACAGGATCCTGCAACCGTGGCCTCACTTGCATGTACCAACATGATCCTTCGAAGATCGCCATATGTTGGAGCTTCCTCCAGGGCAACTGCCCACATACGGCGGAGACGTGTCCTCTCTCACACGATCCCACTCCAGAGCGCACGCCCCTCTGCGTGCACTTCGCCAACAACGGACGCTGCAACCGCCCCAATTGTCCGTTCCCGCACGTCCATGTCGGGCCGCGAGAAGGCATCTGTCGCGACTTCGCTGTTCTTGGCTACTGCGACAAAGGGCTCGACTGCGACAAACAACACGTCCGCGAATGCCCCGACTTTGCGGAGAAGGGTGTTTGCACCACGAAAGCATGCAAGCTTCCGCACGTCATCCGGGCCAACCGCAACCGCAAGGCACCTCCTTCTACCACGGCCACACAGATCGAGTCTTCTGTATCTATACCGTCCTCAGCTGGTCCTGATGTTACAGGTGACAATGCCGGTGCGTCCGGCTCTCGTCAGATCACAGCTGAGGATGGGCAGCTCGGGGATGAGTTCATCTCTCTCACTTTCAACGAGAGTGAAAGCGATGAAAGCGACGAAGATGAGGACGAAGGAGAGGATGATGAAGAGGAAGTAGCACCCCGAAGTGACGAGGAGTGATACATATGTATTTGCGCACTTTGTCTTCGATCTAGCATGGATAACTATTCGTGTACTCTCTTATGATGGCTTGCAATAGACGATTTGTGACAATTTACGCCGCGTGGAATGTGATGGACGGACAACTTACTGCTGTGTACAACGTTTCGCAGAGCTTGCGTCAAGCACTGACACTCACAGCTTTGGTGGTAGAATACAACGGCGGCATGTTGCTGTATTTATGATCATAGCGTGGAACATACGTATGCGTGGATGGGGCAAAGATAGCACAACATGAGACTGGATCCGATATCATTATGCCTCCGTCAGATCGCGAAGCCGACGGACCGTGCTATAGCATGGATATGTTGGCGATCATCATGTCATGAAACATATATGACTACATACCTGCGAACAGTAGCAGCAGCGGTTGTCGAAACGGTCCATGCGCCGCCAGCGATAACCTTCTTGCATGAACTGCACTTCCAGATGCCGACAGCTTGACGTTTTACGGAGTCCTGTGAGGGGCGTCCGAATGAAGATCAGAGACACAGGTCGGTTACATTTCGCAACTCAGTTGAACAGACCTTGCCGCAGAACGTGCAGGTGTAACGGGCATGTTGGGTGATTTCCATCTTGAGGGAGACGAAACTCAGTCACAAGCATAACAAACGGACTTTGCCTGAAGACGCACCTTTTTGACCTGCTTACGCAGGGAGGCACCGTAACGCTGGTTTTCACGAGTCCACCGTCAGCTACCCAAATCTCGCACTATAACCCTTCCTTCTCCTCCACAGGCAAGGGTTTGAGGTTGACCGAGACTCACAGTACCGTACTTGCCGGTAACGCCAACCTTGCGAGTGCGCTTCGTCTGTGACGGTCGCGAGTTCAGTACACTGGTAAGTTGATAGTGACGTAGAGCATAGTGCGCACCATGTTGAAGGAATTGTTGTCGGGAGCGTTGAGTACGGCGGCGTGCTTGCTTCCGGTATGCGAACGATAGGCCTGGACAAATCGGGGTGGAACTATACAGTCCAACCAGCCACTGTACCTTACCTAACTCGGGGATTTGCCGGGTGAGGCGTCTAATGCCAAACAAGTTGCCAGGCTCCAGCGGACCGCCGTCTACGTAACCTAGCACAGCCCCAGTATCAGAACCATCGTCGGACAAGGTCGGACATTGACTGCCATCGCCTGCAACTACACAACGATGTACTAGTTACGGCGTAGTCGACTCCGTTCATCCTAAACACAGCGGTGTATGCCCGCTGCCACAGCCCACAGCGCCCTCGCGATCCGGACTAAAGTTAGAGATATCTATTAAGCTCTCAGTTGCCTTCCCACCACCACGACAGTACTACCACCCGCCATCCTCATCCTTGCAGTACTGTCATGAGTTCAGATGCAGAGTCATCACGCCCTGCGGAGATTCTACCAACCCCTGCTCCCTGGAACGTCAAAGCAGAGGTACTCAGCAGCTCAGTTGATACAAAAGCTTTCTGCGCAGTACTAATTCCAACATGATATGATAGGCATGGTGGTTCATCACGTCACTCGGGCACCGACCGCAACCCGGGGAGTCGCTACCAATCAGCTACTTTCCAGCACAAGAGACACAACTCTACCAAGCTAGCGTGGCCCAGGGCTCGTTCCGCGGCGGTCGTGGATCTATTACGCTACTTCGCTACATAGACTCGCCCATCGGTATGTCTTATACACTGTTCATCTATATGTCACTCTTCTGATCGGCACTCCTCACCCAGGGCCCTTCGACGAGCTCGCTATCTCTCCAGGCGAGTTCAGGAACCCATTCGAAGGGGAGTCTCATCGCGTCACACGCGCGTATGTCTCCAGCCTCGCAGCAGTCGTGAACGGTGAGGGCAATCCACCAGTGTGCCCATTATCACAGTGCCCAGGAGCTCACAATTCTTCCACAGGACGTTCGAACTGGGGCCTCCCGCGCGAGCTCGCCCAGTTCATCTTCACGCCCTCCCTAGACTACTCAGGCGCCACCGAGGTCCGCGTGTACCCCGCCACATCCTTCTCGCCCGTCGAGTTTGCACCCGACGCGTGCTTCGCTGCGCTCATCAAGCCCGTCCCCTGGCTCCCTTCTCTTCCTGCCAGCCTCATGCACTTCCCGCGGGTCAAGTTCTTCCAGCCCCCGCTCGAGGCCTCCCCGTATTCAGCCTATGACGGGCTCGTCGCCGTCCCCAAGTGGCATGCTTTCGACGGTAGCGCGTACAAGGGACACGCTAAACCGTTCCGCTGCGAGGGTCTCATCAAGCCGAGAGAACCAGAACCGGGCGCGGGGGACGACGCACAGCCGGTGAAGCGCACCATCCACAAGACTGGGGTCGCGGACGGCATCGGGTTTCCGGACGTCGAGCCTTACAGCCTCGGTGTTCACTGGACAGAGGTCGAGATGGTTCTGCCTCAGGCGGTGCCTCTCGCGGCGCTGTGATGGACATTTCCGGTGCGCACATGAAATGTGCATGACACGACAACCATACGGACCTAGATCAGGATATATACCATCATTATCTGGAAGTGTACACATACTTAGTCTTGCGACACTCTGATTTGACTATTGTTTTCTGACGCTATATTAGTCCTCTGCCAGACGAGTGACGACTGAATGTCTTCGCGTGAAACTATTGGATCACACCTCTATCTATAGAACCTCTCACCGCACATACCACCACATCATATTCTGCCGTCTTGACTCTCGGCTTTCGCCGTGGCATGCGACCGGTATGTGTATCATATAGAACAGTCAATTCACGTAGTCGGTACGTGTTTACAGTCTCGGACACCACGCCAATCCTCCGAATCTGTAGTATGGCCGCTGCACCTGTTCTGTTTTTTGCGAGCCTTCGGCTATGGCTTGGGGCCGGGAGCCTGCGCGCCTACTTCTGGCCGTTGTTCTTCCAGAACGTCAAGCCCCCAAGGCCAACTGTCCAGCCACATCCGTCAGCAACCTGGTTTCCGTGCCCATCAAGTGACAAGGAGCAGGCGGCATCACCACTCACGGGCAGTCATGGAGTTATCGGCGAAGCCGCCAAGGGCCATCGGGTCGGAGGTGTAGTACGCCGTGCCGTTGTTGCTCTTGTGCATGTCGCCGAACGGCTGCGGGTTGGGGGTGAGCATACGTTCTCACCTCGAGTCTCGGGGGCCACTGCGGTCGCCGAGGACCCGGAGGGAAAGCGGGGGCACTCACGCCTTCGACGCGGTGCGTGCCGCTCATTTTGTTGAAGATCATGAAGCTCATGGTGACAACCATGTCCCGGCCGTAGCTGGGGTAGTAGCCGGCCTTCCCGAAGACCCCGACGACGATCTCGTCGGCTGTAGCAGCGGCGCGTGGCGGTCAGCCTGGCGCACTCGAGGTCGGATGCGAGACGTAGTAAATAGTCTGAGGGTGGCAGGAGCAGAAGGACGCACCGGTGAGCGTGACCTTCGAAGTGTTCCTGCCAGCCGGTCCGCTGCCGTGCATCATCATAGCGGTGCCGCCCGCCTTCAGGTTGTAGGTCGGGGCGATGCCGTCGATCTGCACGAGCAAGCACCCTTGCCAGTGAGCGACTTATGTTGTATCTCAGTCGGAGGGGGACGTACGATCTCTCCGTGATACACCTCGATGCTGGCGAAGAGCTTCTTGGGATCGATCTGGCTCTGGTCTGCATACCGTACAGAGGAAGGATCAGACCACGAGACCGCAGGACAAGGACTCGGATAATGGCACGTACTACCATTGGTGAGGATGAAGTTCCCTGTGTAGAGAACACAACTGCGTCAGCATATCTTCTCTACACAGACGAAAACCACGAGTAACAGGCGGGGAGACACCGACCGTCGGTGGACAACATGAGGACGTCGTTGAACATAGGGCCATCCTGGCCACCGATGACGAGGGAGCAAGTGTCCTGGAGAGTGTGAGTCTTGTGCGGGTCTTTATATACCGCGAGTGTTTTAGGAACTCTAACAACTTCGCGAGCAAACGTTCGTCGACCTTCAGTGGCCAGGGCCGTACGACGTGAGAGAGGGAGCTTGCGATGCTCAGGAGCGCTCTTCGCGCCGGAGCAAGTAGCGTCGAAGATGGAGATTGTTTCACCTGCGGCGTGAACGGAGTTGTTTGAAGGAATGCATCGTTTTCATGAGGAGCTTTAGCAAGCCATTGAAATGCCGTTCTCCAGTGGTCGTATAGCAGTTATAACGTGAAGCGCAGTGACCGCCAATGCGTGCAGAGTCGTAAATGGCACATAGAGGAGGCATGGCCACAGCTTCCTTCTAAGAAAGAAGCAGACATCAGCATGGAAGGGGTCCCAGAGTCGGCCCACGGGCAGAACGCGGTGAGCATGACTCACCTAACTCTCTTGTTAGCTAGTCTCACAGGCCCAGTGGACGAATCGCCGTGTATAGGAAGTAGATGTCGGAAGAGACGAGCTGAGTAATAATTCATGATCTCGTTAAGTGGTCAGACCTCGAGCCATCGCGAGAGTCGTCAACAGACACGCGACGGCCACCGCTTCGCACATCCGACACAAGACATATCCCCAGCAGTCTTCTGCTCAAAATAGCCCCTGAGGTCTCATAGCGGAAGCTTCAAACTCACCTGCTAGAAGAGATCACAGGACACCGCGCTTGACGGCGGTACCGGTGCGGCAGCATGGTTACGGCGCGCACGAACACGGAATGTGTGTTGCCCGTCGCACGAGCACCATGAGAGGTTCTGTCTGCAAAGTTGTGCCTGTGCCTGCATCTGGCCTTGGAGTCGCATTCCGACTTCCCGATGAAGAGAGCATTTGCGTTCTGGCGAGGCGAGAATCAGGTCGCGCGAGCAGGTAAAAACAGCATGAGAAGGACGTACACCCCAACTCGGCCTCAGGCGTCAGGGTTTTGAATGCGCATTGTGCACGACTCTCTTTGTCGTCCTCGAGAGGCATCGGAAGGAGCGTGAGTGCGCAGTCAGTGTCGTCCTGTAGTCACAAGACTGGGTGGCATGCGGCGAATTTAAGTTCGAGCAAGTAGAGAGCCTGTGCGGGAGATGCTAGTCAGACCATCACATATGTACGAGCGGTTGATGACTCGGATATGCGCACTTTGACAACACCGGATGTTGGTTCATAATTCGCCGCTATGACGGCGGAAGGTGAGGAAAAGCATTTCTATATTCTGTGGTCAGTCCGTAGTCAGTAGGTCATGTGTCAGTTGCGCGCGGGGCCGGGGGAGTCTATCTCGGCCTGATTCTCATGCACTGCGAGTATGCTATATGAGTATTATGCAAGGCGAACAGAGAGTACTAGGAGAGAAGGTACACTATGCGCCCCAGAGTTCGTGGCGCCCACGAAGAACGCTCGTGAAAAGGCTACATCAAGATGCAGGTTCGTGGCAAGTTCGTGATCAAATAAGTTTGTGAACACCATCATGGTGACCACGAAGATGGAATACATGATATATGTTCGTGAAATACACGCACTGAGGACAGAGGTTCTGATCCCCCGAGCGCTAGTCCTCGAAGTTGGTCGCCAGGGAGGATAAGCACCGACTTTCCTCTGTTTGTCCCTGTTTAACTAGTGGCGTTCAGAGGCAACACGACGACGAAGACTTGTCTTCCTCCTGCAGACTCCAACTGAGTTCCTTCCCTCTATGCCCTTCTGAGTCTGTTCGAGTCGTCAAAGTCTATCTCAGGTCCATTCACTACTCAGTACTCTGCAGTCTCTCTCGTGCTGGCTTACAGATTCATGGACACGTTCTCACCTTGATGTCTGTCTCTAAGCTCTTAGGCCTACCTAGGTCTACTACGGCGACCCACTGAACTAAGTATGTGCCATGCCTCTCTTCCTTCTACACCCAAGACATACGAGTTGGTCAGCACGAAGTTCGGGACACCGAGTGAGTAAATCACTAGTCACTTCTTCAAGTTACACTCCCCACTGCAAGCGATGTTTCAACGCTCCTCACCGTTACCTCCGATCTTCTTCACCGGTAAGCGCCCCGACAGCTCGTTTTGTTGCAGGACATGTCACACAGTCCAGCGACGGCACAGGCGACAGCGGTACTCTCCCACCCCCGCCGCCACTTTGCTACCTCACGGCGGCGGCAGGACGAGCAGAACACGCCCAAGCCACCCTCGCCGATCGACGACTCGACGTCCGCCCTCGACTGCAAGCGCACGCTGCGGCACCGCTCGCCACCGCTGCCCTCTTCTACTACACCCCGCCGCCGAGCCTGCAGCTGTTCAAGAAGTGAGTGTCCTTTCTTCCCCTTCCCTTCTTCCATCTCGGGCAGTGACCTGAGGTGATTGTGCCAATACTGACGTCCAGCGTGCACGGCTCTGGGTGTGGTATGCACTGAAATGTCTCTTGCAGAACGAGCTCCATACCGTCTGCTTAAACCTACCCGTAGGTATTGTTCTTTTTTTGCGCATCGTATCTCCATGTTGTGTCCACGCATGTGTGCCTTCTGTATTGCCTAGTGTATAGTAGATTCTATGAATGCATATGTTTGGTGACATATTCGTGGTGTGCATGAATCCGTATCGTGAATTCATAAGTTGCGCTGAGTGTGTTTTGTTCATGAAGATGCATCCTGTGATTCACGAACATAATGTGCTGTAAATGCACGAATGTACTGCATGATGTTCACGATACAGGTAGTACCACATACATCGTGATGTGGGACAGTTTCTCTATGATTATCACGAACATTTTCACGAACCTGTCGGGTTACGCGCTTAAAGATATATTCGTGACCATCACGAATGTGATACGTTATATCCACGAACATAACATACTGATCCTCTTCATGCACATCACGAACTTCCAGGCGCACAGTGGTATTACGGCCAATGTCTTGCCGGGAAAGGAAGATTGGGATGAGCAGCTGCTGAGGCGTCGATCCTTTGCATTCGGTATGAATGTATGTAGCAAGGCTATCTAGGTGCAATCTACAGCCTGTGAGTATGACAGTGAGTGCTCCAACAGAGACAAAGAAGAATTACTCACCAGACCCGTCCGGAGGGCAGCGTCATCTGGGCGCAGATCATGACGGCAGCCGGAGCAACGTTGGGAGAAGACCGACACAGTAGGACGTCAATCTGCCTTTCGAAGCTCGCGCCGAGTCGCCGCATCGACACTCGACACACGCTCCCCCCCGTACGCGCAGGGCATACTACTACCACTTACGCGACCATTTGCGCGGGTTTACGTCCTGGCTCCTACGAGCTGCGGTCCCTGACCGTCGCGCGTGCTTCTCAGTCCTGCATACTGCCCCCGACGGGCGGCTTCGAAGTCCGGGGGGACGATCATGAGCGTGGGTGTGCGATACTCAACGCCCAGAGTGAATGGGGGGCGATGGCCATGGGAATTGATGCATGATGCCCTAGTCGGCGATCGCGCTGGGTTTACGTTTCTTTTCTGCGCGGGGCGATAGACGGAGGGAGGGAGGCTGGGACCCGCGTAGATTGCTGCTTGCGGGGAAACGGAGACGGTGCGGCGGACGCGGGTGGACATTTCCGCTGTCAGGAGAGATCTGCGCGGATGCCAGTGCTCGGGCTCCTGCCTTGTGACTTGTCATTGTGATATTGCGGATGCGATTGCGCGCAAGGACTGCAGCGAGTCACTCTGAGCGGCTCTCACTCGAGTGACTCATGTGAACCTCCGAGCGATAGTGCTTCACGTTGCGGGCAAGTCTCAGGCCTCAGGCTCAAGAGTCGAAGGAAACTCGCTTGCGATCCCAGACTAGACTGCCGCGTCAGAGGGGGCCGCGCGAAGAGCTGTCTCAGTCTGTCCAGAGTCCAGGTAACTCGGCAGGTATGACGCACATGTGAACAGGGACATATCATATGGTGTCCCTGAGCTCGAGAGAGGTGCGTTTGTTGCTGGAAGACCCGATAGCACACGAAGGGTTCAAGAAGACGCGACCAAGACCGTCGTATGATAGCGGTGAGAGACGAGATGCTTCTGTTACACACCGTGGGGTAGGTGAGACGTCCGGCTGCGAGAGAAAGTCGTGTGGTGTGGCGCATGAGGAACCCATGGTGAGGAGACTGGATGACTTCCCATAAGAGTCTGCAGCTCTTAGAACAACTGTAAACCGCCGTAAGTCTTACCGGCCGAGATGCCGGGGCCGATACAGAGTCCGCTGATGGGACACAGCTCCGTACTCGCTGTAAGCGCTCGAAATCTGGGAAGGGGGGTCGACCCCCCTTTCTAGCCTAAAAGACGTCCGTATCCTCCTCGGTAAAGCTCGCTTAAGGCTTGCACGGACTAGAAAGGAAGTTTTCATCATTACCAAGCCTGTTGGCATCAAAATCCAGCCAAATGTGATGCTGACTAATATTCATACCGAGGATCAATCGACCTCCGAATAATCCGGGTTGCCCGTCAAACGCCCAAGATCCCGGGGTGAGTTCGGGCTCCGCTAGGAAACTACGGCGGCTTCAAACCCGCAGAGTCTTATGGGAAGTCATCCACTAGGACCAAAACCGGGAGGAGGATCCGGAGATGCGCAGGAAAGAAGATCGCCGAGATAGGACAGGGCGGACGCGAGGAGTCGGGGTTGATCTTGATGTTGCAGTTAACGTTGGTGTTCGGGGATGATTTACGTGACTGCACCGACAAGGAAGAACTGAACTATGCATCAGCAACGTTGACGAGAAGCTGGAAGAACGAGCGAAAAGAGGAGGAGATATCCAGGATAGGACGGAAGATATTCATCTGAACCACGCGCAAGGGACTGTTGTGGAAACTTTCCCCGCATGATGTGAAGGATGGTTTCAGGAAGCTGTATCAAGAATTTTAACGATGGAACTTGAAGTCGACGCCATGCTTGAGAAGTCGGGGGGGATCCCCGGGATGATCAGATGGGGAGCACCAGGATGTGTGGGCTACGTACGGATGACTCGGCATTGCTCCACCCAATGCAGAGATTTCCCAGGTCCACTCCGGTACAAAACCCGTTGCAAATAGTCTCTATTGAGAGCCGTCTATGTACATGCACTTGTTACTGTACATATAGTCCAACTATGAACGATCGACGCAATCTTGCATACTGTATGTTAGCCGCTTCCACGCCGCCTTGCAACCCGCGCGCTAACGAAATCGGGCGGTTTGTGAGGCGGAGCCTCAAATTTCTAGATCTAAGTTGACTGGCAACCCCCGGCGGGGCGTCTCACACTACCACCTCTGGCCTTCACTCCGTCGAGCTAAGATGCTAATATGGGGACATACAGACACGATGGCACGAGTACTCCGGAGGCCCGGGTCGAGGCCAGATGGATGGGATGCGGTCCCGGTCGTAAGCCCTTGTAAGCCTCGTCTGTTTGATTCGCGTCTTTGCCCGAAGGCTGATTGGTATTTAGTGATACGCTTCGGCCGCACATGTCTGACATGTGAATCGTACACGCTAGCGCGGCCGACGCATGCCTCTGCATATGCACAGCCAGCCAGTTATGTTCTGCCGCGGATCCAGACACGGAGGCTGGAGTGCTCCGGCGAACAGACGCGCACGACCGTATACGGATGTGACAGCCACTTCAGGGGCTTTGGGGAGCTATTGGCCATTGAATATTGGGGAGCAGAGAGCAACAAACGTGCAGTCCACACTCGCCCTCTCGCTCACTGGAAGTTGAACGAAGGTATCAGTCAGCGAACGGACAACGGAGGACCGGTGACCGGAAGTGTAGGTTTGGCGCCGGGAGTGACCGACGTTCCCGACGGAGCGGAGCATGTGGCCAGCCGCCACAACGGCCGTCGGATAGGCGCCTATCCTCTTCCGCTTTTGGCAGGGATCTTCGACCGACGACGTCCTCCTGCGGCGGTAGAGAGCATCGAAGGGGAATACCTCGGGGTCCTAGAGCCACAGGCGCAGTGCGGGAAACTACTCGCGGATGCAAGCGGCCGCACGGACCTGGCGCACATCGTCCGCAAAAGGCAGAGCGGTCTGGCTTCCGGCTCTAGGCGGGCGAATCGGATCTCTAGATCTCCTCCCGCACGATCGTCCTCGGCGTTTGGCCAGACCTCCGTCATCGCTCACGTCCATCCCGAGCCCTATATAATGGCCCGCCTCGTCTCCCCATTCGCCATCCCATCCCCCGCACACCTCTTTCAAACCACTCACACCCTCTCTCACTATGCCAGGAGGTCCAGTCGCTGCAGGCGGAGGCATCGGTGTCTCCGGTGCCAAAAACAAATTCGCCGGTATCGCCATGACCGCCTTCGCCGCCTTTGGTGGTATCCTCTTTGGTTACGACACCGGAACCATCTCAGGCATCATCCAGATGGACGACTGGTTGCGCACATTCGGCACAACCACCACCGATCCCGACCACCTCCCTCTCGGCTACTACCTCCCCTCTAACAAGGAGTCTCTCGTAGTCTCCATCCTCTCCGCCGGTACCTTCTTCGGTCAGTACCTGCACAACCCCGTACCTAACAGTGTCAGTCGCTGATGCATCTACACCATAGGTGCCCTCCTTGGAGCACCCGCAGCCGATATCCTTGGCCGTCGTGTCGGTATCATCCTCGCATGCTTGGTCTTCTCCTTCGGTGTCGCCCTCCAAACCGGAGGCCTTAACATGGCCACCTTCGTCGTCGGTCGTGTCTTCGCCGGCATTGGCGTTGGCCTCGTTTCAACCCTCGTCCCCATGTACCAGTCCGAGTGCTCTCCCAAATGGATCCGCGGCGCCGTTGTCTCTGGCTACCAATGGGCCATCACCATCGGTCTTCTGCTCGCCTCCATCGTCAACAACGCGACCAAGGGTCGCCAGGACCATTCTGCATGGCGAATCCCCATCGCCCTCCAGTTCATATGGGCCTTCGTCCTCTCCGTCGGCATGTTCTACTTGCCCGAGTCGCCTCGGTGGCTCGTCAAGAAGGGCAGATACGAGCAGGCTGCCCGAGCCCTCTCCCGTCTCACCTCCCTTCCGAAAGACGATCCTGAGGTGCAGAGTGAGATTCACGACATTCGCGCCGCTTTGGAGGAAGAACAGAAGCACGGCGAGAGCTCTTACCTCGACTGCTTCAAGCACACGCACAACAAGATTCTTCTCCGTACCTTGTCGGGTATATTCATCCAAGGATGGCAGCAACTCACTGGCATCAACTTCATCTTCTACTGTGAGTACCCACTCTCCTCAATCGACAATGTAGCTCATTGTTTGTTTCTAGACGGCGTTACGTTCTTCAAGAACGCGGGCATTTCAAATCCCTTCCTCATCCAGGTCGTCACGAACATCGTCAACGTGGTCATGACGCTCCCGGGCATGTGGGGCATCGAGAGGTTCGGACGCCGCTCCCTCCTTCTATGGGGTGCTATCTTGATGTGCACGTGCGAGTTTCTCGTCGCGATCATCGGTGTCACTGTTTCCGCGGACAACAAGTCCGGCCAGAATGCGCTCGTTGCGCTCGTCTGCATCTACATCGCTGGCTTTGCCTCCACCTGGGGACCCATCGCCTGGGTCATCACCGGCGAGATCTTCCCTCTCAATGTCCGCGCCAAGGCGATGTCGCTCTCCGTCGCGTCTAACTGGTAAGTTCCATATCGCATATAACACGACACGCACTTGCTAACTCGGATCTGTGTATAGGCTGTGGAACTGGGCAATCGCATACGCCACCCCCTACCTCGTCAACCCCGGCAAGGGCAACGCGAACCTCGGCGTCAAGGTGTTCTTCATCTGGGGCGCGACCTGCGCGGGCTGCTTCGTCTTCACCTACTTCTTCATCCCCGAGACGAAGGGCCTGTCGCTCGAGCAGATCGACCTCCTCTACCAGAACTCGACGCCCCGCACGTCCGTCAGCTACCGCCGCGAGCTCATCGCCCAGGACGCGCACGTCGGCGACGTTAAGGTCGACGACACGCGGCACGACGACCATGTCGGGAGCGACAAGGCGTAATCGCCCTTCGCATCCACGCTGCCTTATCCCTTCCCCTTCTCCCTGCTCGCCGAGAACGAACGCCACGAAGGGGATCCCCCCACATAATGTGTAACGATATACTCCTTAGTCCTGCCCGCGTCGCTCTCATCTTGCTGTCACGGACCAAGTACCTGGTCATTCGCCAGACATACCTCCATTCCATCACGCTTTCTCCCTTTTTAATCGCGTATATCCGGGACGTCTCGCGCGTATACTTGTAGCATTAGCACGGCTGTGTACTGTAGTCTCAAAATCTCAGCATCTTCACGCTGGTTCATACTTCGAGTGGGTGGTGTGCACTGGCAAGCTCCATGCTGTCCGGATATTTCCGAAGCGCCTATGCGACGCGTCTGTAAGTCGCGAGTGTGCGTTTGAACGCGGCGCTACCACGTACAAGTCTACAGTCTGTTCCGTGTTCGTGCTCTGCTACCACACTCATCTTGTCGTTCCTTGCACGCCCGCCTCTGCTAGCAGCTCCATGTCTATGCTCTCTGCGGCCAAGAACACCCGACAAACCGTCCTCCGCTCCTCACGCTGTCGCCGCCATGCGGCCGCCCGCCTGCACACGCACACCCCGCCGTCTACCAGCACTAGTGCCAGTGTGGCGTCCCCGTCCATGTCGAGCGTGAACGCGGAGGAGGTCGCGCACTTCTCGCGGCTCTCGCAGCTCTGGTGGGACGAGCGCGGCGAGTACGGGCTGCTGCACCGCATGAACCCCGTCCGCGTCGGCTTCGTGCGCCAGAAGGTGGTGCGTGCCCCCCGCCCCCTCCTCTCATTCACGGGCCCGTCGCCCTGTCGCCCGGGTGTTTATGCGCCGCACTGACATGCACGCACACGCACACACAGCTGGAGACGCAGAGGGAGGACGGAGACGGAGACGAGGACGTGGACGAGGTCCGGCCGCTCGCGGGCATGGACGTGCTCGACGTCGGCTGCGGCGGCGGGCTCCTGAGCGAGGTGCGTCTGCGAGTCCACGACCTCCTTGCCCCCGTCGCTCACACGTGAAAATACCAACTCCTCCACATACACACGACTACCTTGACTACCTTGCGGCAGACCCTCGCGCGGCTGGGGGGCCGGACGCTCGGCATCGACGCGTCCGCGTCCAACATCGCGATCGCGTCTTTGCACGCTGCGGCGGACCCCGCGCTCGCACTGCAGGGGCAGGGGACGAGGGCGGTGAAGAGGGAGGGGTCGCTCGCGTACCGGCACACCGCTGTCGAGGACCTGCTGGCGGAGCGCGGCGCGCGCTCGTTTGACGTCGTGTGCGCGATGGAGGTGATCGAGCACGTCGACCACCCGCGCGCGTTCCTCGCGAACTGCGCCGCGCTCGTGAAGGTGCGTGCCCCCATCTCCCTCCTTCTCCCCCTCGTCGCTGATCCTGGTGCTTTCGCTCTTGCGCGTGCGCTTGCTCTGTCGCCCGACCGCACCCCTTTTGCCTGTTTACCTTTAGCCTGGAGGCCACCTCTTCCTGTCGACCATCGCGCGCTCGCCGCTGTCGTACTTCCTGACCATCTTCGCCGCGGAGCACCTCCTGCGGCTCGTCGCCCCGGGCACGCACACGCACGCCAAGTACATCAACCCCGACGAGCTCCTCGGCTTCTTCCGCCACGCGGACTGTGCCGCCCCCACCGCTGCCTCTGCTCAAACTACGCCGGTGCCGCGGCCGTGGATCTCGCGCCTCTACGGGGGCGTGCCCGCGCGCACGGAGGCGGAGACGCGCGGGCTGGTGTACGTGCCGTGGACGGGGGAGTGGGTGCTCGTGCCCAGGGGCGCGCCGGGCGCGCGCGTGTGGGGGGAGGCTGCTAACTATGTGTTCTGGGTGCGCCGCCCGCTGGAATAGACATCGACTGCGCTGCCGAGTCCCGTTCGTCTGACCCGTAGCTCCGGAGTCCGTGGAATCGAACTCGCTCGCCTTCTTCCTTCTTTGCAAGGGGATATTCCTCGGTGAGCGTTCGACTCGTTTGTGTAGACCTGTCAAATATTCCACATCTTGCGTCCGCGGTCAAAAAGCGAAGAAAACAGTACTAGTGCCCATAGTCTCAATCGCCGTCTCGTTTTCTCCTCTGCTACTAACCTTGGAGGACGAGCAGATATTTACCCGCCTTGCACGAGTGGCTGGTGTGTTGGTCCTACATATCCTCAGCAAGGCCGTGACCTCTTGTACACTAGTAAGTACTGGTCGTGTACACGCTCGCCCCGAACAGATCCCCGCCCCGCCCCGACGCTCACTCAGCATTCCGAGCCTCTCACCCGGTCTCTTCGCTCTTTACAACCTCGACGCAGCCTCTCGACGCTCGTGCTCTTTGAATGTCTGCATCCCGCTTGTGTTTCACTTTCAATACTGTTGTTTATTAGTATGTAACACAGTGTAACACCCACTCATCATGCCCACGTTATTACGACCTCGGCATTATCGCTGGTATGTCGGTTGAATCCTCTTGCCTAGATTTGTGGAAGCCGGCTGACTGCCGGAAACACTCAGGAACAGAACACGAACAGATCCTGGATTGCTTTCAGTAAGACTGAGGAATATACATGCGGGGCGGTATGTTACGTACCTGGATTGCTTTCAGTAAGACTGAGGAAAGCAATCCAGAGCTTCGCGGAAGTATATGTATCAGGCGTCTAAAGATGCAAACAAGACACGCGTTGTAAGCGCGCGATGAGCGGGCTTACACTCTCCCAGCTTTCGAAGAAAAGACACGGGGTAGGAACAATGTGAGGGAGGGGAGATGGAGGGGGTTGCAGCGCAGGGGTAGGGGAGAGATAAAATCACAAAGACAAATTATGGAGAGCACAATAACGATCCAAAGCAGCGAGATTACGACACAAGCTGCCGGATAACCATTCGTCGTCGCCAGCGCCGTAGCCTTTCCACCGCACTAGGAAGCGGTAGCCGCGCCCGCGGCGTTGATGGTCAAGGATCTCGTCGACTTCGTGCTCCTCCGAGCCGTCCTCCGTGACGATCGGTCCCGGGCGAGGGTGAGCGCGAGAAGGGTAAGCGTCGTCATCGTTAGGGTGATAGGGTTTCAGCAGGGAGACGTGGAATTTCGGAAGGATGTTCATAGAGTCCGGTAGATCGAGTGTGTAGACAGAAGAAGCTGGAAAGGCCTCAAGAACTTGATAAGGGCCGTCGAACCTGCACATGAATTTGGCGACACGATTGTCTCCTCTTTGCATGTAGGCGCGACGACGATGGAATGTAGACAGCATGACCAGATCGCCGACCTTGTACTGAGGGTCCGGTGCGCGGTGTTTGTTCGCAGAAGCGGCCTGAGACACCTTCGCAGACAGCAAGTTATCCTGAGCCTCCATGACATCGGTGTCGAGGGCGCGAATAAGTTCAGCCGCACGCAGGGCATCGTCTCCGAAGGCGTCGCGAGCTACAGCGCAGTCGGCGTCGAGGAGGGGAGGAATAAGGAGAGGGGAGCGACCGAGATGAAGTTGGAAACGGGAAAACTTGGTAGCGTCGTTCAACGTGTTCATGATCGCGAAGCGGACGTGTGGGAGAGCGCGCACCCAACCGGTTTGATTCCGCGCTACGTGGTACCGCAAGGCCTGAACGACAGTTTTATTCGTCCGTTCGGAGGAGCCGTCGGTCTCGGGATGGAAGGCGGTGGACATTTTGACCTTGACACCGGTCAATTTGTGCAGCGCTTTCCAGAACTTGGACACGAAGAGCTTGTCCCGGTCGGATATGATTTCCAGTGGAAGACCGTTCTCACAGTACCAGTAGTCGAAGAATTGGACAGCGTAGTCTTCTGCGGTGGCGTCTGTGCGAGTAGGGATAAAACGAACGTCTGCGCCGATGCGATCGGTCACAGAGGACACCGAGTTGAAGCCTGAGTCTTCGGGAAGCGGTCCGATCCAGTCAATAGAAATCAAGATCCCTCGACGGTCTGGAACAGGCAGAGGGTGGAGCGGTCCGGGCGGGCGTGTTGTAGGCGATTTATTTCGTTGGCAGTCGTCGCAGGAAGGGATATATAGTTGCTCGAGTTCCTTCCTCATGCCCGGCCAGTAATAGACGTCGCGAAGTGCACCGTATGACTTGTCGAAACCGAAGTGTCCGAGGTCGTCGTGCGCACAGCGGAACAGAGCCTCGCGCACCTTAGGCACGCGCGGAATAGCCAAGCGGTCGCCCACAAACAGCAACCCATCGGTTTCGCGGATGCCCAGCTCGCCGACGCTTGCGCGCAAGTTGGTGCACCACTTGTCGTTTGCGTAACCCGATCGAATAGCGTCCAGCCAGGCAGGATCTGTGGAAACGCGGAGACGAGAGGTAACCGCGGAGGCTGTCGCAGGGCTAGTGGTCGGGTCGCAATGTCGCAAGGCTCGAGTAGCGGCATGCAGATCGAAGACGCCCGCGCAAACAAGGGGATCGACAAGGTCAGCTCGAGAGAGAACATCTGCAGCGACATTGTCCTCGCCCTTGATGTACTGAATGCGGAAGTCGTATTGTGCGAGGAACTCTTGCCACCGGGCCTGTCGATGAGAGAGGTCGCGTTGTTTGTGGAAGTTCTCCAACGTCCGGTGGTCGGTGTACACGGTAAAAGGGACGCCAAGCAGGTCGACTCGGAATTTCTTGAGCGCGCGGACGATTGCGAGAAGTTCCTTCTCGTGGACCGGGTAATTCAATTCGGCGGCCTTCAACTGCATAGAGTCGAAAGCGACTGGACGTGCAGACTCCAGAGTGGGCCCATAAGACAGCAAGGCTCCAGTACGGTAGTCACTAGCGTCGCAACTTGCAAGAAACGAAAATGTGGTTGTTCCCCATATTCTCGTGATCAATCGTCGTCAGACACTCCCTGGAGATGACAAGTTGCTTGATTGATTCGAAGGCAGCGGCGTGAGATGATGTCCAAGTGGGAAAATCAGCCTCGGCGTCCTTCGTAGTCAAGGGGGTGAGAACCGTAGTGTAGTCCGCGAGATTCGGCAGAAAGCTAGCCACATAGCGCACCAGACCCAGAAAGGCTCGGACGTCCGCGGTAGAGCGAGGAGTCGGCCAATTTACGATTTTGTCGACTTTCTTTACGTCGGCCTCGACTCCCCGGGCAGAGATGTGGTGGCCCAAGAAGTCTACTTCAGTCAAGAACAAGCTAGTCTTCTTGTCCGAAACAAAGAGAGAAGCGGCTCGCAGAGCGTCGAGAATCTTTCGGCAGTTGATCCGATGTTCGGCGAGCGAAGACGACCAGATGATGATGTCGTCCAGGTAAACATGGCAGATAGATCCGATGAAAGGTCGCAGAGCCGAGTACATCCGACGCTGATGAGTTGATGGGGCGTTCCTGCAACCTTGCGGCATGACCGTCCACTCGTACAACCCGAACGGGGTAGTCACCGCAGTGTACTTTACGTCGTCCGGGTGAACACGAGTCTGAAAGAAAGAGTTGGTCATGTCGAGTTTCCCCCAGATCTTCCCCTTAGCGCAGTCGGCGAGAATGTCGCTGATTTTCGGAAGCGGATGCATGTCCGGAACTGTGTTCGAATTCAGCGCTCGGTAGTCGTTCACCCAGCGAGGCATGGCGGTAGGATCGGATTTGGGGATGAGGAAGGACGGGGAAGCATACGGGCTGCTCGACTCGCGAAGCCGGCCTGCCTCGAGGTGCTGGTCCAGAAGTGTCCTCCACACCTCCCGGTATTTCTTAGGGCAATCGTATTGTCGCCGTGCGATGACCATGTTGGGATCTTTAAGTTCGAAGCGGTGGAAGACGTCCGTCGGCAGTCGGTCGATATGTGGTATGTCGGCTGGGAAGAGGTCGGCGTACTCCAGCTTGAGAGAGGTGTTCTCGAAGCCGAGTTTTTCCTGGAACGCAAGAAGCTCCACTCGAGACCGGACCGCCGCGCACACGCGCGCAGCGGTCTCCGGAACCGAGGAGTCTTTGCTCGAGGAATGTGCTGCCGTGCGGTTGTTGAGTTCGCTGAGGAAACTGTCGTGCGCGAGGCGATTTGTTTCGCGGGACACTTTCTCTGCTTGTAGTCGGGAAGCGCGCTCGTCTCGAATTTGTTGAAGTGTGCGGGGCAGGGGCTCGCGCGGGAGGGGACTCCCGAGGAGGTTACGACCAGAACGTTTGTCGATTAACGTCCCCGCATCGTGATCTTCAACAATACAATTCGATTTGAGAAAAGGTTTTCCGAGGAGTACAGGAGCACAAAGAGAGTCCACAACAATCGCGCGACAGGAAATAGAGGACCACGAATTATCGTCCAGATTTATCGACAGCTTAACCCACTCCGAACTCTCCTTCTGCCCAGATCCCCACGCGTTGCCGAGTTGGAAAGGTTTCATGGAGTGAATGCGGAGATTCGAGGCTTCGACGACATCGCGTCTAATCAGAACTGCAGAGGATCCCCCGTCGATCAGCATGTGATACAACCGGGAGAACGTAGAGGAGGAAGAGATACGGGCGGGCAGGATGGTGTGTGGCGCAACAAGCGAGGTAACGCACATTTCGGAGTCAGACCCTCCGCCTAAGACACCAGTGGTAGCAGCACGCGCAGGGGAACCTCCAGACACAGCAGCGACAGTGGAAGACCCAACGACATAGTAGTCGTCCTCGTTGTCCAGCGCGTCGACGGAGGCGACGACGACTACCTTGTTCTCCTTCCCCTTGGATGCGAGGTGGAGGTTGCGAGCCGCCGTGGCCGCAGCTTCTGTGAGCGGCTTGCATTCGGAGCGTTTGGGGAACCCCGTCGGGCACGCGCGTCCACGATGGAACACGTAGAACCTTCGGCATTTGAAACACCCCTCATGCTTTCCGAGGAGGCGCTTTTCGTCTTCGGTCAACGCGGCGGGACGGTCGTTGTCCGTGTTCTCCCTGGAGCTCGAGGCGGCGCCGGGGGTTTGTATGACGACCTTCGCCTTGTAAGGCAGCGAGGACTTGGAAGACGCGGAGCGGTCGGACAGCTTAGCGTTGATTCGCTGGTTGGTGTCGATGATCTGAGAGCGGCGTGTGACGTCCGCCCTGGACATGAGGTTTTTCCAGGCGACGTATTCGGTCTGATCGTCGATAGACTTGTTCATGAGATTATGAAGCGAGCTGTGAGCGTTTGCGGATAAGACGAGGCGAAGGCCGTCGTCCTTGAACTTGAGTGGCGACCCTTTGAGACGGGTGTTGAGGACTTCAACAGCGTGAACGAAGTCGTCGAACGATTGATCCTCGGGTTGCTTCAAGTTGAATATCTGCGTGTGTATGGCCCTGTCCCAGTTCGGAGCCAGGAAACGCTCGCGAAGCGCCTTCGTGAACTCGGTCCAGGTCATGACGTCGAAACGCGCGAAGTCGTTTTCATACCACTCCGAAACGAGCTTGTTCTCGATTTGGAGGGCAGAGGTGGAGACCTTGGCGTTGGCGGCGGTCGTCTTGACCCGGAAATAGCGTTCGGAGGCGTTTTCCCAGGCAACGAGGGATGCAACAGAGATTTTGCCCTCGCCAAGAGCAGGAGCGCTCTTTCCTTGCTTATTCAGGACAACGGTGGCTTCGGCGGGAGGCATGTTGGATATATGCGTGGGTGTATGCGTGACTGTATGCGTAGAGTTGGTTCGATATGCGGGTCGGACCCAGCGTGCGGATTCGGAGTCGGAAGAGGACAGCGAGAACGGCGAAGAAGGGGATGGAGGTCGAGACAGATGTGGGGTTGGCGACGTGGGGGGGTGCGTTGACAAGGCGGCTGAAGACAACGAAGACAGCTCACTAAGCGGTTCGAGATCTAGGTCCCACGGCGTCTCAACTCCTGCTTCGACTTCTTCGGCGTGGTCGATGAGCTCGACACGGAGTTCTTCGTCCGAAAGATGGGCGAACGGCAGTAACAGCAGAAAGGACAGAAGAGCCTGAGCTCGAACACGTCCCCGTGTTCGACTAGCAGGCGGCGACAGCTGTAACGACGGCAGGGCTGCGAGTCTGGGCAGCGGGTATCGGCGGAGTGCTCACAGGCTGGTTCCCTCGACCAGCGGTGAGCCAACGAAGCGAAATCCGGTATTGAACGATGTTCAAAAAAAAGTGGAAGCCGGCTGACTGCCGGAAACACTCAGGAACAGAACACGAACAGATCCTGGATTGCTTTCAGTAAGACTGAGGAATATACATGCGGGGCGGTATGTTACGTACCTGGATTGCTTTCAGTAAGACTGAGGAAAGCAATCCAGAGCTTCGCGGAAGTATATGTATCAGGCGTCTAAAGATGCAAACAAGACACGCGTTGTAAGCGCGCGATGAGCGGGCTTACAATTTGCTGACCGTGTCTCATGCTTCTACATGCTCATGGCAGTCTGTTCAACACTGTTCAACGGTGTACAAGTAGACTCGTACCCAGTCGGTAGGCGAGCGGAGTTTGAACGGGGGGTAGCTCGCCATACCGACTCATACCGACTGGGCAGATCGGTCGCCCTTTAGTCGGGGAGGCACCGTGTGAATTCGTCCTTAGCAGAATCTGTGCAAGTCTCTTGGTGCTTTTACAAAGGTAGCACGTATTTCTGTATACCCTTCTGCCCATAAAATTTAAGCGATGGGTTCTTGCACCCTGTCAATGGTACTATATGTAGTTCTTATGGTGAAAAGGATACGACTCACTGTAATATACGTTGAATGTGCGTCCGTTGGGTGCATATGCACACAGGCGGCTAAGGGGCGCTAAGTTGTATACTAGGCGCTCTCAAGCTCGCCCAAGGGTAGCTTTGAATGCATTGTTGAATGCTCTCTTGCCACTCAGCATGGGGTAGAAGGGGTTGTAGGTAGTCTGATAGTAGTCAGTAGCTTGTATACCTATTTTTGAGACCATAGGACGCTGCTACACTTACTAACAGTATAGCTCATGTCCCACTAGTAGGCAACTGGCTCGACCGTCAGTTTTCGACCCTTGTATCATTCAGTTTTTGATATGGCTGGCTGAGACTTTTTGGGTGAGTGCTAACTTCATTGTGCTCTCTCCTGACGCCGCATAGTATATACAAAACTGCTCTACATGGACGGGTACTTTGGAGTTTCTCTCAGAGCGAGAGTCCGAAAGCTGCTAAGTACGAATTCACACGGTGCCTCCCCGACTAAAGGGCGACCGATCGGCCCAGCCTGTACTGTGATCCTCACAACGGAGTTTGAAAAGTCATCACCGAACAGGCTGGGTACGAGCCTAGTGTACAAGCTGAAGTGTACTTACAAGCTACTTACGCGACGTACTAGGTCCATACGCCCGCTCCCGTCGTACGTCCGTACGCCGCTCCCGTCGGATAGCGGTTTGTACGTAACGGTGCGTTCATGGCAAGCGGCAGAGAGTCACTGCAGTACATACTAGCAGACAACATCGAGATTCGCAGCTGCGAAACTGCCGGAACGGAGCGTTTCTCATGTTCAACATCACTGAAACCGTTCGAAGCACCCCCTTCCTCAAAGTCGTATAAATGAGGCCCACCCCGTCCCGCATTTGATATTACGACGTCCTTCAAGTGCCCCTGGTGAGTATTGCCCCCCTTGTTCGACAGCGGCTTCTCTTTTAACAGTGATTTCATCTGCAGCTCGACTATCCATTACTATCAAAGATGCCAACCAAGCTTGCAATCCTCAGTAGCGTCGCACTCGCTTGTGCCGTTGCAGTCCAGGGTGCGTCGATCGCCGACGGGGGCAACGCGACGCTTGTCGCAAGAGGTACGCTTCCTGCCACACTCTGTCCAACCTCCGCTGGACGTAAGTAGCTCACGCAGGCGCCCCTAGCCTGCGACTATCACGACACGGCGCCGGCACACTGCGAGACGTCCGGCGGCAGCCCCCTAATCTCTGACTGTGTCGAAGCGATCAAGCAGCTGGCCACCCGATGCGTCCAGGGTAACGATGCGTACAGATACGGTTACGGCTCAGATTGCAAGACGCAGGTGACATACGGCTCGTGCAAGATCGACGTCTGCGGCGATTTCAGGTCGCGGATTGCGGACGGCGTCAACTGCGGCGGGTATCTGCAAACGATCCTGAACGACTGCCAGCACGACGGCCGCGTGGGTGGGTGGCTTAGGCCTGCGGATTGTAATGTCCAGTACTACAAAAAACCGGCCAATTTTCAGGGCCACTACAGGCTCCAGTTCTCGCATTCATCTTGAAGGGTATGGTAATCTTTTCGCCCGTGGGTTCTGTCGGATACTGACTATCCCCTTGCTCAGATCGGCCAAGCTTCCAGTCAGTTGCACATGCCTGATACCCGACCGAGATTTCGGAAGAACCTAAGACAGATATCTCGTCCCATGATCACACGACGATGCACTCTCCTACCACGGCACTCAACTGCTTGTATCGGTTTGTAGCGAGTACTACTAGAGCTTCGAACAAGCTATGTACGGCGTATGTGACTCCGTGCGCCCGCCCCCGTCGCATTGCGGTACGCAAGTAACGGTTTAGTATGACAAGCCGGACTGGGACCATCAGGGATCATCGCGGCTGCGAGACCGCGGGGAACGCATTCAAGGCTCCTCTCCGAGTCCAGGTCACTGCTCCTCTTGGCTACGGAGCTTGCTGAGACATTCATTGGCAACGGTCGTCGGCAAGGAGTCCTCAAACTCGTATAAAAAGGCCTACCCCGCCCACCATTTGCTAGGTGCCTAGACGAAGTTTCCTACTAGTACACCATCCTCCGAGTGCCTTTCGGTAAGTCTTGAAACACCCGCTCGACAGCGACTTCTCCCTTGACAGTCACTTCATTTTCAGCTCGACTATCTATCCTATTGCAAATGTCAGTTAAGCTCGCCATCCTCAGCAGTGTCGCACTCGCTTGTGCTGCTGCCGTCCAGGGTGCGTCAATCGTCAACGGGGGCAATGCGACGCTTATCGCGAGAGGTACGCTTCCTGCTACATTCATTTCATTTCTACTAGTACTAGACATAGTTCGTACCCCTAGCCTGCGACCATCACGACGCGACGCGCCCAACATGCCAGACATCCGGCGGCAGCCCCATGGTCTCTGACTGTGTCGAGGCGCTCAAACGACTGGCCACCCGATGCACCCAGAGTAACGATGCCTATATATACGGTCTTGGCTCGGATTGCAAGACACAGTCGAAATACGGCACGTGCAAGATCGACGTCTGCGGCCAGTACAACGCGCAGGTCGCAGACGGCGTCGTCTGCGGCGGGTATTTCCAATCGATCTTGAACGAGTGCCAGAGCGGCGGCCGCGTTGGAGGGTTCCTCAGGCCTGAGGAGTGCAATGTCCACTACACCGGCTACAGCAACAATAATCACAACTACAAGCTCCAGTTCTCGCATTCCTAAGGGTATGATGATTTTTCGCCCGTGGGTTTTATCGGGTACTGACTACCCCCTTGCTCAGACTTGCTCAGACTGGCCTTCTAGTTGTACACTGGCACGCCCGATACATAACCTATGACCACCCGACAATTCACTCTCATATCGCAGGACTCGACTCGACTTCTTGTATCGATTTGTAGCAAGTACTGTCTGTGCCCAACAGACCTCAACATCCATTGAAGCTCATTATTCGGGATTCCCGGTGACTGCACATCCGCTGCCAGAGTATCTACCGAACCGCCGATCCCCGGCCAAGTCTGGTTCTGTGTCGCTCTGGATTTACTGTCGTGACTCTGCGCGAGCGCTCATGCATCATGCTTGGTCGTCGTTGGAGCTACATACTTAGGTGAGCAAGCCCTTGCCCGGCGCGTCCTTTGCTAAGGATTGATTGGTAAATTGGATTAATAAGTGAGCGGAGAAAGGCCTGCAACACCTGAGCCTGGTCCGTGGTATTGCTTGTCTTGTCTCGAGATCGCTCTCGCGAGGGTTGTTACAATCCGTTCAGAATGTGTGGCACTGCGTAATAGTATGACGTGTCTGTGCAGAGCAGTTAACATACCACATTCGTGTACTCAGCCCACTCGTACAGCTCGCAAAGTGTCACTGCAAATCCCGGAACGATAGTGATATAATATAGACTCTGGATGGAGGCTGTTATCATAGTCAAGAGTTACGAGATTGATATCGAGAACTCAGCACAAGATATATTCGTGCATATACAGCAGTCGATCTCCAGGAACGAGTCCGGCGACTACAGAGACCACCGGAAGGCGTTGTGGGGTCTTTTGCGGTCTGCTTTCTCTTGTTGAAATCTGTGTGTGCGATGTATGTGCACGTAGAAAATGTCCGCTTGTGTGCAGACACGAAGCAACTCACATGCGCTCCTTCTGCAGTTTGCACTACTCCTTCATTCGACGGCCGTCTTATCGCTCTGATCGTCGGCCTTGGCGCGCTCGGCCTACAAAGCAGCAGAGATGCGTGCCTAAGCAAGCATCGCAGGGTAAGGCACGCGCCACGGCCGCCCACCTTCGGATCGGGCTCGGTGGCTTCGGGATCGGGAGTCAGCCTGCTGAGCTCGCCGCGGCGGGCGAGGTACGCCGCGCCCGAGTCCGCCCACACCTGGTAGTCCGTCACCTTCGCGTCCTGGTCAAAGTCGAGGATGTACGCGAAGTGCTCGTCCCAGCACTCGCCCGGGCCCCCGGGTCCGTTCCAGGTGAACTTTGCGTGGCCCTTGACGGCGACGCGCTGCGCGTCGGCGTCGACGACCCAGGTGCTGAAGGACATGTCCTCGTAGGTCAGATGCTGCTGCAGCAGGGCGAAGTACGCGGCGACTGAAGCGGGGCCGGACCTGCCGGTGAAGGCACGGCCGAGGAAGGGAGCGAGGGCGGGCAGGCCGTGCTCGTAGGCGGAGATCTGGTGCGAGGAGGAGAAGTGGGAGAGGAGGGTGTCCGTGTCTGCCTTGGAGGCAAATGCGTCGCATAGAGCTTGAGCAGCGGCCAGCAATTGTGCGCGCGTTGGCTCTGAGCGGGCAAAGGACATTGTGGCTAGTGGTGGTGGCTGCAAGACAGGAACACAGGCGCTCGGGCATTGCAATCAGAATCCGAAATCGGGAAGCTAAACGCCCACGTGGGAGCACGCGGCTGATCTCAGATTTACGTATACCTCCGTTAATGGATCGGTGTCTCACTCCGAACGCCTATATATCCTTCCTCTTCTCCCTCTCCCTCCTCGTTCTTGCTCTCCTTCACTTCCTCCCCTCGCGCTCTTGTCTGCCTACCGCCCGTTCGTCTTCCTCTTCTGTGGCAGCATATCGGACGGCCTGGCCCCATGTCCTCTATATCCACCTTCGACGAAACCCAGCACAGTCATCTGCAAGACAGCAGTGATTTGGGAAGCTCGCAGGACAGGGAGGACGCCCCCAGCTGGGAGCCACGGTATGAGTGGATGTTCAGCAGCGCACCCACGCCGTCTCATGTCCTCTGTCTGTCTAGGAACCTATGCGCATCTCTAGAGTCCGCTTCCAAGCGTGCGTCGTTGTACGAACGTCAAATCAAGGACCTTGAGGTCAGTCCCAGTCAGTCCCCTGGCAGGCCTTTCTCTTTGTGCGGCATGTATGCATTGCCTCGCACCCCAGGCTATCCTGAATGGTCTATGCTATGGATACGTCAAGGAAGTCTGGCGCCTGTTCGCCTCCTGATTCCTTACGGCGTAATCACATGGATACTCTCGGTTCCCATGAGACGTAAGCCCTGCGGAGAGCCATGGAAGCATCTATCCGTGGAGATGCTTATTCCACACCAGTGCAGCCTAGCCTTGTATTAAATGCCTCCGCCCGAGAGCCACAATCATATGCATCCCACTGGAACGCCGCAGCTCATCCATATATCACAGAGCAAGCTTGAGCTCGATCTGAGCAACTCCCGTGCGATCGAGAACCTGTTGCACGACGTGTTCTCTGGCATTCAGGTATGTCGACACCAGCCCTGCACGCATCGCAAGCGCCTCGCTCATCCCTCGAATCCCGCAGCACACCCGCGATCGCGCCGACTTCTCTCTGACGCACACAGTCCCCCACATCAGTGGCACGCTCGACGAAGATCTCGCGGTTCTCGTCGAGCTTGAGGAGCAGCTACCCGAGGTAGGGTCCCAGATCCGCGATATCCGGAAAGTGTACGACCTTGGACGCGACAAGGTCAGTGCGCTCAGCATTACTTGCAGCATCCCCACATGAGCGCTTACATGCTCAGCGCAGGCGAAGCAACTCATGTCGTCGCTCGAGTGGCTCAACACCCCCGTCTCGCAACGACTCCGTACGATCATCTTCACGCCGAATGCGCCTGTAAGTAAGCGGTGGAAGGTCCTCGTCGTAAGTCGGCTTGTTTCGCCATCGGCGCCGAACGGGGGGCACTCACAACAACATTACTAGCGCACCGTCTTTGCCCTTGTGTTCCTTGCGTGCCTGTGGATCGTCTGGATCACCCTCCGCGGGGCCGTACACGCACATCACGAACGCCTCGTGTGGGGCTCGGGGCTCCTCAGCTGAGCCGCCTGCGCCGTGTCCGCCTCCAGTCTCCACCGTCCGTTGATCCCCGCTCTGCTGCTATCGTCGTGCTCTCGCCGTCTCCCGTCTTCACGTCCATCGCATCATCTCTCCATTCCATTCTCCTCCACGTTCCCACTCCCACTCCCCATCGCATCCCGTCCATCGCACCCGCTGCCGCTCACTCTCATTCTCGCTCTGGATCTGGCCATCTCCTTCGTCTCCCGCACGTACAAATACGCATTGTCCCGCATACCACCCCATCCCCATCGCACGTCTTTCGCCCTCCCGTTCACGTTCACCTCACTTCCTTTCGTCACTTCCATCTCGTTTGACATCCCCCCATTGCCCGTCTCCCCACGGTACTCGTTCTCTAGGATTGCTGCCCTGCCAAGGGGTCGGCCGCGCTCTCGGTTGGATGCACCATGTAACATTATTGTGTACTTATATGATATAGACGACGCTTTGCTCCGTTCTACTCCCTCTTAGACGTCCGCGCATGGGGAGGCTCGTCACGGTGGCCGGGACCGGTCGCGCACGTCATTGCCAGCGATTCGGAGGGCAGAAGGCAGCTTCGGCCGTCGGGCTATCGATGATGTCGGACGCAGATGTGCCAGTCTGGTGACGTCGTCTCGATCGACGACGACGACAAATGTCTTGCGGTAGCACCTGATTGGGCGAACGATGGCCGCGTGCTGCATAGTAGAGAGCAGACGGACAAGGCTTGTCCACCGGGACCATCTTTTCACTGCGGAGTCCCTCATATTCGACGTCCCAGGAGTATTAGTCTGGGTCGCAGCTCACTATTAGCGTGCCTGCAGGTGCTGATATGTCCAGCGGGACGTGGTGGTACGCTCCCGCCGTTAGCCTCTGACATCCTGTACTACCGGAGCCATGTAGACTCACCAATGTCAGAAAGGACGTGGCACAGTAAACGTGCCATCGACTGAGGTAAAAAAGGCCTCGATGGCCGGTGTCCACCGATCGGTATCCCTCTGTGACGCTCGAGGCAGCAAGATATCGATGCCAATATCGCGAAGACGTGGATGCAGGTTTGTAGCGCAGAGTAGGAAGGAGTGGAAGGAGAACGAGAGGTGCAGAATTAATGAAGATATCGCTTGTCAGCAGCACACTGAACCATCGAAAGACCCTCGATATCGACGGATTGGACGGAGTGCGAGAGTGTTGGGGAAGAAAGGACCCACGGCGGAGGGACTCCAGTCTTCTCAAGTCCTCCATATAGATCGTGCGCAAGAGATGAGTGCGGCCTCGAGGGAGCCATGTTTGACAGACAAGAGCGCAGTTCCAAAGAGATGATTCAAAGTGGTCGTAATAGACTAGTTGGTCTATGATGTTCTCCGCAATCTCGAGGGGGACCCTGGGTTTCAGATGTAGAGCGACCGTGTGAGACCCGGACCACTGCATGGTGGTAGGTGGAAGAGAAGTTGTGCCATCCATTTGATTCCGTGTGTAATTGTGTGCATAAGTGCTAGTAATACATCTCGACACCGTCGAGAACAACTGTTAGTGCCTCTATCTACGTGCAGACCCGTGAGAAAGAAATAAAGGAAGAAACAACGAGAAAGAAAGAGGTTAATTGCGCGCAACGATGGCAGATAAGTCGCGGGGTGAGTTAGACGGGCCAGGAGGAGGCGCGGACGGTCTGAATCCACGCCGCACCGCCATTCGGGTACTGCAAGTAGCGCGAGTCAGCGATGTCGACGGGCCCCTCGGGGGTCCTGCAAGCGAGAAGGCGGGACACACCTGCCAAGCCATGACGCCGCCGTCTGCCAATCGCGCGTCCGTCAGCCACTAAGCACAACTGTGAGCGTGGGCAGTACTCACTCCAGCCCTGGTTCTTCGCTTGGGAGACACAGCCGGCGAGGGTCGCGGGCGCGACGTACCCGTTGTTCGCGTCCCCCGACGTCGCCGGCTTCCCGATCACGAGCTTGCTCGCGGGCACCCCGGACGCAATGATCTGCAGGAGCGCCGTCTGCGGCCACGTCGACGACGACGCCGTGACGAGGCCCGCACACGTCGTGTACTCGGACGCGCCCTCTGCAGTCACACGCCCCTGGCTTCAGCATGTGCAGTTATGTGCGGCAGGTCTACTCACGGTTGTAGAACTGCACATTGTACTGCGGGGCGCGCGCGGTCAGTGACAGCGCGAGAAGAGAGGAGAAGCGGGAGGCACGCGCACCCAGTCAATCAGGCTCCCGACCTGCTGGTGGACCTTGAGGTACCCGCCGCCGGGGTAGTGGCTCGGCGTGAACCTGTACAAGTGTGTCGACCAACCTCGTCAGCTCGCCGCGCATGCACCGCCGCATGGGAGGCAGCGTACTCACCATGGGGCGACGGCTAAATGAGAAACATTACGCGCGGTCTCGTTAGCTGTAAGTTCGGTGCGCACGCCGGAGCGTGACAGCGAAGCGACGTACGCGCGTGCGTGATGATGTAGTCCGGCGACGGCAGCTGTGCGCGGAGCTGCTGCGTGAACGAGATCAGCCACGCCTCCGCCGTGCCGCCGTCCATCGCGTTGAAGTCCTAACCACACCGCGTCAGCGTCGCGTGCTCCGTCGTCCGCCCCGGATTTAGTCGTACCTCGTAGTCGACGTCGACGCCGTCGAGGCCCCACTGCTTCACCCAGGCCGCGATGTTGTTCGCGGTCGTGACGGGGTTCGCGTTCGAGGATGTGGGCACGTCCGTCGAGCCGAACGCGGACACCATCAGCTTGATGCCCGCCGCGGCGTACTGCGACTTGATCGTCGCCCGGTCCGCCGCACTCAGGGTCGTCCACTCGTACGCCTTGTCCCACGCGCCCTCCGTGAGCCAGAAGGAGAGCATGCTGCGGACAGAGACGGTCGAATCAGCGCACGCCCGCTAATACCCATGGTCGTCTCTCTACTGACAAGACGTTGAATCCCTGCAGCGGCCATCACGTCGTGCTCGGTATATATACACCGCGATGTGCGAGGAGCCCGTGCACCGACCTTGATTTGTGCGACGGGCGGGGGCCCAGTCACGCTGGGGACGTACTTGTCCCCGTAGATGACAAAGTGCGGCGCGGCCTGGGCTTGCGCCGCACGCGCACCCAACTCGCGCGGCGCGGGCGATGCGACCCCGCTCGAGTTCGCGAACGGCGCCGCCCCGACGCTCGCGAGCAGGTAAACGGCCACGAACGCGCCGATCTGGCGGAGGCTGGCTGTGAACATGTCTGCTGTCTGCTGTCCGAGTCCTGTGTCCTGTGTCCTGGTCCCCAGGTCCGCGACAAGAAGGAGGAAGAGAAGGAGGAGAAGGAGGAGGTGCAGCTCGAGTTCTCTCTGCGGCGGATCCCCTGCCGACGCGCGAAGCGACTTTATACCCCCAGAGGCACCAAGACCCATGTGTATAGCATTCTATGCAAGCCCGGAGCCGCCACATGGTCGTGCTCGCGGTCGTGGGCAGCAGCGCGACCACTCTGCCGTAACCGCACTTGCAACTCCTGCTTCTTCGACGGATGCCCGCAAACGCTGCTGCCCATTCAGTATTCAGTATTCAGCGGCCACCGGCTGGTGTCTGGTCTGCGTCTGCGGGCAAGAGTACCCCCGTTCCGTCTGCGTTGCGTCCGTCGCTATCCACATGTCTCCGGGCATCTATCTGGATGCCAAGGGGCGGCGAGCTGGCCAGCTGTTGCGCTGTTCGCGTGGGTGCCGGCAGGCCAGTCCTGTAGGAGTTCAACCGGTCTGCCAATGGCCCCGTCTGCAGGGGGCGCATGCGCCCAGGAAGCCCAAGGGCCCCATGCGTGTCGGTTAGTATTGCATATCCTGCATATCATATCATGCATGTCATTGTCATGGGCAGAGTTGGACGATGATGGGGACGATCGCCCCGGGGGTGCTGTATATCGACATCACCTGAGTCGCGCCGCAGGCTGAGGCGTCCCGGTCGGCTGCAAGGGGACATTCGAGCAACTGTGCTTGTCCGCGCGCAGAAGGGCCCAACTTCGACCGAGGGCTTCGCGATAGCGCTATCGCGTATCGCCGAGCGTCGTGCATTCTAAGAAAGGTTTGTGAGCATTGAGATAGACGCACATCTCCAGGATATGGCAAACGACGAAAGTCGCCACGACATTTGGGAGCTATAAAATGCCCCATGCACCCCTGCGGACATTGTGCAAGGCTTGGCTGGATGGTGCGTGACACGTGCCGGGTCAACTGTAGCTGTAGACTTAAACGGCGCATCGCCAGGCATCATGTGTACGCACTTAGCCCTCCGGGTCCGAGGTCTGGCAGTGGACGATAGCGATTCCCCAGCTGACGTTCCTAGCTATGCGCCTCCGTGAGCATCCTGGCGCACGAACACAGCAGCGATAACTCACCTGACGCCACGGCAACATGACCCTCCCCCGAGCTAGTCTGCGCATGCGTGGACGAGCACCGACTCGGCCAGCATCTGCGAGTGAGCCACAGGCTGCCCATGCGTGCGCCGCCGCGGCAATCAGCCCAAAAGAGGGTACTAGCTCGGAGAACTGGACGAGAATGGATAGCGTCGCGCAGAACCGCGCGGTCTGCATGGGTTCGCGCAGAACAACGACATCGGAATCTCGTTCATGTGGTCGTCCGTGTACCTAGCAGCGCTGTGCGATGATGATGTTCGGAAACAAAAGCGTGCTTCTCGATAAGGGCATCGCAGCGCCTAACCCTACCAAACGGCCGACGGCAGCGCCCGGCCCTTGAACCGGGCACACCCGCGCTCGGGGAGGGCCCTTGGGCGGGACGAAGGCCGGCCAGAAGAGCCTCCAACAGCATCCGTGTCTGGAACCGAGGACCAAGAGCACCCTAGAGCACCGAGGGCAGCATGCCGTATATAGGCGAGTCGGACCTCGATAGCGGACGAGACTACTACTAATACACAAAAACATAAAGATAGACACCAAATACCGCTAGTGCTACACGCGAGCTGGCCACAATCGATGTGGTCAACCGGTCATGGTCGACTCACGAATGCATGAACAGCCGGCTCCGGCTACCCTTCTCGAGGCCGCTCGGTCGCGCAAGGGCTTCTTCACACCGGGAACGCCTGCGCGCGGACGGTCGCGATCCACGCCGCCGCGGCGTCGGGGTACTGTCAACGTCCGAGTCGGAACAGCCGTCAGCGGAGTGCCCGATGAGCACAAGAACGGGAACGGGCGCACCTCCCACACCATCACGCCCGCGTCTGGCAGAGGAAGAGAAGGAGAAGGATATTAGCACTTTGCCATTAGAGAGAGATATGATAACCCTGGTAGATGGTACGCACTCCACCCCTTGGCCTTGGCCTCCGAGAAGCACGTCGCGAGCGTCTCGGGCGCGACAAAACCATTGTTCGCGTCGCCGGCGGCCAGCGCGGGCTTCCCGACGACGAGCTTGTCCAGCGCGACGCCCGACGCTGCGATCTCGAACACGGAGGAGTTCGGCCAGTCTCCGCCCGAGGTGTTCAGGAGGGTGTCGCAGGTGGTGTATTCCGTGATTCCCTCTGTCAGGGAGAGCACATTCAGTACACGGGGGCAGCCGGGAGATTGCAAGAATAGCACTGACGATTGTAGAACTGCGAGAACGCGGCGTTCGCGGCGTGAGAGGTTGGAGGCGGGGTACGCTCGTACTTCCGAATGCACATACCTGGACGTTGTACTGTGCGCTTTTGTCAGCGTGCTAACTCTGTGCATGGTTGATTCACATGCGCTTACCCAGTCGATCAAGTCGCCCACGGTCTTGTCGACGGTGAGATAAGCACCGGCAGCGAACTTCTGGTTGATCGAGAACCTGAAAACGCGCAGTCGTCAACACACACGTCGCGACTCACGAGAAAAGCAGAGTGTGCTGAGACATACCAAGGGGCGACCGCTGAGCATTTCCATTCGCGCGTGAGCATGGACATGGGTGTTCTATCATCCGGATTCCGAGGCGATTTAGAACTCACGTGCATGCGTCAAGATGAACTGGCCCTGCGGAAGCTGCGTGCGGATCTGCTTCGTGAACGTCGCGAGCCACGCCTCGGCGTTGCCGTCGCCCTTGTCCATCGCCGTAAAGTCCTATACTTAACTATTAACCTAGCGCCCTGCGTTACAATTACGGGAGGACGCACCTCGTAGTCGACGTCCAGCCCGTCGAGGTTGAACTGCTTCACCCACGCGGCCATGGTATTCGCGGTCTGTGTGGGGTCCGCCCCAGCCGTCGTCGGCTGGTCGTTCGCCCCGAAGGCGGAGACCATGAGGCTGATCCCCGCGCCGTTGTACTGCGACTTGATCGAAGCACGGTCCGCGTCGGTGAGCTGCGTCCATTCGAGGGCCTTGTCTTGTGGGCCGATGACCATCAGGAACGACAGGGCGCTAACATTTGACGTTAGCATTGAGCACTGCTTGCTCTCGTCATCGTTCAACAACTCGCTTACAAGACATTGTAGCCCTAGTCCAGAGGTCAGTTGCGCTGAGCGAGCCCTAATACTGGTGCAGCAGATAACGCACCTGGACATCAGCGACCGGAGGGGCTCCGGTCACGCCTTGCACCCACTTGTCGCTGTAGATAACGAAGCGGGGAGCACTGGGCACTGCGCGTTTCTCGACAGCACGCGCGTCGAGGGCCAGGTCGACCGTAGGGGCCGAGAGCACGCTCCGGAAGAGGTACAGCGACGACAGAACGTAGAACCACGACAGAGCGAGCATCTTGGGCCTGTGCAGGGAGTACGTTGTGGATTGTGTCGTCGTCGACAGTCTGGAAGAGGCTGAGTTCTGCAGCCCTCTCGCCCCTTGCAATTGATGCCTTTATACCCGCGTCGTCTTGTAACTCCCGGGCAGCCGCGGGTCGCGCAGCGGCACCATCACTCGTCCGGTCCATGGTGTCTCTGACCGCAAGACCGCAAGAACCACGAGGAACGCAAGATGAGCACACCGTCTGCCATGCGGTCCGCGAAGTCACAAAGACGGAAAGGGCGTCGTCGTCAAGCAGACGACCGTGATACGGCCAGATAGAGACGGCCTGCATCACGTCTACATAGTCAGCCGATTCAAACTGTGAGCTTAACGCGGGAGTGGCGAGCCTTGGTGGCAACTTGGTGGCGCAGCGAGCCGGCTGGTACCTGCTGGTACGGACCATCGAACCGCCACGGTCCCCTTCTTCGTACGCGGCACATCACCGTCTGTCTGTTTAGGTCTATCGGCGCGGGGGGTCTGGGAAGGGGGTCGATAGATATCTGGGGTACTAGTCTGCAAGAACAGCGTCCCGAGATGCGAAGAAGGATTGATCCCATGTGCGAGTGGAGCTATCATTACTACTACACCGACCGACCATGTTGAGCAGCGGTCCTGGGGTCGTAATTGATTCGCATGTGTTCTTCTGGCGATTTGAAGCGCTGATTATGAGCTGGATAGGGTAGGAATGTGTACGTAAGTGTCCCTGTCTCGGATAGGATCAAAAATGAGGGAGGAGGTGGATTGTGCTGTGTCGCGAGGTTCAGATTGGAACCCAGCGCTCGCGTGCTCTTCATCCTTGCCAAAACTTGTTTCCTCCTCCTCTTCCTCCTCCTCCTCCTCCTCGGACCTCACGCGATCAACTCTAATTCGGCGAGAACTTGATAGAGAGTGTAGGGCATTCACGGTACTCACTGCGTAGTGCGCGCATGCAGAACAAAGTAGCAAAGAGCGCTCGATGCTTGCAAAGAAAGACAAGTACTACAGGACAAGAGTCCGAGTCACGGTGGAGGAGGACACGAGTGACGGCCACATTTTCAAAATCAACTTGAGTCTCAGGTTACAGGCGCCGGTACCACCTTGCTATATCTGGCGTATTCGGCCTTTAGCGCTCGCCCCCTGCTCTAGTGCTCGCCCACTGGCACGGTGGTGGTTGCTTGGGCAAGCTTGAGATCATTGGCTTGAGGTAGTCTCCGTTGCTGACCATAATAGGAAGCAAGATGATAGTCGATCTTTGGCTTACTATGGGCTTGAGGAGGCTTGAGGGGGAGGTTATACAGGATGCATAACAACTTCATTGCGGACACACAAGCACACAGCGATAACAACTAGTACTATGGGCGGCGTGGATGTCAATGATGTATACGTACGTACGTAGGGGGGTGAGGATGGGGATGCGACATATGGATATTAAGAGCGCGTAATAGGCACTATCATGATATGCAATAAGAAAAAGTTCACCGAGCCTGGTCACCGTCCGGAAGAGCAAAGACTGTGTGAGGAGCCATCGTGCGTCGAGGTATCGGGGATACTAATGTACATAGAGGAATATCGCGCCGTGAATGGGGAATATAATGCTAGACGATGACATGATGGTGATGATGATAAAAGATGAAGTGAGATGGCAACGGCGCAGAGCAGATGGCGGATGTCGGACGAGATGGCAGCGGGGCTCACTGGACGGTGCACCCGCCGCTCTCCCGATCCCGCCGCTTGTCCCGGGAGCTCCTGGGCAGCCCCCCGACCACTCGCGGTTCGTCGCGCTCCGTCTCAGCGCCGGACGCTGCTGATACAGCGGAGAAAGACGTCATCCGAGACAGCCTGTCCGACTTGTCTCCGCCGGAGATACGGCTGCGACGGTGGCTGGACGACATGCTCTCGGCCGCGGTCACCGCGCTCCGCATGCTCGCCGAGTTCGGGGTCGTGCTGGTGCTCGACAGCGAGTGCGGCCGCTCGTCGGGGTTCTTGCGCCGCAGGACGGAGTGCTTGCGGGCGATCTGGCGGGGCTGGGAAGGCTGGGAAGAAGAAGGGGCCGAGACCTGGGACTGTGTGTCTTGGTCGATCGTCAGAGAGGATCTTGACCGCTTGAACGCCGAGAGAACTTTGAATGCCGTAGGTGGATGGGGCGCGTGGGTCTGCCCCGCGGAAAGATTAGGCTGCACAGAGTCTTGGCTCGTACGCCTCGAGTACCCATCGTCGGACGTCTGGCTGGTGGGGCTTGTCGGAGGACCAGCTTGCGCTGCGGCGGCGAGAATCTCAAACGGTGACTGGGGAGTGTTCGGGTTGCCGTTCTCCGCGTACTGTGCATAGAGCAGTAGCTGGGCACGGAGGTCGCAGGTGGGAGGGGCATTTCCCGAGCATCTTGAATGAGCGATGAGGCTGCACTGCTCGCACAGAACAGCGCTCTTCTTGACGTTCTGGAGACAAACTCTGCAGATGACAGCTAGTGCCACAGTCAGTATCCGAAAGAGATCGATGGTGACAAAGGACACACGTTTGCCGAAGCTGGTTTTGACAAAGGAGTGCTCTCCCGGGCCCGGGCCATTCGATATCCTCACCCGCGGTGGTGATGCCGGAACGACTTGTTCCAACGACGTCCGACGATCTAATGCAGGCTCAGAGAGCGGCTTATCGATGTCGGCGAGGTAACGTATCGCCTTGGACTTCTGCATGTCAGCGCTGACGCGGCGCAAGAACGGGATGCTGTCTTGCGGGCGTAGCTCCTGCAGATGCTATGGGGACGTGAGTGGCCGCACTGATGCCGTTCGTATAGCCCACATACCTTATGAGCAGCGGAGTTCAGCTTGAGCCACTGGTGCTCGCACAGCTGCTCAGCATTCGGACGCTTGGCCGGGTCCTTCTGAAAGCACCACTTCAAGAAGTCCTGCAGACCCTCGGAGCAGTCTTCGGGCAGGGGAGGTGAGTTGTCCTCGACGATGCGGAACATTACTGACGACCGCAACGATGTTAGATCCCAATCACCAGCAACTGAAGCCCGCAACCACCAGCTTACCCGACATGCTGTTGGCGATCTCCGCATAGGGCGGGCGGCCGGTTAGCAGCTCGATCACAGTACAGGCAAGAGACCAGATGTCGGACTTGGTGGACGCGCCCTTGAGCTCGATCACCTCTGGGGCCATCCAGTTCGGCGTCCCGGCGACGTCCTTCATCTCGCGCTCCATGGCGCGGAGATTGAGCGAGACACCGAAGTCTGACAGCTTGACGTTCCCGTTCTTGGTGGTGAGGATGTTCGCCGCCTTCAGGTCGCAGTGCACGACGTCGTTCTGATGCAGGTAGTGCAGCCCCTCCAGGATCTTCACGACGTAGTTCGCGACGAGCCGCTCGTTGAGCTTGCCAAACGCCTTCAGGGTCTGGCCGAGCGATCCGTTCTCGGCGTACCTGGACGAACGTCAGCGCAGTCAACAGAAGCGCACAAACATCGATGCGTACTCGAGAACGATGCTGAGCGTGTCGTCGTCGCGCGCCATGCCCTCATACTTGACGATGCTCGGGTGAGAGAGACTCTTGACCAGGTCGACCTCCTTCATGAGCTGCGCGATCTCCTCCTCCTTCAGGCCCTCCAGCCGGATGCGCTTCACCGCGACCATCTGTCCCGTGTTCAGGTTCAGCGCCCGGTAGACAGCGCCGAACTGCCCGCGGCCTATGCAGTTACCAAGTTGCTGCAAAGCCGTCGCTATGATGAGAACGCGGGCCGACACGAAGATCTGACTGTATCACTCACGAATTGGGTCGGTGCCTTGCCGTCCTCCCGCACGATGAGAGTCTGACGGACAGCACTGCCATCGTACGAGTCGCGCGACATAAGGTCGCTCGCGCTGGCGTTGCTCGACGCCACCCCCAGGTTCACCATGCTCTCGAACCGCGACCTCCGCGGCGGCTTGGCGCCGTACTCGTCGAACGAGTTCGGCCGCGGCTTCCTCCTCGCGCTCGCCGCATCGACCTCGCTCTGGAAACGACCACGCGGCAGGCGGGGACGATCGTTCGCGCCCGAACTGAGGTCCGGCGTGGACCTGTCCGGGGAGCCAGAGGGAAACACGAAGCCGGCGCCAGGGGGCGTCGAGTGCTCGCCCGACACAGTGCGGGGGAACGGGACCGCGCCTTCGACGTCGTCGGGCGAGACAGAGCCTTCCTTGTGCGGGATGTAGATCCCGTTCCGATTGCCGGCGGCCTTGGAGCTGCTGCGCCTCAGCACGATCCGGCGCGGAGGCGAGCCGCTCGCGTCTGGACTGGAGTCGCGCCGCAGCAACGCGTCCTTGGGCAGGAGGCCAGGGGTATCGACGCTGTGTCTGGCTCGATGGGTGGGTCTGCGAGGGAACTGCGGTAATGACTCGACGCTTTCATTAGGCTGCCTCGAGGACAGCGCGACCTTGCTGCGTGGCGGAGAGACCGACAACGGCGTGTACACAGACACGCTTAACGAGTCGTCGTCGTCCAAAACGGGCGACCTCGGCGCCTGGTACGAGTCCAAGCCTATGAAGTCGTCAGGCCACTTCCCCTTCCCCAGCTTGATCGGAATACCTCGAGGCGGTGAACGAGCCCGGTCAGGCTCCGTCTTATCAGACCGCGACTTGCTCGTCGAGCTATCCTCCGTCTCCTCCACAACCCTCGACAGATCGACAACGGCCGTCTCGCTCGGGCGGCGCTCGCGAGAAGGACGAGAAGGCGAATCGACGCTGCGCTTCCGCGTCTCCTCCTTGAAGTCCTTGAAGGAATGGGCGATCGAGCTCCCTTCCGTCCGCGTAATAGAAGGCGACTCAGAAGGCACGAAGGACGTTGCCTCTGTCGTCACCGTGCGGATCGTCCCAAACTTGTTCTGACTGGTCGGGCTCCGGGGGACCTCTAGCAGGCTGGACATCATGGTGGTATCGGTGAGGTTGCTGGATGCATGGGACTGACGCATCGCCGCAGAAAAGTCTACGGTCTCCGCGAGCGAGCCAACAACGGAGTCTCCCATGGATGCGCGCGTGGAGTCGGCCACTGATATGCGTTCGACAACAGGGCGGACGCGGAGCGGGGAGCGCGGGGGAGGTTTGGGCGGCAACTCATCGTGCTCCGGAAACATGGTGCGCGACTGGTTTGGTTGACTGCCGAAAACGTCCTCGTCCTTGGCGGTCTTGCCGTCACTGGAGTCCTCGTTGGGGCTATCAGAGCGAACGGTAGGTAGGTGCTGATGTGGGCTGAACCGCTTGCGCCCGATGGGTGAGCTGGGGCCTGTGGGCGACGTCGAGCGCTGCAGCTGAGACATGCTGAGGTTGGGGGTAGAGGCCGCGGCGCGACCATTCTGACCATAAGGGCTGTAACCTATGCGGGAACCGCCTTGGATGATCTTCGACTTGTCCGCCGGTGGGAACTCCGCGAGTCGGGACAATGCGAGGACAGTCCTGGCCACGCGGGCCAGCGATTCGCTCGTCGCCTCAATCAGGTCGTCGCGGTGAAAGAGCTCGTCGGAGCCAAGCCCCATGTTCGATGACGCCGCGAGGAACTTCGTGACGTTAGACGTACGCACGAACCCGTCTTCGCGCCGGTCTACGCGCGCAATCGTCCCCGGAAACAGCTTATTGATGCACCTGCCGGTCAGACACTGTGAGCCAAAAGACAACCTTCACAGGAGCAGAAGAAGACGCACTGGCACAGAACATAGCCGTCTCTCAAAGCTTCGGCGAATAATCGCCTCTCCTTCTCCTCACTGCCCGAAGCGACCCCATTGCCTAGCGCAACCACATTGACTTGTGACGTACTGCCCAAAGCGCCACTCCGCCCCCATATCCGTTCTAACCGGGCCAAAGCTCGTAGGCGTACCTCTACCTCCTCCCAATCCTTCGGGTCCAGCGCGGACTTGTTCAAAGGTGATGGCGGTTTGAGCATCTCCTTGCAGAGAAATGATGTGGCAGATCGTATCAGCTCCCGATTTTCCGGATTCGCAGGGGACGCGAGGGAGGTCGTGGAGGCATTGTAGATGCGCGTCTGATACCCGGGTGAGAAGTTGCGCTGCGTGGGGGATATGGCCCGAGCACGAGGCGGGGCAACGGGAGACGCTGCTCTAGAGGGACCGGGGGATGATGAGAGATGAGGTGGCCGAGCGTCCAGAGAAGATCGACGACCAGAGTTAGAAGAGGATGTAGACGCGAGCGGAAGGTGTGATGAGGACGCAGAAGGGATCGCCCGAGGTGTAGTCGGTGTTCTGGAATTTGAGCGGGGTTGTATAGGGCTTGTCGCTCGTGGTGTGGATGGCGACGATGGGGGGGAGCCGTAACCAAGAGGAAGATGACTTGCACTGGCTGCTGCTCTCCTAGAGCTCACGCCTATCCCTCGCGGCGACGGCGAGCTTGGGGAGTGTAGATCAGGTGATCTAGTCGCTTCCCTCGACTTGCGTGTCGGGGTTTCGGGTGGTGGTGGTGAGCGGGGTGTGAGTTCGCGGTGGTTGGAGGAAGGAGCGGCGGAGGATGAAGCGAACGTGAGTGGTGGAGGTCGGCCCTTTGGTCGTTGCTCGATGTCTCTGGGGGATGGTGAGGATGTGCCGTTGGCGCGGACGTCTCGTCTGGGAGCCAAAGGGGTCGGGCCGCTGATGTCCCTCGTACTTACGGAAGGCTGGGCACTAACCCTTCGAGTACGGTCTCGAGGAGGGGATACAAGAGCTGCAACATTCGAGGTCGACCCGCTAGGCAGCGCGAATGGCTGGGTGAAGGGGGAGGCAATGGACTGCGCGGAGAGGTGCAACGCGGGGGACGACATGGAGGCCTGCCGCAACGAGGGCGTCAAGAAGCTTGTATGGCCAGCAACTCGAACTTTGTCCTTTGCCCGATCCCTGCCGCCGCGGTCTGCGTCGTTCTCTTCGCTGGCCAGGGAAGGCACAGGCGGTATAGGTGAGGGAGAGGACACATCTCTGCCCGGCCGGCGGAAGGAAACCTTAGATAACATCCGCGATCTGGCCTTCTCCTTCTCCTTAGGGATATCGGCACCTGAGGCCTTTCCCTTGCCCTTACCCTCACCATGAGAGAGCACGCCCGACTCGTCAACAGGCGCGGGAAGTTTCGCCTTGGACTTCGTCGCGGTCCGCAGACTCTGCTCCAGGGACGAGCGCAGCCGACTAAACGTCCTCGGCTGTGGCTCCGGGGATTGCAGCCGGGATGAAGAAGCTGTTGCGGAAACGGCAGAATCTACGTGCTTTTGTGACACCATCGTATGCGGCTTGGAAATTGTAACGTTAAGTTTAGCGACAGCGGCGGCCATATGATGAACAGGTGCGTCGCTGACGTCGAGAAGGGTGTTTCGCCGGCGCAAAGTACCGTGCTGGAGCATGGACGGACCGTCAATCGTGTCACGCCAGCGAAAGCGGAGTTACGGCACTCACTCCAATTATACGGACGGAAGGGGGGCTCTCAACTCCGGCAGTTCTGGCGGTGACGAGTGGGGGTGAGCATGGGAACGGGAGAGGGCAGATGGGTGAAGGGATTTGGAGAGGAATAGAACGATTATCGTACCCAGAATGCCACGAGCACCGTTCTCGTATTCAGATGTGCGCGAGAAGATGGCCTCGGAAAGGAAGTGGGGGTCAAAAGTCGGGGCTGGATGAACCACAGGTACGAACATGCAAGTCAGCGGATCCAAGCGCGCTCCTGTTCGCACCGAAATGCAAGGGAGATAGAGCAGGACAGCGTGGAAAGAGTAGCGATTAGAAGAGAATGTCGGTCACAAGTGGGATGTGTTCAAAGTGATGCGGGGCGGTTGGTGGGGGGCCGGGAGAGAGCACGCGCCATGCACAGAACGAGGGAGGGTCGGGCGTGATAGACCTCTTGGGAACGTCGGGGACGGTTGGGGAGAGGCAGGGAGCGACGAAAGGGAGAAAAGAGCGGGTCGCTGGTCGTCGTTAGCGGCAAGGGAGAGTGCAACACGGGTCGACTGCGAAGGCCTTCCGGCACCTCGTCCTGGGCGCCCGTTTTGCCGATATAAGCACCTCCACATCCCTAGCTAGCCGCCCGGGCCCCTCCCTGCCATCAAGCCGTACTCCGCGCTGCGAACGCTATCGATTCGGGCGTATATTGCAGAACAAGCCTGTTAGGAGCCCCCAACGTGCTAATACAGGCCACGCTAGTCTACGGTCCATGCTCGCGGCCCCAGCGCGCCCCGCGGCCGCTATCTAGGACGCGCCGAATGCACCCGTGCCCGCGCGAGAGAAGAGGGCTCGCCGCTCGCGAAACGCAGAGAACATCGCTCCTGTGGTGCATCTGACAGCGTCCTTGTGCCCACACAGGCACCTGTCCGCGCATATCCTACGATGACGTCCTGCATTGTACACTGCTCAGCTATGACGCGGACGGCGGACGCGAGACCTCACACGGCCGTAACGCGGCACGGATGCCACGGAACGTGCACGCCCGGCCCTCGGACATGATAGCGGACTTGTCTTGGACGAACCCCACCCGGCGGCTCACATCAGTCTGCCATCAGCTCATCAGTGGGAAGTTGGAACGCCTGGCGGAAGCTGACGGACGCCTGATACTTATAAAGGCCCGCTCACCAAAGCTCAACGTCCTGGAAGGCCCACGGGGTACTAGTACTGAGTCACTAGCTCACCTCGAACCTTGAAACGCGCATCTCTTCCTGCACGTTCTCCCGAGGATTGCAAACCTGGCCGTCGTGGTCCTCGGACTCTGCAAGATGCACTTGGCAAGTCCGTACCTGCGCTGTGGGAGTCCGGGGCAGTTAACGCCTCAAACGTGCACCGGTATGGGATCTAACCATATGGAACGGTCACGTGGATCTTGATCGAGGCTGCATATCGCGTCGTCTGAGAAGATATCATGCTCGCAGCCTGATCTCGCCACTGACGACACCCACCTTCTTCCAGGCTCCCGACGCCCTGTTCTCTATTGTCCTGTTCGCAACTTTGTTCGATCGTCTCTCTCTCTCTCTGAAGGACATCGTGCGCAGACGAGGCCGACAGGATAGATGGAAGAGGATGGTAACCGCCCTAGCCGACGACCGTGGCTTTGAGAACTTGATGATCATTCGCGGGCTTCTCGGTGTGAAGGTTACTTGAACACCAGCCCCCCGGCAAGTACCCACGTCCACATGCGTCCTGGCCTCATTCTTGGCGCAGCATGGGATGAGGTACTTGCATATTTGTGGTCGCGATCTCCTTTCGTGCATTGAATACTGTGCAGCTACATTGGCCGAGGCCGCTGAGCGCACTTTAGATGTTCATTCCTAGAGATTGCGATCGCAATGTTATGCTTTACTCACCTAGCTATAGCCCCCAATGATCAGGCACAGCAAGCCACTACCGATCCTACTGCATGTTCCGGCAAAGCACTGCGGTAGTCTATAGATATCGATCGTCCTGGACATTGGTCTGTGGATAAGAAGGGATAACATTAGACAGCATCATCTAAGACAAATATTAATAACAGCCACAATGACGTACCTAGTAACCTAAACCTTCCTGCCAGTGACGTTGAGTACGGGAAACGTGTCAGTGCGGGTACCTACAATTGTATGCGCGCAGCACACTGCTCTAGCGCGCACTGTTCAGCCCAGCCTAAAAGGCAACACGGGTGTATGCTCTTGTGAGCTGTTGACCTTGACCTCGTTACCATCGCGCATAACAAGCTGCATCCAAGTAACCGACATACGACATGCCGTGTTGTACGGGCATTTCGCGGTCACCTGCGAAAAATGTGAGTCTCGACCGGCGGAATCAGATACTCACCTGCACGTATTCCCACGTACATGCACGCCGTTGATACTTTGAAGCATCGTGGACATCGGTCAGGCAGACCCGAGATGCATGCAGGAGGACGGGGACCTGGACGGTGGAAAGCAGGGGGCGCACCTTTATATGACGGTATGACAACGCGGTGAAGGTGTGTCAACTTGAAGGCTGTCAGTGTTAAGTAGTAACTTCCGTCTGGCAAGCTTAGAGCAAGTAATATTGATAGTTGATCTGATCCTGGGCGAGTTTACAGGAGGCCGTGCCTGCATGGTAGGTTAAGTATACTTATCGTCACAAGATCTTGACATGATTATCTCAAGAGGCTAGCTCGGGGAACAAGGCAGGCAACACGCTCTCGCATCCTCCGCGGAACACAAAGTCAGCCTGCTCGTCTTTCTCGCTCGGGTCGAGGTTGAACACTGCGACTTTGCCTCCGTGCCGCCTGACACGGTACGCATAAGTCGACGCAGGACGCACCTGCAGAGACAGATACGCGGGTGTCAGCATTGCAACCACGAATGAATGACGTACATAACTCACTGTCGACGACGTGCCAATAACGAGGCACATGTCCGCCTTGTACACGATCCTGTTTATCTCGTCCAGATGGTACGGTTTCTCGTCGAACCACACGACGCCTGGCCTCGCAAGCGCGTTGCAGGCAGGACAGCGCGGCAGATCCTCCAGGGGAATGCTGGACTCTTTGGTGCCTGCGTCGTGATAGCTGTCGAGGGACACGTCCGCTGCCCCGAGGGCCGGGCAGAGCGGGTCTGTGCGGTCCTCGCAGCAGGAGTCACACTCGGTGCACTTGACGTCGTAGATCCTGCCGTGCATCTCGATGATAGACTTTTTGGCCGCGTCACGCCTCTTCTGACTCTGAGCAGCAGCAGCGGTGCTGTCGATCAGGGCCTCGTGATCGAGCAGCGTGTCGAGGGCTGCGACAGAAAGCCGGTCCACGTTCTGTGTGACCAGATGGAATGTCTTCGCGGCGGGTGCTACCTTCCTGAGGTAGCGCTGTATTGACATTCTGGCAATAACTTGGTGAGCTGCGTTGGGCAGCGCCTCCAGAGCTCTGCAGCAGGACAGCCAATGAAATGAATACGTAGCGAACGGCCCTGAGAGTCGGGCTGATTAACCACTCACTTTGTGCGACGATAGTGATAGAACTGCCACACGAGAGAAGGATTCTCGTTGAATGCCTTGGGAGTGGCCAAGGCTGTGGCGTCCAACGATCGCCACATCCCTCCGCCATCTCGAAATGTCGGGATTCCTGAAGAAGACATGAGTGGCCATGAGCACGCGGACGTCCAACTAATGCTGACCTGATGCCGCGGAGAGGCCTGCCCCCGCTATGACTACGATGTGTTTGCTGTCTCGGAACGCGTCTCGGAACCTTTCAGCGAGATCGGTTGCTTCGAATCCTGCCATGCTAGTAGCGCGCCCGTGAGTGCTGTTGCGAGGCTGCGTGAGAGCTACCCGAGCTAGTTTCTGGGTAATGGGGGAGAAGAGTGGAGCCCAGACCAGAAGGCTAAACGATGGGACTTCTGACCAGTCCTGTATAGGTGCCTCAGCCTGGCGGTCTCAGCGGGACATCGACGTCCAGTGGACAGAGTCCTCCCAGGCCCGGGCCGCGTGCCAAAGGCTCCGTCCGCTTCCGTCCGTCGGCGCTCAACGAGTCGGGCTGAGTCAGCGCTTGGACCGTGACGGAGCTTGAAAACCGCCACGACGGTCGCAAACAATTCTCACAGGAGACTCTACTCCAACCCACGATGTCGACTCGCACGACGACGATGCGGACTCGCCAGAGCTCCAAAGCTGATCCTCTAACACAAGATACTGCAGCGCACAGCGATGAGAAGGAGAACGTTAAGATGAATGGTTCGTCGGGAAAGGCGAAGTTGGCAAAGAAGGGCTCAAAGACGTATTGTCTCTGCAAGAAGCCCGATGACGGATCGCCCATGATCCACTGCTCACAATGCAAGGACTGGTACGTGCGCACCTGTTGCTTGAGGTGTCCTCGCTGACCACATTGGATTCGACACAGGTATCACTTTAGCTGCGTCGAGCTGAGCGAGCGGCATGCGGAGGAAATCCGTGAGTCGTCTACCATGCCCCCTCTTCGCCCTGCAAGAGCTCATCGGGACGCCGTCTCTCCCACAGAGTCCTATGTCTGCCCTGCATGCCACCAGAAGACTGGTGCCCGAACTATCAGTGAGTGTTCCTTCCGAGCTCGTGCATTTACCCATAGACGTCCCATTCGACTCTTTGCTTCCCTTTATGTAATGCTGCGCCGCAATAAGATAGTTGTAGTGCATCTGCATGTTATGTGCACGAATACTTCTTCTCGCATGCACCCCATCATGGAGGCGCGAGCCCGATAGTAGAGCCACAGCCGGTCATGTCGTTCCATAAAGGTCTGCTGTAGCTAGCTAGCTGTAGTCCCTCCACACGCACGACCGTGGACAATAAAGCCGAACGCTCGAATCACCAGACGGTCGCGCCGTTGTTGAGAGGATACAGCTGGGACACAGGGTCATATTCACGCACACTGCACCGTGACCATTGCAAAGACATGCTGGCATTTTGTCATACTGTACCAGAGCGCATTCCGTTACTTTGTCTTCCCATCCTTCGTTACCCACCCCATGCTATGTCACCGCGCTGAGAGGAGGCAGAAACGCTGATAGTCGCTCCATTTGTCCACAGAGGAATGGGAGGGCCCTGATGTTACAATGCAAGACAGTCCCCGCGCAACAAGGGCCAACACTCGGGCTGCAGGGAAAGAGAAGGAGAAGGCCAATGTCGAGGTCCAGTCAAAGGCACCGGAGGAACCGGACTCGGGCCACTCCAGCGATGGGAGCGACGAATATAATCCCGACGTCGACAAGGCACCTAAGGTGCGTCTCAGTGCTTCTTCTCGCACTGTCTGGATGAACTCATCCCGTTTCGAACAGCGACGCGTGCGCCGTCAGTCCTACCGGTCAGAGGATGGATCGGACTCGGATGCCACACGCTCAGAATCTCCCAAGCGCCTTCGCAAAGGGCTTGTCGCGCCCAAGGAGCCGACTCCGGCCCCCAAGCAGCACTCGCCCACACCGAGCACAAGCACCCAGGTCAAGCGCAAGAATACGACAGCGGAGCAAACGACCCCACCGGCGAAACGGCCCCGCTCGGAGTCGACTGCAGGAGAAGACGCCGCCCGCAAGTACTGCCTGACAAAGCTCCAGGAGTTGTTCTGTCAGATCTTCACGCGCTACCCATTTCTCCGTCAGCATGGTGAAGCAGAGGCGGCCCCGTCGGACTCTCCGCTTCTGCAAGCGAAGAAGAGCGACGAGCTCACGCCCGAGGAGAAGGAAGAGCTAGAGACCAAGGCGAAGAAGTTCGGGATTGATCTCGAGCAGTGCATGTACGAGCTCTACGCTGAACCGGATAAGCAAGGGAAGCATATCGTTGCTGCGAAGTATAAGTAAGTCCCATCCGCATCCGTGCATTCTTTATATGTGGAACACTTTACTCAACCAGACGTGCAACAGGGAGCGGTTCCGGATGCTTACGTTTAACTTGAGCAAAGCAGACCGTGTTGTCCTCCACATGCGTATAGCGTCGTCTCGTATATCACCGAAAGAGCTGTCCACGATGTCCTCTACTGACCTCGCGAGCGAGGAAGAGAAGCAGTCTATCAAAAAGCTCGAGGAGGAGGCACTCGCGCACTCCATCCTCAAGAAGACGACTGTCCCACGCGCGAAGATCACCCACAAGGGTCTTCAGGACATCGAGGATGTGACTGGCGAAGGGCGGCGTGAGGCAGAGCGCGAGCGCGAGGAGGACGAGCGGATTGAGAGAGAGCGCCTCGCGCGGCTGCGTCTGCAGGCGCAGCGCGCCCAGTCCCAGGGCTCCGCCCCGCCTGAGTCTCCCGTGGTCGCGACTCCGACATCGGCGACATGGGGCGCGCCGCCACCCGTACCGCTGCACGCCGCCCCGTCCGCAGACCACGGATATCAAACCGCCGGCGTGCCGCTGGGGCGGCCGCTGTTCGTGCCGCCTACGTCAGACTTCCCCGGGGCCTCGGACAGCGAGCTCAACCTCGCCGATCTCATAAACATCGATGAAGAGGCCTCTGGGGAGGTCGCGATGACCCCCGTTGATGCACTGCCCACGTCGTTCGGAGAGAACCCACCCTTGCTACCGGCGCCGCATGCGACTGAGCACGCGGCCCAGCCCACCCCCTCGCCCCCTACCCCTACGCATACTGCCGCTGCTGGCATCTCGCCGTTTGCAGCGAAGGGCTCGCAGCCGGACGCCTCCAATCACTCCTCGTTCGACCTCAATGCCCTGTGGACTCCTGGACCGGCCGACGCTCCGGATCAAGGGGATGCGGAAACGGAACCCCAGGAGTCTCGAGAGTCGACAGCTGAGGACCAAGCAATGGACGTTGACATGCCTGGGGGCGAAGCGGAAGACCAGGACTTTGACATGTTCCTCAACAACAACGAGCAGGAGGAGCCCAAGGAGGAACAAGTCGAGGTCCCAGCGCCGGCTGAACTGACCGCTGAACAGAAGAGGGCTGCTTTCGATGCTCAGGAGCTGGTGTGGATCGGAACGGTACGTACTGACAGGGCTTTACTGCGAGTGTTGCTGCATCCTCACACGCATTCAACGCATCTAGTTGAGCATGCCTCTCGACTCCGCCATACCGCAAGAAGTCGCCGTGGTCGCTCGCCAGGCAGGTGGCCGGATCATGTTCAAGGACTCCCCGCTGTGGCGCACTCTCTTTCCGTCTATGGAGCTCAGGATCGACGGCCGTGTCCCCGTGGAGAAGTCTGCACAATACCTAACCCAAGTACGCCTGAATCCCTCCAAGGAGCTCATTGCGGCAGCATTCTGCCCCACTCCCGGCTTCGACTCTTTTGGTTTCGACGCTCTCAAGAATCATCTGCTGGCAAAGGGGTGAGTCCACAGATACCTACCGAGTCTTGTTGAGTTGCTGACCCGCATTCTCAGACGCCACGGCCTGGTCTTCCCTTGGGGTCATAACCCGAAGTCAAGCGCACCAGGACGCGAGCTATATGTCATACCATTGCTTTCGTCCGACCCTATTCCCGAGTACATGGAGCTGCTTGATCAACTTCAACTGCCACGCGAACGGACCGTTGACTACCTCGTTGGCATCTGGGTGTTGACAAAGGGCAAGCTTGTCGTCCCTGCCCAACCTGCTACTGCAACACCTGCCGTTGCGCCACCTCCGCCGGCATCAACAGCACCAACGGCTATGCCCACTCTCGACTACGCCCAGCACCAACTCGGATATCAGCCTCCGGCGGGCCTCGGACAGTCTCAAGCCGTCCCAAACCCCACCCAGTTTCCAAGCAGCGGCCCTATCCCTCCCCCGTCCGCCCTCGCAACAGCACCTACCAGTGCCGCACCTGCTCCCAACCTCGCCGCCGACATCGCCACCCTCACACCCGAGCAGATCCAGATCATGCTCCAGACGCTGACGAAGACCACACCGCAGCCCAGCTCTTTCCCGCCACCCTCGCCTGCTACCGTTCCTTTCCCCTCGACCGCTCCGCCCCCAGGCACATCGCACCCCATCGCACTCCCCTCCGCCGTACTTCAGCCGTGGGCCACCCCCAACCCTGCACCTGCACAGTATCCGCCGCCGCCTTCATACACCCAGCCCCCCCAGCACCCGCAACCGTACCCAGGTTCCCCGCCCGGGCCGAGAGGGCAGTACGGCGGCGACCGCTACGACTACGACCATCCCCCATACCACAACCAAAACCAAAACAACAACAACAATCACTACGACCGGGGGTTCCGGGGCCGCGGCGGACGCGGGCGCGGAGCGGAGCGTGGCCGTGGACGGGACCAGAACTGGCAGAAGGGTGGCCCGAGAGGGCGCGGCGGGCACCCACCTACGGGCCCGCGCAATCGGGGCAACGGCGGGCGGGGATGGAATGAAGAGCAGCGATGGAACTGAGAGCCTCGCCTCCCTCCTCCGAGTCCTCTTCACCGTTTCACGCACATGCTCGCGGACGATGTATCGGCCATGTGTATCATATCACTTTATGGGGCCCGTGCCGCCGCTGAGCGCAGTCGGGGTCGACAGCAGGTATTAGTCGAACAATCGTTCCGTGTATTTGTATCCGTACGATACGCATTCGTAATTCTTATGCACCCGCGTTGCGTGCGGCTTTTCCGCGCGCGTTTCCTATGTTGCTCGTGATACCGACTCATATCGTAAGGCCCTGTCGAAGCAAACAATTTGATAGCAGGAGGGATCGATTATGAATACAAATATTCTACAGATACATGAGGCAGAACCTGAGTTGGCGTAGTCTCCCCTAAGCAGACGATGAAGGGCCTATTGACGTGAGGGATGGACGGTCCTAGAGTTGGCGTGTCTATACAACGAATGGATTCAGAAGCACTTCTTGCGAGGTAAAGTTGCGACAATACTCACTGGTGACTGAGCCAGATAGAACCCGAGATCTTCATGCCTACTGAGCTAGAACAATTTGCTGAACTTGGCGTCATGCCATATTTGCACAATCTGTTCCGCGAGCTTCATGTCTACGGGAGAGACTGCATAGAGCCGACCGTACTAGGCTTTTAGAGATTCTTACGACACTCACCGACGTCGTCCCCTAGGTTTACGTATCCCTGCATCTTCAATGTACTCGAGCTCAGCACTTGACCAATTATTTCTAGGTATGTCGTTCCTGGAGATTCGAAGTCCTGCGCAGACAGCACAAAATTATGGTGGTGGTAACACATCATACGAGACTGTGCTCACCCTTAGCAACTTCACTTCTACCTCCCCTCCATCCGATGCTTGGACTATCGCAGATTCATCGTTGATCTACAAAGGCCGTGAGGGGTAAGCACTCGACCGACGTGCGTACTAGAACGTACATTGATCAACTTCGCTATCAGCCTGACAGATTGACCGATATAGTCCTCCAGTTTCGCTTTGTTTACTCGCGGCGCGCGATGTTCTGCCATGATATTCGAAAAGGTAGCTGAAGGAGGAGGCTGAAAGAGGTGTGACGAGAGAGGCAAGGATGTGGCACTGGCAAGAGCTGCAGCACGAACGCGTGCACCTGGACCATTACTGACGCGACTGTGACTAGGCACGTGATGTATGTCACTGTCACCCTCGGGACGGCGCGTCAGTGGCGGACAAAGCTAGCTCCTGCTCTAGTCTCCAGAGCTCCATAGCTAACCAATTGCAGATAGAAAGATGACAGTACTTCGATCTTTATGTATCATGGCTCTGTTCGCTTGCTACTCGTGATGAGGGTCCAGACACTATAAAGCGTACGGAATGTCAATACTAGTCATATATACAGAACGGTGCAACCCATATGGTATAGAAGGTAAGGAAGCAGGTCGAGTTGGGGTCTGCGCTAGCGGTCTCCCTTGTCTCCCATTATTATGTCGCGTCACTGCCCTTCGCAGCAAAGTGCAGGGTCCAACTCGATAAAAGCCGGTGACGGTTAACAGAGTGGCCGTCCATTCTGTTCAATCATCAATACTTGCGTAGCGTTTGTGAGAGTCTGAGAAGGCACTCACCCAGGCGTTCCGTAGGTCAATGGCGCCATGTACACGAACATGATGAACAAAACCAGGGCAAACACGCCAACGATGACCGGCCCGCGCATGCCTAAGTCCGCGTAGGTTGCCTTCTTCGGCGCGCGGAGGCGAGGACCCCATGCTGATACCGGATAGTTGATGGTCTCCGATAGCGCAAACGACAAGACGGAACCAGCGATCAGTGCAGATATCAGATGAGAAGGCAGATAGTGGTGTATGAACAGTTGTCGGCTCATGAGGAAGAAGGGGAAGTAGTGCACCGCCCAGAAGAGCACGAAGAATCCGGTGGAGTTCACAAGCCGGCGTCGAACCGCTGGAGTCGATGTCAGTACGTTACACTCCCAGGTACAGGGAAGAAAGGATCTCACGTTCGGTGAGTGGCTCGAGATCCCGACGGCGTGCAATGATGTCTGCCAACATGATCCCGGTATAAAGGGAGATACCGATGACACAGGACCACCAGCCAACGAGGTTTCCGATGAAATAGATCTGCTTCTGGCCATCGCTCAGCGTCCAGAAACTGATACCGCTGATGAGGAAGGGCCAATTGATAGGTCCGCTAGCGTAGGGATGGGAAGCAGTTAGGCCAGCGTTATGTTGCAACATCAGAACCTGGAGCTCGGCAAACTTCTTGAAGAAGTTCAGCGACTTAGGTTCCTTCGCGGGGATGTCACCAGTGCGTTCCTTCATATCCTCGCCAGCTATAGGAATGTATCAATCAGCAACAACTCGCGTAAAATCTACTTCATCACACATACTCTCATCGGCGACGATGGTGTCGACGAACCATATTGCAGTCTTATCGTTCACGTTCTTATTGCCGTTGATTTCCTGCTGCTTGTACGCCCAGTCGGGAAGCTGCTTCGAGTGTGTCCACATCGCAACCTTGGTGGGAACATGGATGAGACGGAAATGGCCAGATTTGCTCTTCCATGCTTCCCCTTCGACACCATCGACAAGACGAATTTGGAAGAGTGTATCATTGTATCGAGAGTGATCGTCCTTCGGCCAAGTCGTGAATTCCTCGTTCGTCGGCATGAGGGGAGATGCGACGTCGTGAGTCATCAAATGGGTCTGGGTGTTGACATGCAGGAGCTGAATGACGTCCTCGTGACGAACGATACGACCACGACCGGTCTCAGGAAGTGCCTTGGTTGGAATAATTTGCCAGTAATTGTTGGTGTCGTCGTGGCCATACCCAGTAACTTGCTGGCCTGAAGAGGGTATCAATATCACGCGTGAGATAAATGACTCTGAAACTTACCTTGACTACTGATGCGTCCATCCTCGTACTTGAGGGGATAGTGATCGGTGTGCGAGTGCAAGAATACACGGGTGTCCTTGTGTCTGATCGCAATAGTGTCGTAGTAGCGGAGCTCTGTGTGGAGTTCAGGTCCATTAGCAATGTCTCTCGAAAATGATGAGAGTACAAGCCTTGGCTATTCAGCAGCAACTCGTTGCCTCTTAGAGTCTCCTGGAACGCTGGGCTCATGAAAGTATCCCCAGGACCAGAGTTCGTCAATATAGAGAGATGGACATAGAAGATGGAGAGGTAGAGGAAGAGAGGGAGCGCAATGAAGGCGACGGCCCGGGCGGCGAAATGCCTCCAGAAATATTCCTATGACCAAGTTAGTAGAAGTTTGTAGAGGCGACTGATATTTGCTCACCATGCTATGTCCCTTCTTGATATCAAGGATTTCCCATAGGTCGATGATGACAGCAATACCAATTGCAACGACCGTCAAGATGCCGTTCACCTTCGAGGCCCATGTGAGCGCCATAAAGGTCCCACACGCGAGAATCCATAACCACCAGTCGAAGGAGAAATCACTGAATGCAGTGTTAGCCCGATTGGGTGACTTCAGAATGTCGCGCTTACCGGTAACGAAGCTTCTTCCACCTGATGTAGGAGTACATAGTCAAGGACATGAAGAAGATGAGAGTCGCGTCAAGCAGGATTAGACGGTCTTGAGCAACATGTGCATTATCTATCACGCGCGGAGGGATGATGAGAGACGGTGTGTATAGTAGCAAGGCATAAACACGTACCAAAGAGGACAATGCAGGCCGAGAATGTCGCGACAATGGTCGAAAATCCGCATTCCTTCATGATCCCATATACCACCGGAACAGTGAAACTGCCGAAGATCGCAGGCAGGGCGCGCATGCCAACGTAGGGGACGTGCGCCTCTGTATAGCTGTCGCCGATGTTTTCGAAACCGAAATGACCATCATAGCCGACGAACCAGCCAGCGAGACCGAAGAGGAGCTTTGCGAACGGAGGATGGACATCGAAGTAGTATTGTCGAAGGATGTAGTAGGATGCGAACTTGCCGAAGTGTACTTCGTCGAACCTAGACACGTTGCATATGTCAAGGATGCACGCGACACGCATATAGCCTGACTACGTACACCACCTGGTCGGGGAAGTTGATTTTGTAGAAGCGCAGGGCAAACGCGAGCGCTGTCAAGACTACGACCAGAGCGATGTGGACCTGCTCGGTCTCAAAGAGCTTCTCCACATAGCTGCGATTGCGCTAGCGGATTGGGGTGGATTGAGGAGGAGTGAGACAGAGCATGGATGTTATACGTGTCACGTACCGGGTTCTGAATGTCCATATGCTCATCTTCGTCAACATCGGGCGAAAGCTCGCGGTGAACCTCGGCTTGGCCCTTTCTGTTGCGGATTCTGCTGGGGCCGCCGCCCGACATGATGAGAGATACGTGGAGGGAGGAGGGAAGTGGGAGAGAGCAGGGAGGAGATGGGAGAAAGCAGGTCAACCGTGTCTGCGCAGTGACGTGACGCCCACGCGCGCCCAACACGTATCCCCGCATCGGCGTCTATTCCGCATACTGAACCGCGTTTTGCTTCTAGCTTGTATTGACGCACTCGTACTCTTCGCGTTCATTCGCGTGCTCCCAGTCGTCGACAATGGCCGAGCTCACGTTCGACACACTCATTGACGATGGCAACTACCTTGGTTCTGAGAGGGCGCGGCTCGAAAACCAAGTCATCCTGGACGAGCTTGAGCGCAAGAAGAAGGCACGTAACCTCGCTGTCCCGACCGACGACAACAAAGTCAAGGCAAGGTTGCGTGAGATTGGAGAGCCTATAACATTGTTTGGTGAACGCGTAAGTCTGTTACCGCTCTTCCCCATGATCTCACTTCGAGCCTATCTTCATAGCCTCCCGACCGGCGAGATCGTCTCACCTACGTTCTGTCCCAAATCAATGCAGCTCGCGGAGATGACACGATGCAAGTGGACGAAGATTCGTCATCAGAGGAGAGTGAGGAAGAGGTATGTGCTCATGACTACTATCGCGCGCGTACTGTGCCGATGCATTAAGCGTAGGTCGAAGAGTTCTACACTCCTGGTTCCCTCGAGCTATTGGAGGCTCGGAGATCGTTGGCGGAGTACTCTCTACCTAGGTGTGGCTTTCCGATAGGTGGCCCATAACTTTCAGGTGCTTACCATATTCTTTCCATCTTCCCGATGCCATGTAGAGCTCAAAAACGAGTCGCGCAGCAGCGGTTAGATTACAAAGTGCCACTAGGTCGCATCATAGACATCCGGAAGAAAGTCTTCGCCGACGTCAAGGTACCCCTCCGGCCTTGTCGGAATCCAATTCGAACATCCTACTAACCTCTAAGTACAGAGCCTTGCGAACCTTGGTTCTCAAATTGGCGATGAACGACCTATATCTCTTGTGCGCTTCTCACCGAACAGTAAATATCTAGCGACCGGTAGTTGGGCGGGGAACGTGAAGTTGTGGAATGTGCCTGACTGTACTCCAGTACGAACATTCAGAGGTAATGCTTTGGTCGCGCGATGCGTATTGTAGACTCGGTCTGACGACCTGAACAGGGCACACTGACCGTGTGGGTGGTGTCGCTTGGCATCCACAAGCTACGCTCTCCCAGAGCGAAGACACAGTCAATATGGTCAGCGGTGCTGCTGACGCTTCTGTCAACCTCTGGTCATTGAACAGGTCTGTTCACTCGCGTAAAGCTTGACCTGCGGTCTGACCTTGTAACACTAGTGAAACTCCCCTGGCGACATTGAAAGGGCACAAGGACCGAGTTGCTCGAGTTGCCTTCCATCCTTCGGGTAAGTATGTCGCCAGTGCAAGTTTCGACACAACATGGCGACTGTGGGATGTCGCTACCCACAAAGAACTACTCTTACAAGAAGGCCATTCTAAAGAGGTGTTCTCTGTTGAGTTCCAGAACGATGGCGCTCTATGTGCTTCAGGGTATGCCAGGCGATATCTCCTCCATTTGCCTCTGAATGTTCATGCACATGCTACAGAGGACTTGACGCTATTGGCCGAGTGTGGGATTTGCGTACAGGAAGGACCGCAATGGTGCTAGACGGACATGTTCAAGCTATCTTCGCGATTGCCTTTTCTCCCAACGGGTATGTAACCACAGTCGTATGGTCTCGAGCGATCTATCTTATCCGCATCGTATTAGCTACCAAATCGCCACTGGTTCCGGAGACGACACTATCCGAATATGGGACATGCGGTCACTGAAAGCACTATACACGATACCCGCTCACGTCTCCAACGTTTCCGACGTCCGCTTCTTCTACGGGGATGAGCTCCCGCCAAGCTTCTCCCCGGATGTTGCAATGAACGGCACGGAAGAGAAGTCGAGCGACTCCGAGAAGGTGCTCGAAGAATGGAAGTACCGCTCAGGGCTGTATTTCGTGAGTGGCGGATACGATGGGTTCGTCAAGTTATGGAGCGCGGACGATTGGCAACTGCTACGCACATTGCCGACGGATGGGGGCAAGGTCATGTCCGTTGATCTCTCACACGATGGCAAGATGCTCGCGTCGGGGACCTACAATCGCAACTTCCAACTTTTCACGCCGGATGGGTTGTGAGGAATTGCAGGGATTGTGATGATGCCTAGGTACACTATGTGCGTGTAATATATCTGCTCAGACTTCGGGTGACGTCTCGTCCGACGTGTCAATTTTGTGCTTCCTCATATCCAGCCTCCCTCTTCGCCCGGGTATCGCCCAATCTGAAGTTGCCTAGGGTTAGTTACCGTTAATTCGATTTATGAACTGACTCACTGCATGGATTTATCCCCCATAGTGTGCCCCACCCCCCCGCCCGCCCCTTACTACTGCCGAAGTGGAAGCGTCAATGCGGGTCTCAATCGCAATCCCTCTTCACCTGGCCGCACGGCCTAGCAGCATGAACGACGTCGGGAACTCCACGTGCGCAAACCACCTTGGTAAAGGACCTTGAGGTGATTGCACAAGGGAACACTTCTTCCGGACGTTCGAACGTCGCCTCTATGCGCAGGTGGCGAAGGTTGACAAACGGAAGCAGCCTACGCCTCATCTTGCACTCGGGCTTGTGAGCATTCAGGTTCATCCTGCTGCTTGCCCAGCAGAGACATCGAGGGGTCCACGAGATGCTGACTGAAGTCACGGAAGGGAGGAGGGGAAAGCAGGGCGCGGCTCCGCACATGAGCTCTATGAAGAAGTCCAAGCCGCACTCCTTCCCCGGGCCCGGTGCCGCGCGGAAACCGATCGTCGCGAGCGATCTCCACCACCACAATGATTCGAGGATCATCGCATAGCACGGCGTGTTGAAGGAGCCCACCCCATGGGCGGTCGAGACGATACAAGCTCTGCAGTCCGGGACGGCGTCCAGCAAGTCCGCGAACCACCCAGACAGCCTATCGCGCCGGCGACGGGAGAGCCAGTCTTTGTATCCCTGCACGCGGGCCTGCTCCGACAGGGGGTAGACAAACCCCGGTTCATCCGGAAACGCCATGGCGTCGAAGAATATCTTGTGTTCGTCGTCTGGGCGCCCTGGCTGTATGTCGTCTTTAAGCCATTTGTCGCGGTCCTTCGGGAGACTGAAAGAGGCGAAGGTGATGTCGAGCTCCACTGTGCTTGACCGGTAGAGCATCGCGAGGTACTCGTTGTATGTGTGTAGGGAGCATGCTTTGGTCGACGAGCCAAGTGCCACAATATGTTGTCGTCCGATGCTTGCGTAGGCTGTGAGATCCATGGAGCAGTTTCCGAGCACCCTGACATGCCGTGTCACGACCCACAACGCGACCGCTCGGAACTGGTGGTTGACAAGGGATAGAGTTGCGAAGAATTGCCATCGCTGTGTAGGCTCGAAGAGGGGGGCGTGCAACCAGATGTCGACGAGGATGATATCCAGAAGCTCCTTTGGCAGCATCGTAGACACAAATCCATGTGTAGAAACCACCGCCTTATAAGCAATGCCAATCGAGGCTGGAATGGCATGCGTAGCTGCTATATGTGTACCACAGTGTACTAGCATCACTAGTCACTGTACATTCAACCCGAGCCTTTGACTCTTGTTTAATTGGCAACTAGCAGTTCCACGGTACCGGGAGCGACAATCTGGGAACAATGAACTACCTACATATGTGTTGTGTTGTACTCGGTGTCTATTGTACACGGTGTTAATAAGTATATTTTTATATAGAGACTGTTACGTCTGGGACCAACACTACATAGTAGATAATCGGTGACCCGAGGTAGCAGGCGACGCTAGACTGGGGCGGTTCCGCGCACCTTGTTTCTTCAACTTTCTTGGACATCTCGAACGAGTGCAGACACATACTTAAGCGCTCACAGATGTGTGTTTTATTGATTAGTGCCTGCAATGTATTGGCCTGGATCCCCCCAACCGGCATATACGAGATATCAAACGCGTCACAGTGACATGCATCTATCCAGAATAAATGGCTATAATGCATAGTGGTACAGTGCTTGAGATAACTTAAACGTTCCGAGAGCGACGACAGCAGAGCCGAGGCTGCGCCATACGTCAACTCTATGTGTCGTATGCGCGAACCACCTTCCATATGACCAGATGGCCATCTCCCTTATATCACACCATTTCGAACCTACGCGCGCAACTCAGCTCGGGAACTTCAAACAACTGCGCTGGACACACCTTCTGCATAAACCCAGACACCCGGCTGATGTCAATCACCTGCGCCTCGCTCTCCATCGCAACCACGAGATTCTCCAGCAACTGCATAGTGGGGAACAAAACGCGCGCTCAGTCTCTGCACTCGTCGAACTCCGACGACAAACGGCGATCACGCGCACGCGCACGGCTCGCCGAACCACCCACTCACCTCCTCGACCCTGTCTATCGGCACGCCCGTGCACAACGCGACAATCTTCTTGCACTGGAACTCTTTTTCCGCGCTGGCGCCCTGCAGCGACCGCATGCGCGTCTCCATGAGCTGCTCCACGCGACTGTGCCACATCTTCAGCCGTCTTAGCCTAACGAGGCTGGCGACCGTGTCGCCGAGAGGTATCGTCGGGTCCACCTCAAGGTTCGCAGGCATATCTACAGCACCGCTGAGAGCGGACATCGTCGACGCTTGACCTCGCGCCTGGAATGCAGAACCTGCAGTCGGACCTGCGTCGGAGCCGTCGAGCTCCGTTCGCCCGGTCCAGTCGAAGGTGTCTTCATCCGCGAGTGCTCTCTCCATGTTCCGGACCCGCTGGGTAGTCTGATCCAGTTCACCACATCGCGCCTGCCAATGTTGGATCTGGCGCCGTTGTTCCGAGAGTTCGCGTGTTGCAGCGCGTAGATGGACCTGCGTCACGTCCAACGCGTCCTGTTTGGACTTGACCTCAGCGCCGAAGTCATTCCCCAGACCTTGAATCATGGTGGTAATATCTGCGCGCGATCAGGCTGCGTGTTTCCCCCTTGCACTACTACGAACTCACCAGCTATCACATCCTGGCTTTTCTGCATGGGCACGGAGGGCACTGATCGCAATGAAGAGAGAATATCCTCTGATCGCGCACTGCCACCCAGCTCCTAGCACGTCCTTAGTGCGGGGGAAGAGCGAAGGCTGGTGTTGCTCACCTCAGGCTCTACACCGAAGTCCCCTGGTCGTAGGCCCAGCTTGTTAGCAAGCAGCTTATTAGCCCCGGCGTCCAACAACACCCTGACCAAGCTGCGGTTCCCAACCCTTGCAGCAATGTTCAGCGCGGTGTCTCCATGCTCGTCTTGGATGTCGATGATCGACTTAAAATCTGCTCGTTCATGATTGACAATCCAGAGGTTGATCTGGTCGAGGTAATACCGTGCAGCGACGGCGCGTCCCTTCACCCCGGCGGTTGCGACGATGTGGTGGAACACACTGCGGCGTGCGGTGTCAAGAGTGCGGATGCTAGGATGCAGGTGGGTGACAAGGGTGTGGAATGTCTGCGTGTCGAAACAATGTGTCGCGAGGCATGCGCGCATCAACGCAGTCTCCCCATTGAGATTGCCCCTGTGTATGTCGGCACCTGCAGCAACGAGTGCTTCAACGGTCGCATGTCGACCGGTGCTGGCGGCTATGTGTAGCGCTGTATGACCTTGCTCGTCGACCACAAGGTCTACGTCCGTTGCTAGGGCGGCGATATCTGGTGGCACGTCGCGAATCATGTCGATGACGGGCTGAGGGTCATCTCGCGAGCATATGGCCTGCACAATAGCGGCTCGTCGAGGATCACGAGCAGGGGCATTGTGGTCCATGGTTCGAGGAACCGAGGGTTTGGATGCGAATCGGATCGTATATTGCTGTGTGTCGCCGTTTACGATAGTGCTTTGCGAGCTGGCTGGTCGTGACACCCCGTTCGCAGTTCCGGAGGTCGGGTGTTGGAGTCCTCCATAAAGTGCAGGCGGAGGCATGCTCGCATGAGCTTGGAGCGGGGCGACAGCGGGGGATGCACGACCAGTGGCGTCGGGAAGGACGGGAGGCTCGGTGCGAGCCCTTTTGCTTGGAGATGGCCCACCATCCGTTTGTTGAACAGTGGACCCTGGGCGAGATCGATCCAGCATTTGAATGTCCGGCGACGCTGCTAACGCAGGCGGAGCCGTGTGATGGTTGGCGGAGGTCACAGAATTGGGGTCAAGGTCTAATTGTGAATGAGATCGTTTGAGCGACGATTGCATGAGAGGCGGGGGTGTAGGAGAGACGGCTCCAATAGGGAAACCAGGTGGATAACCACCTACGAGATGTGGGCCGGGTGAAGCATTTAAGACAGCATAGGTAGCAGACATACTGGATGTTGATGGCGTGAACAAACCCTGTGCACGCCCTTGATTAAGCAAACGAAGTGCAGAACCTGGCATGATTGGGGGCGGCGCAAGGCCTATCATCAGCAAAAGGTCAGTGATGCGGCGAGCTGTGATTGAATGGAACTCCACATACCTGGTACTCCAGCGAGAGAAGGAGGTAGACCACCCATAGGATTGGCGTTCGGGACGAAATCAAACAAGGGTGCAAGAAGGGGTGCGACCCCATACTGAAGCGCGATATCGCGGCCGCGCTCGAGAGGAATCCTATAGCGAGATTTTTCATCAATATGCATTTCGAAGGCAGTAGCATCTAACAATACGGATGAAAGAGAGGATCAGTAGTTGCACAGAACACACACGCTCAGTGTGCAACACAGTGCGAGTACGGTTCGGAATGACAACGGTGCGCCCGCCTGCGCTCTGGATGACGGGTTTGGGACCATCGTTCAGATGGGGTGCGACGCGTCACTACGCCTATGAATGCATCAAATGAGGCAGGACGTATCCGCTCTATGGAACTAAATGATGCTCAGAAAGTCGAAGGCAGTACAGCAGTAGGAACGCCGATGCAGACAAGCAGGTAATTTCCATACACTGACTCGATTTCTGGCTAGATGGGCGTACCGCGCGTGGTCGTGAAGCAAACACCGTGCGTGGAGACCATTGGTGCAATGGTATGCCTCCATCAATATCGCTCCACACGACAGAGTGTGTCGTATGACCGCACGGTACGCGGCGTGAACACCCTGCACCTTGGTAGGGATAAGTTACTTCGCCCACGTCCATCGGGGAAGCACCTTCTACCACTGAGTGGCATCATAGGATCTACACCAACAGCCCCGAAAGTTCTGTCTAACATACATAGCCATAAGCACGAGGGCAACGTATAGACCAGTCTTAGTAGGCTTGGTAAGGGGCGAGCATGATCGCTACGACATCCCTTGTACCCGCCACACGTCCAGATTGCACAGTTGCGAACAGACAGCGACCCAAGAAGAAGAAGAGCAAGTAGATACGAATTCATATCGGTACTCACCAGGTTCCCTGATACTTCCCATAACCACCCTGGACGATTTCATGCTTGCCCGGTAGAATCTCCTTCTCAAGGATCTTGGTGCGACGGCCTTTGTCAACACCGGCCACCTTCAGAATCTGTGTCGCGTTAACGTAGGAGTCGGCACGTCTCCGCATGACCGCAATGCCGCGGACCATGCATTCGTAGACCTGTACGCGTCCGTGGCTGGCTTAGCGGGGAGTTTTACGCGAGATCTGGAGGAATAACCAGACCTGGACAGAGGAGTAGACAGCATTGTATATCTTCACAGGTGGCTGCTGTTGTACGGCGGGTTTCTGGGCGGACTGCATGGCCGCGACGAGGGTAGTGGAGAGTGAGGGGGGAGGAGGAGACAGCCGGACTCGGAGACCGATCTCACGACGCGCGCCGAGACGCGCTCACAGGCGACGGCGTGTCGGAGCCACAATCAGAGGCGCCCCACGTGCTTGTCACCCACCGCGATCCTGTGACCGTGCGTGCCGTCACGCTAGCAGAGTCACAGCTCGGCGCGTGTGGCCTCGTTGACGTCGTTGACGCAGGCAGCTGCGACTCGGACCAGGTCCACACTGCGACATAGCTGCGATCTCGACCGCGGCTGCGACGACGACCACGACGACCACGACGACGAAACCGACTATTCCTGACTGCTAACTGTCTCGTAATTATACCTGTGAGACTGCAGTCGCTTCCTCTTGCTTGCCTCGGGCCTAGCTCCTTGCTTCACAAGGCAACCACACCTGCTTCCTAGGCCTTGTTCCCGATATACCCACCATGTTCAACGCACCCCGCCCCGTACAGGCATACGGGACATCATCGCAGTTTGGGGCCAGCTTTGTGACTGAGAACCCTCTCATCAGCTCTGTCTACGATGATGGCCTTGACCCATGGAGCGCCGCACCGAGTCCAGCACCTCCGTCCGTGCCGCCTTTCGCGACATCCTCGTCTGGTTTCAGCTCAGTGATTGGTACGTTGAGAAGTAGACTATCGTCATCTCTCTCTCTGAATCTATTATCCAATTAGGAGACGCGACTGTTCCCATAGTTTATCATCGGGCCTTCGCTGCTGTTGATCCAAGCAACACTGGTGAAACGTCTGTGAACGCGCTATCGAGGGTCTTGGGTACTTCCTCTCTCCCTGCATCTACTGTAGATAAGGTACGTGGTTGCTATAGCCATACAAGACTGCTGAGTTAACCTCGGTATAGATTGTGAGCCTGGTCAGCTCACGGCCCCGAGTATCCCGTCTGGAGTTCTTTGTAGCTCTAGCACTTGCTGCATTAGCGCAGTCTAGTAAAGGTACGCGCCTTACGCTGTGGCGAGTCCGCGCGTTCCTCAATCCTCCACATAACAGACCTGAGCGTGGAACGGGTGGCTGCCCTCGCACAAGAGAATGCTCTACCCGAACCAGCTCTTGATCTCGGCTCGCTACCTCCCGCGATGTCTTCCTTCCACGATATCATGCAAATGCCAACCCCTCCAACTCGAGGCTATTCCACCGAAGACCCTTGGAGTTCCAAGTTCACCTCTCCTAGCGCTGCCCCGAAACCGCCGCCTGCATTTGGTGGCGTTACCAATGGTGCTTCCAGCATCGCCGGCACTGGCCTACCACGTGAATGGTGGAAGAAACAAGAGACGGTCTTCGTGAATGTGCTGGGTCAGCAGGGGTTTATACTGAACAGGTATCTCGTCTACGAGATTTCCAGTGATGTGAGTGTTCCTCAACGACACTTAGAACATGCAGTTGAATGTCATCCCTTCCAGCGCGGGGCTCCCGTCCCGCGGCGATACTCGGAGTTTCTCTTCTTGTGGGACGTCCTTGTCAAACGTTACCCATTCCGTTTGCTTCCCGCCTTGCCTCCCAAACGGATAGGCCGTATGTCAATTGTTGCTTCTGCATTTTCGTCGAAACTCACAATACACGACACATAGCCGATGAAGGCTTCCTTGAACAACGAAGGTAAGTCTTCATCAGCTTTAAAGTTTATGTGGTCCGACCCTTACATTCATGAACAGGCGAGGATTGGCTCGGTTCATGAACTTCGTTGTGTAGGTGTTTTTGACACCTGAACCCCACGTCTCTAAACGATCATTTAGAAATCATCCAGTGGTCAAGGATGATCCTGTCATTCAGTCTTTCCTGACCGAGCCTTCACTTGAAGAATGGCGGAAGCATACTGCGATATCCTACGAGGAGGAGTCTGCAAGCAAGCGTGTCGATCGTGTGGAGGAAATGGCGATCCCTAGTGATCTGGAGGACAAGCTTGCGTAGGTTGCTTCTATTGCGCCGCTAGAACAAGCACACTGAACGCGCACACAGTGTGGTGCGAGGCAAGGTCGGCTTCCTCATCGAGCACTGGCAAAGGATTTGCCTGCTTACAGAACGGATCGTGAGGCGCCGAGAGGCAGCAGCGGTACGGCTCACTCCTGTCCTGCGGCCAAGCTTCTTGCCGACTCACCTGTCCTTGCCCCTGCCTCCGTTCTCTGCGCTCTCTGCTACTGGCTCGTCGGGATCGTCGTCCCGCCCTTCTTCGACCTCGACCTCGGGCTCACTTGACCACGACACGGATATGTCGACTACCTCCTCGATCTTCTCCGGGCTTACTGCTGGTGCACGCCGGGGCGTCCTCGACGGGCAGGCGGATCTTTCCCGTCTGACGAACACCGTCAAGAGCCTCGTGGAAGTCAACGAGCGGTGCTGGCGCGGCGAAGACTGCGAGCTCTGCGCGGGCGTGAGGCAGGGGCTGGTGCATGTCTCGACGCACACGCAGAGACACGCGGACGCGCTCGAACACCGTGTAAGTTTCCTTATGACTTTTCAAGGGACGTTCTCAATAATAATCACTTCGACTTTGAATCGTGAAGTCACGGACTATGCTATATGCCACGTTGGAATCGCTGAAGGTGCGATTGTTGCATGCGCTTCCCCTCAGCGGCTGTTGACCCACTCCCTTACCCAGGCTCAACGCGATTTATATGTCGCCATGCGTGACCTCTTCATTCGCCACGACCGTCTTGCTCCCGATCAAGTGGATCGCCTGCGCAAGCGCGTCGACACCAACTCGCACAAGCTAGAGGGCATCCGCCAGGCCCAGAAGGAGGGCTGGGAACAGGAGGCGGACAAGTTTGCGGGGCTGATTGAGAAAGACCAAGCGGCGATCGCGGCTGCGTTGAACCGCCGCGTTTTCATCCGTGCTTGGTGCGTCACTGCTGCATTCGTGCTGCCAGAGTTTTCCGCTGCTGGCATTGTACTTAATACTGATTGCCCCTACAACAGCATGTGGCACGAACTACGCGTCGTGCTGCACAATCGCGAGAACGCGCTCCTCGCGCAGGCCGTGCGGTCGTTCGCGCGTGAAGAGAGCGACTTCTCCGAGGCTGCTGTTTCGAACTGGTCGTCGCTGCTCGAGGCTGTTGATGGCATGCCTCTTGAGTGAGCCACACATGGATGGATACATTTTCAGGGGGAGGTTACGTCGAAGGCTCTTGTGCAATTTTGGACATATGTTACCCTTACAAGCATCCTCTTATCGTAATGGGATACCCTCGTGCTATAATGATCTATCGTTGTCCACGCAGAACTTGGCCTCCGACATTTGTAGAGGGCGCACGTCCTGTGTCTTACCGTGCCTGCGGGCGGAGGGGAGCGCTTCCTGATCAAGCCTGCTCACTACTTCCGTGAGCTCCTGCACTTCGGTTCTCAGAGGCATCCCTTAGCTGTTTTGGCCTATGTTAGGAACACCGCAGTCGACTTTGTATACGAATGAGCGCAACTTGGTAAGATTCAAGACATGCACGCTTTCAGTCTATCAGCCGATATGCTGCAGTTCTACCGTATAAGTCACGGAGCACTAGTACTGTACAGTGTACAGTGGGTTTCCTTTGAAAATGGGTTGCCTCCGAGTGCGAGGAGTCGACGACTTATTTCGCGTGACGTCATTTCACGTGCTCTATATTCGGGCGTCTGAATTGGGAATCACCGACGCACAACGTTAACGTTTGCAACCTCTAGCTATGACTTGCAACGTCTCCCTCTCAACGCTGCCTGTTATGTCTGCATTGAAACTCCATCATCAGAGGGACAACACATCTTGGCGATCATCGCATCCACTGAAGTCTTGCCTGGTCCTCTATTCCGGCGACTGAGGATGATCTCATAACCATGTTTACAGTCCGGCTACGTAGAGCAAGCAATATTCTCATCTATCGTCTCTACGCCTTCACCTCTCAGATCTCGTCTTTCATGAATACCCGCAGCAAGGTCCTTGTCACCTTTTCGAACGCGTGTGTCGCCGGTTGGGTGCTGAACGACTTTCTCGAGAACGGATTCTCTACCAAGCCCGAGCAGGTCTAGGCCACGTTCCCATGGGGGTCACCCGCACCCCTCCTCCAAGGATCGTCCAGCTTCTCCTCAGAGGGACGAACAGCGAGAGGCTGGTTTACGAGTCCAAAAGCTGGTCCCCATTACGCGCAGACTTCGGAGGACTGTGCATTCGACCGCTTCTTCGCCATGTTCTCCGCCGTCGCGATCTTCCCGAGCCCCGCGCCGGGAGCGCAGGTCACGACAAGTCTCGTAACGGACCGCGGTGGTGGGGTGCGGGCGATACCCACGACGGATGGGTACGAGACAAGTGTTGTGCATGCGACCACCCACAGCTTCAATCCGACAACAATATTTCCGCCGCTCTGCCACTGGACGTCCCCCCCCCTCCCCTACGATTGCGTCATAGCCATTAATCAGGGCACTTTCATCTCAGTCAGCGCAACTCAACCATCCTTATCATGTTCGTGCGGGCCCCCACCGTCCTCACACTCGAGCTTCCTATATAAGACCTTGCGACCCTCTCGCACGCACACGTCCAGCTTCTGCCTCTACGCATTCCCACCAGCAGTCGAACGCAATCAATGCCGGTAGTCAACTCTGGAAAGATCCTCGTCTCTGGCGCGAACGGATACGTCGCCGTCTGGGTCGTGAAGGCGTTCCTAGACAAGGGATTTTCGGTGCGCGGCACGGTGCGCTCGGAGAGCAAGGCGCCCTTCCTCCGGAACTTGTTCAAGTCGTATGGAGACAAATTTGAGGTTGTAATCGTTGAGGACATCACCAAAGTGCGTGTTCGCTCTCATTGCGGTATAGGACCCGCATATATGCGCGCACAAGTTGTTTTACACGTAGGCGTTCGTGCATCGATGCGCGTGCTCCCGAACGTGTGTCCGACGTTCCCACTGTCGCTCATAATCCTATCTCACAGGACGGCGCATTCGACGAAGCTGTCCAGGGTGTAGATGCGATCGCGCATATCGCCTCGCCTGTTCACTTCAAGGCGGACGACCCCTCCGAGCTCATCGTACCTGCAGTGCACGGCACGACAGGCATCCTCAAGTCCGCGCTCGCGCACGCGCCATCCGTGAAGCGAGTGGTCGTCACCTCCTCCTGCGCGGCGGTGGCCACGCCCTTCCCGGACGCGCACGTGTTTTCCGAGATGGATTGGAACGAGGCGAGCGTCGCCGAAGTGAACGAGAAGGGCAAGGCCGCTGCCGCTGTTGCCAAGTACCGCGCAAGCAAGACCCTCGCCGAGCGCGCCGCCTGGGAGTTCGTCGAGAGGCACAAGGGCGAGATCGGCTGGGACCTCGTCGTGCTCAACCCACCGTTCGTGTTCGGGCCGTTCTTGCACGAGGTCGACAAGCCGGAAAGTTTGAATGAGAGCGTGCACCAATGGTACGAGACCGTCGTCAAGGGCACCCAGGATGACGAGACGCTTGCAAATGTCGGGTACGTCGTGGGTCATCGCTCTCCACTCCTCGATTCGCGGAGCTGAGAGAGTCCCCTGTTCGTCTTGTTTAGATCGTCCTACGTCGATGTGCGTGATCTCGCGTTGGCACACGCGCTCGCGATCACGAAGCAAGAGGCGTCTGGAGAGCGCATCATCACTAGCGTGGGGCCGTACAAGTGGCAGGACTTCGGTTAGTCACTATCGGTCGACGGTGATGAGTGCAATGTGTGTTGCACCGAGCTTACCGTCTCTCCTCCGCAGTACTCGTCGCGCATCGTCTGTACCCACAGCTCCCGGCAGGGAACACCTCCTACGACCCTTCGAAAGCGACTCACCTTGTCTTGTACGCGCCAGAGAAGCAGCAGCGGTTGCTGGGGATCAAGTTCAAAACATTTGAGGAGACGACGAAGGACACGCTTGAAGACTTCAAGGCCCGCGGCTGGCTTTGATCAGCTTGTACCTTACTTGACGGATCGACTGGTGAGGATCATTCCCAAGGGAAAGACGAGGATGAGTCCGAACGATAGAGAGGCATAGGAGTGGTAAGAAGTACCGTGTATCGCGTAGATCATCCGGAATTCGTATGGTTATGAAGCATGAACGTCCATGAGTATGAGTGTGTTTTGAATTTTCGAAGAGTCATCGTGTGAGGGGCTTGCGCCGACCCTAACCAGACGGTTAGGAACTCTCTCTCTCTCTTTCTCTCTCCCTCCCTCGCGGGACCCCCGACATTACTTACTCACTTCCGTCAGAGTCGTTCGAGTCCAATAATTAGCGCCGGATCGGGTCGTGACTCCGCGAACTTCGGAGAAATACTGATGTGTGTCTCCTTGCCTCACTCCGTTTGGCTGTAATCATCGACTTTGGCACATACTATGGACAGCTTTGACGACCTCCTTCCTTCACGAGATCTCCAGAACCCCTTCGAGGACCCGTTCGCTAAACCGCGATCCAACTCTCCTGACCCTTGGGCGAGCTTCGGCCAGCCAACTGTGCCATCGTTCAACGACGTTGACGAGTCCTTCGCATTCGGCGGCGGCGGCTTTGGCAGCAATGCATCACCTACCGACATCACCCACAATGCGTTCGCCGATACCGTATCCAGCGGATTCCACGATGACCGGCGGAGCGAAGACGACGAAGTCGAAGCTGCAGCAACCCCGACACCCCAACCTTCCGCCGAAGAGGAGAGAGTAGACCCCCTCGACACCGTTGCGTTCAACGCCGCGGAGGCAGCTGCGGCGGCCGAAGAGGCAGCTGCAGCAGCAGCCGCTCCTCTTTCGCGCGGATTCCGGGAGAGCATATCTACGGAGACAGAGGAGCCCCCAAAGCCTTCGGAACTGGTCGCTGTTAGCCCACCCTCGCCGCCCGCCGACGAGCCCATCAAGCCTGCTTCACCCCCGCCTGCTCGTCGCACAAGCGTCGCCGAGGAACCCACTCGTGCTATCGCGCCGGGCCATGTCTCCCGTGGTTCTGTAGCATCCTTCACTTCGTCTCAAGCCGCAATACCCAAGGCAGGACCGGCAGCATTCAACCCCCTGGACCGACCGACCAACGTGTCTATCGCTGGACTGTCGATAGGAGGCGAGGCTCTCGGGGGATGGCAGGGTGCCGATGGATGGCAGACACAGACGACGTACAGTGCTCCTGTGTCTTCGTCGCGGACGCAGAGCGTATCGGACGACGATGACGACGACGACGACCGACCTATAGCTCAGACGATTGCAGCAAGGGCCGCATCACGGGAGGCTGCTGCGCGACGACCGACCTCGGTTAGTGCTTCCTCGTTCACGTCGTTGTGTTTCTCCTTAACCTCATAAGTTAGCCTTCCACCTCGGTTTCCACCCCGGCAGGCGGGAAGAGGGATAATGGGATTCAACCTGTGTTCGTGATCACGGTAGACGATCCACAGCGGGTAGGGGATCCAATTCGTGCTTACACCATGTACACCGTGCATACTAAGGTACGCAAACATCGCCTGACGCCGCCCTTGTGCCTATCACGAACCATATTCCTGCTCAGACGACCTCGCCAATATACAAGAAGTCCACGTTCTCTGTGCTGCGACGATACTCCGATTTCCTCTGGCTATATGAAACGCTCTCGATGAACAACCCCGGTGTTGTCGTCCCCCCAGTACCCGACAAGAACCCGTTCGGCCGCTTTGATCAGGACTTTGTGCAGCAACGGCGGATCGCGCTGGAAAAGTGCATCCAGAAGATTGCGGGCCATCCGGTGCTCCAGAAGGACACAGATCTCAAGCTGTTCTTGGAGAGCGACACCTTTGCTCTGGATGTACGTTGACGAGAGATCCCCTATGAGCAGTCACCGACTTATTCAAACGACGTCCAACAGATCAAGCACCGGAAGGCGGAGATTGCTCAAGAGAAGGGTGGTCTTATGGCTACCATCGGCCAGACCATCGCCGGTCCTAGGTTCTACGAGACCGACGAGGTAAATCTATGGGGGTTCTTACTACGTACGGGGGAAGCAGCTGAAACCATTTCTTCAGTGGTTCGACAGACAAAAGTCGTATCTCGACAGCCTGGAAACCCAGCTCCGAGGTCTCGTGAAGGCCATCGAAGGCGTTTCGAAACAGAGGGCAGAGGTAGCCGCTGCTGCCGGCGAATTCGCACAGACGGTCGCAGAACTAGCTGCTTGTGACGTCGGCAGTCAACTGTCGGCGTCGTTGAGCGGCCTTGCGGAAGTCGAGCAGAAAGTACAAGAGCTGCAAGCTATCCAAGCTACGCAAGATATCGTGACCATCTTGAGTACAGGTGCGTATCTCCGCGTCCGACCCGCTGACAGCTGGGACTGGGATCTGACGCGCAGTCGACAGCGGACGAGTACGCGCGCCTCATCAACTCTGTTCGGGTGCGTTGCCCGCACACTCTCCCCATACCCCAACGCAACGCCTGACGAACCTCTTCCTAGCTCGCGTTCAGCTCGCGTGTGCGCATGTATCATGTGTGGCAAAACGCGGACGCACACCTCCGCCGCACCAAGCAGACGCACGAAACCAACCGCTCGCAGGGGCGGCTGGGCGCGGACCAGCTCAGCCGCTCGCTCGCCATCGTCGGAGAGGCAGAACGGCGCTCCCTGGAGGCGAAGCAGGAGTTCGACCACGCCTCGCGCCTTGTGAAGACCGAGGTCGCGCGTTTCGAGCAGGAGCGGGTTGAGGACTTCAAGAACTCGCTTGAGACGTTCCTCGAAGGAATGATATCCCGACAGAAGCAGGTACGTTGCTGAGGTCACCGACCCCTCTTCGTGCGTGTGCTCACCTGCTTCTCGCAGGTCATCTCTGTCTGGGAGAACTACCAGCAGTCGTTGCTCAAGCGTGTTGCACCGCAGAGCCAGCAACATCCGCCAGACTCTCCGATCTCAGCTTCATCATAGGTACATGCGAATATCGTAGTTTGCGTCGTTGTAACATATTTTGGAATCATATCTAATTCACGCTGGACACTTTCCTGGAGTATGTACATGCATATGAGATACCCGAGATGCGGGACCCCGGTCATGGTCCACTACTCAATACATATAGATTGGCGTAGAATTGTAACTCGTCCATCCATTGGCGGCTACTGAGAAAAGTCCGAAACTCCGGCTTACGCACCACGAAGCCCAAACTCTACTCGCTCACTCCCGATTCACTCCCAATACCTCGCAGACTTGGCATCTCCCTGTTGGGCTCCCGCGATCTCCAGGAAATCCGACGGGCGATCTCTCTTGAGTGCCCTGCGACGGTTGTTCAGCGGCAGCCGCTGGTACGCCGAGTCCTGGCCTGCCGGCTGCTGGTTCGAGAACGGGTTCGTCCATTGCCTGAACTCCTGCATCTGCATCCCCCCGCCCATGCCCCCACTCATGCCCCCGCCCATCGCTCCGCCCATGCCCCCGCCCATGCCCATGTTACCGCCCATGTTACCGCCCATGCCGGGCATGGTGTACGACTGCGCGGCGGCCATGGCGGCGACGGCCTGCACCTGCTGGAGCTCCATCTGGAGCTGCTGGTGCTTGAGCTGCGCCTGCTGGCGGACCTGCGCGGGCAGGGCGGTGTTGTTGAGCATCCCCTGGAGCTGCTGGATCTGCGCCTGGAGCTGGCTGATCATCTGCGACATGTCCATCCCGCCCTGGTCGCCGTAGAACCCATCTTCGCCCTCGCCTGCGCCGCCGGTGGCGCCGTCCCCGCCCTTCTGCGCGCAACGCAAGGCATGAGTACACTCTGTGGTTTGCGCCGCCGACAGGAACTGGATGAGGGGGAAAGGGCGCGTACACACCTTGTCGCCGTCCGCGCTGCCTTCGAATTGGGTCTTCCCGTCGTCTACGCCCTTCTCGCGCTCCTGCTTGTCCGCCTTCTCGGCTTCCTGTTTGCTCCTCTCGATCTCGGCGCTGACGTACTCGTGCACGCGCGCGCGCATGGGCTTGTCGACGATCAGCTTGTCCAGACTGGGGATCTTGCGCGCGCAGTTCGGGCACAAGAAGTCACGCTCCAGCAGGTGAGTCTGCACGCACTCCTCACAGTAGAGTGTGCCGCAACACGGCGTTTTGACAGCCTCGCGGATCAGTTTGCCGTCGATCGGGCACGCAAACGTCGAGTCTGTTGGGGGGCGCTCCCAGATATCGGCTTCTGTAAGACCCTTATGGCGAGAGACTTGTTTCTGCCACGAGGCACTGAGACAGGTGTGTAAACATATATACCTTGGGATCTAAAGACTGGAACAACGCACGAGTCTGGTTGAGCTACGACATAACCTCCCTCAGGAGTGACCATCACGCCCTGACCAAGGGGTCCTGTTGTGGGATTGTCGACTGCCTTCAGGAAGCTCCGCGGGATACCCGTCGTACGCTTGATGCGTGGTCGGTTGTCGAACTCCCTATCGTTGTTCGTCGGACATTCCTGAATCCAGTGGCCTATCACAAACCAATGTTAGACACTAACCACGTGTGAGATCAAGGGGATGCACCCACCCTTCTGGCCACACCGGTAACAAACATAACTTGGTGGTAGCTGCCGGTCAGAAGTATGGTGCGGAGGATGGAATGGTTTGCCGCCGCGGGGAGCACCACCGCGAGAATTGGTGTACACCCGAGTTGCACTGTGGGCCACGGACGGAAGGTGATAGGAGGAACGAAGGGGAACAAGATTCATTAGAATGTATGCTACTACGCGAACAAAAAACAGCGCAGGTGCGCGACACCAACTGTGACATCTTTTCCTGGGCCTCCTCCCAATTGGCGCTTTGAGCTTGAAACATAGCTGCCATCGCAGCGGCTTCGTCTTCTGGTGTAGCGGCTGGAACAGACATGGGGACCTGGGGCGATCTTCAGTAGGTGTACCAGTGGTCAGAGCTTAAGTACATACTGGTGGCGGAGGTCTCTCAACAATCTTGGGATCCTCCTGATTTTCCCTGTGGTCGAACCGCCTTGACATGTTACCCCCTCCTTTATGCCAAGAACCGCCGCCTGTCGAGGACTTCCCGGGTGCATCGGAACCCTGCGCAATACCACCAGAAGTAGCCAGATATCTCGCTGCCGAGCCTCTGCCCGGGCGGGCGGGAACACGCCTGATTATAACGGAGGAAGAGCGAGGGATAACTTGCGAATCATCCTTGTATTCTGTACGCATATGTGCACATGAGGGGGTTGCACTGAACAGCGAAGGGAACGGGACGAACCTTCTCCGGAGCTGCCCTGCACGACGAGGTCAAAGTCATTAGCCTTACCGAGGTTGTTGGCTAAGATGATCTCTTTCTTCAGGTCGAAAACAGAGATGCCGGTGCCATCGAAGGTCACCCGGGACTCGTCGCGCTGAGATCTGAATTTGTAGAAGACGGACGACGCCATGATGATGAGGGGAAGAACAATGGATTATTACACCCGCTGCTCTAGTAGTACACTGTTGCTGGTGAGGGCGGCGAAGGGCGGCGAGGGAGCTCGAGGTCGAGCACGACGTGGAGTGGAATGTGACAATTGCAAGTGATCAGGTTCCTCCAAGTGGCAAGTAGGCCTATTCATCGGGTAGGCCCCCGTGGGAATGTCGGAGCTCGAACCAGGGAGCGCCTATCCTGTCCAAGCGCCCGGCGACGTGCGGCACGCACCCAGGCCTACGTAGAGCGAGAGGGTCGTTTACGAGCCCTCAGCTTACCCAGGTATGGCAGTGTGCCGGCCTCTCCTCTGAGCTTTAAAGGCGAGTCAACTCAGCTGGCTAGCGAGCCTAGCTACAGGCTGCTTTCAAAGCATCGCTAGTAGTAGAAGTACTAGCTGTGATAGTACCAGACCGGCCGCTCTTACATGATTTGTGACATCTTCAAGTGACGCAAGTGTCGTCTAGTAACACCTAATTAGCAAGTCGGAAGACGGTCGCGCGGTATGGGTATGATGCATGTCAGGCCACTCACTCGGCAGGTACAGCGCAGAAAGCTTGCGAGCTGACCAAACATCCAGCAAACGAAATCGCGAGGGCGTGCGGAGGAGGCGAATCTGTTTCAACCTGAACGCAAACGTGAACCTATGGCAAACCTATGGACATTTGTTACTGGCGACCCATAGGATTTCCTCGCCATTACTCTACCAGGGTATGCGGACCAACGCACAACTGCGCGCATTCCGGAGGAATACCAGCACGTTCCGTCTTCGCGGAGCCCATAAACATCCGGTGAGCACTGAGCTAGAGTTTGAGGTGTCTCCTGATGTCTCCGGAGGTAAGGGTGTTAACGTACTATTTTAAAAAAACAAGAACGGTGAGATCTTCGACTCGGGATCGCCTTCAAGCTTCAAAGCTTCCAACGTCGACTCTTCGAGCTTCAAGCTTCAGGTTGAGACAGATCCGCCTCCTCCGCACGCCCTCGCGATTTGGTTTGCTGGATGTCTCGTTCCTAATCCATCATACATCTGACTGCTCGAACTTCGGGTTGCTGACATGGAAGAACCCGAGAGTCCGAGGAGAGCGGCTTGGAGTACCAGACGAGGCGAGACGTCAGTTTCAATTTGCCTGCTGACTTTTGCTCTATGGTTGTAACAAGTTCAAGAACTCAGAAAGAGGGAGTAGGCTTGCTGCGAACATGGCGGCGAAAACCCAGGACTTAGGTATGATCATGAGAGGGAGAGGAGTAAGCGAATGTGTCTCCAGCTTACTATATAACCCCCTCGAACAGCTCTGGCCTCAGCAGAACCCCTCCAAGTTCGCCTTTCATCTTGAAGCTCGTGAGTTGCCTCTCATCAGTCCCGCACACTAGCACTGTGCTCTAAAATCATCCACTAGGTATCGAAAATCCCTGTCGACAATGTTCAAGTTTGCGCTCGTCAACGCTCTTTTACTCGCCTGTGCCGCCGCCGTCTCCGGGATGTCCCTCTCCACTCGGGGTGAGTCTTTAGATTGTTCTCCCTCTCAATTCTCTATCTTTTCCAGACCGTGCTCTGACACTCTACTATTTCGTAACCAGAGGATTGCCCCGCGCATGACCCGACTAGGCCTGTGTGCGACACGACACTTGGCAGCCCGCGTTTTGACGACTGCGTAAAGGCGATGAACCAGCTGGCCACGAGTTGCTACCAGACCAATCCTTACAACTCGGCCTGCACGACTCAGATCAAAGTAGGCACGTGTAAAGTCGACGTTTGTGGTATAAGGAATTCGCACATCAAGACGGGCATAAATTGCGGCGGCTATCTCAAGTCCATTCTCAACGAATGCGAATGGAACGGGCTCGTCGGTGGGCATATCTATCCCCAGCGATGCAACGTGGAGAATCTTCCCGACTGGGGAGCATATCGGATCCAATTCTCACACAGCGCTAGCTAGTACGAGGGGATTTTTTACTGCCATCGCTAAGTACTTGCTGACGGTTCGCTTGTTCAGATTGCTCATGCTCGATGTCTCCGACGACACTGAGACTGTACTGTATACACTCGGCGAGCCGTGACTCCTAGTACTTCTCCTTCTCTCTTCCCCGTTCAATGCAATCGAATTCCAAAGTCGCTCCATAGCACAAATAAATCACCCTTGAACGCCATGGTCATGTCGGACCTGGACTCCCTCAACATGGACATCCTGCTCCGCAATGGCTTCCATTTCGCGGTCAGTCCCACTGCGTGGCCGGAGCACCGGAGATCCACCCGAAACCTATCCGTCCAACAGACCAGAACAGACCCATCATTGTCTCAGGCGCCAATTCCTGTGTCCAGTACAAGGCCGATATTTCGGTGACCAAGCGTCCATAGTGGCCCTATTTGATCCATTGGACGCTTAGGACGACTTTCGCTTGTGAGGAGGAGTGCGACGGCGGAGATCCGGTTCTACATGATTCGCTGACATCTCAGCCCGTCGTAGTATTCCCATCATCGGGGCCCTACTAGCCTGAATCAGATATAAAAGATCTTGAAGAGGTGAGTGAGAGGATGAGATACGACCCTGTTGCCAATACTTAGATGCAAGTGTGGCGTGGGATTAGATTGCCATGTACGTCCACCGTTCGGATACCACCGTGATCGTATTCCTGGATCCTCTTAAGTAGATCCATTCCTTCTGAAACGGGAGCCATTATTATCATGGATGTGTCGTTCCCGAGTTTTGATCACCGTGGTCGAGATTGCAGCGCAGCAGACAAGGGGGTACTGTTCTCAAGTTAACAGCGGTGGCACTGGTGGGGTGCGGGAGGGTGCGGGTTCAAACTCGCACGTCTGGCCCACTGGGTACGTACCTGCTGAGTACGAAAATCCGCAGACGAAATCGTGTATCGACGTCATGCGCTCCTCAAAATTTGTGGCATGACCACTTTACATAAGTTTCCCATACGATAATCTACCGACACTCTGCAGACAATCTGCGGATTGACACAGAATGCTCTAAAAAGAGCCATCTAGGAGGAATTCGTGACAAATGTCCTCTACATTCATGGATTCACAAGAAATGCTTCGCCTGACAGATCTGGCGTTTCACCCTGTGTACGAGACCAGGAGTACAAGTTTGATGGATTAGGAACGAGACATCCAGCAAACCAAATCGCAAGGGCGTGCGGAGGAGGCGCATCTTTCTCAACCTGAAGCTTGAAGCTCGAAGAGTCGACGTTTGAAGCTTTGAAGCTTGAAGGTGATCCCGAGTCGAAGATCTCACCGTTCTTGTTTTTTTAAATAGTTCTGACTGCTCGAACTTCGGGTTGCTGATATAGAACCCGAGAGTCCGAGGGGAGCGGCTTGGAACTAGTACCAGACGAGGCGAGACGTCAGTTTCAATTTGCTTGCTGACTTTCGCTCTATGGTTGTCTATGTTGACGATCGCCGTAGATATCGCATAGCTTGAAACAAGTTCAAGGACTCAGAAAGAAGGAGCAGGCTTGCTCCGAACATGGCGGCGAAAACCCAGGACGTCTCCAACTTATATAACTCTCTCGAACAGTTCTGGCTCAGCAGAACCTCTCTAAGTTCGCCTTTCATCTTGAAGATCGTGAGTTGCCTCTTTTCAAGTTCAACCCTGCACACTGGCACTGTAGTCTAATATCATCCAACAGGTATCGAACATCGCTGTGGACAATGGTCAAGGTTGCCCTCGTGAACGCTCTTATACTCGCCTGTGCCGCCGCCGTCTCGGGGACGTCCTTGTCCGCGGCCACACGGGGTGAGTCTTGAAATTGTTCTCCCTCTCGATTCTCCCTGTCTTTCAAGCTTCAAGTTCCGGACTGTGCTCTAACTTCACTCCAATTGACCTATTCCGTGGCCAGACGATTGCCCCGCGCACGACACGACTAGGCCTCAGTGCGAAACGACACTTGGCAGCCCGCTGTTTGACGACTGCGTACAGGCGATGAACCAGCTGGCTACGCGGTGCAACCAAAGCAACGGTCACAAGTCATTATGCACGACTCAGATCACAGTACGCACGTGTAAAGTCGACGTCTGTGGTGCCAAGGGCTCGCATATCAAGGATGGCATAAATTGCGGCGGCTATCTCCAGTCCATTCTCAACGAATGCCAATGGAACGGGCGCGTCGGTGGGCATATCTACCCCCAGCGATGCAACGTGGTCGAACCTGACACAGGAGCATATCGGATCCAATTCTCACACAGCGCTAGCTAGTACGAGGGAATCTTCTTACCGCCATCGCTATCTACTTGCTGACGGTTTGCTTGTTCAGATTGTTCCTGTGCGATGTCTGCGACGATGCTCGCAAGGTGTAACCATGGGCTTTTGACTCCGAGCTCCATCGATGAGACTGTACTGTTCTCCTTCTCTCTTCCCCCTTCAATGCAATCGGATTGTCCAAAGTCGCTCCATAGCACAAATAGATCACCGTTGAACGCCATGGTCAGTGCCTGCGGATATGGGGCTTGTTCGCGCTCCCTTGTATTTTAATTCGAGTCAAGTTAAATTCGCCGTGGTTGGGCCGGACGGACGATACCGTCAAGGTGTTTGGACGATGCGGTTGATTGATCTAGACAAAACATGATGGGTTTTTGAATCAGCCGAGGGGGATAGCATGCTCACAATGGCCGGTCAGTATACGTCATACCTGTTATGGTTTCGATGAGTACCATCAAAGCGGGGGCGGACACACTTGATGGCATGGCTCAAGCATGGCTCCAACGTACCGAGCCTATCGAGGTTGCCCACCGGTACTTATTGGGATGCAACTGCGCCGGGGAGGTCCCACTGGGCTTCGAGATCCACTGGGTGGACCCGGCAGGCTCACGGCGTCACCTCTGAACCAGGAGTAAGCTATCATAGGCTATCATGCGTCGTTGTCATCGAAGCCGAGCCGTCCACACACTCCCTGGCCAGAGACCGTTCTGCTAGGACGATCTGTGTGCCAGGGGAGCGGCTGTGCTGTACGACGAGAGGGATTGGCGGGCGGGAGAACCGGATGGATGTCGGGCCCGCGCACCCGGACAAGCCGTCGGCAGGTACCCGGAGGTGAAACAACCCCTCCCGAGGCATCCCCGCCGGCTTGGGTGAGATGCGCGGGTACATGAGCGGTAAAGATCGCGTTCGGCACTCTTCTGCACTCCTTCGAGTAAGACTCGTACGAATGGGACGCGCGTGCATATCGAAGGGGACGTGGTCGGCGGTGTTGGCGCGTCGCACAACCCCAGTTTCGACATGTCAGTGGCCCGTGGGATCGTCGGGCGGGACCGTCGGTCGGGCATTCAAGGCGCTGATGGTGCCTTTGATGGTGCAACGTGGCACGTAACGGTCGCATGCGCGCTTCAAGAGCGTCCACAGTTGACAGCAAGTCCAGCAGTACTTTGTGAAGCAAGTCAGTGGAGGCTGTCTGGATCATCAACGTCATTACACACTAACGTTGAATACACAGTACAGGCTGCCGGCCAAATTTGAGGACGTACCGATGCGAAACGAACATGGGAGGGGCCCTGGAGGAGGAGGAGGAATTGAATTTAAGCGCACACCACGTCTACAAGCCCCTAGTCTACCATATACAGCACAGCAGACTTCAACGTGATGTACACTACCGAACCCTACTTAAATAAAGCACCTCCGAATAAGACCCTCCCTGCCGTAGTGCATTCCGAGATAATGGTTGAACCACATGTTCGAGCATGAGACCTTTGGCTCATCACCCATGCAAGCACAGGTGGAGCAGGAGCGACTGCGACAGCACGTTGGCATATCGAGTGCCATACCACGGACTAAAACCCAGAGGATAAAAAATGTTTTTTCGTGAAAAAACCTCCGGGAGTCTAACCAGGTACTCCTGTACCGGCTGACAACACTCATCCGGGCCCAAGGGTCATGAATGAGACATGGGATCCAATAGTACCGGGGAAGACTATGAGCAAGTCGAGCAATACCCTCGGGTAGCAATATCTTGTAGGTGCCCATTGTTTCGCGGGGCATGTTATGATCATGATAGTATGCGAGGCAGGGTACCGCATTGCGAAGTACATATGTTACGAAAAGCGAGAGGTCGACGGCAGCGTACATGTAGGAGACCGTCTCCTAAGTTCATAGCTTCATTACGCACTGTCTCTTGCACCCATATACCTCCAATCGCCTTCGCAGGTGGTCTATCCTCAATGTGAGGCCTCTGCGGGTGGTGTGCGAATAGCATTCGGTAGTGGGGAGGGTGTACGAGTACGTCTGAGCGGGCCTCCTGCTGAAAAACTTCGTTGTTCACATCCATCCACCCCAGTACTGGCCTCCGAACGCTTCCGTCCTCAACGTGTGAGAGCTCGACGGATTCAAAGCGATGTATTTCGGAATGGAACAGCGACGAGCGTGTAGGGTGTTTTTGACCTCTCGAAGGGCTTAGCGCCGTCATCCGCCGTGTCTCGCAGCCATCCACCCCGTTATCCACCTCCAATCGCCTCCGTAGGTGGCATATCCTCGATACGAGGCCTCTACGGACGGTTTGCGATGGATGGGGAGGGAATATGTGGACTTGCAAGGACGCTGCACTGGAAAACCGATTCCAGCCTGTGCAGATCGACGAGCCGACCGTCGAGGCGACGATATCGATCCTTCGTGGCCTCAAGCCTCAGTATGAGGTACACCACGGTGCCTGGAAGTTAGTCGGATGCACTCTCTGGCCGACGGATCGTCCTATTAGGACGCTCCCTGGTCAGGGAGTGTGTGTACTATACCGAAGCCATATTATTGATGTTACAGAGCTATCCTACCGTGGTCCGAATGACAAGTCAGAGAGCCCCAGTTTATATCTGACGTCTATCCAGGGTCCTCATACCACTAACGGGACCTTGGAATGGGATCAGCCTCATGTAAGGCACCAGTGCGGGCAGAATTGAATTACCCACTGATACACCACTTGCAACCAGCGTGATCGAGACCTGAAGGTAGTACTAATACCCCAGTGACAGTGCTGAGTGGGATAACATTTAGAGGGGGTTGGGCCAGACGACGACCCATTTGCATTTCGTAGGTCTAGTCCGGATCCGAGTCGGGAGGCTGGAACGGTCCTGGACCTACAATAAGCTGTGCAGAGCATCCACGGGGTGTGTGTCAGTATTTCCTGGAGACACAGACATACTGCATGGCTTACTGGAATGACCGTGGAATCGTAGACGGCGCACGCATCATGCATGCTTCACATCCGATGGGGCCACGCGATTTAGGTGTGGGGACAGCCGCGGTGCGGTTAGATGAGTGCGGAGAGGATCTCTTCGATATCAGCGCACCCGAGGCAACCCGCAGACACGGACGTCCAGGTCGTTCGCGGCGCAGTGCCCACGCCGGACAAGCACGAGTGGCGTGCACAAGTCATCCTGCTGAACGTGTATAAAACGCTGCAGTCTAGCCGCGTCCCCCTCAGCACAACAAATGTGAACACTCACCATGCCTCTCCTTCGTCACAAATCCTCCTCTCCCTCGCCGTTGCGTCCAACGACGACCGCACCCTCGTCTCCGCCGTCCGACATGCAGCTCAAGGGGGTCAAGCGCATCGTGAGCGGTCTCAAGAGACGCATCAGCTACATTTCCTTACGCGGCCACATTCGACACCACGACGGCGTTCCCGCAGACGCCCACCCCTCGCCCGTCGTCCTCGGGGTTGTTCCCGACCACGAGCATCCCATCACCTTTCCTGTCTCCCCCCGCACTCACGCCAGTGTCGACACCCTCACAAGAAGCGTCTCTGCCGGTGGCCTCGGAAAGCATTACAGTGATTCCGAGGAGTCAAGCTCGTCAAGCTCAGGGCACTCCCGCTTCTCGAGCGCGGATTCGTCGTTCCACGAGGCGCACTTGATCTCGGAGCACCAGGTAGAGTCCTCGTTAAATCAACCCTCAGAGGGCATCCCAGAGAACCGGTGGAGCATAGCCAGTCTCTCTTCCCGCCTCCCACCTCCTGAATCCCTCACTGCACCCCTCGAGGCTTTCGTTCCGCCAGCCCGGGAACCGTCTCCGTCCCTTGTGGAGAAGAAGTCTATCGTCTCGTTTGAATCGCTCACAGCGCCTCTCGAGACTTTAGTCCTTCCCGAGGACATCCGTACGCCGGTTGACCAGCGGCAGCTCCCGATAACCCCTTCGATTCAGAACCCTTGGGAGGTCCCGCTACCTCCTCTTGAACCCTGCGACTTCGCTCTCCCAGGAGCGGACGACGACGGCGATTCAATTTTTGAGCCTGCTCCCCCTACCCCCATCGCATCAACCCTCCCTGAAGCATTCCTTATTCCGGAGCATAGCGATTCACTTCCGTCAGCAGACAAGGCCTCTGCAGTCCCTACCTCAACTTCTCTGAACTTACTTGTTCAGATGGATCCTCTTGGTGTGGCCCAACCGTCGCTGTCAGCTGCAGTCGAGAGTGGCGCTGCTACGGAGCTGCTATCGTCCACTCTCGATTCGCAACTTTCGGCTTCGATGGAAGTGCAGCGAGAAACACCTCTCTTTTCCCCTCCCGCCCCAGTCGGCGAGCCCGAAGTGCCCAATCCTTTCATCGAGGATCCTGATGCAGAGCTCTCCGAGGACGTCTCCGTCGCGTCGGAAAGCATGGCGCAGTCCATTCTCGCCCCTGCCGCTGAGGAGATCGCCCTCGCCCCCCCACCAGCCGCCATCCCACTTCCCCGCTCCCCCAACTTCAACAAGTCGATGCCGCCCACCCCGGCGCCGCCCAGTGATGATGAAGATGAAGACGACGTTCCCGAATTGTATCTACCAGGCCTCACTCTCCCGACCATGTTCCTGCCTATACCGAATGTACGCGCTCCGCTCTTTTCTTCGTTGACATGGTGGTTATCTAAGTCCGCTGTAAATTATTCCCAACCGTGTACCGCTAGACAGACGCATTGAGTACCCTCCTGACCAAATACATCCCGGCTGAAAAGCGACCCCCGCGAGACTTGTCCGGCGATTATGCTCGCTTCGGCGGGGAGATTCACCCGTTGGTTGTGAGTGGAACAACGGCTACAATGAGTGCTGAGTTGACTGAGTGTCCTGTGCAGATGACGAACAGTTGGAGAGCTGTTGCCAAACAGGCCCGCGACCGGATAGTCGAGGCCGACCCAGAGGACGTCCCGTTCATCCTCTCTGTGAGTGACACCTACAACGCCGTCAGCATCGTGCTCGCAGGGAGTGCTCACACACAGTACACCGTCCGCAGCTTTGGTACCTCCGGCTCTCGTCGCTCGCGCGCATGCGCCTGTTCAACCAGACCGCCGCGGAATGCACGAACCTCTTCACCGTCCTGCACGCGATCGAGCCGCCCGCGACGCAGGCGTTCCTCTTCGAGCGCGTGATGCCCTTCGAGCTCGAGGTGCTCTACGCGAAGCTCAAGTACTGGGCGGGAGACCACATGGGCTACCTCGACACGCTCGCCGCGCTGCTGCAGCGCTGCAAGTTGCGTGCGCGCGTGGCGAAGGCGGACCAGGTCGCCTCTGCGATGTGGGCCGAGCGCGGGTCGCGCGTCTGCCTCATCATCGCGTCGCAGCTGATCGAAATGAAGGTACCTCATCTCTCTCTCCCCCCTCCTCCTCCTCTCTCTTTTCAGCATCCTCGGACGGCCCGCAGGCTGACCCCGTGTCTCTGACGTACATAGGACTTCGCCGCCGCCGCAAGGGTCCTGGAACCGCTCTGCCTGGCAAATGGCAACACCACGACGTCGCCCGCGCTCCGCTCCGCGGTCGCACGCGTGTACCTCCAGGGCGGGTACGTCGCCATGGCCGCGAAGCACTTCGCGGCCGTCGCAGAGGACCCGACGGCGGACCCCGCCCAGAAAGCCATGAACGCCGCGCTGTACGCGTCTGCCGAGGGCGACTGGCAGCGCGCGGCGAGCGAGCTGCAGAAGATACTCGCGGCCGACCCGGAGAACTTCGTGGTAGGTCGTATATGATTCCTCGCTGCGCACGTCCCAGCAGGCTGAACAGACTCGTCCCAGGCGGTCAATAACCTCGCTGTCGCGCTCCTCAACCAAGGCAGGCTTCGGGAGGTCAGCGGGGCATCTACCCTCTTCTGTGCGGGTCGACTGACGTCGACATCATTGTAGGGCATCGAGGTCCTCGAGGGCGCTCTCCGCGCCTCCCCTGCCACAATCGTCACGGCAGAGCCGTTCCTCTTCAACCTCTGTGAGTTCCGACATCTCCATATGACCGTACGACCTTGTCTGATCCGTGCATCACTCAGCTACGATGTACGAATTGCGTTCTTCATCCGGCGCAGACAAGAAACGCGAACTCCTCGTCGAGGTCGCGAAGTGGGCTGGAGATGGCCTGCGCACAACGTGCCTCAAGATGCCCACGAGCTGAGCGGTGACCGCCCACGAATCTCTCGGTTTCTCCTCCACTTTCTATAGCTATGTATTTGGATCCTGCTGTGCATGCGCAACAGACCGGGCATGTTGCACAGGGCATGTTGCTTGCACAAGGCATGTTGCATAAACGAACGTGAGAGACGGACATACGCCAGACATTACGGTGGTCGATCGTGGTAGTATAGTGTCTCCAATTACTGTCCCTGGGCGATCCATATGTTCCAGAGCTCCCAGGTTCGCCCCGCCAGAGAACACACAACAGCTCCCCGCTCCCTCTCACATCGCAGATTGACGAGTCGTAACATAGAGTTTCAGATCTTGCCAGCCTGTATGCCATGCACCAGTCAGCTCGCGTGCGCCTGAATCGTCATGTATGAAAAACGAAGGATTCTTACCTCCCCCTACACGGCACATAACCTTCCTGGTCGTGCCCTTGCCGGACCGCGTCATCGTCGTAAGCTTGCACGTCACCACCTTCCTGCCCAGCTGGTTCGAGAACGCGTACTGCGCCCGGATCTCCTCGCCCTCCTTCGGGGCCGCCCTCAGCGGCGGGTCCACGCGCTCGACGAGCAGGCTGTGTGACACCGAGTTCACGATGTTCGCGACCTCCATGTCGAGCGGGTCCCGGTGGTTCGCGGGCACGTAGTAGTGCACCGGCTCGCCGAAGAGCCCGTCCGGGGTCTCCGCGCCCGCGCGCGAGCCGGGGCGCGAGCTGGGCGTGCGCGGGCTCGCGCCGTCTTTGAAGCTCGAGGGCGGGGCGCGCGGGCGGGGCGTCATGCGGTAGAAGCCCTCGGGCGTCTGTGCGCGCGCCGCGGACGAGCGGAAGGACATCGCGCTGTCCGGGCGGTACGACATGGCGGTACCTGGCCGCGACGCGGAGGAGACGTGCACGCTCGGTATTGGGATCATCGAGCGACTGGGCGGCCGGGGCGGGAAGTAGCCCATGCTCCCCGAGACAGAAAGTGTGGGTGAGAGTGCACGTTGCGCCGGGCTCGGACTAGTCTGGCCCGAGGAAACTGACCGGAGGTGCTTGGAGGGGCTAGGAATGTGACTTGGTGTCTTCGGACGATCGCGAGGCGAGACTGTGATAGTAGATGTCGTGATAGGGAGGCCTGCTGGGGTGTGAGAACGCGACGGCGGCCGGTACATAGAAAACGGTGTGGTCGAGGATTGTGCAGTGGAAGAGGATGTTACAGGTGACCATGGTCGGGATGAAGCCATTGAGCTTCGCGACAGGCTCCGTTTGTACAGAGGTGGGACGGGGGGTATATCTTCTGAGGTGTTAGGGCGGGACACGGATGGTCTCCGTGGGGACTGTTTGATAGTGCCTGTTCGCTCGTCTTCCACCACTCGGGTCGAGCTGTTCCACGCTGGTCGGTTCTTCAGCATGGGCCTGGAAGGAGAGCTATCAGGGGTGAGGCTATTACTATACTTGTGTGAGGGGCGATCGGGAGTGGTCGGCGTAGGGGGTTGGCCGCCATTGAAGAAATGGAACATAGAGGACCTATGGCGGAGAGTGCGTGTCGGTTCGGACGAAGGCACGCGCGAGAGAGAGGGACTCTTGGACGGGACCGGGGTCATTTTCCCTGGAGCTGGGGATTTCGTACCGGACCCTGCGGCCTTGAGTTTGCGGGCAATCTTCCGAAAGGGAGAGATGGATCGCGAGATGGTGCTGGCACTACTCGGTGAGCGACCTTTCTTCTCTCCGCTGGGAGGAGTCGCAAGATAACCGTTCTTGGACACCGATGTCACAGCAGACTGGCTAGATTCTCCAGAGCTCAGCGCAGAATCGCCACCCTGAAGAAAGAGCCGCCGTAGATGTTCCATGTCAGTGTCCGTCCTCGTTATTCGTTCTCTCAAGTTGCGCCAGCGCTGGGTACATTCCGCATGTCGTCGCAGGCATTCTCCATTCTTTGTTACTCGATCTTGTACTCCTTTGTCGATTATGGATAACACTTTGGATGTCGCGGGCATGTAATGCCTGCAAGATTGTCAATAGAGGAAGCTGCTGTGGCATAAATAGAGACACACTTCTTCTTTGCCTCGTAAGACTCCAGGAGCGCGACGAATGTCTCATACGTGAGAGGAGACCTATCGGCGCGTCCCAATGACGAAGCATTTGACGAGTTGACCGGTTCGTCAAAACCTCGCTTCTGCACTTGCCACATGAAATCCTGTCAGACGTGCTGTTGAGAGAAATTCCACACAGCGAAGAGGGTTGTACCACGCACCTGACATCGGTTGACAGCTTTCTCGAGGCTGGACATCATGCCATCTGCTTGGTCTGTCACCGTGCGGAAGACGGTCAACCATTTGTCTTCCTTCAGCTCATCTCTCAAGACCTGAATCTCCTTCTGAAGCGCCTCCCAGTCTGCCATGATTGTAGCATGTTTGCGCAAGATCCCCGCTTCCTCTTCCGTGTGGGTATTCACTACCGTCGGGGTATTATCAGCGCGCTTCAAGATGGGCTCCAAAGAGTCTTCGACGGTCTTGATGCCCTTCGAAACAGCTTCGAGGCGTTCGTCCAGGCTAACAAGTGCTTGATCAATCACTGTTGTTGTGCTGTTCGCGTCTTTCGACGACTGGGACTTGTGCCGTAGTTCTTGAATTTCTAAAGCACGAGGATGCTCGGATCGGCCGTATCTGAATAGCTCGCACTGACTTACTCACCAAAGATACGAGTCTGGATATCCGATATCGAGTACGAGAGCTCCGTGATATGCGTTGAAACGGCGAGGATGCGCAGGTCCCTGCGCCGGGCGAGTAGAGATTCAGATGTGGGCATACTGGCAACGAGTGCAGGGTCAACGTACTCGTGGCTCCTCTCCTTTCCCTTAGACATAGTGGACATGACAGATGCGCGTTTGAAAGTGACGGTTGCATCCTCTGTTCGGGACGGTGAACGTTTGAACGCTCGTCAGCGACGGGAGTTGACGCGACGGGGAAAGCCGTACCATCGTCAGCTCTGCTCAGACGGCCGCTGGACGAGCTTGAAGTAGAGGTGGCGGAAGGTACTGGCGAGGGCGGAACGGAGGGCGATGGAGATGGTGGTACATGGCTGATACTGTTCTTAGACGCAGACGAGAATATGCTAGAAGACCGAGGAGAGCTGAGAGTGAGGGAGACCATAACAAGGAGCGAGAGAGCGCAATAGCAAGAGCGATCGACAGGGAGCGGGAAGACGGGCGAGATGGGAGGTCGGGGGAGGGGAGAAATGGAGTGACGGCAGAGAATCCAGGACGAGATTCGTGCCTCAGAGGATCCGCCGAGTCAAACTTATGTCGCAGGCAATCCAGGGGGGTATAGGCAACAAGTTGCGGGAACGGACGCGACGGATCCTCTGCTCGTCAACGACCAGCAGCGCTGAACAGGACAAAAGACTTTCGGTGGTCGTCGTCGTAGCGGTGAGATGAGCAATGCTCCCATCTGACAGCGCTCGCTTTACTACACCCGCAGCTAATTAAACCCACACTTAATAATCGCTTACCACTCGACAACAGCACCCTTACATTGTCTTAATTACCGGAGTTGTTGCTCGGTAACCACCTTTTCTTATCAACGAACTGACCAACACCAAAGCAATCGAGTCATTTGTACACACGCAGAACCCGCCGGTGCGGACGGACGAGGCTCCTGCACGACGAGCCTACACGCCCAGATAAAGCACGACTACCTTATCATTAATATGTTCCTTTGTAGAATACGATGCACAGTATATTGAGATGGAGCAGGACCTGCGCATACGATCCCCATAGCCCATCCCGGCCAACGCCAATGGCCATTGCACGATGTTGCAAATTTGCGAGCCGGAAGCACTGTGTTTAGGAGGAGGAAGGCAAATTCATTCGCAGCAGATGGGTGTTCGCCATGACGGGTAGCGTCGGAGTGTCGTGCAAAGCGTTCATCGCGCAAGGGATACAGCAGGTCCCCCACATGCGTCGTCCGGTCAATCCACGTCCATGGCCGTGTACGACTCTTCGCCCGGCTCCTCTTGCGGATGCAGACGCCCCATCTTCGACTCCTCCCACCTCTCTCTGAACCGCTCCCGCGCGTCCGCGTCCGCGGCCTGGAACATTGTCAGCCGCGAGTCCTTCCACGCGCGCGGGTCCATAGACTGGTGGACCCCCGGGGCGAGCCCGTCCAGCGCCCACAGATGCCGGTACTGCAGCACGTTGTCGTCCTCCCGCGCAGACTGCAGCAGCGGATGGTGGAGCAGCCCGGGATAGTAGCGTCCGCTGATCAGCGAGAGAGAGATGACGACTTCGTGTTCCGGAGGCAGGATCGGGCGGAACCTGTAGCCTTTGCTTGCTGGGGGAAGAGGATAATGTGTCGACAGCACCGGGTGCGACAACTGTACGTCTAGTTTGCGGTTCGCTTGTTGTGATGCCTCGAGGGACGCAGCGGCAGCTGGTGAAGTCTGGGAAAGGATGTCGGTCGCCGTCTGTGATGGTGGTACTGTAGGATCCGGGTTCGGCAGCGGAGGAGGTTTCATTGGCGAAGGCTGGGCCATGAACGACGGTCCGCCTGAACCTTGAGATATTGACATTGTTACTACAGACGTTACCATTAGCAAGCGGGGTAGGAGGAACGCGGAGGCATAACTCACCGTCAGGCTCTTCGCGGGCTTTACCTTTGCCTTTCCCACTGACATCGAGAATTTGATTCAGGGGCTCCTCCTCCTCCCAGTCTTCGTCGACAAGTTCGTAGAGCATCCCACTCGCTCGACACTCCTTGTTAAACTGACCATCACCGATTGGGACATCGACGACGACCAAACCTTCCAACCGCAGGAAGAGACCCCTCTCACCAGCACCAAAGCTCGCCTCGTCAAAATCTTCGTCGCCCTTACTAGCCTTAGCGCGCGCGAGAGTGCTCGCCGAAGGCCCGGCAGGAGGAAAAATCACATCGGTGCCCTTGGGTGCGAATTGCGACCGAGCAATCTTCAGCCGTACAAGCTCGTCCGTCCAAATCCGTTCCGTTCCCCACCAGAGCCCTTGGAAACGAGTCTGAACGACGATCTGAGGGACCTTATTCGCCGAGCGGGAGGGACGACCAGCCATGCTGATGCTTTCCGTCTCTGTCGTCGAGCCGTTGGGTGGAGGCATCGTTGCAGGCGAATTCGCGTTGTTAGTGAGTGATTGCTGAATCACAGAGTGAAGCGAGGCGTTTGGAGGTAGGAAAGACGGTTGGGGAGGTGCCGGCTGTTGCGATGCAGATGGTGAAGGTGCGGGCGGAGCAGGAAGAGTGAACGTGCACTCCCATTCATCGGTGGGGAGCCAGAATTGGGCGATGTTCGAAGCGACTTGGATACCTAGCGTGAACGGGGCTGCGGCCTGTCTGTACTTCTTCTGAGGGCTCTCTTCGCCGTCTGCTGGTCCCATGGGGTCGAACGTGAACATGTGACGCTCTAAATCTCGGTCCATCTCCTCTATGGGAACATTTTGCATAAAGGCATCGAGCTCCGCCTGGATGCGCCCCAATAGTACATCTGAGGGAGCGTACGCGAGGTAGGGCAAGACTTCTTCCTCCCGGAGGTGGATGTTGTATGAGGTGCCGAGCAGCTTGATCTTGTAAACATACCACTGCTCTATCACCCACGGTACTTTGCCTTGTGCTTCCACAGGGGCTGTTGGGGGGGCCATGGGGGACCCTGGTGCAGATGGGTTAGCTGGCCCTCCCAAGTCCGGGTTGTCGTCTTGTGCCTCAGCATACAGATGCTCCATGTTCACATCGCCATCGGGCAAGGGGACGGGAACAGGAATAGCCTTGATCAATGCTTCCTCGACGATGCCTGGCCAGAAAGAGATATCTTCTTCAGGGCGTGGACCACGGACCGGGGGGTCGAGATGGCACCAGAGCAGTTCGCCTTTACGATATCGTCGAGGCCTCTGCATGGGATGATAGCATATTGATGTGCGAATGTCGATGTCGCGCTCAGGAGACACGTACTGCGTCGGCCCAACTAGTAGCTTCGGCGGTTTGGGAGCTCGACGGACCGCGGCGAATGGCTTCGTGCTCGGACGTTCCTGTCGACGCTGTCTTCCGTCGGCATCGCGACGACCTCTAGATCCACGGGCAGCGGAGCGGGGAAGACCAGCAGCTATGGACGCAGAGCGTCTTGCACTAAGACCCATGTTGTCGGAAATGACTTTCTGGGGCTGCTTAGAGCAATATTTGCATTGGCAGTTGGCACGGTTGAGGCTCTCGTCAGTCAAGAGCCAATACGCGTGTGGGATAAACTCGTTGGTCGAACGAAAACGGTTTACATGCGTAGATCCTGTAGGTAGATGAGTGGATGCCTCACCAAGGCTAATAGCCTTCGTACCGTAAAGATATGGATCATGGCGCGGAGATTTAGCTTTGCCCTTGTTGTGGTCAAAGAACTGGTAATTTGCGGGCCATTCCTTCAGGACGTACTTGGGGCCCTCTTCGAGGCACCGCTATTAGAGGGGTTGCGGTATATCCACGCTCTTGACACGACTTACCGGGTAGACCCAGTCGCGTAGCCAACGCGGCACCAACAGACACACGCCATAAGATTGCGAGACTTTCGTCCATCGCGATCGGACGCATGTAATTGACCTCGCCTTCTGAGTCTACGCTTTTGGTCGTGTTCTTCGGGAGTGCTCTAACATCCCCGTCAGAGCGAGGAAATTCGAGCCATGTTGGGTTCTCCGGCAAAGAATGACCACCCGGGTGCCTTCGAGACATCCGCACAGATGGCAAAAAGCAGAGAGTGAAGGAGAAAGCGAGGAGAGGGTTGAAAAGGGTAGAACGCGAGGAATGGTCCAGTTGTGCCGAATCCTAGAGCCACCCGAGACCCGTTTAACAGACGCCCATCTGTCTGCACACGTGGCATCGGCAAGAACGCACCGTGGGAATTCGTCCTGGGGTATATAGCTTGTCATCTCGCAGCGATTTCTCTCCTCAATCCCCTTCAGTCTTTGCAATTACAGACACACTCAGACTGCACGACTACACGAAGCTGTCAATCTCAGCAAGAGCGTATCTTAGGTATGTTGTGTTTCTTATTACTTTGAACCCTTCGCGCCGTAATTATCTACTCCTTGTGCGGCTTTATCCCACCGCCGAGGCGTTAAACTATGCGGCAAGAGCACCTAGCGGAACTACATGTTTTCGCTCGTTCTGCAGATCATCTACTTCGCTTTCCATATGAAGCTGATGTTTTGAAGGAACGGGACATCTCTACGCATCTACGTATACGTATTCTAGGTGTATTCTACAGTCCAATATTTGATATACAATATTCAGCCCTGCCTCCTGCCATGGGTCCGTCGCCTGGTCGTAAAATTTCGGTACTATATGTCACCCATAGAGTATATGGCATCAACTCTTGCTTCGAAGACTTGTCCGTTTCGATTCCTTCGTGGTGGACTGACCTCCAGTCGTGAGTGCACTGGTGTGTTGAGGTAAAATGCTAGATTCATTCCGTGACCCCGTTTGATGGAGGGCGTCGCTGTCAGGAAGTGCACCAGGTTGAAGTTCCTCATCCGTGTCGACTATGGTGCCGCCGTTTACTTCCCGCTTCCTGCGACGCGCGGCCATAGGATTGAGGATGAGGGCGCATACGATGACGATCCCATCTAGGACCTGTCGCAGATATTAACATCGTGCAAGGCGTCGATATGGTTGTAGGGCTAACGGACCACAACAAGCGAATACGTTACTCCGGCGACCACATCGAAGGTGTCTTTGAAAGCTAGCGACAGATCGCTGAATACACCGCCTGCCGCGTCGATGCACATGAAGATGACCGAGATGCCGATAACTTCCTTGTACTTGTAGATCTCGTAGTATTGAGGTCTTGTCTAGCAGTCAATATTTCATAAAGATACAGCACTGACCTAACAACTCACATGAGTGCAATCGATAGTAGCACGGTACTCACGACTCCGAAGAATTGAACTGGACGGGAGTTACCGTGTTCAAACGCGGGCTTTGGGTTCTTGCAAGGTTCAGTGAACGCACAAGATATGTATTCAGGTAGACGTGCTTGCCTTGATCGCGAAGACCATGCCCGCTTCAAACCCGCCAGACACGAGAACAATAGCGATATAGCACAGGGTGCTAGTCAAAAGCGTCCACTTTCGACCATAGTAGAGGCACTATGAGGCAGAAACACTTGACAGTGAGCAGGAATACCATCCAATAGCAGTTTTGAAACTCGCCTGAGCCCATGAGAGGTACGAAAGAAGGGAAAGAAGCTGAGGCTGCACGATGAGCGGGATGTTGAGGTTCTGCACAATCGCATATACCCCAAAAAACGTCCCAGACACCCCCCACAGGAGCCTGTGTATAGAGCACAAGGCATCAATAGGAGTATCTTGTACCGACATTGAAGACGCGGTACATGAGGTACTCAGAGAGTCCAACTGTCGACTTCGTCCGCCAGCTTTTCCAGATTTGTGGGATCAGCTGTATCGTCCAGCATATGGTACCTACAGGGTGGTGTGAGTATCCGGTAAGTATCCTCTCTGCTCTTCGCATGGTTAACACAATAGGCCCTAGAAACCGAAAACAGAATTGTATATGTGAGAAGATTAAGTATGTTCTCACCAATAGTCCCAAGTACATTCTCTGCTACAGGGTCGACCGGCATAATGCTCAGCTGGTGGAGCCGCCGCACCCAGAGTGTGTGCTGAAACTCGTCAACCCCAATAGGGGCTCGGTGGTGGATGTGGTTGGAAGAAGTGCATGCTGTGGAGAGAACTGAGTCATGGTAAAGTTTTCTCCTCGGCGCCTAGTACTACCTAACGGGATAAATATATGTCACTTAGAGTCGATGGCAACAAATGCTCAAGTAGTGATAGAAGTCTGAAGGAGTGCTAGTATCAGAAAGGCTCAGTCGTATTTGCCACTCTACATGAAAGTCGTTCCGTTACTGTTGTCATTGATGCGTTATCACGGTGTCAAGTAAGAATACAATCTGGATCTATTCTTATCACTTAGCACGGGAATCTCCGACGTTCCCACGAGGGTTTCGTCACGCATAGTAGCGCATAGTGTCCGGGAATTCCGTTCTTGACTTCGATCGTCTCAAACTTGGCTGCTTCTCCTCGAATGACAATACGGTAAGTGTTAACGTTGTTCACCTACATACCTGAATACCGTGGAAGCACGCCTACGTGCGCTATACGGGTTGATTTTTTAACAATGCTTGCTCTTTCTCAATACCTCAACGCCATCTGCAAAATGTCATACAGCTTGATCTGAATTGGAAGGATTGTAATCACAGGCAGTTATTGGTAGCACCTGTAATTACAACAATGCATTACTATGCAGGGGGCTAATTGCAAGGACAACCAATCATGGAGTCCGTCATTAATGTCATGTAATCTGGGTATCCTTATTGCAAGTGAAGTTAACTGCTTGGCATACACGTATAAAAACATCTAGTAGCATGCTTGATTACTATGTGTAAGTAGAATCTACTTACTCTGATAAAAAAGATATAGACAAAAGAGCAGATATAGTCGTATTGTTTAGGTAGATTGTTAAGCTTCTATAGTGCAGCGGTAATTGATGCAGGTTTCGTAGAGCCTGATGATAATCTAAGGCAGTGGTTCAAGCCCTGGTATACACAGAAAACAAAAGGTGGATAACGGATCGAGGTGCACGGTAATAAGTGGGGAGAGTTAGGAATCCCTTTTGGCGTGCAAAGGGAATCATCACAGTGTATAATATCCTTTTTTAGACATGTATTGGCAGCATTGCAAGGGATTGCAGGTGGGAAGGTCAAATTGTATGCACTTGTAAAGCAGCTACATCCTGTGCTATGCCTTGTAATCCGGACAGCTTGATTGCTTGCATTGGCAGCATTGCAAGCTGTTGCAATATCTCACAATTCCCCAACAATTTTGCAGATGGCTGCGCCAGCGGAATAAATGAGTCCTTACCGACATTTGCAGGATCACCTCGATTCAAACGAACTTGCATAACGCTGTATGTTTGTTACATGTTACAAACCTTTCGTCTGTGCCGCCTTTCGCTCACGCTTCAGAAATGCGGGGCGTACACAAGATACATGTTCCATGTCGATGTGGCTCCGCTTATTTGCGGGGCCGTACCCAGGCCATACCGTGCGCTCGAGCAACTTATAAGGAATGCCGCCGTCGAGTGTGCCTGCAAATTTTGCATCAATACATAGCAGGAGGCATTTAACATAGGTAAGTGTTGGATTCTTGTAGTTTGCATGCGGCCTGCAATCATGCTCAAACCACTCACTTCTAGGCCGAGTTACATGACCGCTGACCTTCACTGATGAATAAGGACGGCCGAGGCGGTAAGATATGAAATCAGCAAGCACCGACTGTTTGATCAGGTACTAACAACCGAAACCTCTTTGACTCCGTAGGACACCACAGCTGGCGCGCTCTCGTCGACGGTTTACTTCCTCGCGCGATACCCGGAGATCCAAGCGAGACTCCGCGCAGAGATCCTCGCCGTACTCGGCGACGACGACCCCTCGAGCACTTCTTCCGCACGCCCTACCTCAACGCGCCCATCCGCGAGTCCATGCGCTACAACACGCCCACAAACGTCACCGTCCCGCGTGTCTCCGATGCACCCCTCAACATCGGCGGCCACCTCGTGCCCCCGCACACGCCCGTCGCGTTTAACATGTGCGCCGCGCACCACAACGAGGCTGTCTGGGACGCGCCCGCCGCGTTCACCCCCGAGCGCTGGCTCGCGGACCCCTGCGGGGGCGAGGAGGCGCACTGGGTATCGTTCGGGCTCGGCCCGCGGCGGTGCCCGGCGCGTAACTTCTCGTTGTACGAGCAGCGGGTGCTGCTGAGCATGCTCGTGCGCGAGTACCGCTGGGCGCTCCCCGCAGACTCGATGCACCGGGACTTCCTGAAGAATGGCTCCTCGGCGTTCGTGCTGAGCACGCCGGAAAAGGTCGACATCGACTTCGTTCGCATCCGTGCTGACACGTCGTTTACGCCCCTCTAATGCTTGATGCCTTGATGCTTGATGCCTCACGTGTAACGCTTTTCATGCCTCCCCGAACAATTTCTGACGCTGTGCGTCATTGAATGCACGTTGTGCTGTTTGCTCTCCTCGCTCCCCTCGCCCTCGAGACTCGAAGTTAGATGTACCTGTACATTAGAGTCCTTAGGAATAGCCTGACGACACTGTTGTGACTGTGACTGTAGCGTAGGGCCTTCTCGCTGCTGCTTGCTCTGCTAATCCATGCATGTATCTCTGTCGTTTGTTTCTGGGTCGTGGTATTGGGTGTGACCTGCTCAAGTAAGCATACTATAAGCTCAAAACTGGCCCCTAGGCTTCAAGCTAATAAGGCCTGTCCAAACGCCATCGAAATTCACCTAGGGCCCATGCGCCGCGGAGACCAGGGACTACGGAGATTCGAGAGTAAAACCCGTACTGTGTGACTTAAGTGGCGCCTGTCAACTTGCTATAGACCAGTGGCTGTACTAGGGGCCACAAGTTTCGTAGTACGTGGTTTTCAGCTTGCAATTGATCGATTCAAGCTCGACCTTCAACGTTCAATTGCGGAGCAAGCTCAGGCCTGAGCTTGACCTCGTCGGATGGAACGCCGGACTCCCTATAGCTAAGTGCAGGCTAAGCGAGCAAAGATATCTCAAAAGTCGACTGACGTCTTCTCAGGACTAGGAATATATTCATTACGTCCGATTCTCGCTTGCTAGCCAAGTTGCTAGCGCTAGCAATACAACGGATGAGCGTTTCTAGCCCTGGCAAGAGACCAGAGAGCAAGGCATGGCAAATTTCCAACACACCGCGAAAGACCGCGAACTGGTGCTCGCTCGACGCTGGGACCTTCAAGCTACTAGTAGTACTTAGAGCATATCAACAAGACGTTCACAATGTGGGTTGCGAGCAGACGCGCTGCCCGCACGTCGCACAAATCGCGCGCGCGCATAAAGTCCGTGGATCAGAAATCAGGCTGCTCTACGGAGCGCGAGCTAGAAGCACTGATAGTCAACAGGAGCCGTTTGCCGCTGCTCTGGGGCCAAAGCATTACATATCGACTCTCGGAAAGCCAGGCTCTCGTAAATGGAGTCGGGGTCACGGTGGCCCTGCTGGCGGGACGACGGCTACGACGAGCGGTGACAGCGTTATCGGAGTGCAATCAATGCATGACATAAAATGTGGTTGAATGCCCAGCTGCGCGGACTTGTGGTCGCGATCGTCTCAGTTGAGGTGAAGCCCGTCGGGGTGGCGTGGACCCATGCGGAACAGCCGGACGTCGACTGTGCCGGGTACCGCGCGGGGCCGGGATGCTGCTGGACCCGATGCCCTGAGCACTGAGCGAGGTACTTATCATATATCAGGTCTTCTAGCTTCAGGCCTGATCATCTTTGAATTTCCCGCACACGGATGCGATTGCGCGCACGAACAAACTCAGTATGCGTACTACATATACTTAGCGTCGGGGGAAACACGCACCAGTCAAGTCTGCTTTTGACCACATACCTGCATCCTCTCCCCCCCCCCGCTTGCCCTAGCATTCTTCGTCGACAAGCTCTCCAGCGGCCCCGCCATGGTCCACGACTTGTCCGCGCGCGAGATCTTTCTCGCTCTCCTAGCGGCGCTCACTGTTGTCATATACCTCTGGGTCCGCGTCCCCCCCGAGCTCGCTCACATACCCAAGGTGCCGATCCTGCCGCTGCTGTACAGCTACCTGTCCGGGGAGGTCGAAGAGCAGAGGGTCAAGCGCGTCCTGCTGCCCTTCGCGCACAAGGCTCAGACCAACGTCGTGCTGGTGTTCTGTCTGGGAGAATGGATGGTGCATGTGATCGACGCGAAGGTGCGTGGACGAGGCCTACACTACTCGACGAGAGCAGCGTCCTGAACAGAAGCAGGCGGGCAAGCAGTTCATGGAGAGTCGCGCCGTGAGGAAGCAGGAGCCGCCCGCGGAGATGCTCCTCTGGCGACTGACGGGGCGGCAGAACGTCTTCACGGCGGAGGGCGACATGTGGAAGCGGCACGCGCGGATCGTCCGCGAGGCACTGAACAGGACGACGCCGATCGAGCAGTTCGCGAACCTCGCGAGGAAGACGTTCGACATGATGGGTGCTGGCGGGCGGATACGGTGGAACGACTATACGCACCGGTTCACGCTCGACGCAGTGGGCACGACCGTGATTGGGTATGATTTCGAGGCCCTCGACAAGCCTGACGGGCCGTTCGTGAAGATGTACCACGACGTCATGGCGGCCATCTCGAACCCGCCGTACATCTTCCTTCCGTCCCTCGAGCGGTGGCTGCCGCGCAAAAAGGTGCAAGCGATGGTCGACGCGTTTGTAGAAGAGTTCAGGCTACTGCTCGTGAAGAAGAGAGAGAACCCCGGCAACGACATGATCACGTACATGTTCGAGGAGCCAGAGATGACCGAGACGGAGTTCAGGGACAATGTGATTGTGACTTTCATGGGCGGGCATGTGAGTTCAACCATGCCCCCTCCGCGTGGACAGCGGTCTTGACCAAAACGTAGGATACAACAGCGGGGGCGCTTTCGACGCTGGTGTACGTCTTGGGTGAATACCCGGAAATTCAAGCCAAGGCGCGGGAGGAGGTGCTCAAGGTGATGGGGAAGGAGGAACCACGGATTGAGCACTACTCACGCACGCCGTACCTCAACGCCATCATCCGCGAGTCCATGCGATACAACAACCCGTCCAACGTCACCATCCCCCGCCTCGCCGATATACCGTTGCAGGTCGGCGACTACGTCATCCCTCCGCAGACTCCCATCATCCTCAACATGTGCGCGATCCTCCACAACGGCGCGCTATGGTCGCACCCGGAGAAGTTCGACCCTGACCGGTTCCTCGAGGCTGCCAGGTTCGACGAGAACAACTGGATCACGTTCGGAATTGGGCCGCGTCAGTGCCCTGCCCGGAGTTTCTCGTTGTACGAGCAGAGGGTCTTGATCAGCATGCTTTTGAGGGAGTACAGGTGGACCGTTCCCGAGGATTCGATCCACAGAGACAACATAAAGAACGCTTTCTCTCCGTTCGCACTTAGCCTTCCGTATGATGTTGACATAGACTTTGAGAAACTCACCTAATACTTATCTGCACAGTGTATGTGACTGGAACCGTCCACGGCAGCAGAGATCAAGGCAGAGATTGACATGGACAAGTGGTTTGTCACCATAGCTAGATGATAAGTAATAGAAAGTCGGACATCACTACATGGATGATGTGTTGGTGGATAAGTGGTACTTAGAGTACGGAGGTGAGTAGCGCCGGTGTTGTTGGTGAGATCTGGATGACCGGCCTGAACTTGTGCTACCACGAGTAGCCTTATGGCGAGTACTCATGCAGCCAAGCCAGCACATATGCGGTGGGCGGACTAGCTGTGATGCTGATCAGAACGGTATTCCTCTACACACCCTGTGCCATCGAATGAATCGCAAATATCATACACGGGACCATATGCTAAGACAGGGAGACGCATCAGCGTCGCGAGAATCAAGCCAGGAACATGCCTTCGTCTAATTCAAACAACCATACCCAACAGCTCGTCTAGCGAGGACTGCTATTCGTCTGTCAAAAGTCCTCCAGTCGTCAGGCCGACGTCTCGTCGATAGCGTTTGGCCGGTTCTCTAGGTCGGGTGGAGAAATGCGGGCCGCGATACCCTTCGCAATGTCGTCCACATTCGTCTGCACGTTGCTTTCTGAGGACTTGAGTACCTCTGCGATGCGGAGCGCAAGCGGTGACGGCTCGGCCTCGAGAGCCATCTTCAGGAACCACGGTTTACTCATGTAGTTCCGAATCCTAAATTGTAACTATCAGCGATCCTTGTACCGCGATAGGTATTTGACTGTGGAGCTCACCCATCGGGAAGAAGCACTACAACGTTGGCACCTTTGGTCTTAGCGATGGTGCGCCCCCTCTCGCTATGAAGCCAGCGCAGAGCTCCGCTGAGCGAGCTCCCACTGCTTCCGCCGACCAACAGACCCTCCTGGCGCATGAGCTGGCGCACGGCGGCAAAAGCGTCTTCATCAGATGTCTTGAGCCATTCGTCCACGTCCGCAGGGTCTCGCGAGAGCACCTCCGGGATGAAGTCATAGCCAATTCCCTCGACGATGTACTGATCGCCCGCGCCGTCGGCATTCAGATCGTCCGGAAACGCGAGGATGCTGCCTTTCTGGATTCCCGCTGGGGTAAGGGGAGGCGATCTGCTACGATAGACATAAAACTTACGGGGTCCACTCCGACCACGATGCAGGCATTGTTGTGCTTCTTCTTCACTGCACGGGAGAGTCCGGTGATAGTACCGCCAGTCCCAGCGCCGGCTACGAGTACATCTACTTTGCCGGACGATGGGTGCGAAGCGGACGATGGAGTGGAGACAACAGCATCCACAATCTCCGGACCCGTGGTGTATTCATGAGCTAGCGGATTGTTGACCTGCATAGGTCGGAAGGCGACAAGTCAGTAAATCGAAAACGTTGACTAGATATGGTCGAGAAACTCACATTGCGGTATTGGTCGAGGATGATACCGCCGGGGATTTCACGCTGCAGGCGTTGCGCCACTCCTGCGATCGTTAAGGAATTCAGCCACGAGAGGACGAGCAGGTGCAATGGAAGCGCTACCTATGTGTGACTCTGGAGAGTCCCATGGGGCCTCGGTGGGAGTGCGCACGACCTCCGCCCCAAGCGCGCGGAGGGCAGCTTCTTTCTCCTGCAAAAGACATGATGAGCATTTCATCCGCAAAGGTCCGAATCGCTGATATCAGCCCCTTGCCAGTGATAAGGCAAGAGCACCAAATGACCGAGGCAGAACCGATGCGCAGAATACTGATGGACGGAGTTGGCAGACCAGAGTCTCTGCCTCTAGTTGCTAGCGCTCATCCTCCAAGCAGAGCAATTGTGGCGATGATTGACGACAGGACCGAAACGCCACAGACGATAATGCCCCCGTCCTCTCTGGTGCCCTTCTTCCATTATGAACCCGACCACAACATGTATAAATTCTGCGCAAAAGACAAGAGGACTCACCAATGACATCTTGTTAGGCAACGTGATGATCACAGAGTATCCCTTATCTGTAGTATTCAGCATATGTACCGCAGGTAACGGTAAGTGCGTTTGACCTTGATAGCACACGCCATAGCGAGGCCGATACCTGCACGGACAGCCCGTCAGTATCTGACAACGCCCACGATGCGCTGCAATGAGTGACATACCGGTATTCCCAGATGTCGGCTCAATGACAACACTCCGACCGGGAACGAGCTTGCCCTCTCTCTCAGCTTCTTCGACCATGCGTTTCGCGATACGGTCCTTGACAGATCCACCGACAGACGTATACTCAAGCTTTCCGACTGTGGTAGAAAGTCTCTCCTATCAGAGCCATAGAATAGCTTCATGGTGCATATACTCACGTAGATTGCATTCCAGCCCTTCTTCCTTTGCTATACGGTCTAGCCGAACGAGCGGTGTGTTCCCAACGGCCCCGAGTGCGTTGTCGATGATCCGTGCGGTATGGGACATGATAGTAGTGAGCAGTGAAGACTGTTTGCACAAAAATGGAGCGCGAAGATGGTGGTCGCGGTCGAAAATGTGCTCGAGGTCTCTCAAGTACGGCTCAGGGCAATGAGATCCGGGAATCACGCGATGTGACGCGAGACGCGCTCACGTGCGCGTCACTCCGCGTGCCCTCCGAGGACCGAGGAGTCCACGCCCTTGCCACGCCCTGTACATGTGCTGCGGCATTGAGTCGACTGGCAAGTACTGTGCGGCCAAGCTTAGTTACTAAGTTAGTTCCTCTATCTCGCCACCAGGTTTGTCCTCGAGCCTGGTAAGTTTCAAGTACGCTATATCGGAGTCCCTCCATGCACTGAATATTGCTCCTAAGTTCAAGTTGTTAGCAACGTTAACAACGTTAAGGCTTGCGCAAGACGACTCCTGGCAGGTACATATGCTTTCGGACGACATCTCCACTCAATGTACTGAGTTCCAAACGGTACAGCCGTTGCAAACGATCGATATCAATGTCCAATCGCGATTTCCCAGCACCTTTCAACAACCCTGCCGCTGACATCATCGTCCGCTCGCGAGATGGTGTCAACTTCCGCGTACGAAGTGGTATCGTTGCCGAGGCCTCACCCATATTTGCCGACATGTTCACCGTGCCGCTGCCCACTCCCGACGATTCCGACAACGACCCACAGTGCTACATGGACGGCAAACCGGTTGTAGTCGTTGAGGAGGATGGCCTGACCCTCGAACGTCTTCTCCGCCTGTGCTATCCTGTCACTGACCCGATTCTCACCAAGGTGACGGACATACGCCCTGTCCTCGCTGCCGCAATCAAGTACGAGATGGAAGAGGCCATCGCACTAATGAAGCGTGCACTCCTTGCCTTCCTGCCAACGTGCCCGTTCGCTGTGTGGGCAGCGGCGTGTAGTCTTCGTCTCGCAGACGAGACCATGCTTGCAGCCAAGTCGCTGCTGAGTGAAGATATCCCCGTTGAGGCCCCGCCGGAGCTACAGCAGGTCACTGCCGGAGCGTATTTTCGACTCGTGAAATTCCATTGCGCGGGCGGGAACGTCGATGAACGGTTCAGCTTCTTTGACCCAGATCTGCCGGACATACCTATGCCACTCAAACCAACACGATCCAGTCAACTGCGTATTGCATACCAGACGCGTCCATTCGCCGATATCATCTGCCGATCATCGAGCAAGGAGGAGTTCCACACTCATAAAATTATTCTTAGCACCGCCTCCCCCCTACTCCTGCAGAGAATCCTAGCCCTTCCTTCCACACCAGCTGCTTCTGATCTGCCCGTCATTGATCTAGACTTTAGCAGCGCCACACTCGGTGCGGTTCTCGAGCTCTGCTATCCCACCCAACATCGCAGCCTCCACAACCTAGCATGGTCCGATGCTCTCGATATGTTGAATTGTGCAAGGCGGCTCCAGATGGATGCGTTGTTCCATACCCTGAGATTCCAAGCTCTCGGCTCCATCTCTAGCAGCTCTTCAGGACCCCTTGCTATCTATCTCCTTGCATGGCACTACGACCTCCCTGACATCGCGAAGGATGCCCTAGGGTTCTTGCAGAACGACCCATACACCCTTGGGCACATCCCCGAGATGGAGATCACTTCCGCGGTTCCATACCATCACCTGCTCGTGAACCGACGAGAGTCCCTCGCGATGGCATCGCGCATGACGCGTGCTGTGGAAGAAGATGCGACTGACAATCGGGAGAAAACACAAAGCGAGACTCAGTCCCGACCTCCGACATCCGGGGAAGATCCCCTATCTCCAACGGGAGATCCGTGGCTACTTGGTATGCTCAAACGCACGGCAGAGAGCCTGCGCTCTCCGGATCAGACAACGCGCTGGTGGGAGAGACCGGACACGTCCAAGACGTTGGCGGAGTCGGTGAAGCGCAACCTATGGTGCGGTTCGTGCGAGGAGAACGTGCGTCTCATCCTCAGAATTGAGAAGTTATATCTCGACGTTCGCAAGGCCATAGATATGAACAACGTGCGTCAGCTCTTCAACTATCTCCATAATGCAAACACTCATGAGTCATAACCACCTTTAGTACAAACTGAAGGTGAAGAAACTATTTTGACCCGGGCGTACAGATTTGACGTCACGGACGTCCCCTCTGCCCCCCTTCTTTCGTCAAGCTACCGTCACTGTGAACATTACATATTGTGTTGCAGACTCAATGCGGGGCGACGGTCGACTTCGCTTTACCAATTGTGAAACCGTGACAGAGTACAATGCAGTCGGTGGTCACAGGCTCTTCCAGAACAGACCAAAGTACATAGTATAAGAGGGAATATTCATTTCGCGATGGGCTCTGCCAGAATCTCTGACTCGTGTTCACTCGTACTCGTAAAGGGCCGAACGTTTCGGCGGCGAAAGTCAGCCGACACCACCAGGCCGAGGTGTCATACCGCTTCACTCAGACCCAGGCGCGATCGGGCCTGATGCCTTGACCCATTTTACGGGTCCTACTGCGTTCACGAACCAAGCGGGTTTTGCGTCGCCAACCGCGGGGTCTGTTCCGAACAGACTTTGCGGGAATCCAAGGGAGAATGGGGCGGCCTCCTCGAGCGTCTTGATCTGCTCGGGGCTGAGGACGATATCCAATCCCTGTATTTAGTGCACGGAGCCGTTAGCACCACATGCGCCCACATAGCAACCACAAATCATACATACCTTGATGACCTCCTCCAACTGCTGCACATTCCGCCCGCCGACGACCGGGAAGATGTACGGCGCCTTATGCATAACCCACGCGACCGCGACCGCGGCGAGCGTAGCCCCGCCTCCTAGCTCATTCGCGACCGTCTCGAGGGTAGAGCTCATCGCCTTCTCCGATTCAGTCTGTGGTTTGTTGAACCGAAGTGCGCTGCGCGCCTTGATCTCGGCTTCCGTCTTGTACTTGCCCTGAAAGATGATGCCGTATCGTGAAGGAATGGGAGGAGGAGAGCAGGGTCACTGCAACGTACCTGTCCGAGAACGCCCCAAGGCGCTATGGCCATGTCCTCCGCGCGACACATTGGCAGGATCTCGCGCTCGAGATCACGTTCTGTGAGGCACCAGGGGCCCTGATCTATGAGGGTGTGTGAATAACCGCACGATAGGTAGTCAGATAGTAATAAGTATCATGTTTTCTGCGAGGAAGAGGAAGATGAGGCATACGTACAGACGACGAATTGGGCCATGCCGTGTGCGCGAGCGTACTCGTTTGCTTTGACAACGAGCCAAGCTATTGAGGTTTAGGCGCATAAATTGACGGAGCGCGAGTGAGCAGCCAAATAACTGACCGGGTGTATCGGAAATACCGAGGTACAGTACCTTGTTCTGTTTGACGAGCGCGTCGAGAGCCTGCATAAGCTCCGGGATCGAAGTCGAGTAGTCCCAGCTACCTTAACTGTGAGCATAATGTTCATGACCGCGGAAAGAAACACCTCTTACACGTGAACATAGAGAAGGTCTATGTAGTCCGTCTGCAGTTTCTTGAGACTGTCGTTGACCTAGATAGAAGTCCGCCTCTATCACAATTTCGTCATAGACGAGCGGTGTGTTTCTTACCGAGAGGTAGAGACTTTTCCTATGGTTACCCTGGTAATTGACCTAGACACAATTGTCGCAGTCAGACGCAAGCTGGCAGCGTCGAGTAACGTTTGCAGAAAGTGAGTACCTTCATCTTCACGTCAGGATCGGAGGTTCGATACCCGAGGGTGAACTTCGTGGCGAGCACAATCTGGTCTCGATTGCCACGTTGTTTCATCCAAGCGCCAACGACTCTTTCACTCTAAGTCAAATCCTCATGAGTTGCGCTGATATGGCCAGAGATAAATCGTAACCTGTACTCACTTCTCCCTCTTGATAGTTGTTAGCGGTATCGAGGAAGTTGCCGCCCTTCTCCCAAAAAGCATCGAGGAACTATGTAGGAATGGATCACCGAGTCTCAGATCCAGATTGCTGGCAGCGAACAAGAAAATCCTGAACAAACTTTGAAGGCATCCTCCTCGCTCGCTGCTGTAAAGGAGGGTAAACCGTCAGCTGGCTTGGTGGGACAGTGAGATAGGTACGGAACAAACCTCCTGCCAATATTTCCGCCCATGCTGTACCTAAGGAACCTGTCCCGAGACATAGCGGCGATACACGCACTACGAGTTGGTATGTAGTTAGTACGTGGTCAACTTCTGGTAAACCTCCGAGTGTACGACATACCACCTGCCGAGGGTGATAAAAGCTACAACGCACGCGCGGTGTTAGAGACGGTTGATTTGTGCGTACATGCACACGCACCCTATACCGACTAAGCTCTGAGTTGGTCGGAGGAGCGGTTGCAGTGAATGACATAGTGAAGGGATTCCTATAGCTAGTAAGCGGGTGTAGCCAGTTCAGGTTGGGGAGAATTGCGAGGAGCCTCAAGCTTCAACAACAACACTGGCATAAATACCCGTAGTATCTACAAACGATGTCAGCTTAAGTACTCAGGAAGGAGACTGCGTCGTAAGCAGTGATGCTATGATTCTAGTCGAGGTCACTCACCGTAATGATGACCATGACCGGGGTGGTCAAGTCATGAATGACCTCGGTGATGACCTCACGGTGACCGAGGCCCGGGGTCAAGCTTTCAAGGCCTATCAGCACGTGATTGATGTCCAGCCGACCCACCTAGCATGACGGGTGCGGATACTTACCGTACGATGCATGCTGTCTCGGACATGACTCGTAGTATCGTGAGTCTGTGACTTTACTTCCTGTACAACCGAACTGCTACCGATATGTACTGTCTCCGCCTTGGCCTATCATCTTCGTCCTCTGGACCGACCTCGCTGCGGCAATCATTATCATCGGTCCCCCGATGCGTGCTTGCGATCCTTTGGAAGAGCGATCACAACATACAAGAGGTATACGCTGGAGGACATTAACGTCCGACTCGATAGCCAGCTGGCAGAAGGGTAGACGGTCTCCCGCTCATTGTCTTCGTACAGGAGCACAGACTCGGAGCGGTCGAAATCAAATGCGAAGAAGGGTGCGTTCTTCACGCCCTCGAGCCACGGAGACCTGCAGGACGTGTGGTCGCGCGGACCGTCGTAGCGCCATGAATTTGGTTCACCCCAGTAAGAGTTGTCTGCAAGTCTGCCGATATGCCCCTGAGTGAAGGGGTACACGGCCGTGTCACATCTTATCCCGTCCTTCTGTCCCCACTGGCCGCTCGAGGTCACGACGACCGGAAGATGCTGAATGTCCACATCTTCCAGAGTGTGCAACGACCCAGAGAGGAGCGCGTCGAAGCCACCGAGTTCGGTCGTCCCGAGACAGTACTTGCGCTCGAGAATGATGCCGAGCGGCGCCTGTAGCTGACGGACGAGCTCTGTGGTCTGCTGTCGGACCTCGGACGACGTCGTAGACTTACTGCGAGTGGCCGCGGAGAAGAGCTTGAAGGCGATGACCGCCCGGTAGCCACTAGAGATCTTGCTTACGCGACGGGGAATGTCGGGATACCTAGGGCTAAGAGAAATGTGCCGACGAGGTCCTTCTGATGCGCGTCTCGATGAACGTCGAAGTAGCCCTCGGGACCGTAGAGGTGAATCTTGTACGGTTGGACACAGACGCCGTGGTAAGGGTAGAAGTGTTTGTCCCACAAGCCAGCGATCCGTTTTAGCAGCTCGGTCTCGACGCTGAACTCGCTTGCGGGGATCTCACGGGCGTGACGGACTTGCTCGTTCACCTTAGTGATCTGTTCATGGACATTTGCGTTGTCGTACCAAGCCTTCAAGCATTCTTCCAACGTCGTTTTCGCTTCGCGTGTCTGGCGTGACTCATTGATGTAGCCAAATTTCGTTGGTGGGACGAGGGTGTTATCATATTCGCAGCCCTTGCGCGTGCGCAATTTGAAGGGCTCCTGCAGCCTGTATCCTGAAGCCACATCGTTGGCGTGCTGAGAGTATATTGCTGCAATCTTTGCTACAATTTCCTGTACACGTCGGTTTAGCGAGAGTGAGGTATGCGTTGCAGCGATGTCCAGAGCGCTCAAGACTGGCACTTACATCGTCATGCATTTGCCTCTCCCTGTCTGCCTTCGTGAGCTCGAGACTCGTATAGAACTTCCCATCTTCTGCCCCCCATGACTCTTCATGTGCTTCATCATTTCATCGAAACGAGGCGGGCAGTGGCCGATGGATTTCGGAAAATCGATGTTCTTTATGGCTTTAACAACCCTCATTGCCGCGGACAGTGATTCTTGGTCGCGGAGCCGGTGGTTGGTCTCGTCACAGAATTCTATAGATTTAAATCAGCTGTATTTTTTATGCATTCTGCTCGTACTGGTAGAGGCTGTCTTTCTGACGTTTGACGGGTGAATGTTCATCGGCACGAGAAGGCGATGACGATGGTGAACGAGGTCGACGGTGCCCTGGGCGCATGAGTACTACATGAGGTGTGCATGTGATGATTCAAGTTCGCAATGTCAGGCATGTGGATTGTGTGAGAAGCGAGTGGTACTGCCAAGAGAGTGGCACAGATTGACTTCAGTGAATCAGTACCGGGTTAGTTGGCTAATTAGTGCATTAAGAGGTTTCGAGTTTCCCTCACCCGTGAAAAACAAAACGTACCGAAATGGCAACGGAAGCGCCCGTTGATTTTGCAGATGTCGCTTACGTAAGTAGTAGTCGTTTGAGTTTGAACCATAATCAGCGCCCGAACCCAGAGTGGCCACGCGATCATCTCTTCCACTGCCTCAGCGTATCTCGAGTTAAGACCGACTCGGAACTACCATCCTTCTCCTCCTCCTCCTCCTCCTCTGTTTCTTAACCTCTATTACAATGTCTCACCCGAGTTCTCCTGTACTCAAAGCGCGGAGGCAAACTCACAGGCTCTACTCTAGGATGCTGTACGGTGTACTCGGTTTTTGTTTCACGATCTGGCTCGTCCGAGCTGTTTTCTTCAAACCTCACACTCACGTATGGCATGTTGAGCCCAAGGCCACCGCTATCCATCTACACAATACCGTCTACACAAAAGAAACCGATGACACACCGACTCACACTCTGGAGCCAAATACTGCATCTTTATCCGTCATCCTTCCCGTGACTGCAGATTCTCTTCTGACGCTAGACTCGCATCTGCATAGTTTGCTTGGTAGATCGCCCTCTCTCTCTGAGGTTGTCTTGCTCAGTGCCCCGTCAAACCACCCGCAAATCAGAAAGTCGCTTCGTCGTATCCTCTCCAGGCTGGACCCGGTCGATGTAGAGCTCTCCATCAGTCACTGGCAAGAAGGGATCCCCCAAAATACTGCAGTTATTCGAGCGGCACAACGCGCAACGACAGACTGGGTGCTCCTCGCCGACGAGGACGGCCTACTCGATCAGGATGCTGGAACGTGCGATACGTTGCTGCTCACTACCGCATCACCTACCGTGTTACCTTTCGGTCCCCGAGGACTCAATTTCGGCGCAGATCTTGAAGTCTCACCTTGTCTACAGCCGGGACCACTGCCGCAGAAAGCCCCATACCTTGTCCCCCCGTTCACTATGCCAACACATCTCCTTCCTGCGCTCACTTTAGGCGGACGGTCTCAATACTCGTGGTCTGCGATCGGTGACCATGTCTCTGCTGTAACGTCTGAGTATGGGTCCGGAGGACTAGTCGTCGGCTCCTCAGATGCATCCTCGAGTTGGTGTCGACGTTACGCTCCGAGAGGTGCAAGCGTTCCTCAGCAAACCCGTTTTCAAGAAGTCTCCGCTCCCGGGGCACCACAGGTTGTTCTGACCGATGTGCAGGGCACTGCTGCTTTTCTGCTGGTGGTTCACGCGAATGACACGCGGTTCATCGCCCGTATCGCTTGTGGACTCGCTCGTCAAGGTCATCGGTTCAGCATTGCCTCTTTGCTAGATCCCGAGCAGCTACCTGGCCGCGAAAGCCTCCATCTAGAAGATTGTCTCAGCACTATAGAGATTGTCGATATCCCTCTCACGTCACTGCTCGCGCCGAACGACATACTCGACCGTTCCCTGACGCGGCTGCCTGAAGTCCTGGATGTCGTCATCTCAACAGTGGTGGAAGATCTACTATCACCGCTCCTCTTGTTCCTTTCTGATAGAGCTGGCACCCGCGGCCCTGCGCCGTCCATCGTCCGTCTTCAACGAGAAGACCTCCCTTACTGTGACTGGATGGCAGAGATCGGTCTGGACGGTTGGAAAAGTAAGCCCACTAAGCTCAGATACACGTGCACGTGTTGAGCGTGCTTCACTCATTCGATGCACAGACTGGCATGTCCCTCGGATCGAATTGGCCGTCATCACGGACAATCGCCCTGACTCGCTCCGCCGCCTGCTCACGTCTATGTCGAGTGCTCGATATTTCGGCGACAAGCTGAACCTCCGGTTCCACATCGAACAGACGGCTGACGAACAGACACTGCGCATAACCAGCGAGTACAAGTGGGCGCACGGCGGCGTCTCTCTCCACCACCGTGTCGTCCACGGCGGCCTGATGGCGGCCGTAGTCGAGTGCTGGTACCCGCGGGACAATGACTCATACACGCTGATACTGGAGGACGACGTTGAGCTCTCGCCCCTCTTTTACGCGTGGACCAAAATGTCTCTCCTGCAGTACCGGTTCGTCTTTCGCCCCTGTGCCCGTTTGATCAGCTTCCCGCGCATGCTCATACCATCCTTTCTGCATACAGCTACGGCCGACTGGAGGACCGCTCGCCGCTCCTGTTCGGCATTAGCCTCTACCAGCAGAAGAACCTCGAGCTCCACCCGGACGGCCGACGGCTCTTCGACGCCCGCGCCGCGTTCTCCGCCGCCGGGCTTGCACACCCGCATACACCCTACCTCTCGCAGATCCCATGCAGCTGGGGCGCGCTCTACTTCCCCGAGCACTGGCGCGAATTTCACGCGTACCTCGTCGCGCGCCGCGGGTCCGCGGTGCTCCCGCTCGCCACGCCCGTCGTGCCCGCCGTGCGCTCGAACCGCTGGACGCGCTCGTGGAAGAAGTACTTCATCGAACTCGTCTTCCTCCGCGGGTACCTCATGCTCTACCCCAACTACGCTGCCTTCGCGTCCCTCTCGACGAACCACCTCGAGGCCGGCTCGCACGTGAGGGACATGCCTCCAGACGCCTACGCGCGCAAGCGCGAGCTGTTCACCGTTCCCCTCGTGCCGCTCCCGGTCGTGGACGACGGAGACGGCGATAGCGATGGGGTGCCTGCAACGGGCTTGTTGGAGCTTCCGGGCGCACGTATGCCGGCCTGGGACGCCCTGCCTGTTCTCGACCTGCTTGGAACGATCCAGGATGTAGATGCGCTGCAGACGCGGGGCAGGGAGAGGCGGACGGAGCTGATGGGGTGCGGCAGCCCGGCGACCCACCCGTTCGATGTGAACGACCTGCTTTGCATAAACGACGAATAGATAGTTCGACAGCATCTCGATTATTCTAAACTAAGACATGAGCAGTGACAACGCACGGAAAGCGACTAGACTACAGTTTGTGGCACGTAATACCAATCCCAACAGAGATTTCTTCCTCTCCTTATTTTTGGCCCCCACCCGCGAGCGCAAGTTTCGAGAAAATATACAGGAACGTGCGCTCCAAGATTTGCATTCGCAACCTATGCGACAGCGTACACGTGCATTGGCACCGCTCGTGAAACTATACGACGTTCTTGTGTCTTGTTCCAGACCGAGACATCAGGCGGACTACGACAGGTTGATCTGCGAGCTATCGAGCCCGAGCGCGTGCAGGAAGATGTTCACGTTCGCGAGGCGCTGCCGACGCCGCTCCTCGCTGTCCGTGGCCCATCCCTTCGTCGCCGTCGCCACGTTCTCAAGCACGATCTCGCGGAGCCCGGTGACGAGCGCCTGCTGCTGTTCCTCGTTCGCGTGCACGACGAGCGTCGCGAGGAACTGCCAGACAGGCTGGTCGATCGTATCCGCGTTCGGGATCTGGTAGAAATTGACGCCCTCGATCAAGCTCAGGCGGACCGAAGGGAAGAGTAGGTGCAGCTGTGGCCGGAGGAGGTCGAAGAGGAGAGTGTACATCATGTGCCTATAGGGACGTTAGCACGCGTTCGCAATGATTGGAATACCAGCGTCGAACCACACGTACCAATGCTGCATCTCCTCGGGAGGCGGGTGCTCCTCAGCCTCCGTTCCGCTCGCGAGATTGTGCTTGAGGACCTCTACACGACTGAGGAACAGCGTGAGAAGCGCAATCCCGGGCTGAAAGTAGCAAGTCAGGCTTCTGCTAGCGGAAAGAATCCACCGAACGTACCCTTGTCCCGGCGATCCCGACCACATTGCTCTCGAGGAGGATACCAAAGAGCCCGTTGACGAGCCTCATCTGCGCCTTGGCGATGACGGGAAGGATGCTCTGCACTACGCTGCTCAGGAACGCCTGTGTCTGCGTCTCGAGGTCTTTGAGCTCTCTGGTCTCTTCGAGGGCGTCTAGCTCCTGCGCATGGGCGACGACATCCAGTTGCCAGAAGCACGCGACGATGAGGGTGAGCAGGACTTGCATGCGCGGGATATCGAAAATGCGGGCGACGCGTGGCAGGAGCTTCTTTCCCTTGATCGGTGTGATGAGGGATATGAAGGGATGAGGCGTGCTGCGACAGTAACGACACTGTGAGCATGCGAACAGCAGCCTCGTACAGCATTAAATCCATACCTAGTCTCGAGTGGAACGGACACCATGAGCTTGTCGAAGATCTGGTCGATGATCACGTCGCACTCCTTCTGCCTATATACATACGCGATGAGCTTATGGTGAACACACGTATAAACTGGTCTAACGCACCACTGGTCGAACTCCTCCACTTCTTCTGAAGGAGGCTGATCGCGACGACGTTGTTCGACCTCAAGAACGAGATCGTACAGATGTTCGAGCTTCACAAGAGCCTCTCGATGCGTCAAGGGGTCTCTGCGGATCAGGCCGTCCGTAGCAGTGACAAGAGCTTCGCGTCCCTTCTTCGCTGCTTCGCGGGCGACACCCTCTCCTTCTTTAGTGGGCTCGGACTTCGATACATGGGCAGCATTGGCGTGTGAAGTCGTTGGTGATGTCGAAGAGTTGTTCGAGTCGACTTGCAGAAGCTGACGAGGGGCAGCCTTGTAGCTGCGACCGGATGTCCTCCCCAATGCGCCTTGTAGATTGTTGAGAGCTACAAGATGGATGCATCAAAGGGGGTTGTCACGCCACTAGAAGGGAAGCTTACAAGTCTTCTCCTTATCCCGTAACCTCGCGTTGTTGACGATCCTCTCTACCTGTGCTTCCATGCGCTGCATCGCATTTTGCCGCCTTCCTGGTTGCTTCTGACCCATGCCAAGCCCAACGCCGCCTCCAGAGCCAAACCTTAGAACACGGTCTTCTGAGGTCGCGATACCCATACGGGAGCGGATGATAGCGCCGTAAACTTGTGCATAGAAATCGTCTGCGTACGGATCTTGCGTCACAAGCTGCGACACTTGGATGCGCGTGATGAAGTCCTTGTCCGACTGTGTCATGAGATCGTTGTAGCGCGACTATGACACCTGTGAGACAAGTTGAGGCTAGCAATGACAGAAGGAGGATTACCATATGAGCAATCTTGTCCAGCTTACGCTTGCGCTTCTCCTCCATTCGCTCGGCCTCCATGATTTTGCGCATTGCCTCGACGCGGAGTAGCTCTTGTATCTCGCGAGCTTCCCGGATGTCTCGCTCGGAGTGTCCTGATCCCTGCATAGTGCTTAAGAACTCGGCTTGTGCCATCTCAGCTAGGAGGCGTTGCTGCATCTGGATGTTCTGGGGCAGATATTGCATGTTCTGAGCGAAAGGGACGTCTAAATTGATCGGCGGAGTCATGGCTGCGGGAGACTGTCTGCCGACGCGTCGCGCACGATCCCCGAGTGCAGGACTAATACCACGCTGATGGAGAAGTTGGTTCTGCATAAACTCGTTCGCCTGCATCTGCTGTTGCTGGATGCGGTGCTGCTGCTGTTGCCTCTCAAGCTCTTCAAGCTTCAGCTGCTCCTGCAGCTCAAGGAGTTGCTGACGCTGATGCCGCTCCCGCTGCTCCTGAAGCTCGAGCAGCTGTCGCTGTTGCTGCTGCTGAATTTGGAGAAGATGGATTTGATGTTGTTGCTGTTGCTGATGGAAACGAGGGGACTGGGAATGCGGATGCATGCGCGGTGGAGGAGTTGCAGTGTTCTGTATCCCTACTGGAGGACGTGGTGCTTGTCCACGGGAGGGGGACTGGAGGAGACCCTGCGCAGACGCCTGCTGTTGCTGCTGTTGCAACATGTGTTGTTGGAGGACCAGCTGCTGAAGATCCTGTGCGATGCTCTGTTCATCTGCATCGTCTAGCTGTTGGTGGTGCTGGTGGTGATGTTGTTGAGCAGCGGCCGCGGCGAGCATCTCTTTCTCGATTTCTTCCAGCGTATGGACGCCCCTGTGTGAATCGGGCCCCAGGTTGAGCGTAGTAGGCTTGTGCGAGGACGTATACTTGGGGCTTTGAGTTGCCAATCGATCAACCGACCGGCTGGATCCGCCGCTACGAGGAAGGACGGAAAACGGAGACTTGTTTCCCCATATCGCATCGAGTTGAGAGGAGGAGGTTGTCTGAGGGGCGTGATGTTGCGAAGGACCGGCCTGCGAGGGATGAGTGGGAAGAGAGGCGGGCTGTTGATGGTCGGGAAGGGCGGTCGCGGAGAAGTCAAAGTCCTTGCCTGCTCTATGTCAGATTTTATGTGCATATGAACCAGAGCACCACGCACCTATGTCCTCACCGGCCCCAAACGTCTCGTCGTTCAGCTCGTCTCCGCCCTCCTGCAATGCATCCCCGAGGCCATCGTAGCTCTCTTCACCCCAAGTGTAGACCGCTACATCTTCTTGGTTTGCGCCGGAGGGCGCACGCTCAAGGAACCTGCGCCTCTCGTTTTCGAGATCGTTGTTTGGTTCAAATCCGAAGAATGACATGGGACGAGCATGGAGGACGAGAACCAGCCAGGCGCGTCCTGCAGGCTTACCTGGTTGCACGTGATCGATAACTACTTACCCCTTCAACATCAAAAACTCCTACTGGGCTACAAGAATGTATTGAAGAATATCCCAAGCAATCCGAAGCACTTGAAGCTGAAGGTATGCATGTACTACATATATTAATCTCAAGCTTAAGGTGAAGGGTCTACTAAGTTGTCCACAGGAATACAAGAACCTCGATACTAGCATTACTGCATCTATCTATTAGATTATGTTTCGACGTCGTCGCCTATAATGATTCGTACAAAAGGGCACTAAGTACGGCCAGCAATGTCAAGCAGAGTCAAGGTCTAGTCAAGGGAGTCGGCGGTACTGATCGATGTAGGCGCCGCTGTCACGAGTACTTAACTAGCTAAACTTCGGGACCGACCGCGTGGCTGTGCACACAGTATAGGCGCGTAGACGCGCTCACATAACGCGTCAACGCGTTTTGGAATCCCACTACATCGACCATCGAGAGCCCTAGCCATTCCAAGTACGCGTCACTTATACACCGCAAGATCCCAATATTGGAGAAGTACAAGCAGTTGAACTCTACGGAGTAGTATGCAGCCTACACCCGCTCCATCATCCCCGCCTGCGTCACCGCGGGTGGCGGAAGATCCAACGACATACCCAGCGCCGCCCAAGAACAAAGGGAGCGCACCATTCCATGTCCTTGCTGCTCTTTTTGAAAGGCTACAAACCGAGCGGAAGCCAGACAAGCGCCGCAAACTTCTTTCATCCTGGTTCAACGTGAGTGGTTAGGCTCGACCATCCTCACATGGCAATATACTTACTGAACATCAATACGTAGCATTGGAGAAAGGAGATTGGACCTGATCTATTTCCAGTACTGAGGATGATACTGCCGCAGGTACACTCAACCTGTCATGTTGGTGGTCACGGTCGCTGAAGCGCTCACGACCATCTCACAGAAAGACCGCGAACGTGCCGTCTACGGACTCAAGGAGAAGAACTTGGCAAAGGCGTACATCAAGCTTATTCCGCTTGGCCGAACTGACCCAGACGCCATACGGTTGCTCAACTGGAAGAAGCCTACTGATAGAGAGGTGCGGTATTGTTGCAGCCTTCAATCCCATCCTCCTCGCATAGATGGGTTACTCACAACAACAATGTCAGAAAACCTCCGGGGACTTTCCCACAGTGCTCTACGAGGTTGTGAACAAACGGTCCTCTGTTGTCGAAGGGTCTCTATCGATCAATGAAGTCAATGATTACCTTGACGAGATATCTCAGAACATGGGCAAATCGTACGACGGTCGCTTTGCTTTCATGTGGCGCTAACACTGACGCGATACTTACAGAGACCTTCAGTCCAAGATCCTGCAGAGAATATACAACAGAACGACCCCCGAAGAGCAGAAATGGATAGTGCGCATCATCTTGAAGGGTCGGTGCACTTGTGATGGTTATCTCATCCTTGTCCGCTAATTCCTGCCCTGCGGTGTAACAGACCTGATCATATCCGTCAAGGAAAATACCGTGTTTAGCGTCTTCCATCCTGATGCGCACGACCTCTTCAACACCTGCTCTGACCTGAAGAAGGTTGCATCGGAGTTGTGGGATCCCAATCGGCGGCTTAACGACCAAGTTCGCATCGTTTATCAGATTGTGGGATTTTTCTGACCTCCCGAATTCTCAGGACAAAGCGGTTCAATTATTCCGCGCCTTTGCACCCATGCTCTGCAAGCGTCCCACCAAGAAGATCGAGGACTCCGTCAAGGAGATGCAAGGACGTGCCTTCATCATCGAGGAGAAGCTCGACGGTGAGCGCATGCAGCTCCACAAGCGCGGAAATGAGTACTTCTACTGTTCGAGGTAAGCATACCCACTCTCATGAAATTGTGCATTTTGATTGATATTCTTGCAGGAAGGGGAAAGACTACACGTATCTATATGGCAAGCACGTGGGTACGGGCAGTTTGACTCCGTATATCGATGCTGCCTTTGATGACCGAGTCGCGGAGTAAGACGCTACCACTAGTTGTCTGAATAACTTTCACTGAAAAAACTGCTCTAGCATCATCCTAGACGGCGAGATGCTTGTGTGGGATCCCGTATCTGAGCGTAATCTCCCGTTCGGAACCCTCAAGACTGCCGCACTTGGTATGTGTCCGGTATCGTACATAGAAACAGTATACTGACTCAGTACCATCCCAATTGGCAGACAAATCAAAGAAAGAACATAACCCGCGCCCATGCTGTATGCTGTCACATTCGCATTCGTTACTCTCTGAACGATACTGACGAATCTCAATAGTCAAGGTGTTCGACTTGCTGTACCTCAACGGAAAATCTCTCCTGCACAGATCAACGAAGTTCCGCAAGCGTAACCTCCGCTCGTGCCTTCAAGAAGTCCCGGGGCGTATCGAATTCGTGATAGAGCATGAAGGCAAGACTGCGAAGGATGTTCGGATGAGGATGGAGGACATTATGGCGAACCGCGGTGAAGGGCTGGTTCTGAAGCACCCTAATGCGGAGTATGTTTTGAACGGGCGGAACAAGGATTGGATCAAGGTACGACGCTACTTCACTTGGTCGAAACTCTCCAGTCTGATCTCTCGATCTTTTAGGTCAAGCCCGAGTATATGGTAAGCAACATTTCCCTCTGCGCATGCCGAAACCAACATTTGAATAGGACAATATGGGCGAGACGATGGACGTGCTCGTCGTAGGAAAGTTTAGTTGATTCTTGCTGCCATGTACTCAGCTGACAAGCGGCACAGGTGGCAACTACGGTACCGGAAGACGGTCAGGAGGGGTCTCTACCTTGATTTGTGCCGTGCTTGACGACAGACGTACTAATGACGACGAAGACCCGAAGTTTGTCAAAAACCATGAGATGCATCTCGGATGATTGACCGAACTTTATTATAGGTACAGCACGTTTGTGCGCATAGGCAGTGGCCTCTCCTACGCGGACTACATCTGGATTCGTCAAAAGCCGTGGAAGCCTTGGGGTACCAATGGTCCTTCGTTCTTGCAGTGCTCGCGCAAAGGGCACGAAGACAAAGGCGACATTTACCTTGAGCCAGAAGAGTAAGAGTCTTTCATGCGCGTAGATAGGCACCGCCACAGCTCACTCCCATGTTATTGTGTCCGCCTTTGTAGCTCTTTCATCGTGAAGATTAAGGCCGCTGAGATCGTCAGCTCAGATTTGTATCATTTGGGCTTCACGATGCGTTTCCCGCGAGCACTCCACATACGCGAAGACTTGTCCGTCGCCGATTGTATGACAGCCACTGGTTAGTCCTTGTCCTTGCCCATACATCTTGCGCGCCCTGTGTGTCGCAGAGCTCGTCTTCCGGTTGCTCACCATGTTCGCAGCGATGCTCGAGGGTATTCGGTCTGAAAAGAAGCGCAAGATGGAGGAGGACGAAGAAGAGTAAGTGGCAGTGGTGTGGTTGCAACGTGGTGGCCCAAGGGGCCACATTCACTCTCCCAACGATTCTCATTGACTTTTTTTGCGCTCTGCTTCTGCAGGAAACCTAAGAAGAAGACGAAGAAGACAGGGAAGAAGGTATGCGAATATCGTGGCTTGTTCCAGCACCCGTATAGGCACACAACTGACTGCGCCGCCGACAGCCAACCATTATGCCCGAGTATCAAGGCGTCAGTCTCAAGGACGTCCCCGTTGAGTCCAACCTTTTCGAGGGCCACAAGTTCAGTGAGTCTGGCTTCCATTTCTACTAGCGAAGACGCGCCACTAAAGTACCTCGACTAGTGGTTTCGTCCGATCCTAAATCAAGGACTGGGGCTGAAGACAAGCAGGCACTTCTGCAGATGTACGTAGCATTTTAACGCGTGCATTCCATCCCGTGTACTGAGCGGATTCATCAGGATCCATGCACACGGCGGCAAGTACGTTCAGTTCGCACGCGACGATCCAAATCTGCTCGTAGTGTACGGCGGCCAGATCACTCGTGAGTCCATTCGTCGCAGCCCATATCCGCGCTTTAACGACACATATTCGCAGCATATGACCTCAAGCTGGTGATGAAGAAGGACGTCTGCGACGTCATCCGTCCTCAGTGGATCCTCGACTGTGTCGCCCAAGGGGAGATCATCCCCCTGACCAAGAAGTACCCTGCTGCCTCATTTCGTACCTGTGTCGTTCTCAGCTGACTGGCCCACGTAGGTACTTCTTCCACGCCACAACGGCGCGCAAGGAGATGGAAGAGTACAACGCGGCCGACAGCGACACCGAAGAGGAACCTTCTCCGCCCGCGAGTCCCGCCACCGCCGGTACTAGCAAGACGCCCGAACACGACCGCGCATCCCCTGAGGCAAAGGAGACGGATCATCCGGTAGAGGGCCATGCTGAGAGCTCTGTCGCGAGCAGCCAGATCGACCCCTCGATGGCCGAGTGGTTCGACGTCGGCGCCAAGTCGGGCGCTGCGACGTCGCGCACCTCCGGGTCGGACAGCGAGACGGAGCCCGAGCCCGACGAGCCTGAGCCGGACTCTGAGAACGACGACATGCGGGACCGGGAAGCGGGCTTCGATGATGACGACGACGACTGGGAACAGGTCGGGAAGGAGAGCGATGCGTCGCAGCCGAAGGCGTCCGACAGCAAGGTGTGTCGCTCTCACCTGAGGCATACCACGGACAGTATGCTGACCGCTTTGGTACACAGGCTAAAAATAACGTCAAGGATGAGGTAAAGAGCGTCAAGGATGAGGTAAAGAGCGAGGACGGAGACAAAGACGTCCGGATGGGCGAAGACGACAGCGCGATGCACTACGACGAGGAGAAGTTCTTCAGGCACCTGTAAGCTCCTCCGCCACTCTGCTGCACAGCGCCTGACGTTGCTGACACGTTCTCGCAGCTGCTTCTACCTGGACTCGCCCTCCAACGCGAGGCAGCACGGTATGGGCGTGCGGGCCAAGAACGAAGCAGACGTAGAGAAGAGGTCCGTCACGTCATTTATACTCGTGGCTGTCCGTGAGCTAGAAGAATCCGGACTGATGCAGCGATACCCCCCCTAGATTTGCCGAGATGGCCAAGATGATCACGGACAACGGAGGGCGGCTCGTCAACCTCGACGAGCCCAAGCTGACCCACGTTGTGCTCGACAAGCGCGACGTCAGCAGACGCCAGGAGCTCATCAAACGCACCTCCAAGTGAGTACATCCGGTGTTCAACTGCATTCTGTGCGGGGCAGCTAAACGGTCTTGAACGCAGGCCGAAGCGCAGGCATCTCGTCATTGCTGAGTTCATCGAGATCTGTGTCGAAGAAGGGACGCTCATGGACGAGGATGGTGAGTAGTCAGCCTTGTTACAAGTTTGGAGAGTAAGCTTCCTATAACTCACATGTTGCGTTTCCCTCGTCCAGAATTCATGCCCTAAGCTCGGATCACCCAACAGATAGCAAACGGAGGCGATTTATAGGGATATATTAGGACCGTGCTTGTTTCAAATTTAGGACTTTGGGTTGTAAACGGACACATTGGATAAGGGTGCATACACGCAGAAGATAGAGGTACAAAGCAATCAAGATCTCTCGGACGAGAGGGTTTGTCTGCACATTACACCCTCAACGGAGTTCCGGGGCACGATCGAGCTCGAAAGGAAGAACATCGTACACGCAGAAGCTGAACCGGCCCTCCAGAAAGCATACTACGGGGATTCATATTTCATATGCGACCAGCTACTCGATACCAAAGTAGAAGTACAGGCTGGTGGCTATAGAATTCGCGATCGGGAGTAGGGCCCAGAGAGCGCTGAGGTCGTGTTGAGGTCCAATGTCGATCGACTAGACGAACAAGACTGCGACTCTTCGACATACATATGTACATGTAGCGTACGCGAATAGGGTAACAAAGCGAAGCGATGGAGAGAGACAAATGATGACGTTGAGGCAGAACATGTAGTCGGTACCGCGGAACACAGTTCGATGAGTTCGGTATCGCAAGAAACAAATCGAGTATGAGGTGGAGGAGTGACGGAGGTACGCAACCGGAGGCGCAGATATGCCCTCCAATGGAAAGATGAGATCGGACGGGATACACACTGTGAGCATGGAAGATGGAGGCGTATAATCACGGAACGAGGATCGGCAGACGGGGTAGAGTTCGAAGCTGGTGTGGAAAGTACACTGACATATCGACATGGTTCAAGTCCCGTCTACTGCAAGAGGGAAGTTCACGCACAAGAGCTGAACATTTGTAACCAAAATAAGGATAGATGGATAACGTAGATCATAGATGCCACTTGATAGGCGAGACATCGAGGGCGTCGTCACGTTCGTAGCTGCTGGATAGGATGGGCTGGGGGCAAGCGTAGACAGAGGAAGAAATCTGGATAGTCGGCATCACCACGACGGGGCACCCGGGCTACCGGCATGGGTGTCACTGGAGACAGCAGCGATCACGCCGTCATACGAGAAGTTGAAATTGAACGGGCTGGTGTGGAGGTAACGCGCCAGTTCCTCGTCCAAGTCCGAAGTGCCCGTACCTGACCTCGAGCCTCGCCTTGAAGGTGTGCCAAAGGGAGATATGGCTGAGAACGAGAGCACGGATGACGAGCCCGCAGCTATCGGAGACTTCTTCGGTGTGCGCGGAGGGCCCAATGGCGTTCGAGTAGGGAAAGGGGGTGGGTCGGCCGCTAAAAACTCTTCAATGCTACACATTTGCAATAGTGGCGCACGGGAGTTGAATACTGATAAAGAGGGACTCTTGGGGATAACGCGTGTGTGTGAGGGCACTGGGGACTCGAAATTGAACAGCTCAGACTCGAGCTGCGCCAGCCGAGGGGTAGATGGCAGGTCTGCAGAAGTGGGTGGGCGTGGCGGAGTGACAGGGCGTTCGGGAGTCGACGGTCGATGTTGGGAATCATAAGCATTCGATGCAGCATGAAGAGCAGAGACGACTAGTGTTGGGTGCAACAGTGGGCCTCGACCTCGTCCCAATACGCCCGTAGCATGTTCTACAGCTGGTTGTGCGTCAGACATTGCCGCAGATTCCACGGTACTCTTGGCGTCTGGACTGCCAGTTGTGTCTAAGCTTCGTCGTGCTGTAGAAGCCCTCTTCCCTCCAGGTGTTGGGGAGGACGGAGGCCCCATAGGTGCCATCATCTGTCCATTCGTGTTAGGGAGCACGGCCATATAGAGTAAGCTATATTACGCACCAAAACTTGCTTCTTCTCCGTATGTAACCGACTGGATGCACGGTCTGCCTGGAGGGCAGAATCTAGTGTCGGAGAGTCAGATCGCAACCACGCAGCCATAGCATCGTCATCATTCGGCAATTCCATTGTTGGCGGGGCCACGAACGAGGAAAGGGTGGGCGAAGGCTCTCGAGAGTCTCCGTGTAAGCTAGGATGAGACGAGAGCGTCGGACTCGAAGAACTGCTGAGATTGAACTCCAGGTCGGGAAGAGACGATGATGATGGAGGACGTTCGATTGGCGACGAGGGGACCAGGTCGTCTTCGATATCAGTTTCGGCGACCTCGCTTGCAGATACATCGCTCAACGAAGGGGCTATAGGGGGGTCTAGAATGGGGATGGACGCGGTGCGGGCAACAACACGGTGGTAGTTGGACGACGGCGGCAACGGTGGGAAGAGTGTGTCCGCGGGTACCTGTTGGCGCTGCAATGCCGCTTGGTAGTACGATTGAGTGTGCGAGTTTGCGCTCGCGAAATGGGGGAAGATGGGCGGTATGATGGGGGCCTGCATAATGGACGAGTCGGGCTCATGGCCGGTCTTCTGCTTCTTCTGTCGCGAGCCATGGGCTTCCTCCGTCGCGCGTTTCCTGCTCCGATAAGACATTCCATTGTTCATATCGGCGCAGAGTCCTTTCTTGAAACCCCCGCCTTCGAAGCACGGGACGTCGCAGTCGAGCACCGCCCACAGACTCTTCCCCTCAGCACGCCCCCTGTAGACCTTCCGAAACACTGCCATCGTGCTCAGCGCGTGCCGAACAGAGTTCATCCACGTTGTCTCCCCTCGCTTGTAGTAGGGGAAGACGGTAGTGATATACTCGTAGATATCCTGCAACGCTAGCGCGTGGATAGGCGAGGCCATGATCGCACGACCGATGATGGCTGCATAGGAGAGATCAGGCTTCGCCGTGGAGTATGGGCCCCCAGGGAGTGCGAAGGGAAGGTTGTCATTCTCCAAAGGACCTGGTCGCATAGGGCCCGGAGAGGACACAAGATTGACCTCTGGCGGAGGACTGGACCGAGGCGTTGCAGGACAAGATGAGTCATACGTCTGCTTTCTGGACGGCGTCTTGGGATAGCGTGGAGTGGGTGCTCTGATTTGTCCCCGGTCTCTCCCTCGCGACGGTGTCTCCGGAGCGTCATCAGCGTCCTACACGACAACCGCCATAGTCAACTTGTGTGTGCCGATGCAATACAGGTCATGACTTACGAGGGTATGCTTAGATGAGGATGCTACTCCAACCACTCGCTCACTGTAATACTTGTAGTGGTGCGGTGTGTCGGGTGGTAACTACGAAGGCGTAAAATAATTAGCCGCGAGATCTGACCAAACGACGCGTCAAACCAACATTGGGTGTCTTCAAACGGTCTGTGCCACGGCCTGGGGTAGAGAAAACGCGCTCTTCGTCGGTTGGACGCGAAGTAGAGGCTGCATAGCAGGGGTGGGTTATGATATCGCTGGCAGAGTCGAACATGTTCACGAACCTCGCCGCTGCAGCTCTTTGCGTCTGTTTCTCTCCTCAAGAATAAGTTCCATCTGGTCGCGAGGTCGTGGAGGGAAGCCTTCGGCCTTGACAGGCGTACGAGGAACTGCAGGTGAGTTTGCTCTTGACGAACAGAAGCTGGACACGGAGCTCGAGCGGGAACGGCTCCGTTCGTCGTCAGCATAGGTAACCTTTTCGTACGTTGGCAAATTACGCGTGGTCGAGTTCTGAGGGACGAATGGTTGAGTCTGGAGGAGGACGGTCTGTAGCTCTGCTTGTTTCGCCTGGAACTGCTCTTGAGTCATGCCGAGTTTTGTGAGAGCCTCAGCAAGAGAGACATTGTGCTTGGCAGCCTGCGAGCCCGCTGTGCGGACTGTGCGGGCCTTGCGCGAGGCCATGGTGGAAGGGGGAAGAGGTGGTGGTGGTGGTGGCGACTCTCAGGACGGACTACAACCTATCGCGGCAAAATCCCCTACAATATTATGTAAGCCGGTAAATCGTGAAATAGTAACACAGAGGCGCCGAGGCGCCTCCGTACAGCCCGTACTATACTAACGCTATACCTATTAGCATCCCCGCCTCCTCCCATCGACCAAGATGGTCTACCACAATCTCAAAGGTACGTTGTCTACTTCTCCTGTTGCTGATTCAACTGAAGTGCTCGTTAGCTCTCATCAAGGGCATTCGAGCTTGTAAGGTCAGCATACACAAGCCCTTGTCCGAGTCGCCAATGTCGTTCCTCATCCCAGTAGACCGTCGCAGACGAACGCGCCTTAATCAAGCAAGAGTCGGCCTCCATTCGTGCCTCGTTTCGCGAAGAGGATTCATACGCAAGGCACAACAATGTCGCCAAACTGCTATACATCCACATGCTTGGCTCCGAGGCCCATTTCGGCCAGATGGAGTGCCTCAAGCTCGTAGCAAGTCCACGCTTTGGAGACAAACGACTGGGGTACTTGGGAATCATGCTGCTACTCGATGAGAATCAGGAGGTTCTTATGTTGGTCACGAATTCGTTGAAAAAGTGCGTATGTCTGCAATTGTACCCGATGAGATATTGAGAATATGCAGCGACATGAACCATGCGAATATGTACGCGGTTGGTCTCGCGCTCTGCACATTCGCCGACATAGCATCCGAAGAGATGTCGCGAGACTTGGCGAACGAAATCGAGAAGTTGTTAGGCTCGAGTAACACCTACATCCGCAAGAAGGTACGCCAGTTTATGATCATGGTGGAATCGTTTTCAACACCATCTTTAGGCGGCTCTATGTGCACTCAGAGTTGTCCGCAAAGTGCCAGAACTATCCGGTCATTTCGTCGCCAAAGCGAAGAATCTCCTTGCTGACCGCAATCATGGCGTGCTCTTAACTGCTATCACCCTCGTCACGGAGATGTGCCAAATTGATCCGGGCTGCCTAGAAGACTTCCGCAATGTATGCTTCACTTTCCTTCACCTCAGGTCCATTATTCATACAACGCGTGCAGGCCGTCCCGCTACTTGTCCGACATCTGAAAGCACTTGTGACTACTGGATATAGCCCCGAACACGATGTTTCTGGGATTACGGACCCATTCCTCCAGGTCAAGATCTTGCGTTTGATGCGTCTATTGGGAAGAGGCGATGCGAGAGCGAGCGAAACAATGAATGATATTCTCGCTCAGGTAAGTTATATGACCATGTCTAATATGGTCGCAGCTCTCAGGCGTGCATCCACAGGTTGCAACAAATACCGATTCCACTAAGAACGTCGGCAACTCTATTTTATACGAGACAGTCATGACGGTGCTCGAGATAGAGGCTGACAGTGGTCTACGCGTTATGGCGATCAACATTCTGGGGAAGTTTTTGAGTAACAGGGACAACAATATCCGGTATGTGACATCTCTGCGTTAGCGTGACGAGCACGTAAGGAAGTCGTATGTGCTCACACTCTCCGCTTCCCTGAATGGTAGATACGTGGCACTGAACACCCTCAACAAGGTCGTAGCAATTGACACAAACGCTGTTCAACGCCATCGAAACATCATTCTAGATTGTCTCCGTGACGGCGATATTTCCATTAGACGGCGCGCGCTGGAGCTGTCTTATGCATTGATCAACGAGCAGAACGTCCGGATTCTCATTCGAGAGCTCCTTGCATTCCTCGAGGTTGCCGATGACGAGTTTAAGCTCGGCATGACTACCCAGATCTGCCTCGCCGCCGAACGCTTCGCACCCAACAAGCGATGGCACATCGATACGGTCTTGCGTGTGCTAAAGTTGGTCAGTTGTTGGTCAATGCCGGTATCGTGTAACAAACCAAGTGAGCTGATGTTTTGCAGGCTGGCAACTTTGTGAGGGAAGAAATCTTGTCTGCGTTCATCCGACTTGTGGCACACACTCCCGAGCTCCAGGCGTACACAGCGTCGAAACTCTACACGTCCCTTCGCTCCGATATCTCACAAGAGTCTTTGACTCTTGCTGCTACGTGGGTGCTTGGAGAGTATAGTGAGGTTCTCCTTGAAGGCGGTCTAGTTGATGAAGAAACTCCCAAAGCGGTGTGTTGCTATTAAACCACTTGATGCTCCCTCGCTAATTTGTCTTTACAGCTCACTGACAAAGAGCTGATCGACTTGCTTATCTCCACGCTGGACTCTCCCTACGCCAATTACCTCACTCGTCAATTCGTGCTGACTGCCCTCACGAAGATCTCGTCACGGCCAACAACCACCTCAGGACAGCAAGAACGAATACAGAACATGCTTCTGTCATACACGACAAGCCCAGAACTCGAGATACAGCAACGTGCAGTCGAGTTCGCAAGCTTGTCTAACTTGGGCGAGGTCCGAGCAGGTGTTCTGGAGCGTATGCCTGCTCCGGAATTAAAGGCGACTGTCCTCGGTGTCGGTACGTCGGTCGTCACAGTCGACATAGGGTAGAGGGTCTAACCCTTGCCCACAGTTAGCGAGAACAAACCCGTCGGATCAGTCAACCCCGGCAAGGATGTGAGGATCCCCCGTTCATATTTCTGCGCGGTGATCTGACAATGTTCTAATATATAGGCGGACCTCTTGGGCGACGAGATCCCCAGCGCGCCAGCACCCAATGGCACTCCGAATGTCCCTGCTACCCAAGACCTCCTTGCTGAAATCTTTGGTAATTCTGGGCCCTCCGCGCCCGCGCCCGCAGGGTCCCCTGCCCCGCCCACTGCCTCACGCAACATTGCACAAGACATACTCGGGCTCTTTGACTCTCCTTCCGCACCCTCTCCCGCACCCACTTTACCTGCGGCGGCGACCCCCGCCCCATCAATGCAATCGCTGTTCAACGTGACGGCGTCCGTGCCCCAGGCTGCATCGCCGCCACCCGCGGCGCCCGCAGGGTACAATGCGTATGACCAGAACGAGCTACGGATCACACTCAATCCGCAGACATCTCCAACGCGCCCGGGTCTCGTTCGGGTTATCGCAAGCTTCCAGGTGACGGGGCCGAATGCAGTAAGCGCCTTGAACTTCCAGGCGGCCGTGCCCAAGGTTAGTATCGTTCGATGTGCGCGAACTGGGTATATGCGCAAACGCTGATCGGATAACTCTCACCGTAGTCCCAGCAACTGCAGATGGCCCCGATCTCAAGTCCGGACGTGCACCCGGGACGGACAGAGACGCAAGAGATGCGCATCCTTGCCCCTGCCGGCGTGAGCATCTCCCCGTTTGTTTACCTGACTCTGACGTAGCTCACCTTGAGGGCTCTCTCCACAGGCGAACATCCGGCTAAGATTGCGGATATCGTTCAACGTCGCCGGACGCGCTATCCAAGACCAAGTAGACTTTGCCGGGTTCCCTCCCGGCCTGACTGCGGGTTCGTGAGGGGTCGGCTCCGCCGGTATATAGGTCTTCGCAGAACTATGTCGAACTCCTGTGCAATCCATCTCCCTCTGTGAATACTGACGATATCTCCGACGGTTCCGGAGCATCATCAATGGACAAACAAATAGTATATCCGTCGACTCACTCCCCTTTGCCATAGATTGGTGTCTTTCTGTTTCTGTCAACGCTGGATAGCGAGTTGGGAGTGTGCGTTTTGAGAGGAGCGATAGGGAAAGGCAATGCAGCCTCCGGTGCGCCTATGAGCACGAGCTACTTGCGCACCGGGGGCCCCCGATCGAACGGTTAGAGCGGCGGAGCCGCTCGAAAAGCTTTGTAGGCTCGAATTCTCCAGCCGGAGGCCGCGGAGCAGCTCTGCCAGGCTGGCGAGATAAGGCTTGAGCAGGCAGTGCAGAGAGTCTTGAGAGCTTCGTCGTCGACTCAGAGGGTTTCCACAGATGTGATCGAAGGTGTCTTGACTCTTTCGGTAGAGACGGTGGTCTGTGCTGGGTGGGAGACGATGGTAGAATGAATGACATGAAAACCTGCATTCTTGAACCTACTTGTGTACATCGCTTTCAGTATACTACGTACCGCGCATATCAAGACATCCCCTTTGGATAGGTACAAGTACAGGTAATAAGGCACCGCACGTCTCCTTCAGGCGAGTCAAGCCGCCTTGGGGAAGCTCAGAAGCCACTCGAGTCCCGTTTGTGTATCGCGCACGATCTTGGCCGATGCGGCGAGGTGCGGGAACCATAAGTGAGTACCGTGAGAGCAGCCGGGGTTCCTGCAACGTTGTCAGATTCGGATACGGTCAGCTCGTTTCCAAACGAATGCTGCGGTGCAGACTCGGACGTACAGTACGAGCTTCGTCGTGCCTCCGGACTCCCGCAGTAGCCTTTCGTACAGCAGCCCCTCGTCCCGCAGCGGGTCACACTCCATGCATTGCAGGTACGCAGGGGGCAGCGCGGCGTGCGAGGTGGCCAGCACCGGGGAGATGCGCACGTCTGCAGGCGGGGCGTTGTACAGCGCTGCAAAGGGCAGTCAGCACCGCGCAGCGCCACGGACGACTCGGAGGGACTGTGGACGTACCGAAAAATTGATTCATGTCCGCCTTGCCCAGGAGCGGTGCGTTCGCGTTCTGCTCGTACGAGAGCAGCTCTGCGTGGTACTTCTCTGGCACAGCGTCCGGGTGCAGAGTGACGGGCTCGCGGAGGTACTGCCCGGTGAGCGGGACAGCGCTGAAGAAGGGGTCGTCTCTGGCTTGGAGGGCCATGACGGCGGCCAGGTTGCCGCCCGCGGAGTCGCCGCCGACGAGAAAGCCCTTGCTGAAGGACGCCTTCAGCTCTTCTGAATGGTTGACGACCTGCCGGTGGAGAGATATAGCTTAGTTCAGGCGGTTTGTAGACGACGCCGCGAGCGGCGGCAGGGGTCCAAAGGCACTGACCCACTTGAGCGCAACGAAGCAATCTTCGTGCGCTGTCGGGAATTGGTATTCCGGAGCTAGTCTGGGAAATGAGCACTGTTAGTAGAGCCGAGGATCCATGGATGGAGCTTCAATGCCAGTGGTAGAGGTACATACCTGTATCCCACGTTGACGATAACGAGCTGCAACTCGACACTCAAGGTCCGTAAGTGGTTGTCATCCATAGGAATATCGCCTATGACCCAGCCTGCAAACATGGTAGGTCAGCTGCCCCACTCTGAGCGCGAACTGGACCCTCGGTGCTTGCCTCCGCCATGGTACCAAACTAGGACCGGGTATGTCGCGGTCTCGTCGTTGCTCGTTGGTATAACTGAGCGCACAGTGATCTCTCCACCCTCCACGGGCACGAGATGATCCTTGACGGTGTACTGGGATTCTGCAGCAGAGGGCGACAAGCAACAGGATAGATACTCGCGTCAGCGATTGCCACGAGAGCCTAGTGGTGAACGGCGAAAATTCACCTAATGGGAGCCGAGCGACAAAGCTTTGACCGAAGGCACCGAGAACGATACTAGATATCCCTCGAAGATGGTCGCCCAGTGAGACTCCTTCTGGGCACGGAGGCATAAGGCGGGTACCGAGCTCTGGATGCGCATCCAGTTCCGCCGCCAATTCAGCGTCAAGTTGAAGCACCATGGTGATAGCTGCAATTGCAAGTTTGCGGGAGACGGGAGGCCTAACTTGAACGTTGACTATGGCAGCACGGAAGTACGACCTTTATATCCTCAGCACGGGGTGTCAGGTGAGATACTGAGAGTGAGTCGCAGTGACACTTGAGGCCTTGAGGGGCCGGTGCCAGCTGCAGGTGACAAAGCCCGAATGGAAAGAGGTGTCCACGCTGCGGTAAAGTTATACTGAGGCACCTAAAGCGGGGGTGATGATCCTTCAATAACTCATCTCCGTTCCCACCGAGTCAATGGCGGCCTGGGGAAGTGACGTTTTGATAATTCTCGGAGACCGTACTTGCGCCAGTGATCATTCCTCCTTCTGGCAGTATACACTTCAACGAGTCTCGGTGAGCATCTCAAGTGACGACTCAACGGAGGACGAGATCATCTGAAAACAAACGGGGGAATTCAGTGAGGCAGGGTCGCTTCCAAGCTTCCAGTTCGATACAAGCTCAGAGAGGTAGTCGACCTCAGAGAGGCACGCTCTGCTCTCCAAGCCTCGGCAGCTGATACTATATATAAGTAGCACCAATTTATTCACAGTCAAGCCTCCACATTGATAATTAGCGCCCTCGCTCTTCTGATTCTATCCTGATTCTCCTCACTGCGCTTAAATTCGATTCCTCCTCTTCCTCCTCCTCCTCGTCCTCATCATCATCATTGCCAATATTCTCATCCTCTTCATATGCGCGGACAGCGCCTACCTCATTATCCTCCTCACTGTCACCTCCGACTGCTGTACTAACTTCTCACCGTCCTGATAGTCCTGAAGGATCGTCTAACACGTTGTAGGACCGTCCATCCCTCACGTCAATAGGTCCTCATCGTCTGCCTAGGGGAGACAAGTATAACACAAGCATTGTAGTCGGCTACCATGCCCTACTACGACGCTTGTCATCAGACCTTGCGGGTCAACGAGCTCTTCGAAGCTATCATCTCAGCTCTCGACACGCATACATCTTCCGGTCAGTTTGCGTGCGCACAACTTGCCCTAGTGTCCCGCACGTTTTCCAGCGTCGCATGCCCTCTGCTCTGGCGATATCTGCCGAACCTGCTTCCTATCTGGAATCTCATCCTTCCCGACGATGTACGGCGCTCCAAAGCAAACACCTCACAAGTCGGATACTATGTCACCACAGTCAGTATTCATGGGACTCTCGTCTCCGTGTCTCGGAAGTGCTGCTCATGGATCCACGCTTAGATCCTCCTTGAACAACCAAGACGGTACAGTGATCCTACCTTCTGGCAGTACTTCATGCGTTTCGCAGGACGGGTACAGGAGGTCGAGAATGTCAACAGCCTGGTGTGCGATGCTGACCTCATCCATGCCTTGGTCTCCCACAACGAAGGGCGGTCCTTTTTACCATCGCTCAAACGCATACACTGGTACCAAACCGCGATTGATGGCGGCTCTCTCTCGTTCCTCTCGTCAGAGTCCATCCTAGAAGTCGACATCACTTTCGAGCGTGACAACATACATGGGATCGAAGTCCCCCTCGACAGGCTTACCCCCGCCTGTCAGCTTGTCGCAACGCTGCTCCCTTCCAACTTTCCATTCCGGTCTCTTGCAACCTTGAACTTTTACACCCGCTCGTTGATGGGCGAGTTTGCTATCAGTTCATTACCCCTCTTCAGCAATCTCCGCATACTCCGGATGCCCTCGCGCATCCACCCCGTCGCATACGACAAGCTACACTCCCTTAGCTCACGCCTCGAAGTCCTCGAGTGTGCGCTCGATACTGCAGCATGCAATGCCGATGTGAACCCTCTTCGTGTGCCCTCGCTGCGGGTCTTCAAGTGCTGCGGGAGGTGCAAAGATTTGGAACTCTTCGTTTCTCGCACATCTGCCCCGAAGCTAGAGGTGGCCGAGTTCAAAGACGACCACTCCTGTGCAGTATCGACTCTGCGACAACTCGTAGCTGCGACCTGCGCGCGGCAATTCTCAGAGTCGCTGCGCAGTCTGTCGTTCTGCGCTAGCGCTCTTGATGACCAGGACGCTGAGGACGCGGACGACGTCGGCTCCATCGATGACGTTCTCGGACCCTGCCAACATGTCGTCGGGCTCGAATCGCTCTCATTCATCTACCCCGTGTCACGCCGCTCGTGCTTTTCGTACTCTGACGAAAGTTTCCTCGCCCTGGCGCAGTACCTCCCAAACGTCAAGGACCTCAGGATCCTGTTGCCTTCTACCACCGGTCAGCAGAGAATCTCCACTCTTTCCCTGCTTTTAATCACGCAACACTGTCCATTGATTCGAGAGCTGCATCTTTCGGTCGATGTCTTCTCTGGCATTGATCCATTGTCTACTCCTATACAGACTCTTGATCCTCGACACTCGTTGACGACGCTTGTCATGCTCTCTCGACGCGTAGAGCTCGGAGCCGAGGGCATGTCGCGTTTCTCCGGTGTAGTCGATCATCTGTTCCCTGCCCTCGATGTTGAAGCATCTCGCTCCCCTAGTGGCTATCGAAGCATACGTCAGCCGAACCCATGGAATGCGGTTTGGACCCACGTAGCAGCCAGACAGCACGACCGACGATACCAAGCAGACTAGTTGCCGCTCTCCGAGTCATTCTAGTCGGGCTGCAACCGAAGAGTGCATCCGCATCCCCTTTCCGCGCAGCGCATACGGACCCACAAACGGGTTTACCGCGGACGATACATCTGCACGTTCTAACCCCGCGGAGACCCTCATGTCGCCGGCGCTTCCGTCACCTCTAGCCTCTCAACTGGGGAGAAAGGGATGGGTGTTGCAATCGGGCCTGTAAGGGGCATGGGCCGCTGGGCGGCGTGACAGTCGCATAGTAGAATCTGTCCAATTCCGAGGAGGCCGCCGACAGCATCCCGCAGCGCGCGTCTCTATCGCCGAGTCAGTGCATCCTGGACGTGAAGACATTCTTCCTGTCCGATGGAGATGTAGCCAACGGTTGCGAGGACCTCATGACCGAGCCCAGGTACATGGACCACGGAGACGTGGAAATCGGCATGCGCAGGACGCCCTTGCGCTCACTGCAGCTCAGACACTTCGTGCGACGTCGTTGCGGCCGCCGCGCTGTCTTCGAGCGCGTTCAAACAGCCGTCGCGCTCGGATAGGTGGCTGCGCCGGGACTCCAGCTTGAGTCATGAAGGCACTCACATCGACTCCTGGTCGAGCATAGAAACTGCAGCTTGGACGTCGTTACTCCCGAGACGCGCGGGCCCAAGAAACCGCGTTCGAGTGGGAAAAGGTCCTGGAGTTTGCGAAGGTTGCGGCAGGTATCGTCGGATCGGATGATGTTGTCGCTCTACGCGCCTCAATGAGGGTCAAGATGTCCAGGTCTTCGGACGAGTCCGAGATACCCATCGCAGGAGTATTGCCAGGACTGTAGTACTGCTGTAGTACTAGTACCGTTATAGCCGTGTCCGACTGAAAGTCGAAGTCCTCTAATTTTGGCCGTTAGCGATTGTTAACAGGCTCTCATTATTTAATCTCAACCTACTGAAGCTCATGGTAGAATAGAGCGTATTCGAGGGAGTAAATATTAGGGTCATACTATCGGATCGCCCGTTTGCGGTCAATAAGGAACCACAGCGCGCCCGCTCCACAATCCTAAGTTACTTCCCTCGAATACGCTCCAATGTGCCTACATACTTGCATTTTATCCGGGTACTTGATGCATGATGTATCACGTAACGCTAGTACTACTACAATGTAAAGTAACCTGAACTACTAGTACTACTAGTAAGTACCACGTATGTAAAGGCTAGCCGCTATATCATCGCGATCAGGTGACCAGACACTGCAGGAGGACCGAGCGTCTGCGTCAGTACTTGTCGCGCTGAGAATATTCAGAGTCGGGGAGGTTGCCCCTGTCCTAATCAGTAACCATGCGCATGAACACGCTCATGCGGCCCCCTGCATTTCTCTCTTTGCCGGTCGAGATTCGACATATGGTCAAACGCGCCATCCCTTCTTTCGACCTTCGAACCCACGTCTGCTTCTATTCAACTCATTCTGAATGTGCCGCCTTGTACGGCTCGGAGGCCGAGGAGGAAGAATTTTGGGCGCTGATATGCTGGAACAACGGACTTGGTAAGCTGCGCAAGGAGGAACGTGTGAACAGTGCCACCAGCTGGCGAGAAATTGCGTTTGCCTGCATTCGAGACGATGGATTTTGCATCCATCCGCAATGCGGAGAGTCGCTCCTCGAGTACAATCGTGAGTTCAATTCCTCCTCTCAACAGTCTGCCCCCCGAGATAACAAGCCTTGCGCAGGTCAACGCATGGAGGTTGCTGCTGCGCATGTCAAGCCGACCGTGCCATACCGTATTCACGACACGACATCTGACGTCCCCTGTGACATCCACCGCGCTCTGGGACAAGTGGGATTCCGGAGGAGCGACGAACTCAGAGGCGGCGTACCCCTTGTTGAATCAGACGCGTTTCTGCGCTGTGAGAGGACCTCTTCCATCCCCGCCGATGCAGAAAACACGTCCGATATGCATAAGAAGCACTATCTCAAGAGACACCCCCTTGTTGCGCGCAGTTTCGCGACGGTGACCCCTGTGTCATCGTTCCTCCTCCTCAATGCTTGCGATTACGGCCCGCAGTCTGCAGACACACTCCAGCTCGGAAGGCCTGTTACCGTCTTAGACGTGCTAGGCTTGATACAAGAAGGGTTCGTACTCAAATTATCCTCTCATGCGCGCGATAGGATGACCATAGTGATGCAGATTGCCTGAAGACCTAAGAGTCCGCGATGTGTCCGATTATATCAAGGTCCACAGACATTGCATTGCAAAGAAGGACTGGTCTCTGGAGGAAGCTCTCGACAACTTGGCCACCGCTCGAAACATCCTGTCGATATGGTATGGAACGGTGGCAGAATGGTGCGAACATGTGCTAACTCGTGAGCGTGCAGTCCGATGCAAGATATGGAACATACAGAAAACACGTCATTTGGACCAGCGTTCTCCTTGATGCAATACTAGATCTTTATCAGGAACGTGGACATAAACCCATTTCGCACAACTCTACCTGCCCATGATGCTACTCAGCCTATCAATCACAAATCCCTTTACAAAGCGCAACAAGACGCGATCATGTGTAACACACCCGCATACATCCGGCTTGAGCCAGCTAAGAAACCCAGTTCCACGACTTGCCATTTGACAGAGCACTCAACTCAAGAACCATCCTCCGTTCACACTTAAGCTTAAGTAATGATTGGCCTACCACATCACTGACTAAGTTCGCAGCCTTGTCATCAGAGACGCGCGACACGTACCGGTGACGAAAGACGACTCGGGCTTAGCGAGGTACGAGACCACTCTCGCGATATTGGACGGCTTGCCGAGTTCCTGATCGTCGGGCATCTTACAGTACTGCAATGTCAAGGTCCAATGAGCCGCATCCTGGTTTAATACGCACATCTTCTTCAACCACGTTCCTGGACCACCGAGCGCGTCGGCGGCATTGGCGACGAACTGTGTGAAGGCATTGTTGGCGGACGCCGCGCCATGTTCTCAGCCCGCTCTGTCCACGCACAACGTCCAGTCCTCCGAGCTTGGCTACGGCCTTGCTGACCATGGAACAGACGACCGTCTCGACAGAGACATCCCCGGGAACGAGGACGGCGCGCCGGCCCTTCGCCTCGATGGCTTTGGCGACCGTGGCGAGCTCGTCGCGCCTGCTTGGGATCTCATTCAGCGCGATGTCAAGCGCGTTTTCGGCGAGCTGGATCGCGATGGCTTCTCCGATGCCTTGCGCGGCCCCAGTGACGACTGCTACTTACGCGGGCTGGGGTTTTTGCTTGGCGGCTATCGGCCATCGGGAAGAGCATGTCCGATGCCTGTATAAGTACTACGTTCTCTCGGGAGAGCATTCATTGTAATGATGGCTTCTCTTGGCCTCCCCCAGGTTCCCTGATCACCCGGTGGTTAACAAGACGCGCCAGTCTCAATCGCCGCGGTCACGCGCAGTGGCATGCTCCCGAGTCCCGACCGTGGCGCTAGACTCATGTAGAGAAGGCTTCTCAAGTAAGTACTGTCGACGGTACTGCCCGGTCGAATTCAAGTTGACTCGTCACGGACTTGAAGTGTTTTCAGTCCAACGCTGAGCGCTGAGCGCTCATCGTTTCTGCCAGCCACAGAGCCGACAACCCCCCGTTTGAGCCAAGTTGAGGAGCGTGGCGGTGCCACGGTGGGTCTCATCTTCAGTGATACACTCGGAGTCTGATATGACTACATACTGTCAAAGTTTCGGCTCGATGGTAAGTACAACATCCAAGCTCCCGAGCACTAGCGGTGCTACAGCGAATCTCGCGCCAGGCGCGTGATTGCTACGGCACGCATGTATCCTCTGGCCAGGATGATGTGAGCATATCCCTCTCTGGTACCCATGGGAGAGTGGAGATCACTCGCTTCACTAATGTGCTAACTTTGAGGTGTGCTACCAGAGTCGTCGGACAGCCGAACAAGATCGAAGTCCTCCCGGGTGGTTTTGCGAGCATTCCCGGTGGCCTGGAGAGGCTCCCAGGTCTACGGGATGAACACGAAACTCGTGGCTTATCCGCAGGACTCGGAACCGATGTGAGGACTCGGACGTATAATATCGTATGTTGCCTATCACTCCCGCCGGTGAGTATCTCTCCGATCGGCTCCGCTTCATACTACGCTCTCATACGCTGCACGAACTGACTGGCTGATTCTAAGATGGGTGACAGAAAAGTTCATTCTAGGCCCTACTCGTCGCTCGTCGTTCGGCTGGCTGGTCTCGTCATGTGGCTCGCGCACTCGCTTGCGGAAAGCGCTGCCAACAACGTCGCGTCCTGCACTCGTTCAACGCGTACGAGTACTACCACGACCAACAATAATGAATAGATCCCCGTTGTTTAATCCACAGACCAACAGTAGTCACTGCCCAATGTTTCCAAAATACGCGTGAGGACGACAGATGCGTGCCGCATGAGTTCATGATGAGCGGTACAGCGCGTCATGGACTACTCACATCTTCCCCCGGGGACAAACCTTATGTTTGGTCCAGCCCATGTATCTCCGCACTCGATTGACGTCTGTCCCCCGCGCTCTGCCCACCACTCGACCTCTCCCAGTCCTTCACCGCCGCCTCCTTGCCAATGAAACCTCTCCGGATTTCTCGCACTCCCGACGTCCACAGTCAACTCTCATAAGACCCACGACGAGCTCGCCCCGAGCTCGGTGCATTGCTCGATCCCACCATGGTGCGCTCCCCGTCGTCGATGCCAGCAGCTGCCTCGAACTAACCGCTTCCGTCATCGCAGTCAGTCTCCATCCATCCATACCGCCCATACTCGGGATCCACCTCTCCGGCACTCTTCAACTCGCACACCTACCAAGTCCCGCACGAGTCCCCGGACGTCGTCCTCGTCACCAGCAATTTCACCCGCTTCTACGCGCACTCCCGCCGGCTCCACCACGCCTCCAAAAACGCCTGGGGCGGGACGCTCGTCCGCGACCCGCCCCCGGTCATCATCTCCGTCCCCGAAGACACATGCACCCTCCGCATCCTCCTCCACGCCGTGTACGGCCTCCCCTGCGTCCACCTCGCCCCTTCGCTCGAGGTCGTCGCCCTCGCCTTGGCTGCGCTTGTCAAGTACGGCGTCGCCGCCTACCGGCTCGCGGAGCCGCGCATGCCGCTCTACCAGCTCGTACTCGCGCACGCGCCCGCGCACCCGCTCGAGACGTACGCGCTCGCGGGCCAGTACCACCTCGAGGCCGTCGCGGTCGCCGCGTCCGCGTACCTGTGCGCGTGCGACACTGCGACGCTCGCGGACGTACTCGTCGGCCGGATGGGCGCGGGGTACTTCCAGCGCCTGCTCGCGCGCGGCGACATGCGCCGCGCCGCGCTCAAGGCGATCGTGCTGCGCCCCCCGTGGATGCATGCGCCGACGCGGACGTGCGGGGACGAGCAGCAACGCGCGTTGCAGAAGGCGTGGGCGTTCGCGGCCGCGGAGCTTGGGTGGGACTCGGTGCCTGGTGAGTCGATAAGTGGATGCATGTATGCGCGATCTGCGGGGCATATGCTCATCGGCTACATATCCGACTCCCAAGTTCGCCGACACGCCCCCCGCCCCAGAGGACCATCTAGCATATCCCGTGACATGTTGCATACTTCGTTAACCTCTGAAACGCTCGGACGGGCGCATCGGTGCCTCGAGGCTGAGCTCAAAGCTGGCAAGACAATATGCCGATCCACTTCTGTGACACTCGTAATCAAGCTGCTTCAAGTTACCGTGGCTATAGGTTGTAGCGAGCTTGGATATATTCGCGTCTTTAACCTGGTGTAGTCCGTTCGGCTGCATGTTTCTGTCTCTTCCGTTTCGACGCTCTACGTTATTCGAGTGAGTATTCAAAAACAATCCAGTATGGTTATGCCTTTTAATAATGATGGTACTATATGTGTCACACGGCACACTCAGGCCACACGAAGTGTAGGAAAGCGTTGTCAACGCCAGCTCGGGCAATGCGAAGTGTCTGAAGGACAATCAATCCTGAACAGAGGTTGTCGAGGTACATACTAGCAACCTACGTCCTGCTGTTCCACTTTGCATGCACATTGTTTGATTTGTCCAACCCAGAAACTTTCTGACTTTCGGAGAGCGCCGACTATTTGAAACGGTTTGCCCTTCGCGTTCAAGGTGCTCCAAGCCACCAAACTCGTCAATCAGCAGGAAGCTATCGGTTACTTCTCGCCCTATGCCAGAAAGATGGGATACATATGGTGGTCCTACGGGACTCGGACGCTAGCGCAGATCTCGTCGACGGTACAGAGTTTAACCACTTGAAGGTCCGCAAAGCACGAGAACCGCCGCACGACGACGCGGTAAGTCGTTCATCGCGCAAGCACTCTCCTACGCGCACTTCGGCGTAACACATGTTTTAGTGAACGACAAACAGGACAATGTGAGTGCGAGGGAGATCTCTCAGCTTGCAGACATCCACTCAGCGCGCCTTGGGACGAAAGTACCAGTGGCACGTTCCGCAAGCATTACGAAAATCTGCCTCCGATGAAGAGATAGAACTTCAGAGGATGAAGATCCTTTGAACAGAGCGACAAGGTAACGTTGAACTAGCCGCCGTATATAAGTACCACTTCACTATTCGGTCGGGGTGAAGAGAGACTGTCATGACCCAACGCCGGTCAGCCGCATCGGACGCAAGCGAAGATACAGCACCCAACTCGAACCTCTGCACCATCACCCACATCTCTATCCTAGCTATGACTGATACTAACCCACAACAAGACCTCCTCTGCCTCAAGAGGCGTGGCGGCGACCCCAAGATGATCGGACTCTGGAAGATCGGTAGAACAATAGGCAAGGGTAGCTCAGGTGCGTCCCCGTAGTCCGCACCCTCGTCAAACGCCATCCTGAGGCCCGCCACAGGCCGCGTGCGGCTTGCGCGCCATTCCAAGACTGGGCAGTATGCGGCCGTCAAAATCGTGTCCAAAAACGCGCTCCTCAACTCGCGCATGTCCCTCAGCAACCTCGGCGACGAGGCCGATCGCATCCTCCACAGCATCGAGCGCGAGATCGTGATCATGAAGCTCATCGAGCACCCCAACATCATGCGCCTCTACGACGTCTGGGAGACCTCCACCGAGCTCTACCTCATCCTCGAGTACGTCGAAGGCGGCGAGCTCTTCGACTATCTCTGCAGCAAGGGCCGGCTCTCCGCCGCCGAGGCCTTGGGCTACTTCCAGCAGATCATCACCGCGATCGACTACTGCCACCGCTTCAACATTGCCCATCGCGACCTCAAGCCCGAGAACCTCCTCCTCGACCGCGACAAGAACATCAAGGTTGCGGATTTCGGCATGGCGGTCTGGCAGGGGGCGGGCAACATGCTCAACACGGCGTGCGGCAGCCCGCACTACGCCGCGCCGGAGGTGATCATGGGCAAGGCCTACGACGGCACCGCGTCGGACATCTGGTCGTGCGGCGTCGTCCTCTACGCGCTCCTCGCCGGCCGTCTCCCGTTCGACGACGAGGATCTCCCGACGCTGCTCGACAAGGTCAAGATCGGCAAGTTCACAATGCCGCCGAACATGGACTCCCGTGCGCAGAACCTCATCCGCCGCATGCTCGAGAAGGACGTGAAGAAGCGCATCACGATCCCGGAGATCCTCCGCCACCCGTTCTACACGAGCCAGAAGCCCAAGCCGATGAAATGCGACGTACCGAAGCTCGACGAGATCGCACGGCCCCTCACGGGTCCGAACGATATCGATCCCGACATCTTTGCGAACCTACGAACGTTGTGGCCCGGGGCCGAGGACGACGAGATCAAAGCGCACCTGTTGGACGACAAGCCGTCGTGGGAGAAAGGAGTCTACAACCTTCTCGTGCGTTACCGCGAGAAAAATCTGGAGGACTACGACGAGAGCGAGGAGAGGCAGGTGGCGGAGAAGCGCGAGCAGAAACGCAAGGTGAAGCGGGCGGCGGAGGCGGCGGAGAGAGATCAGGCTTTGGCAGATCTTCCTCCGCGCACAGGTCCGCCCACTCCATCGCGCGCAAGAGGCCGCAGGGGAGCTCCTCAGAGGTCGCGGTCGACATCGCCTACGCCGGGCCCGAGTCGACTCCGAGAGCCAGCAGCGCTAGCACCACGGCCGCAACCGCCGAACGTCCCGTCGATAGCGGCTTCCCCGACCCCGCCGTCCCTACGCTCGCCCCGTCCCCAGGAACCCCTCCCACCGATCCAAGTTCCACAGGTCGAAGACGAGCGCGTGCAGCAGTTTCTCCACCAAATCGCTGAGCATCTTTCGGCGCTGCAAGGTGGAGGGCTGCCAGCCAACACGGCCGATTACGAGGAGCTCATGTCTCCACTAATGGACGTCGCCCTTCCCGCACCGCTTCGCAGGTTCGGCGACTCGATACAAATCCAGGAGCAACTCGAGGATAACGCGGAGGAATCGTTCTGCATCGTCGACGTCCCTCGCGAGTCGACGAAGCCACTCATTATCCGCAGGCGCACGGAACGAGAGGGAGACAAAGAGAACGCGGGGGCGGCGCCGTACCTCACGGTGCAGACCGACCTCGGGCCGGACCGCAAGCCCTCGACGAGGAGCAACACCACCGCCTGCACGTCCAGCACCGCATCCACGTCCAAGCGTGTCCAGCTGCTCGAGCCCCCAAGCCCGCGAGGCCGGCTCAGGAAGCCCCGCGTGCAGTCCCCAGCGTCGCCCGCGACGTCCGCGTTCTCCGAGGGCTCGTTCATGCTGCCCCCGAGCTCGTCGCCGCCGAAGCGGCGGTGGTTCGGCGCGCTCTTCCGCGTCAAGCCCGCGAGCTACCGCCTGCTCTCGACGCAGGACGCGGGGCACACGCACGCGACGTGCAAGCGCGTGCTCGAGCAGATGGGCGTCGCGCTCGCCACGGAGCAGTACCGCGCGGGCTCGGATGCGCTCGTGCTCGTGTGCACGCTCGCGGACTCGCGCGAGCGCGACGCGGAGCGCGTGCTCGCGCCCGTGCGCGGGGTGCGCTTCCGCGTCGAGATCGGGCGCCCGGGCGCGGCGCACGCGGCGGCGGGGTACGCGGTGCTCATGCGGCTCGTGCTCGAGAAGGGCGCGACGAGCACGCTGCGGCTCGTCTACGACCGCCTGCGGCGCGACTGGGACGCGGAGAGCCCGCCGGTGCCGTATGACGCGGTGTCGACGCGGGAGGTGGAGGAAGAGCGGTTCGTGGAGGGTGCAGTGCGTGTGCGTGGAGACTGATGTGGCCATTGGAGGGACTGCTCAGCGTCGAACAGTGCTACTATGGTTTGGTTTCCACTTTACCTATTGAGCATGTACATCGTCCCGGCACTTTTGTCTTACGGCTTCATTGATTCAAACGATTGATTACTGTCGTTTAGTGTCGTTGATAGGTGACAGTGTGGCACATAAGAGTCTTTGCGTTACCGACTCGAACGAGAGACGAGGAGTCTGGATCAAAAATTGCCAAGCTTCCAAACGGACGTTTTCGAGCATCGCTTAGGTAGACCTCAACATTGCAGGAGAGGCTTCTGAGGATGAGCTCTTGCGGCCTAAAACAAACTCTGACTTCTGCAACGTCGAGAAGGTCGTTAAATGTTGGTGAGACAGCGTGTCGATAACCAATCTTCGACTTACAAATTTGGTTCTTGTCACCGACCGATTGCGAGAGTTTGAGAATCACCCACGCTGACCCTCGTATGCTCTAGCACCATTGATTATATCGATACAACAATTACTGGAATGTGCGCACGTTAGCTCTACGACTGACGATCTCGGAAGATGCCACCGCTCATTCACTAACCGTGATACATGACCATATACAAAACAAGTCCGCAGCTGAGCACGGACGAATTACATTCCGTCCATCGTCTGTATAGTGGATGCGAATCTTGATGTTGGCTCGAGTAGTAGCGGCGCGTCATCGGTGTCCATGCTCTCTTCTTCTTGTGCTTCAGACTGGAGGTCTGATGCAGCCTTTCGCGACTCTTCCCGCTTCAACAGTGCATGATAGCCTGCGCGCGAAAGCACGACAGTCTCGGGAGATGCGCTCGATATCCGGATGAAGCGCAGCTGCTGGACGTATGCCGCCTCGGTCTGGTCCCATTTGCGGAACAGCTCGACATTCGTGGGATGGGTGAGATCGATGACCTCTGCGGGTGCGCGCGGGTGTCAGGGGAGGACGCGATGGGGTGGGAAAGAGGGAGACAGACCCATGCCCGTGCGGTACAGCTCGCTTTCTCGCAGCTTCTGCTCCTCGAGCTTCTGCTCCTTCGCCGACTTTGGCCGCCCTTTGCGCCGTGCGGCCTTCTCCGCCTCGAGCTCGTGGTCGAACCGCGACAGCCAGACCTCTCGCACGATGTAGTGCAGCTCTTCGAGCGTGAGCTCTCCTTCGGGGGGAAGGGCGTGGTAGAAGAAGCTGTATATACTGACTGTGCGCCCGCAGAATCGATAGTCAGAGCAGTGGTCTCGGGTCGGTCGGGTACACAGCTCCCACCTTGCGATCCCTGCTTCTTGAATCGATCCTTGGACTGCTCTACGAGTTTGCTCTTGCGGATCTGTGTGCGCACGAGCTGCCCAGCTTTGCGAGACTGGGGGTGGAAGAGCTTTTCCTTCTTCATGCCCGTGGCCTTTTTCCCGGTCTTGCTCGATGGTGCCATGACAATGTTTTGAATAAACGAGTGCGAATGATGGCCTCAAGATGTGTTCGTGGATGAGGACCAGTGAGATATAAGTGGAAATGCGATACTCAGCTGCCTGACTGAAAGTTTGCTACCCCTCCACCACGTAAACGCCCATGCACGTTTAGCATGGGCGTCTGTAGACGGCCCGGGTTCCGCGACCGCCACAGTGACATAAATTGGCGCCAAACTACTAGACCAACGTCTGTCCCATTGTTATGCCAGCTGCTTATGGTTTCGAACGTCCTGTTGCTTGTGTACAGAAGCTCATTTGCGCATACAGTGCATCATCCACTGCGACCAGCGATTCACTCCCGTCAGCGCTCAGGGTAGTCGAAACCATGGATAAACTTCATCAACTCCAGCGGTTTGGGTATAGCCCTCCATTGCTCCGAAGCATGGTCATACCATGATCTGTGACTTTGGAGGACGTTTCGCCGAAGAAAAGAGCCTGAGCTCGTGGAAGACGTGAAGGAAAGGGAACGGTACCCAAACGGTACAACGCTACAACGCTACAACGCGGTGAGTGGTCAGCGTTATCTACGATGGTGGAGCTCCCTTTCAACGGTTCTTGGTACGGTTTCACAGCGAAGATTGCAGAGCTATATTATGGGCATGTCAATGAGGTGGCTTCGGGATACCTCGACGAACCCTTCACCCTACGTATCTCCCGCAAGGGTTGCGAATCTGACAGCTCTATCCTCCCATCAAAGGACACGGACACGTACTACAACGGGGCTAGGAAGGAGATCACAGCCAAATTGGACCGGACAATGTGGAACTACCGCAATCGGGCGGATCATACGTCCTGCGGCTGCCCGTGGCTTGAAGGGGTGCCCGACGTCCCTTTCTTCGCGTATAACTTTTCCCGGTCCGTGGTCACGTACAAAGAGCATGAAGAGACGTGCAACTAATACGCCGTGGGCAACGAGGCGTAAGCGTGGAGGGAAGACAGTTGTTTTTCTCTCATACGCTGCACTGGCGTCACCCTTGCGGAGCGCAACCCCATTGGATGCCGATCAGGAGGACGACGCGTATATTAGCGACAAGGGTGAAGGCAGCATCGAAGACCAGGGACGACAATTTGCCAGTCACAGGTGACCGCCACTCCGCTCTGGACTCTGGATGATGGTCTCATGTACATAGCATGTCGCTTTGCATCGCACAACCGTACACCTTGTGCACATCATCTCGTCTCAACAACCGAAACGCCTCCTGCCACTTACTTAACCTTTTACCTCGGTAGGTGAGAGCGCCTGCCGGTGTTGGCTCTCGATCCGTGGATGTATCTTACGTTGCGATTTGTCAGGTCTATCCGATAACCAATCAAGAATTGTGCTGTGGGATGTTAATCCGCTTTGTAGTTCCAGATCTACATAGGCCTTGGGTAACATGTACGTCTATGATGCTTCTGAACGACCGCTCCGACCTCCGCACTGAAAAAGTCCTTCGCAGCGTCTCGGAGTCGGAGTCTGGTCCAAGATCCGTCTGCGTCTCTGCTGCCATAAAACCGCGAGTAGCTTGCAGAGGGGACATCGTACAACCCCGCAAAAAACGACCATGCTGGAAAGTGGCACGTACGATGTGCAAGAGTCAGTCGCGATGTCCACGATCACCGTCGAAAGCCCGAGCGGCGCCGACAGCCCCAAGATGCCGGACACTCCGACCGCCCTATCTGCACAGTCATCGATGGTCGCTCTGCGTGCAGTCGATCCACAAGAAGGTACCAACGTGCAAGAGCTCCCACCGGTCGACAGGGGCTTCCGCGCGTGGTCCTTCTGCGCTGCTGCGTTCATACTAGAGATGATGATCTGGGGTTTCTCTTTCAGGTTTGTCTCCGAATGGTCGTGTATATCTGCGAGTAGGATGCTCATAAATCTGCACACCATAGCTTCGGTATCTTCCAAGGTATCTGGTCCACCCATGATTGTGGAAATATCGTCAGGACTCAATCCTAAATCATCCAGAATATTACAGTTCGCATCCGCCTTTCAACAACTCTTCGAGTGTCTCCATCGCTGCAGTTGGTACTGTCGCACTTGCACTTCAGTTCGGCGAGGTCAGAATGTTGTGCCGTATCTCTTGAGATCCAGCTAACGCACAAGCAGCCGCTCCTTATGTCAATCTTTCTTGGACGGTATCCAGACTTCTTGAGGTTGAGTATGTGGCTCGGACTAGCTGTCTACTTCGTCTCCCTATTCGCCTCGAGCTTTGCGACTCAAGTGCGTTCTGTACTTCTCATGTCCGCCATGTCACTCATAGCTGTTCCTCAGGTATGGCAGCTGATCCTACTGCAGGGTTTCGGCGTCGGCGTCGGCGCTGGAGTAGCATATATGCCCGTCATCAGGTACCTACCAGAATGGTTCTCCGAACGACGAGGTCTTGCCGGAGGCATCATATTCGCTGGCACCGGCATCGGAGGGTTCGTGTTCCCATTCTTGCTCACCACGCTCCTCGAGAAGGTCGGCCTCGCTTGGACGTTGCGCATCTGCGCCATCGGCACGTCACTATGTGCAGGGATCGCTATGCTCGGGATGCGCAGTCGGTACCCGACGCCGAAGTTCAGCGCTGGACAGCCGCGTCCGAAGCTCTTCCCGCCGCATCTTGACTGGATCAAGGCTCCTCTCTTCTGGAGTGTGGTACGCTGTCTCTCAATCTCCTGCTCAGCTGGCGCGGTCGTGCTCACCCGTTGATGCCAGATCGCTACGAACTTCGTACAGGGGACGGCGCAGTTTCCAGTTCAGCTCTACATCGCGGTTTACACTAAGAACATCTCAGACCAGTTCACTGCGACCGTCATCCTCTCCCTGTACAACGCGTCCGCCACCATGGGCTTCATCCTCCTCGGCCACATGAGCGACCGGTTCCCGTACCCCTCCGTCATGTTCGTCAGCGCCGTCGTAAGCTCACTGGCCGCCTTCCTGCTCTGGGGTTTCGCGGACGGTGCGCTCTACCTCTACTTCTTCGTGATTGTATTTGGGACTCTGGTACGTGTGCCCGCCCTCTCCCCCTTTGCCCGATACTCGCCGCTGGTCTATCGGACTGACAAAGTTCTTCTCTACTTCTCAGAGCGGCGGCTACGCCGCAACATGGATGAACGCGGCGGTCGACTGCACCGGGGGCCGTCGCGAATATGTCGGGATCGCGTTCTCTGCGACGTCCTTCGTCAAGGGCATCTCCGCCATCGTCGGACCAGCCATCTCCGGGCTGCTCCTCGAGGCGGGCCAGGGCGCCTCGATGGGCCACGGGTTTGGTCGTTTCGGCTTCGGCGCGGTAGAACTATTCGTTGGTTCGTGCGCGTTGGCGTCGGGCTTGGGCAGTCTCATAGTCACGGTCATAAGGAACAGGGTCGTGTCGTAAGTGGGTGGGTCATTTGGGTACCAAAATTCTCTCTCTTTGGGTCTTAGGTTACGACATTCATAGAGTCTCGGGCTGCTGGTGTCGGTGTTGTTTTCATACGGCCTAGATTTACACAAATACTGTACGGCTAAAGATGTAACACGTAGAACTCCGTCGTAATATCATGGTCAGCTGAGTGTACGTACACGCTGTATGCACTACGTACAGGGTGGTCTGACCTGATCGGTGAGCGCAAACTCGCACATGCCTCCTCCAGACGGAAGATCGATATCAATCCGTTTACATGATTTCATGCATCTGCATGTCCCTCCTTACGTATCACGATGGTGAAAGGCCTACGGTATCCCGAGAGCAGCAGCCTTGATGTGTAACAATATCATCAGCACAAGTGTTTCCCGCCCACATTCCAAGCACCCACGCCCTCGGACTGCAAACATCATAAGTCCTTGTCTTTGGCTCACTTCGCATTTTGCGACACACTCAATGGAACAGACCGTCCCAAGACAAACCATTGAACGACTCCGGCTCTACGGCACAGTCCGGGAGGGGGAACCCCACCCCTTCAAGTTGAGGCGCATCGACGTACTCGACCCGCACGGTGGAGAAATGTGTCCGGAGCCGGCCCAACTCCTCTGAATCCACCTCGGAGCACGACGCGACCTGGAGCACGAGATGCTCGAGGTAGGAGTAGGCCCCCGTCTCCATCTCGGCGATGAGTCTAGACAGGCGCAGGGGCGCGGACGCGTGCGGCACGAGCAGCCGCTCGTACGCCTTGTCGCGCACCCACCGCTCGCGCGCAGCGCGGGAGCTGTATCCGTGGACGATGCGGAGAGTCTTAAGTTTCGATGCGTACTTCCAGGCGACGCCGCGGCCGTCCGCAAGGAGTCTGACGCTAGGCCCCTCCGTGGGCCACTTGAGCGGGTCGATGGAGATCGTCACCGTCTCCAGCGCGGAGAGGCCGACTCGGAGGACGCGGTGCAGGGGTGCGTCGAATGCGCGGAGTTCTTCCGTTGCCGGGAGGTTGGCGAGCCATACGGTGCGGACGGATAGTCGGAGGGCGTGGTCTGAAAGGATCCCTGACAGCCACTCCTGAGCCTCGTCCATGGAGTGGCGGTTGTCAGTGCGTAGGAGATATGTCCCGAAATGGACGAGGCTGTTTGCGGTAGTCCCTGCGACACTGAACATGTCGACCATGGTCCCGCCCCAGCCTTCCTTCCTGGTACTGGTGCCCAGGTACAGCGTTTCAATCTGTTGAGTGAATTGTGATAGCTGGGGCCCGAGGTGCTGGTGGATGTCGTTCTTATGTGCGAGGGGAGCGATACCAAGTACTTGCAGGGAATAACCTTGTGGGTGTCTCGGGAGGATGGCGAGCAGGTTGCTGAGCATCGCGGGTGGGTGGAAGGAGTCGAGGACCACGCGCCTGAGATATGGAAGAGACAGTGGAGCGTTATGATGCAAGTCGCCTATGAGTGGATCAAGGCGACCCAGCACTAGACTTTGCAGCTTGGGAGTGCGTGCGAGGACCTGGATGATGCCGGAGTAGACCTCCCGCAAGCCAAACCCGCAGATCGCGAGGTGAGTGAGATGGGAGAACTGGCCTTGGAAGATTCTTCGCATCCGTGAGGCTGAAGCGCACGAGAGCTGAGGTCTGCGAGAGATGGAGGAGAGGAAACGGTCGGTCGAACGCTATACGCCATCTCTTGCTATTGATAGCAAACGATTCCAAACGTGGACAGGGCGTCTCGAAGATGGTGGGCCAGTTGGCTTGGGGTCCCGGACTAAGAGGGTGCTCGAAGATGATCTGAATCTCGCGCACCCGGTTTGCCACCTGTGGCCAGAACGTAGCCATGTCCACACCGTGAACCTATGCTCCGTCTGATGCGGTAGTATCGAGGTAGAGAACGACGCTCAGAAGCTGGCTCCGGCTACGTGCAGCGATACTTTCCGCCTGTTCGGGAGAGGATCCCTCTCTGCCGAGTATGAGCGTTGTCCAAACACCAGAATGAGAATAGACCACGTCACGAAACCGGCGGCATACGAGAGCGAAGGGTGTCAGCATGTTCAAGTCGGTTGTTGATGTCCTCCATGAAGACAAAGAACGTCTGGGATCCTTCCCCTTCACAGTAGTGATGCTGGTCGCATCTGGAACGTAGTCCAGTATCCTATCCAGCGTTTCGACTGGCAGTTGGAGGATAGGCGGCCCCGACTTTATGACCGAGTGCATATTGTCAAAGCAATGACCGAGTCAGGGATACTACTGCGTGTGGTATTTTAGCTGAAAGACGATGTATGCACCCTATATCAGATCCGAGAAAATGACGCAATAGGAGGGCCGCAGCACTCACGCACTATCACTGCAAGTGAATTGGAGCTAAGTCCTGAGCTCAGTGGGAGTCGTTTGCCACTTTAACGAGTCACTCTCGGAGGAGTTGCGAATGCCCCTTCAAATTCTGTTACAAAGGGTATTAGCATCAATGATTCCATGGCCAAGATGACATCTGCTTGCCCCGTTTGCCAGCTGTCTTGACTCACAGTGTGGTACAGGTGTGGTAGTGAGATGATCGATGAGTGGCGAGTCTGAAGACTAGACCTGAACCGACAGTGCACCGCCACTGTTGTCATTGTCTATTGCGAAAGTAGCTGTAGCGCCTCGCCTTGGCTTTACTTAGTAATAGTAAGTACCACTACATAGTATGCACACCGTGTAGATGATGTGTACTATGTGATTTAGTACACAGCTAGTCCTAGCCAACGAGTGTAGATGGACAAAACGACTCCTAGCTAGATTTCTCGAGTGACCTTGACTCCGCTGCATTGTTATTCAATCTTTCAGTTCAGCTGACGGTGAGTCACGAAGTGGCATTCGCACCTCAGGCTGTACATTTAACTTTAACGTCCATAGCATAAGAGTCTGATGTCCTGGAACCAGCAAGCTAGCAGACACACGCGATCGCTCATGTCATTGTCATCGCGCTGGCGTCCCCGCCAAGAAGCGAACACCCTCTCCATCAGCGACCGCGATGATCTGGGCACGATTGGACTTCGTGAGGACTGCGATGGCCTTGCGGAGAATGGGAATAGGAAGGCCCTCGAGGGGAGAAGGCACCGGAGGCTCGACGATCTCGTAGAACGTCATGATCGTGTTGAGGTGGCCAGTCGAATCCGCCTGCAGCATCCCGTCAGCCTCCATCCCCGCGGAAAGAGGAAGATGTAGAGGGCGAGAGGACTCGTGCATGACGCACCCACTCGTGCAGGACCTGAGCCCACTCCTCCGGCGACCGCCAGAAGAGCAGGACGGACGACGTCTGGGCCGGGGGCTCGTACATCGCCTGGCCCGACGCGACCATATCGGCCAAGATCGCGGACAGGTAAGACGGGCGCAGTCGTCCTGCGAGGGCAGCGTAGGCCAGAACGCGCGTCAGCGAGTGCCCGCAGGGCCGTCCGGGCACGGCACGGCATGCGAGCAACGGACGCACGGTTGATCCTAGGGTTCCGCACGACCTCGTCCCACTCGCCCGCGCCCGCTTCCGCGTCCTCGGCGCGGAGGAGGAAGAGGTGATTGTGCCGTGCGTAGGTGAGGATGAGACGCTTCCACTGCTGGGTAGCGTTCTTGTGCGTCACAGGGTTCGGTTGCTGCCTAGACGAGCATCGCGGAGAGGACTTGGTCAGATATCCGCCGCAAAAGGTATGGAGGAGAATCTGACACGAAGAAGGGCGGCGCCGCGTGTATGGAAGGTAGCACGAAGCCTGAAAAGTGGATCGGCAGTTGGAAGAGCGGTTCACCAATCGCGTTGATGCTCACCAGAAGGCGTCGTATAGGGAGCGAGAGCCATGATTTCACTGGCTGTAGAAGGCAGATTATCGAGTCACAGCAGTACTAGTAGAGTGTGCAGTGCTGGGCCTTGTGCGACGATGATTTTCCGCAATTTTGGCAAGTATTGTGCTACCGTACGCTGCGTTGAGGCAAGTGGTCGTTGGTGGTCGAGACTGGTCCAAGTTGTGTGGCACAGGCGCCTGTGGATCGTTCAACGACACTTCTCGGGAATCTAGGTTTGGCCAAGGTTTGGCTCATTGGATGCGATGCCCTCTAACCACTGCGCGAGTATTTCCCGGGCCCATGCGAGCATCAGGCGCTAGCTTCAATGCTATAGTTCCGGCCACAAGATGTTTTTTTACACGATTCGATACACTAGTAAAGTTGTAACACAGGCTGGCATATTCCTCAGGTGAGTCACCGTTGGATCTCAGCACGATGGACGTGTCCTTTACCCCGTCCTTATACAATATCCCCTCCTAGGTGATCATAGAATGCCCCGCGAGAGGGAAGAGCAAGGGTGGACAAAGAGTGCACTCACTCGGTGTAGTGTGCATGAGCCGTGATTTGCGTCCCACCCTGAACATACCGTCACCTGGTATACAACCATCACGGTCCTTCATCACCGACTTGTTACAGACCCTTAACGCCACCGTGTGGCACTCTTGAGACTGCTTTGACGAGTCTTGCGGAGGACGTCGACGAAGCGGCCGCGTGCGGGTACGAGGAAGGACCGTTGGGCTAGCCTCTTGTCCATTGGCCAGAATCTCACCGGTGGTGCGGAGCAGTGCCACTGGTTAACGACGTGCAGTAGCCAAGGGAATCATTAATCAGGGGGGAGGAGTGCGATGTTCAAGTCGACGAGAGGAGTGGGATGGGCGGCTGACGCCGGGGAGATTCTTCGGCCGCCCGGCATAGATCGTTACCGACAACATGGCGGGCTTTTGGCAACTGGGGTGGGGAGCGATCCTCAAGCGGGTGCTTGATGGGAAGCGCGGCACATTGTTGGGACGAGGACAGCGAGCCGACATACTCAGGCTCCCAGACCGGGACAAGTTGGGGACAAGGCTGCAATTCCAACCAGTAGCTAGGCAGGAGGTTAAGGCGACCGTGGTCACGGTCGAATGCCAGCCAGCATCGCCGCTCTACACTCGTCCCACTCGCTCATGGCTCGGACGAAGATTGCTGCTTGCTCAGTCTGGTCGGTGAAGCTTTGTAGATTCTAGTGTCGACCTTGGTCGATATCATGGTGCGTGGCGCGACCTTCCTCGTCTCACTCAGGAGCATATAGTGCTGCTTCGGAATGTACTATGTGTGCAGCTAGCTGATAGTCTGCCGTGCAGACAAAGATCAAAGATGGCTCCGCGGATATCAAGTCGACACTTAGCAGCAACGCCTGGCAGTCTTCCTATGCATAAGGGTCTATGGTGCAGCTCCATAACCATTGAAAGGATACTACGGATGCGTAGACTGATATAACAGCTCGTTGCAGCGACTACCGGCACGTAGAATTGAGATATGACCGGAACAGTGCGTAACGGTGAGTATCCTCCCTATGTCTAACTATCAGATGTCAGTAACGATGGCTTCAGGAGCTCAATGAGACGTACCCCGAGTAAGGCGGACTCCCGTCCTTGCTCAATCCCAATTCTCTCCACTCAGAGAGTGAGAGTCGCGCTAGCAGGCGCCGAAGGAAAGCATTGGTGTCATAACTCACGAACAGAGACTTGGTGAGATATGGTGCCGTCGGTGAAGCTCTTCGAGTGGACAAACTGAAGTCCAATTGTCAGCCCGGAGGAGTATATTGTCATGTGTCCTCCTGCACGGAACAGAGCACGAACCTGAAGGCCCTGCGTGGTCCCGTTGTGATCTCGCGCCGCTGGGTTGTTTCTGCAGGGTCTCTGCGGACGTCTAGGAGGCAAAGGCATCGTGCTACTGTGTTACCCCTCGGATCGATGGGACCCACTACTCGTAGTGAGTGCGCACCGAACTCGGTAGCATTGTTCACCGTTCTCACCAAAGTACGCAGGCCACCGTAGCGAGGGCACTCACCACGATAGGTGATAGCCTTACGCACCTCTAGCCACCGTCCGTGAGGGATTGAGCCGATACCTGGAACGCCACGGCGATGGGGATCTGCGAGCTGTCATACGCTCTCTTGAACGAGCCCTCGCCAGTGGTACGGCGTAGACGAGGAAGTCAATGGCAGAGGCGCAAGGAGGCGGACCGCAGAGTGTCGAGGTAGCCGGCAACGGCACAGGAGGGCGAGGGGACACAGGGGATACGCGCGGCAGTGTCGGGTGGGAGTCCGATTGGGTAATGGATCTTACCAACCTCCACAGTCACCCTCCCTTGCTGGCTCTGACCCTCCCTGCTTTGCCGCGGCGAAATTACTGAACATCACTCAGTGCCTTGGACCGCACCTCCGGATCCCCCACCGCCAGTCCTCGTCTCGCCCAGAACCCCTCTCTGCCCACCGTATCGCACGCCCAACACACTCTCCTCGACCTTCGCAAAGGAGCTTGCAGGAAGCCGGCCCTGCTTTCCCTCGTTGATGTTCCGACGATATGGTGCTGGACCCACAGTTTTGGCGGCGGCATGAGACAGTCGACACTTCAAGTATGCGGCTGCCCGGTTGGGAGGCCTTGGGTGGTCGATGTAGGGTTGATCATCGGTCCGCTCAGCATGAAAATACCGCCGTTCGTCTCGCCCCCCTTGCTTACATCTTCTGCCGAATGAACGTTGAACAGCGGTATACCATGAACGACCCTGCTGGACGCACACCGCACGGCGTTGTCACATGTTCGCACGAAGCGACTCCCATTGGCTTCCCATTATCTCTTTTTGCACGACGGCGATTCGCCACTCCCAAGGCTTCCACTTGCCCCCCGGAGCTTACCTCGGCCTCGTAACCTTCCCCACCATCCATTTCACCGCCAGGAGGCCCCCGCATTGCCGTCCTACTGCCACCCATCTACTCTCGAAACGAATCGCGGTTTGCTCGCTCACGCCGTTATGTGAAGGCTGTCACATTCGCTCGCCGATGCGTTCTACGAAGACCCCCGCATTCTCCCTCAAAACGATCGGTATTTCCCCCGTGTTGTTACGTACAGCACGCCGCGACGAGTCTGGCCACCGACTGAGGACGTACCGCCAATCTATCGGGGTCCGCGGCCCCCAGACCAGCCTGAGATACGCCGGCGTGCCGACCTGCTCAGCACCCCACTGCCAGCCGCCCCCAAACCCTACATCGATGCGCGGCGGCCTCTTGCAAGCACAACTTCCGAGAAGTCGCCAATGTGGTTGAACCGTCGCTCCGTGTGCGGCTTCCACCGTTCCCCAGTCAGCAGTCGTAGTCCCACCGCCGTTCGGGAAGCTTCACAGCGCGCTGGAGGGGCCCTGCGAAGCTCGAGCCCATCGCTCTCCGAGAAAATGCGTGAGGAGCGTGTAGGTGCGCAAGGTCAGTGGGCGCTGCGTGTGTTCGCCGTCGATCCGTGCTTCTGGGACCAAGTTCGAGGCGAGCAGCACGGGCGAGACGCGGACCTCGCTGCACCGGCTCTCCTGCAGCTGTCTGAGACTTCCAAGGATGTGTCCTTGTCACAATTGGATTCCTGTTGCCTGTGCGGGCTCACTTTCTACCGATATCGATTCAAATATGACTATTGAATTTACTCTCAGGCTATTATTGCGGTATTTTCGACGATAGGTGCACCTTTACCCGCGTGGTAGCAAGCGCTGCTGCCTTCGATGCACATTATAATTTGACCGTTGCAACGAACTCCCGACTCGGTGATCACACCATTCAATATTCCACTGTCGATGCGAGGTTAATGTGGCTCAGAGGCCCTGTCCCATTATAGTGTGCGATAGTGCCATACTGTCAAGTCTCTGTTAGTATATCGGTTAGTACACGCGCCTGTCATTGTTAAGGACGCGCGAAAGCGGGGTTCGACTCCCCGACAGAGAGGATTCATTTTGCTTCTCCCTACGGCGAATAACTACATAACTTCGTGTCCAGGAACTTCGAGTCCAGGAATAAATGCAGTTGGCCATGGGGTATGCGAGCATACTAAGCGTGAGAGGCCAATTGCGGAAAGGTGCAGAACGCTGCTTGCCTCCACCTCTCAGCAATCGCCTCTCGACGCGCAGTTTGCTACCCACCCCCCACTTCTTATTAGTATTAGCGCTTTGGTGGTGAGTCGGACGTTTCACCTCGCGCTCGAGCGAGCTTTCCGAGTCGCGACCGACGCGTGGCGTTACAAGTCGCGCGCCTGACTGATTTAGCTCCGGATACGTGTGCAATCCACGACGCACGCACGAAGACCTCCATGTGTGCGAGCAAGGTGGTCGCCTGGGTCTCCTGGGCAGATGCACGGTGTCCCGAAGGTGTCCGCCCGCAGAGGATGCGGATATTCCTCATGGACACGTTTGCCTCTGCTCGCGTTGGGCAGAAGATTGGCCCAATTGGCGCGAAATTCGGAGCTCGTCGTTGCGCGACTTGCGCCTAATCGGAGGTGTCGGAGATCTCGTCTCCGCCCACCCAGGAGCAGTAGATTAATGCTGCGAGATTTCGCACTGATATTGTAGCATAGATTGATCCGCGCACATTATAAAACTGCATTAAAATCACCATCTGTACGTTGTCATTGAGTTCAATCGGTTACTGTCGGAGACTAGAAGATCAATATCAATCGCTTTCGTCCGCAAGGAAGGCCATAATGCTCTGTCTTGCGGTTGGCTTCCGAATGTGCAGTCAGCACAGAGTCTATCACAACGAACTGTATGAGGGATCTTACACGACGTTTCTGCACGGCGCTGACGTCGACGTCAGACTCGGCGTCGGAGACTTCTTCTGCCGCATCGGCCACGACAACCTTCTTATCGCGCCGGCGACTCGCAGACTCAATCTTCTGCGCAAACTCTTGCACGTCCTCTGTCATAATTACACGGCGGTAGCGACGCGGTTGAGTCTCGCGCATCCCGTATCGACGGTGAAAGAGGCACCCACCGAGCTCCTGTGCGAACTCGCGCTTCGCCTTGATGGCCTTCGCTTGCTCCAGACTCATCCTGCCTGACATGCCAAGATCGGTGAGTATCTGGCGCAGCCGCCGAATCTGGTCCGAAGGTCTCTCGAGGTCCTTGAACTCCTTGGCCCATACTTTGCGGACCCCGCAGGCGAGGACCAACGACTGAGCGGAGATAAGCCGTCGTAGAACGATGTAGCGGCGTGAACGGCTTACTTTGAGCCGCTTGATCGTCTCCTCGTCCTTGGACAGCTCCTTGGTGGGCTCCTTGCGCTTTCTCGATTTTGCGGTCTTTTCGCCCTAATGCGAGAATATGAGTTGGGTGGTTTGGCCGCAGTTGCGGATCGACACCTACGCGCGAAGCACCCTGTTGATCCCGCAATATCAGATTCGCCCCACGAGAAGGAGGTACACATGCGCCCACACATACCTCGCTCGCCCCTTTCTTCTTACGCTTCCGAGGGGCTGGCTCGTCGTCGAGCACAGACATCTCAGATTCGCTCTCCTGCTAGCGCGGAAGATGAAATGACAAGTGAGCGGTCTGTGTGGAGCCTCAAAATCGGTACCGACCGCATTTTCTTCGCGCCGATCGTTCCCACCTCCCTTCGCTTTCGGGTTCGAGGACGAGGAAGCACTGGGCTGCTCGTCCTGGCGTGGTGTAGCCGTCCGATGGCGTTTCGCCGACGGCTCGACGGCGCCGTCGGACTCTGAAGCCTAAACATATACCACGAACATGAGACCGGCCCATGGCACACGCGCACCAACTATGACGAAAAGTGCCTCCCGAGCTGCTTACCTCCGGCGACTCGCTGATCACGCGTTTCTTCCTGCGTGGAGCAGGCGCATTGTTCTCGCGCGCGTTTCCGCTGGATTTTACCTCTGCCTCCGCTGCTTCGTCGTCCGAGCTCGGAACGACCGACTGCGAGCGCGAAAGATGAGGCCGAAAGTCTAAGGTGAAGCCCGAGGGACGTACGCACAGCAGATCGCACCGGTGTCTTGCCCTTCTTGCCGGCTCTAGATGGGCCCTTGCTGGCCGCGGGCCTGGTGGTGGTTGATGACCGTGGCTTCTTGCGTTTTGTGGACGACGTCGGCACCGGCTCTGATCCGCTCTTTGCGTCGTCTTCCTGATCTTCTTGCTCAGGGTCCTCTGCTTCGTCGTCGGTCGGAGGCGGGCCTCCATGTTCCTGGGAGCACTTTAGCGGCAGGAACGAGCCATCTACGAGCACAGATCCTACCAGGTAGGCCATGACCAGCGTCTTCACACGCCTCTTCGAGTCTTCCTCGCTCTCCAAGGTACCCGCCTTGAGTCCCATCAGTTTCTCTACCTCCTTCCTAATAGTCCGAGTTGTATAATCGCTAGGAAGCGTGTAAGCTAACCACGCGCAATACTCGGATAGCCCACTTCCAACTTGAAGCAGGGGTTGGTGCCGCCGCAGCGACTGCCAGCATACCTTATTCGGCCCTCCGCGTGGACCTTATCGAGAAGAGCCACCGTGGTCTTGCGCAGCTTCTTCGGGTCCACCTTCATCGCGGCTTGTGGCGCAGATTGCTCAATAGTAGCCAGAGATAAGTAGGAGAGCCGCGCTGACCGGGTGCAGGAGTGAAGCGCGTCGCGCGCGCGACGCGTCCGGTTGACACGTTTGCACCTGTTTGGCGCAGGCGTCTAAATAGTCCAGCCACCGACGCTAACCACTAACGCCAGACCTCACCGTCCTGACCGACCATTTGGTTCCTTAGCCCACCAGAAGAAGGCTAGGGCCCCTGCTCCCTGGGGCCCACAGAGCGTAGCTTCGCGGAGGCAGATAAGACATTATATTGCTACAAGGAGACAATGGACGTAAGATACAACGGTTTCGGGGGTAATACAGCGCAAATTACAGCAGATGATACATATGCGGCCGAGACGATCGCCTGAGATGATACACAATGAATCCATGCGGCACCGGGGCGGAAACGCAGACACCAGAGACGGTGAGAGACGAGAAGACAAGAGGGAAGGAAACGTTAACGTCGCAGGTCGCGGGCTTCATGACACCCCGTCCCTGCATGGAGGCAATATCCAGATCATCCTCCACTGGGACCGGACCGGACCGGGACCCTGGAGCTTGAAGCGAGCCGAGGGGGCAGCACTGGGGCAGCCCTCTACAGATCGCTCTTCTTGCCCCCCATCGCACGGAGCAGGCCACGCATGCCGAGCTTCATCGCGGGCCTTTTCGGCGCACTGCTCCCGGGCGCGAGGGTGGCCCGCGAGGAGGCGACGGGTACAGATGACGGCGAGGGTGTGAACGAGGTCGCGAGGAAGTCGTCCCGGACCTGCGCACAGTCCAGCGGGTTCGTCGGGCACTTGAACGCGGGGCTGGGGGGTGTGAGCGTGAGCGGGGCAGGCCGCTTGCGCTCCTTCGGTCGCACTGCGGCGGGCACGGGCATGGGGGGTGCGACCGCGCCCTCGGGCACGGGGAACGCGTTGAGCAGGAACTCGGGCTTGCGCAGGTGCTTCGCCGTGCGGCGCGTGCGGGCTGGGATGGCGAGCACGGACATGCCGGGGCGGCGCGCGCAGGCCGGGGCGAGCGCGCTGCCGAACGCGGCGAGGTCGTCGCGCTCGTCCTCGGCGCGCATCGCGTAGCGCGGGTCGAGGTCCGAGTCCTGGCTGGAGACGCTGCCACGCCGGGGCTCGTCGTGCTCCGAGGGCACGAGGGACACCTTCCGTGGCTTCGTGGGGGATCCGAAGCGCACCCAGCTCTCCTCGCTCCCGCACCACTCCTCGTCGCCCCCAAGCAGGTGCGCGTACTCCCACTCCTCATCCTGGTCGCGCCAGACACCGCCTGCGCCGTCACGCCAGACATCGGAGACGCCGACGAGGCGGCCGTCGCGTGTCAGCTCGGAGGCGCCGCCGGCCTTGGCCTGCGCCTCGGCGAACCTGCGGATGTGGTCCTCGATTGAGCCGCCATCGGCGAGCTGCGCGAGGGCAAGCTCGGTTGCGAGGGGAGGCGGACGGAACTTCGCGTACTTCGACTTCTTCGACGCGCTCACCGCAGCACTGGTCTGCGCACGAGACGTCTTGGCGTGCGCGTGCACGGGCGACCTGAGAGCGGGAGAAGGGGGTCCGCGCATGGTCTTCGAACGGGTGCGTTTGCCTGTTTTGAGCGCGGAGAGAGAGCGGAAGTGCTTGAGGCCTTTCGCTGGCTTCACGGGGCTCGACGGCGAGCGAGGAGGGGTGCGTTGAAAGCTTGGCGGAGGGCGGACCTTGCCGTGGCCCGTGTGCAGCGGGAGCGGGATGGTCGCGGAAAGCGGGGTCTCGGGGAAGTGGACGAAGACTGAAGTATAGCCCACCGCAGTGAGATCTGGCTTGAAATCCTTGACAGAAGGGGTGATGACCTGGCGCGAGGCGCTTGTGGGCGTGTCGTGGAAGCTTAGGAACGACGCCGACGTGGGGTTTGGGGTGCCTGCGCTCACAGAGGGACGTCTGGAGATGATGGACGCTGAGCCGTGAGACGAGCGGCGGGTGCTCGAGATGGAGGAGCGACGACGAGGCGAGCGGGGAGCCGGGGAGCCTGGGTGGACAGCGGCCACCCAAGCCGAAATGACTGAGGTAGTGGCCGAGCGACGCCTAGGGTAGGAGGGCGAACAGGGTGGGCGTACTGGAGGAGAGGGAAGAGGCTGCGTCGGACGTTTCTTCTGCGGGGGCGGGTGTGCGAGAAACGAATAAGCGGGGACTTGAGCGGGCTCAGTGGAAGTAGTATGGGTGGTCGTGGCAACAGCAGACATGAATGGGACGTGTAAGGATATATGGGCGTAGATTGGAGGAAACTTCGTCTATGGGGCCGATGTACGTTAGCTCGCACTCTTGAATATACAGGAAGATGGCTCACCAGAGAGACCGGAGACGTTCTAGGAGAGCTGCGAGAAGGTGGCCGAAGTAGAAATCGAAAGCGAGTTGCTGGATATGGCTACAGAAGATGGATGATCCAAGAAAGCAAGCTGGATAGCAGAGATGTGCGGAGAGCGTTGGAGAGCACTAGACTAGCTGGTGATGCTGTCTGGTCCACTCTGAGGAGAGGTTCTTATGGGCTAGTAGTGGACAAAAGTGCGTCCACCCAGCCCTGTCGAGGGACAATTGGCGTCGCTTGGGTCGCCTCGTATATCAACATCGTCTATAAACACGCCCGGCGTCTATCTGTCCCCCGCTACAGCCGTCGGCGCCTGGACCCCGGACACGGGTGCCCGCGCCTAACCGCGCCTCTATTGTTTGCGACTGCCACATTGTCCGAAGGGTGTACCGGGGTCCTGGCGCAAATACAACGCCTGCCTTTCCAAGGACAACGTCCGCGTACACGCTCGTCCGGTAAAACAATAAGTGTCGCGCTGCGTGGGCTACCCATGACCTCTTCACCACCTGCTTCCCTTCTGTTTGTGCTGCCCTCCGCGTTGTGTGTACGCAGGACGACTTCGACGAGTCAATGTCGCGCGTAACAAGCGCCTCTGCATAATTGTTTAGCACAGCTTTCTGAACCACTTGCGAACTTGGTGGCACCTCGTTCGAGGGGGTTAGTGAGTAGAGACAGTGCCTCTGGATGCCACCGTCACAGCTGCTATTGTGAGGCGCAACACATGGTCGGAGTGTACACCGATGAGGCAACCCACTTCCCCCTGGCGACCAGGCGGTCTTCCGCCTGATTCAACAGATGGCTTCTTGCGCCCTTGTATGCCTGTTGCATATCCCCATAATTTACTGCTACGCACAGCGTAAAAATAAGTACAGGCTGCGTGAAAGTCGTGATAGATATCTGATCGATGTGGGCTCCGTGCCTCTCATGCTCGGGACGGCTCCTGCGCCCGCGCACTCTCCATGATCGCCTCCGCGAAATCCGCGAACTCCATCCGCGACGACTTGCCTCTCTGCACGCGGAGCGTGATGTCAGCGCAGCGACGACCCGGCGATGGACAGAGCTCCGCACCCTCAAAGCGTACACGACAAGCTGCTCCTCCAGCGCGTCCCCGACCGGCTCCTTCAGCGTCACCCGCAGCGCGCCCTGCGCCTCGTCGAACAGGCACCGGACCGCCGGCCGCAGCCGCACACTCATCGTCACCTTCCACACGGGTTCGCGGCGGAACACTGGCAGGCCACAGGCGCGAAGGGGGTGAGCAAGGGGCGCCAGTGCCCGGGAATGGGAGCGCGACGTACGGATGCGCTCGGCGCCAGTCTCCTTGTGCTTGAGAAGCTTTACGTTGCCCAGTATGCCTTCACAGAAGTCGCGGGTCCCGCGCTTGACGAACACCTTCGCGCCTTTGAGTTCGGTCACGACTTCCTCGTCTTCTTCCCCAGTGACCGTGACGACTGGCAAGAGGGACGTGATGTTCAGCAACCGTGGAGGGCGTTCGCCCGCCGGAGGCGACGAGCTTACCTTTCTTCACGGGCGCGCTGCGGTTGGCAGCCGCGAGCGGATTGGATTCTGGGAACGCCAGCGTCGGGCTCGAGGTGGTCAGAGCGTTGATACTTGTGGACCAGATGGGCGTGTGCTGCTGAGATGTGGCAAACGGCGATGGTGGCGCAAATGCGCTCGACTTTCCGGAGAATGCATGGAACGCAGATGAGGGTTTCGCCTGGATTGAATACCGTTAGCGTGGCCCAGCTGCATGTACACATGCCTTATTTTGCTCACTGCTACGATGGTGTGTGTGGTATGCCACACTGAAGTGGGCGGCTTCGAGATTGGGGTCTCTACGACAGCTTGAGTTACGGGAGCTGCCGCCGGAGTTGCCTGTCGCGGCGAGACTGGGGTCGTCTGCAGGGCCACAGTCAGCGTGTAGCATGCAGCTGTACGTGCGGAGAGTACAAACAAGAGCCACGAGCTCAGGCTCTGAGCTTGAGCAGTCGGCGTGAGCATCTGGGCAGACCTCGAAAGAAGCTGCCTCGACGGACGCATCCTCTGCCCCCGCCTCGCATGGAGAATCGGAGGACATCGCTATCGGCACGGCAGGCGCAGCTTCCTCGACGACAACCTCGCGCTCTGCGACCTCCTTTGCCTCCGGCTCCGGTTCCGGTTCCGATCCGTCCGCAGGCGGCGTCCTGCGCCGCTTGGAGGGAGGCGTGTCCGAGAGCTGAGTACGCGAGCAGACGCAAGTCATTGGTCAGACGGAGGTGTTCGGTGCGGATCTTCAGTGGAATCACGTACTGGGAGTGCAGGGCTGGGCGACCGCTTCCGCTTGTGCGAGCCGTTCTCGGGCTCGGGCTCGTCGGTAATGAACTACACAGAGAGTCGGGATCAACACAGAGCGCTTGCAGATTGCGCGCTGGAACCATCGTTGAAGTGAATTGACCGTTGAACGTTGACGATTCGTGTGGTCGGGTTCATGGATGGTGGGACCGACGATGCAGCCAGCGCGTGGGCGGGGAGATGAAGTCGGGAGATGCTCACGCTTTCATCGGACTCTGTCCCTCCCCTAGGGGTGCCGCAGGTGGACGGAGGGGGCTCAGTTCCAGCGCGTTCGCTAAGGGTGTCAGTTAGCCCGGTGCTGGAGGACCGCGCGCTCGCGGTACTATGTCTGCGGTGGAACTTGAGGAAACCGAGTCTAGGCTGTTTAGGTTCGATGCGTCTATTCCGGTCAGGTTTTGAGCAACCAACGATGATTGAGGGGCAGCGGCTTGCGCCGAAGCTACCCGGTGTGAGGACTGCTACTCACCCGTTACTTTGGCTGCGACTACGCCTGCGGGAGACGTTGTAGCCCACCGCGGCAGAAACGGTCGCGAGTGCGCATGCGACGAAATTGAAGTCGTTCAAGGGAAACATTGTGAGATCGCTAGTCACGGGTCGTCGCTGAGTGTGTAGCAAGTGTGGTCGGCGCGGCCGATCTGAGTCAGAGCGATAGGTGTGGAGGGGGAAGCAAACAGAGATGCCCCAAGTATAGCTTTTAACCTGGTCCCATACCTCGCGTACGACATGAGGCAGCAGTTAGCAGGGCACGTGTGCTGTCCGAGTGATGTCGCCCGCCATCCCGACGTATGCGCTCGTCGAGCGAGGTAAGCTGGGGCGTCGGTGTGTGTGAATAGCATGGTGGATCGGTCGAGAGTACGGAAGGGGAAGGAAATCTATTCCTGAGAGCCGCGTTTCCCGAGGCAAGAAGCGTTGAATGAGAGCTCTGCGCGAGCAGCGATCGCGGTAGTACCCCGTGGGAATTGATGCGTCCATATCGAGGCAACCCGAGATCCCAGGAGTGGCCACGTATTCGGTGCACGGTGGGAGAGGAGGTCGGCGGGGAGGCGTCGCACACTGGCAGCCGTCTACCACCGCGGTGCTGTTCTCTGTATACCAAACTCGCAGGCCGTCTCTCTCGTGGGTGCATCCACCGCGTCCAACAGCCATGACCGCCGTCGGCTCGCAATCACCACGACCGGGACGGTGGGAACCGCCGCCTCCTGAACTCGCCACGTCAGCTTTGCTGAGACTGTTTCCCCACGCACCCTCCACCAATCGTATATATCTGCGCGTCTCGTGAAAGCACTCTCGAACTTTCACCCAAGTCTCCACCTCCATATTCTCGCTCGTGCATCCTCAACTATGCAGCTACAGTATTGGTTTGCGCTGACTCTCGCGCTGACACCTTCATTGGCGTCAGCTGCGCTCTTCCCCAAGGATTCGCTCGTGAAGCATCTTGATCCGAAGGGGTTCAAGAAGGTGATGAAGGAGAATGTGAGTTACCATCCATACAGTCCTCCCGGTCACCCGGCGGAAAGTCCATCTCTATCGCGGCCCACACAGCGACATGATCGAGGCGGACCGATATTACATAGGCGCCCGTGAGAGTTCGCTAACCGTTTCCGTTCTGTACGCAGGCAACGTCGGTAGTCGCGTTTGTTGCACCATGGTGTGGGGTAAGTTTCGAAGACAAGTCCCAGACCTGCGCACATCTGACCAACTCCCTAGCACTGTCAAAAAATGGCCCCGGAGTTCAGTAAGGCCGCGTTGGGCGTGTTCCCTATGATCCCCTTCTATGCCGTCGACTGCGACAAGCAGAGCAACAAGCGGTTATGTGCAGAGCACGGCGTGCAAGGCTTCCCCACAATCAAGGCACGCCTCCCGCAAGTTCTGCTTCATTTGACTTGACGTGACCCATGTTTCGGCCCTATAGTTGTTCCCCCGAGGAGCCCAGTCCAAGCCCATAGACTTCAACGGCCCTGAACGGAGCGCTAGCGCGTTCTACTACTTCGCCTCACGCAATATCCCCCACAACGTCAAGAAGGTATACCACCTCGAGGATCTGCCAGCTTGGGTCGAGGAGGTATGTAGCGCTCAGGAGTTCGCCGTTCCCCTTCCTGTCCGGTACTCATCCTTCTCGAAGAACAAGGCCTCCCCTCGCGCCGTGCTCCTCAACCAGGGCAAGCACATCCCTCTCCTATGGCAGACCCTTGGGAACAAGTACAAGGGTCAACTCAAGTTCGCCATCCACCGCGACCGCCGTGGGAAGAGCTCGATCGCAATGGGTTTGGACAAGGGCGAGCCGAAGTCATCCAAGGTTCTCGTCTACCCGGCCGGTTCGAGCGACTACGTGCTCTACGAAGGTGCGTGACATGTGCTTCCGTCGGGCGTGGATCGGAGCTGGCCCGCTGAGCTCGCTGTGTCTGCTGTGTTTCCGCCAGGCATCCAGAAGCACGACTCGCTGTCCAAGTTCTTCGACTCCGTTCTCGACGGCACTGCGGATCTCACGATCCTCAACAAGCAGGCCGCCGCGGAGGAGTTCGTCCCGGACGAGGAGATGCTCGAGATCGAGCGCAAACAGGAGGCGCAGCGCATCGCGCTCGCGCACGGTGGCTTCACGGACATCATCGACTTTGAGGAGGCCATCAAGAACGGCGCCGGCGCGGACTTCCACCAGAAGAACGGCTACCCGGGCATGATGGGCGGCGGCATGGGCGGCGGCGCGCCGAAGAAGGGGGACGCGGGTGCGGACGGGAAGGAGGGGAAGGGCACGCCGGAGGACCCGATCCACAGGATTCTGAAGGCGCAACAGGAGGCGGAGAAGAAGGAGCGCGAGAAACCGAAGATGGACAAGACGGGCGACGCGGGCCAGGTCGTCTTCCAAGCCCAGGAGACGGGCCACCCAAAGACGCCGGCTGCTGGCGAGGTCCCGAGTCCGTCTGCTGCTGAGCCTGCCGCCCCGGAGTCTTCGCCGCTGGAGGCTTCGAAGGTGCCTCCCGTCCACCAGGAGGCGTCGTCGCTGTCCAGCCCTGTCGCTGAGACTCCCGTTGAAACACCAGAAGTGAAGGCTACAACACACGCTGCGGACGAGCTATAGTGTGCTCTCTGGCCCGGGATGAGGCTGGCGCATTTGGATGTGCGTAGTCGTTCAGATAACTTATGGTCGGCTCATAGTATCACGAGAATGGAATTTGTACTCAAAGCCACGTATGGTGGCATCCGCTGGCGATGCGCTGTGCAAACCGACCCTGTGCGACGTCAAAGAAGCCCCGTACGTATGCGAGTAGAAGTGCGCCATTTGGCGATTCACGATCCGCGTACGGCCAAGGGCACGCGGAAACCCAATGGTTTAGGTTCATGGCCTCGCCCAGGTGTCTGGCGCGCGGGAGGGACGAGGATCGCTCAGATTGTGGCGAATGTGTGCGGTGGTAGGGGGCCCGCGGGACTTGCCACGAGGTCCGTGCAGGGCCATCCAAGCTTTCGTCGCTCCCGTCGCCAGATACATGCGCGTTGAAGGTTCCGAGGAGTCTGAGAGGAATGAGCTAGGATGTTGCATCCTTTGTTGCACTTCCAGCCGCGAGCGCGAACGAGTCAAGTAGTTGGCCGTCTGCTTGCAGTCGTTCACTCCCGCATTGGTACTATGCCCGCGTGCAGCGCGGCCGGTCTGCGGTTATCCACTACTCAATCGACGGCTCGGCCAACGCATGGGCCTCGGTTATGGCATCATGATAAGTAACACCCTAAGTAATCCCCGGACTGCGATGCAGTCAGAACAAGCAATTATTAAACACCGGGGCGACACGCAGAAGAAGCCTACTGCCCCGGACCCTTTATCTGATTTTGAGCACTGACCGGTGACCACGCGTGTCCATCCACCCCCCCGCGTCCGGGCCAGCCAGTCACAGGAGATCAATCGCAGGCAGGTGTCTCGACGCCTCGGCCGAAGGCAACGCCGTGTAGCCTGGTGCGGATCTTCTCCCAGTGGCCATGACGCCGTCACGGTGCACACGTCCGAATATATGAGGGTGTAATTCAAGGTACCCCGAGGGCCGGTCTGCACACTTCCATAGCACTTCCATGCTCACATCCATCTCTCCCGCTCAGGCAATCCGACTGCCTCAGTCTGCTACGGACCGAAGCGGCGCGACGCCTCTTCGAGTCCGCGAACCTGGCTAATGGCTGGCCTGATCAACGCGAGCGTGGCCTGCGTCGTGGGCCTACACCACGCCGCCCTCGAAAGGCAACCCAGCATGGGTCGCGCTCCTGGTATAAGTACGCGTAGGAGGAGCCGGGTGAGAGGCAGTCTTGCAGTCGCATCCCCTCAGCCTGTGCAACGCACCCATCGCCGCACACACTCGTCCCGCACTCGCACCCGCACCCGCCCTTGCGACCCCAAACCTCATCGCCACAGCCCGCCCCTTGACCTCCAACGATGTCGTCCTCCGGACAGCAGCAGTTCCAACAGTCGTCGCAGCCTTTCCAACACCAGCACAAATTCCGCATCAACCCGAAGCAGACGTACTCCGAGCGCATGACGCAGACCCGCAGCGAGCTACGTCAGCTCGTCCGGGAGAGCCTCAGTAAGGACACCGCTCACCCGGACATGCACGCGCGACGCTGACCAGTTCATGCAAAAAAATTTACCACTGCAGGCGCAGTCACCAACGAGCCCAACGCGGCGATGCGCTGGGCCCGGGGCGCGTACATCCGCGACGTCGTCACCCGCTACCGCGTGCGCATCGAAGGCTGGCCGCTCGATGAGGTCCCGTTCAAGAACCTGAGCGACGTTCCGAACCTGCCGAAGCTCGAGCTCCTCCTCAAGGGCTGGAAGGAGGGCACGATCTACTTCCGGCGGATCTCCGAGGCCGAGTTCCAGCAGATGATGCAGGACCCCTCGCCGTGGATCGGGGTAGCGCCCCCCGAGGGCGAAGCCGGGACCCCCGACGAAGGCGTTTGATGGCGCCGTCCCACGCCCGTCCGGGGCCCTCTCCCACCGAATCTCCTGCTAATGGTGAGTGGGGTCGGTGACGCAAAGACACGCCCGCGGGGACTGACGCAGAAGCCCCAGGTCCACCTTGCTTTCGCCACGGGTCCGTATCTATCGATGTGCACGCTCTCCGAGTCCCGCTGCATTTTCCGCATTGTATCAGCACCATCTGCTCGCCTCCTGTATGCCGCTCGCGTCCCCCTATCATACCGATGAATATATTCTATGTTCTTGGCAGAGCAGCATTGTTTGCGTCTGCTCCGGGGCTAAGTAGCTCATGCCGACGGCACGGAAGTCGTCATTGGCACCGAGGAGTGGATAAGTAGCGTGGCCACGGTGTTTGTGTACCCCAGTGTGCGGCCTTGTGGCGGTACTGTGCTTGACAGACAAGCGTCAGCTCACCGTTAGGCTTGCGTTAAGCTGGTGCCGAGTGTGCGTGCAACGTCAACACTTTAGAGGGTATGAATCTGCACGGGGAACTTCATAGAGATCGCGTCTCCCGTGGCCTACTAGCTGGTTTCAGGGCTCGGTGCTGGCCCGAATGAATGTGATCGATGTAGAGGAGTGTAGAGGGCTCGTAGAGGGCTCCGGATCGATTTCCGCTCAGCTCCCGGGATACCTGACAAGGCAAGCGTCCGGTGCATAGAGCATGTGCGTGCACGAAGGTCGCTTGAAGGCGCAGATTCACAGAACGCTCTGACTGAGACCCGCGATCAGCCACAGACGGGTTCGAAAGCGGCATCAGCGAAATGGACTTAAGTAAGTATATTCATGGCCCCCGGGCCGCTTCGGAGGAGGTAAGTTCAGGCTCCGGCGGCGAGCGTTCGAACGCCCGACGTCGCTTGCCCGAGATTAACTTTTTACTGTCGATTGAGCGATGGCCTACCATCAACCACCCAGGCATATTAACCATACATGGATGATGGCGTCCGTTCGATCTCTTGGATGCATTGGACGGACGGAACGAGGAATCCACTTGCCGTGAGAGCCATTGGAAGCTGCGCGATCCGCCAGCCACACGCCCGATACGTGCGCCCGTTCGCATCCATGCAACGCCGCTGCGGAACGCACTCACCTGTCGACACACGCGCAGAGCCCCGACATTAACGAGCCGGCTAGGTGCCAAGTGCCAACTACAGCGGCCGGGCGGCGTCTAGTCCCGATCCTTCTTGTACGTCTTCAGAAGGCGAGCGGCACCAGTACTGGGCCGCCGCGCAAGATACGCCAGGAAGAAAAAGTCTATCATCGATGGGCCGATAGGGCTGGGACGATGCCTTCTCCCGCGTGCTTGGCCAACGCGCAACACCGCGGAGCTGGAGGGCACCCCCGGATCTTCCAATTAACCTCCGGATCTTCTGCCTGAGGACCAGACACCAATCTCCGGATCGACCCTGAGCATCCTTGCGTTGCTCCGTACGGCGAAGTTGCGTCTCATGTGATAAGCATATGAGCTCTCTGAAGGGATCGGAACGGCAGCTGAGAGTCACAGTCACAGAGTGCTCTTGAATATAGAGTGGACGGGGAGAGCAGATGGATTACAATACGGAGACGGACGGGACAGACTGTCTACACGATAGCTTTTCGCCTGACGAGGGGCTTGGACTTCTTCTTCTTCTTGCCCTGCGCGAATGCGTTTGCCGCCTTGAGGTCGCGGCCGAGCGGATCCTCCTTCTTGACCTGGTAGATACGGACCTGCATGCGTGTAGGGACAGCAGCGGTGAGCAACAGTTTCAGGACAGCCCTAGGCACAGGGTGCGAGCGACGTACGATCCAATTCTCAGACGTGTACGCCTCATCTACACAATCGGAGCGCCGATGAGCACGGGTCGGATGCTGAGCATGGATAGGAGCTCACCGAGGTAGTCGAGCGTGGGCCCCGTTTTCGGCACCTGCTGACCACGCACCCGGTCCGTCGCTTGGTTGCCACCGAACAATTCCGCGAACCTGCACACCCGGGCCGCACGACGGGAAGGTGAGCACGGTCCATGCCGTAGACATGCCACAGACGCCAGACGGCCACGCACCGGTAGTACGACATTTTGTACATGAGGCTGTTCTTCATCGCAGGGGACGCGGCGTCGTCGACTCTGTACTCCCCCTTCGGGGTGAAGTAGTTGGGCTCCTGGATCTCCTCCGGCCATACACCCTGTGCGATTCGGACCATCCACAAAAACTTGTTGATGTCGTCGCCCGAGTAGCCAAGGAGGCCACCAAAGATGATCAACACGTAGTCGACGTCGTGCTTGCGTAGAATGGGGTATGCCACCTCTTCGGAGCTCGCCATAGCTTTCCCGACCGTGGCAATGTGCGCTGTCGTGCAAGTCAGAATTTTTCCACTCCTAATGCTAAATGAATGAGAGAGGAGCTATAAACGTTTGACTGACTGTTGTTCCACGTGTTGTTGTCGACCAGGGTCGGCCTGTCTGCCATACCGGCGATCTGGTAACCGTAGTCCCACCAGCTCATGACCACAGCATCTTGCGGCGTATTCTGTCGGAGCCAGTAGTATGCCTCGCGGAAGTCATCGATGATGTGCTGGCTCCCGTCTGGGTTCTGCGAAGCTAACACAACAGACGGGGACGAGTACGCAGTCGATGTGACATACGTGCAATGGAGGACGAAGAAGAGCAGCATGCCGAGAGCGTTGAAGATAACTAGGGATCGAGTGTCGAGTCCGAAGATTCCGCGCGGCTTGCCACTCTTGCCTGATAGCGAGATCGCGGCGGCAATGCTTGAACCTACAGCAGGTAAGGGCGCATCGACATTCCCAGACTTCTTGGCTTTCTTGCTCGACGCTGCAGATCCTGTGCTGGACGAGATGCTCGCGGGAGAATCTGCGGCAGGATCCGCTTCAGCCGCCGTTGGACCTTTGGTGGCGGGGAGCTCGGGCTCGATCGGATCGAGGTAGGTGTCGAGCAGGGACGAAAAGGCGACAGCAGCAGACACGCAGACTACTGGCGTGAGCGTGAGCATCAGACGGACCATGACACCGGCAAAGTAGCTGGCTACTACGGCGTAGATGATGACGAAGACGTGTTCGTCACGTAATTCGCGGAAGCAGAGAACGACTCCCGCAGGGAACAAGAAAATGAGGAATTGTAGATCCATGAAAAACGCGGGCCATGCGGTGGGCTGATGCTCTGATACTGACGCAATGATTGGGATGTATCTGAAGAGACATTCAGCGACAATTTGAACACAAGTAGACGGAGAGTTACTTTTTGGCATAGCCAGTATCCCAGAGGGAATAGAACCGTCCAGTCCAAGGGGCGATCCAGCCCTTATAGGTGAGACCAGCAAAGGCAAACACGCCAAGAACGCCGATGACGATGACAGAGCCGAAGAGGATGCTCTGGAACTGCTTTGATGAGACGTGCGATCGAACAAGTTCAGCAAATGCGACGATCTGCAGAAGGCCAAAAACGCCTGTGGCCGAGGGATGTCATTTCAATGACTACAGCGACGAGCATGCAGAAACATACCTAGTGCAGCCATGTGCTCACTGGTGCGGACGGGCTGGAAGCCGACGAATGGTACTTGCATGCTGGACAAGGTACCGATGGCGTACCACGAGGAGTATGCGACGTACAAGCGACTGTTGAACCGACCCATAAGGATCAGCGTCAGAGCGTGCAGCGGTATCATATTCGTGATGAAGGCATAACCGCCTGTCAAAACGATATTGAGATCAGTACACTCCCAAGGTTCAAGCTATGACGCACCCCAGGCTGCCACCATGTAGAAGTAGAACAGTGCGGCGAGTGTACCGAACAGCACACTGCCAGTCTTCAGAGCCTTGATCCAGCAGTAGAACGTGAACATGAGCAAGAATATGGCGATGGCTTCGTTGTCGTATGACCCTGCAACAGAACGAGATATGTAGCCGGGTGCGATACCAATGAATACAGCGGCGAGAAGACCGGCGCTCTCGTCCTTCATCTCCTTCGTGAACCTGATGAAGTGTGAATGAAAGATGCAACGTCAGAAACGCGCTACTCACATGTATGTCGCCCAGGCGGTGAGCGCACTGAAACCGGGAGCGAGCAACACACAGATGTTACGGATGTCGACCGGAAGGTTGAGTGCGTGTAGAACATTGTAGATGACTCCGCTAGTTGCCATGAGACCGGGGTAGATGGTACCTCCTACCACACGACCAAGGGGGTACCATGCTGTGTGATCGAACCAGTTCCAGAACGCCTGCAACCCATATGTTCACAGACGTAGACTAGCTTCAGCTGTATCACACTCACATAGAAGCCCTTCTCAGCAAGAACCCTGGTAGCACGGCTACGGGTGGCATATAGGTAAGGTCAACTGTGCCATGTTGTAAGGAATATACTTACTAGTTGAACCAAGGATCGCTAAGGGATGACGTCCCGTCAGAGCGTAGCCAAGAGCAGTAGTCTCGCATACGCACAATTCATGGATGATACTCTCAAAGTTGACGACTGCAAACAAACGCGAGGCGATAGCAGCTCCTGAGATGAGGCCAAGGGCGATGATGCGCAGTAGTGAGGATGTGTTCGCCACCGTCGCAGGGGACAGGTTGCTTGGGAGGGTGTAGGCCAGCGGCATGGCCGGTGTCGGGGACGCGTTGCGCGTCGAGGTCAACGACCAGAAAATGTGGAGGAAAGAGAAGGAGAGTGGTGGTGGAAGTCGCAGTCGTCGTGACGCGCTCAGGCTGGACACGTCGCGTTGCTATTCTTGGAGACCACGTGCACGGACTGAATGGGCGTCTCAACACGCGTCAACACTCCTTCTCCTCCTCCTCCTCTAGTGCGATTTCCGGGCACAGGCCTACTGCTACTCTCAACATATCTCTCTTCTCCGAGCCACATCATACACGCTATCTCTGAAAGCCATGTCATCTTCATCACGAGACGCCAGAGTCGAGGATACCTACGAATTGCAGAACGACCAGAGGTTGGAGGACCTCCACTCCAAACTTCGCACTTTGCGTGGCGTACGCTAAGATACATGTACGTTCTGCTGTTCTATATTGATTAGCAGCTCGCTAGGTCACTTCAGATATCTACGACGACGTAGAACGTCAGAACACCAGCCTTGACGACGCCGTAAGTCTCATCCGACATTCACCCACCGTGCACTCCTGACATTCACCATCCCCCGCTCCCTACTCAGCGGAATGCGTTCTCGTCATTTGGAGCATCGTTAGCACAGTCCTCTCGTCGTGCAGGACAAGCGTTTGGACTTGCTCCCGGAGGAGTGAAGCAATGGCGGACAATCGGGTACTGCGCAGCAGCAGTTATTGTGCTGTGGATGCTATGGACGATAATGGGGTGGTTCTGGCCTTCCACTCCACCTCCGTGATCCCCTCGGTGAACACCTTCCGTATCTATACCCATTATTTCCATCATCATGGCTCTCTGCCCTCATGCTGTCCGCTGCAACTCGGCTCGCTCACCATCTTCACCAACGGGCGATGATAGTGTCAACTGCGGATTTTTCTCTGACCAGCCCGTTGTCGTCTCCATGATTACTTTTGCGATTGATGATCACGTCCTAGGACCTAGTGACTATGTGCTAGAGATGGTGGTCGACAAGCCAAATTTCGTATGCCAGTAAGCAACCAGTAAGTATTAAAGTAAGCTTAAAGTAGCTTTCACTAATATCGATGACGTACACGCCGGTTGCGCACAGCGGAGACCCTAATCTAGGTGTCCCTTGAAGGCAAATCAATCATGCGCCTGAAGTTGCTGCAGTGAACGATCTCTGAACCTCTCATCTCCTTCATCTTGACTTTGATCCTTCATACTGCCCACTACGACCGCGTGTGAACTAGTAGCGTGTAGTATAACATGTCCGACAAACAAGTCCTACTGAGCATGGGTTTCGACCCACAACGCGTCGAATGTAAGTGCATCCGCCACCGGCCACGCCCTACCATCCACGATTGCGGACTCACTCCCAACTAGGGGCGTTGAAAGCCACAGGAAACCGCGGGCTGCAGCCTGCAATGGACCACATCATTGAGAACGAGGGCACGCCCGTGCCCGATCTCTCATCCGTCTCCTCATCCTCCGCACCAGCCCCCAGTGGCGGCGGCGGCCCGATGGATGTGGATGACGAGGACGACGAGGATCTCGCTGCGCTGAAAGCTGTGTACGGAAAGAAGGGGCCTGGAGGCTCTGGCTCTGCAGGAGGCTCCTCGGCTGAGGGGGGCGACGCGGGCGCGGAGGCGAAGAGCATCAAGTGCTCGCAGTGCGGGAAGACGTTCAAGAATGTGGATCTCGCCAACTACCATGCGGAGAAGAGCGGACACGATCAGTTCGAGGAGTCTATAGAAGAGGTGTGTTTCTATCCGAATGCTAGTATAGCAGTATGGTCGGACGTATCACTATGGCGCTATTGCTGCCGGCGAGCACAAACTCACAAGAGAACAAGCGCACTACTCCGTTGACCGATACAATGTGGCTTTGGCCCAGTGCATGATTCTCCAAGAGACTGCGCTAATGGTCCTAGGTGGTGACTTGTGCGACTACTGACTCCATTGGTGTTCTAGATCAGACCGCTGACAGAGGAGGAGAGGAAGCAGAAGCTCGCAGACCTGCGGGAGAAGATGGCTGCGAAACGGGCAGTGAAGGCCAAGGAGGAGGCGAAAGAGACCCTCGCGAACGAGGCGATCCGGCGCAAAGCCGGGAGGGTGCGTCTGGTTGCCGTCTCACGCTGCTTTAGACATTCAAGGTTCGGTACGAATTCAGGACATGAACGCGATCAAGGAAGACATGAAAAATAAGGAATTGATCAAGGAGGCAGAGAAAAAGAAGAAAGGTATAGCAATCCGAGAGCTGCACACACGACACGACGCAGAAGGATTGACATCGCTAATGCAGAGAAGCTCGAAGACGCTAAGGCGCGGGCAGCAGTCAAGGCGCAAATTGAGGCTGATAAGAAAGCCCGGGCGGAGAAGGCTGCTCGCGAGAAAGCATTGCGGGAAGGAAGACCTCTCGAGCAGTCAAGCTCAAGTGCACCCGCCAGCGCGCCCGCGCCGACCGCGCCAAAGGCAGCGGGGAGGGACTACCCCGAGACCCGGCTACAGATTCGGATGGCGAGCGGCGGACAACCGTATACAACGACGCTTCCGAGCGATTCTAGTGCGTACGGCTACGCTTGTGTGGCGTCGTCGAAGCTGATGTGGTTTGGCCGCCCGACATAGCCCTGCGCGAGGTTGCAGAGTTCCTCGCCGGCCAGACTCTGGCGGTGGACGTCGAGACGGTCAGCTTCTCGACAACGTTCCCAAGGTACGTCATGACTAGACTTTTGGCGGTTTTGATTCTGAACGGTGGCATCGCTCGTGGCACAGGAAAACGTTCGCGCGGTCAGACTTCTCGCGAACACTACGAGAACTTGGCTTGACGCCTTCTGCAGTGAGTTTGACTCGATCTGCCTCGGCTCACGGGGTTGACAGACTAATGGGATTCCCGGACACTAGGTGTTGATAGCTTCGTAAGGTGATGGTGATCCCATACAGAAACTTCTGTCGTGTAGAAACCCGACGCGAGCGACTGTAATGGAGGGTATCTGGATGGCACAAACATGGAGCCGCTGAATGTATTTGTAGGCGCTGTGTACTCGTCCCACTGCGCAGTCGAGTTCTGCTTGTCAGCTGTAGCGCTATGTATGTAAGTTGTAACACGGCATACTGACCCAACGACGCGAGACATGCGTCATTGTACGCGAAATTGGAGGAACTACCGCGCGCGGGAGTTAGCGATCATGATGAAGGAAGCTAGAGGGAAACTTGGAAGCTTCCAGGAAGCTTCCCAGGGAGCCATCAGCATCAGTGCATTCCTGCCCAAACCTCCCCGCGCTCACCTTGCCTCCGTCCATACATGTCTCGTTCTCTCTGACCTGCACGACCATCCTCTCCTCCTTCTTCATGCGCTCTGACTGAGTCGCCGCTGCCCTAGATGGACATCGCCCGCTCACGCTCGCCCCCCGCAGGGCGCAGACCGATCGGCCCACGCAGCCCGGGCAAGCCCGGCACCCTCACAGTCAAAAACACAATCCCGCTCGACCTCACCGCTCGCCTCCAGGAAGACCTCGCAGGCGTGCCTCGCACCGCGTCGCCTGAGCACATCGACGGACCCTCTCAGTCTGGTAGCTCGAGTCCGCCTTCGCCTGCGTCTGCGCCGCTTCCGTCCAGGTCGAATACTATCCGGTCAGAGTCCTCGGCGAACGGACACGTGCGAACAGAGTCGCACCAATCTTACCAGTCGCACCAGTCGCACCAGTCGCACCAGTCACAACTGTCGCACAACAGCCAGTCGTCGCAGCAGCACAAGGAGGACGCGCCGCCAGCTCACGAGGATACGACCGCTGGAGACGCTGTTCTCGCAGGAGAGCCGACAGAGACGGAGGATCCGAAGGATGGGGAGACCGCCGCGGCAGCTACGCGTCGGACGTCGGCTTCTCCAGTGCCTCCGACCGACTTGGCCAGTCCCACAGAGGAGGAGGACAGCGGACAGATGAACATTCTGAACGGGCTTGATGTTGCAGGTGCGCACGATACTGCAGGTGCTCGCGCAGAACGTACAGGTGCGGCCGTCCCCGACTCCCCGACTCTCGCAGCTGGACACCTGTCCCTGCCCCCTCGCCCCCCTCACGAAGCAGGCGCCGTTTCCCCGACAGACTCCATCTCAACTGATATCCTGGACATGTACATGCCTGCGTCGCCGTCTTCTCCGACTGTGCCCACCCGAGATGATACCGTGCCGCCGGCGCTACGCCCTCCATCACTCCAGGTTAACGGTAGTAATGAAGCCGCCGGACTTAATGAAACCGAATCTCCATACGACACGAGTGCGACACCCAAGCTCGCGAACGGCGTGAACGGCGTGCTAGGGGTGAATGGGACGGATGGGAATCATGACAGGTCCTTATCAGAGAAGAGCGTCCAGGCGAGTATCGCTATCCCCGAACGTTCCTCCACACCTGCCTCTACCCGATCATCCACGCCAGCTCTGCTGAAGGTCGTTCCGAGACGGCCGCCGCTCTCGCCGCCGACTGCCATCTCCTTCGAGACCGAGCCCATCCAATGGAAAGCCATGACTCTGGAAGCAGCGCAGTGGACGTTTACCTCCGAGCAGCTTCAGGAAACCGTCTCACGAGCAATCAGGCAGTCAGCCGCCGAGTCCTTCATTCGCGTCGTCTCCACGCATACATACGATGTCGAGCTTCCCCAGGAGCTCGAGCGGCTAGAAACCGTACGTTGCTAGCAGCTATCGCATTATGTGTCAACCTCTGACTGTTCCTTTCACCAGTTGCGAACCACGACCCAGGCGCAGTACAGGTTCAACATGCATCGGCGCGCGATGTTACTGCAGTCGCTAGCCGCTCTGTCCCAATCACAGACCGACAGCGACGGTGAGGCGCTTTACAACTTAACAACCCAACTCACGGATCTCACCTCATCATGCGATCGACTTCTGGAGACCCTCACTCGTATCGCCGACCAGAAGACCCAGATCCAACATGTTCAGGATCTCCATATTGCGTCCGCGCTCGCGATGGCACTCCGCAAGCTGAATACGTCTTATGCGAAGCGCACGGCAGAGCTTCAGGAGACGCGCTCACGGAACGAGGAGCTCCGAGCGGAGCTTGAAGAGGCGTGGAACATGGCCCAGGACATGGCCCAGGAAATGGACGATCTGGACAACTTCGACCTCGCGTTCAGCGATGAGGAGTTCACGCCCGTCGACGACGACGAGCCGTCCACCTCGGCGCTCGAGGCGGAGATCTACAACGACATGGACCGGATGAGCGCCGTGAGCTCTATGCGCCACGCTGAGGTGGTCGAGATCACCGGCAAGGCGGTCGTGACGAAGGCGGTGGTCACCAACCTCGCCGGCGCACCACCGAAGCCGGGAGACCGCACGAGCCGCGTGTTTGCAGCAAAGAAGCGCAGCGACAGAGCGTCGAAGGCCAGTCTTCGCATTCCGCGCACTCCGAAGACACCCACGGCGGGCAACGGCGAGCGTCCGGACCGCTCCTCGATCTACTCCATCCGTTCCATGCGATCCCGCAGGAGTCGCAGCAAGAGCGTGCGGCGTACGGAGCGCGGCGAAGACTCGAAGCAGGTTCCGGACGTTCCCATCATCCGTCTACCCGAGCCCTCGAAGAGTCAGCAGGGTTCGAATAGTCGGGAGGGCTCCTTCCTGGAGCTTGTCCACACACGTCCAGGCTCTCCGGCAGGGGCCGGCGATGTGCCGCCTCCCCTTCCCCCAAAGGAGGAGAACGAAGAGAAGCTCGGCATGAACCTCGCCGCAGCGAGTGAGTAGTCGTCTTCTGGGATTGAGCACCTGTGCATCTAACCATGTCACTAACCGATCGTCCTCAGCTCTGTCCGAGGTGGTGCTTCCTCAGTCGACGTCGTTCGACTCGGAGTCAACCCAACAGTCCTCGCCGACGTCCTTGAACACCATTCCGACCATCAACTATCCCGATCAAGAGGGGCAGCCGCGCCCGTCCAAGGGCTCGTGGGCTGCGCGCAGGTTCTTCGCGAGGCGCGTGCACTCTATGCAGCCTGCTATCAGAGCCGCGGACGATGCCACGAACCCAGCCCAGATCAAGCGCGCCGCGTCAGAGTCGAAGCAATTCGACGGATGGCCGTTCCTCAGCACGTCCAAGGCACAGCGCTTCTCCGTCCCCGTGCTGTCCGCGATACCCCTCAGAGGGAGGAAGTCGAGCGACAGCGCACCGCCAGAGAGCTCATCGTGAGACGGCTCCCATCCTCTCTTGTCGGTTTGTCGTCAGCTCCCGCACATAACGCACGTCGCACGTACATACCCTATAATCTCCTTTTGGCTAAGTTATCATCACATACATTCTTACATTCTACAGTTCTGGAATCACTTATGTCAGGTGCGTCGCTATATCATTTGTGTAGGTCGCCAGAGCACCACTGACGCGATGCACTCTAGCCTCTCCTGGAAAGGATCCCTTCCGTTTTGCCATCACCGTTTTGTCGCATTGCACTTTCCTCAGTTTTGTACTTCTCCCGCAACAATGGCTCGGCACGTCATCGTATCCTCAATACTTCGTTCCCCCACCGACAATCAACCGCCCTGACCAGCAATCATGCCATCCCATTCATGCTATTCTCCACGCTAGCGGCCGTTACTCCCCTTTTGTTGTACAATACCTTGCTCATCTAATGCGACGTCGTCGTCGCCCCTCTCGCCGATCTCTGCTCGTATATCCCCGCCTGTATTGTTACCATATACACAATCTCGACTGCATTCGCTCCCTTCCCTTCCCTTCCCGATAGGTATCGCACCTAGCTAATACGTCCTGGCCCAAGTCTGCCGCCCGGTCCTGTTGGATCTGTTACGGGCACAGAGCGGCGGGAGACTTCCGCTCCAGCTTGGTCCATCAGGATCGTCGCGAATCGTGTCCGTGACGGGGCGTTTGTTCTAGATGCATGAAAGGCGGATGGCCTTCCGCAAGAAGCCGGCCGAGCGAGGCGCATGTTGAGGGCAGACACTCACGACGACTCATGCTGTTAGAACTTAGGACACACCCTCATGTCGCGAGCCCCCACACGACCATACTTACGACGAAGATCGTCGACACAGCCCGTCGCCGGAACATCGACATCGACGGCAGGTGGTGCCGACACCGTCGTCCGGGCACTTGGTCGGGCTGCAGATCGATCGGAGAAGGGAAGCGCAAGCAACGCTGTGGACGGGCCCCGGCGTAACCACACCGGGAACTTGGCGCCGCGCACACAACCCGGATCCGGTCGTGCGGCGCGGAGCGTATGGGAGCCTGCAGGCAGCAGGCAGGCGCAGTCTGGCGCAGTGTGTGTGTGTGTGGCGGGATGCCGTCCTCTAAATCGCTGCCAGACGCATTCCGAAACTATGTACACTGCGTGCGCACGTACATTATTGCATCCGCTGTGGCGCCGTGCCTCAGCTCGATCTCCGAGGTGCTCTGCCAGAACGAGGAGGATGAGGATCCGGGCAGCGAGCAAATATGGTGTGCTATGTTCTACTATTCTGCCACTCTCCGAGTCGCACCGTTCGACGTTTAGATTGCGGTCCTCGGGGGTCGTGCAATCTGCCAGAGTATCCCCACGTCAAATGCATGCTCGCCACGATGGTCAAAGGAGGCGATAGGTGGGATGAGACCCACATGCTCCTGTAGTAAGCTGTCGGCTCGATACCTGGCAGAAACGATGAGCTTTGGACTGAGATCTACTATTATACGCGGAGAGTACTCTAGTCTGGACTTGGCGAGGAGTTACAGGAACCTTGAGTTCGACTGCGAAGTTCTTGTACATGAAGCACGCCGCTATGCCTATGTCTGAGAACCGCGGCTCACAAGTCGCGGCAATGAGTTGTCGTAGAGTCGGGACTGCGCAGGAGTGGTCGGCTGTGGACTCGGCCACCTCTAGCTTTGGGGCAGATGTGCGAGAGACGAAGAGTACCAGATATGTGTATCTCCCGCAGCACTTGAAGACCCGGAGCCAGGGCATACGGAGAGGGTTCACATTGGCATTGCATGTTGTATCGAGTGCACACTCGAGGTACGCGGAGATTGCTGAAGAGGGGTGATGAACTGATAGCAAACTCGTCCATCAACGACCGGGTGAAAACGTTCAAGGTTGCAAGAGTCCGGAATGGAAAATTGGAAGGGAGCAGCGTGGCGACAAGGTGACACTGGGCGGGGGTAAGCCTGTCGAGGGGGACTTCGATCCCATGTATGTTGTCACGTTCGAAAGTGATGTCGATTTCTAGGATGGACTCCGATGAGAGGATGAGAGAGAGCCGCCATCGATTGCGGTTTGGTACCAGTGTATGGGTTTGAGCGACGGTAAAAAGGTCCGCCTGTCGTTGTGGGAGACCAGGGCATGAGATTCCAGATAGGAGGCAGGTTGAGCAAATGTCGCCATAGCAAAGGGCATGCGACGCTGGAAAGCGTGCGGGACACTAGCGCGAGTTGTGCGCACGCAAACCGACCATCACCGGAAGAGGGATATCATGATGCGCGTGTCGAGAGCTGAGACGATAGCTTCCTAATTAGATATTAAGGATCACTGCACCCCGGGCATCGTCACCTGGCACCCGAGCCGCGCCCTTGTGTTGCAACAATGTGCGACTTACTCTCAGTATATCGTACGTATCGCGAGGGACGTATGTGAGGCGGCCACACCTTCCTAAGGGAAAGATATCAAACTGGCAAAGATCGCATCCTCCGGGAACAAACGTTAACAGACGTTAACAGGCCTCCAAGAGTATTATCAGGGGTCCTGGAGAGGGGCATGATATGTCATCTTTCTATCTTGGTCAGCTACGGAGGGGGCGCGATCAGCGTCTTTAGCACGGCGCGTCACAGTGGCCGGGAGAGCTTGCCTCCCTTCGAACCCCGCTGATCCCATCATGACCCGGGAGGCAAGCTCGCAGTACAGAAGAGTACAGACTGGATACGAGTCTAGAGTCCCAGTACCCCCTGACGCAAGTACATATATATAAAGGTCTTGTCGGGCCTCCGTCTCTCCCATCTCGACGCCATGGTGCTTCCACTCGACGCTGAACTGGCGACAGAACTGGCTGCGCATCCAGAGTTCACCCAACCGCCGCCTCCGTGCCCAGAAGGAGTCTCTCTGGGCGACCATATGCGGGCGATATCCAGCATCGTTATCGGCGCCTTCGCTCAAAGCGCTGTCCCCCGGCTCCCGTCAGGTGAGTCGTCGCCGTTCACCACTAGGCTCTCGTGGAAATCGCTGACGCGAGTATGTATCCTGTTGCTGTTTGCTGCAGAGTCCCAGTACACCGTCAAGGACCATCTCGTGCCTGTGGAGGGTGGAGAGATTACTGTGCGCTCAGTAATACCAACGAGCAGCGACGAGAACGCGACATACCCGGTCCTGGTTTGGTACCATGGCGGAGGCAAGCACCGAGGGTCCAGTTCGCGTTCAGAGTGGGGTAGCTGACCCTCCTGTGTTCACAGGCTGGGTCTTAGGGGATATCGCCATGGATGACAACCACTTGCGGATTTTGAGTGTCGAGCTGCAGCTCGTTATCGTCAACGTGGGATACAGGTATGTTCTCTGCCGGTGCCATTGCAGCCCCCCATGGATCCGCAGCACTGACCTGGTGTTCCTTTCCCAGACGGGCTCCGGAATACCAGTTCCCGACAGCTCACGAAGACTCCTTCGCCGCGCTCAAGTGGGTCAGTGCCTCCAGACCCCGCCGCCGCTCACGGCCCGGCTGAGCTGACCTATGCTCCTGCAGGCGGTCAACCACTCAAAGGAGCTGAAGGCGTCGTTCAGCAAGGGGTTCCTCGTCGGCGGCGACTCCGCGGGCGGCAGCATCACCGCCGTCATGGCCCTCCAAGCCAGAGACGACCCCCTCTTCCGCGCAGCGCCGCTCACCGGGCAGTTCCTCCGCGAGCCCGTCACTCTGCACCCGGACGCCGCGCCAGACAAGTACAAGGCGGAGCTGCGCTCGTACGCGCAGAACGCGGACGCGCCGCTCCTCAGCAAGGCGGACGTGGAGCATTTTTTCGGTGCGTCGCACAGTCACTCGGTGGCGTCGCGCGATGCTGACTGCGCGCTGCAGCGCTGTACAACGTCAACGTCGCACCCGCGGACGTGCGCATCTCCCCCGTGCTGGCCGCCTCGCACGCCGGGCTGCCCCCTGCGTACTTCCAGTGCATGGAGTGCGACCCGCTGCGGGACGACGGGCTGCTGTACGAGAGGCTGCTGCGGGAGTCCGGGGGCACGACGAAGCTCGAACTGTACGTCCGCGTCTGCATCGTCGCGTCCGTCCGTTCGGAGACGAGCTGACCGTGTCCGCATCTGACGGCGTTGCAGGAACCTCGGCTGCGCGCACGGTACGCAATTATGGTTCCCGCACCTCGCGGCTTCTGTCAAGATCGAGCGCGATGCGCAAGCGGGTATCGAGTGGCTCCTGAGCTTCACCAAAGCGGCTTGACTCGCCTGACCGAAGCGTGCCGTGGGGCAGCCATGGTCCCTCCGATACACTCGAATGATGTGGAGCATCCAAGTACGGTGGAAGGGATAGCACTCAACAGACGTGAATGTAAAGTAGAAAGACACAAATACATCCAAACTCACAACAATCTACAGCGAGCAACTGCGCGGGAGCTTGAAGCAGCTCATGCTAGAATCGTGATGCGGCTAGCGCTTGAGTTCCCGATGTACCCGTCCAAGCGTCCAGAGGGTGAACGCAAGGACTATGTCTGCAAGTACCATGTCGCGGAGTACGCTCGATGGTCCTCTGAGGTGGGATGTGTGTCGGCGAACCTGGGGGTCAGATAGGGAGCGGATCACACACCTCCAAGACGGCCGACCAAGCGGTCGTCACCTCCTGTATGTGCTGCCAGTGCTCTGACGCACGCTTGCATCCCTCGCACGTCAACCTTTCCGTAGTCGCCTTCAAGGTGTGCAATTAGCAGCGAGCGGGCATTCTTGACACATTAATATTGCTTGAAACGCTGTCCCGTGCGCCCCGTCACCACACTGCAGTGCGACACCTGGACCCAAGTCCTAGCACTAGTTTGGCCTGTGAAGTTCGTTTGTGATTGGACAACAACGAGGTAGACAACAACGGGAATCCATTAGCTGATCCCTGGTTATTGCGTATACTGAGTGTATACGAACACCTACAAGATCTTTGTATGAGATCACTACACCTCTCTGCGATGAAACGTTCTGTGCAATACGTGGAGGTGCCGCAATGTGTCAGTCGTTTCCTGGTTTGCGTCAGTACGTACTGATGCTTGCACGTGTACGCGGGATGCATTGACGGATTGCAGGCAGGGAGGCCGCAGCACCAATGCGCGTCGTCTAGAGCCGTGTGCACCCAACACAGAAGATCGGGTAAGTAAATAATGTATTAGTGCGATACAATACCGATAAATCATCGTCCAGAGTCACCAGCGAGTCCGTACATCGAGAGACAAAGAAAAAGCAGCACGAGAGCCTGCATCAGGGGAGTTCGTCTCGTACCTCGAGGTACTGCCTCGCGTGCGCCTTCGCCTCAGGTCCGACGTTTGGATCTGCATACATTAATATTATTAAGATAACAAGACCGTCAGCGCAGCGATATAGGAACGCACTGTGTAGCGCAGCCTTATGCCCAGCATTGATCCGCCTCTGGTGCTCGTCCACATCGCCCGCACCGAGACCCAAGTCCGGAAGGACGGCCACGTCGACTTCGTCCGCGAAGCTGACGGTTCGCGCGTCGGCCTCCGTAAGCACCTCGCGTGCATGTTGCTTTGCTTGCGGGCTCGAGTTTGGGTCTACGGTCCAGCAGTAAGGAGCCGTTAGCACGCTGGATGCGAGGTTCAATATAGGTTCAATATAGGAGACGTACTGTGGAGCGTGGCCTTGTAGCCTCCAAGGACACGATTTGACTCATTCTCGCTGGGGGCGTTCGTGCCCATGTCGTCGAGACGGTGCTGGGCGCGCTCTTTGGCCTCCTCAGAAACGTTCGGATTGCTGATTGCTGCCTTCAAACCGGCGGCGACGCGCTTCTCTGAGACGGCAAATTAGTCACCCGCTGGAGTACTAGCAAGAAACGCACCATCGTGGTAAGACATGTTGACACGGCCGTAGACAGTTGTGTGTTATGGGTTGGACGGACGATAGATAAGTATTTCGAATCGCGGGGTTGAGAATGGGGTCTTTATAGATGAGTCGGCTGGGCGTGACGTCATCCGCCCAGACTGTCAATGCTAGCATACTTACTCCACGTACAGATGTGCCAACAATTGGGCTGACGCGCTGACGCGGACGACTGCTGGATATCGTGCATCAACCGGAGCCAATGTCGTGACCAGGGAGTAGAAAGGTGGATCAAGGTAGAGAACCTGAGGCGCTCCACTTGCAGTGGTCGTGACTAGCTTCTACATGCGTGCCAAGTCGGTATACGCTTCGTGAGACACGAGCTCAGCCGTCGCTATAAGGGCAACAAGAGGCAGTAGTATATATCCAGAAGAGGGATGGTAGCGCTGTATAGATTATCAACCTTCAGATAGAGCCAATAGTACTTGAGGAGGCGTCTGGCATTTGAGGCACCTGTAGATGTTTTCGTCCGTATACCTGTTGGCCTCGACAACGAGCGTGGACTAGTCGAGAGAGCGATTCAACGTTTCATGATCATCCTTGTGGTGGAGGGAGCGCACGGAACGCCAAAGAGACCATTCCCAGAGCCAAGCATTGAACTCACCAAAACACGTATCATTATCATGATTCTCCGAGCACAAGAGATACATAAAGGGATTCACCACGCGTGCTCAACAACAGGCCTAGGTTCATCTCCTCTAGGAGGTGCCAACGCGCCTCGGGCTTCGTCCTCCACGCCCCACTGCTGCCGAGTGCATGAGTTTCAGCGCTGCGCGAGCCTCTTGTAAATTCGATATTGGGCCGCTGAACGGTGTCTTCTACACCTTCGTGAGGAGAGTCAGCAGGTTGACTTGATCGAAAAGAGTTCAAACAAGATGTAGTACTATTGGATCGGAAGTTCAGAGCAGCGCGAGATGATGAATTCGAGGAGTCAAGCCATGCATAAGAGGTGGGTGCTTCAGCAGAGTGCGGTGAGCCTAGCAAGAGGTTATCACAGCTCCCGCAGTGAGCTGAGCTATGTGGCCGTTAACGTTAGAGAGCAAAGCGAGTCGGCGTCGCCGTTGTCACTGTCACTACCGTTCACTGTCAGTCAAGCCTTGACACGTGTGCGCGCTTATTCCGGGCCGGCAGTCGAAGGACCTCCTCCCATTTCCTCCTCCCATCTCGTTGCCAACGCCTACGTTTCGCGTGTTCACGATTAATGTTGTGGGTCTCAGGTCACTCACTCATCAAGGTTCAAAGCTTCACCTTGGCACACCTCGGAGCTGGCAGCACATCCTCCCTCACTCAGACAGAGGCTCACAACAACATATTGATCCGCCGGTCTCGCTGGATTGTATCCGCATCCATATTGCCGAGTCCTCTACGCCGACTCTATTTAGTTGCCCTATCGCTGCTGTTGGCCGATGATTCGGCCGTCACCATGTATCGGTATCCTTCAGCTTCCTGCCTCTAGAATAAGTCCGACTATCTCGGCTTCGCCTGCAGTCTCCTGGGATCAAGCGGTATGTACTACTAATAGCCTCAACTACCTGAGGCCCGAGGGGACCGAGACATCCTTGGCGCCCTCCACGCACCGGAAATCACAAGAGACCGGACGTACTCTCTCCATCCGACGATATATACATCGCGGATCCGAGTTAATACGCCCACCGCCTGTTACACCCTGCTACACCGTCTTGTGGCTCCCCTCTCCTTATGGCCGAGTCACTTCGTCTGCATTGCCAGTGGATCAAGACATCCTTCCCACCCCCGCCCTCGAGATGGTCCCCGGACGACATGCCTGACCTCTCCGGGAAGATCGCACTCGTCACCGGAGGCAACACGGGCATTGGCCGCGAGATTGTCAAGGCTCTTGTCCACAAGAATGCGAAGGTCTACCTCGCGGCGCGGTCTCCCGAGAAGGCGCAGAGGGTGATTGACGAGCTCACTCGCGCGGAGGATTCCGAAAAGGTGGGAGGCAAGGTAGAGTTTTTGAAGCTTGATCTAGGCGATTTAGCCTGCGTACGTGACTCTGCGCTCGAGTTTAAGCGGTGAGTCCATTCGGCTGGGACTCGTGAGGACTATCCGAATACTGAATCACATACCCCCTCCTGCTCATCGTGTCCAGACGAGAGACACGGCTGGACATGTTATTCCTGAACGCAGGTATCATGTGTCCCCCTGCCGACGAACTCACCACACAAGGATACGACCTCACCTTCGGGACGAACGTCATAGGTCATCACCTTCTCCTCCGTCTCCTCTATCCTCTCCTCCTCGCCTCACCGTCAACGTCCACGCCATCATCTAAGGGCTCATCTCCGATCGCAGCCGAGACCGCCAGCCGCGACCCCGCGCGCATCGTCTGGCTCTCCTCGGAGGCCAACTACCTCGCCCCCCGCGGCCAGCTCGACTACGAGACCTTCACAGAAACGGACCCAGCCATGGCCCGCAGCCTGCCCAGCACCAGCGCAGACTCGCTCGCAGGCGCGTCTCGTATGCGCAAGGGCACGAAGCGCACGCCGAAGAGCAAGCGGCGGAGGGTGGGCATGCTCGCGATGTACGCGCAGAGCAAGCTCGCCGCGATCGCGCTCTCAGCGCTCGTCGCGCGCGAGGCTGCCACGCGCGGTGAGGACGTGCTGAGCTTCGCGGTCGACCCCGGCCGGACGCGAAGCGAGATATTCCACCGGGGGAAGGGGTGGTACTGGCAGTTATGGGTGCGTCGCCTTGTTCTCTGCACTACACATTCTCGAGCGGGCGGGTGCTGACGCGGATGCTCTTTCAGGAATGGCTGTCAACGTACCCTACGCCTTTTGGTGCGATCAATCCGCTGTATGCAGGCACCGCGCCCGAGGCTGCGGAGTTCAATGGGAAGGTCAGTACGAACCCTCGCGGCTTCGACTCCCTGTCGCTTATGCCGATGCTGCATTGCGTAGTATATCCGTCCTTGGGCACGCCTAGGCCATCCGAATTCTTGGGCGTACGACTCTAAAGAGCAGCAGACACTCTGCGACTGGCTCGACAAACAGGTCGAGCCATACATGTAACTTTGCAGCGTCCGCAGATATGTATGCATTATTCCGAGGTCTCCCAATACACATGTAAGCTCATGCGAATGTGTGACACTCGAGTCGCATTCAGTCGTCATCACACATGAATGGGTAGGGACTATTCCCGCTCGTCAAATTTGCGGCGCACAGCCAGTAAGATCTGACATACGCAGAGCACGCCGGCCGCCAATCATCCCCTCGCCGCCTCGCGCACGCAGGAGATGGCGACGGATCGCAGGGAGCGCCCGCGCCTGGGCTATGGAGGACGGCGAGCACGAAGCCGGATCTCGCGCGCCCCCTGTGCAGGCTTCCCTAACGGACAGCGCCGCGGTGGCGAGGGAGTCGGTGCTGCCCGTCCGGGATCGCTCTCCTGGGGCTATCGCTGCTCGGGAATCTGGATGGGATCTACAAGCACGCGACGTTCTCTGCTCTCGAACTGCACACCCTCACAGTTGGGTCTAGGCAACGTCACGGAGGGTTGCTGCTTTATGGACACACCTTCAAGGGGAAGCTCTCGATCAGTCTCACATACGACCGCAATGGCTTTGCTGGAGACATCGCAGATCGGTTCTGGGAGGAGACTGCGAGCTGTGTGCGAGAGTTCTTGGGTTAGACGTGGATTGACATGGGCATACAATATTATTCGCTCGGACCTTCAAATATGTTAATGCGGTACATCTAAACGGTATTGCATGGCACGAGTACAGTATATAGTACAGAACGGGAATAACCAAAGCCGGAGCAAAATGACCATCAAGTTCGCAAACTTGCGCGAGCCATAGCCTTCCTCAGATACTCGATTGGGCCGAGTGTGCCACGCCTCCGTTATTCTCGAACAGAGTGCGGAGGGCCGCGGCCTGTGTCGCCCATACCCCTCGCCCAAGTTCGATAAGCCGATCCAAGTACCCGTCGAGGAGCTCCTCCGTGGTGACGACAAACTCGAGGTCTCCTGAGGCCAGCATCCTCCCGCGACCAGAGTCCCCTCCATTGAGCTCGCCAAGGAGCTGCTTCAACCCTTTGAGATATTTCAAGCGGAGCATCTCCGACTGCGAGCCAGGGCTACAGACGCCCTTTGCGACAGCAAAGCACGTCCCCCGTGTAGCGAGCATACACTTCGGCTTGTGGACGATAAGGCTGTCTGCGAGCTGGTCGAGCATGTACAGGAGGTGCGCGCTCGGGGTGCGTTCGATGTGTGATAACCGGATGACGATCGTGCCCCCGGGCGACACCGCCTCCAGGGCGATGATGAACTGGGCGACGAGCAGGCGGTCGCCGTCCACCGCGTGCGCGTGCGCGTGCTCGTCGGCCTGTGTCGACATCTGGGGGTGGCGGCGGGACAGGCGTGCATGCCCATCGAGCATGACGAGGGGGAAGCGGCCCAGGAAGCCTGCCGGGAACGGTGCGGACGTGGTCTTGCCGTGCAGAGTAGGGGGAGAGGGCGGGGCTGGGGAGAGGGTGTACTGCAGCAGGTCGCGCTCGATCATCGTGTAGCGCGAGAGGTTGTGACGGCCGAGAAGGACTGCCAGACCGCCTGCAGACTGGGGCAATGTGATCCCGACTCCGCGCGCCCGCCAGTCCTTCGAGAGGATGTACGAGCTGAAGCCTCCGGGCGCGCATCTAGAGCGCGCATGAGCGACCAAACAGAGAGCGCAGTGCTTCGTGGAAGCTTACCCTACGTCCAAAAACTCGAAGGAGCTTCTGTTTGGGACAAACTGTCCCGCAGTATCCAATTCCTTTGCCACAGATTGCAGCCTGTGGAACCAGATCTGTTGCATATTTTCGCTTGCACCGTCACAGCCGTTGCGCAGCTGCTTGAAGTGGTCGTCGAGCTGCTCGTTGTACAGCTGCCAGCCCTGAGAGGTGAAGGATCATGCTCAGTCTGACGGCTAGCAACATCGAGTGAATCTGAACGTTACCTGCTTCCTCAGCGCCAACAGCTCTTCCAGCTCCTCCACGTGTCGTCTTGCGAGAATAGCGGCGGGGCCCATAGTGACTCCTTTGCCGTTCGAAGAGGTTGTGTGAGAGTAATCTGCAACTGGGGACATGATTGGGGATGGGGGGGATGGGGAGGATGGGGTGAGTGATGCTCGTTCGCTTTGCTTGCGTAGGTACTTATACTACCTTGTATCCAGCCATACCAACGTCTGGTCTGCAGCACGCAGAGCACAGAAGATCACTGCAGCGGGGCGAAATGCAACCACAGCTGCGCCATTCATCAATCGGACGCGTCGAGAAGGGTCGGCACCCCGGAACGGTAGCGTGCTGCAGTGCTGCAGCATGATCACGTGGACACGGTCGCCGAGGCTCTCCCGTACCAGAAAAGGAGAAGCGATTAAAGGGATTGTGTTCTGTAGTCTGCTAACAAAAGGTAAATCATGGCCCATGAAAGATGCGGAGAGGTAACATTACCTCCCCGGCCCAAGTAGTAACACCGGGCCTCCTGCCAGTAGCAGGACACTGGACTAGCACCCGACTCGGTTGACGTCTTCATGCGACTTGCTGGGTAAGGGGCAAGAGGGGAGGCGATTGCAGGTGAGTCAGGGGTAGTCGTGGTGGCGGAGCCAGAGGCGGCGGGCGGCGGTGTTTGCGCCGTACGCTGGAATGGTAGAAGCAGACCGGCAAGGATGTCTTGACATCGTGTCGGATGGTCAGGGAGGTCGTAGGGAGTTGTTGCAAGACGATGAGACGAGGTGGTGGTTCACTAGATGTCAGCAAGAAGTGTCGGCGTCCTTAGGCTCGCTCTCCGAGGCTCGAGCTATCTTGAGCTCGAGCCTGCATAGGACTACGCTGAGCGGCCGGCGCTGCGTCAAGGTATCAAAGGTTGCTCATCTGCACGCGCCAGATGAGCAACCAACGTGAAGAAGCTTGTAAAGATCTCCATATGAAACACTGTGAATCATGACTGTGGCTGAACTATGCTCGACCGTCTCGCATACTAGTACCTGTCATGGTCAAAAAGTACGGAAAAGTAACGGACACCGTTGCTACCAGTCGTTGAAGTTGTGGGGATATAGTGCGCGACGGACAACAGATGCATAAACTTGCAGGCACTTTGACACTTACTACTAGAAGAATTTGGCATAGCTGCGTGTTGAAGCGCAGAGTCGGAGGGCATCGGATTTTGACTGACGACAAGCCGTAGATTGTGATCTCCGCTCGGTGGAGACCGGGCGCTTGGGTTGCCTTATCGGGCGACGATGGGCGGCACCATCCTCCGCTTGTCCTCCGCTATTCGGAGTCTCGGACTGGATCCGTTATCGGCGTTGACTGCAGAGCTAGCGCAGAGTCATACCTCGATGTGATTTTCTGCATGTTCGCATAGGAATCACGGTATTGTGAACTGCAGTCTTGCAGCGCACGAAGCTCTTCAACGAGTAAGTAGCCTTGCAAGCCTCAGCCTCGGGCTGGCAATCGGACGAGATCCCCGTACCATGTTGGTGACCGGTGAGGCCTATAGAGGAGCCGAGTTGGAGCGTTGCGAACACGATACGGCCCACAGACTCCCACGTACAGAGTCGCTTTCTCCCCGGCCATCCAGCGCTGGCGCGTGCGTTGAAGACTTGCCACGGCAGTGCCGCACTGGTCCAACGGCGGCAATCCGATCCTGCCCAAGTGCGCCGCGGGAGTCCGTTGCATATCACCGCAGAGAGAGAAACCTAAAGCTTAAGGGAGAGGGAGAGGGAGAATGAGCGTCAGCATGCGCATGCGCACGCGCACCTCAGAGTCAAACACACGGCCCGGGGATCTCCACGCGCATGATACACAACTCACAAGTTGAAGGAAGTACTCACCGGTGCGCTGCTCGCGCATTAATGCATTAACATCCATGACGCGTGGCCGACTCGTGAGTCGTGGAGGAACGTCGTACCGTGTACGTACGCCCATGGCCACATCACGGATCCCGGAGGATCCCGACGTCCTGCACATGCACATAGATGCACATGCACATGCATGCGCGTCGAATCCGGAGCTCGAGCCCAGACACTGACAGTGAGATAGTCTAGATATCTTCTTGAACGTTTGGACGTTGAACGTTGAACGAGTTCCACCGCACCCGCGCGCGGCTGCTTGTGCTTGTGCACTGTGTATTGAGTTGTCGAGTACGTTGCGTTGCGTTGCTCGTGGACCACAGTGACATGATCATATGCGACTGGGCATGCATATGCATACGGGCACGGGCATCGAAGTTCCGGCCGCGGGGTCGCATGTGGGATGTGAGACACCCACAGACCGTGCACGTCTCTTCCCGCGATCCGTCGATGGTAGAGATCCGGATCCGACCTCGGACGAGGGTGTGCGAAGCGGCGCGGAGTGTGCCGATCTGCACTGTGCGCGGTGCTTGCAGTGCTGGCACACAGCAGACAAAGGCGTATTCTGCACCATGCGATAGGAGGTCCATACGCGAACCAACAGGCAAAAACCGGCCGATAGGCAGTCAATGGGCGTGCAATAGGGTAATTTCGAAAAATCAGCACGCCTATTACCTGCCTATCGCCTGGTGCAACATTGACTGGTGCACGGAGTGGCAGTGCTTGCAGTGCTCGTTGCGTTCGAAGCTTGAAGCTTTGAAGCTCTGCCACTCTGCGCATGCAGTGCCATCTAGCGGACGCAGATACCGTCAGCCGTGCGATCTTCTCGTCAGGTGCATATGCAAACAGTGCAGGGCTGGTGTAGTGGGAGCACGCACCGGCGACGCCGATACGATCATCATGATGGTCACGTGCACCGCCATATGCATCCGCGGACTGTGAGTCTTCTCAGTCTATAGCTAGATCTGTGACGCGCCACGTCGTCAAGTCCGAGCTCAGGCTGTTCATGCACATGGGCAACGGTTCTGGATTCAAGTATTCATGCATATGGGTGTGGTGCGCGTACAGCGTACATGCGACGGTTGAATATATATGTACAGTGCATACGTACACGTACACTTATGCTTAGAGGGGTGGTAGGTAGCAGCAGCTCGGTCAGGCTGAGAGTCCATGGGCATTGCGCGTGGGACGATGAGGCGGGGCAGTTCAAGATGACGAGACGAGGGGGGATGGAGGACGGAGGACGGAGGGCTGAAGTGGGGGTGGGCGGAGCGGAGGGGCGGAGGGCGGATGTACGCACGAGCTCGGCGGTGCGGGGTGCACACATGTACCCGAGCACAGGCGTGCTTGCGCTCCGTAGACGGGATGAAAGGCAGAGATGCAGAGAAGGTGCGGAATGCTCGAAGCGAAATATGTGTACACGGATCTGGCGCAGACGCAGAAGATCAAGAGGCGAGGAAGGGGACAGCGCGTAGCGCATGAGACGTGATGGAGAGTCCGATGCACTGTCAATATGATAGCCATGCAGGCGACGTTGATTCTGGAGCAGACAATGATGAGAAGCACGGCCAAGGATGGTGATGTACAAAGAATGATTAGCGGGTGCTGTACATGGGTAGTAGAGTCAATGGGTAGAACACTGCGCGCATTATGGAGAGTACAGTGGTGGTACCGGCAATAGAGGTGGTCGTATAGATAACATAAGGCCTCACGCGAGGACGAACATCGAGTTCGGGCGAGTCAACGCCAAGAGCTTGGGGGGCGGCGCGGGATTGTGCGCATGCATGCATATAGGACGCCAGTGCAGGCGTACAGCATGATGCGGGTCAACCGCTGGGAGCCGCGCACCTGCGTCTTGGCGGGGGAGCAGTCGGGTACGAAGATGGCGTAACGGGGTATGAAGTTCATGAAATCTCGACAAAGCTGCGCCAGCTCCGACCGGCACCGTCGTCGGAGTCGCGGAAGTCGATGAAGTTCGTGAGGGGGGAAAGGAGGCTCTCGATAGTGCCTCTTCGGCTGCGCGTTTTCCGTGATGTCGGGGTAGAGGACAGCCGGATGTGCGACCGCGCAGGCGATGGCACGACCACATCCTCCTCCTCTTGCAGGACCTCAAGCAAGACGGGTTGCACGGCGACTGCGGCGGTAGTTGAAGCAGGGCCGGGAGGGGTGATAATATCGTCGAGATCCATGTCGTCTTCGTCGTCACTCATGCTCATGAAGTTGCTTGGCCGCGAACGATAGCGCTGTCTACGCGCGTTGCGTCCCTCCAACGTTGCGAGAGCGGCAGAACGGTTCACCTGGCGCGTCTTGAACGACGCATTTGAGCGCATAGAAGGTCGCGAGTGGATTGATGTAGTCGCCGGCGCACCGTGCGAAGAGGGTTGGGCAGGGCGCACAAGCGAGTCGGTGAGAGAAGCAGAGAGCGGGGGTGAGAATGCGAAGTAGGAGCGCTCGATGGGGGAGAGGAGGGGGGAGATGGGGGAAAGGACGGAGGGCTCAGAGTGAACGGAGCGATGACCCGAAGAGGACGACGAAGTGCTCATGATGGGTGAGAAGCAGGTTGAAAGGGTGATCGTGAGGTCGGCGGGGCGGCGACGGGGAACAGCTGGGAGCTGGGATGAGGGAGCCGGTTTTGCGCCAGGGAGACCTTCGCGGGACGAATGGCGGGCAAGGCTTTTGCGAGCGTACTCAGGAGATCCGAAGTGAGAGAAGGAAGCATATGGCATGGGAGGACTGGCGACATCGTTAGTAGGATTCCAAAGTGAAAGAAAATGATAGGACGTACGACATGGGAATCATGCCGGGGGAGCCGGGTGCAGAGCGACCGAAGTGGGTAGTAGCACGACTTGTGATCGTATCCTTTCTCCTGAGGCTCATGGAGCGCATAGACTGGCTCTCTGCAAGGTCGAGGGAGAGGAAGGAGTTGCCGACCTCGACGCGTCGGCGACGGGGCATGAAGGTGAAAAAGACAGCATCGTCTTCTGAGGGGGATGACAACAACGTTTCATAGAGACTGTCGGTACTTGCGTCGACGGGGAGGCTCTCGCGAGGTTCCTTGGGGCGACGCTCGACAGAAGGCATGCGGGAAGAGGATGGGGTGTTGCTCTCTGAAAGCAGGCCAGAGGTGAAGAGCGGGGAGTACTGGGCGAACATGGTGGAGTATGAGAGGCAAGCAAGCAGAGGGAGGATGGAAGGGGTCGAGGTCGTCGTGAGCAGGGGGGACGACCTGGAGGGGGGGCGGGCAGGGAGAGGGAGGGCGCGGAGGGGCGGTTATTATACACTCGCGTACGCGCCTTGTTTCGTGGGGCCATTTTACACGTGGCTGGGTAGTCTCGGAAGATCTCGATCTGTTTTCCCTGGGGCCCAAAGGGGACTTCGGGGATTTCACACACCGTCACGTCCCGTCACCCTTCACTGGCGGGAGTGGACGCCTTCCGGAACGGGCCGAGAGGTGCATTTTGCACGTCAGTTGTGGCACGCGCCGAGCTCGTCCTCCCCGCCATCTTCCAACGTCTTTGAGCTGTGTGTTTCTTGCGGTGCTCAGCAGGTGCTCAGCACGATCCGTGTCGTCAGCTGGCCGTATCTACCCTTTTCGGGCGACTGTCTCCGCCACCAGCTGCGCGCTCCACCTGAGCTCCTCCGGGCTCCTCCCCCATCGTGCCATCAGCTTATCTTTCAAGTGTTCGTTAGCCATAGCAGTCGTAGTCAACATACGAACTCGTAGTCAACATACGAACTCGTAGTCAACATACGAACTCGTCATCCCCGGGCGTTTCGGAACATGACTGTCTGCAATCATGTCGCGGCCGCATCTCAACATCCACGCAGACGGCCTGCGCCCCGCGATGATATACTTACTACGGATGTTATTCATGCCGTTGCGTTGCGCCACAGCTACAGGAACGCTCCGTTTGCTGACTGCCTGTCATAAGTATCGTCCGGCGCGACGTCCGCCGTGTTTGATTATCGCATTTATCGCATCTGCTTGCATTTGCTCGCACACGCGCTGTACGATAGGATGATCCTGGCCAGAAGGTCGCCACACGCCTGTTCGCCTCCAGGATTGTCTCTTCTTTCCGCCTTCTCTCCGCCAAACAGCCGCAGTAGCGCCTATTGACCCGCTTCCATTGCTACCAACACAACGCCCCGCGCTCCTCTGGCTATTAGTATTAAAGCATTCTTTGACTCGCCCGTCTCCCACAGACTAACAACGACCCCCCGATTCGGCTTCCTTCTTTCCCCAAAAGGAAGCCCCGTCGGTGTGAGTCAGCGCTTCCCCGCCTTTGCCGCTTGCGCACAACAAAAGGGTGAGTGCCGCCGCCCATCTTCGACTCATCAGGCCGTCAGCTTCTCCGCCACCTATTGTCTCGCGCGTACAACGCCAACAACGCGTGAGACCCCGCGTCGTTATGCATTATGCGCAGATCCCTCGTCCTCGTCCTCGTCGCTGATGTCGCTCGTCTGCTCAGCAGGACGAGTCACGCCGGCGCTCGCCAGGGGCGGGAGCAGCACCCGGGCACCGGATGCGGCAGATCTCCACCGCCAGATGGCGAAACACGATCGTGCGTGCGCGTCCGGAGATGAATCGGCTGCTCGGATGCTGGGATGCGCCGTTTGCGGTCTGCCACAGGCCCGCGCCACCACGCTAAGCCCCCCGCCGCCGGCACCTCGCCCGCCCTCGACGTCCGCCTCGCCGTCGCATTCCGCGCCGAGTACACATGTGTACGTATGCACTTACTTACCCAGGCATCTGAATCATATGGCCTGGATTTACTGATCCTTTGCTTCTGAAGATGCGACGGGGACGGGCAGGGGCAGGCGCGACCACCGAGCGGGAGCGCGAGGCCGAGGCGGGGCGCGACGACCGTCGTCCTCGAGGCTCGTCGCCGTGCACGTGGAGCTGCTAAAGCTCTTCCGCTCTGTTCCGCCCGACCGCGAGGCTGCCGCACCGTCACGCCTCCCTCGACGCTCTCGTAATGCTCGGCGCGACGGCGCGAGCTTGACAGGGCGTCGTGCGATATTGGCAAACACGAATCCGGAACTGATCGACGCGTGTCTGCCAGCGGACAAACGACGACGACGACGACGACGACGACGATGACCGCAGTGGAGCTACAGGGTCTGCAATAATATACGTACGTATACGCTTGTCAGGCCGAAACGGTGCGCGCGTCCGGTGGTCGATGCTCGCGATGATGTGCTCCCAGGCTCAGGGTGCCCGCGGCCACGAGCATGTATACGTACTGACCTACATAGTACGCCCGGCTGAGCGCTGTTTGGCCAGTTCGAGGAATCCAGGAAGTGCGCGTGGTGGCTGTCGGTCAAGCTCGAATCAAGCTGTCGCGATCGGTCGACTGTCGGCCGCGCGGGGCGTGACGCGCGACGGCGGGGACGGCGGGAGAGACGCGCGTGTCGTTGTGGACTCGGAGGAGCCTGAGGAGGACGCCCGCCCGCGCGACGCGCTCGACTGCCGGAGACACGCTCCGAACACGTTGCGGACGACCATATGCACCTCTCCTGCTCTCTTCCTTCCTTCTCCCATGGCCAGCCCTCGAGACTCGCGCGCCCCGTCAAGACACGCAATTTTAATTTTGCAGCGGACGTCGCCTGATACGCGTACGCCTATGCCTGTCCGACGTAAGTACGTATACCCATCAGCTTCGAAGTTCGCGACCCGGCGGCGCATCGTGCATCGTGCATCGTGCATCGTGCATGGATCATGATCAACGCACAAGACTTAAGTCTTAGACTGCTCTCGCCGGGTCGCGTGCGGCTTGCGGACGCCACTTCAGGCTCAATGACAAATGTGAGTGTGCACATACAGTATGCATACTTATGACCGTCAGACCGCGAGGGATGCCCTCGGGCCTCGGACGGACGACGACAACCGAGCAATGATGCCACGCCCGCCCGCTCTTTTGTCTCCCGCCGATCCGGGTCTCAGTGCTCAGTGTTCAGGTAACATTCAAGTGACGATTCGCGGCTCTATGGGCATGGGCATCCTGATGATTGATGATTGATCAAGTTCAAGTCGCACAACTTGCCCAACATTCAACGCGTGCGCGTGAGTACTCGAGTCTCCGTGTGTCACTGTCCTTGCATGTACTGACAGTACCGTACATACGTGTCATGATGCAGGTGTACGCCGTACGATCCCGGACTCGGAAGAGGCCAGGGCCAGTGCTCCCACTGGCATCACCGGTACCCACCCCGAGCGCAGTCGACAGTCGACTTTCAAAAACTGGCTTAGGCTTCCGAGGAGCACGCGTGCGCCATCTCTGCAATCGCACACCGACATTGGCGTGCCCACTGCCGGCAGCCGCAGTCGGACGTCGACCCCCCGCGCCAGGCTCCTCCAGGCTCCTCCGCACTTCTAGATCTGAATCCGCACTTCTGCTCGTCCCGGTGCCAGCCCCGACCGCGTTCGGATCACGATCACGGGCTCGCGTCCCGGCCCTGCGTGCCTATGATAATGATAATGAAGCTGGATCGCGGCAGAGCGCGGCTGTAGACTTCGGAGAGGCTCGGGCTCGGGAGGAGATGTCTCTATCAACACACTGAAGTCTGACAGTATTGCTCATTGCCCATTGCCCCGGCCGACGCGTGACGGCCGGTAGTTAGAAGAGGAGAGCGCAGCTGCACGCGACCGTCTGTGCTCACTGGCAGGTCAGCAGGTGCTCGACGAGGTTCGGACGGCTCAAGCTGAAGCCAACTCGCCCCGACAGAGGAGGTGGATGAAGACTCTTGATGGTGCGATGAACTTGAACTTGAACACGTCTGCAGACTGGAAGCAGGTATGTCCCCGCGATACCGTCTGAGACCAGCACTGGCAGCGGCTCAGCCTCAAGAATCATGATCAATGTCATGGATCACGATGTGCTGCCAGTGGCCCTGGGGGATCCGGAGGAGTCGAAGGCGTGGTTGCGCTCTGCGTCGTGCTGTTCGAACTTCGCAGTGTCAGCCTGTCGCTGTCGTCTGTGCTGGCGACCCCGATGGGGCACGTATGATAGTGCGTGTCACTGTCCCCGGGCCCTCTTCTGCACTATCACACTGCGGTGCGGTGCGTTGCCATCGTCATCTTGATCGCACTAACGGTCGCTCGTCCGCTCAGGTCTCCCAGATCTCAAGATCCCAGGGCTTGAAATTGCTGCTCAGGTCTTCTGCTGTGGTCGTGATGCGATACCAGATATGTACCCTTTACGACACGGGGCTCACTGGCACCCCCCGGGCCCCGCCCCCCTCGATCTGAGGAGTGCTAGCTCCAGTCCGCCTCCACACCCCAAGATGGCCGCGCACCGGTTCCGCTGATATTCAATATTCAGCATCCACCTTCGGCTCAGCATCTCACTGTCAGGGTGCGCATTCGCAAGGTCACGATACACAGACGTCAGAGTGCGCACGACAGCGTCGCTCTGCTTAAGTTCTGGTGCGTCTTGATCTTCTTTTTCGCGTGAAGCCCGCGATGACGTAGCTAGTGCCAGCCACATAGGTATAACCTCGGCGACTGTGAACATACATGTTCCTCGTGCATGTGTTAGATGGCGACATGTACAGGACAGCTCGAGCATGCCGCACGGGCTTCAATGGACGCAGACGCAGACGCTTGACTGCCATGGGGTGGCGGCTGAGCACGATCATTCTTCACTGCGTCCAGTGCGGCGTGAGGTGCGTCCATCTCGCGCATACATGCTCATCCTAGCGGCGTCCATACATACCTCTCTCATGCATCTCGCTGTGTGCAAGCGCACGCTCTCTCGGGGCCTCGACAGATCACGCGATGGCCCTCGCTCGCTCGCGGGCGAGTGTGTTTCAGAGTGATAGGGTACGTCGCGCTCGGTCGCGAGGTGGACGCCATCATACGCTGCAAGCAAGTTGACAGCCTCGTGCACTGAGCGCGCTCGTCGCTGGATCGCACAGGGTGGATGCACGACATGGACATGGATGTTTCTCCGCCCACTACAGTCCCAAGCTTGGTTTGCAATATGCTGTCGGTGCGTCATCTTTCTATCCGCACGGGTAGACTACTCAGGGAGGCCGCTCCCAGAACACATCCGAGTTCCGCGCGCGCGTCCTTCTTCGTCAGCGGGCTCCACGAACCGTCATGCTCTCGGGAGCCGCACCCTGGCGCGCGCTCGAGCGGGGCCCCAAAGGACCAGGCAAAATGTCAATCACATCCGTGCCGCGCGCTGTCGGCACTTGCAACTCTCGCGGGGCCCGGGCTTTCGGCGCAAGAGGAGCCTGCAGTGGCGACGCTAATGATTGTGTGACTGTATGCACGTCGAACCTCGGCGAGGCGCCAGCGCGCGCTCTGCCCTGCGCTCGATTAAGGATTGGTTTGCGCGATTGTATGCGCTGGTCCAGCGCGCGTGCGCGTAGGGCAGGGCCCTGCGCTGGCCCCTGGGACGGATCGACATGCAGATCGGCGCTGGAATGGTGGTGAGTGGCGCGCACGCTCGACCCGGCCTTCTAGCGCAGCGCTGACGGACGTACTCGGACGACGAACAGATTCTTTGCCCTGGTCTACGCATACACGAGCGCAGCCAGCGGCCGGAGATGTCGATGTGCTCTGGACTGTGGAGTGTGGTGGGCATGCGACAGGTGCGATCTTGCGACACCGCCGCGACGACACCTCCCCTGTCCTCTTCCATCGCGGCGGCTCGCGACGTGCCACTGCTAGACCAACGAGAACGTTCGTGGTCCCCGGCGGCCACACTGTGCGCTCAGCAGTGTCAGTCCTTGCGTACGATTCGCTCTGCAGATTTGGCGCTCCCACAATGCGGTGCGTTCTCTCTCGCCATCGCCGGAACCACCTCTCGCGCCTGCTCACCGCTTCTCTTCGGTTGGCAGGAGGCGCGGCCTCGTGGATCAGGTCGCGCTGCCTACCACTGTGCATCAGTACTCATGCACATGCTCGCCAGACAGTCTTGAACTAACGGGTCAACATGTTCCAGAGCACATACACGTGCGGGCCCCGTCGTACGGACGAGCGGACGTCGACGCATTTTCGCACATACCAGCCTTGTGGCTGGCCAATCCCGTGCTGCGTCCGCGGAATATTAGAGCTTCTGGAGACGGCACGCCGCGCACAGCCTCCCACACTCTGCCACCCGCTGCTCTCAGAGTAACAAGGTTCCGCACTTGCTCCGACGCGGACGAAGCCCACCATGCGCATTGTCTGCCCTCAGGATGCCGCCCGGTTGCTACCGATGCTCGGGCATCGAGCCCCGACCTCATGCATCACGCGAAGACCACAACCCCGGCTCAATGCTCGGACATGCACCGTCCCCATCTGGCCACAGACCACGGACACGGACACGAACCACATACACTACCACGCACTAAGCAATGGCGCAATCGACAGAATGGAATGCCCTCAGGCCTAGGTGTGGGTGACAGGTCAAAAGGAAAGGACGCCACCCGCTCTGCCCCCACCCCGGCGATACCGGTCGAAGAACTCGAGCCTAGACCGGACGAAACAACAACATTGTCTCTGTGCGACCTCGCCTCCTCACCTCGGCGACGGCGGCGACGGGCGAACACTTCCGCTCGACATCATATGCGTGCTGCGCCGTCGTGGCGCCTCTGACCCTTTCCTAGACGATCGTCGATCGTGTTGCGCTGTGGGGACCGGGGTTCCAGTCATCTCGGAGGGCGGCTTGGATGGACAAGTCGGTGTCGCGAATGCCGCCAGGCCCGAGGGCGACGACGTCAAAGCGCGCTCCGCCACCCTCTCCGGAGGCTCGCTCTACAGTCAAGGGCGTTTCTGCGCGGCGCCGGTGAGTCCTGATCGCAAGCCTGTCACTCAGTCCTCGATCTTCGACCCCTCGCGTCCACAAACGTTAACTCGCGGCACAGGACTGAGGCCACTAGTACTGGGCGCGGGCACGAGCTGTGCTTGTGGACGACCGTCGGGGCTGCTGTGCACGCCCACACTGCGCGCTGTGCTTTTGTCGCGGCCGACTCGGACGCCGGCGTCCTTGGAACCTTGTTTCGGCCGCCCGAGCTTCGCAGCGCCCCTGGAAGATTGAACGTCGAACGTTGAACGTTGGATGCTGACCTTGGGCCGAGCGTCGGTGCAGGCTAGGCGCTTTGTGGCACCGGTGAGCTCGACATTGCGGTCCTCCTCCTCCTCCTCCTCCTCTGACGACGACGACGCGTAGCGTCGCTCAGCGATATCTGTACGTTGGTGCGGTCACAATATCCCTCTATGCTTGAAGCTGCAAGGCAAGCTTGATGTCGTGCTGTTTACTGACTGGTCTCCACAAACAGTATGTCGTCTCAGATGTCCCGATGCCCCTCCTGCTCGAGTATGACATACATTTCGGTTTGACTTATTCTCGCGAATGAGGTCGTTCCAGTACTCCAGGCCCGGGCAGCAACCGTACGATCACTTATCGTCGGAATTGTCGTGATATACCTTCTGAACGTCGTCTGTCGACAGCCAAGCCGTCCAGGTGCGTCCAGGACGTGGCGACGTCCTCAGCGGTCTCCGTCTGCTGGGAACCCTCCGATCCCATAAACCTTTTGCCTAGTCTGCCACTGAGGACTACGCCTGACTCGCCAGCGGTCCTCTCTCCTCCCCTCCTCCCCAGACCCAGGAGAACGAATGAAGACATCGTCCCGGGCTGGGTGACTAGTCGAGTGTCCTGCTGCGATGCTACCGGGAGGATTCGCCACCCGGGGAGGCAACATTACCTGCCCGCATCTTTCCCGCATTTTGTTAGCAAACGGTAAAACTTGCTCGCTGAGTCTCCTCACTGCCTCATGAATCTCTCACTGTATACTAAAGAGCACTGCAGATGTGACAGATTTTTGGTACGTGAGAACCTCGGCGACCGTCTCCACGTGATCATCCTGCAGCAACTGCAGGCAGCAGCACGCTATAGTTACTAAGTTAGGTGCCGATCCTTCTCGACGCGTCCGATTGATGAATGGCGCAGCTGTGGTTGCATTTCGCCCCGCTGCAGTGATCTTCTGTGCTGCGCTCCGTCTGCTGCGTGCTGCAGACCAGACGTTAGTATGGCTGGATACAAGGTAGTATAAGTACCTACGCAAGCAAAGCGAACGAGCATCACTCACCCCTTCCTCCCCATCCCCCCCATCCCCAATCATGTCCCCAGTTGCAGATTACTCTCACACAACCTCTTCGAACGGCAAAGGAGTCACTATGGGCCCCGCCGCTATTCTCGCAAGACAACACGTGGAGGAGCTAGAAGAGCTGTTGGCGCTGAGGAAGCAGGTAACGTTCAGATTCCCTCGATGTTGCTAGCCGTCAGACTGAGCATGATCCTTCACCTTCCAGGGCTGGCTCTTGTACAACGAGCAGCTCGACGACCACTTGAAGCAGCTGCGCAACGGCTGTGACGGCGCAAGCGAAAAGATGCAACGGATCCGATTCCACAGGCTGCAATCTGTGGCGAAGGAATTGGATACTGCAGGACAGTTTGTCCCAAACGGAAGCTCCTTCGAGTTTCTGGACATAGGGTAAGCTTCCACGAAGCACTGCGCTCTCTGTTTGGTCGCTCATGCGCGCTCTAGATGCGCGCCCGGAGGCTTCAGCTCGTACATCCTCTGGAAGGACTGGCGGGCGCGCGGAGTCGGGATCACGTTGCCCCAGTCTGCAGGCGGTCTGGCAGTCCTTCTCGGCCGTCACCACCTCTCGCGTTACACGATGATCGAGCGCGACCTGCTGCAGTACACCCTCTCCCCAGCCCCGCCCTCTCCCCCTACTCTGCACGGCAAGACCACGTCCGCACCGTTCCCGGCAGGCTTCCTGGGCCGCTTCCCCCTCGTCATGCTCGATGGGCATGCACGCCGTTCCAGCCGCCACCCCCAGATGTCGACACAGGCCGACGAGCTCAAGCACGCGCACGCGGTGGACCGCGACCGCCTGCTCGTCGCCCAGTTCATCATCGCCCTGGAGGCGGTGTCGCCCGGGGGCACGATCGTCGCCGGGCTAACGCACATCGAATACTCTCCGAGCGCGCACCTCCTGTACATGCTCGACCAGCTTGCGGACAGCCTTATCGTCCACAAGCCGAAGTGTATGCTCGCTACACACGCGACGTGCTTTGCTATCGCAAAGGGCGTCTGTAGCCCTGGCTCGCAGTCGGAGATGCTCCGCTTGAAATATCTCAAAGGGTTGAAGCAGCTCCTTGGGGAGCTCGATGGAGGGGGCTCTGGTCGCGGGAGGGTGCTGGTTCCTGGAGACCTCGAGTTTGTCGTCACCACGGAGGAGCTCCTCGACGGGTACTTGGATCGGCTTGTCGAACTTGGGCGAGGGGTATGGGCGACACAGGCCGCGGCCCTCCGCGCTCTATTCGAGAATAAAGGAGTCGATGGCGTGGAACGCTCGGCAGACCAGTCGAATGACTGAGGCTTACGGCTCCCACAAGTCGGCGAACTTGATCAACATGTTGCTTTTGATTTGGTTGTTCCCGTTCTGTACTGTACCCGTGCCGTGCAACACCGTGTATATATCTGCAGTCTATTATGTACAGCCTCAACATATCTGAAGTCCCGAGCAAGCAAACAGACTCCCGAGGCGGATGGGAGGTGTCCGTTGTTTGTCTATGTCAATCTACGTCCAAGTATTCCAAGAACTCTTGCACGCAGCTCGTAGTCTCCGCCCCGAAGCGGCGATCGAGGACGTCTCCAGCGAGGCCGTTTCAGTTGTATGTGAGACTGATCGAGTAGGTATGTCCATAGAGTAGCAACCCTCCGTGACGTTGCCTAGACCCAGCCGTGAGGGTGTGCAGTTCAACACTGGTAGATCCCATCCAGATTCCCGAGCAGCGACAGCCCTAGGAGGGGCAGCACCGACTCCCTCGCCGCCGCGGCGCTGTCCGTTTGGGAAGCCTGCACAAGGGGTGCGCGAGTTCCGGCTTCGTGCTCGTCGTCCTCCATAGCTTAGGCGCGAGCGATCCCGCCGCCATCTCCTCCTGCGTGCGCGGGGCGGCGAGGGGATGCTTGGCCCGCGTGCTCTGCGCCTTCGCGGCCCGACGCGCGCGGAGCCTGAACGTGCCCTCCAGCGCGTCGCGGGCTGCGGGAAGGTACCCGATCGCGAACTTGGAACCAATACGAGTGCCGGGGGGCGGATGACGGCTGCAGCGTGAGATGTACGGCCGGAGGTTGAGGGCGGAGTACATGAGCGTCCGCAGCGCGCTGTCGCCGCCGCCCGTACGGGCCCAGGCGACATTGTAGACGGTGAACAGCGCGGCCGAGATGGAGAATCCGTGTACTTTGCACTTCTTCAGCCTCATCGCCTGTGTGCGATCCTCCGGGAAGGTCACGGTAGAAAGGTCACGGTAGGATAGTGCGGCGCTCGGGGTGCCACGGCGCGAGCTGGAAGTCCACTTTCGTAGCGACCCGGCCGAAGGGCGACGAAGACAGGCGCAGGTTGTCCTTCAGCGCAGCAGGCAATATGTGCTGTGATACAATCCTTGTTCACTGCCTGAATCATTGCATAGTGAACAAGGGGACGCACGTCTATCATACCAAGATTGTACGCAGTATTCGCTCTTGTGCTCGCTAGCTAGAAGCACATGACCGGCATAGTATTATAGTTGGTCCTAGATATTTGCACATATGTGCAGACACCGGAGAGGCCGGGGAATCATGAGTAGGACCTGAGTAGGACTGAACAGCTGTTTTACCACTGCTGGTTGAAAGTCAACAGCGCTGTGTATGCTACCGCATCTGGACCAGACAAGGAACTTTCATGCCTTCGCTGTCTTCAGTTCCTCAAGGTACCAATGTGCACGCCCGAGGAACCAGATTGTGAACTCAAACTTGAAGTTCGGATAGCTGATCGCGACGTTCTTGTTAAACACGCCCTCGATCGCTTCCTGCGGCCATGAGCCATCCTATCGCACATGACAAGACGGTTGAGCATTTCGCTGCCATGGATCGCAAAGACGACTCACCGGTCGCTGGCGGGACATGACGAGCTCGACGGCGCGCTTGATCGGTTCGGGCTTGGGGTACTTCGCGTACATGAGCGCCATGGCCGCCCTGCACGTCTGCACGACCTGCGTCTGCTCGTGTTCGACCCACTCCACGACCTCGCATGCCTGTACCGGACCAGTCAGCGCCCGACGACCGAGTTACGTGGGGAGGCCGCGGAAGGGATACGGCACCTTGTAGCTCTCGCCCCACCCGCCGTCCGCGCGCTGCTTGCTGAGGAGGAAGTCGCACGCCCTGCGCGCGTGCGTGCTGGTCTCGTACGTCTCGCCGACGAGCGAGAGCGACTCGAGCGCGAACTGCGTCGCGTACGTGAAGCAGATCCCCCACGAGCCGAACCAGCCGCCCTCGGGCTGCTGGGCCTTGTGCAGGTAGTCCACGGCGTTGGTGATAGTGCGTCTGGCAGCGATGAGGACGGGGGCCGTAAGCGTGCGTCTTTCCGCCGGGATACGGACTTACTGAATGTCCTGTACGCGGTACGTCGGGTAGTATTTCTTGAAGATGGAGAGCGCGGTGATGACCGACGTCGTACATTCCGGGTAGTTGAACTCGGTCATGATGTTGCCTGCATTGAAGTACCGTCAGTGTATGACCGAGGGTGCTGTGCCAGAGCTGATAGTCACCGAATACTTCTGCAGGGTTCAAGTACTCCATCCACAGCGGCGCACGAATCAGCTCGTAGCTAGCGAAACCACCGTCAGGGTTCTGAAGACTCAGGAGAATGTCCACAGCATCGCATAACCTCTCCTCTGAGATCAGCTTCGGGGCACCCCTAGAACAAGTCGGTGAATCGGCGGTCAATAAGTACGAGTAAAAGACACTCACTTCACATGCTCTTGGATGTACAACACCGCCTTGAGTCCCTCACCCGTGCAGTCACTGACTGTGTACCCCTGCGTCTTCGTGCTGAACGGCCACGCGCCCTTTGTCGCATGTCTGTACGACGTGTGGTAATGGCGCGGGTTCTCCCTGATCTGACACATGTCCAGCCACTCCAGGATCTTCACCACGCTCCCCTTAAACTCGTCCTCCATCGCAAGCCCCGTCTCGACGAGCGCCTGCGCGGTGAAGCCGATGTCCCACAGCTGCGAGCCGTTCGTGCCGCTCATCATCATGCCCTCCGCGGCCATCCACATGAAGTCGTGGCGGCGCGCGGTATGCTTCTTGTACGACACGCTGTCCCGGCCCTCGGCGTGCATCCGCACGATCGGGTTCAACATCTTGTTCACCGGCCCGAGGTTCTGGCAGTCCGTGTTCTCGTCCTCGAGCACGACGAGTTCGTAAGCGCGGCGAACGGCGGCGCGGCGGAGGGGCGGGAACGCGCAGCGCTAGTACGTCCCGAGGATCTTGTACAGGCCTTCGAGGATGTACGAGTGGGGCATGTAGAGGTCGACCGCGTGGACGTAGCTCCGCTGGGCGGGCCAGTCGATCGAGTGGTAGTTTTGGGTATAGAGCTCCTGCCAGCGGAACCGTGGACGTGAGCGCACGGAAGGAGCGGGCACAGTGCGATGGATGGACGCACCTCGCGGAGCGCGAGGACAAGGTCGGTCTCTTCCATTTTGAAGCGCACGCCGTAGAGATAGCCCATGGGGAGGTAGACCATGCGCGTGTTGATCCACCACCTGTGCGGATGGAAGGGAATCCAATCCGGGAGCAGCCTGCATTGAATCTCTTCAGCGGGTACATCACGGTGCCTCACTGACCACCACGGACTGACCAAAGCTCTGCCGGGACAGGGTGGTTGCCCTCCCAATCGTACACGTTGAGGACGGAGAGCCAGAACTTGCCCCAGGCGGGTGCGCCGAGCGCACCTCCGAACTTGTGCAGACACGCACGAGCTCTTACCGCGACGGGGTGGTCGGGCTTCACGCCGAGGATGCGCATAGCACAGTAGTTAAGTGCAGTGCCAAAGACGGTGCTGGGGCCTTCGATGTGACTAGAACGTACCTCGTGTCAATATGCGGGGTTGCAGCGCATGCGTAGAGAGACAACGACAGTATTGGATTGAGGTGTGACCATGACTTACATTCCCCATCCCCCATCCTTGTTCGCGTGGTTGAAGAGGTACCGAATCATCTCGAGCCTCTCCTCGAGCTGGAAGGGCATCCCTGTGACATACGAGCCGATGACCAGGCCCGGGATGAGAAACATGGGGCCTCCATATTCTCCCGGCCAGTGCCCGCCGTCTGTCTGGAGGTGCTTGAAGAACCTGTAGCCATTCCGCGCGGCCTCAAGCGCGTTCTCCGGTGTAGGAAGCTCTGGGAGGTCGAGGGGCGCGCCGAGCCAGTACTTGTCACAGTCGGACTGGGGCCACGCCGCGCACTCTTCGTCCGTACGGAGGTAGTGCCAGGTGTGGTCGCCCTCGTCGGACACGCGCAATCGCCAGCGGGCGTAGTCCGTAAAGGTGAGCGTTCCGGACGGGGGGACGTCGAGAGGCGCGTATGCAGACATAGCGAGCACGGAGGATGTAGGTCGCGAGCTTAAGACGACGCACGGCGAGAATCACAAGGATTGTGCGAGCAGCGAATAAGAAAAGACGACAATATTGAGCGGTCGAACGATGCCTGAGTAGGCTTGGGCATTGGATTAATATTAATGGCTAGCGGAGGCTAGCGGGCGTGCACGCGTGTCGATTGATATCTGCGGAAGCAACCAAGAAGTGCTGGCGGGACTACAGAAACCTGGGTCGTCCCTCTTCTCCTCCAACCGCCACCTCCTTGTCTTCCTCCTCATGCCCTCCGACGACGCGACACCCCATCTCCACCCTGGGTCTCGGCCAACTGGCTTTCATCCAATCTCCAGCCAGATTCAGTCGGCAGCAGCCAGCGTTCAATATCTTCCGCTTCCATGTCGATCTCTGGCAATCAAAGCAGCGAGGCAAATCCGGCCGCCCATCAAATTCCTTTCTCCCCGAGTTCGTCGCGGGTTTGCACAGGGTGGATGCACGACATGGAATTTTCTCCGCCTACTACAGTCACCTTGGTTTGCAATATGCTGTCAGTACTTGCTTCATCTTCCTACTCGCATGCGTCGTCTCAGGGAGGTCGCGCGCGCGCGTCACTTTTCGTCAGTTGGGTCTACGAATCGTCATGCCCTCGGGAGCCGCACCCTGGCGCGCAGCTCGCGCTCGAGCCGCGCCCCAAAGGACCAGGCAAAATGTCAACCATAGACTGCACATCTGTACCGCGCGCTGTCCCAACTCTCGCAGAGCCCGGGCTTTCGGCGCAAGAGGAGCCCGCAGTGGTGACGCTATGATTGTGTGACTGTCCTGGGACAGACCGACATGCAGATCGGCGCTGGAATGGTGGTGAGTGGCGCGCGAACGCTCGACCCGGTCTTCTAGCGCAGCGCTGACGGATGTACTCGGACGACGAACAGATGCTTTGCCCTGGTCTTCGCTATCATCGCCGGCACATTGAAGGACTGTGCCTCCCCCCGTTCAGTAGGTCCTCAGGCCTCATCGTCTGCCTAGGGGAGACAACACCGGCACCATCCTCACCGTCGCTGTCTGTCAGACCGAAATCCCGCGCGTCGCAGATAGAGGGAGAAGGAGGAGGAGGAGGAGGAGGAGGAGGAGGTGGTGGTCACTGGTGGACCGTGGTGGAGACGCACCGGGCCGAGCTTTCACCTCGGGATCGCACGGGTTCCCGGAGGTTCCCGGCACACGCACGGTCCGGAACCTGGACCAGCTACGGTCTTTGCACCCACTCTCGTTCTGGCAGTCGAAGCCGGCTTTAGACCTCGTCAAACGCGATCTGTTGTTGACGAGCGGGAGGGAGTGGTAGTTCATGGAGTTGTGATGATGTCCTTGCAGTCTTCTGGTCTGTACGTGCTCACGTTCACGCTCGTGGATTGGTGCGTACGCCTGTCCGTCTGTCGTCTCCGCGCTCCAACTGAGATCCTAGAGGCCACGACCCAATCGAGAATCCTGACGCTCAGACTTCGCGAACAGACAGACGTAGGCGGTGCTCTTTTTAGGGCTGAGGGTACTGCCTCTCTCAAGCGGGGGTCACGCAGACACTTTAAGCGTAGCTGGTCAGTACTAGTGTCCCGTGTCGTGTGGGAACCTCCGTCACTGATCGGTTGCGTACAAAGAGACGAGAACGTTCGCGCTGGCCAAGACTGGCGATGTGCATTCCCTCGAAGTGTAGGGCCGGGCAGGACTTAAGGCTTCAGCATCGGGCTCATGCCGTACGGGCACGTGTGGCGGCAACACCGGCGTGTGTTCGCCCAGCAGTTCTCGGCCCCAGCGGCGCTACACGCAGCTCTTCCTCAGGAGGCTGCTCAATGAGCCGCAAGATCTGCGCGAGCACATACGATAGTGAGTGTCCACTCTTGGTCACAATGTGTGCGATTAACCTGGTATTGTGCACATTGACAGCACGTTCGCCGTGTCCATTGTAGAGGCCGTATACGGCCTCGAGGTTGCCGAGAAGCGGGACAAGAACGTCGCCCTCATGGAGACTCCTCGAGGGCGTCCAGGCCCTCGCTCCCGGGCGATTTTCGTGCAGCACTTTCCAATACTGCAGAAAGCTCCCTCGTGGGTGCCCCTCGCTGGCGGCAGGTTCAAGAGCTGGCCGTGTGGCGGGAGAGCTCGCGGCGCGTGAAGGAGGGGCTCTTTGAGCTCACGAAACAGGCGGTGGTGAGATCTTCTTCCTGATGAGCGAGCGCGATGCCGTTTGTTGCCCGGCTGGTATCATTTGAAGGAACGAGGCGATGCACCACCTTCTGTCGTGGGGAATATCCTATCCGCGTACACTTGCACCTGTGACCTATGCAAGTACTTGCACTTCCGATCGTACAGCTCGGCCAAGCTTGAAGCCTCCTATTGAAGCTAAAGCATGGACGCCACATACCAGATGAGTCGAGCTCAGCTGATGCGATTTCTCCGCTTTCCTCGGCCATCTTATGGTCATAAGTGCGTTTCAAGTTTAGATCTCGACTAGTTTCGTATGTACAGTGAGTGACCTATTTCTTATCTCATGTAATAGTGCTAACAGGGCGCCGATCCATTTACCGCGAACCTGTTACTAGTTAGGCTCAGTTCGCCTCTCTATATTCAATAAACACTTGCGGAGCTCGTTTATCGAGTGATCATGAGTTGGTTTGGTATGGTTGACTATGTGTCTTGTGTCGCTGACGCGGTGTAACAGAGGATATTGATTTAGGCTGCCTCTACAGCGTAAGATTCCTTGGCAGAGTACGTTTAGTCGCCGTTAAAATTAAATTACAGCATCACGACCCTAGCTACTGACTTCACATCATCCAGCGACAAGACCTCCCGATACTTCGCTGTTTGCTTTGTCTTTAGTCCCCAGCTCCAGCCCAGGGTCCTCCCGGGTTCAGCCCAGCGGACCCCGCGGTTCAACGTTAACGTTCAACATTGAGAACTCGATCCGTCAAGGAGCTAGTTTTTGATCTCGCGTTTCTTTCCTGTGCATCTCGAAGCCGATATCATCTCACAATTTCCGGATTGAGCATGGTCCTCTTCTAAGGATGGACTACGACAGACTACGACCCTGCTATGTATACCAGACCACACGGTCCATACATATACCCGCCCTCTTCCTCTTCCTCGGACCTTGTCTTTAAACTACGCGGGTTTGTGTGATTACCGATCATTCCTCCACGGCGAGAGCGTTCGCTGACCATGTATATAACCAGTGAGACGAAGAATGATTCGACGGACATCCTGAAGACATTTCTCCACGATGTTGTCTACGGCTCTTGTCCTACCTGTCCTTACCGCCATCTTAGCCACTCATTTTGCCTATGCTTCCCCTGCCGTGCACCGCCGTTCAGCCCCCACCGTCCAACTCGATGGAGCCAAGGTAGCCGGCTCCGTCAGCGGATCTGTCGAGAGCTTCCGTGGGATCCCTTACGCTCAGCCCCCGTATGTGGAGACTCTTTCAATTGCGCCATGCATAAACTGACTCTTTGCGTGCTATATCCCCAGTGTGGGCGACCTGCGTTTTCGTCTACCGCAGCTCAAGACCTCCTACGAGGGAACGGTCGATGCTACGTACTTCGGAGGTCAGTGTATCCAGTCGCCGCTTGTTATTCCGCCGACGGTTCCCCTACTCGTCCTTCCAAGCGTCCTCAGCTGCGCTGGTTACTTGCTCCCCAATCTTCTGGTGCCTCAGAGCGAGGATTGTGAGTAACATTCACACCGTACCTCTGGCAGGATCTGTGTTCTGACGACTTCACAAGGTCTTAACCTCAACGTGATCCGGCCTGCAAACACGCCCGCCGATGCCAAACTCCCAGTACTTTTCGTGAGTAGTCTTCGTCGTGTCTATTCGGAACTGCACTCAAACTTCACTCACACTTCCTTAGTGGATCCACGGCGGCGCATTTGCTCTGGGATCAAACGCTATGTGGGTCGCTCTTTCAAATTGTGTTGCATTTCGATGACCTTGAATGTCATTGCGCTACCTAGGTCCGTGTACAACGGGAGTGCCGTAGTTGAGAGATCTATTCAGCTGGGCGAACCTGTCATCTTCGTTGGTATCAACTACCGGTACGTCTGCGGCCCTTTTACAATGTATGCCGAACGATTCTAACATAGTGATCAGTCTAAACGTTTTCGGCTTCCTCGGCGGAAAGGAAGTGAACGACGCCGGGGTCGGCAACCTTGGCCTGCACGATCGTACGTACTGTTATGCAATCAATCATTGTAACCTAAGCTCACCTCGACATCACAGAGCGAACTGCTCTTCGTTGGGTGCAGAAGTATATCTCTAGCTTCGGTGGTGACCCAGCGAAGGTCACGATGTGAGTGCTAGCCTGTCCATCGTAGCATTGATGGCGACTGACGGGCGCTGCTCAGCTGGGGCGAGAGTGCGGGTGCTATGTCCGTCTCTTTGCATATGCTCACGAACGGGGGAAACACCGAAGGCCTTTTCCGCGCTGGCATCATGAGCTCAGGCAGCCCTGTCCCTACTGGCAATGCGAGCGCCATTCAGGGGACCTTCGACACCATCGCAAAACGCGTTGGGTGCGCAGGGGCCGCGGACGTCCTGCAGTGTCTGCGTGGTACTTTGTCGCCGCTTCTCGTAGCGGCTGCCGTTGACGTCGAGATCGGTGTCGGATATTCTGTGAGTGAGGTGTTGCATCGTACAATATGACTGGGAGCTAATGCGATTCATTAGGGGTTGGCTACCTCTTACATGCCTCACGTAGATGGCTCGTTCGTCACGGCCCCTCCTCAGCAGCTTGCGGCTCATGGACCGCTTGCTAAGGTCCCATTCATTCTTGGTCCGTTGGCCATTCGTTGGTGTGGTTGCTTGTGCTGATCATCTACAACGACGAATAGGAGATGTGACGGACGAGGGCCCCATCTTCTCGCTTGGCAGCACGACTATCACGTACGTATGCATATAGTCATGTTCATGTGCTAATGCTAACCGTAAACATACAGTACGACCGACCAGCTCGCAGACTACCTGGGTAAGGTGTGGTTCCCAGGTGCAACGCGCAAGGACATCCAGCCAGTCCTCGACTTGTACCCACAGAACCCTTCAGCTGGCTCGCCGTATGATACTGGTGATAAGTACGCATACAGTCCCCAGTACAAGCGTATAGCGTCCCTTCAAGGCGATTGGTTCTTCAACGCTCCTCGCCGTCAGCTTCTGCAGAAGTACTCTTCTACACAGTCGGCGTACACATACCGTGAGCAACTCGTACACTTTACACATCTTAGTGGCAATACTGATGCGTTGACTTGCTATAGTGCACTCTCGCGGCAGCTACCCGGGTCTGGGTCAGGTGAGTATATCATGCAGCTGAATGTCCACGAAGAGAGGCTGACCGAGTGACTCTTATTAGCCTCATACTACGGACCTCAAGACAGCTTTCGGTCCTGGTGACTTGACGGACTACTTTGTCCGGTTCGTCAACGACCTGAACCCCAACGGGGCGAGCGGGGTGCAGTGGCCGAAGTATGACGCCAACTCACGCAAGCAGCTGAAGTTCGACGGCACCCCGATCGAGGTTGTGACCGACGACGCCCGGTTCAACGGTACGGAGGTCTTGACTGCGTTGAGCCTCCGGTTCCCGTTCTAGTCGGGCGTTCTGAAGCTCCCAGGCCATTCGGTGATTCCAGCCACTTCTACGAGTCCTTTTGCACCTAGCGTCTATGCATGAGGCGTCCCTTCTTTTCTTCTTGAAACAGATCATCTGCAATTCTCGATTTTCGTAATACTACTTACTGTGCTATGGTCCGCTACATTTCTCTCCAGTGTGCCTCGACACGGGGTTGCGAGCACAGTTGTGGCCCTGTACCAGTAGACACAATCTGTATCACCTGCGTTCTTTTGTAGTATGTACTCTACGTTTACCCCGGATATGTTAATTGCTGCATACGTACCTTCAACTGCGATGTGTATCCCTATCACACTGACGACTTGATTCGCTTAAGCCAGCAAGACGCGACCGGCAACACGCTCCACCGCGGCGAACAGCATCGCGAACGAAAACAGGTTATGTGTACACGAATGACCACGCAAATCTGAGTGTGATCCTCCATGCGACCACGTCCAAAGAGCTCGAGAAAACAGGGCGAGAGTGCCGCAAGTCAACGTAGGTGCATGAGTGCAAACGTCAGATTCCACCGCTACCGTCGAGGCTGCCTCGCCCGCGCAGTTGTTCGTTTGGACTCTGATGGTGCACTTCGCGCTGGTTGCGCAAGTCTCAAGAGAGGAGGCGTCGTACCGCCGTCTCGGACCTCTACAGAACACGATTGGCCCTGTCCCGGTGGAGTCCGTCTGCGGTGATGAACTCTCGGAGCCGAAGTTGCCAACGTACGTACGCCTGAGTATCGTCAAATGTCCGCGGGTATCCCGCGAGCACGCGCTCGGCACGGACGTACTAGAATGTTGCCGTTAGTAAGCAGGAAGCGGGGGGGTCGGACGTGTCGAGGGTCGCGAGCCTTCGCGAGCTCGCTCCTGGCTCGCTCTTAGTAACAGACTATTATTCTGCGGGGAGCGTACTTACTGGTGCCGTCGAGCCAGCTTGAGCGTTGTCCAGGAATCGAGGGGGAAGGTGAAATCAAACGAATCGTCGGTATATCAACGCCAAGCGGGCGATCTCTACTAAGTAGTAAGTAAGTACTAGTGTTAGTCCCGCCAAGTCAGAGCACGTAGCTTACTAACCCTCAACCAGGAACAAGCGAGGTACCCTAGTCCCTAGGGTACCCTCTTGTCGCCGGTGAACCTTCTTGACGGCTTGCAAGAACCTTCTCGAGATGATACTAGTGGCATAGAGGTAAATCTAGGCAAATCGACCCAAATTAAGCGTCGGGAGCGTGGCGAGCTGGTTGGCAAGGGGTATAAAGAATGAATTCATGATAGCAACGTCCTGCTCGCGCGAAGCGCGGACGAAGTCAAGAAGACCGACCCGCGCGACATACGCCCCGAGATCGACAGGAGTGTGCAGCGGAGGCTCCTCCGCGACGCCGTGCCCGCCGAGTCTGTCAAGTGGGGACACGGGCTCGCGTCAGTCCTGAGCCTCGGAAAGGGCGCGCACGAGCTCACGTTCGCGAACGGCACGCAGGTCGTCTGCGACATCCTCGTCGGGGCCGACGGCGCCCACTCGCACGTCCGCCCGCTCGTCTCTCCTGCGACTCCCATCTACCACGGGATCACTGGGTGCGAAATCTCCCTCGCACCTTCTGTGGCCGCCCGTCCGGACATGAAGGACGTCGTCGACGCTGTCGGATACGGGACGGTGTATGCTGCGCAGGACAACAAGAACATGGTCGTCCAGCGGAACGGCGACGGACGCATCCGCGCGTATGCGTGGTTCCGTGCGCCCGCCGAGTGGATGACACCGAGCGAGCCAGAAGCCGCCAGGAGGTCGCTGCTCGAGATCTTCGAAGGGTGGGCTCCGTGGATACGGAAGACGTAGAGAAATGCGAAGACGCGGCGGTGTACCATCGTCCGCTGTACTATCTTCCCGTCGGGCACCGGTGGGACCACGTCGCTGGCATCACGATTATCGGGGACGCAGCACACCTGATGAGTCCGTACGCAGGAGCCGGGGCAAATCTGGCGATGTTGGACGGATTCGAGCTGGGCCTCGTGCTCTCCGAGGCTATCCTACAAGAGAAAGGAGCTGAGGCGAGGGAAGCAGAGGTCGCTGTGTGGGAGGAGAAGATGTTCAGCCGTGCAGGGAAGATGGCGGCTATCACTATGGAGAACCTCACCGCACTTTTAAGTCTTGGACTTCCCCTGGAGGCGGTTGAGCGAATCCGACCGTTCTTGCTGGATCCAAACGCGAAGCATCGTGAAGCTTAGTAGAATCTGGGGTCTCTGTCAATACTAGCTACGAGTGACGAGACTCATGTCGTTGAGCATTATGCACCATACGCACGATATGATATATGTCGAGTATGTAGCTATAGATCTAGAGGTGTACCAGGGCCAGGAGCTCGAGTACAAAGTGCACATGTTCAACAAATCACTGAATCAGTACGTACATTGCCAATTGGCAAGTAGAGCAAATAACTCCGCCAGAAACTCCGCGATAGTGATCGTATGGCGCCTACAACATACATTGAACATTCGTAGTCTATGTCATGGCATTGGCTAGCGGGTGTGCACGCGTGTCGATTGATATCTGCGGAAGCAACCAAGAACGGTGCGTGGAAGTGCTGGCTGGATCAAAAAAACCTGGTGTCGGTGCCTCTTCTCCTCCGACTGCCACCTCCTTGTCTTCCTCCTCATGCCGTCCGACGACGCGACACCCCATCTCCACCCCGCGTCCCGGCCAACTGGCTTTCATAGCTGCTTTCATCCATCTCCAAGCCCACCTCCAGACTCAGTCGGCAGCAGCCAGCGTTCAATATCTTCCGCTTCCATGTCGATCTCTGGCAATCAAAGCAGCGAGGCAAATCCGGCCGCCCATCAAATTCCTTTCTCCCCGAGGTCGTTTGACATCGACCTCCCTACTACTAGCTCGGGATCAAAATCACGGAGCACTAGCCCAGATGTTCTCGTTACCTACGGTGTAGTAGGCGAAACTACTACGCTCTATTCTCAAGCCGCTTCTCCCCTCTCGAATCCTCGTCACACCCCGCGCATGGTGTCTGACATTGCCGCCGATGGCCATGGGTTGCCTGAAGTCACCTCTCGAAGCCCACTCATTTCCGACGAGCCAGAGAGTCCATTATGTTCCTTGCCGTTTCCTGATGAAGACTTCCTACATTCGAACTTTGTACAGTCTGGCATCGTCCACCTCCCTCCGCCCGAAAGCGCGCTTGAGACACGGCCCACCTCAAGCGCCCCCTCGACATCTGGTCAGTCATCGAGAAGATATCGGTCAAATAGCAGCGGAAGCGGCGCTTCGCGGGAAGATGCTCCCCATATGACGCTCCGCTTCCAGCACTACGAGGACGAGAACGGGCACCATGTTATACTGGGAAGGGAAGGGAAGCTTGCACGTTGCGAGGACGAGGTGCGTCTAATAGTTTGTCCGTGGTTCTCAACCCTGGTGCCAATCTTGCGTAGCCCATTCGCACTCCAGGCGCCGTACAAGGTTTCGGCGTCCTCATTGCCGTTGAGGAGGACATGGAGACGGGCAACTTGTTGGTTCGTCAAGTATCAGAAGTACGGTGCTCTCTGTTATACGTTCTTGCGTCCTACTGATCTCTGTGCTAGAACTCAACCGAGCTGCTCGGGCTCTCGCCGAAGTATCTCTTTGACCTTGAATGCTTCTCACAGGCCCTACCAGATAATCAGGCTGATGTGCTCTTTGACAACGTTCAGTGCCTGAGCGAAAGATCGATGTCGGCTGAGGAGCAAGCCGAGAACATCCATGTGTTCATGCTCAGCGGGTATGGAGAGCCTGGATCCACATCTTCTCAGGAGAACAACCTCAGCCAAGATCTACAGAGACGACGAACCTGGACGTGCTGGTGTGCCGCACATAGACCACAGATGAGAGCGCCCACCAATCTCGCAGCTGAAGGCTCGTCTGTGTACGAAAACATCATCATCCTAGAGCTCGAGCATGAACGCGACCTATTCAACCCTCGTTATCCCCCTGACGCGCCAGCATCACACGCGGGCTCTGACATTTCGTCTCCGTCGACTGAGCCCTCGATCTCGCCGTCGGCTTCGAACAGCTCCGGGCGCACCCTCTTCTATCAGGCATCTTCGTACGAAGACGGCGCCATCGCTGCTCGCGACGATGCGGCGCCCAGCGTAGGCGGAGACCTGGAGCTCACTGCTCAAAGCGCTCAAAGCGAGCGCAGCATAAAGTCTGCGTGGCCCTCGGCCATGTCTCCCATGCCGCCGCGCCCGAGCCGGGCCCACAGCCTACCGGGCGAAGACGACTGGATACCTTTGGCTGAGGATGTGCTCGAGAGCACGACGAGCCGCTCCAAGCCGCTCCCAGCACTCGATCGGGTGCGGCCCTCGCGGCGTCTAGGCAAAGATAACACGGACACGCCCGACTCGCAGCGGAGCGGGAGCACGGGCCAGTCCGCGCGGTCCGCGCGCGCTGAGCGGCAACGGCGGCGCGGGACGTGTGAGGTGGGCACGATGGACGTCCTCGCGGTCATGGCGCAGATCAACGAGCAGCTCGGGGCGGCGCCGGACCTGGACACGTTCCTCAAGGTGACAGTGGGCGTGGTGAAGGACCTGACGCAGTTCCATCGCGTGCTCGTGTATCAGTTCGACGAAGCGTGGAACGGGGAGACCGTTGCGGAGCTCGTGGACTGGACCGAGACGCACGACATCTACAAGGGGCTGCACTTCCCCGCCACGGACATCCCTGCGCAGGTGAGTTGTTTCTAGCGAGGCTCTATGAGCACTCGATCGCTGACGGCCCTCAGGCGCGAGAATTATACGCGTTGAGTGAGTCATCTCGTTCCCCCTGCGTTTCGTCTGTAGGACCGAATGATCAACATGCGATCTCGTACAGACAAGGTACGACTGCTATACGACCGCAGCCAACCCACGGCCCGCTTAATGGTGCGTAGGAAGGAGGACCTCGAGAACCCGCTCGTATGTAGACACCCTCTTCGCCGTCCGACAGGAAGCCTGCATGACCATCTTCACGATCTCTTCTTCGTTAGGATATGACGCACTGCTACCTTCGTGCGATGAGCCCAATCCACTTAAAATGTCTGTGCGTCGAGTCTCGCCTCCCCGAGCTCTGCTCATTGATTTCGTCGTGTCCCTGCAGACCTCGAAAACATGGGTGTGCGCGCGTCCATGTCTGTGGTGAGCAACCTCGTCTGCGGCCCCTAGCAGTTTGTTCGATGCTCACCGCGTACGGTTTGCGCCTCGCAGTCGATCGTCGCGTTCGGGAAGCTGTGGGGCCTGGTCGCGTGCCACTCATACGGCACACACGGAATGCGCGTGTCCTTCCCCATCCGGCAGATGCTGCGTCTCCTCAGTCAATCCATTTCGCGCAATGTCGAGCGGCTCACCTACGCCCACCGCCTTCACACGCGAAAGCTCGTGCGTCCCGTCCATTTTCAAGCTCCTAATCGACGGCTTACACCTCCCTTCTCCTTTTCTGCCCGCTTGCGCCGGTATTATTGTACACACTCACCACGCGTAAAGGCTCGGGATGGCGCGGGGCGGATCAGTAGCATGCCGACAGACAAGCACCCGGGCGCGTACTTCGTCTCGAACGCGGACGACTTACTCGGCCTCTTCGCCGCAGACTACGGCGTGCTCGTCATCGGAGAAGCCGCCAAGATCCTCGGCCCCAGCCGGCACGGGCAGGAAATCCTGGCCGTCGCCGAGTACCTCCGTCTGAAGCAGTTCGAGTACGTACCCGCTCTCCGCGTATCCACCTTTGCGAGACGCAGACTTGTCTTCCTCTTCTTCTCGCAACCCACTCCTGACCCCTCGCCCACTCCTGCAGCACGCTACAAGTCTCGCAGGCGGTGACGATCGACTATCCCGACCTGCAGCTCGACTCGGGGCTCGATGTTATCGCCGGGCTGCTCTACGTGCCACTCTCTGCGGGCGGGTCGGACTTCATCGTTTTCCTCCGCAAGGGCCAGCCGCGGCAGGTGAACTGGGCCGGGCGCCCGTACAAGTCCGCCGACGGCGCCCTCGAGCCGCGCCAGTCTTTCCGCGTGTGGTCGGAGATCGTCTCCGGGCGGTGCAAAGCATGGGCAGAAGAACACCTCGAGACGGCAGGTGTGCTAGCCCTGGTCTATCGGAAGGCGGGTGCTTGTCTCGGTCACTGTCAACTCAGTACTGTGCTGACGATGCGGGCGTGGGGTATAGTTCATCGATGTATGGAGGCAGAAGCAGGGTGCGCGACAGACGAACAAGCTGGCGGACATTCTGCTATCAAACGCAAGTCATGAAGGTGCGTCGCTCTCCCGGACGCTGTGATGTCGTCTCGCGCGGGCATGCCAGTGCTGACGGGCGCGATGGATGGCAGTACGCACACCTCTGAACCACATCATCAAGTACGTCAACTCTGCTCTGCTTCTCGTCAATATGCACTGACCGTGTCTGCAGCTATCTGGAGCTGGCGATGGACGGGCCGCTCGACCAGGAGACTATGGAGAACCTCAAACAATCACATATCGCGTCCAAGAGCCTGCTCTTCACCCTAAACGACCTCTTGGTGAGTGCTTCCAGCCGTTCATGCAGCAGGATGCTGACATCCGCATGCCCTGCGCAGGAACTTACGCGTCTGGAGAGCGGCAAGGAGACGTCGTTCAACGGCCCGTTTGACCTCCTCACCGCGATCCAGGAAGCGACCCAGCTGTACCGAAACGAGGCGCTCAGGCGCGGGCTAACATTCACGCTCGACCTAGTGAACTGCCCTCGGCAGGTCATCGGTGACTCGCGCAAGATCCGCACGTTGGTCGCGAACCTGACAGCGAACGCTCGTAAGCAAATCTATGTCTGTTGTCGCGCTAGAGGGCAATCGCTCACGGGAATGTGGGCGCGGCCACGGCGCAGTGAAGTTCACGGAAAGCGGGTCCATTTCCGTCATGTGCCGGTACTTCGACGAGCCCTCAGGCTTGGGCGACACCGGCGACGTCGCGATCGAGATTGCGGTCGCAGACACGGGGTGCGGGATCCCGACGGAGAAGCTCGAGGGCGTATCTCGCGAGTTCGCGCAGGTCGTGAGTGCGCCGTTCACTCCCAGGGCACACTCTCCCGGTCTGGGTGCGCGCCGTCTCGCTCGCAGACGAATATGCTGCTGACTACGACTTGCGCAGGCCTGGGGCTCGCCGTCGTGGCTCGAATGGTTGAGCAGCTTGGCGGCCAGCTACGAGTCGACTCGGACATCGGGCAAGGCAGCCGGTTCTCCTTGCTCCTCCCACTCACGCCCGAGAAGTCCGCCTCCGGGAGCACTGGCTGGCTGTCCCTCTGCGCGCCCACCTCGTCCGCGTCGGTCGTGCGTTCCGGCGGACTTGAGATCGATAACTCTGTGAGAAAGCGGCGAGCACCTTTCAAGAGTCGATTGCTAGTGGACCCTGACAGTCCGAAGCTGCGGGTCCTCGTAGTCGAGGTAAGTAGCTATTGTGGAGGTGTATATGAACGCATTGATATATGCGTGCTCAGGATAACGCTATCAACCGCCTAATACTAGCGAAGCGGCTCACACTTGACGGCCACACCGTCGTGAGCACGACGAACGGCCAGGAAGGGCTCGAGATGATCCAGTCGGATCCCAACTTCGACTGCATCCTGATGGACCTCCAGTAAGTGGATCCCTTGGTTGACATGCGCGCACGCTAACCCCGCCCAGGATGCCCGTCATGGACGGCTACGAAGCTACAGAGCGCATCCGCAGCCTCGAAACAGGGAGAGAGCTCGCTGACCGCCCGTCACACAGGCGCAACGGACGGATTCCGATCTTCGCCGTCTCCGCCTCGCTTTTCGAGCACCAGCGCGCGAAGCTCTGCGCGCTCGGCGTAGACGGGTGGATCTTGAAGCCGATCGACTGGATGCGGCTCTGCGTTCTCTTCCACGGCATCGACGACCCGCTCGCTCGGGAGAGAGAGCTGTACAGCCCCGGCTGCAGCTGGGAGATCGGCGGGTGGTTCTCCATGCCGGAGACTGGCAAGGCCTACTCTTCATGACTATGAGACGACCGTGATGACCGGTGACGATGACGATGGCGAACACTGAACCGAGAATGAACGTTGGTGTGCTCTACCTCGTCTCTTTACGCGTACGCGAAATTTCGTCGGACGATACGACTACATACATAATCTCATAGACATCTGCATACACGCTCCTACACTCCGTCCACCCTCTGCTTCTATTATGCATCATCCCACTTGGCTTCACCCCATTTTGCCTAGTGTTTACACATACCTATCATATCCAATCATGTATCGTCCCGGGTGTCCTCTATTTCGGTGGATTACTGGTATCTGCTTCTATTCATAGACATCTTGCTCTCCTACATATATGCATATACTGTATACGGGCTTCCCCATCTCTGTACGATTCGGCGGGTTTATTATGCTGTGACTAACACAATGTGCGAGGCCCTAGCGATTCACCTATCCCTCATGTTCAACATTCAACAACGTTCAGCACTCAGCGCCGGCCCTACTGCTCGCGGTCTGCGGTAATCAAGCTCTCAACCCCAGAGAACCGAGGTCTCACGCGGCACCGACACTCCTCGGGCAACCTGCGTGCGCAGAAGGGGAGGAAATATCAGTGCTATCATCCTCACGAAGAGAGCTTGCATCCAAGCAGTACGTACGCAGTGAACAGCCCGACCACTTTCGGCTCGGCGGTGATGACCTTCCCGTGCTTGTCGAGAGGCGGAAGGAGCTCGAATGCATGCAGCGTCGCCGCGATATTGATGAACAACGCCGACTCGCCGTATGCCATCCCGGGGCACACCCTGCGGGACCGGAGACGCTACTCAGCACGGGAGATCGGGTGCTCCGGGCACAAGTGTCAAGGACGCACCTCCGTCCGAACCCGAACGCAAACTCGGCCGGGTCGCGCTGGGTGAAATCGAGCTTTCCGTCGCGGATGAACCGCCCTGGTTTGAACAGCAGGGGCTCGGGGTACGTCTCCGGATCGTGCAGACACTCCCTGTGTATCACGGACTGTAAGCTTAGAGCGGTGTCGTCGCACAAAGCGCGCTCAGGAGGCCCGCACTCACCAGGTCAACGGAATCAGCGTCGTTCCTTCAGGGATGAAGTACCCGCGGTAGACGAGGTCCTCGGTAGTGCTATGCGGCACACCAATAGGAGTGATGTTACGCCACCGCAGACACTCCTTGGCGATGGCGCAGATGTACGGAAGATCGGCCATGTCCGCGTGTACAGGTAGGCGGTGGGGCCCGACGACGGCGTCGAGCTCGGCGTGCGCCTTCCGCTGCACCTCGGGATGTAGCCACATCGCCACGATAAAAAACTGGAGGGCCGAGATCGTCTACGAGAGCACACCAGTCAGTAGTGGCACTGATATGACATGATATGTCACTTACAGTGTCTATCGAGCCTGCCATATGCATGGACGTGAATGCTAGATGAATCCGGTCCGTGGATGGTTATTATGATGTGGAGACTCACCCTCGAAAGCACTCATGGCAAGATCTTGCGTGACGTCCTCGACCTGTGCAACCTCCTTTGCGTCCATCCCGTCCAGATCCCGCAGAACGTTAGCAACCATCGAAGCCGATGCCCCGCCCCTCTCCTTCAATACACATCGTCGTCAGCAGAGGTTAGCATTGTGGCAAAAACGAAGTGCTAGCCGAGACACTCACCACTTGCTGTTTCGCTAAGTCGAAGAGGCCCTGCCTGACGGTCCGCGAGCACTCGTGCCACTCCGCCAGCTGTTCCATCTGCTTGCCGACAATGGGCAACCAGTGCGGTGCGTACTTCAGGAAGGGTAAAAACTGTGCCAGGAATCTGCCAGGCGTGATCGCTTCGAGGCCATCGAGCACCTTCTCCATATCGGCGAGATTCTTGTCGTTCGTCTCTGCGACATCGATGCCGTATACTGCCTTCACGACGGACGCGCCAAATGTGCTGCACGGTCGTCAGTATCTCCGCCTTCAAGCCTCCAAAAAGGATACAGAGGGACTGGACGAGAACGGTACTCACTAGCGTACATGCTCAATGAGGTTCTCCGGATCGTTCAGCACCTTCTTCAGGCACATGCGCGTGTACTCCTGCTGATACTCCAACTGCTCCACGCGCACGGGGGATGGGAATCGCTTCGAGAACTCCCGGCGATATACTTTCCACTTGGTTCCGTACGACATCAGCGCAAAGTTGAAGCCCTGTCCCGAGCTGGCAAACAGAACGTGGCGCGTTAGAAGACTGCGCGTCGTATGTTGCAGAACGCACGCAAGGCGACTCACAGCTCGACAGTAGGAGATTGCTGTCGGCTGGATGTTGCAGCCGACCGCTTATTGAGGAGGTCGAATATGGCATTCGCGCTCCCGAGAAGGACGACGTTGTGTCCGAGCACGGGGACACTCACAACGTCCCCTAAAAGAGTGCGGCGGGACGGCAGATGAGCGCGAGAGAGCACGCTTGCGAGACGTTCACAAACGCACCGTAGACCTTACAAAGCTCAGCGTGAGCGTTCCAGACCTGCGGCGTCTGCATATGTGCGACATTGCCTAGGATGGGCGTGCCCTTGGGGCCGGGGGGTAGTGGAAGCCCATGAGAGCGACGCCTCCATCGTGCCGCTGACACGGCGTAGACTACACCACCAGCTACGAGAGCAATCAGGACCGCATTTGTGTTGACTGGAAGGAAGGTCGGCAGGACGCTCATATTGCGTGCGCACAGGCTGTATGCCGAGAACGAGTCGGCGAGGTTTGGAGGCAGGAAGCTGAAGGGCGAGAGGGGGGGCTGTTAAAGGCGCGCTCCATTACTGCCAGTGGTGTTAAATACCAAGACATACTCACCACGCTAGCCCATATGTGCGATGATGAGTACTTATGCGGACGGTAGTGTTGACTCAAACGGCATCGCGTTAGTGTTACCCTGTGTTACCTCGTGTGCTCTGATAAGTCTTAACAATTCAATGTGTAGTAATACGTAACCCCGTTGCTCAGATCCTGCGTTCAAGATGCAATACATAAGTACTGTGAAGCCAGGTCTAGCCAGAGTTGGCAATACTCACCATAAAGAAAGATCGACTGTCATCTTTCTATCTTGGTTGGCTACGGAGACTGGTACTCACCCGGCACCGGCACCCCCTGGAACCTTTTCGCCTCGAGGGAGGACGAGCGCCGCTTGAGTGCTTAGAATTGGCTGGATGTATTTCGTGACTGAACTAAGGTCCTCGAAGTTGCAGTACACCAGCTCAGGAAATGCCATTGTGGCACTTTCGAGCACGTGGTCGTCGGAGATTGAACGTGCCGACGGCAGATTTGCCCTGATTTGCCTTTGAGTCTTTCCGCGTCTATTGACGCGTCGCGACGCGCAGTTCTTGAACTTCTTCCGATAACTAGAGCCTGAGGCTGGTTCACGAGCTTATCGCGCCCCGCTGATCGACTAAGCCGACCATATATAAAAATGTATGACAGTCGATCCATTGTTTGACTCGTATACTTATGCTGATTGACTTCGATGATTGACTGTAGGAAGGCAGCGCTTTCATCCGCCTCAACTCATGTACTTTCTTATGACGGAACAGATGACGCGACTACAGTCGGCATACATAGCTGTGAATGCATGTTGGTGTGATATAGACTAGGTGCAGACCCAGTTGAAATCAGTCGAAGACATCACTCTTCCTCGTCGGACGGACGCCGATCGACCGGCGCGACACCTCACGAGCCGCACGCTTCACCATTCCCCCGGGAACACTACTAGTAAGTAGTGGAGCGTTGAAGTACTTTCTGTGGAGGTTGGACAACCAATGGACAACGCTTACCATCATTGCTCTGTTTTAGGTATACACATGCCCCAAGGAGAGCACAAACGCAGATCATATCAGAGGTACTGCCGAGCGAATGCTGACTCGGGTCAAGGCTAGAGCTCACTTCTCATCCGCAGGAATAATCATCGGCCCTACGAGGTACCTCTTTTTTCCTGGGTCACACGCACTTGCATGAGTGCCATACATCCTAGTGGGAGAGCTGAGAAGTCGGTATTGGGGATAGCCAAGTCCCGAATACCCAGCGCACAAATTACCAATGTGCAGACGCCGCTGTAGGTCAATTCCGCGCTCAATGCAGGTCGCCGTGACTGAACTGTCTCCTCTGCAGCACCCCTATCGAGAAACTCGTTCGCACACACACCGCTTCGGCCGTGTTCTCTGTGCTTCTTGCTATTGAGACGAAGGAAGCCAACAACGCTCCAACCTTATGGCACGCCGAGACATCTAGCGAAGCTCTCTGCTAGCGTTCAATCAGGTTGGCCGTAGCTCGGAGTCCGTCGGCGTTCCCTCAGAGCGTTCGTCAGTACTACCCCCGGTGCTCGAAACGCCGAGTACGTCTATATATTGCTTACGACCGATCAGCTCCCGGACGTCGAGGACACATTCAGAGCACCACACGCTGATATGCTGTTGACATTGACATCCCTCGCCACTTCCACTGTTCTTCTCCATACGCTTGTCCATGGATTCCCGCTCGCAGATCATGGAGACTACGGTGTTCAGCTCGATGGAGCCACCGTGACAGGAACGACGAACGGTACCGTCGAGAGCTTCCTCGGTATTCCATACGCACAACCTCCGTAAGAGTGTTCGAGCGTTCAATTCGGACGGATAGTCATCTGCTAACTCACGCTGACATCTCGTCTTGCATCTGTAGTCTGGGCGAGCTTCGCTTTCAGCTCCCTCAACTCATTACGTCGTATAACGGGGCAGTCAATGCGACTAGCTTCGGCAACCAATGCATCCAGTCCACGGTCGCATTTGCTCCGAACATCCCCTCTGAGATTCTCGAGAGCATTTCCGAGCTCGCTGGTTTCTTTACCGCTAACCCTGATGTACCGCAGAGCGAAGATTGTAAGTGCTATCCTCTTCCGACCTATGCCGGACGACTCTAATTGCATGAAGGCCTGAATCTCAACGTCATACGTCCTGCGAACACCAGCGCCGACGCTCAACTTCCTGTGTTAGTGGTAAGTATTTATATAGCTAGGAGAGGATATACAGGTACAGTACTAAATATCTGCCAGTGGATCTATGGCGGCGCATTCGCTGTGGGATCTAACGCCATGTGAGTCACGTAGCTCACTCTCTTTATCAAAGATTGGCTGACTCGGATGCGCACCTAGGGCTGCATATGATGGCTCTCACATTGTGCAGAGATCAATCGACCTCGGCGAACCAATCATCTACGTTGCTATAAATTACCGGTACAGTTCCCTTACTAGTTGTGGGCGTCCACTGCAGATCAGTTCATCCTACTGTTAGCCTCAATGTGTTTGGCTTCCTCGGCGGTCAGGAGGTGAAGGACGCCGGAGTCGGGAACCTGGGCCTGCAGGACCGTTCGTACAGATCGCTCTCACAGCATGAACGAAGCTCACTGGTATCCCATAGAGCGAACCAGTCTTCGCTGGGTCCAGAAGTTCATCTCGTCCTTTGGTGGCGACCCAAATAAAGTGACGATGTAAGCCCCTGGACGAGGATACCATCGTTCACTCGCAGTATGCTCACCTCGTTGTGCAGCTGGGGGGAAAGCGCGGGCGCGATTTCGGTCTCGCTGCACATGCTCACAAACGGAGGAGACACTGAAGGTCTCTTCCGTGCCGGGATCATGAACTCTGGCTCCCCCGTCCCGACAGGAGATATGAGCAAGCTCCAAGACACTTATGACTCCGTGGTCGACCAAGTCGGATGCGCCGACTCGTTGGACACGCTCGAGTGTCTACGCGGCGTCTCTTCGGATAGCCTTGTGGAGGCGGGCAATAGCATTCCTTTGGGCCTGTCTTACACAGTGAGTTGATGGTCACGGTAACCTCTCGCACTGTTCACTGATATGGTGCGGTAGGGCCTCGCTACTCCGTTGATGCCTCATGCAGACGGAAAGTTTCTTACTGCGCCTCCTCAGCAACTCGCTCGCGAAGGAAAGCTCGCCAAGATTCCGTTCATAACTGGTGCGTTAGGGCATTCGAGGTTCATTCAAAACTCAATATAGGTTACTGAATATTCCTCGTCCTCATCAGGGGATGTCATAGATGAAGGCACCTTTTTCTCGATCGGCAGTTTCAACGTCACGTATGTAAGCTTCTATACACCATGTGGTCGCAACTAACAGATACTCACAGGACAGACGAGGAATTTGCATCCTACCTCGCACAAGCTTGGTTCCCTGGAGCGTCTGCATCCGATCTCGCCCCGGTGCTCTCGCTGTACTCGTCGGACCCGGCTGCGGGCTCGCCTTTCAACACAGGGAGTGACAACGCGTTCACTCCGGAGTACAAACGCATCGCAGCAGTCCAGGGTGACTGGTTCTTCAACGCGCCTCGTAGGCAGCTCCTGGACCAGTACTCGTCTACCCAGACGGCTTACACGTTCTGTGAGTGGTCCGCAACGGCATACATCCAGTTGAAGAGCGATACTGACGCTACGCATGTATCAAAGTGTACTCGAGAGAGAGCTTCCCAGGACTCGGCCATGTAGGTGGCGCATGAGGCTGGCCTGTCTGCAGTTGCGGGCATCAAGAGCTGACAGCATCTCTTCAGGCGCACACTAGCGACTTGCTGACGGCGTTTGGCCCTGGGGACATGACCGACTACTTTGTGCGGTTCGTCAACGACCTCGACCCGAATGGAGGTGCTGAGGTGCAGTGGCCGACGTTCGATACTACGACCCGGTCCGCTCTCCAGTTCGGCGATGGAGATAACACGCTGCAGATCGTGCAGGATGAGGCACGACTGGATGGCACTGATGTGCTGACGTCGTTGAGCGTCCGATTCGTGTTTTGAGTTCGGATGTTTGTTTACAGTTGAACGTTGAGCTCCGAGCTCTCGAGTCTCAAGTGAGTGTATATTGTAAATACAAACGACTGACCGTTAGCTATAACACGGTGCATTGCAGTTGATGTTACTTTCTCGTTGAGCCTCATGAGCGGTAACAATGATCCAATGTGCCAACTGAGGGTAGACCTGGGGTAGACTCGTGATGCGTACCCTGTATGTCCTTGCAATCAGACTGAAGTCAGCGAGAGAATCTAACTTCTCGGAGTGGTCGCGGCGGACCATTTCCGGTCCGGACCTCGGGTCCAAAACCCCGGTCCGCGCTCTATGAACACGACGGTGATGTTGGCCGAGGGCGTCCCCGCACACGGTGCACACCTCAAAGTCATCGAGTCTCGAAAGATGTATCATGTGAGCACCCCTGCATCTTCTGGCTGCGGGCGACGAGAACACTACAGCGATTCATGAGTGCTAACACGAACGTCTCTTCCTTCCTCTCCGCCATAACGGCCTCGCCAGCCATCCTATCCTCTCTGCTCGCCACCCTTGCCGTTCTCCTCCTTGCCTCTCGTCTGATCACGTACACGAATGAACCACACTCGCCCCGCATCTACTCATCGCTTTCTAGCCTCCCCAAGAACTGCAGAAGCTGGTCGTTGTACCCTGACACCTATTATGAGGGAGGCGCATATGCGAAGTTGCCATATGGCCAGGTACGGAACCCCTCGCTCATTTTGCGCTACATATCAGACAACCTTGACCTTTCTGATAGGTGCGATACTGGCTCATCGGTCCAGAGGGCGGGAAACGGGTACGAGAACATCAATACTTCTTGTGACGACCCTGCCTCAACATGCTATATACCAGGTGGTACTCATACACGGCCTCACCATACCCGCAATCATCTGGAAAGACGTAGCGCCTGAGCTGGCCGTGAAGGGATACCGCGTTCTCGTGTATGGTGAGTGGGCTTTCCCGCAAGAACCTTGTTGCGCATGCGCAAACCCAAGCCCCGCGCGTCTAGACGTCTACGGTCGCGGCTACTCCGACGCACCCTCCACCACCTACGACGCAAGTCTCTACGTCACCCAGCTAGCTCTTCTCCTCCAGCATGTCGGCTGGAGCAAGGCCAACATCGTCGGTGTGTCTATGGTGCGTCCCTACCGACCTTGTGCAACCCGCTCGCCCTGACATACACCACTTCTGTAGGGAGGGGCTATCGCTACAGCGTTCGCCGCACAATTTCCTAACCTCGTGGCAGACAAGATAGTGCTGATCGCAAGTGTCGGTCTCTATGAGGTTTGTTCGATGCCCTGCTTTATCGTTGCTAGCTGACCCCGTCTGCTTGGCTTGCCAGTCGTCCGACCTGCCTTGGCGGTTCAAATTCAACGCTTCTCCGCTTATGCAGTTCGTGAAGTCGAACCATGCTTACCGCGTAAGTATCCCTGTTATAGCGTCAGGTCCACACTCATGTCGCCGCCGCAGCTCTACCTCCAATATTGCGCGAATCAACAAGGGCCATCCGACGACCCCATCAGCGAGGTGCGCTCGCCCCTCTGCGCTTCTAGCACGCTCTGAAGCTCACAGGCTCGCCGCTCTACATTCACGACAGCTCGTGCGCATACAGTCAGCGTACCTCCCAGGCTTCACCCGCGCAGTCGCGTCCACCGTCCGCGACGGGCCCCTGCGCAACCTTGCGCCGCAATTCGCCGCTGTCGGCCGACACTCACGGAAGACCGGCGGCCGCGTCCTGCTGATATGGGTGCGTCGCCTGCGTGCACCCGCTGTCTGCCGCACTGACACGCTGGGGCTATGCAGGGCACGGACGACGAGGACGTTCCGTATCGGTTTGCCAAGCGCGTGCAAGCGCTGATCCCACACGCCGAGCTCGTCACGATCGAGGGCGGCCCGCACGACATCACGCTCTCGCACGGGCGTGAGGTGTCGCTCGCGCTCGCTGAGTTCCTTGGGTGACTGGGTTCCAGTCGATTGAACCGTCGTTCGCACTGGTCGCTGAGGTATCGAGCGGGTGTCGGGCCTAACGGATGACCGACTGTTCCGCCCTACACCCCTCCGGATCCCGAGATCTCGAGCAGATTCACGTACAGAAGGAACAAAATTACCTGGGCAGGCGTAAGACACGCAAACAATATTAAGCCACTTGCTTGAAACCTTAGACCGGCCTGAGCAGCGCGTAGCTTCGGGCCATCGTCCGCGGCAACAAATATCCTGAGCGCGCTACTGCTGGAGGCCGCACGGGGACCAAAGCGGAAACACAGAGAATGATGCCGCTCGGCCTCGAATGCGTCATCACCGTGCATCATATAGTAGATAGTAGTACAATGGTAGATGAACATCTACCATCTACAATACTCACTGGCACTTGAGAGTGCTCAACTGGCGACAGGTATTCGAACTCAAAACACGAATCGGACGCTCAACGACGTCAGCACATCAGTGCCATCCAGTCGTGCCTCATCCTGCACAATCTGCAGCGTGCTATCTCCATCGCTGAACTGGAGGGCGGACCGGGTCGTAGTGTCGAACGTCGGCCACTGCACCTCAGCACCTCCATTCGGGTCAAGGTCGTTGACGAACCGCACAAAGTAGTCGGTCATGTCCCCAGGGCCAAACGCCGTCAGCAAGTCGCTAGTGTGTGCCTGAAGAGATGCTGTCAGCTCTTCATGGCTGCAAGTGCAGACAAGCCAGCATGCGTAACCTACATGGCCGAGTCCCGGGAAGCTCTCTCGCGAGTACACTTTGATACGTGCGCAGCGTCAGTATCGCTCGTCAACTGGATCTATGCCGTTGCGGTCCACTCACAGAACGTGTAAGCCGTCTGGGCAGACGAGTACTTGTCTAGGAGCTGTCGGCGAGGCGCGTTGAAAAACCAGTCGCCCTGAACTGCTGCGATGCGTTTGTACTCCGGAGTGAACGCGTTGTCACTCCCCGTGTTGAAAGGCGAGCCCGCAGCCGGGTCCGACGAGTACAGCGAGAGCACCGGGGCGAGATCGGATGCAGACGCTCCAGGGAACCAAGCTTGTGCGAGGTAGGATGCAAACTCCTCGTCCGTCCTGTGGGTATCCGTTAGTATTAGTGAGGTTGAGATCACATAGTGTCTGGAAGACATACGTGATGTTGAAACTGCCGATCGAGAAGTAGGTACCTTCGTCTATGACATCGCCTGATGATGACAAGGTGGACTCAGTAGCATATCGTCAGATACAATGAATTTGGGTACCAGCGATGAACGGCACTTTCGCGAGCTTTCCATCGCGAGCGAGTTGCTGAGGAGGCGCAGTGAGAAACTTTCCGTCTGCATGGGGCATCAACGGAGTAGCGAGGCCCTGCCGCACCATATCAGTGAACAGTGCGAGAGGTTACCGTGACCATCAACTCACTGTGTAAGACAGGCCCAAAGGAATGCTGTTGCCCGCCTCCACAAGGCTATCCGAAGAGACGCCGCGTAGACACTCGAGCGTGTCCGTCGAGTCGGCGCATCCGACTTGGTCGACCACGGAGTCATAAGTGTCTTGGAGCTTGCTCATATCTCCTGTCGGGACGGGGGAGCCAGAGTTCATGATCCCGGCACGGAAGAGACCTTCAGTGTCTCCTCCGTTTGTGAGCATGTGCAGCGAGACCGACATCGCGCCCGCGCTTTCCCCCCAGCTGCACAACAATGTAAGCATATGGCCAGTGAACGATAGTATCCGTCTCGTGCAGGGCTTACATCGTCACTTTATCTGGGTCTCCACCAAAGGACGAGATGAACTTCTGGACCCAGCGAAGACTGGTGCGCTCTATGGGATACCAGTGAGCTTCGTTCATGCCGTGAGAGCGATGTGTACGAACGGTCCTGCAGACCCAGGTTCCCGACTCCGGCGTCCTTCACCTCCTGACCGCCGAGGAAGCCAAACACATTGAGGCTAACAAGAGGATGAGCTGATCTGTGGCACTGGATGCCCACAACTAAGGGAACTGTACCGGTAATTTATTGCAACGTAGATGATAGGTTCACCGAGGTCGATTGATCTCTGCACAATGTCAGAGCCATCGTATGCAGCCCTATGTATGCATCCGAGTCAGCCAATTTTTGATAAAGAGAATGAGCTACGTGACCCACATAGCGTTAGATCCGACAGCGAATCCGCCGCCATGGATCCACTAGCAAAAGCTTAGTATCGGACTTGTACTGTTTCTCCCAGCTACATGAATACTTACCACTAGCACAGGAAGTTGAGCATCGGCGCTGGTGTTCGCAGGACGTATGACGTTGAGATTCAGGCCTTCATGCAGTTAGAATTCTTCTGGCATCTGAGGCCGGAGTAAAATAGCACTCACAATCTTCGCTCTGCGGTACATCAGGATTAGCGGTGACGAAACCAGCAAGCTCTGCGATGCTCTCGAGGATCTCAGAGGGGATGTTCGGAGCAAACGCGACCGTGGACTGGATGCATTGGTTGCCGAAACTAGTCGCATTGACTGCCCCGTTATACGACGTAATGAGTTGAGGGAGCTGAAAGCGAAGCTCGCCCAGACTACAGATGCAAGACGAGATGTCAGCGTGAGTTAGCAGATGACTATCCGTCCGAATTGAACGCTCTTACGGCGGCTGCGCGTATGGAATACCGAGGAAGCTCTCGACGGTACCGTTCGTCGTTCCTGTCACGGTGGCTCCGTCGAGCTGAACACTGTGGTCTCCATGGTCTGCGAGCGGCGATCCATGGACAAGCGTATGGAGAAGAACAGTGGAAGTGGCGAGGGATGTCAATGTCAACAGCATATCAGTGTGTGGTGCTCTGAATGTGTCCTCGACGTCCGTGAGCTGATCGGTCGTAAGCAATATATAGACATACTCGGCGTTTCGAGCACCGAGGGTAATACTGACGAATGCTCTGAGGGCGCGCCGACGGACTCCGAGCTACGTGACCAACCTGATTGAACGCTAGCAGAGAGCCTCTTCGCTAGATGTCTCGGCGTGCCATAAGGTTTGGAGCGTTGTTGGCTTCCTTCGTCTCAATAGCCGGAAGCACAGAAAACACGGCCGACGCGGTTTGTTTGCGAACGAGTCTCTCGATAGGGGTGCTGCAGAGGAGACAGTTCGGTCACGGCGACCTGCATTGCCAAGCGCGGAATTTACCTACAGCGGCGTCTGCACATTGGTAATTTGCGTGCTGCGTATTCGGGCCTTGGCTATCCCCAATACCGACTTCTCAGCTCTCCCACTAGGATGTATGGCACTCATGCGAGTGCGTGTGACCTAGGAATAATGAGGTACCTCGTAGGGTCGATGATTATTCCTGCGGATGAGAAGTGAGCACTGGTGACCCGAATTAGCATTCGCTCGGCAGTACCTCTGATATGATCTGCGTTTGTGCTCTCCTTGGGGCAAAACATAGGAATGATGGTAAGCGTTGTCCAACACTAGTACTTGTTCCCAGGGGAATGGGGAAGCGCGCGGCTCGTGAGGTGATCGGCGTCCGTCCGACGAGGAAGCTTAAGAGTGATGTCTTCGACTGATTTCAACTGGGCTCTCTTCGGGCCATCGCCCTCGGCAACAAATATCCTGAGTGTGCTACTGCAGGAAGCCGCACGGAGACCATGTCGGAAATCTAGAGAACGAGGCAGGCTGTGGTCGACGAGTGTGACGCGGTTGGCGATATGTCGCGTTCCATCGTAACATCTCGTAGCATCTCACGGTCTATGCGGCACTGTGTCATACATGGCCGCGGAAAGGGTGTCACAGACGTCGCGCCAACGAAGCTCCATGTATCATCAGCCCGGTACAGGTAGGCTGAGAAAAGGCGTAGTTGGGGCACCCATCTTACTCCACCTTGCGTCTTGAAGGGTCCGAGGACCGACCGGTTGCAACTACGACCGACTTCGGGCCAGCGCATCTGCGTTCGTATCACGCAGTATTGTCCACCATGAGGCGGAACGCGGGTGTGCACACAAACACACGGGACAAAACAAGGAGATGTCAAGAGTATCGATTGCAGTACTCGATCGACATCAGCAACGCACGCGCTCAAACACAACTGTAGTCTTTTCTTGTAGCATAGACGGAAACCAAGAGGGGCCTCGGCCGATGAACGATGGAACGTGTGGACCTTTGAAGGGTGGCCAAAGCCGACGGAGCAGACCGTGGAGCTCACGCAAGGACCTCGACAGCGGGGCCCTCCGCGGCGCGGCGGGCGATGCGGGCGCGGCGGGTGCCCTATCAAACGACAGAAAAACAGCAATCAGCACGACGTTGTGAAACTCGTTGTGGAGAACACGCACCGCAGCCCGGTTCTGACGCTGCGCCTGGACGAACCTGCGCACGCGGTCGACGAGCGCCGCGTTGTCCGTGCCCTGGGCCGCGGCTGCCTGCTTGCCCTTCTTGCCGGTCGTGGCAGCCGCCGACGTGGCGGTAGCGGCAGCAGAGTCGGTAGCGGCGGCGGCGGCGGAGTCGGTCGCCGCGGCGGCGGTAGAGTCGGTCGCCGCGGCAGTGCCCTGGGCGGCCTGGCCAGCCTGCTTGTTGCCCTTGTGGTGGTGCTTCTTACCGGTGGTCGCAGCGGCCGACGTCGCGGTCGCAGCGGTAGAGTCCGTGGCAGTCGCAGCGGCGGTCGCGGCTGCGGAATCCGCGGCGGCGGCGGTGGTGTCCGTGCCAGTGCTGGCAACATCCGTGCCCGTGGCGGCGGCGGCGTCCGTGGCGGCAGCGTTCGTGCCCGCGGCGGCGGCGGTGCCCTGTGCCGCACCTGCCGCGCCCTTCTGGCCTTTACGGCCCTTGCCCTTGCCCGTGCCCGTGGTCGCGGTGTTGCCAGTGCCAGCGGCCGCAGTGGAGTTGCCCGTGCCAGCGGCGGCGGTGCCGTTCGTGGCGGCATTGCCAGCCCCGGCGGCGGCGGCCCCGGCGGCGCCTTGGCTCACGACGACGCAGTTGCCGAAGCGGCCGGCGGTGGTGAAGGACACGAGACACTTGTTCCCGGTTGCGCCGCCCGTGCAGGTCGTGCCCGCGGGGAGCTGGACGGAGAGCGGCACGGAGCCTGTGCTGGTGGGTGCCTGTGTGTGTGGCAAGGCAAGCGCGGGCGTCGATGAGTATGGGAAGGGGGGCGGGGTTAGTGGGACGCAGACGTACCTTGACGCCGTTCTGGATAACCTGCGCGTCGACGAACGACTTGCCGGTGCCGGTCGCGTCGACCTTGGCCGTCACGAGGGTCGAGCCGTCCACTCCCCTACGAGACCGAAACAGATACGACACGGTCAGTGCATAGCCCGGTGAACGAGGCTGGAAGAGAGACGACTGCTCACGCGTTAAAGTTCGTGATGGTGGCAGCGAAGACGCCGCTGGCATCGGCCGCGGCCGCGGTGGAGGAGTCGATGGTCTGGGCGATGTTGGTGTTGCCGCAGGGCTTAGCGGTCGACGGACGCTGGGCATCCTTGCGGACGGGGGCACCCTGGACACCGAGCGCGGGCGCGATGGCGGCGTGGGCGTCCGCGTGGAGGGCGAGGCTCATGCAGAGCGCGACGGCGGCGACGAGGTTCCTCGAGAAGAACATAGTTCCAGACTTCGGGTGGAAAGAAATGCAAATGCGATCAAGCACTAAGGACTCGGGAAGAGAAAGAGAGTGGACGAGTCTGAGAAGAACGGCGAGAAAGAATTTGAATGGATGAAGAGAGGAACAAGAGGGATGCGTCTAGCAGACTACGGTTGTGAAGAGGATCCGGCCTCGGTGCGTTGCAGAAAGGAGCAGGGGTGGGGAGCCATTTCAGCTCGCGCACCGACCTCTTATAATGTCGCGGGCGCTCGGCTACGGATGTCGCGAGGATGCCATCTGCGCGGATCTATATCCGGAGGTTCTGTGCAGAACGAGTAATTCAGGGTTGTCATGGATTGCTCAAAGATTGCTCAAAACACCACCGTCCCGCAGCCGCTTGAGGCACGCGAAGGCACGAGACCACCAGCCGAGCGTCGGATGAGGCCTTGATTGGTCGGAAAAAGCCTCCACGGCACGTTGGCAACGGAAGGACGAGCACCACAACGCGTCCATCCAATCCGTGTCCGCCAGGGATCGATTGCATCAACGCACCGAAGTCGCTATGACAGTACTCCAGACGGTCCCAGGGCGGTCCCCCAAATCAATGACCGTTTGGCCAATTACACGAGTCTCTTTGTCCATTTAATGCTGCCTAGAGAGGTGCCTAGAGTCGCGATGCGGCCGCAGCTGATCGTCGCTTGCGTTCAGCACCTCGGACAGCAGCGAAGCACGAAGTATGTCGACTCGAGAGAGAGCAATGGCGTCGACTCGGACACGGTACACCGCCTGAAGCTTAGCTTGAAGGCTGAGGTGATGCCTGGTGATGCAGGGCACAGACAAAAGCTTGAGAGGCTACTTTCCCACACGCGCTGTGATCATGAGGCGGCGCTTCTATGCGTGCTGTCGTTGCGCACGACCCCAACGGCAGTAAGCGGCAGTATCGACAGGTATCGACGACTAAGTACCAGTACCAGCGACCCGGGACGTCGACGGAGGCTTGGCTGGCTTGATCAGACACCGGCGCACTTGTTGGTCCACCCCAGTGCCCACAAACCGACGCTCTGGGCACACTCGATACATAGCTCTTCGAATCCGACGCGGATCCCTTTCCGTGGACTCGGACTCCGCACGTACCGTATCTCTGGACTCTGTCGTGTCACCGCCTCTCTCGCACGCAGATCATGAACGCTGCGCATTATGACACAAGCTTGCTTTTAGGCGTGGAGACTGGAGTGGGCCGCCGCAGGTGGTGAAGGGTTCCGGCGACGAGGGAAGCCGAGACACAATCAAAATTCAAAATATTCAGGATGGCATGAGCTCGGTGGTTGGAAGACTCTCACATATGGCAGGTAAGTGCTCCTTCTACCCAGCATCCCTTGACGTCCGGCGGGCGCTGCGGCCGTCCTGCAGGTCTGTGGCAGAGCAGCAAGTCTCCATCTTGACTCGCCAATATTAATATTGGCACTGGCAGATGCCCATAACATCGATATCTCTCGCATGCAACCGACCGTAATAACCCTGCCAGATTTCGCGCTACACTCAGTGGATCATGCACCCGTGCGGTGCGTCTCCGCGATCCTGGGTGCCCATCTCCTGCGTAATCATAACAGGCCTATGTATACGTAACCGTGACGCAGCGTCGGGTTGCTCCCCGGGACCCCGCCGGCGCTGCGACCTCGTGAAGGGCGGGGAACTTGACAGAGGGCTCTCGTCGACCGTGTCCGCTGGCAGAATCTCAGTGAAGCCTCCGCCGCTGAGCCTCGAGCTCGTGACGGACTCCATGTCCAGTACTCGATATATATGCAATATTCAGTATTCAGTAGTCAATCTTCAGTATTCAGCGTTCAGCGTTCAGCGTTCAACGTTCAGCGTTCAACGCGCGACTTTGCCCCGCCGTGCAGCGGTCGCCGGTCGACGTGTTCGCTCCCTAGCTAGCGGTACCATCGCTCATGACCAGCACACAACACGCAGCTCCAGCAGACCTGGGCCTTCTCACCACCAACATCGGCACTACTGCCGCGAGCTCTCCAAGGTTCCGGAACTGAAGGTAGGAGCGGGCGTGCACGTGAAGTTCCCGGCCGGCGTTCGTTCAAGTTCTCTCGCAACCGCGGACCGACGTCGCGGTGGTGGCACTGCAGGACTCGGATGGAAGAAAGAGTGCTAGATGCATAAGGCAGCTCTACGAGCCAGAATTTAGCGGTACTCGATGCACGCGCGAACCACCGAGCGCGAGCAAGGTGATGAGCATTCCGCCGCCGCCTACGCTCATGTACGGTCGCATTTCCTCTCGTTGGATCGGTATGAATGAAGATCAATCAACAGCTGACAGTGATTATAAGGCCGACGACGCAAAGGGTTCCTCAGACAGATACAGTACATGCAAGGACATACAGCGACGTTCACATTACAATGTCAATAGCTCGGTATCGATACGCTCAAACCCGGGTATGGGCAGCATGCCCGGTCGTCACACCGTCGTCAACATGCGTTCCGCCCTCGTTCTTGCCCACATGCGTTCCCGCGCCGCGCGCGCCCAGCTGGTGTCCAGCGGAGTTGTTGCCGTAGCCGCCGCCGTCCGAGTGCCTGAACGACTGGAAGCCGAACGAGCTGTACTCGGTCCTGTGGATGCTCGCGAGGAAGCTGAGGAGGAGGACGGGGCCGGCGAGGATGTCGAGGATCCCGTACCAGATCACCTCCGCGTTCGGGGAGATCACGTTCCGGCCCTCGGAGACTCCCCAACAGATCGGGTAGAGGAGGAGGAGGAGCGAGAGGCCGATGGCGTGGCGCAGGTAGCCGCCGCGCACGGTGCTGCCGGCGGCGAACGTCGAGCCGTGGCCGTGGCGGAGCAGGGAGTGCCTGTATAAGATGCGTGCGCAGGAAACGAACTGCGGGTCAGAGTGTATGCTAGAGGAGAAGGGATGGTTGGCGTACCAAATGTAGAAGAGCGCCAGGATACCGAAGGCGTAGTAGCCCCACTTGTAATTAGTGGAGACGAGCGCACCGACAAGCCCGGCGACGACAAAGACCCAGGCCATGAACATGGTGGTGAAGATGTCCGAGAACGAGAGCCCCGTGAGGAGCAGGAGCTCGAGGAGGAGGAGCGGCAGGGTGATGAACCACTGGATGTATCGGACATACTGCGTACAGGGGAAAGAATCGGAGTTAGTAGCTGATAGGACGGAAAGACATGCGAGCTGGACGTGCCCAGACTTGTCGTGTGTAGGTGCTGTAGGACGCCGTGCGGACAGGCGTTGCCCCGAGGTCGGATGCCATGGAGAAGTAGGCGATGGTGGCAGTAGTGAGCACGATGACCGCGAGCTGGTGGAACAGCCGCGTTCCTCGCGATCTCTGCAGTGGGGGCGAGCGTGAGCGGGGCTGTCACTGTGTGATGATCAAGGATACTCACTTTGAGCGTCCAGAAGACGACGACGAGGTCGGCGAGGAGCATGATAGCCGTTACGGCCCACAGGAAGTCAGAGCCGCCGCGGGTGATGTGTCTGTTCGCATTCGGCGGGTTTGTGTCGATAGAGCTTGCGGGCATGGTCACGGATTGCGAAGACGAGGGACGTCGACGGGCGAAAGCAGGTTGGGAGGTGCTCGGTCGTGCTGGGGCGCAGACCTTATATATATGCATGCACTTGCATCGCAGGCGGCCGTTTCCCGGGCCCGTGCAGGGGATCAAATCTGGAGGCCGAGAGGAGGAGCGAGCGAAGTCATGACTGATGTATCGATGACGTCCGGTCAGGATTTACGCTGCTCCCTCGCGATCGCGGCCCTCAGAGTTCAGAGCTCCATCCTCTCGCGCAGGCCTAGAGCGACGAGCATCAAACTCGGACTCTGAACGGACGACGGGCTCCCTGAACGAGCCTGGTTCTGAGCCAATCAGTACTGGACATCGTCCAATTGGGTGATGGCAGGTTGACGTGCCTTCAGCTCCACGAAAATGTTCTCAAGCACGCGGACAGTCCCGGCACCGGTAGCACCAACCCAGAATTCGAACCACACTGCACGCGGCCGGCAACGCACGCGCCGTATGGAATACCAACTGTGTCCTGGGCCACGTGCACATCCAACGGCCGCTGTGACATACTCATGTACGTGCGCCCGCCCGCAGGCGCATCCATTGCAGACTACGTAGCGGACATTCTTGCTGCCTCACTACTTGTATGCCCAGGACTCGGCGTGCGGCGTACGTGCTGCAGATCCGCATACCACCCCCGTGAACGTGACGCAGGAGACTCGGAGGCCGCGGGGATGGAGCCCCAGTCTTCGTAGTCTGGCGTGTCCGCCTCGGGCGACTCGCCGCGCGGGGGCCCGGGGCTAGGAGACCAGCCAAAGAGCCGGTCGTCGAGCCAGGTCTGCGATCAGAGCGAGGTGAGAGGCGTCGAGGGTAAGACGATGGCACTGCTTACCATGGGGGGGTTGAACAACGTGCCTTGAGCGCCTTTCCTCGCACGCCGTCGCACCTCCCGGTCGTGCGAGTACCGCCCAGACGTGAGGAGCGCGAGACGGTACAGCAGAAGACCCATCGTCTTCCGCCCCTCCTTGCGAGCCTTCTGAGTTTATGCGTTAGTGATTCAAATGATCACAATTCGTGGGCGCTCACTTGGTGATCACGCAAGCTCAACATCCGGTTGTCTGCTCGGAGCTGCTGCATCTTCGGGTATATCGCGTGCAGAAAACGCTTGTTCAACTCGACGACCTTCAAGCCGAGGGGAAGCCGTTGGCTGAGTGGTGCCTCGTACAGCCGCCGAGCTGCTTGAATGAGCTGAGTATACGCGTCTCAGTGCATGCCCCATGACGTCACCATCGCACTTTGAGTGTCTCGTAGTCCGGGGCGCGTAGCGTGACCGTCTTCAGCGCGTCGTACACAGTGTCGAGGAGCGTCCCGACGGCCTCCCTCTTCCGCGCACCGCCCTCCTTGAACATGTCTACCAGCTCAAGCAGGACGTCCAGAGCGGCGCCGACCTCGATGAACGCGCGCGATCGGAAGCGGTGCGGGTGGAAGTACTTAGTAGGAGAGCCCAACTTGACTTCGAGTCCAGGGTGGCTCGCTATCGCCCCGCGCGCCATGAGGGAGACCCCAGCCTTCAGAGGAAGAAGATCCGTGCGGTCGTGGCTGCCAGTGCCCCCTGCGCGCGCGGCATCTTGGAGAACGCGCGCACGCTGGCAGCGTCGGTGAACGTGTCGCACGCACCTTCGGAGAATTCGAAGATGCCTTGCAATTGCGCCCCCATCGACATCGGCGAGGCACCGGTAGTGGCACGTTATCGAAGATCGCATGCTAACTAGTCCACATGGGGCAGCCGCTCGTGCGCCAGGCCGTGCCGTCCTGTCCAGCGCGCGGCGCGCGCCTCCCCGATCCGCTCGCGGTCCCGACTCCCAGGGAACGGCCTGGAACGGCTTGTGGGTCCCGAGCGGCGGGTCCGACAGCACCTCGACGCCCGCGCCCGCGCCCACGGACTTCGCGAGCGTGAGCGTGAGCGTGAGCTGCATCTTGGGCGCGAGCTCGGCGGCGAACGTGGTCCCGTGGCCGAGGACGAGACACCCGTCCTCCTCCGCGACGGTGATCGCGCCCGCGCCCGCGCCTCGTCTGCCGCGCGCACGACCGGGACTTCAAGTTGGAGTAGCAGAGAGGGGGGGTGCCGGTGAGCGCCAGGGCGGAGGCTGGAGGAAGGGAGGAGGGGGCGCACTCACTGCTGCCCCGGAGCCGCGGAGAGCCCTATCACGTGCACTGATCAGTGTCCGCTTCATGCTGCTCGCGGCGGTGAGTGTGCTGACGCGGCGCCCCGTCTCCCGGTGGACCTCTTGCATGCGCGTACGACCGCACAAATGCATACATACCTGGTTGCTGGGCGGGGTGGCGACCGAGATGACGGGTCCTTCGGGAGGGGGGGGGGGGGATGTTGTGCGCGCCGCGAGGCCGTTGATCCCGGAAGAAGACGTTGGTGACGGTCTTCGCGGCGACGAGAGTGGCTTCGTAGAGGATGTCGGTACCCTGGCTGCGTCGGCGTGTGGACGTCATGGAGGATGGAGGTAGAGCCTGGGTGTCGGATTCGTTGGGGGACAGAGACGCAGTCCGCGAGGGTTTGGCCATGGGGTTGATGAATGCCGCTTCAAGTCGGGCTACCGGCGATAGGCCATATGGCTGGGGATGCGGGCATCTCTTGCGCTTGCCTCATTTCAAGGATAGGTTTGGACTCTTTTGGCCTATGCACTTGCCACAAAGTGCACGTAAATATATAATCCAGCGAGCTGCAAAGTCTTGAAACTGCCACTAGTGTGATGGTCGAGAAAGATTCGAGTGATTGAAATCTGTATAGGCTGTAGGATGAGATTAGCAAAAACGTATGCAGATGCTTGCGAGAGGTACATACAAAGCTATAGGTTCTAGTTGCCGCAGCCTACTAGCTATAGTAGGTAGGAAAGAAATGGCAGCTTCTAGGTAACGTCACGGTTTGAGCTTGGGATTCGAATTTCGGACGATACCGATGAATGACATCATAACGTGCCATCACTGGCAAAGTCCCACGGTAATAACACTGTGTCTACTATAGAGGCGCTCTGCGCTCAACCACCTATTTATAGCTATCTTATGCCACCGCCTGAGTCTGATGCTGTCGCGGGTCGCGGTCGTCTTGCAGCTGGACTCCTCTCAATGTAACTCTCTCTTTGCCTAACCTCTCCACCAGAGCCGCTTCAAACCTAGCTGCAGCGCATCTATAGCTGTTAGTAAGTACCTACTTATCTCCCATGGATCACGCTTACATTCACAACCAATAGTCACACCTCGGCGGGATCACGACGTCTTCCCGGCCCGGGTCATGTTCGTCATCCTGGTGAATGGAAACTCCTACGTAGTGAGTGTCTTGATCATAGGAATACAAGGTAATACATACGAAACATTCAACGGGCTCTGATAAGCTCTGATAATTGAGAGGCGGTGGGTCGATCCTCTATCAATGCTCGCCGCTGCTCGCGCCCGCCGCTCAACGTAAGTGTCTTGATTTTGTATACTTACGGTGGACGCCTATAGGCTATGTGGACCCTGAATTTGAGGGTGAGGCGACGGACGCTATGCGGCATACGGCTTAGTGGCTTTAGTGCATGAGCATGGGCGGCGGCCAGATAATATCAACAGAGGATGAGCCCACCCCGGCTCAGCCCCTTCCGCGTCCGCTATAAACATCTCTGCAGCTTCTGGCCTGTTCTCCTAACACTGCTGGGCACGACTCGGACATGACATCGGCAAGCAGAAGACCGACGGTTTACAGCGATGGCGAACCGCTGCCCCACATCCCAGACGATCTGACAATCCCGCAATTCTTCCTAGACTCGCACCATCCGCTGAACGGCGAGGCGTCGCATCTGCGCAAGCCGGCCTACTTTATCGACGACGTGACCGGAAGGCAAGTTACTGGAGACGAGGTGAGCAACACCCCATCTAGCTATCGCACAACGAAGCGGACGTGGAGTGAAGGACCGTTACGGTGTATTTAGTTGCGGGCGCGTATAGCAGGGCTAGCCAATTCGCTCAGCATCCGTTGGAATGTTGGTGAGTGGCCAGGAGATGTCGCATCCGTGGGACCACAGCTGATATCGATATCGGAATGCTCTCAAGGAAACGATGACGTCGGTAGGTTGTTGCGTGCGCACTCGATACCAAATATCCATAAGCCTGACTCAGCGGTTTATGAAATTTCGAAGTTTGCGTGTTCAGTCCGAACCACATCGGTCAGCCCAGCACTCTGTCTTACTGCCGTTTGTGCTTACCTTGCACGGTAGACTATCCTGTTGTGATATGGTGTGTTCCACCATACACTACACTAGCATACCGTTGTTCACTCGATCACATCGTTGTAGGGCAACGCACCGCGTAGGTGGGATTGTGACGTACGTTGCCTCAGCACTCGCGTGTTTCAGCACTAATCATGCACGATACAGAGGCGCAAACCCCTCGTATACTGTCGAAGAGCTCGTGCACCAAATCAACGCAGCGAAGGCGACTTTCCTTTTCGTTCATCCCGAGGTCCTCTCAGTCGGCCTCGAAGCGGCTCGCATAGCTGGCCTCTCGGACGACCGCATAGTCCTCCTCGATGCGGTCCACGGTGACAGACATCTGACCGTCAGCGACCTCGTGATGGCGGGCCTAGCGCAGCCGAAACACTATGTAGAGCCGCGGCTAAGACCTGGGGAGAGCAAGACTAAGCTTGCGTTTCTCTGCTTTTCTAGTGGGACGACTGGGAGGCCGAAGGCGGTCATGATCCCCCACTACTCTCTCATTTCGAACATCATCCAGATGAAGCAACATATGAACGTCGGGGACGCGTCCAAGCCGAACGACGAGAAGTCGTACGCATCCGGCGATGTCGCTATTGGAGGTTAGCGGGTTGTGGATATCTTGCGGCAGGCGTAGGCTGACTGCGCATCACTGGTTCTGCTAGCGTTGCCCTTCTACCGTACGTTCACCTCTGGGTTGTGACTTGTCTTACCTACGAAATTCTTACTTTTTGACGACTATAAGACATCTATGGCATTGCCGTCAGCTTGCACTTCTTCCTATTTTGTGGTGTGAGTCACGACTCACATTCCGCATTGATTACCGCGTCGAGAATTTACTGACCGGTCGGTGCAGATCTCTCTCGTCGTCGTACCACGCTTCACCTTGGAGGGCATGCTGAACAGCATACAACGCTACAATATCACACATCTTTCGTACGTCAGGTCGTCCCATCCTTCGGCCACAAGACCACAGGAGTCACTATTTTGTTCGTCAGGCTTGTCCCGCCCATGATCGTGCTTCTGTGCAAGGTATGGGATATATTTGCCACGAGTTACGCAGGTGGGGTCTCACACGCACATGGCTCTGGCTCAGGACCCGATAGTCAAGAACTACAACCTTGACAGGATCAAGGTCATGATCTCTGCGGCCGCGCCGCTCAGCGCCGAGCTCACGCAGCAAGTCGCGCGCGTACTGAAGAACAGCAGGATTGGCCAAGGGTGGGGTCTGACCGAGACCGCCGTGGCAATCTCCTTCCCTCAGATGGACATGCGCGTCGGTACCATCGGGTCTAGCGGGCGGCTCATCCCAGGGGTCGCCGTTCGAATCCTCAAGGCGGACGGCTCGTGGGGCGGTGTCAACGAGCAAGGTGAACTCGTTGTGACCGGCCCCAGTATCGCGCTGGGATACCTTGACAACAAGGAGGCCACGGAGGAGACGTTCAAGGATGGGTGGGTGCATACCGGCGATGAGGGGTACGTCGACGAGAAGAAGGACGTGTTCATCCTCGACCGGATCAAGGTCCGTCTTGGGGCTCTGCGTGTTACCGCGAGGTCCAGTACTGACTGCGCAAGCGGACGCGCTTACACTTACAGGAGCTCATCAAGGTGCGCGGGTTCCAGGTCGCCCCCGCGGAGCTTGAGGGCCACCTGCTCGACCATCCGGACGTCGCTGACGTGTGCGTCGTCGCCGCACCCGACGAGTACAGCGGCGAACTTCCATTCGCGTTCGTCTCGCTACATGAGGAAGCGCGCGTACGTATAGCGAAGGACCGGCAGGCGGAGGAACGCATCCGGAGGGCACTTATGAAGGTATAACTCGTTTCGCAGGGCGGGTCCTGGGAGACGCATGACTCGGAGGGACACTGACTGCGTACTTGCTACAGCACGTCTCAGACCACAAAGCGCATTACAAGTGGCTTGTGGGGGTGGAGTTCGTCGATGTCGTTCCGAAGAATCCGAGCGGGAAGCTTCTGCGGAGGGTCCTGCGAGACCAGTTGAAGGAGGCTTTGCAGAGCGGCCATATCAAGCTATTATCGCCTGGGAGGAGGGAGAAGTCAAAGCTCTAGAAATTAGAACATATTTACAGGTGTTAGCACTGACTGACCGGTTTGTACTTATAAGAGCATTTCTTTCTCCTGGTCCATTTGTGTTGCGTCGTTCTCCATCTTCAACGGGCCCAAGCAGGAAACCAATGACATCATAAACACAGTAGCCGCGTTGTTAGAGACACACGTAGACGCCCACTGGGTACTTGCACAATCTCAGCTTGAATCATCGCTTCGCTTGTGTCCTCCCCTCGATTATGTGGTCTGCTCATACGTGAGCCCGTGTAAAGCTTGTGTACGCCTCCTCCAGCGGAAATCTCACACGACCGTCGACGAGGTCGGACACGGATGTAAACTCGCCTGATCAGAGGCTAGGAGTCGTGATGGTGGGCCAGGGTCAGGGCAATGCATAAATGTTGCGATCATCTAAATACCATTACTACGCGCGTGTAAGTAACGCGATGGGCTCTGGCGGGCTCGACGCTCGACGCACCGGGATCACCGGTCACACGCTGAAGAAGTCCTTTACATAGAGCGGCTGCCCGTGGCATCTTTGACGATGACCACCCTGCGCGACATGACTGGCAACATGCAGACGATCCACGGCGTCGGCGGACCGCTGGCGCACATCCCGGACGACCTGACAATCCCGCAATTCTTCCTGGATTCGCAACATCCGCTGGGCGGTAGGGGAGACAAGCTGGGCGGCGAAGCGTTGCATTTCCGCGATCCGGCATACTTCGTCGAGGACGGGACCGGACGTGAAGTGACGGGCGACGAGGTGAGTTCATCGCTGCAGTGATTGCCCCCGCTGTCGAGTGGAGACAGAGACGTGTGGGTACCCGGGTAGGTACGAGCACGTGTTGCGGGACTTGCGAATTCACTTCATGTTCGCTGGAACATCGGTGAGTGTCGAAGCTTGCTGCTTTAGCAGCACAGTAGCGAAAGAGCTGAAGGGATGTCACATCTTTGATAGGGAACGACGACGTCGGTGAGTTTTTCCATGTGCATGGAATACTTTCAGACCCTTACACCGCGGGATGCCTCGTTAGTCTGCATCTTCGGTCCCAACCACATTGGTTAGTTCTGCTCCTATCCAACCCTTCAAATTTCTCACCGTGTATGAACAGACTATCCTATCGTGATATGGTGCGTACCATGAGACAGCGATGTTCAACGCGAGTCGTGACACGGCGTCTCTAGGGCAACACACCGAGTGGGCGGTGTCGTCACGTACGCACCCTTTTATTCCCCGCGCGATTGCTAGCAATCTCTAACTTAGCCACAGCGGTGCGAACCCGTCGTACACCGCAGACGAGCTCGTGTACCAGATCAAGACGGCAAAAGCCAGTATCCTTTTCGTCCACCCCGACTCCCTCCAGGTTGGTCTTGAGGCGTCCCGCAAAGCTGGTATTCGCGACGACCGCATCGTTCTGTTCGATCCTGTCAAGGGAGACGACCACATCACTGTTGGCGACCTAGTCAAGGAGGGCCTAGCCCAACCCAAGCGCTATGTCGAGGCTCGTCTGGCACCTGGAGAGTCGAAGACGAAGCTCGCGCTGCTCTTCTTCTCTAGCGGCACGACCGGCAAGCCGAAGGCGGTCATGATTCCGCATTATGCTGTCATCGCGAACTGCATACAGATGAAGCAGTTTATAGACCTGAGAGACGGGGATAAGGCCAACGAACAGAAACTGTACGCTTCTGGCGACATCGCGCTCGGAGGTGTGCTCCATGCCCCTACATGTATTGCCCACGTACTGATCCACACTCTGTCCCATAGTGCTACCATTCTATCGTACGTCTGAGCACAGTTTCGTAGTGCTCAACCGTATACACTCATCCGTGTGATTTAGACATCTATGGAATAATCGTTAGCCTCCACCTGTTCCTATTCTGTGGAGTAGGTCTTATGTTTTTTATCATTCGGAGTGCTCTTGCGAATGTTTGACCAATTCAATAGATTTCCCTTGTCATTGTACAACGCTTCAACTTCGAGGGTATGCTCAAGAGCATACAACGGTACAAAGTGACACATCTCGCGTACGCCGCCCTTCTCTCTATACCGCTCTTCTCTCTATACCGCTCTGATGGAGACCGACAACCTGCATGTGCTTCCTAGTCTGGTTCCGCCCATGGTCGTGCTCCTGTGCAAGGTAATCTCTACTTCTCTTAAAACTACATTCAAGTTCTACACTCAATGGGCTCTCCGTTAGCATCCCATCGTCAAGAATTACAATCTTGACGGCGTCAAGGTCCTCACCAGTGCCGCGGCCCCCCTCAGCGCCGAGCTTACGCACCAAGTCGCGCGCGTGGCGAAGAATAGCAGCATCGGCCAAGGGTACGGCATGACCGAGACCGCCACTGCTGTAGCATTCCACCAGGTCGACACCCGTGTCGGTACCGTCGGGTCCGCCGGGCGTCTCATCCCGGGCGTCGCCGTCCGCATCCTGAAGGCAGACGGCTCATGGGGTGGCATTAACGAGCAGGGCCAGATCGTCGTGACTGGGCCGAGTATGACCCTCGGCTACCTGGACAATAAGGAGGCGACGGAGGAGACGTTCAAGGACGGGTGGGTGTACACGGGCGACGAGGGGTATGTGACTGAGCAGAAGGATCTGTTCATAGTCGACCGGATCAAGGTCCGTGCTGCTCCTGCCTTCTCAAGCGTATGTGTGGTGTTGTTGACGACCCGGTATCACTCGCAGGAGCTCATAAAGGTGCGCGGCTTCCAAGTCGCCCCGGCGGAGCTCGAGGGCCACCTGCTCGAACACGTGGACGTCGCGGACGTGTGTGTCGTGGCTGCGCCTGATGAGTACAGTGGCGAGCTGCCGTTCGCGTTCGTGTCACTTCACGAAGAAGTGCGTGCGCGTATAGCGAAGGACCGGAAAGAAGAGGAGCGCGTCCGCAGCACCATCCTGAAGGTGTGTACCTCCATGCCTGTCGTCACACTCCTACACTCTTATCTTGCGCGACGTCTCTGATGCGATCCTGTCTGTACATACAGCATGTGTCAGACCACAAGACACAATACAAGTGGCTCGCGGGCGTCGAGTTCATCGACGTCATCCCGAAGAATCCCAGTGGCAAGCTGTTGCGGAGGCTCCTCAGGGACCAGCTGAAGAGCGGTCTGCAGAGCGGCCATATCAGGCTCATTTCCCCGAGTAAGAAGGAGAAGGCGAAGCTCTAGAGACACTAGCTACCCCATCCGCGTCATGCTTGACCTGGACTGAAGTCAGGCGTAGTCTGCACATGCTGGCATGACAGAAGCGTCGACTCGGACAGTGATTTATGCGTAATTTGACTACAATTTTCGTGCACTCTTGAGTCGACCCGTTGCTGTCCATTCGTCGTAATCCTCCTCGAACCACACACGCGAATTGAGCAAGACGGGCGGGGTGTGTGGTTGTATCCGCTGCAGTAGTAACCCCCTTTAGTACATTGCCTTTACATACGTATTGCTGTTTGCGTTGATGATGTCGCCGGCGTCAATCTGCCCAGGTTTGGGATTTGGGGGTCAGAACGTTCACTGGCCAGGATATGGTGTACGACGAACCCACCTTGTGAACCAAGCTCCGCAATTCTTGCCCTTCGCCTCTGGTTCTCTGCCTCAATGTCTGCCCCCATCCGCTCTAGCATCTCCCGGTTCTCCGCCTGTCCGAACTCGACTTTCCACGCCTCCGGGTCCCTCAACTTGTGCCCAAGCCTACGCTTGACCTGAGCGACATAACCCGCCTCACCAGCACCCCGAGCAATATTGTCCATGCGCCTCTGCTTATCCGTCATCAGCGCGAGCACATGCGCCGGCGGTCCTTGTCGCATGCGCCTCAGCAGCCGGTTCGTGACCTCTCCGCGCCACCACCGCATTCGTTCTCGTGTCTGATTGCGGACCTTCTCCCGCCGCGCCTCCTTGATCGCCTCAAGCATCTGGGGAGGATATGGCTGCCGCAGGCGCGCCCTCTCCCGGTTGAAGCTGTCCGATATCCCGTCCATAACGTCCTTGATCGGAGCACCTGCAGCCTATCCCGTCAGCGGCCGCCCGGGATGACGAGGGCTGCACTCACGCCAGGCGGCAGCGTCGTCCGTGAACACGCGCTCGACGGTCTGTCCCTCCTGGGTAACTGCGTTCGCAAGGTCGCGCTCGAACTGTATCTCCGCGTTCAGCAGCCGCATCTGGTTCTGGAGGATGTCGTGTTTGGCCATGCGACGTTCGCGAGCTGCACGCCTCGCTGTGATCATGCCGGTGATGTGTAGGGGCTGGGGGGAGAGTCGCGGCAGAGGGCCGTTGAACAGCGTTGGCCGCAGGTATGCCCCGGTCATGATTGGGCGCGTGCGCATGCGCTCGCACCACGCCTGTGGCTTTGTGAGAGGAATACGCGGTATGGGGGCGTAGGGACGCGTACCATCTCTTCTGCGAACACGTCGTCGGCACGGGCTTGTGCGCGCACACCCTCGAGCATCCTGCTGTACCGAGCGCAGATGGCTTGCAGGTGCGCATCTCCTTCGCGGGCCTTGCGGAAGGTGTCCCACCACTTGCGAGCGTGTCCGACTGTCATCAACGAAAACGTTTGAAATCGACGCGAAAGTCGCGCACCTTGTGGGCCGTCCGCAACTCCCGCGTCACGTCTCCTTGTGCACGCATGTTCTTGCGGTCATGGAAGAACACGCTCATACGCGACCTGATCTTGACAGCCACCGTCAGAGGACATCGTTCGCAGACATGACCCCTCCCCGCGACCTCAAGCTGCAGCATCGATTGGACCACATACCGTGTCTGTAGGCGCGTCGCGCATGATTCCCCTGTAGAGCGTCCATAGCGCCGGTATTCGGTGCGCGAGCAGCCTTGTCAAGGGGGCGCGGAAGTGTGTAGGCCGAAGCTCGGAGACAAGAGCGGCGAGACGAGGGCGGTGGATAGATTGGGGGGAGCGGAGGGGGACGGTCGTCATGCAAGAGGCAGTCAAGCCGTAAATGGCTCGTCAGTCCATACAGGCACACCAAGCTTGGTGCGAGGCTGCGAGCAGGGCGTGTCAGTACTATTTAACGTTAACCTCAGTACGGGGCTGTCGTACGTAACGTGTACGGGCGGCTGAATTACCCAGTTAGGCCGCATGGGCGCCTAGGCTCTCCCTTCCACCGTAACAGCTACCGTAACGCCCCCGTGCCCCTGGCTTTATCCTCACCCTAATAACACTTGTCGACCTTCTATTCAAAGGAACGACTGTCTTCCGCTTGAATCAGAGGCCTTTCTACGAGCCTAGGTCGACCTGAACCCCGTGTTGATCAGTCAATGTGATGCTTCCACTCAATCGTCGGTCTTCTGTACACGGCAGCGGTAGTTTCAACCTGACATTACCCGATGTATACTCAGACTCAAGAGAACATGGCTATCAAGGTCCGACTAGGCATGTCCGCCATGCTCGTGCCACCACCAACGGTGGAGGGTCGATTGCCAAGTCCGAAGACGGGCTGAGGTGTGTTGTTGCAGGACGAGAATGTGAGTCCTATTTATCTGGTTTCGTTTTGTTTCAACGCGTACAAGCCCGCAACTTTCTGCGCACATTCGATCAGAATGACCGACTAGGTGTACAGCACTCCGCATTCTCCGCATGTCGGATACGTCTCCGACTGGACAATCTCAGAGTGACCATAGATCCAGCACTGGCAGGGGCGGCCATCGTATCGAAGCCTCGCGGAACCTCTGGGAAGGTAGCGGGCTGAAAGTGGACAGCTCAAGCACCGACGTCGCTTGGTGCCACGGAGGTATGTCCCAGTAGTGGGAGAGGGTACCCGTGCATGATTTTGAATACATCTCCAGTGTTCAATAACAAGATCTTAACCAGCGCGCGTAATGGCGAGTTGATATTGTGGGACTTGAACAAGAATGGGCCGTCCAAGTTCGGTGAGAATCTCACAACTGATTCATGGCCTCTTTTCCGCCTCTTTTTCCACACAGCTGTGCGACCTTCATGTATACAAATTGCGGAGACCTACTTGCAAGGTTGTGTCGCTTACATTTTGTGCTTGCCAGAAAGACGAACTCGCGATCACGCTCGTTCTATTCATGTCCTGCAATACTCTCCTATACTTCAATCATACTGTATGACCGGCTCAGCGGATGGAGATCTTCGTATATGGGTCTGTTGCCTTCATTCTTTTTGTGGCCGCGCATTGACAAAGTTGCGCACAGGACATTAGAGATTTGACTAAGTCGATCATGAGAATACACCATCCTGCTGCCGTCAGGGCCGTCGCCTTCTCTCCTGTATCCTCTCAATCACGCCACGTTGTCGCCGCTCTGGACAACGGAAGCATGTACAGGTACCATCCTTCCTTTTCTATGCTCGCATAAGTCTCAGTTATCTCGAACCCTCGTGTTCCCTCTCTCCAGATGGGACCTACACATGGGACAAAGAGGGCAACTGGATCGCATTCCTGTGGCACATGCGGGCCCGATATTGTCTTTGGATTGGCTTCCGCCCTCATCGGTGTCCCCGACCTCCTCGAGCACGCGTCCGTCTGGCTCTGGTAATTGGTATGGGACTGGTGCGGGCTTCTTTGAAGATATATTGCCGTCCGTCCCTATCGCTGGATCTGGGACTGCGCCGACGCCTGACGCCGACACTACCGGTCCAGGTTGGATCATCAGTGGAGGGATGGATAGAACCGTGAAAGTAGGTCGATTGTATATACTCCTCGTTGTTTGCATGCTGAGCTAGTCCGCTAGGTATGGGACTTGACCCCCTCCGCAAACAGACATACTTCGCACCAGCCTACTTACACCCTCCACACCTCCTTCCCTGTACGCCGCGTGCTGTGGCGTCCTGGGTATGAGTGTGAGCTAGCAATAGTCTCTAACGCTGACTTCGGCATTGGTACCGGGGCGGACTTCGGACATGGTGCCCTTGGTGGTAACACATCTAGTAGTAGCGGGCTCAGCTCCGCTGCGCCAAGTCCTCGTAATCAATCATCGCCGCTCGCGGAAGGATCTGGCTCAGCTTCTGCAGCTCAGCGCGCCAAGTCGGTCACGCCACTCGATGGGAGCGACCCGGTAGAGGTATGGGACGTCCGTCGAGGGTACATCGCCAAGTGGGTCGTCAGGGGGTCTGCTGTCGAGGGTGGCGTTACAGGTTCGTGCTGGCTACGCTGTATAGAGTTGAAGCACGACCTGACGCCGAACCTCAGACATTGACTTCGCAGATTCTCATGCACTATGGGCGTTGCACTCATCCGGAACGTTTTCTCAGCTCGACCTGAGGCAGGCGCATCAACCATTGGACGCAATTCCTCGTTCCGCCATCTCGTGGAGTACATCCGGGTCGATCGCGTTTGTCACCGATCGGCCGAGGCGATGGGAGGTGCCGTATGATGACATGTGTGCTTTCCCTCTACATGATTTACATGGTTGTGCTGATATTATAGATAGTGATCCTTTGGCGAAGGACAAAAGTCCCGCAAAGGCATTGGGCGATGCTCCATATCGCCCGGTCACGCAGAACGTGGGTGCATTCGTGCCAGATGGCGCGATGGATGACTTGGACGCTATCGAGAAGCTCGCGCGAGGATACATCTTCACCGATATGGAGAAGCCACATATCTGTGCGCATAATGGGAATGTCAGCATGCTATGTTTCTGGTCCTGATGGGTCGCTCATCCTTTGATAATCTCAGGTCGCTATGAGTGTCCGCGCCCATGACGCTGCGCAGACCTGGTTAATGCTGGAATCCCTACTCACTGAGCTGACTACCCCACTTACCCCGCCGCTCTCTCCACTACCGTTCGCTAACCCACAACTTCCACACTCTGCATCCGCTCCTGCCGCGATTCCTACGGTCGGCACTCTCCTCCAGACGCCAGCTCCTCCGCGCCCGCCGCGTTCAGCAACGTCAGATGGGACGAGTCTTGTCAGGCATAAAGATCGCAGCCCAGGTTCACGCTCTAAGCACAGCGACGATCGGCATCGGCCGTCGACGTCTGGTCGTGGCTCTCCTCTTGGAATCACTCCTACGTCTTCCACGGCATCCTCCCCGAGAAAGTCGAGCACCGGGCTGCCGAATGTGCCTGCCGCGATATTTGCGCGGCGGGAGTCTGGTGCGGGACTGCCGCCCCCTCATCGTCCGCGCCTGCCGTCCTCGTTCCGTCGGCCTTCCTTCTCGACGACGCAAAGCCTGCACAGCACACACAGCGACAGTCCAAGCGACAGTCTGCGCAGCCAACTCAATCTCCGGCACGTTGGCGAAGGCGCGTTGGACGACTCAGACTCGTCGGACAGCGGGAGCGACGACGGCGGTTCTAGGCATGGGGGCGAGAAGGACAGCGAGAAGGACGCGGATCCCCACCCGACTTCGTCCGCAAGCTCATCGCGCGGGCCTAAATCGCCCTATCGCCCCCGCTCGACGACCGCGCACCCATCGCCGCTTTCGCGCATAGCTGTAACCGGGCAGCAGACATGGACCGAGGATGAGCGAGACGATGGCTCGTCGCCCTCCCCTGCGTCGACCTCGGAGGAGGAAGAAACGGACTACGAGGACGGTGCGAGTGGCAGCGGGATTCTCCCAGCGCGGCGGCCCTCCGCCATTCAAATGCAGCGCCGGAGCTCCGCACGTAGCAGAACGCGCAGCCGGAGCTCGACCGTCGCGTCCCTCGTCGCGCCGCCTCCGAGCTCGCTCCGGAAAGTTGTGAAGCAAGAATCCCAGAGCAGCATCCGCACCGTGACTGTCGGGGAGTCGACCCCTGCCGGTACATTGAGCCGCGCGGACGGTGTTCTGAAGCGCGACGACACGATCCGCGACCTGTCAGCGCGGCGCGCTACGTCTGTGCGCTCGTCGTTGCGGCACACCCGCGCGCGTTCGGAGGCGCTGTCCAACGATCTCGTGTACGATGGTGAGCGGACAGACGACCTGGTAGGATCGCAGACGCCGATGAGTACGACGAGGACGCAGAGTGACAGGACCAGGGCGGCTGTCAGAGACGCGGAGGCTAGGCTGAGGGCACTAGCTTGGGATACTATGCGAGAGCAGTTCGAGCAGTATGCCGACGAGGTACGCCTAGACATGATCTGCTTGTGCCACTGGGACTGACTTAAACTGATCGCCATGGCAGGGCGATGTGATCATGTGCGCGATGCTCGCATTGGTGGTTCCCGAGGAACTGAAGATCCCGAAGATTCGCGTAGCTCGATTCGTCGAAGCGTATATCGGTATGTCGTACTGTGCAGCCTACGTGTGTGATAGCTGACAGTCTGTCGTAGAAATACTAACCCGCCTACGTCTGCACACTTGTGCTGCGTACATCCGCAAGTTCGTGTCTGTCGAAGACATCCGGGCCACAACCACTGTAAGCACCACCTATACCTACCTCACTCATAACTGACTCACCAATCATCGGCAGATGCAAACTACCATCTATAGCACGTGCGGCAAGTGCCGCAAGCCCATAATGCAGCCTGCCGGGCCCATGATCCGTTCCGGAAAACCGTCCGGGAGCTACGCATATTGTCTTTCCTGCCAAGCCAGCATCACAAAGTGTTCCATTTGGTGAGCAACTCATGTTGTGCGGGTGTCGAGAGTTTCAACTTACTACGCTATTTAAACGCTCTTCAGTCATCTGCCCGTCAGGTCGCTCATGTTCAAATGTCCCGTGTGCCTCCATGGGGGACATCAGGACTGCTATCGCGAGTTCTACATGCGCCGGCCGCCAGACGAGATCACCCCTCCACCTCTCCCGCCGTCTCTGCGGCTCGGCCGCACGATCGACATGAACCCGCCTCGCGGCCGTGCGCTGTCTCGGACGAACTCAATGTACGCCGGGGACGGCGAATCGGACGACGGGGCAAGTGCGCAGGGAGACGGGGACGGGACGACCGGGAGCTACAACAGTGGACGGGCGATGGTGGTGCCCTCGTCGAACACGGTGCTGGGGCGGCTATGTGCTGCTGGCTGTGGGCATCATTGCTGGGCTGTCCACGACAGTCTCCTCCTGCGAAATTGATGATATGGCGGTATATCTTTGGCGAAGAACTAGAAGGGAGGACTAGAAGGCATCTGTCTCACATGCTCCCTCCTGTCAGCTTCACGAGTGAATGCGCATTCAGGTCACCTTCGAAAGTTGAATTTACCCGTTCAGATGCGCCGATATGCAGCGAGCTGGAATCAATCATAATAGTTCCGTCGCCCATGCGGAATTGTCTACCCGGTTGTCCCACAGCGAAGGATCTCTTGGACCAGAGCTGCTCAACCTTATCATAATTTTTGGATGATGGACCGCATTAGACCCTGCGCATGCATTTCGTCGCCACTCGATATGACGGGTTGTGCATGTCACGGTCGCTGAGCTCGGGCGTAAATGCGTTCTAGGTCGAACGTTCTGAGATCCATCGACGCGTGTTGTCGTCCACTCTGGTCTTCAAAGTGAAGACAAGAAAAATATGTCAAGTTTAGCACCCCGACGCAAAGCATGTTGAATGCGCGCGCCTCAAGGCTGGCCTACTACACAGAGTACGGAGGGCCGGGACTACTCATCCGCGGTAATACCGTGTTGGGGAGAAGGGCATGGGGGTCAGAACCGCCTTGCGGAGCTTGTTTCGCACGTCGACGGCGACCTCCGTTCCCTTCTTGTGCCAGCCGCTCTTGACGTACGCCATCGCGATGTTCTTGCCGAGCGTCGGCGAAGGGATGCCAGATGTGACAGTGCCTAGGAAGAAGCGGCACCGACCTGTTAGAACGAGAACCACGCAGAATGCAGAAGGTGTCGGCCCAGACGGGGAAGCGTACCGATCTGTTCTTCGCCGGACGGGGTGAATATTTTCGCGCCCTCTGCAGGTATGGTCAGTCGATTTCGGGGGAGAATGGGGGCTCTGTGAGGGACGTACGCCGTGCGGGGGCACCCTCGACGACGAGCCCGACTCGTCTCCTAGGCGGGCCTTCTTTCAGATGCTTTCGCACTCCCTCGGCGCCGATGAAGTCGCCATTCTCCCTCCGGTCCTTACCTGGTTATATATAGTATGTTCACCAGTGAGCGGAGGCACACAGAAATAGAGCATACAACCCACCAATCACCCAAGTCAAGCCGGCTTCGATAGGTGTCGTATCCTCGTCGAGATCCTGGCCGTACAGACACATCCCCGCTTCGAGCCGCAAGCTATCACGGGCGCCAAGCCCTGTGAGCTGGACGGGTAGTTTCGAGAGGAGCTGCGCCACCTCGACTGTTTCCGAGGGGGGTATTGAGATCTGACAGGTATATGTCAGGAGCGACGAAAATCGGTGAAAATGCAATAGGTTAGAGTGGTAACGCACCTCGAAACCGTCCTCACCGGTGTATCCTCCCCGCGCGACGTGGAGGTTGAATCCTTCGATGGGGACGAAGGCGCACTTGCCGAAGGTGAGCTCGCGCAGATCGAAGGACGTGAGGCCTTGCAGGTACTGCGCTGCCTCCGGGCCTATATTACGGGATCAGGAACCAGCTTGCGTGAGAGGCGTAACCCAAGCTCGCGGGGCAATCTCGATGCACCCGATGTGCCAGAAAATGGCACGTACCTTGCAATGCAAGCAGACCCCAGCCCTCGAGGATCTCGTGCTCAACCCCACCTTCTTTCTTCGCTTTCTCGCTCGCGTTCCACTCCTCCGCCTTCTCGGCAAACCACGCGAGGTCGCGATCGCGGCGCCCGGCGTTGGTGACAACATAGTAGGCGTCGTCGGCGTGCTTCGTGATAACGGTATCGTCAATTATGCCTCCGCGAGGATTGAGGAGTACGGAAAGGGTAGAGGTGTAGTGTGGTAGAGATGACAGTGAGGAGGGTGTGAGATGCTCGAGGAAGGCGGTTGCGGTAGGGCCGCGGAAGCTGCACATGGACGAGTTAGGAGGGATACGCCCACGGAAGAAGTGGGAAGCCCTACTTGGACTGAACCATGTGTCCGACATCGAAGAGACCGACGGAGTTCCGGACGTGGTGATGGCTGGCAACTGTAGGTCCAGTTTGTATGAGCTTATAATCGACGTGCAACATATGCGTGAACTCACCCGCGCCGACGTTGCCGTACGACAAGGGCATGGAGTACCCAGCGAAGGGAACCATCTTCGCGCCGTTCGCGACGTGAAAGTCGTACAGCCCCGTCTTTTTCAACTATGTGCCCACAGAGATATTGAGATTGGTATATGCATCGCCGTGGAAGACACGCGTACCGTTGCTTCAGAAGATGAGGCCATACATCTCCTCGCGGACGCGCCGAGCGTCGGCAGGAACACACGTCGCGTGGCGGGTGCGCGCGAGAGGATTGCGCGCGTCGCTATCCGTGTCGCCATCGTCCTGGTCGCTGAGTGAATGCAGTCGACACGTCGGGGAGGCAGTGGAGGTGGCGAAAGACGGAGAGCGGATGAGAGCGGAGTCCCGGCGCGAGGAATTGGACGTAAATGAAGAGGCGTCTATCTTATCTAAAGCGATAAGATGGCGCGCGGACCGACGTGGCAGAGGATGCGCGCTGGATGCGCGTAAGAAAGTGTTGCAACAGAACGCAATGCTGTTCTGCCACCCTCTCCCTGCCACCGTCTGCGTCGGCCCCCGCCTCTCTCTTTCCTTCTCGCTCATGCCGACCTGATCCACCGCTCCTGATCCCTGAACTACGACAATTGCCTCACGACTAGGCCCACGACGGATATTCGACAGGAGGTGGATCCAAACTCGCGTCCACTATGGACACCTCTACGCTCGTCTACAGTGGTCTGGCGGTTGTGATCGCCACGCTCGGCACTGTACGTGCTTCATCCTCACTCTATAGAGCCTTTGCTATTTGCTCGTATTCCTGGCGCAGTCCGCGAGATCCTCTTGGACGGCGCACTTCAGGATGGGAGATAACTTTGAGAACGCTCAGGCGACGCGCGAAGATGAATCCACAATCATCCTTGTTCTTAGACTCGTGGGCTGCTCGCGTCCTTGTGACGCGGGTGTGCGCTGCGAGGTTGACGAATTCACTGGTCAGCTCGGCTCAAGCCGTCTATTCTGAGCGCGTCGTCCCCATCGAGCCTGCGGCCAGGGTCAGCTGGACAAGGCCCTGCATGGCTTGTTACTGAGCGGTGTCTCCTTCTGATCTGTCTCTTTGTTTCCGTATGCCTCCAAATATCCGCTTACACCTCCCCAACAGGCATACTCGCTCCTCGTCCTTTGGTCTCCCTCGACCATCATCCCAAAGCCTTCAGAGAAGACCTACCGCTCCGCGCGCAAACCCTCCGCGCGACTGCCCCTCCCTAGTGTCCATACTCCACCCAATGTAGACCTCACAGTTGTCATTCCCGCGTATAACGAGACCGCACGATTGCCGGACATGTTCTCGACCACCCTCGCCCACCTTGAATCGACACGGACCTCGCTGGGGCGCACGTACGAAGTCCTCGTCGTCGACGACGGCTCGCGCGACGGCACTGCTGACCTCGCGCTCAAGCTCGGCGCGACCTATGCGGGGAGCGCGGGGGATGTGCGCGTAGTCGTGCTCGAGAAGAACCTCGGCAAGGGCGGAGCAGTCAGGCACGGGATGCTGCATGCGAGGGGACGCAGACTGCTCATGGTGGACGCGGATGGAGCGAGCCGGTTCGAAGACCTGGAAGCACTATGGACGGCTATGGACGGGCTCCTCGAAGACGACAAGGACGGCGCGGCGGTCGCAGTGGGGAGCCGCGCACACCTAGTCAAAACCGACGCTGTCGTCAAGGTGCGCTCTGCGTTCTGCGTCTTGCGTATTGCCCGGCCGCCCGCAAGCTAACTCGCATCTGCCCACAGCGCTCCTTCCTGCGCAACGTGCTCATGTACGGCCTGCACACCATCCTCCGCATAGTCGGCGTCGGCCACATCCGCGACACGCAGTGCGGCTTCAAGCTCTTCTCCCGGCGCGCCGCGCAGCACATCTTCCCGCACCAGCACCTCCCCACCTGGATCTTCGACGTCGAGCTCCTCCTGCTCGCGAAGGCGATGCGCATACCCGTCGCGGAGGTCCCGATCGAGTGGCACGAGGTCGGCGGGAGCAAGCTCCACGTCTTCGCGGACTCGCTGCAGATGCTCCGCGACCTGCTCGTCCTCCGCGCGAATCTGTTCCTGGGCAGGTGGAAGGCGCCGGTGAACGTGCCGTCGTCGGAGTCGCCCGAGCGGCAGAAGGGGAAGGGACGACCAAATGGGAGGAGTCGGTAGCTTGCGCTGCTGCTGGTTTGTGACTGTAGAATCAGTAGATATCTAAGTGGACTTTGGATTCCCTTCGTTTGACGCACGCAGCCTGGTCTCATTCCAGGAGCATCCGGCCTCAACGTTAAGCGCTGAAGGATAATTATGTTGGTTTGAACATCGAGCCATTGGCTGACGTTGTTCCATCCTTGTCTGAGCCCTGAGATGGGTGTGCAATAATGCTCACCCGTTCACGCACCAGGCCTAGTAAGACCATGAAGTACCGTCTGTACGAGCGCCTACACTACCTTTCTTGGCTTTGAACCACCATGTCGTCTCCGGCTTCGAGCTCCGACTCTGCGCTTGACTCTTCTGTGTAGACCATGACTACCATCACACACTCTCCAGTAGAAGTATTGGTACCTGCTGAATGAACTGTTTCTGCTCTACTTCGCCACGGCGTTATCATCAGTACTTACATCGACTTCACACCCGCTGGCACCACCATTCCGTCGCCAGGCGTGACCGCGGCCATGGAAGGTGAGCACGCCCCTCCTTGTGAACTGTCCATCCGCGAACTGCGGGCTTGGAGTGGCACAAAGGAAGTCTGCCTCATACCCAAAGTGCCGGCCCTGTGGGAGGCGGTCTGAGGCGATATGGGCGGGTACCCTTGGGTCCGGGGAGCAAGTGCGGCATTCTGTCCAAGCAAGCATGGAGCGGCTGCACCCGAACGCCTGCTCGGCGCCTTCTCTTATTAAGTCCGGGCGCGAGTCGGGGGCTTCTCTGGCCTGCGCAGCTCACATGCAGCGGCGCATCAGCGAAGCTCGCAATTACTGTCAGGATGCCGTGTGCCGTAGAAGCGGGCGTGTATCCGTGAGGAGATATTCAACTTTCTGAACCGGTTGACTTCTTCTCTTGCAGTTGCGAGGTATGTGGAAAACTACTTGAGCGTCGCCCGACGAACAGCCCGAGGATCTTATCGCAACACGAAGTTGCGCTTTCTCTTTCTGGAGAAGACGAATTCGATGTCTCGCCCTGTACCCAGCTTCGCATGGAGCTAAGACGGGGAAGAGAAGACCTGAAGGACGCCCCCCAATAGACCCAGGATGTCCTTGTGGCCTGTTCAACGCCTGGGCTTGAATTCAGAAGTGGCACATCATCCAGAGCCTAGACACAGGATCGCGCTGGTCACCAAGTATTCATCCTCCTCCTCCTCTCCGAGCTCAACTGCGTGTTGTGTCTCGCACTCGATATCGTGTGTTATACTGGAGAGCAATTGGAGACTGCTTCTTGACGGTCGGATTGTTTCGCAGAGACGTCGCCTTCCTGGACAACTGTCCTTGTACAAGAACCGCCGCATAGGCGCGAAGAAAGCTTCCAACCCGCCTTCCAGCGCCCTGACACTGACGCTGCGTAAGGATCCGGAGTTCTTTCAGGGTCTGAAAAGAATCCTGTTCAGCTGGCTCTCTCTATAAGTACCCCGCCTTGGATTCCTCAGGGCCAGTGTCCATGGATACGAGCACCTCATCCGCGAACTCGTCGGCAATTTCCTCAATGTCAGTCCCCCCGGCCCTCCCCGCGCTCGACGACACTATGGGAGCGTGGCTTCTCGGCACATTCTTCGGTATACTGTGAGTGCTGACCGAGCTCCGGATAACGTCTCTGCTTATCGTTTTCCAGTCTACAGGGCGTGGGGTACCATCAGACATATCGGTACTTCAGGCTCTATCCTAAAGATCCCTACTACCTTAAGATATGGGTATGCACGTTTTAAATCTCGTAAACCATGCTTCTGACTGCAACGGGCTTTACAGGTCGTTCTGCTTCTGTATGGGCACCCGCACTACAAACTCACCCTAATACTCATATGTCCGGACAGAATCACAGAGACCGGTAACACCGCCTTGTTCATGCACACGACGTACGCAGTTCATAGAATGTCGCCGCGTCACTGTGTGCGGGATGAACAAGCTGACTTGATTATCATAGTTACTATTACCTGGTGACGAACTACTTTAAACCCACGGTCCTTCTCGTCGGACCGGTATGGTGAGGGTTCTACTTTAGTTAACGCGAAACTGCAACTCATCACTCTTTGTTAGGTCACTGAAGGTTGGAGCTTTTCGCAATCGTTACTCCATCCTGTCACTGATTCCAGCTTTCCGAGTAGCTGCTTCCCGTTCCTGCTGTGAGTAATTGCGCCAAGGTTCAATCAGCTCGCCGGGCTAATCAACACTTGTATTTTCTTAGTCTCTATCGGCGGTGATCACGCAGACGTGAGTGGTGTTGGATCGAACTCTGATCCGCTTCGTTGCTCAAACGGGGTTGCCCTAATACCTAGATTCTTTGCTCGTCGTATCTTCCTCCGTAAGGATGCATATTTACCATCGGCCAAACTGTGCCTATGGCTGAAATGCTATGAATCCAGTCAACTCGCGATTTCGTCCAATCGCTGTGATAGCTGTTGAGCGTTTTCCGTATACTACTCGCTGCTCCCACTGACTCTCGACTTTCGACAGGCCGTGTTGATCTTCGCGTTCTGCGGTAAGTAGCGGTGTCCATGCAGAGAAGGGTTGTACTCACCAACCAGCGCTCAGGCTCTTTCACCGGTAATTTACATCGCTACTTTGTTCATGTATTCCAAGACTAACGTACCGTCAGCTTTCACAGTGCTTGGGTTCGTTGGTAGTCACAACCGGTATCGTGGAGCCTGATTGCTCATGTGGTATGCCTAGATGGAACAAGGCGACGATGGGAGAGTTCCTTGACCTCTCGGTAGGCCAATAGATTAAATGAATGATATTCGAACTAACAGTAGTGTTTCTGATCACAGTGGCTTGCATCTGTCGCGTCCGGACTCATCATGGTAGCTGACTTAATGATGACTATCGTCCTCATCATTTTTCTACGGCGCAACCATACAGGTGTCATTCGGTACGGGACCATTGGCATACGTCGAGCCACGTACTAATAATTCTGCCCAGCACCGACTCGATCTTGGATTTGCTGATCATGTACACTGTCAGCAGCGGTGAGACCCCTCCTGTGTGCTCTCCTGTCCATTGTGACTGATGAAATACGTACCAGGCCTCATCATCTGGTGAGCAGATAACGTGTTTTTGCGTATCATGCGTACTGACCATGTTTAGTATATTCAACGTGTTGAATGTCGCATTCGTGAGTTTCACCAATATTGTAAGAGTCGATCAATCGTGACAGCGCAGTACGTTCTGCATAGTCCATTCTTTGGCCAAGCAACCTCATCTACACGGCAATATCTATCATTCTCACCAAGCGTAAGTCTATCATTAGCGCATGAGATCTCGGAAGGGCTTACATACTCAACGCTATCACAGTGTACTCGAACACATTCCTTGTCTCGTGTGTAATCATTGCTTCTTGCGCGAAATGTTAGCTAACATCTTACAGAGTGAATGCCCGCCAATCCCTCATCCTCAAACGTGCTGCCCTCATCAACGAGGAATTCCCCTTCAGCAATACGGTCCTTAGGCCCACCCGTCGCGCCAGCTCTGGAATGGATGTCTCAGTGCACAAACCTTCAGAGGTACGGGCGTTTCAATCACCGCTAATGCCCACCTCCGAGTCATTGGCACTTACTGAGAGGTGTAATGTTCACAGCTTGGTTCGAACACCAAACAAGCATCGGAATCTCAGGGCATGGAGCTCAAGGTCGTCACCGTGCTCGTCAGTTCGGACACTCACAGCTGCTCCGACGCGGACCAATACGATCAGCACGGCGGCATTGCGGTGTAGTGATCCAGCATAGTCGACCGTCAAGGTCATACCTCACATTCCCATGGCTCCTCGGAACTAGACCCGCGCGTCGAAGTATACCGTTGCGATCGGGGTTTGTCCCTCGGTCTCTATATGTCGACTCGGGAATCCCGTCGACCACGTCGACCACCTCTCTTTTGCCATTGTATGTATCACCATTACGCATGTACCTAGTTTTTCTTCGACGGACGACAGTCCTCTCTCATTCGGAACATACAGTCGATCCGAATTCCGAAACGCTAGCGTCAGAACCCCATGACATGGAAAACCCACCAAGAGACAAGACCCACGGGAAGAGGAGTTCGCAGACGCGATGCGCCGTTCGCCCCGGCTCTTGTCAGCAATTTAACCCAATCTGTCCACCCGTCCATGAAGAGAGAGAGGCGCGGTTAACCTATCACCGCATGGTCAATTTTTTGCACGCTCCGAGCCTCCGACCGGCGACCGCGAGGTAATATTCTTCCTTTCTGTCAGCGCAAGACCGCACAAGGAAGCGCCGCGATTTTCCGCGCACACTCCGCATAGACGTCCGCGATTTGTAAGTAGTGAGTACGGAACTATGCCACGTGGCGATTGAGCGAAGTCCGACTCCGGGACCGGCGTCGTTGGCCGCGAACGCATCAGGCTTGGAAGGCTGGGTATCCCACAGTGTTCGACTCGTACGTACTGTTGCAACGGGAGACTTGCCACACGTGGACATGATCATGGGTTCAACGTTCAATATGCGAGTCCATGTGTCAAGTTTGCGATTGAAGTGCGTCGCATTCCTTCAAGTTTGACCTCATTATAAAGCTCATGATAAACTCAACATTCCTATCTCATGCGTACAGTATCGCCCGCTCTCCTGATGTATCTTTCGAGGCCCGGGTGGCTTGGAAAGCGAGTACGATTAATACGAGGACTAGATCCGAATTAAGAGGACGCGAAGGGCCAGCTGGTACAAACGAATGGTTCATGAGCACCGGACATTATTGACATCAGCGCAAAGGGAGAGAGATAGACTCACGATGCACTATCGTTCAGGCCTTCAGGTGTGCGAGAACTGGAGCCGGGCATGGTAGTCCGTAGTCGGGAGGGACGGGAAGCCAACCTCCCAGGCGCACGTATCGGGATCGTGGTATCCACCGACACGGCCGTTGCCCGAGCACATGTTGAGGATATCCCTAAAGTACTGCTTGCAGTCGATGTCTTTCTTGATCCACGTGTTGTAGTCGCCGCACATGTCGACCTTGCATGTTCCATACGATGACAACGTCGAGCAATGCGACCCGGCCGCGTTCAACACATGGCACCGGCCACTCAGCCGGTTCAGGGCCTCCTTGCAGTCGCTGATCAGCGGGCTTCCGTCGCTGAGCTGGCAGACAGGCCAGGAGTCGCAGCCTGCCAGGAGTCAGGTTGGGACTTGCGGTGAGTACTACTATACGGCTCATAGGGGAAGTGTGACTTACTCCTTTGGACGAGGGACGCGCCCTGGACGGCGGCGACTGCGCAGGCAAGAAGGATGGCAGCAAATATGAACATCCTGAGCGTATGCCGGAGACTGTGAAGAGCAGGCTGGGTGCAGTCGTGAAAAGGCCTCAGGCGAAAGAGAGTGGACGGTTTGGTTACCTTTAGTCTTGCCGATTCTCATTATTTATGCACTCTGAATCTGAGATGTCTGGTCTCACAAGTAACCAACCTCCGATGGGAGCGGTTATTGTGAGACAGGGTAGAGTATATTAGTAGTAGTACGTGGAAGGTATGCCGTCTAGTTAACACTGCCATTGAATATTGACTACCGGCCTTCCTCGGACGTAGGGTCAACGTAGGGTCCCATCTTCAAGGTCCCATTCCCTATCTGGTCTACTATTTGGTCCCATTGATGCACTGAACTTGAACCCGGGTTCGAGAATAGGCCCTCAGGCTCAGCTGAGAGACTGCCCGCCGGCGGGCCCTTATTTTTAATATTGATCACGGCGGGGACACTCAATGCATAGAACTTATTAGAAGGCAAGTACTTATACGGCGAGTTCACACGGGTATTTGCCAGCGTGGACGTTCTGCCAAAAGTAGTCTTGAAGTGCGCGTAGTACTGCATCTACTAATTGGTAGCACTAGTACTCAGGGACGAGACTCGTTTCGCACTCTGCTAGTACCTTATGAGGTTTTGGTTTCGACCGATGCTGTGTTGCATCTGACGAGCGCGCATGCGGGTGTAACGGGACCACCCGAAGAACACGGGTGTACTCTTGTGCCGCGGGATACAAGCGCCTGGTATGCCGGATTTGGAACAGTCGTATCAAACCGCAAGATTAGCGCCTGTCTGTGTTCCTCTACCTTCAAGTTAGTGACAAGTATGTCCTCCGATCTTAGGGTGTACTATAGCGGGCACAAGGAGACTGAGAACCATTCACTTACATACGCAGTAGGACTCATCCGGCTCGACCGATCGAATATCACGCCTCATTCAATCTGATCATCTACAGCGTGATACACCATGTAGTATGTCTACGATGCCTTGTGCTGCTTGACAGAGGACTCACTATGACATCTACAGCATCACAAGCTCGATACCTGGACGTCTAAATGAAGACATCGTTGACCATATCATCGATGCCTTGCAAGATGACCCCCAAGGGCTCGCGCGTTTCGCACTCGTCTGCAGGTACTGGCGGGCCAGGGCACGACGCAACCTGTTCGGCACCATCATCCTCCCCTACTCGCTCGATGTCGGCGACTACGCGATCAGAAACACCGCTACCGAGCGGCGCGAACTTTTCCACGCCATTCTACGCAAGTACCCCGACATCACACCTCTCGTCAAGAATCTCTGCCTCACGGCCGTCGAGGAGCCGGGCTGGGACAGATGGATCGCCCAGCACCTAACGCCCCTGACGTACCTGAAGCATGTCCGCTGTCTCGCCATATCGCGCTTTTGGGCAAATAGCCTACTCGGCATCGCACAGGCCGCCGTGAACACCTTTCCCGCGCTCGAAGTGCTCATTATCGAAGAGGCGAACCTGTGCACGTGGCGCAATGGAGACGAGGAGCCCGTCACTGACCCATCGCCGTTCCTGAAGCCTTTGAACCGTCCAAAGACTCTCACCGTATTGGTACTCAGCGAGGTAGTCTCCAGGAACGACGATGCGGATATCCATGTCGAGATCTCCAGGCTGGCGAAGGGCCTGCAGGCCATGGGCGAGCTGTCTTCACTCGTGCGGCTCGAGCTATTGGGCGATCCGGAGACGAGCGAAGCGTGGATCCCGTACTTTCCTACCGTGAAGGGTACGCTGCAGCATCTCGCGGTCGTTATCAACGACGTGGTGGCGATTGAGCATATGCCTCGGGTGTTAACTGAGCAACAACTACGTGAGCCTGATTCCTTTCTGCGTGTCCATCGTGCAGCCAGCTAACGGACATCGCTTACTTGATAGAAAACAAGATCGCGTCGCTCTACGACGCGCTCTCCGTCTGTTCGGGTTTGCGCTCCCTGCGGATCAGGTTCGACGCGTACCCGACGTTCGTGCGCGAGATCATGGACCACCAACGAAACCGGGACGCCCAGACGAGCCCGAACCCCCTTATCTCCCCCTACTTCCTCACCGCCCTCAACGTCATGCTCTCGCGCGAGGTGGAGCATCCTGCTCAGCCGACCAGCTCAGACCCGGGTTCGAGTCCGCAGGGCCATATCACCACCACCACCGGCTCGCCCTTCCCGCAGCTCGAGGGTCTGGAATTTCATCTCGTTGGGAGCGTCGAGTGTTTGGGACGATGCGGCAGAGCGTGGGCTGCCCTCTGCCACACTCTGACGGCGGAGGGGAGGTTTCCCCGCTTCCGCAGACTGGACATCGTCATGGAGGAGATAACCTCGTATTGCGCAGAGACGGGCGTTTCTATGGCCTACGAGGCAGAAGGGAGAGCTGCCGAGGTTAAATCAATCCTGAGAGCCTTTGAGGAGGCTGGGGTGCAGGTGGTAGTTTCAGTGCGGAAGATGCCTATGGTGTCGACGCCGAAGTGAAGAGAAAGCTAGTTAGATCTGTATTAAATGGCAAAATGTATCTATAGTATATATGGACTTGCTTGAGTACCTGTTGATTACTATGTACAGTGCTCGCCCTGTCATTATCAGACGTCGACGACACTCGTTTCGACCTCCTGCAGCAAGAAGGAACGTCAGGGAACGTCGCAGCTATAACGGTAGATGATTGGGCATTGCCACCGAGGGACAGGGCCCTGGCATAGGCTCGTCCCCATCCGTTCGGGTTCATCGACGGCACAAGCCGTGAACGGTGAACACCCAAACGCACATCACGTCCCGACAGACTGGCTTCGAGTCTAACCCTGGCACACTATCCTGGTCGAGGATCTAAGACACGGTACATCATCATGCGCATGCATCTACTACAGTAGTACTCACTGGCAGTACGTTTGGGCACGAGATAGCAAGAGCCCAGCTGCGAGCGTCGTGGCAAGTCGAACACACATAGCCTCCTATCCTCCGCGCCGCTGCGACCTCAGAAGACGTGGCACCGAGTGTAGCCTGCGTGCCGTGCCCGCCCGGTGGCAGCGGCCGCGCGTACGTCCTCAAGGGAGGACGCGAAACGTACGCCGTCGTCCACGTCAGGCCCGGCACGGTGGCCGACCACTTGCTTGCATGGGACCCATACTAGATCGCGGACCACTAGCAGTCGACGTCGTCGCGATAGCATCGCGACTACGAAGGAGTACGTTGACTATAGCTCTCAACCGTCGCCCCTTTGCTGATGCACTCTATTCTCTTTGAGTGAGCTGACTGAGAGCACGCTAACATGTGCCTTCGCTCGTTGACCATACACGAGGTGACGAGGCTGCCTAGGCCGCTCGTACCGACGAGTCTAGTATTCGGGCCCATGTCGGTGATGGCAAGCGCCGCTCGTTCGACTGGAATTCGAAGCTGCTCAGCGATGCACTCAAGAACTACCCCCGCATCGACCTCACCTTCGACAAGTTCAAGACGACGACGATTGCGCGCTCCGAATCAGGACGTGGCATGTGCGGGTTAGTTCGTCATACATATTGCCGTCTGTCACTGAGAGGATCGCCTTCCTGCACCGGGTTGCCGGCTGGGCCAGTTGACGTTAAGGGGCCAGTATCCTGGCAGGTGTCGCGCGCGTACGGATCGTGACATTCGCAATGTCGGTCACTCTTCTCCTGGAGTTCTTCATTATTGAGACGAGTGTGGCAGGAGCTAGGGACCAGGGGACCATTCCCGGTCCCGCAAGCAGTTGGACTGGGCACCTCCAGGTGAATGGTGACGCCTGAGAGATAACCATCACATAAGTAAAGACACGAGCGATAACTACAGCGGGGGCGAGGTCGACGATGTTATTACAGAATGTCTATATTCACATAAAATACTTGTCAGTGAATAGCTGTCGTCTCGCATAGTGCACCCCAACGCATATCCGCTGCATTGGTTCGCGCGTGCAGATTAGAGTTGTTCAGGAAGGAGACGGTTCGTAATCATCATAGATCATGAACGCCACGAAAGCGCTGGGTTGAGGCGAGGGGAGTGCGGGGGTGAGTTATTCTGCGAGAAGTAAGTCGTAGATTGTGATGGCGAGGCCAGAGATCCAGGGAGGTAGAGGGGTATCGTAGGGATGAGTTCAAAGACATGTTGGGCGATCGGCCGTGGACCCCGGGATTGAGGGGCGAGCGCCGGGGCGTCGGTCGCGTTCATCACACCATGTACGCGGGGTTCCTGAGAAATCATCTCCTGGCCATACCCATCTTGCACCGGCGTCGCAGGAGGTACACCGGTGACGCCCCGACCATCCCAGATACAGCGTACATCGTTGCCAGGGATGATCTGAGCAAGTCGTCCGGTCTCGACATGTCGGATCTCGATGAATCGGCTGTCAAAGAGAAGGACGTATGGCGGGTGCCACGCGACATGTTCGGCGGTACCCTCCCATTCGATGGTACCGTTGGAGCGGCTGGGGTCACCATGACGGTCAACGTACAAGCCAAACTCTACGATCCACAGGCATTAGTGGGTCTCGTCAAGCGGATATCGCGGTGACATGCGTACCGTCGTAGCACAGCAAGAACTCGTCATTGCTGGACCGGAACATCCCCATCGGGCGACAGCTCTCGCATCGCTTAGCCAACTTTTCGAGGCGAGGATCGTCACGTTGTGGAATGGTGACACTCTTGAAGCTGAAGAAACGTCAATAACTATGGTGGGGCAGCTAGACGCCGTACTTACTCAGTGAGGTCCATGATCTCAAAGCCTTTCGTACACAGAATGACGATCTTCGCTTTCAAGAAGAGCAAGTCGAAGGCTTCCGACGGAAGGAAGAAGTCCTATACGCAGATATTAATACCTCTCGTCCCCATATGAACACAGAACACTCACTCTGTATACTCGGAACCACTCCGATCGCTGTGAGCGCAGACCAAGCCGAGACCCGAATGTCTGCGGAGCCTTCGTCCGCTCGTTGATCTTGCCCACGACAGGCTCGAGGACACGGAAGACGCTGTCGAGCTACTCCGACATTAGCAGTCTGATAGACCAGAGCGTCGGAACGCAATCACGTACTCCTTTCTTCTTCATGTAGATGACGAGAGTGCGCCCGTTCAGGTTCCCAACGCTGAAGAAGTGCACGTCCTTGTTCCCGCTGAGCTTCTGAGGGGTCTGGGACGTATGGGCGCTCTGAGGCGATGAGGGCACTAACGCCTCGATGTGATATGCGAACAGCGACTTCGACCACAATCATCAGTCTCGGAGAGCATTCATGATCGTTGCAAGACAGCTCACCTTGTCGGCCAACACGAGGAAAATACCGAAGTCCTCCAACATCGCACACTGGGTGACCATCTTGAGATGGAGCACACGACGGAGCGCTGGTGGACAGATAGATCTGCGTTAGCGGTTGAGCGTCGTCGAGGTGGGAGAAGGAGACGTACATCGCGAGTCGTGCCGGAACCCGATCCAGACACCCTCCGCACACCCGATCGCGACAAGCCCACGCCCATCCGCGGTAGCTAGCACGAGTGAGCTTGATCAGAAACACACCACGAACAGCCTAGAGAAAGGGACTCACTGAAGGGCACCGAGCAAGTGACCTTCCCCGTGAACGCCTCCCCGTGGCTCCACGCCGCGCCCGAGTTCGCCATCATAGACGGGACGAGGAAGGTGTCCGCGCTCAACGTCTCGATCTCGAACACCTTGTTCGAGTCCTGCACGACCTTGCGCAGGCCGATCGCCTCCTCGAGCTTCTGCTTCCACTCGCTCCGCGCCTGCGTTGACTCGGCGAACACGGTGTACAGCCCGCCCAGACGCCCGTTGTGATGGATGGTGCACGGGTACACAAGCCTGGAGTCATTCGCAGACTCGGGCGAGGTCGCACCCATGCCTGTCGGCGTGCCTGTGTCACCGGCGTGGCGCTCTGAGCGACCCAGGCGCAAGATGCTGTTCCCGCGCTGTGTGGGTGGGTCGGTGAAGTTTGCGAGCGTGAGCAGATCCAGAGGGATTGGCTGGTAGGGTGTCAGCAGTGGTCATGAGGGGAGCGAGACGGCGCGCTCACCCGTCGGTAGACAGAATACTTGGTGACCCCTTCCTTCTCCCTCGGCTTTGTCATCACCACTATGGCCAGCACGCTTTTAAGTACATAGTTCCCTGAAACACCAATTGCGAGTTGACTTACGATAGTTATCGAAGAGGAGAACGAACAGCTCGGTCCAGCCATTCCATTCGAAACCACTGTCAGGCTGGCGGAGCAACTTGCCGGTGTGAATCAACGAGCGGTTCTCATTCAACAGGTCCATGTCCTACGTTTGGATAACATCAGTGAACTTTCCATACGGCGAACCATGATTATGCGAGCGATACGTACGATGTACTCGCCGGTCTTGAAGACTAAGTTCGAGTTGTAGCGCCATACTTCGACCTTCTGCTTCGCAGACACAACACCCGGCTCTGTCTCCTTGCCAAGTGCCTTGATGACGTCTAGGACCTGCGGGATGTAGTCCCGGTCTTCGTGACCCTCTGGGGTCTCGTCGAGAATGTTCTTCAACAGCAGCTCGTAACGGAGGAGACGCGGAATCGGCCGGTTGATGAAGTTCTTCATGTCCAGGCGATGCGAATCGGCGTGGCGCGTGCATTGCTGCAAAGAGACAACCTTCGTCAATACCGTTCGGGCAGATCGCAGATGAGACACCCACGTCAACGAAAGTCTTGAACTGCGGGTTGTTCGCCATCTCGTCGTCGATACGGTACGCCGCGATGGGGTAGTTCGGGATGTACTCCATGTACGCCTCCCTGAAGTTCAGGACCGCGTCGTAGATCGCTGCAGTGATGCTCCGGATGACCGGGTGCTCGTCGCGCTGGATCTCGTGCAGCTTCTCGAGCATGCGCCGGTGGTGGCTGTGGAGCTCCGCGTAGTTGTGGAAGACCTCCTGGATGAACTGCTCGAGGCGATCGCGCGGGATGATGGGCGGGTCCATCTCTCGCAACGGGCCGACGTACATCTTGAAGAACGCATCAGCATTCTGGACAGAGTCAGGTGAAGGAAGAGACGTACCACTTCGATATTCTCGAGATCGCGGACGTAGTCCATCTCACCCTTGATGACTTCGAATATGATGCTAACCAACACGTCAGTCACAACGTAGGCCATATCCGTCAAGGCACCTACTTCTGGCGCTTTGTTTCATGCTTGGAGAGTGTCTGCCGTTGCTCCTCGGACACGAGGTTGTGCCATTCCATCTTTCCGGTAGGGCCCTTGCCCATAGCAGACTGCCAAGTCCATAATTGCGCAACGGTCTGCAGCTTCCTGATGGCTGCAATGGCTTCCTCGAGGAACTCGACGTCGGGGTTGCCCTCGGTCGTTTCGTTGCAAATGGCCTCTAGCAGCACCGGGTACTTCTGCAGATGCTCGGACGGCCGGCTCAGGAAGTGCTTGAGGTCCAGCCGGTGGGCATCGGGGTGACGCGAGCATTGCTATGGTAGAGTGAGGATGCAGTATTGAGCGCATGGCGAGAAGCCCACGAACCTCCACGAAACGCTTGAACTCAGCGTTCTTCTCCAGCTCGTCCTTCATGCGCTTCTCTGCTACAGGCAGATGTCCGAGGTAGTTCGGGTAGGCAAGGCGGAATTCCGTCGCAGCTTCGAGGAAGATGTCGCCGATGCCCTGGATGACGGGCGACTGCTCACGCTGCCGCACGTAAATCATCTCCAGGAGGCGGCGGTTGCATTCGCGCAGGTCCAAGACGTTGCCAAAGACCTCGTCGATGAACTCGTCAATCTCGCTCATGCGTATCACCGGTGGGTTCGCATTGCGCAGGGGCCGAATAAAGAGCTGAGATAGAAGTTGAGTGTATTAGGATACGTCGCGGGCTTCCGTTCAGAACTTACTGTCTCGATCGTGTCCAGATCGCGAAGGTACTGCTTTTCCTTGACGATGAGTTTGTGAATGATGCTGCGTACCGAATGTTAGTGTGGGAGACATAGCAACTCATGAGTGGTACACGCCTTTGACGGGTGACTTCGCTGTCGGGTAATGTAACCAGCAACTCTCTGGGCACTGTTCGTGTCCACTCATTCTGAATAAAGACGGTCGGTCAGCAGTGCGACCACAGAACATCGGATTCGAAACCGTACCTTGTCCTCTTCCTCATCCTTTTCCACAGTCGCAATCAGCGGCAAGGCGCTCCTCTGGGAGGCAAGGCATTAGGTACGACCGAAACAGTCAAGCACCGGGGAACCTACCCGTCGAGGGCACGTGTAGGAGTAACACGGATTATCCTCATCGCAAAGCGACGCATAGCAACGCGTGAGCAGGGTGATGACAGCTGTGGGCAGCTCCTCCCGCTCCATCCGGGCGTCTGACATGCCCTCCTGATCGTCCCAGAACATGTACACATCCTCGACCCCATCCTGCAGCGGCCGATCGACCCACTCGACCTCGTAGAAGAACAGCTGGCTCTGCAGACTGCGCGCGACCTGGAGTGCCGCGCGGCGGTCGTTGGTGGAGATGCCGTGCGTGACGAGCAGCTCGCGCTGGATCTGCGACTGGATGGTCGACTGTGACGGGATGAGAGCCTATTCCACACAATGGATGCTGACTGCGACTCACCACGACATCTTTGCCCGTGAAAGCCCGAGGATACGGTATGCTTCCTTTGACATGGGTTCCGCGGGGAACCTTGTCACGGAGTCGCACGGCAATATGACTGAGGAGAGCTGGGTTGAAGAAGCGGTCGTCGCCGTCCTCAGAAGGATCCTCCTCGTAGTCGTAGAACTCGTCGTCGTCCTCCGCATAGCCGTCATGTAGCTCCAGCGGTCGCTTGATGTCTTGGACTGTACGCACCAGATCTGGATCGCGCCATGTCGACGAAGAGGCAACCGGTTGCATAGACGGGGCCGCAGTATACACGTCCACATTGCCGAAATAGCTGTGCTGGGAAGGTGGTTGCTGAAACGTCGGAGCGATGGAAGGCGGCGTCGAGGTGGACCAGCCACCGTCTGAGCCCTTTGAGACGTATGAACCCACCGAGTTACCGCGATCGACGGTTGTGGCCAGTGATGAACTAGGCCTGTTTATCCCGTCGCTATCTTGGTATGTCGAGGATACAGTGGTGCGCGTAGTGTAGGATGAGTTGCGTTCGAGTCCGCCCGGGTACGGCAGGGATCCCGCCGAACCTGTTGATGTTGTTCGCCCCAGCGCCTGTGCCGAGCCATCTGGATGATCAAGAATGAGAGATGTATCATACGAAATGCAAACAGTGCTCTCACAGCTCTGATTATGGTGAAGAGCGGGTGATGGTGTGAGTGACGAAGACGATTGCTGAGAATACGGTCGGTAGTCCGATATCTCGTGGACCGAAGGAGAACTGGGTGGACGATCATCCTCGTAGACGCTGTTATAGGGGCTGTAGCCAGGGATCTTGGAAGGCTGGGCGCCGGGTGGTGGGCGGCGCGGTTCGCTGGAGGGCGAGCGCCACCCATACGTCTCGGACGTGTCAGGGACTGGCATGGTGTACTGTCCTCTTGACGAGCTCTCTGCAGAGCCAGGACGAGGACCGGAAGACCCTGGCCGAGCGTCGGGCACGTACGCACCATTCAGTGATGGTAGTCTGGGGAGCATGGCACTATTGGCAGGGGGGTTCACCGGACCGTTGTTGTAGCCATTGGTGGATGGAGCTCGGGGCAGGTACCGGCCACTTTACGAGTACAAAAGATCATCAATACGACTTACCCAGTGGCTGAACACGGATTAAAACACGCACGATTCACTGCTGTTCGTAGGTTGATGTCGCAGCTCCTCTCCTGAGTACGGACGGGCTTCGGGCATGCTGTGACCGTACATGCTGGAGTTGTTAGGCAGTGGAGGCGGGGGCGGTACGGGCGTAAAGCCTGGGATACGAGGCAGAGGTCGAGGGGCGCGTTGGGAGGGAGATTGAGGACTGGCTAAAGAGCTGACCGGTGCGGGGGGTAGTGGTGGTTGAGATGGATGTGGTGAAATAGGAAGACCGTAGTGGGAAGCTTGAGAGAATTCAGATCAGACTGGGCGGGCACTGCAACAGAAAAGACGCACAGTTGGAAGTCGACCGCAGAGATGGATGGGGCCTGTTCGCAGTGGGGGTACCTTCGCCATCATGGTAGGGATTGTAGAGCGAGTCGACGTCACGATCTTGGGGAGGAGAAGTAGGATGGTCGCCGGTCGGAGACTCTTCCGCAAAGCCAGCCAGGACCTGGTGGTAGAGTTGGGCGAGATCCTCGTCGCCGGCGTTGGGGGGCTGGAGGGCGACGGCGGACATGGTGAGAGTTAGAAAGCAAGTGTAGAGTATGAGCAAACGAGAGCCCTGAGCATCGGACTTGGACTCGTACAACCTCGCGGTCAGGTCCAGAGCGCAGCAGTCACTGAATCCAATCACCCCCTCCCTCAGCGCACCTGCCTTTTTCGGACTCCGGGGCTCTGGCCTCGCCGGCCCATCTAGCCGCTCGTCCCCGCCCATCTCAACCATCAACGTTTCGACAAACCAACGACCTTCGTGCAAATATACTCACAACTCCCAGACAGATAATATGGCCACACCCCTGCCTGCGCGGATACCGAAAACCGCATCGTCAGTCCACGACGTCTCGGCCGACAAGCCCCCTTTCGGATCAAGGTCTGCACCGCTCACACCTCCGAGTCCTCAACTCAGCTCACATTCAACCACAGATTCCTCACCGAGGACGCAGACGTCTGGAGCCAGAACGCATGGGACCATGTACCGCCGCCAGACGACCAGGACGAGATCATCGCAGCCGCCTTGACGAAGCAGAAAACCGCACCGGTGCCCGAAACCGAGAAAGCAAAATACAACGACAAGCCGGCGCGACACTGGTCGGCCCCTTAACGTCAAAACGTATGAAAATACCTACTCACAGATACCGATAGGGACAACTTTTACAAGATGAACGCGAACAACTTCTTCCGCAACAGAAAATGGTCAATGCTATCTGGCCTGTTTCCTGTTCTGACTCTAACCTGACCATACTATACAGGCTACACCTTGAATTCCCAGAATTGAAGGCAGCTGCCGAGTCTGACGTAGCCGTCTTCCTTATACGACTGCGGAACTGTATCATTGATGTGTCCTAGGCAGGACCAATGACCGTCGCCGAGATTGGCTGTGGTGTGTACCTGTCGACTTTGCTTGATTGGATTAGACTCTTAGATAGTTTGGCTTTTAGGAGCTGGCAACGCCGTTTTTCCGCTTCTCTCCGCTAACCAGAACCCGCATCTGAAGCTGCTAGCCTACGACTACTCCTCCCATGCGGTTAAGCTCGTACAGGTAGGAGAATCCTTTCGTGTTCTTCGTACATTGTTTGATTTTGATGAACTCATAACAGAACAACCCGCTCTATACATCTCCGCCCGTTGGCACGATCCATGCCGCGGTCTGGGATTTGACTTCTACGTCCCTTCCGCCGGGTCTAGAGCCCGGGACCCTCGATATCGTCGTGTTGATCTTCGTCATGAGCGCGCTCCACCCGTCAGAATGGGCGAACGCGGTCTCTAACGTCCACAAGGTGAGGATAGAATCCACCATAATTAGCCTCCCTTTACCTACAGCATGTCTCTCCGCGCTAGCTCCTCAAGCCGGGCGGAAGACTTCTCTTCCGCGACTACGGCCGATACGATCTCACGCAGCTCAGGTTCAAAGGCGGCCGTCTCCTCGACGACAACTTCTACATCCGGGGCGACAAGACCCGAGTGTACTTCTTTGAGCTCGGTGGGTCGACGACGGTCTCATCAGCTTCCTCGACATTTGCGTTTGCTCACCGCAGCGCGCAGACGAGCTCGCCCTACTCTTCACCGGCCTCCCCGCCCCCGCAGCCTCGAGAGAACACCGCCCCGTCCAAGTAATCGAGGAGAACGAGGATCTGTCCGACGCAGACGCCACCCCGTCCGCGATCCCCGTGACTGCTAGCGGCTCGCACGCGCCGTCCGCGTCGAAGCCAGTAGGCCGCAGCACCAGCGAGGTCGACAGCGCGTTGGCAGAGTTCTCCTCGGCAGACGCATTGCCCCAGAGTCCTCTCAAGGCAGGCGCGGTCCATCCTATCCTGTCCGCACCTCTCCCGCTCAAGGACGGGTCGCACCCGCTCTTCGTCGTTGAGCAGCTCGGCGTCGATCGCCGACTCATCGTCAACCGCAAGCGGCAGCTGAAGATGTATCGGGTCTGGATGCAGGGAAAGTTTCGTAAGGCGTAATTTGTTTGGTACCGCTCACCGCGTGTATGCTGTATCGCACAGCAATGTGTTCGGCCGAAGCCAGCCGAGGGCCCCTGTAGGCTGTAGCAACGGACTCACGCGGCCCAAAACGAGCATTCGACGTTGAAGCTTGACTAACTGGTCTCGGAGGGCTTGGCCAGCTTGGTAAACTATATGAAGAAGCCAAACGTACTCGTAGACAGAGGGCTCTTCCTGGGAGATGACATAGCAAAGCACAGCGCGCAAGCGATACAAACAACTAGGTTAAAGCTCGGATTGTGTTTCACTTCCGACTCGGACGACCACCGTAGTACGAGCTGTACCACCAGTTGTAGGTACGCTGGTCAATCGTCAGTTGAGGATAATTAAGTAGTATACCCGTGACGCCACACCAAGCCCACGTGCGGATCGAGAGCGTCCCGTTAAGCGTTCGTGTATTTGGTCAACACGGACTACCCGGCCAGTGCGAGCAACTTGCCCGTCCCCGCGGCCCACAGGCCAGTAGCAGCAACTTAAAGGGGTTCGACACCATCCGCTCCGTCGACACTCCCGCTACTCACTGACACAGACCACCTACTTCTCGCCGTAACGCGAAGGGTTCTGCTGTCGGTGGATCGGACGAGTGGTGGCCGACCCTGCTGCTGCTCTTTGCTGCCTCATGTTCGAGTCGCATTTTAATCACAGAAGACGGAGTGAAACGCTTGAAAGGCATGACGAATAAGATCTCATGTCAGCACCCAGGCAAGTTGTAGCGTGAGACTTGACCTCAAGTGACTGTGCAAAGAGTCGGCAAGCCGTTGTGCAAATCCAAGTACTCAGTTGTTTAACAATGAACACTGATACAAGATTTCAACGCTAGACTTCTATCGGAAGTGAAGGAACACCTGATCTCGCTCGTGATGCACGTTTTACTACAGTTATACTCTCACTGCTTCGATTGGCGATTGTCAATAGACGACGAATAAATGATATGACCGTTTGCTTACCTCTTCACTGGGTGCACGCTTGATTACCCAGTTGCTCAGAGCCCAAAACGCGTCAGGCTCGACCGAGGCATCCGACTCCGGCTGAGCTACGGAAGCCTCATCGCGCTTGATAACCCAGTTACTGAGAGCCCAATACGCATCGGGCTCGCCAGTAGTCTCCGAGTGTATCGAGTCTTCGAGCGGCGTCGCCGCGCTCTGCCAAACGACGAAGACAAGCGTGATTTAGCACACACCACGCATGATAGGATTGAGTGAAAGATGAAACAATATCAAGACATACCGGAGTAGTAACAGCAGCCAAAAGGTTTAAGAAGAGGATTACTGCCTTGAACGACATGGTGAAGAGTTGGGTGTAGCTAGAGGATGCAGACGAGCGGATGAAGGCAAGGTGCGGTGCAATGTGCCGCCGTGTCGTTAGTCCTTATATACAACATTTCGACAACTCACCTCGGCTACCGGGCATGGCATACCGTTAGAGACTAGATTGTATTATATTCTTGACAGGGTCTGTGCACATCATGGCATGTCGGCGAGTCGCTGGAGTGATTCATATGGCGCTAACAATGGTGAGCGACAATTCATTCGAGCACGACTTACACGATATTCTACAGGGCGGTGTAGACCTGAGTAGACCCAGTACGTATCGAGAATGATACGGAAAATCGCAAGATCGAAAGTGTTGGCGATTCATGTTTGTGGACGGTCAACGAAAAGCCCAGTTTCAGTGATAGGACACCGATACCGCGTAGCGTGCGTTCGGTATGCTTCGGTTGAGATTGAGTACAGCAAGACGCTCCTCAGGCTATTGGATTTGTTGTAGGGTACACTGAGGCGCGCATAGGCCCAAACCCAGTGCCCACATGCTCGCTATCAATCGCTATCGGAGCGCACTGGAGTTCGTGTTGACGCAATCGACTTAGGGCGGTGCACTCTAGTACCTTGGGCACAGTGTCACATTGATGAGATAGTGGCACAGAAGCCTAGGGGTACGTTTTATGCCGCACGGCACGATCGCCACGTTGGCGGTTCAAGCTGAGAAATCGTGCCTATACTTCGCCATGGTTCCATGCCGCGCATCCGTGGCAAACGAGGTAAAGCGAGAAGCGAAGACTATCATCCATCGTGATCACCGTAGAACTTGTGAATAAGACGTGATTCGTATCTAATCCACCTATAAATGAGACTCCATCATACCGTTAAATAGCACTCACCAGGAAGAACTTTCAGGGACTTTGGCGAACTTGTTCGCTCTCCTTGGCATTGTAGCATACACAAGTGAGAAGATGGCCGGCTGCGGAGGAGCAGACGGCCTCTGTCATTTAACGTGAGAGGGAATTGCGACGAACCCAAGGCAGATGGTGGTTTGGGTTTGTTTGAGGAGAACCGCCGTACTACCAGTGGCGGTGCCGCGCTGCGCGGACGACAACATCACGTGTTCGTTTCTCGGCGCTACCGTTGTCGTAGTTCGGAAGTACCAAGTTGAAAACGGTAGTAGCCTCCCTCCTCCTCCGAGGACCAGCTGCCCTCACAGTGCCTCACTACTAGCTCACTGCTCAGAGTCAGACGTCCTATCAACCATTACCTGGGCTCGAATACTTTTCTACCACTCTGCACGATTGCCCATGCTACCTGGCATGGAATCGTACTAGGAAGGGGGTCATCTAAGTACTCAGGCTGGCAGTCACCTAGTAGGCCTACGTGTATGACGGCGCCCGACTCCGCCGAGACCGTCACGATGCGATACCGGTCAAATTTTCTATTTGCAGCGTCACGAGGAGAGGTGCGCATGCCGATAAGCAACGCAGGTCAAATTTCTCGAAGCGACCACATCTTTATTCTTGGTACCGTTTCTCATCACTTTCCCTCACGAGTCACACTCACAGGCTGCATAGAATCGCATATAACATGCTAGATTGTACAGTATGTACCGTCAAAACCGAATGGAGTTCAGAATTCGATGCGACCTCATCCTCAGAGGTGAATGGATGGGATCAAGGTTGAGATCCCGGCTCCTTTAGCGACCTGCTCCTTTGGTGCTCTTGTTTCTGGTCAGGAGGGCTTGTCCTCTGTTATTTAACACGTAACAGGTGAGTTGATTGCATTCTGCGATATAGTTTCTGTGTGCAGAGCGCTAGCGCCTATCTTACTTTCTGTATATTCAGAGCTACTATCTCAACGACCAATTCCTTCTGTATTGATTCTGATTGATGACTGCACCTAAAGTGCTCATTCTCTATTCAGTGTCCCGTCGTTACGGCCCCCGGCGTGTGAGGATGCTCCACGTAATGCGCGCCCAACCGTATCGCAGCCTCAGAAATTTAAGGAGCTCCGAATTGAGGCCCTTCGGCGACCGTGTTTCCCTCGCTGCATATCTGTCACCAACTGTAGGCACCACCCACAACTAGCTTTTCAAGGCCTTCAAGCTCAAAGTGAGTGTCTACCAATGTCAGAAGGCATAGAGAAACTTCGCTGATCAAGTGTGATTAGCTTCTGCAGCTCTCCAGCCTAAAACGACTCCCTCGACCTGGCCACACGGACAAGATGTACTGGTTCCCCTCACCCTACGAATTCAACGAACGTGATCCTGTAACACTTGTTGAGCTCCGCATGCGCAGGCTCTCTGGACTTATCAGGGCGAAACCACGGTGGTGGATCAAAGTCCAAGACGAAGTTCTCGTCGCCAAATGGCGCGAGGAATTTGTTCAGCTCGACCGCGTCGCTATCGAGGAGGAATGGCATACTAGTACGAACTACCGTCGCATCGGAAACAAGAAGTGGCCGAAGTGGCCCATCACCTCCGCACAGCTCGATTACGTCTTTGACGAGTTGAGGTTCCTCGCTGGCCACCGGGACGAGCAGACTGCCATTCAGGTATGTTTTCTGACTGTGATGGGGTAACATACGCCGGCTTAGACATCTCCATAGCCCACCGTGATATACGCAGTCTACGAATGCCCATCTCTCATTCCCGAAGAGCTCAAGATGTCCTTGCGCCATTCAATGTCCAACCTTGAGTGTATACCAGACGATAAGAAAGACTGGCATCCGGGCTCAAACCATCAGGTACTCGACCTCGTCCACCCCTCGCTGTATTGTCTACGTATCGGCAGGAGTGTAGTCCGCAATTCCGCGACCGGTGCTCTCCGCAGATGTACGTGGAGGAAGTACCGAGCGTACCGCCAGGACTTTATCGCGTACCTGGAGCTGGGTGAATACTATAGCGAGGATGAGTACAAGCGAATCTGGGATTACAACAGCGAGGATGACTCAGATGAAGATGAAAGCATGGCCGAGGAGCAGCAGAGAGAAGCCGAAGCTCTATATGGCACATGGCGCGAGGAACGTCTCACGAACATGACGTCGCGCGTCTTCCAGTGGCTCCCAACCGACTTCGCCGTTTCTGAAGTGGGCGAGGTGGCGTGCAGAGGCTACATTAACCATCTCCACCCAATCGAGCACAGGCTCCTTTACTCCACCATCACTTCGGTCTTCCAACGCTTCCTCCCCATGTTTGAGAACGTCCTTTCTGATTCTGTCTCCCCATTCCCCGGGCGCGTCATCGATGTCGATCCCATGACGTGGTACTCACACCTGCCCCCAACTCCCGAAGGAAGCGAACGCTCGGACCATGGCGACGACGAAGAGCAAAGTGACGAGGAAGAGGAGGAAGAGGAAGACATTCGCCCCGGACGCGGCCACGACCCGCTCATACCTGATCCCCCGACCTTCGAGCCTCCCCGGACGGAGAATCGTACAGTTATCTCGCTCAACGGCCGCACGCTCCAAGTGATCGTCAAGCTTGCGAACATCGTCCTCACCCCTGCTAACCCCAAGTACCCGGGAGGATCCTGGCACGTCGAGGGCATGGTCAACGAGCGCATCGTTGCTACAGGGATCTACTACTATGCGTGCGAGAACATGACCGAGTCGCGCCTTGCCTTCCGCGGGACATTCGGGACGCACTCCTCGGAAGCGAAGTATCAGTACGGGGACCAGGACGGCTGGAAGTACGCCTTCGGTTACACGAAGCAAGACTTCCTACACCAGGAGCTCGGGCATGTCGTTGCGGCCGAAGACGTGTGCGTTGCGTTCCCGAACTTCTGGCAGCACCGCGTCGAGCCGTTCGAGCTGGCCGACGCTTCTAAGCCCGGGCATAGGAAGATCTTGTGCTTCTTCCTCGTCGACCCGTTCCGCAGGATCTACTCGACGACGGACGTCCCCCCACAGCAGCGCGAGTGGTACCTCGAGGAGATGAGACGGATACCGTTGATGAAGAAGCTGCCAGAAGAGGTGTTCGATATCGTCGCGGACTATGCGCTTCAAGATACGATGACGCGTCAGGACGCAGAAGAGCACCGAAGGGAAGTCATGAAGGAACGGTCGGACTATGTTGTGGTTCAGAACAGGAATGTGTACGAGTCACGATTCAACATGTGCGAACATTGATACAAGTGTCGCGGACCATGCAATGCCACTGCAGTTCGTCACCTCATTCCTGCTGTGCCGGCGTACTGTAAAATAGGCAGCTGTCTCCCCGCTCTTTCAGACTCAAACTTGAAGTTCATTTGCATACATTTACGAATATTCGTCAAACCCTACAACTTCTGTACATATAACCGCACTCGGAGTCTTTGCTCGATTATGAATTGTCCTTTCTGCTTCCGTGTTGTGGATCAGCGGTTGACGGCAACGCTGTAGCTCGACGTGAGCAGGTTCGCGCTGCCGGTGAACGGCTCCGTGCCAGCTTGAATGGCCTGGAGGTACTGATCACACCACAACCCTCGTCAGCCAGCTCCGCAGGCGGCACGAAAGACGCTGCTTACCTGGGAGGCAGAGACACCCTGGTGCTGGACGAGGTAGTCGAAGAAGTCCTTGAGGTTCGCATTGAAGTCCTTGATATCCCCGGTCGCGCTCACAAACGACAGCACCTGCCAGTTCGCGGCAGGGCCTCTCCAGAGGGTCCAGGTGTGGCCGGCGATGGATACTCCCGTGGCGATCCGAGAGCCGACGGGCTGGACGCTGCAACACTCGGGTCATTATGAGATACACAGGGAGAGGGGAGAAAGAGGAAGAGGCGCACCCGCCCTTGTCGGCAAGCCAGATCATGATCTCGTACGAGGACGCAGAGCTGGCGGGGTTCCCAGAGGGCTGCACTCCAGTCCAGATGTCGTAGGAGATGTCGGCGCGGATGCCAGACGACTCGGTCTCGCTCCACTGCCATACCGTCGGTGCACTCCTTATAGCCGAGAGCTGTCTCACCCGATCAGCTCCTTGCACATGGCCGGCAGCAAGCGGCGCACCTGCACGCCCTTAGCGGAGTTGTGGATGACGTTCGCGTAGCTCTTGACGTTGTTCTGGCCGTTCTGCCACGTCCACTGCGTGCGCCACGATACGGAGTTTCCGCTCGTGCTGATGAGCGTCGTGTTCTGGCCGCCGACACCAGCCGCTGCGCATCATGGTTAGACCGACACTCAAAGACGGACGAGAGGGAGCTACTCACACTCGCCCCAGAGGTTCTGGCAGAGAGTGTACGAGCCGGCGGGCAGGCAGTCATACTGGCCGGTGATGGTCTGTGCACCCACAGACGTGGCGACGGCTACCAGGGCGAAGAGTGTCGAGAAGTGCATTGTCGTAACTTGTAAGTGGTTCTTGTTGCGGTCGAAGAGTTGGAGTTGCTGCGATCTAACGAAACCCCACCCACTCTCTGCACCTTATATACGTTCCTGCGTGAACGCTAACCCATCGGTCGCCCCCAGCCCACTAGAGAACATGTGGCCCATTGGCGAAGATGGCGCGTAGAGAGTAAGCAGGCGCGACTCGAGATGCACGTTAGACGAAACGGGCACCCCCGCAATTCTGCGCCGCGGCCTAACCCCGTGTGCAACCCCGGCTCGGTCGCCGTGGTCTCGAGAGCCATCACGCCCGCGAGCGTAGCGATCAGTCCCGGCAGGTGATGCTCGGCCTCGCTCAAGCCCGCGCACTACGGGCTTGGGGCGGCAGAGACACAGACGAAACCAGCCATGGACAAGACTTGTCGAGCGTAGGCGCAGTGGAGTGCAAGAGGACAGACAGGTGCGGATCCCGACGATGTGCCGCGTCGCACAGGATTGAAGGAGACGGGTGAGGGCGTATGTCATGAACATATCGCCGGAATCGTGTTGTCACAACATGGGCTGCGGGCACGCGATCCTGCGTCATCAGGGCTAAGTCACATCAGGCATGAATATGTCTGAAGGCAGGCAGGGCGAGTGCATACGCACTGACAGATCGTATATGTGGGCCGCCCTGTGAGCTCGAGAGATCACGGGGGTTCTGACTCGTGAGTCCTACACACACAGCCAGTCGGGCTCTCTTTGCGAAAGCAGTATGATGACCATATGACACAAGGTCAAGTGTCTCCCGCACCCGCACGGCGACCTCGGGCGCGGAAGACGTGCTCACTTGTAAATGTGATCAAGAAGATCGAGGAAGGTGACTGGTGACTCTGAGTCCAGGAAAGTGGTTTTTACTCACCCTTCGCTTTCACCGAGCTAAAGGCTAGATATTCAGCAGTAGCACTTCCAGAACGCCCTGCCGTTACCGGCGGGCTCGGATCCCATCCGTGCAGCGCACTGTTGCCAGCATCGTTCGGTCGCCATCTGGACTATAGCAAGTGATGAGAGTGTGGGTGCGAGTAGTGAGCACTAGTGTGATCCTGAATGAGCTCATAGATTGTGCGCGGGATAGGAAAAGTCTGAGTTGCCCAGCTGGGGAAACCAGCGAAGAGTTTGCCAGTTGGCCGTTGAAGCTGAGGAACATAGGCGCGCAATAACACTACTCCGTCATAGTCACATGATCGTGAATGCTACCGTCCGGCAGCTGCCGCAGGCCCATGAAGAGACCTGCGTCACGGTCAGGTCACGGTGATCCTAGGTTTCTGCAACAACTCTACTCGTAGTTGAGATACGACGACATGAAGTAGGTGCGTGTTTGAACACGATACTTTGCTTGCTCAAGTGCGCGCAAAGATTTTACCTTGGCACATAGTAAAGCATCCTTAAGCTCGTTCTTTTTGTATGTTTTCAAGTTGCCAGTCCACCCGCGCGACCTCCGAGATATCGGTGTATGTTCCTTTTTCCATCTGTATAACGAGCGACTGCGGGAGTCTGCGGGCACGAACAGCGCGATCTCCCTCTACGGCCATCGTTGTTCAGGGAGTCTGCTCTCATCAATATCATATATTTTGGGATTGCAATGTAAGCGTCTTCACATCTCTGCTGAGCCAGTGCTGACAGAAGTACGGGCAGGGAAAAGTGCGGAAAGTGAGCAGTCAGCCGCTGAATACGCACATTCGGCCGGAGAGCATCCAGCTTCTCGCGCTCGGCGGCACACAGGTTATGTCGTGGATTGAAGTCCTCCACACGGTACGTGTCACCATAGCGTGCCTGGTGGTGCGGCAGTTCATTACCTCGTGCTCACAGAGATAAGAGTCCGGTGTGGGACAGAATGTTCGCTGAGAAAGACCTCCAAGACTTGACGACAACTCGGATAGACGCGACGTGGAAGCACTGTGTGCGAGACGCTTCTCGCGCACTACGCCCGACCCTGAGTGGCGAGAATTCCAGCACCGGACGGACGCACGCCATGTCCCGGGGTATCCACATCCGGACAGCCCGGTCCAGGTCAAATACGCATGCTTCCCTTGCTCGTGGATGGGTCCTTGTCCCTGGACCTGGACCTGGACGTCGCGGAGGAAACTACGACAGAGAGGCTCCCTGTTGCAGGTCCGGTTGCATTCCCGAGTTCCCGCGCCAGGGTCCATAGACACGGCGTATTGCGCTAGCTGGGACTACATACATGGACATGGAAGACGGGCCTACAAGCTCTGAATTACACAGCGACCTGGCGCTGGCGATCGGTATTGACCTGACCCGTCATCATGGAAGTGTTGGTCCGGCCTGAGGCATCGTGTGGTATTGCGATGCTACAACCACACCCCCTTTGCCGGGCTCATTCAACGACACGTCTCCATCATCCCCGTCAATATCCTGAGATGCGGGTCGCTGCCATCTTCTCTCTCGAAATACTTCCCAGTCCGACTTCCCTCATGAAACAGGGAAGACCGCATATGCGTATGTGAGCCCTCCGGCGTACTGGAGAGTATGCATGCTGACTCCGTTGCAGGGCATACACCGTGCGTGGTAGTGTTTCAGACAAACTTTGCATGTCTCCTGCTGCTGCTCTTTCCTGCCGGCAGTCACAGGATTGTCAATCATGCGGTAAAGTGGTACCAGTCAAGCAGGAACTGCACTGGGACCACAAGTTCGTCTCCCACTTGCTGCTGAGAGAGTCCATGGCCCCCGTCCTTAAAGCATAGGCAGCCTCCTTCTCCTCTTTGAACGCCGGTCCGCCCTTCCGGGACGGCCCGGCTCCATGCCACGCGTGACGTTACGCGTCTCGCCGCGTCTCTGTCTTTCCGTTCGTCTACCGGAGAGTTCGACGCCGACTCGGACTCAATGTTCGATGATGGTTAGAACCAGCCTCTCCAAGGCCATCTGCGTTTGATCTGCGTGGCTAGAGAAGCTCAGGAGCGTTCCCTCTGCCCGACTACTGAGAGGTATGTACGTCGTCTTTGAACTGTCCGTACTGGTCGATTGTTTCCATCGCGGTCTTAGAAATCTAGTACGCAGGCAGTGGTCGCATTGCGATCTTTCAAAACTCACTGACCTCCTCTTCGTGTCTTAGGCCCTGCCCGCCGTACATTGAAGTCGCAAGATCTCCCTGCTGCGAATTTGCTGGCGCCCTGCGCCATCCAATTCACGACATATTTGCGCCGGACTTGCGTATCACCGCAGATGACGCTGTTCGAGCACTCGCCCATTCATTAGCATAGCGCGCTCCTACAACATCTACCGATGGGGATCTCGGAGCCTGAAGATGTTATGATATGTGGCACGCGTACCTTACGCAAAGCACTCGTACATAACCCGACGATGCACCGGAGGACATGTGCATGAATGCCGAGATTCAGAACGCATCCGCAAGTGGTATCTGGTGAGCTTGTTGTGCCAGTCGACCCTGCTCCTCTCTTCTCGCACTGATCCGGGCTCCTGTAGGCTATCCGACTCTCATCTGCGGTGATCAAAGTCGCATACCAGACAAGCGTACTCGAACGAGGAGTCGACCGCGACCTACAGTGGGTGCCTACACGCTCCATTCAGCCCTCGGAAGATCCCTTCCGTCCGCCTCGAGGAAAATCCGGAACTCTGCTTGACCTCCCCGTCTGAGCCACAAGGACAAGGATCTCCCGAGGCGCGCCATGAAAACATCCGAGGGCGCGTGCAGGCTGCGTGCACAGCAGATCGAGGAGACCACATACGCACATAGCAGCCTGCCCCTTTCTCCAGCCATCCCGTTCTCACGCACGCCGCCCTCGTCCACGCAACAGGCACTCATGCTGCCCAGTCCTCGTCCTCGTCCTCGTCCCCGTCCCCAAGGCCCACAGGCCATAGCGCCGGCACCCTGCAGCGCCGCGCTCCAGGCTCCTGCGGTTCTCGCACTCCGACAGGCGCATCCACCGCAGCGCGATCTCTGCGCTCTGATGAGGTCCGCCCACGGGTGCACGGGTGCAGCACACAACCCCGCGCGTTCACACGGGACACACCCGCACCCACTCGCATTCCGCACAGCGCTGGCCTTGACTCGGACTCGGACTCGGACGTGCCTAGCTCAAAGCCACACGCAGGACTGCATGTGTATGTATGTATGTGTATGTAAGTGTATGAGCGTGCTCGTCGTCAATCACGGCCCCGGAGCCTGATACGCTAGAAGGACGATCCGTGATGCTGGGCTCTGCCGCCCAGCGCCGCGGATGATCGATGACGGCCGCCGCAACGCCTCGCGGGCCACCCAGCAGGCCCTAAGTACTTACTCAGTAGGAAATTTGCGCCCTTCCGGGGTCTACCCCCGAGTCCCGACTGAATAACCACCCATCGCGTCGCGTCGCCTCGCGCCGCATCAGCACATGGGAGGGCGACGGCTACGGACGAGATTCGCACGCGCGCGGATCGCGGCGGCCTGCTGCCGTTGGCGTTGTGAACTGCCGACAGATGAGTGCTGTTGGCCGCTGGCACATGCATGTACTCACAGTTTGAACCACAGCACGTACGTATCGGCGGTGGACCTACAACGGTCCATCCGAGTCCCCGCGGCGGGCTCAGGGATGGATGCGATCGCCGTGTCGGAGTGCCTGGCCCTGGGCAGTGGGACGGCGTCGTGGCGTGGCTCATGCAGGGCTTCCATCTACTGGTACGAGAGACGCGGGCGCCGGATGCGGATGAGGGTGTGGCGATGTGCCAGAGCGAGCACGCGAGGATCGGCCGCGACCTGCAGGCTGCAGCTCGTTTGCAAGTCCGCTGTGGCCAGCCGGCGCCCACGTCCGTCCGGGGATCAGGCAAGCCATGCGCACGCACACGCGTACGGATCGCGGATGCTGCCCGCCGAGCGTCCGCGGTCGGGGATGCGGCGGGTTGTTTGTGCGCTGTTGTCCCCCGTCTGTTGTGCCATGTCTGTCCGTCCGTCGCGCGCGTACACAGCCACAGTGTTGATCACAATGACAACGGACGTGTGTAAAAGCGTCCTCCCCCTGCACGCGCGCACGACGCTCCGTCCGTCCGCTCTCATCTGTCCGTGGCGGGTGCGCCGAGTATGGGATGTCGCGCGCACGGGTGACAGACGCGTTACGCGACGCGTGCGTGACATGGCCCCGCGCGGCGAATAAGCAATAAGTAAGTGGTCTTAACTGGTGCGCCTGTCTGTTTCCATGCACGATGGGTTCATTTCGGACTGATCAGGCTGCTTCCATGCATCGTCCCGGGGTGGCGTCCGACAATCGCCCGCTGTAACGCCACGCGTGCGTGTCTTGCCCGTTTCGTCCCGGCGAACTACCCGGGTTCTCACTCGGCTACTCATCCACCCATCGCCCCTGTGCGGTGGTCATGCACGTCCGACGTCCAGCGGCGAACGGCGAACGGCGAACGGCGAACGGCGAACGTGGGGACGTCTGCAAGTCCACGCACGATCCGCAATGGCGAAGAGCTGCGTTGCTCGCGAAGCCACCAAGTACAGGAGGTCCGGTACAGCAGGGTGTTAAATACAGCACACAGCTTCGAAGCCGCACACACGCACATCGTACAGTTGCAAGGTCCGTCGGACGCCCCAGATTCCAAGAACAGCGTCCACTGCAGGCGCGAAGCCAGCTTTTGCTCGCTAGATCCTCGTCCTCGTCCCCGTCCCCGTCGTCGCCGCGAACACAGCTGGCGGGGAAGCAGTCACGCGTCCGGGGCGCGGATGACGTCCCCCTCGAAGACGAACGCGCCTCGCTCGTGCAGCACGGTCATCGCCCGCGTCACCTCCGCCGTCTCGTAGTCCTCGTGCTTGTCCGGCGGGAGCGCCGCGTTCAGGTACGCGACGAGCGCCGCGACCGTGAGCTCGTCCGCGCGCGCGTACGTCGCGCGGAACAGATGCCGCAGCGAGCGCGCCACGAACTCCATCCTGTCCGCGTGCTCAGCGTGCGTGCATGACATGGTTACGTAGCGGGAGCGGTGGCGGGGCGCCCCGCCGTGCTGACGGCGCCGGCACGCGTACGGGGCACTCACCTTCCTGTGGGCGAGGTCAGGTCCGCGAGCCCCGCCCCCGCCACGGGGACCGGGGCCACGCCGACGTCGACGTCCATGCAGTCTTCCCCCTCCGCGTCCTCGTCCGCGCTCGACGCTGGGGGGCCAGCCCGCGGGTCCTCGAGCTGCTGCACACGGACGGCCTCCGCCTTGGCCATGGCTTTCGCGTGCCGCCGCTCTGCCTTGCGCCCGTCGCGGTCCGCCCGCTCGCCGTCGTCCTGGTCGTCCTGGTCGTCGTCGTCCGCGAGCTCGTCGACGTCCGCCGTCTCGGTCGAGTCTGAGACGTCGAGCTCGTCCTCGCGCGGCGCGCCGAGCTCTGCGCTCTCCGCGTCCCGGCCCGACGGCTTTTGGCTGCGGGGAGGAGACGGCGCGGGGGCGGTCAGCGGGGCTGTCAAGCACGGGCACGCGGGACGGACGGGGGAATGCACGCACTGCCGCTTGAGACACTTTGCCTTGTGCTGCATCCAGGGGTACGCGCAGAACGTGCTGTCCTGCCGGAGCTGCACCCACTTGCGGCAGAGCTTGCAGAAGACGCGGCTCGGCTCGACCTCGCCGAGCAATGGGTCCGCGCGCAGCGCCGCCGCCCGCTGGTCCGCGTTCCGACGGCGCGGCTCCTGCGTCGCCGGGAAGTTGTGCGGGTTGTAGTCCTTGAATGCCGGCCCGACGTACGAGGTGGAGGTCGTGAGCGGAGGCGGGCGGGGCGGCGGCTGGCTGCTCGACGGAGACTGGGCTGGGGCGGAGCGAGCCGAGGAGAACGGCGGCGGAGGGAGGGAAGACGAGGATGCGAGCGCAAGCAGGTGTTTTGGGGGCGGCGGCACGTTCGCGATGTGGAACCTGGAGGAGGGAGTTGGCACACCGTACCCGTGCACAGGCAGCTGGAGCGACGGCTACTACTCACTTGGACGTGGACGACGTGGGGCTAGCGGCCGGCGGCGTGGGGCAGGACTCGCGGTGCTCCTTCCAGGTCTGCACCGCGGTCGCCGTGTCGTCGGCCTGGAGCGGAATCCACCGCTCGCAGTTGCGGCATTGGACGCGCGAGTGGTCGTACCGCTTCACCGTCGGGTCGGACGTGAACGCGGCACTGCGCTCGTTGGCCGAGTGCGCGTTCTTACCCCTGCAAATGCGGACCGCGGTCGGTGCGCCGTTAGCGGGCACGGCGAGCATACGGGCATGGTCGGTCACCTACACCCGCTTGGCCAAACAGCTCTTCCTGTGGGCGTCCCAGGGGATCGAGCAGTACGTGGAGTTCGGGCGGAGGCGGATCCACTTGTCGCAGGACGCGCACAGGACGCGGTAGGCCTCGAACTTGGCGACGTATGGGTCGGAGCGAAGGTAGTCGATCCGCTCCTCCTCGGTGCGCTTCGCCCGGCGTCGCTTGGGCTGGGGCGGGGTCGGAGTGTCGGGCGGGGCGGCGGGCGCCTCCGGCACGACCTCGGTGGTGCTCTGAGACGCGTTCTGGCTGCAAGGGCGGGTGAGACGGGCGCGGCGCGGGGGACACGGCGGGCACGCACCAGGCGTTGCGGTGGGCGTCCCAGTGTTTGACGGTGAACTGGCCGGTGGCGTCGTCGCGGATGGGGATGCTCTCGCTGCAGGACTCGCAGACGATGCGCCCGGAGGCGTACTCGTCGTCCTTGGGCTCGGACGGGCTTCTCTTTATGTCGCGGTCGGTGTCGGGTTCTGTCTTTGGCAGAACACGCTCTTGGTCCCGCGGCGGGGCGGGAGAGCCCGGGGGTGGCTCTTTGCGTTTCTGGGGTATGCTGTTCGATCACGGTAAGCGCGATCTGATCGTCGGGCACGAAAATACACAAGCTGGATACCATGCAGGTGAGGCCATGAGGGATGCGATGGAGTGGGGTTGTGTGGTTCTGCGCACAAGATGAGGGCATGAGTACGCGTAGAGCATACGGGGGGGTTTGACTGACGACGGTACGTGCATCGGGGACCGTCGTGTCGGGCGGACGGAGGGGGGAGTCGGGGAGGACGCGGAGAGGCGGGGGCGGAGAGGGGGCAGGGGATTGACGTGGAAGGGAGGGGAGGGATATAAAGAGTGAGGGCAGCTGAGGAAAGAAGGGAAAACATTGAATTCAGAACGGGCGAAATCCCATCGAAAACAAACAGAAAACATTCCCAGGTGCGAAATTGAAATCAGCCCGATGAAGACGTCCGTCAGCCTGATCGGGAACGGGTCCTGACTGGGTCCTGACTGCCCTCCATGTCCAGTGCCATGTGCTCCTCCAACGCCTCCCGCCCCAGGCGCCCGCGAGCACCCGCAGATTCAATATTCAGACGCTATGTTCGTGTCCCATGTCTCACACACGTTCACATTGTCCACCGCGCACCCTGCGTACGAGTGCGTGAGGCCGTCGTCGGGGCAGCGAGTGTGTGGGCTCTCAAGATGGTCAGATTATATGTTGTGTTTGGAAAAGAGGAGGCGCGAGGCCGTCGCTCGTTCTCCGTCCGCCGGCGTCCTCACGGTGCAGCGTGTGCGTCTTCCAGTCCACGCAGGCGTCCGCAGACGTCCGCAGACGTCTTCCATCGCCCTTCCTCTCTGCTGCTCCGGGCAGGACATACTCCTTGGGGCGCTCTTCTTGGCCAACAGCCCGGCCTTCTTCTCTGCGCTCCCGGGTCCCCGCAGACGTGTGAGCGCAGGTGAGCGCAAGGTCGTCTCCCAGGCCCACCATCAGGGCAATCTCACTCCCGCGATTCGCCAGATCCAGCAGCCCCCCGCCCTTCCACACCGAATCTGCCCGCTTTGGCCGCCCGCGAGCCTCCCACCGCGCTGCAGCACCTTCTCGCCACCGTGTGCGCGCGAGGGAGGCGGCTCCAGCCTTGCGTTCGTCGCCGGCGGCTGCGAGAACCTGGCGACGCGATGTTATGTGTTGAGCTTCTGCGGGTTCCCACCTCGAAACGTTAACTCTATTTGGACCCCACTATGTGCGACATCAGTCTGGGGCTGGCAGCGGTCGGGAGTCGAGTTGAGGAGGAGGACGTACAATCGCGGCATCATGAATTATATCCGACGGCCACAAACGCGGGCGGACAGATTCCCTCCTTCGCGTGAAGCTCGCCCTCCGAACAGAAGGCGCACAAGTACCATACACGGCTGATAAGAACGGCATCAAATGACAGATGCCTTACACCGTCCCGTAGCGACCGTCTGCGAGGAACGCCCGCAGACGGTCTATGATCCCTCCCAGCCCCGCCAGCCACTTCCCAAGTTCATTATCAAACCCCTCATGCGACCCGCCCTCGCTCAGCCGCGCGTACAACTCCTGCCTGTGCGGGACGGCCCTGATGGCCACCTGCATCACGAACATGCCGGCACGTTTGGAGTCCAGCACGCCACGACATGAGCATCCGATCGCACACACCACACAGCGAGCCACCTACCGCCGCTAGCGTGCGCGGGATGAACGACAGGTTGCGGGCGAGCGTCGCGTCGAACGACCGTTTGAAGCACGCGTGCAGCTCCGCGTTCCGGTCCTCTCGCATGTGCTGCCCCGCCCGCCCCGCGAACACGCCCGACCGTCAGCAAGCGCACCCGCCGGCCGCGACGGGACGACTCACACGGAGCGCTTCGCACGTGAACCAGAGCCCGCTTTGCGTTCGGGCAGCGTATGGGCAGGGCAGGCGCGGGCACGCCGCGCTGACGTTGGTGCGAGACGGTTACGACACCGCGAGGGCCACTCACCGGACGAGGCGCACCAGACAGCCCGTCCCGGCGCGGTCCCTGCCCTCGCATTCACTCCGGACGAGCTTCTCGAGCGTGCGCGACTCGGCAGCGGCGGCTTCGTACCGTGCGCGGACACCCTTGGGTTCGAAGCGGCCGGACGTGGGTCAGCGAGCGCAAATGCGGCGGGTTCGACGGGGAACATACCGCTATGTTGCCGCGCAGATCGTTCTGTACAAATGCGAAAACGCCGGCTCCCAGGAGGTCTGTGCGAGAACACGTAAGGGCAAGGGACCGTGTCAGCAGGGGTCCCGAGAGTTCGCGGCCGTCGGCGCTGCTCTCTCTCTCTCACTCACCGAACATGTTCACAAAGTCCGTCGAGGCGAGAAGGAAGGTGGCGGTGTCGACACCCTCGTCGGTGATTGGTACATCGGCAAAGGACTGTGGACAGGGACGGCCGTGAGCACAAGGCACGGGCGAGGTCTGTGCGGACGGGCTCGCCACTGAAGCTATAGACAGCTCCCGTGTGTGTATGTCGCTGGCGGGACGCGGAGATTGAGAGGGTCGGAAGCGTTCTCACCTTCGCGGTCTCAAAATACGGCGCCATCGGGATGTTGGTGAGAGCAGCGAGAGAACAGGAGGTGGTCCAGGAGGCTCGCTCGCCGCGCACTAGAAAAGCGTCGTGAGTGGAGGTGCACGGTGCTGCGCTGCAGGCTGCGCTGCAGGTAGGAGGACGTGCGGCGGCGGCGAGGAGCAGGTGCGCGTGTCTCACGAGCTCGCTGAGCCTCTCCAAGACGCACCTCGGCAGTCCCCGACACGGACACGGCGTCCTAATCGCGCAGATCGATATCTCGTCAAGCTTGATTGGCAGAGGCACGAGCGTGGTGGCGGGATCTGTTGGCTCTCTGCCGCCGGCCGCAGGATATTCGTCGCCCACCGCGTCCTGCACACTCTACACCACCTCCAGAGCTGCCAGCGCAGGGGGTCGGGAGAGGAGCACGCTCAAGCGCCCAAGCACGAGGAGAGAACACGTCTCCCGCCTCGCGACTCTTGATTGGGGCCAGATCGGGCGCCGTGACGGCGTGAGTCACACCCGTAATGGGCGTCTCCGGTACACGGGAAACTCGCTAGAAGCCGGGACGGACCACGGATGGGACCGGGGCGGGTCCTGGGCGCCCGAGGAGCCAGCGTCGTACAGACGCCGAGAGGGCGGCAGTGTCGCCGAGAGGTGGCTCGACCCGATGAGCCTGCCGTCGATCCTGCGGCCCACCACGATGTCCGTGTGTTGAGGGGCGGCGGCTGTGGTACTCCTTGCATCCTCTCCTCGACCTCCGTCTGCCTAAGACCCCCCGCTTTTTTCTTCTACGACCATGGCGCGTGTCTACGCCGACGTCAACGCACGCTTAGGGCCGTCCTGGTACGACTACGGTGCGTCCCATCGCTTTGGCTGCGCTCCAGGTGCTGCGTAGGCTCATGGCGGCCGTGGCGGGCAGAGAGCATGAGCGTGGACTGGAACGTCCCCGATCGATACGAGATTGTGCGGCGGATAGGCGGGGGGCGGTACTCGGAGGTGAGTCGTCCTCGTGCGTGCATGGAAGCTGGGGCGTGACCTCTGCTCGCGCTGCTCCAGGTCTTCGAGGGGATCGACTCGTCCAACGAGGAATCGTGCGTGATCAAGGTCCTCAAGCCCGTCGCGCGCAAGAAGATCAAGCGGGAGATCAAGATCCTCCGCAATCTCGCGGGGGGGCCGAACGTCATCCGCCTCATGGACATCGTCCACGACCCCGTCTCGCGCGCAAACAGCCTCATCATGGAATATGTGCAAAACACGGACTGGAGGGAGCTCTACGGAACCTTGACGGAGATGGAGATCAAGTTCTATCTCTTCCAGCTTCTGCGGGTGCGCACCTCGTTTCATGCTTAAAATTTTGTATGTGACGTCCAACGTGCCGCAGGCCCTTGACTTTGTGCACTCGCGGGGTATCATTCACAGGGACGTGAAACCTGGGAACATCATGTTCGACCGGGCACGTCGCAAGGTATGCGCTTCGCATGCGCGGTCGGCAGCTTCTCGCTCATTCATTCAATGAATAACAGCTTCGGCTAATAGACTGGGGGCTAGCAGAGTTCTACCACCCAGGCACGGAACTTCATATCCGCGTCGCATCACGGTACTTCAAAGGCCCGGAGCTCCTCGTTGGCTACAAGCACTACGACTATAGCCTAGACATATGGAGCGTCGGCTGTATCCTTGCAGCGATGGTATGTTGCCATCCTGTCGCACCAGTTCATATCCATCTGCCGCCCATATTGACTGCTCCGCCCCAGCTCTTCCGCAAAGAGAACTTCTTCCGTGGGAAAGACAACGACGACCAGCTGCTCAAGATCGTCAAGGTGCTCGGGACGGAGGACTTTGAACGGTATTTGACTGCCCACCGGCTCTTCCTCCAGACATACAGCGAAGAGCTGCTGCAGAGGTGCGTATCTGCGCTTCCGTCGTCTTGTCTGACAGCATTCTGATTCGGAAGGGACGATTACCGTGCGTTGCGCGCAGCTACCCTAAGCAACCCTGGGGCAGGTTCGTGACCCCGGACAACAGATCGAACGTCAACCCAGACGGCATCGACCTTCTCGACAAGCTGCTGCGGTACAACCACCACGACCGGCTCACCGCGAGCGAGGCGCTCGCCCACAGTTTCTTCAGTACGTACGCCCTCTCGCATCCACACGCAACGAATTCGCCCCGCCCCGTCCTTTGTCATCGCTCCTGCGCTGCGGACGACACTGATCACCGCTTGTCCCCCCATGTCTTCCCCGCCTTCCCTGACGCGCCGGTGCTCGCTGCCGCTGTCCCTGCGCTGCAGATGCCGTACGCCTTGGGACGCCCTCTAACCCCGCCGAGTGCGTGAGCGACTCCGGGTTCTATTCGACGTGACTCTGCCAACATGTTTTCTCGAAGACGGACATGACGTGCCCGCGCCCGCGGCCCGGGCTGCCCCCGTACGCAGCACGCATCCGCGCACCCCCGCGCCTCGCGCCTCGTGCCCCGTGCCGCGTGCACACTGTCCTGGGGGCGGCCGCGGGAGAAGGCGCGAGGGACGGCGGGGGACGCGCAGCGCACAAACACCTTTTTCTTCTTCTCTGTTTCGGATTCTAGAGTCTAGGCCCTAGGGATACGAGTGCGGCGGTGGTGAGAATCGCGCGATGCACCTGCGGGACGCTCTCCGACTACACACACACAACACACACTTTTACACTGACATCCACTGGTCGCTGCTGCCTATTTATTCGACCCGACTCCGATATGCGCACGTTCGCTTCGGCCGAGCTATGGCCCCCGTATGTACCGTAGATTTTATATCGCCCCGTGTATATGCTGTTGCCCACGTCTACGTCGCCGCCGCGCTGTACTGTACCATCGTCCAACGAGTAGTGCCCGTTCCTGTCTCCCTGTTTAGTACTCAGTGTTTAGGTTCTTCAATATGTATCCCCAATCGTCACGCGCCGCTGCCCACCGTGCCATGAGGTCCTCGTGCTTGTACGAACGGAAGACCGGCGTTGTCAACCGCTCGAACGTTCGTAAGCTTAGGCTCGTAAGTTAACTAGCCTCTCGTGCTTCTTCCCTCAGGCCTCAGATCGCAGATGGTATGCATTGTGCGTGCTGCAAGGTCTGCGGACTAGGTGCACACTGCACACTGCGCAGGACTCGGTGCTCGGTACTGGGTACTGAGACTGCAGCCGCTCGCGTGACCCCGTCGCAATCTCGCGGTTCCAGTCGACGGCGAACACTGTCAAGGTGTCCATGTCATCCCTGAGCTAAAACGCTGCTGGACGCGCGCGCGCGGTTCCCCGCGCATCCGATCGTGCGGCTGAGCTTGATGGCACCAGGCAGTTGGTGTAAGCAATACGACATTATCGCGACATGGGTCTGCGCGGTGACATGGTGTGAACGGCTGCCACCTTGATCATATCGATGCGGCGAAGAGCCTCAGCGAGATTAGACGAACCTTGATAGATGCATGCAAACGAGCGAGTATGTGTGTCGGATGTCCCGACTCGAGACTGCAGGTGGCACATGGCCAGTACCGCCGGGCTGCAGCCCGGCATCTTCGTTGAGCTATCATGTCATGCGCGGGCGTGCCGCGTAGTACGCACTGGCAGCTACTGGCAGTGGCACGTACCGCCACGAGGCTATACGTACTACACCCCACGTATCGCGCATCCGCGTCTGCGCCTGAAGGGCGGATAAAACTGGTGGCTCCCCTGCCTTCTCCGAGTCCGATCTGCTTCTAGGGAGATGCGACGTCGACGTCGATGGTGACGGTGACGGACTGCTTGCATAGCCTGTCCTTCTGGCTACTGCGTTGAGGGATCACATCGAGATATGCGAGGTCGTGGCAGATACCGGGGCGCACTGACGGTAGCGCACGGTGAAGGAATCCCGGCGTGTGGTGTGGCCAGGGTGTGCCATCAGAGGCAGTTGCTGGCAGTTGGCATTGCTGGACGTTGACGTTGTGTGGAACTTTGCACCAAGTTGAAGGCGCCATCGGCGATCGCACCTTGCAGATGGCTGCATGGCTGCACAGCGGGCAGGCGATCGGCCGGGCTCCTTCGCGCTGGACTGTGCAGATTGAAGGCTGGGATGGTTATTGCCGTCATGAGCTACTAAATGTCGGATGGTCAATGCACGCTGCATGACAGTGCGCGTACGCATAACGGTACACTTACGTACATACGTACCGCGAGCCCCACTCAGTGCTCACGCCATGAACGTTTGAACCAGGTTTGAACAGCCGCAGATCGAGCTCTCGGACAAGAACTCCACGCAGTCCCCGAACAAGACGCTTCTTCTCCGTTATATTAAATTTGAGCATCCCTTGTAGAGCCGCCGTGTCGACAGGTTGACCTGGTGGATTTGAGGACTGGGGTCTGGGGATCATCAGTCCATATAGCGCAGGAGCTCTTAAGTACACACCCGCGAGCGAGCCAGCTGCACGGATATTCACATGAGAGGTATCGCGCGACGTGCAAACCGGACTTGAAAAGTGTGAAAGCCCGACATTCGCTGGTAACCTGTATGGACGCGAGACGCGAATAAGTAGAATACCGATGCGTACAGCGCAAGCGATCTACAAACCGACGCTCAGTAAGTACGCATGTAGATTATATTCGTCGTGCGCACCGATGATGAGCTCCGCAGCACTGGCACTGCAGGGATCGATGATAGGATGAGGGTGACACTTTATTGCAAGGCACCTTCGATGCATTGTTGCATTATGCAATCAGGACGTTCACAGCGCTCCCGACGTGCATTCTACTTCATTGCTTGTACCTCCGGCCGCTACGAGTCGTCCTGCTGAAAGAATGAGGGTTAGGTCAGGCTAGACGCCACCAGTTATGGGCTAGATTCCGCTCGATCGCGAGCCTCCATGTAGAAAGCTGTGGTCTTAATGTTGTAGGTGTCGAGGATCATCTGGATTTAACTTCGCAAGCTACTACGAGTGCCCTGGTATAATGCACAGTGTGTTAGGGTGATTGGTAACACACATCCAACTTGGCCTCGGACTCCGAGGCTTACCTGTAAGTCCTATTCTCCTAGCATGCGGGGGTGTGGGTTGACAGCCATGATGATGTCCATGCCAGCACCGAATCGACAGTCCCTGCAAACACAACTGGTGATCAGACAAGAGCACTCCGACCTGGTAGACGCGCCGACGATGTCTGCACCTCCATTATATCAACGATGAGCATGAAATGCACTGAAGAGAACTCACAGGTGAGTGTGTGCATCTAACTTGCAACCTGTTGATATCCTGAACAGTCGAGACAGGAGGTGTCCGAGCGATTGGGGACTGCGGAATGGCTTATGACGGGGACGCGACTCAGGAGGCGGCGGGAGGACATGTCGAGCTGGACCACCCCGGCGGAGATTGTGTTGGAAAGAGGAGCGACGATCAGAGCCCAGCCCGAGAGGGCCCTGGCCTCAGGCCTGCTGCGGACATGGCAGCGGTCGGCGCGGGAGAGCTTTGCGAAGCTTGAAGCTCGAAATTCCAATGGAAGGCTGCAGCACGGATTTGGCGACCTGCGTTTGCCCTTGGCTCACTGCGTACCCCAGGACTCGGCCCTACTGGCGCTTTGGTCCATGGACGCGGCGAGAAAGCACTGAAAACGTTTGGCGCATGCGCATGAATAAGGGGGTACCGGTGCTGCAAGCGCAGCCTGTCAGTGTCAGCAGTCACCGTGGTGGGACAGCTGGTGTAGGTATGTATCGGTCGTGCAGGCGCACCGTCGTCATAAGATGATGATTGAGCGGCGGCCCAGATAGAGACTCACGGCATGATGCGCTTCTCGCGACTTATATGGAAGACGAATACTCACTGCGCCCGCTGGAGAAGCGGCAGGCGCGGATCGACTTGGACTGGTCGACAATAGTTACAGTACGCGTATGCTTTGATGTGCGTGATGATGTCGCGTAGAGGCCGTTCGGGTGGGTATACATATCGATACTCCGCTGACCGCCGTGCGCAGTGCGTACAGGCTCGTCCACCCGTGTGTGGCAATTCTGTTAGCGATTGTGACCCGTTTGAGGATTTACTGACGGTGTATATTGAGTAGCGTCCCGACTGCCACGACAAAGTAGCGACGCGTCTACGCCGTCGGAAATGCTGTTCAAAGTTGAAGCTCGGTTCACTGAGCTGCGGGGCGACTATGGGAGCTTGTGAGCCTTTCTCGAGTTCTGACAACGGGAGCATCAGCGATAAAGCCAAGCGAAGAAGGCCCATGAGCACTGACGAAGTTCGAACACATCCAGGAAGTGGCATCCACAAGGTGCATCAGAGTTAGGGCTCCTCAGGGCTCCTCCGACTCGGACTTGTGACAAGGCCCAAGCGGAGTCAAGTTACAAGATGTGAGCTAATGCCAAGGATGTGCATATTGCTTGTAGCACGCGGTGCGCTTGCCCAATTGTGGGCGGGCGCAGCGGCGGCGGTCGCATAACGACGGGCCAAGTTCGAGTTCGTCGGGAGGCCCGTTCTGTGGGGTGAGCGCCCGTGTCGCTGTCGTAGCCGAGACCGAGAACGAGGAGGCTCAGATCGGGGATCCGGATGAGGCAGCTTTGCTGTGTTTCGTTATCTCAGGTAAGTACGATTCGAAGGCGGTTAAGTTGCCCGCGACCTAGTCACCGTGTACTCCGTTTACCTACTACGAGAGCTCATGTATGGAGGCTGGCTTGCCGACACCGTCCGATCTTGAAGGTGACCACTGGTTCAAACGGTGCACCCTTGAAATGAGTGCAACCCTGCGTAACCGAGAAGGTTAAGTAAGTAGCAGGCGTAGCTGGGTGAATAGGATACGGGTGCTGGCATGGTAATTGGGCGCGCGTGTAGTCGCTACCCCTACGAGCCGAAGGTGATTGGCATCCGCCGCAGTTATACGAGGGTGGAATGCTGGTCACGGAATGCTGTAGAAAGAAGGCGAGCGGGAGCTGCGGACAAGTATACTACTTAATGGGGACAGATTGTGCAAGAACTTTACGTACCGGGTTTGATCACATTTCGGGACTTCGACCTCCGGTAAGTAGGCATTAGAAGGAGGCCCACCGTTGCTGTGCTTAAACTGTTCATGCAGGGTGTCCTCGGATGCGACCCTTTGGCGCAGTCACCAGTGCAGGGGGCGATTCGAAGACGTATATACTTGTGCTGTTTCTTTCTCATCGGAGGGTTGTTGGCAACGTACGATTCCTGGGCTGGAGTCGGTAACGAATTACTCACGCATACGTCACTGGGTACAGTAAGTAGCCCAGATGATAAGTATGCTGATGACAGAGCAGTGTGAGCGGGATGACACGGCGATAGGGCGACACGGTTTGTAGTGCAATGTCTGCTAGTCGTGGAATCGATGGCGAGTGCATTACTGCTGGAGCGGCTATGAGTCCGAAGCATGCTTGCTGGACAGAGCGCCTGGTAGCAGGGTAGCCACGAATCTGAGGTTGTTCATCGGCAGGTCGAAATCGGCCGACTGGCGATACACATTCATTCGGAATGCTGCGTACGGAGAAGCAGAGGAGAAGGTAGTTAGGAGTACATACTTAGGTTCTGAGGCTTCCAACCAGTCGATCCTTTCCTTTAGCGGCAGACGCAACGGGAGTCGGGGTGATCCGGGCACCTGTGGTATGGGAATGTCCAAGGGACTACGCGAGCGGTGGCAGTAGTAGAGCCTGAGGCCCAGGGAGACAACTGCGGCAGGTTCGTCGAGGTTCGTCGCCGTCGTCGCTTCGTCATCTCGACAGTGTCGGGGATACAGTCGCGCGCCGACCTGAGTCAGACGGCGGGGATCTCGCCACCTGGACGACGTGCGCAGTGGCCGATCAGATTGGCCCACAGCGAGAAAAAGAGTGTGGGCGTGTGCGCTGGGAGCTGATTTGCATTGCGCATGCCGCATTCGGTACGGATATGGAGTCCAGGTGCACACGCCCAACCGGGCGGGACGCGGCCCAATCAGAAGGACGGGTGCCGGTGGTGAGAACGGGGTCGAAGGCGAGGGAGCGGGGGTCGAGGGGACGGCGGCGGCGGGGTGCTCGCTGCGGGTGGTGGCTCGGGGGTTGTGGCGGGTGCGGCGGGGGACGTCGAGGGCGGGAGGGCGGGAGGGCGCTGGTTGGGAGGCGGCCGCGGCAAGATCCCATCGTGCCGGGTCGTGCCGGTGTAGGGCCGGTTGTGATCGCGCTCAAGTCCGTGCAGAACTAAATACCCTGCGCAGCGCGTATGGTGGTCGCTCCGTTCGTACTTAGCCTCCGGCTCCTTCTCTCTCGTTCTGCCTCCTCTCATGCCCGCAGAAACATCCAAAGCCGCCATCGCCGCGGCCGCCGCCCGACGCAGAAACAACAACCTCCGGAGAGACACCGCCGACGACGTCAAATTCGATTCCAGCCACGCCCGCGAGATCGAGCTAAAGCGGAGCAGGGGAGAAATCTCGTGCGCAGAGTGCCGTAGGTGCGATCACCGCGCCCTTCCCTCTTCCTCTGCGCTTCATCCTCACCGACTCCATTCACCAGGCTCAAGGTACCCTTCACCCGCGCACACACCCCTCTCTTCCTCACACTCATCCTCAGCGATATTCTCTAGATTCGATGTGACAAGACTATCCCTTGCCAGTCATGCCAGGTCCGTCCCTACACACCCCTTTCCATTCGCTACATACTGAACACTCCGCAGCGCCGAGGATGCGCGGCTCTGTGTCCAAATGGTCAGTGAGCACACCGCGCATATCGCGTTCATTGTCCCCTAACAACCGCACAGGAAGCCTCGCCACTGGACAAGGTACTCGGTGCGTCCATTGACTCCTCTCCTCTCCCACTCCCCTTTGCATGCTCAAACCATAAATTACCCCAAGATTTGTGCTGGCCGCAACCGAACACCTACATCGTAGGATAGCCAAAATGAGCGACCGAATACACCAGCTCGAAGATGCTCTAGCCATAATGCAAGCCAAGTCATCAAACGACCCCCACCCTCTTCTCTCAGAAGGGAGCAGTAAGTTCGCGAACATGGACGAGGACGAGGACATCCCCCCCACCGAGCAAGCCTCTGGTGACGTCGTCAAAGCCTTCGGGATGCTCTCCATGTCGGACCGCGGAATCTCAAGGTTCTTCGGCCCCACCGGAGGAACCGAAGTATGTGCGATCCTGCTTCCGCGCGCGAACGGCAGCTAACACTCGCGGCCCACGTCTAGTATCTGCTTTTCGTATGTCATTCCTGCTGGCATGTCGGTCGCGTCCTTACCGGCTTGTCTCCAGTCTGATAGCGAGGACCCGTCGTCACCCAGCACCGGTAGCAGATCTCCCGAATCCTTGCGTGACTCAAAGACACCGCCCCTGCCGGGCGAGGTCACCCGCTTCTCGAACGCCTTCCCTTTCACCCCGATGGGGTCCACCCACCATGTGTACGAGCTCATCGAGGGTCATCTTCCGACGTACCAGCGAGCGTGCGAACTCGCCGAGTCGTACATCACCCGCGCGGCCTGGCTCTTTCGCAGTGTCCCTCGTAAGCAACTGTTCGAAGACATGATCCCGCAATTCTACAAGCAGGCGCCGGGCGAGGACGTGCCTCTGCCAAGCACGGACTACAACAGCCCCCACGACCTGGCTCTGCTTCTGCTCTGCTTCGCTATCGGAGCGCTCGTCGACCTGAAGCAGCACCCGTACAACTCCGAGGCAGACCATTACTGTCAGCTCGCTCAGGCGGCAATGTGTCTCCAGCCGGTCTTGTCGAACCCGACGCTGGTGACGATCCAGGCGCTGCATTTACAGAGCATATATGTCGCCATGGTCGGGAACGAGCCAAGCGGGCAAGACAACCACATGGAGTTATCCTGGTCACTCCTTACGCTTGCAGGGCAGCTGTCTCATACGGTATGTGCACAACTCGAGACGTTTCATCGATCGCTGCTGAATAGTGACTGCTGCTCCTCCTCCGACTATCAGATCGGGTTGCGTAAGTGCATGCGCATTCTGTACCGACCCTGTTGACGAGCTGACATGTCCCTGCATAAGATCGAGATAGCGCGCGCTTCGGGTTCTCACCAGACATTGTGGAGCGGCGCAGGGTGACCTTCTGGGACCTCTTCGTTGCCGACGCGTGGAAGGTTGGTTATCCTAATTCTGACTTGGTTTGAATGTCCGCTGACAGTTCGCAGAGCCTGATGACCGGCCGTCCGCCAGCCATTTCGCGGGAATTCATCGACTGTAAGTTCCCGACTCCGTCCACTCCGCTGGATGAGGAGGATGGTGAGGAGCGAGAAGCAGCCTGTGAGCCTCGTTTTTGTTCTTCCCTCCGTTCCTATTCGCTCACCAGTCGCCGTCCCGCAAACTCTCCACAGTCGAGACGTGGGGTTTCCGTTTTGCCTTGACATGCGTGGCAGAAGTCGCGGCGAAGACGTTAACCGCAGAGGCGCCGTCGTACGAGACCATCATGGAGCTCGACATGAAGGTGCGCGAATTTCCGATCCCGCCGGACGCTGCTGCGTTCCAGGAAGACCTCGAAACTCCGCCGGACAGCGAGCCCCCACCGCTACAAGACAGCATGATCCGGTTCGTGCTGTCCCACTCGCGCGAAGTTAGTGAGTGCCCGTCTCCCCTGCCTGCCCATGACCGCGTCTCATGATCGAACGTGTGTGCCGTAAGTCCTCCTATTCTTGCACCGTAGTTTCTTCGCGCAGTCCATCATCGACTGTCCGCGGAATCCGCTAAGGAGCGCATACGCCCACTCTTTCCTCGCCGCCTATCGGTCGTCGAGCACAATCCTGAAGGTCGTCCGAGACCAGTTTGCGCTCTATCCCGAGATGTGTGCCCGCTTCTGGGTTATCTGGACGTTCGCGTTCTCGTCCGCGGTGTGTGCTATCTACTTATCCGCAGGGCTCGTCCGGGCTGACTTGTTATCGGTGGGTAGGTCGTGTTTGCTACCGTGGTTACCCGCGGACCACGTTCGGCAATGGCACAGCAGGCCCTTGTACAGTTGGACCAAGCGTACGACCTGTTCACACAAGCTTCGAAGCACAGTCGCTGTGCCGCTAAGGCGTTGGTGAGTTCCGCTCCGTTGGACCTCCTAGCTTTGTGGCGATGTCCGCTCATCCATATCGCCGTGTCCCTGCCACATAGCCCATCCTTCTCAGACTGCGTGAGAAGGCCCACTGTGCGTTCGCGGCTGCGCAGAACGACCCGGCGGGGAACGCACTCTACGACGGCTCGCTCTGGAACATCAATGGAGACACGGACGGCGACGAGCTCGACATCTTCGCGGGCAGGACGACCGTCGTGTCGAAGCGGCCCTCCCCGTCGCCCGCGCAGCCCGTCCCGCAACACGGTGCGCCGATCCCACTCATCACCCCGCCAACAGCAATCCCCATCCCCTCCAACGAGGTGTCCCTGACCCACGCGTGGCCGGTGCACACGTCGACCCCGGGCGCGCCGCACGGACAGTCCTCATCCCCCTTCTCCGCCGGGCCATCGCCCACGACACACTCTCCGATGCACACCACCCCGACGCACCCGCACCCGCACCCGTCGCAACCTCAGCACCCGTATCGGCTCAGCTTCTCCCATCCGCCGCCGCCACCGCCGGGCTACCAGCACGGGTGGGTCGGGCAGCACTCGCCGACGGCGGGGTTCGGCGCGCCGATCTCCCCGATCTCCCCGGCGCACTACACCTCACCGCCCCCGCCGCCGCCGTTCGCGAGCGGGGCGACGGCGGACATGCTGCAGCGGTATGCGGGCGCGGCGTACCAGCCGCACCACCAGCCGCCGCCGCCGCACCCACAACACACGCAACAGCACGCGCATGCACACGCGCACTCACATTCGCATTCGCATTCACACCAGCCGCCGCCGCCGCCACCACAGTCGCAATCCCAGGCGCAGGCGCAGTCGTCGTACGCGCCGCCGCCGGAGCTGGTCGACCTGGGCCTCGCGTCGCGCCATGGGAGGCTGGACGAGCGGTGGACGTCGTTCATGCACGAGAACGGGTTCTTGTAGGCGGCCGCGGGTCGGTGCTGGTGAGTGTCTGCCATGTTCTTGTGCTCGTCGTTTGTCCTTCGTCCTCCCTCTGCGGCCCCGCCTTTGGCTGCGCATGGCCGGCCGGCCATCTTCCCTGCCACTACATCACGCAAAATCTCGACCTCCCCTCCCCTATATCATCCCGGTCTTGTTATCGTCATTATCCAGGATCGCTCTCTCAACATCGTCGTGTCTGTCAGTGTCCTCCTCTGGTCCCAGCATCCCCTGTCTCCGGTCTCTATTGCCTCGCGATGTGTACAGTACGTATTGAATTACCACTACCTTAGATCTCCAGACCGGTCGCAGGGGCGCGCACACCCTCCAAGATCGATTACCCCCCTTCGTTCTTCGTTCGAATTAGCTTAACGTTACCGGTTCCCGTCGTCATTGCTGTGTTCGTAGTCTCCTCCCCGCGATCTTGTCGAATCCACTGCTGTCGATCCCACGTAGCAGCACGAGTATACTTATACTTACACACAGCTAGTATTGGTGTCCGTCGTCCGCCCCGTCCTCTTTTCTTGTTATCGCGTTGTATGTGTATGGTTACGTGTTGCCTCTGCAGAACTCAGGCTTGTCCACCCACTGCTACGTGTCAAGCTCGAGTCGTCACCGGCCACCGGTAGCCCGGAGTTCTTCCGCTTCGTTCTTGGAGTCGGGCGAATTGCGGTTCAGGTCGATTTAGGCCCTATACTTAGTAGAGATGCCGCCATATGCATGGTGTTACGAGTGGCGTCTATGTGGCAGACTTCACACTATGGATGTGTGTGGGGGTGGGGGGATGAATCGAATTACGATATCGGTCCGTACAACAGTGTATTCGAGTGGCGCAATTCAGTACGTGCTTGCCGCTGGGGGTTTAGATAGGTGCAATGGACCTGTCTTTACGTTGTGCAGGGTCGATCTGTCAACGGGCTGGGATGGTGTGGAGGGCCAGGGAGAGGGTTTAAGATGGGGTACTGTTATCTCCCGTTCTCATGTCATGACCGCCATGATGAGATGGGTGATGTCGATGTAGGATTGCCACTTGAGCACGATTCAGCTTGTCGCGACGCAGGTATCCACTCTCAAAGTCCGATGAATGGCTGGCGCACTAAAGTGACGGAGTGATCAGTCGTGCGGGGATTCGGAACGCGGTGCATTGTGCGTTGCCGTGACGAATGTGATATGTCGAGGACCTCGAGGATGTCCGAAGAGCCCCGTTGGCACGCGCTTCGCCGGGAAGAGATTGAGTTGGATACGTACAAGATGTTCGTCTATCTCAGCCTTCGGTCACTGTGCTTCTAGAAATCCCTGGCCGCGCGCAAAAGCCTGCCCGGTCCCCTTGCGCTTCCATGGTGTTTCTTGCGAACCGGTGAGTGCGGTCTGTGGTCCGACGGAGCGACACGGCTAGTGTGTGATCCTCCGGCATTCTGGGAGCTGGGAAGTGCTCATATTGCGAAGACATGCTGGAGTATTGGCAAGGCCGGCGATGGGGTATGCTGCTCGGCCTTCAGAGTAGAGATACGAGACGGGGCGGGATGTGTCAGCGTCGAGAGTCGGGGGCGGATTTCGGAGACCGTGTTTCCGCGGGTGAGTCAAGCAGGCGGTAACCATTCCGCATTTACCGGAGAGGCGTCGTCGAACGGACGCCCGTGCTGACGTTGTTCGAGCTCGGAGTTCGGAGCACATGCGACGCGTTTCGGCCTCCTAATCCCTTCTTGCCCTCCTCGTTTTGTGCGCTCTTGTTCTCTCGCTCTCTCATCCACACCCCTCCACCATGCCTGCAGAACCACGGCGTAACTTGCGCAAGGCCAGCAACGACGACGAGATCGAGCTCAAGCGGGCCAGGGGCGAGATATCGTGCGCCGAGTGCCGAAGGTGCGTGCCTAGACTAGCCAGGTCGCACTCGCCATCCTCTTTCCTTTCCTGTTCCTCCCTTCCATCCTGCTGCCTGCTCGAGGGTTCGCGACGCGCGGATTGACCTCTCGCGCGATAACAGGCTCAAGCTCAAGTGCGACAAGAAGATACCATGCGGGTCTTGTGTCCGCCGCGGTTGCACGTCCATATGTCCCAATGGTGCGTGATTACTTCTGTGTGTCCGTCTTCTGCGCTATCGGCTGGCTAACTACATCTATGTCCGCAGGGAGTCTCTCTGCGGGACAAGGCACTAGGTGAGCCGTCCGTGTGTCCGCATTCGCCGGCCGTCCGATCGGTGCCCGAGTCGCGGACGCCGCTTCGTTAAAGCATGTGTTGCTCACGCCAAAGCATGCTCTGCGCCCATCATGTCACAGGTTCATCCTCGCCGATACAGACCAGTTACACCGGAAGATCTCAGAGATGAGCGAGCGTATACGGCAGCTCGAAGACGCCCTTGCCATCTTCCAGGCAGGCATCTCCCATGAGCGCCATCCTCTCCTCCGCGACGAGCTGCTCAGTGTCAAGTTTGGGCCTGAAGTACGGAGGACAGTCGACGACGAGAACCATCGGGATGCCATATCGAAGAGCATAGACGCCCTAGGCACATTGACTGTTGGAGAGCATGGAGAGTCCAAATACTTCGGGCGATCGGCGGGTTCCGAGGTGCGTTCATCCAATGTGGCGTTTCCGCTAGGCTCAAGTCTATTCATGCTCTCTGCGCGTGCTCGATAGACGATGCTCTCGGTAGGTTTGTCCTTCTCTGTGAGGTTCCAAAGCCTCACTATTCATACGTACAGACTACCATCGTTGACGTGGAAGGAGAGGCACCCCCTGGTCTTGAGCCAGAACTCGCTAATCTCTCCTTGACATTTCCCTTGACGATCATCGAAGATGGAAGCGACGAGCTGATCGAGCGAATAGAGGCTCATCTACCGCCTCAGACACGGGCATGGGCTTTGTGCGAGACGTACTTTGAGCATCTCACCTGGTGGTCTCGGCCAATCAAACGGGACGAACTCATCGACGAGGTGCTCGTTCCGATCTACAACTGCAGGAAGGACCCTACCAAGAAGAGCTATCATCGAGATGGCTCCGACGACGAGGGGAAATGCGCTATCACACTCGCTACGCTCTTCTTTGTCTTCGCCCTTGGCTCACTGGTCGACTTGACTTTGCCGGCCTGCAGCGCTGAGGCCGAGCTATACTACCGTCTAGGAAGGGCCGCACTGTCGTTACGCTCCATCTTTGACTCTCCGGAGATCGAAACCGTACAAGCCTTGCTCCTCATGGGGCAGTACCACAGTCTATGTAGCTCGCGATACTCTATGGAGAGCGCTTGGCGAATCATCTCGATCGCGGCGAAGATAGCACAAAGCGTAAGTGCATGTTGTAAAAGTATGAGACACGAATCGCTCAAGGTCTTGTGGTCTGACAGGTCGGATTACGTCCGTCGTTCCCTATGTTCATAAATGCACGACACTGAAGGGGTGACTGCAGACCGCGATAGTGCACAATGGAAGCTGGACAACAAGCGTGTCCAGCGTCGACGGAACCTGTTCTGGGAGCTGTTCACTGCTGAAGTGATCCATGTGCGTGTTGCGTCGTTCTCTTCACCGTGCCACTAATCTCATCCAATGTAGTGCATGTCCCTCGGTCGTCCACCTGCCTTGACTCAACATCATATCGATTGCGAGATACCTGACGACGACGAAGCAGAGTTACCGGATGATGACGGGTCGAACCTGCATGGATGTTCGTACTAGTCGTGCCCTAGACACTGATCTAGGCTACTAACGGAGGCTTATGTATACTTTTAGATTGGCCATTCAAACACAACTTCGCCAAAACCGTATGGTCTGGCATGATCGACGGCATGCTCGCTGCGAAAGCACCGTCATATGCCCAAGTACTCGAATATGACCGTCAAATCAGGCAGACGACTCTCCCTAACGTACGCTTGTACCTCCGACCGGAGGAAGACAACTACCACAATCCATCGATCGTCCTGAAATCCTTCTTCCTCTCCCATTTCCGGAGCATTAGTACGTGTCCTCCCGAGACAACTCTCATGTGCTCTTGACTGATTCGCACTGTAGCCATGATCATTATCCATCGAACATTCTTTGCTCAGGCTCTCCTCGATTACCCGACGAATCCGCTGGCAAGCCCGTACGCGCCGTCCTTCCTAGCGGCCAATCGATGTGCTTCCATTTTGCTACGAAGCTTCCTCCACCACTGGACCCGAAGGCATGCACCTACTTCTCATTGTGCTAACCGTGACCATGATCTGACCTGCTTAGCAGTCCGGAGCTATGCTGCCGCTTCTGGGGCATGTGGACCCACGCATTCTCAGCCGCTGTTCGTCAATTTCCCCACTCTGCTATCCAGCCCATGCGCCAGAGGGTTTGCGACGGGTGCTGACGGTTTCTTGCCCTCGTGTGATGTAGGTCATCTTGGGTAGCACCGTCACACGTTCGCCCAATGCGACCATGGCCCCAAGCGCGCTTGCGGATCTGGACGTCGCGGTTGAATTCTTCGAGCGTGGGGCTCAGAAGAACCTCCGCGCGCGACAAGCTCTGGTGCGTCTTCCACCCACGCTTACGCCTCTCTTCGCATCCCAGCCACGTCCGCATGCTCATGCCTACTACCCGCTACGTGAATGTATTCACAACTGACTGACCGCTTCCACGCTGTATAGCCGATACTCCGCAAGCTTAAGGAACGCGCGCTGCGCGCATTCAGCGAATACCGGAACCGCCACCTGTCGCCGTCGTCCCTAAACATCCAGCTCCGGATAGGCCCGGAGGATGAATTCCAGGACGAGCTCGCCATCTTCGGCGGGCAGACCCGCGTCGTGACTAACAAGTTTCTCTCCCGCCAACGCAACCGCGTCCCCTCCAAGCCTCGAGACGAGAACGCCGTGCCCTACTCTCCGACCCCGACCGCTTCCACTTCCACGACCACTTCCACAACCCCGGCTCCTACGCCACAGACGGCCACGACCCCGAGCGACGATGGCGTGCCTCTCCCACAGACCGTCGAGGAGCAAATGTCGAACGTCCACCCGTCGCTGATGGAGTACCTCTCGCTCTTCCCGGCAGACGCCTCCATTTCCTTCATGGACGTTGACCCTACCGCTGCCCCCGGCTCCACGCCAGGATCGCAGCCACAATCGAGCCCGGCCCCCTTCCCGACCTCCCCCCCGTTCTCCGCCTTGCAGCCGCAGCCCCTCGCTGGCGCGATGCCTGCACACCCATCGCCATCGCATCCGCTAGAAGCGGCCGCGCAGTCGCTCTCGGGTGACGCGCTGCAGTTCCTGAACGTGCTCCCCGACGCGAACGCGGGCGGGCCGCTCGGGGACCCGTCCTTGTTTTTCGGGAACACCGCATTCCCCGCGGAGATATTCGACCAATCGTTCGCACACGGGGAGTTTGGTGAGCAGTGGCAATCGCTCATGCGCGAGACGGGCTTCTTCGACGCCCAGGGGAACCTCCGCCAGGACGGGTTCGTGGAACAGCAACAGCAACAGCAGCAGCGGCAGCATCAACAGGCACAGCAACAGGGTGCCGGAGCAGGAGCAGGGTTCCCGCAGTTCTAGTGCGTGCTATGATGCGTGTCTGCGTTTGGGTAGACCGATGTCAGAGTCGGAATCGGGATGAGGCTGGTCCGATTGGGCTTGAGCTGAGGCTCAGTCTCCGGGCGTGAGGCATGGGGATGTCCGGTCTGTTTAGGGCCCGTGGGTGTGCGGTGATACGGGGGTGGAGGTGTATGTCTGTCTATGTCTGGCTTCGGTCCAACGACCTGTCGCTGTTATTGTCTCGTCTCCCGTCTTCTGCTCCTCTACATCTCTGTAGTACGTATGCTTTTCTGTAGCATGAGAATCTCTTTGTAGCCTTCCGCGTTACGTCCCAACACTGTTGATTGTTTGTGTGCATGTCCGCTCTCCGAGTCGTGGGCCCGGGCTTGGTCGTGGTTAAATACAATATGGAACACTCGCATCACGGTCACTCCCTCGACTTCGGACATGGCCATCAATTACTACACTGCTGTACGACTGCTGCCACACAACTCAGTATAGATACCTTACTATAGTAATTACCACTAAACATTGTTAAATGGGTACCATCAGTGGACCATTATTCTTGATTGTATTGTCCAAAGGTAGTGTGCCATTCGTGCTAGCGATTCACATACTGTTGAGAGAGGGTGATGTTGCGGTGTGTGTGGTCCTCGATCTGCATGCTGAGGATCCAGTGCGCGTGGCCGACTCGGGTCATCTCGTTAGGGACTCTGAGCTCTTCTTTGACGAGGTGCGGCGGTGGCATCATCCTTCGTGCCAAGGATGAGCACATTGTCCGTGTATACGGCAACAATGATGAGTTTGCCATCAATCTGCTTGAAGAACACGCCGTGGTCGGCGTCGCTGCGCGTGTAGCCGGCGTCCTCGAAGAGCGTGCGGAGCTTTTTGTACCACTCACGGCTCGCTTGCTTGAGACCGTAGAGAGACTTCCAGAGCTTCCAGACCGTGGTCTTGTCCTTGCGGAAACCAGGCGGGCACTCCATGAAGATTTCTCCATTGAGATCACTGTTCAGGAACACTGACTTGACATCCATCTGGTGAATCTCTCAGGTCCTCCTTTGCTGCACACATAAGGAGCATGCAGATGCTGGAGAAATTTGTAACAGGCGCGAACATGTCTGTGTAGTCTACACCTTCAACCTATGTGAAGCCCTTCACAATGAGTTGGGCTTTGTACTTCTGGATCTCGCCATTGGGGCCTCACTTGCACCTGTAGTCACCACTGTTTATACAAACTACTGCACACTTGGCCCAGAATTATGCTCACAGCCACTAGGCGTTAATACATCGTATCAACGCCCTGCGGCCTTTACATCCTCCCCCTCTCGACCGAGCAGCGGTCGGTACATGCAAGTAATCAAGAAGAAATATAATGAAAGAGATCGCGCAGGATGCGCGTGCGAAGGAGCGAGTGGAAAGAAACGGCGCGTTGATGGGAGGGCACCGGCGATCTACTAGGAAAACCCAGCAGACACAACACCGGGCAGACGCTCCGAAGGGTGCGAGGTGGACCTCTGGTTCCCGAGCAACTGGAACGAACAACTACGACGAGACGCGCACGTCGAAGGCCGGAGAGCGAGGGATCGAGAAGGGGACAGGGAACTACGACGGGCGGAGCACGTGGAAGGACGGGGCTCGAAGGAGATCACACCGAGGACGGGCTCGACAGCGAGGTCGTCGAGTGCGTCGGACCGCTGGGCTCGCGCCTGTATGGATGTGGGTAGTGTTGTGCGGGCCCGGCTTGGCCTGGAAGCCCGGGGCTTGGGCCCGGCCTCTGCCGGCCTAGGCTTCCAGAAGGGTCAGGCCAGGCCGTAGGCCGTATGGCACGGCTTGGCCCGGCCGGCTTTGGCTCAGGCCCGGGCCTGAGGTACACGGCCACAAGGATAGATAGATATTAGTACTAGTTAGTTGTGCTGACAAATTACATTACTTAATTGTTCACACACCACTTATATTGCTTTCTCGGACCGAATCAACCCATTTGTGTGCCACCGAGCACAAAAAATGTGGTCAATGACCCCTTTCCGGCCAGATTCAGTATCATAAGCGCCCTCGGAGCGCCCACAAGGTGGGCCACGGCTTGCCGGCCTGGCCCGGGGCCTCATGAGCTGCAAGCCAGGCCGTCAGGCCGTCCGAAGCCCTATTGGCTGGCCTGGCTTGGCCCGGCCTGTGCGGGCCCGGCTTTGCCGGCCTGAGGGCCTGAGGCCGGGCAAAGCACAACACTAGATGTGGGGGATGGGGGATCTGAGCCTACAAGTCCTGTACGCGGGCATCCTATCTACTGCTACCGTCCCGTGCGGTACCTCGAACCTCGTCCAATCCGGAGCCTCCAGCGTGGTCCGCCCGCTCGTAACCCTCTGCCCTACTCTCCAGTGTCTCCTGAAACTACCTCGAACCCGCCTTGTCGCAGTTCCGCGAGGAGGCGGAACCGTGGCTAAACCCTCGGCCTGGGCGCCAGTCGGGTCCTACCGCCTGGTCTCGTAGAACGGTCAGGAACGGCTACGCCTGGACCCCTGCACCGCCGCCTCCGCCTGCGACTAGCGTGTCATCGGTCCCGCACGATGCCTGTAACCTAAACTGCGGCCCGCTCTGGTCTCGGGTGTCGGAGCGGTCCTCAGGCTGCTGCCCAGCCTCCTGCCGGGGCTGCGGGGAACACTCGCAAGCCTCCTACGGGCGCGGCCCGTTGGAGGGAAGGGCGTCGCGCCCGTTGGAGGCCGGAGGCCTCGCGCGCTGCGTGGGCCGCATGAGGCGTCCCCTCCGACCGCCTTGTCGGAGGGATGTGGTGGTCCTGGAGTGGGAGATCGAGGGCAGGGACTCCGTCCTGGCCAGCGTGTCGTAGTAGGCATCGCCGTATATCGGCGATGGCGCGAAAAGCGGGGCTGGCGCCACTACGGGGCGCATCATCTCCCCCCAACTGAAATCGGGACCGTCCCCGGTCCCTCTGCGTGGTATAAAGGGACGGCAGTTTGGACTGACGGGCTTCCTCCACCTTGACCATGAACGGAACTCCCACCCGTGACGCCTTCCCGAACCTCCGCGCGCAGCCCTTCCCGAGCAGCCCGTTGAACCCGGACATGCTGGCCCGTGCGCACGCGCTGGCGGCCCGACAGCTCGAGCGCGCCGTTGTCGAATTCGAGGTCCTAGCCGATGCGGGGTCCGAGGGGCAACTGCAGGGCGTGGAAACCGAGCTGGTCGCCCTGGCCGACATGGTGGTGAGACGCCCTCCGTCCGCCTCCCTCTAGCCACGCCTGACGTAGTCCGTAGGGCGCGCTTGCCCTCGTCGGCGCCTCCGCTTCCGTCCTGGCCGCCTTCATTGCTCGCGTCGAGAGAGCCACCCTGGACGGCTGGCGTGATTTCGGCCGTGATGCCTTCCTCACCTTCCAGAACCGTGTGGCCTCCGACCGCCGCCTTCTTCGCATCGACCAGGTCGTGACCCAACGTGCCATCGCCCAGCGGTCCCTGGTTGAACTCCGTACCCTCCGCCGTACCGCCGACCGCGCCGAAGGGGAGGGGATCCTTCTCGCGCTTGCGCTTGACGAACATATCCGGGACCTGGAGGCCGAACGGGAGACCCTCAACGCCGAGCTGTCCGCCCTGCGCGGCCATAACTACTTCTAGGTGGCCGGCCACGCGACCCGCGGGAGGGGGGTGGTGGTGCTTCGTACGTAGTGATCGCCGCTGCCGTGTCCGCCTTCCTGTAGGGTCCCTGCCCGTCTTGCTAGAGTAGGGCCAGGGGGTACATCGTGCTTCCCCGCTATTGCTGCCGTCTCGTGTTCACCAGTCCGTGGGTCGCCCGCATCGACTGTCGGTCCTACGCGCGCGCGCTGTCGCATCGTGTTCATCAGTCCGTGTGTCGTCCGCATCGCTCGCCAGTCCGTGTATCGTTCGCTTCGCTCGCCAGTCTGTGTATCGCCCGAATCGCTCGCCAGTCCGTGTATCGCTTGCTTCGCTCGCCAGTCCGTGTATCGCTCGAATCGCTCGCCAGTCCGCGTGTTGTTCGCTTCGCTCGCCAGTCCTGCGCGCGCGTACCGTAGTACCTTGTGCTCCAGCCCGTGTATCGCCCTGGTCCCGCCCGTTTCATCCTCGTGCGCCGACGGAGAAAGGGGGCGCGCGGGCTCAGTTCCCCCCTAGTTCCCGTCGGGACGAGACATGGCGCCGCCAGAACGATGTGCCAGCGCCGCCTTGCTGAGTCGGGGCCGTGGTCTGGGCGCCAGGCCTCCCCCCCCCTGAATGGCGTGGCCCATAAAAGGCCTCCACGCGGCCGGGCGGGCGGTAGCTTCGTGCCCTGCGTCTCCTCGCCCGCCTACTCGTCGACGCACATGCCGGTTCGGTTGCGCCCTCTGTTCGAGCTCTCGAACTCCCATCGGGACTTCTACCATTCTTACACCGCCACCATACTGAGTCGCTTCCTTCGCCTCCTCGATCGGATCGAGACGAAGGCTGCCGCTGGTGACGTCGACGGGCCCGGGCTGTCGGACCTGCTCCAAGAGATCGGGCCTGTATTAGTACGCGCTCCGAACTTGTGATCCGTCGCCCAGAATGGGAACTGAATTCCCCGTTTTAGGTGACCTGGTGCGCGCTTCACGACGGGGCTCCAACCGTCCTTCGTCAGGACCTGCACCGTGTAGCTGCAGCGTTCGCCCGATTGCCAGATGGCGAGCGTCTCGAGGCCGAATTCGACAACGCGGTGATGGACGTCGTAGACCCCATTCGCGACCAATACCTCGTCGTGGCGCGCGCGTACGTCCAGTACCAGCGTCTGGTCCTGAACGCCGTGGAGTCCCAGCTCGCGGACCCTGTACACGAGATCGCGACCTCCGCGCGGCTGCGCACGTTGGAGGCGGAGACCGATCTACTTGTCGCGGAGGTGGAGCGGCGCGAGGCGTTACAGTTGAGGGTCGCGGCACAGCGCGCGAGGCAGGCGGAATTGGGGGCTCCGGGCGTAGTGACAGCGGAGGCGGTCGCCGCGGAAGCCGAAGCCGTAGGGGGCGCACCGGATACCATAGTAGTCGACGAGGAGTTTTGAGGCAGTCCGTAGGAAGAATAGAAGCGTTCCGGCAGCGCGCGCGCGGTCCGTCCCGGCGTTGTTTTGTAAACAGAGACGAGGGGAAGTTGATGGGCCCCTGGGCCGTACGTCCTTCCTTAAAATGTCGCGCCCTTCGTGGGTTCTTCTTTTGCGTGCGCGTCTTCGTTCCTCTCTCTCTCTCCTACCTCTTCTCGCCGCCGCCATGTCCCCCTCGGCCACTCCTTCGTCCGTCACGCTCCCTACGGTCCCTCCTTCGTCCGTTTCCCTCGTACCCGACCCAGGCCCTGAGCCTCCGCTTACCCAACGCGTCCCGAAGTCGGCCTCCCCTACACCCTCGGTTGCCGCTGAGGAGGCCGCGGACTTCTTTGCCAACACTGGCGCGGAGGAGTTGGCGCGAATGGGGGAGGCGGAGGCCCGGAAGGCCATTGACCGCGCTCTCGAGTGCATGGTACGCCCCGTTGGTTCGTTCGCCATCCGTGCCCGACTGCTAACCTCGGCTCTATCAGGACCAGCTGGAGTTCGACAGCTTGGGCGAGGCCGACGGCTCCTTCGCCCCGTTCCTCGAGGCCAGTAAAAGGGTCTTCGACGCGTCCGACGCGTACGAGGTCGTGCTGGAGTACACCACGCGGTCCCGGGCCCGTGCCGTCGCCCTCTTCGCGCAGCGCGTCGCTTCTGAGACTCACGCCGGCAGGCTGCGCAACGCGCGCCGACTCCTGTTCCTCGCTAAGTGGGAGCAGCACGAGTGTGCGCTCCTGGGCGACTACCGCAAGCTTCCGCGTGTCCCGCCGGCGGACGTCCAAGCCCTTGCCCACCGTGCCGCGCGCGGAGAAGACGTTGCCGCCCCGTGGATTGTCCCCGCTTCACCGCCGCCCGAGGAGGAGGGGACCGCCTCTCCCGCCGTCGCTGTCGGGCCGGGCCTCACGCCGGGGGACGCCACCCCCTCCGCTGCCGTCGACCCCGTGGAGCTCGACTCCTTCCTCGAGTCCCTCACCCTCCCGCGTCAGACCCCTGTCCCTGTCGAGGCGGACGACGATGCGGCTCCGCTCGCCTCTCCCTTCACCCCCACGGCTCCAGTGAAGCGTACGCGCGCCCAGCGTGAGGCGGAACCTGAGCCTGGGGCCGTCCCCCTCACCCTTCCGACCCCCCCCGCTGCTGCTCCTTCCGCTACGCCCGGGGACGGACGGGTTACTCGACGGTCCGCCGTTCGCCAGACCACGCTCCCCGCTGCGCCGAAGGGTCGGATCACCACCACCGGTAAGAAGACCGGCTCGACCCCCACGCCCGTCGTCAACAACATGGGGGAGGTCGCGGCGACCGTCTGGATCTCCGGGCCGTGCGACAAGTGCGCGGCTAGCGGACGTCCGTGCACCAAGGCCAACCCCAACGGTCTCCGCTGCGACCGGTGCGCGAACCCGCCCACGCACAAGGCGGCCTGCATGTACGGCGGGCTGTCCACGACGGGCGAGTTCAAGTCCGCGACCAACGCCGTGCTCGGTGTCTATAACGGCGCCGGGTTCGCGCTGAGGTCGAACAGCCGCGAGCCCCACACCACTCTCCAGGCCATCCGGGTCGCGCGCGATTTCGAGAAGAGCGGCCGCGAGATTCGGGTCCTCGACCAGGCCGCGCTGCAGGGGCGGCTCTTTCACCGGAGCGACCACCTGACGCTGATCGGGACCGCCAAGGGGCCTACTCCCTACCCCCCGCCCGAGCAGCTGAAGGAGCTGGCCGTCGCTTGCGCTACCTCGCAGGCCGTCAGCGCCGCCATGGCGGGGGACGGGCGCGCGCCTCCTGACGCCGAGGTGGTCGAGATCTCCGAGGACGAGGACGAGGCCCCTCCTCCCAAGAAGGCCCGCGTTTCCTCCGCAACGAAGGCCGGGTCCGGCGCGGTGGACAAGAAGAAAAGGCCCGTCGCCTCCGCGTCGTCGTCCGGGAAGGCGCGTGCCGGGACCGAGGTGCTCCCCAAGGAGGAGTTCGAGCCGTTCGACCTGGACCTCGCGCGGGAGGGTCGCGAGCGGGCGAACTTCCTCGTCGAGCAGATCTGGGCGAACGCGCGGGAGCTCGTCGGTATCCGCCGTCGCGAGCAACGCCTCTCCGGGGAGCCGTTTGGGAGCGGCTTCGCGCCCGGGCTGCCCGAGGTGGTGTCGTTCGCTGACAAGTTCAGTAGCGACCCCAACGCCGCCGTCCTCCGCGCGGTCTTGAAGGAGGACGCGTGATCGTCGGGCGAGTGGTCGCCTCGTAGGCCCCCTCTTGGACTTCTGCATGCTTGATTCGTACGCGTGGGCCCCCCGTTCTTCTTGTCATGTTCTCTCCGTGGACTTCTCTCGGCGCTCGCGCCCTCATCGCCTCGCCTCCTCTTCCCTACTATACCTCCAATCCCTAATCCTGTCCCTCCTCTCGCCCTCGCGTCTCTCTCTTTTCATCGTTCCTTCCCGCTCGTCGCTGTCGTCGTCGTCGCTTTGTACGCTCCGGAGCCTACGCTCCCGTATATACCGCTGGTCCTTCTGGTCGCGCTTGCTGTAAGTCCGCTTTCTTGTACGCTTGGCACGGAATGCATCGTCGTCTGGTCTCCGTCTCGTGTCGCGTGTAGTTCGTAGTCTAGTTTCGTGGAAGGGAGAGTTGAATTGATTGTTGGTAAGGGAGTACAAGTGCGAGTCGGTGTGCTACACAGGCCTGGTGTTGAAGCGCTCCTTCCTCCTGCGCGCGTTGTCGCCGCCGTTCTCCCCCCAACTGAAATTGGCTCCCTCCTGGGGGCCCGGCCCACTCAGTCTTCCTCGTCTTGCGTGTCCTGAGGTTCGCCGCGGTCGTCGTAGTCGTCCTCGTCCTGCTCCATCTGGGCGACGCGGTCACGTGACACGTCTAAGTCGGACAGGTCGAACGCGATCAGCTCTTCGCGCGCGAGGTAGGGGAGCAGTCGGAATGCGGCGACTGGGCGGTCGTGGACCGCTCCATCCAGCTCCGCCACGATGTAGGCCCCTCCACGGTTCCTAGAAACCACCACCAGTGGTCCCAGGTATCGCGGGCGCATCTTGCGGTTGAGGGACTTCTCGATCGCCGTGTTTCGGATGAGGACCAGCCGCCCGCGCGCGAAGTTGTAGTCGCGTACCGTTCGCGCGTGCAGGCGTTCGAACTCTTGTGCCGCGTGGACCCTCGCGCGATAGACTCGCGAGCGTAGCTTCTCAAGTTGCTCTGGCCGTTTCTGCAGTGCCACCGCGCGCTGCGCGATGAGGTCCGCCGTCGATAGGAGCTCCGTCGGCGTTGGCATGAGGTAGGTAGCTTCAGCGATGTCGAAGGGTAAGATAGCCTGCGTCCCGGTCACTGCGAAGTAAGGGGAACACCCCATCCGGCGCCGCGTGGTTACGCGGTCCGCCCAGAGCACTGAGTAGACTCTAGACACCCACTCGCTCTGCGCGTCGTCGAAGCAAGACTTGAACAGGGCCTCCCTGACGTCGACATGCGCGCGCTCCACGATTCCATTCGCGCGCGAATTGTAGCCCGAAATCCGGATGTGCTTTACGTGATATTGTCGCTCCAGATGCTCGAGAGCCGCGACGAAGGCGGACCCGTTGTCAGACACAATCTCGGAGAGGGCGCCCCACCGGCACAGTAGGTCCTGGTAGATCCAATCGCCCAGGGCCTTCGCGGTCTGAACAGTGGAGGCGCGACCCTCCGCATAACTCGTCGTCGCGCAGCGCGCGTGGAAGAAGTGCTTGTATCGGCCGGGCATGTCCATCGTGTCCATGTGGACGCGGACCATGGGGGGTGCGGGAAGTGCGACCGTGGGCGGGATCTGAACGCGCGAGGTCTGGCGGACCTGGCATTGATGGCAGGACTTAACATACCAAGCGATGTCGGCCTTCATCTCGGGCCACCAGAAGCGTTCCCCCACGAATGAAATCGTCGCGGCGATCCCGCGGTGGCCGAGGTGGTCGTGTAGCGCTACCAGTACTTCCATGCGCGTGTCGGGACCCAGTACCCGTCGATGGTTCCCGTCGCGCGCGATACGCCACAGTCGGTCGTCGCGTAGGAAGAACTGCCGCGCGTACTTCTCGAATCGCTCGCGTGCGCGTTCCGACGTCGTTGGTAGGGAACCGTTCTTCAGCCAGAGCTGGACGAGGTCTACGCGCGCGTCGAATTCTTGCGCCGCTGAGGTACGCGGGCAGGCGCTGTAGTCGGGCGGTTTGATCGCCGGCGTGGATGCCGCCGTCCCGCTGGTCTGTTGGAAGAAGGCGTCGACCTCCCGCGCCGTGCGCAGCGTGGAGTATACGATGGGTGCGTCTGGCAACCGCGGTGGTAGGTTCACGAGGTGGAGGAAGCCGTACATGTTGTCGATCCAGTCGTCGAACTCCTCGTTCTCCTCTTGGTCGCCTTCTTCGTCCCCGGGTTGTCGGACGCGTCGGCTGAGTCCGTCAGGTCCGTGCAGTACCCCAGGAACGTGACATAGCTCGAAGTGAAACATATTGATCGCGATGATCCACCGGTTCATAACTGCGCTAGGCGCGATGTCCGGGTTCTTCAGCATGTCGCGTATCGCCGTCGCGTCGATCTCGACTACTAAGTTCCGGACGCCCACGAGCCAGAGCTTCATCGCGCGGAGCGCGCGGAACAAGCCGTACAGCTCCAGTTTGGGCTGCGAGAAGCGCGCTTCGCGGTCGTTCAAGGTAATCGACCCGAAACGGCTGTAGTAGCGTCGGCGGGGGTCGTCCTGGTCTTCTTGGCATAGCAGGTAGCCGACTGCGATCTTCGACATGTCGACGGCGAGGATGACTGGCGCGTCGTCCTCGTAGTCGATCGCTCGGAGCGCCGGGGAGTGGGCTAGCGCCGACTTGAGGTCCTCCATCGCGCGCACCTGGTCGGGCCCCCATTCGAACGGCGCGTCCTTCCGGAGCAGCTTGTTGAGCGGGTTCGCTATCTTCGCGAAGTCCTTGATGAAGATGCGCGCGACTCCAACCGTACCCAGGAACGCGCGCACGTCGGAGACCGTCTTACATACTGTCCAGTTGACTACGGCCTGTACGCACTCCGGATCCGCCACGCGCCCTTCCGGGGTGCATCGGCTTCCGAGGGCGCCAAAACGCGGGGGCGCAAAGCGCGACTTCTTACCGGAGAACGTACCTCCTGCGTGCTTGATGCGCTGAATGATACGGTTGTCGTTCCGCAGCTGTTCCCAGACGAAGCGCCGGACTCCGGGGTTTTCGGGGATGCATTCGGGAGTTCCGTCCTCCAACAGGTACGCGCTCTTCGGGCCCATGACGAAGACGTCGTCGATGTAGTTTGCTGCGTGGTCCGGCATCTCCGGCTGGAGGATGAACGCGATGTCGTCGTGGAAGATAGGTACGGAGTTCGTCCATCCCATGGGCAGCGTGGTAAGCCGCATCGCGCCGAACGGGGTCTGGAATGTCGTGAGATCACGCGAGTCGGGATGGATCTCCCGCTCGTCGTAGCCGACGTAGAGGTCGAAGGTCGAGCCACAAGGGCGCCCTCCGAACTGCTCCGCGATGTGCTCCGGTACGGGGGGAACTCCGCTGTGTTGGATCGTGATGTGGTTCAACGGCTCGAGCGAGTGGACGATGCGCAACTTCCCGTCCTTCTTGAGCACGCAGAACCACCGCGTGCGGTACGACGCGTTGGACGGCTCGTACACGCCATTGTCGATCTTCTGCTTGATCATCTCGAGGAGCACGCGGAAGATGCCAGGGGGGACGGGAGCGTTTCTTTCATTGTAAGGAACGTGGTCGACTACCGCGAGCCGTACAGGAGGAAACATATCTTGGCGGAAACGACCGCGCTCGGACTCTTCCCATGCGAACGCGAGCTCCTGTTTGCACATGAGGTCGTGTAGGACGCGTAGCTCCTCCGGTGACAGCCACTCCCGGTGGATTTCGTCGATCAGGTCGTGTCGTTCCTGGGTGTACCTCCCGGTCGGCTTGAAGGGGGGCGGATTCGCATCGAGCTGGGGCATGTTTTCGAGGGGGTCGCCGACGCGGTTCCGCACGATCCGGAAGTGTTCCGGGAGGTGGCTCGCTACCGGACGTACTTTCTTTGCGACCGGCTTGTACTTCTTCTTCGTTTTCGCGTAGACTTCGATGGATTCTTCAGGCCAAGCGCGCGCTCGCGCCTGGCCGGTGGGGGACGCGCTTCGTGCGCCAAGGGGAGTAGGGCGACGGCCCAGCGATTTTGTCGGTCGAGAGGGGTACGCGCGCGCGCGTACGTAGTATGGGTGCGACTCCTGCGGAGCCGCTTTTGGGGGTCGAGGTTCTGGACCAGGCCCGGGGGCCTTCGCCGACGCGGTATCGAACGACGACGGTACTTCAGACGGAGAGAGCGGAACGGAGGAAACGAAGGAAGCAGAGGCAAAAGCGTTGTTGATTTTTGTAGATTTTTCGGGGTCATCGGTCGCGAATAGATAGGCGTGCTGAATCGTTTCGGGGCTGGTATCTTCGAGTTCGGCGTACGAGGTCAGGTCCAACTGGCCCGTCGTGTGGTCGTACTCCACGACGAGGGCGAGATCTCCCTGACTGTCAGTCAGATCCTCGAAAGAAGAAACCCCAGAGGGGACTTCTTCGGCTTGGCCTTCTCGCTGCGCGTACGCGCCGGCGGCTCGCCGCGCGCGTACGTGGGCAAGGTAATCGTACTATGCGTGTTCGGACAGGTGATCGTGATGGACTGTCGGCCGTCGAGTTCGTTGTTGACCTTCATCGCAGTGAGCAGCTCGAAGGGGCGCCCCATCAGGACATCGAAGCTAGCATGCTCGACCACCTGCATCTGGAGATAGACGATGAACCCGTCTGCGACCTCGAGTGGAACGTGCCGCGCCATCCCCAGGGTTGTGTCCGATGTTCCGTTTGCGCTGACCATGTTCAGCCGGGCGGTCGGGTCGTACGCGATTTTGAGGCGATGACAGTGCTCCACGCTGATCGAGATGGACTGCGACCCGGAGTCGAGGACGCACTCCGTAGTGAGGTCCGTCGCGCCTAGGAAGCCGTAGATCGACCGGAGAGGGGCTAGTGGCTCTGCAACGATGAGGTCTTCGCCCTGGATTGTCTCGACGCGCGAGTGCAAGGGCGCGCGAGTGCAAGGGTGCGCGCGCGCAGGTCGTCGTCTTCGTCTTCAACCTCCTCTATGGTCGTACGAAAGCAGTGGGTCTCCCCCTCCTCTTCGGGAAGCGCATCGTAGAACTCTTCTCCTTCCTCCCCGTCCGACCATTCCTCGTCCTCTTCGTCCGGGCTCCAGGGCCACGCCTGCTGTACCATCGATTGCGCGACTTGAAGTCTGGGCTCGGGTGCCGCCCTCGCCGGCTCCGCAGCTTGTGCCGTTACCTCGCGCGGCGCAGGAGGGAGTTGCGTTCCTTCCACTGCCTGGCGCGCGGCGTAGACACGCCTTGGCGAGGTCGCCTCGTGTACGTACTTGCGAACTTCCGGGGAGATGCTGACGAGTTCTGCCGGGGACACCATGACCCGCTGCTCCTTCCCGAAGGCGCGCTCGAAGACGCGACGGCCGGCGGTTGGGTCGACAAGTACCGGGGTTGGTCTCGGAGGGTGCGTTACCATCTCCGTCCCCGCGCGCGGCGTAGGTTGAAGGGATGCCGGGGCGGTCACTGATGGGTTCGACTCCATCTTCTTCGTGACGGGCGGCGCGAGGTCGCCTGCATTCGTCGCGTCTCGTGCTCTGGCGTAAGGGTGCTCCTGCGCGCGAAGCTCGGGGCCTACTAGCGGGCCTACTGGCGACCCCGCTCTATCTCCCGCCGGCGCCAGGTGAGGAGGCAGGTCGCGGCCCCCGCGTGCTTCACGGGGTAGGTCCACCGTGGCGTCCTGAGGGGCATGGGCCTGGTTCCGGCTCTCGTCGATGCGGACCGCCTTCTTCCGCGCGGGCAGTTCCACCCCGTCGAATTGTAGCTTTCCCTGGCTGCGCGTCGCGACGCGGTGCTCCAACATGGACGCCTGGTGGCAGAGGCTATCGATCCGATCCTGGATATCCGTGACGTTCGTCGCGCCTTCTAGCATGTTGGACTCCACCGTGACCATCATCTGTGCGGCGGCGGCCTGGACCTTCTGCCCTGGGTTGTGCTCGTGCCAGTTGTGCACGCGGTCGCGCATGGTGAGCCCTGGCCAGGTACGGGGTACTTCGTTGCCGTTCGGAAGGACCATGTAGCCGCGCTCGTTGCGGATGACGAGTCCGTTCGCCGCGTCCTCCGCGAAGGCCGGGCAGCGTCGCGAGTGACAGTTCTCTTCGTTACAATAGAAGCAGGGGGGACGCATGTAGCCGTACTGGTTTTGTGGCATACGCGGAGGCATGGGCGGAGGTAGGTTTGCGGCCGCGGGCTGAGCTGCTGCCGGCGCGAGTGGAGGAGGTACAGCCTGTGGCGGGCGCGCTGCCAGGAGATTCGTCCAACCGCGCGTGAGGTCGCGGAGATCGCGGAGGTCGCGCTCGTAGTTCTGGATCTGCGATTGGAGTGTCTCGATCGTCGGCTCGGGCTTCACCGGTTGTCCTCGGCGCTCGGTGCCTGCCGCTGGTGCGGGGGCGGGGTACGTCGGCGGCACGCGGGCTTCGAGCGCGCGCGGGATCCCTTCGAGACTGTACGTGATTGCTTCGTGGACGTCCGCGAGCGGGTACGAATCGTCCCTATGCTTGTTCGGATGCTTCAGGTTGAGGTAGTTGTCGACCTTGTCGCGTACGAATACGGGAGCAACGCGAAGGAGGTCATCGACCCCTTCCGGTCCGGAGACCTCGGCCGTGGGCTGCTTCGTGGAGAGGTACTTGTAGCGCGGGAAGAATTGCCGATAGAAGGCGAGGTATTCGGGGAGGGAGCGGATTCCGGAGGCGAGGGTCGAGTCTATCAGGGAACGGTACTCACGTCGAGTGTAGACATGGTCTTTGTCGGAGCCGACGTAGAACCCTAAGACTTCCTCCTTGAGGTCCTCCCACGTCTTGCTCGCGTCGTCGAAGGTGTCCAGTAGTGCCCATGCCTTAGCAATGTCCGGAGGGACGTAGAGGGTAACCGCACCCTTCTTCTGATCAGCGAGGTCGGTCACGGAGTTCTGCGCGTAGAGTCGATCGAGATCTTTGAAGAAGAGCTCCACGTCGTCGCGGGTGGTATCAGCCTCTTTCCACACGGGCGCCTGCCGGCTGTTGCGCGCAGGGAGTGCGTCGAGCGGGGAGGCCATGGTGGGTACAGTCGCTGCAGGAGGAAGCAGGGGAATCGGGGCGGTCGATTGGGAGGGTTGCTGTGCGGGCGGCGGCGGAGGTGCAGTTGTACGGCGGGATGCGCTGGACGTAGGGGGAACTCGAGGGGCCGGGGGTGCTACGCTAGGGAAGGGAGCTCGTGGAGTCGGTTCTCTACCAGCTCGTCGTACGGCGGAGGCGGTGGGAGCGTCGAATCCGGGGGCGACCGCAGTCGCAGCAGCTCTTCGCGAGTTCTGTGTAGTCCGCGGAGCCGGGACGCGCGGCGGGACGGAGGTGGATGTGCGGCGAGCGCGAGAGGTGGCAGGAGGTACTGGCGCGGGGTGGTCCTCCGTCTCGGGAAGCTCGTCGAGGTCAGTCAGAGGAGAGGCACTGCGCTGGGAGACGGGCCGGGGTTCTTCCGTGGGCGGCGGTCGAGGAGGGCGGGAGCCGGACGTGGTGCTTCGGGGGAGTGCGGGGTCAGGGACCGGTCGTAGCGTAGGTTGCAGCTTGACCTCAGAGGTAGCAGAGAATATCCCCTCGCGGTGGGCTCCAAGTGATGGGAGGGCACCGGCGATCTACTAGGAAAACCCAGCAGACACA